>JAUTXW010002103.1:1360000-2684020 GCA_030620095.1 Kuschelorhynchus macadamiae
TCTTATGGAAGTGGTTTGAAATCTTGACAGTCTGTAAAAAGTGTCAAGAAAAAAAAAGGATGTGGGACAGGAAAATGGTTCATCATTTTGCATGCAGGTTCTTCAACAGGATTTCTTCCAGGTGCAAGTTTACTGTTTTCGTCAACATCCAAAAGTATGAACTTCCATGATAATATGAACTGTGAACTGTTTGAAAAGTGGTTAAAAGAACAACTGATTCCAAATTTAGATGCTCCATCTTTAATCATTCTGGACAATGCGTCTTATCATTCAAGAATCCTAAATAAACAACTTCATCCTGGAAGAAAAGTGATATTTATGACTAATAAAACAAAAACAAAATCTTTTACCCAATATGCTGAAACTAAAACTTTTTTTAATGGCAAAATCTATTAGAAAACCAACAATATATGCCGTAGATGAAATATTACAGGAAAATGGACATGAGGTTTTCTGACTGTCGCCATACCATTGTCAGTTTAACGCAATAGAATTAATATGGGCTGGGGCAAAATCATATTACGAAAAACACGTGAATGATGGTCTTACATCAGTTGAAGTGCAAATTGTTTGGCAAGATTCATTAAATTATATTACGCCCGAGTACTGGAAGAAATCTGTGGAATATACGGACATCATTGCTCCATTTGAGGACGACTCAGAAGATGAGGACTTTTTAAGTGATGATGATTTTTTAGTCTATAATATTAAAAAGTTTCTGAAGGATTATATTTTCGCGGTTATGTTTACATCAACACGCTAAATAATTGAAATTTTCGAAAATAAGATTTAATCAAGTAATTAGAGTAAAAGCATTCCTAAAATATAAAATAATCCCAAATTTCTTTGTGGAATTGAAGTCATACCGGGAAAAATTAAATTAATTAAGTTATTAGGTAAAAATGATTTCTAACCTTCAAACAGGTGAATAAACATGCCTTGTACAAGTTGTGATGAGAAAAATACAGAATCATTTGCTTGTGATGGGTACAGGTTAAGTCTGTGTAAGGCCTGTGCAGGTCTGTCAGCTTCAGAAGTGGGAGTCTTACAACTTCGAGACCGTGTGATGACATTTCATTGTAAAAAATGCAAAAGTTTGGATACCCTTAAATTATTACAAGATACCATTATTGATAAGTCAAAGATCATCTTACATAAGGAGGAGATCATCACTTTTCTCCAAGAAAAGGTTAAAGGATTAGGAAATAAACAAAATGATTTCCATTTAATGCACCAAAATACATATAGTGTCTCTTCTGCACATTCCATATTGCCGAACTTGGTACTTATTATTTAGTCCAGTTAATAGAATATCTGCTAATGTCAATAAATTCTATGAAGGTCTTGACTTCTTTAATTTATCGCAAGATAGATTTAAGTCTCAAGCTAAACGAATTATCTTAGGTTAGGTTAGGTCTGTAATCTCTGTATAAACTTTAAATGTATTTTTGTACGTAAATAAATAAATAAAAAAAATAAAATAAAATAAAATATAGTGATGTTACCAAAATAAATAAGGAAAAGCAAAATATTAATGTTAATATTCCAAATCTAATAATAAAACCTAAAAAGCAGCAAGACATAACAAAAACTAAAACCGATATCCAAAGGAACATAAACTCCTCATCATCAAAAATTGCGATTAAAGTAACCCAGAACACTTCAGATGGGTCTGTGATTGTTAAATGCCAGAAGAAAAGTGACCTTGAGACTCTTCAAAGAGAAGCCTAAAACAAATTAACTGACTATGATGTGAAAATAACTAAAATGTGGAAACCACTGATTAAAATAACCAGATATCAAGGTGAATTGGATAAACAGCAATTAAAAAAATACATGAGAGAACAAAACGAGTTTATAGAAGACACAGAAGAATTAGAAATCACTTACATTAAAACAAATAAGAAAAACAAGATGTGCACCCTCTATGGTGAATGTTGTCCATCCCTATTCCATAAATGTATGACTGCGAAGAAGATATTTATTGGTTGCGAGAGATACCCCATTCATGAAGATACTAGTATAATAAGATGCTTTAAATGTCAGGAGCATTTTCACAAGTCTGCTACATGTCCTAACAGCCTTGTCTGTGAGTGCTGTGGTGAGGATCATGACGTGTGTGATTGTCCCATATCACACAAGAAATGCAGTAACTGTTTAAAAGCTAACAAACGGTACAAGACCAACTACAATATAGACCATGGTGCAAGCGACCCACTCTGCCCCTCCTATCAGTATCTGGTTAGTGTGCTAAGAAACAAAATATGGCTACAGCCCTTAGTCAACAAGAAATCGAGATTCTAAATGACCTTGACATTTGTAATGAGGACATAATGGAGGAAAGCATTGCTTGTGATGAAATTTTGATGAGTTATTGGTCTTCTTAGAATCGTACAACCTTAAATATTGTGATATTATAGTACTTACCGAGTCTTGGCAAATAGGGAATGAACAATTTAATATTGATGGGTACAATATGTTTTATAACAATTCAAAGGTTAATCAAAACGATGGTACTATTGTTTACATAACATCTACCTTACATTTTAAAATTTCTAACATAAAATTAGACTATACTAACTATAAATCATATGTATGAAACCAGGTCTAAGGTCAGTGAACAATTGGAGATGCCAGTGAACAATACATCAAAAAAATTGAGATCCTTCTCTTATTTAGGTCCCAAAATGTATAACTTGCTTCCCCTAGAATTGAGATCCCTGCCAAGACTGAAAAAGTTGAATAATAGTTGTAGGATTTTTATTTTTAAATATTTACATAAATTTAAAGCTCAATTTCAATAGGATACATACAGGAGATAACATCTATATTTATAAAGGTTTGCTAAAATAAGAAATTATATTTGTTGTTGATGTAATTTTTAAATTTTATTTGTATAGGTTTAGCATGAGGTTAACTGTATTCTCAATATAAATTCAAAGGTAATACTTGCGTACATACAAGTGTTCATTCACTTAGGTGCAATTTCCAGTTATTAGGCTTCTATTTAGATTATATTTATTACAATACGTATGACATTTGTTACCTTATCTTTTAATAAATAAATAAATATTAGTCTTTGACGTGTATAAATCATAAATTGCATTATGAATATCAATTTTGGCATTGTAACTTAAGTTTTTTGCCTTTGGATTTTTTCGTTTACATTTCTTATTTTCTTCAGAAGTAAATTATGTTTTTTTTTTCATGCACAAGTTTCTGTACATTCCTTATACCGATTCTCAGAGCTTTTGCCACTGGCTCCTGGATATTAGCCAGTGAATTTTAATTTAAAAATTTTTTTATTGGATTTGACACCATTTTTTTGCTTACTTTTTTAGTACATTTGCAATTTTGTAGGCAATAAATAAATAATTATAGAATGCTTGTTCCAATTTTAAAGTGTGTTTAAAATAAGTACATTTTTTTATTAATTATAAGACAAAATTTGATATATAAAAATCAGTAAAATCGCTTTACCAGAAAGACAATACAAAAAGTTTTCTTTGCACAGGGGTGGCCCGCATTTATATAAATAACACTGTATAAGTGGTTAGATTTTTAGGTCAAGCGGGGCTCATAATTTTTGGTGATTTATAAAAAAATCTCACTTTCATTAAGTGGCTGTATAAACAGAACATATCCTAATTGTTCCACTGTTTCGAACCGCTTTCCGACTTTATTAAGGCACTTGACATTTTGTGTTTTGCCAACCAAAAAATTTTAACTAAATACATATTTAGTGAATTTTCTTATTTAGTCCCTCGGCATTTAATATATAAAATAATATTAAGTGGCTATCTTAATAATATTGCGTAATATAATAAAAAAAAAACTATTTTCTTTCTCCCTGTATATTTGTAAATAGCCCATCGAGATTTAATAGCTCGATAAAAGAATCACACATTTTGGTATTCAATAAAAAAAACTATTTTCTTTCACCCTGTATATTTGTAAATAGCCCATCGAGGTTTAATAGCTCGATAAAAGAATCACACATTTTGGTATTCACTGTGTTTGCTGATTTGATTCATAATGTTGGTGACCTTTGGACCCGCACGATAAGATCACATTCGACTATATCTATAAGGATATTAAATCAAAACTCTTACCCACATTAATCTACTTGGAGCATCTCTTTGTATTGGGTTCTCGCAAGAATAATTGGATACTATTTTAAGAGTGATTGTTTAGCAACATCTTGGGTGAACAGGGAATTGTAGATGCTTTTATAGAAGTGATGCAAATAAAAATTTTAATCTTGTCCAGGTCCCTCATCTGGCGGATCTTAATATTTCTTCATTTAGTCTAAACGTTTCAGTTGTTCTGGGGTGCCTGAACAGTTTGGATTTGAGTATGGGAGTATGGGTATGGATGATGTATTAACACTGAGGTTTTTAAGGAACCGTTTCTTCTCACTATCTAGACCACTCTGAACTCTCTGTCTAGTGGAATTTTTTCCAACTGTTCGAAAACGTCTTATATTTTCTCTATATTGTTTTATTGTGGGGTCTGTAACAATAAACTTACTCATACACTGAGTCATTTTTTTAAATAATCTTTTTAGACATGGTTCCCTTCTCTGTTGGTTGGACTCATGCCTTTCTTATTTAAAATCTTTTTTAATTATATCAATACATGTTTCATCCACTCAAATTTTGTTTTATATGCTGATGATTTAAAAATATTTTTAAAAATTTGTGATATGAGTGATGGATCAGAATTAGTTATATTGGTATGGTGCAATAGCATTAAGCTAATTTTAAATATTGACAAATGTAAATACATACAATTTTCCAAGTCAATAAATATTAAAGTAAATAGTTACTCGATAAACAAGCACAGCATTGAAAGTGTACAGCTTATCAGAGATTTCGGTTTTTTAAAGCAAACTTACATTCGCTCAGGATATCGAAAGTTGATACAATAAAGCTTTCAAAATGCTAGGTTTTTTAAATAGAAACACAAAAGTTTCTCTAATATCATAAAAATTTTGTACACATCATTGGTGAGACCATACTTGGAGAATTCAGTCCAAATATAAATACTGCTCATTGGAGTTGTGCAACGAAGATCCCTGAAGAAGCCTTGTGCAATGGCAGGAACAACATCAGAAAGTAATTTTAGTTTGACACGGCCTATACCCAACAACCATGATTTCTTAACTCAGCTATCAATAGAATAAAGAAAAATGGCAATAAATGTGTGTGTGATTTTTTCTGTATGTCAATAGACTTTCTTAAAAATTATTTAAGATTCTCTTGTTAGTATAATATATTCATTAATTTCACCATCTTAATAGTGACCTTTAGCAAGCACAACTTTAACAACGTTTTTGTTTGTGAATAACTTGGTTTGTAGTTACTTACTTGCTGGTTGTTCTTTTGTTATATTTTATTTCATATTATATTTTGTATAGATGTTAGACTTGGACATTACTGTACAAAGGGACCTATATTTTTTAGACCCTGATAAGTACAAGTATTTTAAGCACTATCTAATTTCAGCATCACTGAGCTCTGTACGTAGTTCACTGCTAAAGGCCTCTAATATTGAAAAAGAATCCTAGGCGGTTTTATCGACAATTTGTGCCATATTAACAATTCGGTCACCTCACAAGATTCTGTACTTGACTGCTATCCTACTTAAGAAACAAGTCCATCTTAGTTATAAAAAATCCTGCTTACTTTATGACTATTACTCAAACTTGAAGCAGTTTTGGAATTTCGTTAATTTTAAATGTAAAGATGTTGGTCTTCCAAAAGTATTGTGTAATAATAATTTGAAATGAATGTTCAACAGACATTGCAGATTTATTTAATAGTGGAGTATTTTGCAACAACTAAATTAATGTTTTGTCATACTATTGTATGAGAGATTATCCAGGATAGAGGTTTATGGGAGTTCTGGTCCTAATAGGATTCCCCCCATTTTGTTGAGGCAGAATGCCTTTGTTTTGGTGAGACCTTTGTTTTATATTTTCATTCATTCTCTACCAGACATTTTCCTAGTTTTTAAAAGACTAGTTTAACATTATTAGTGCTATTTATAAGTTATTCGAGAGTATTTTCTGGAATTACTTCATGGGTAGTCTGTTGTGAGAGATTGTTGCGCAGGACTTTGACTTTGATCCTGGCAGGGAGGTGAAACAATAACATATTAATTAACATTAATATATGAAACCATGTGCTATATTAAAAAGTATAGTGTTGACTGTTCAATATGCTATACAAAAAATATGGTTGACTGACTGGTCGGTGCAGTATTCACTACCAATGTATATGCAAAATATAATACGACAAGAGTTAAAATAAATATAAATAATAATTAAGTACCTTCAAGATCATAATATGACACAAAAATGTTCAAAATGAATAAAATAAATATATTTGAATGAATTATATAAAGACCTTAATAATAAATACAAACATATAAAATAGAACTTACAAAAAATAATTTGTTAAATGACTAGAGGAGCTAGCACACTGTGTTACCTAAGAATTCCCCCAAAAACTAGGTTTCATTGCACATTCAAGTAATGTATTTTTCAATGTTGTAATGAATCTCCTGCTTTTGAGGTTCCTTTTCATAGAGGATCCCCTTATAGAAGTTCTGGTATGTAACTATGGAAATACCTTTTTTTTTATTTCATGTATTTTTAAGTTACTAGATAGTTTCTGTAATAAAAACAAAGTTGATTTAAAAGATTACAACACATATGGAAATACTGCCATCACTGTCTACATTGATGTTTGAGTAAGTCAGCAGTTCTCTATGTCTTGAAATGACCTAAAATTTCATTTTTTAGATTAAATGATTTCTTTTTATGATTCATTATACTTACATTTCTTATTTTAGATTGTGTTCAGCTGCTTTTAAATCATGACGCTCCAGTTAAGGTAAAAAATGGGTTGGGGTGGACTGTACTAGCAGAAGCAGTCAGCTACGGGCACAGGCCAACAAGTAAGTATAGAACAGCTTCCTTTATAAAATTTTAAAAATACAAATTTGATCTTTAAATATATTCCAGTTCCTGGACGATCAAATCTCAGGAAAATTACAAAGCAGGCAATTTATTTTAAAATTGTAGCTCTTAGGAAAATTATTTCAAGGAAAAACTGTGAAATTGGTTTAAGAATGTTTTCAATATAACTCATTTAGGGAAATTTCAGAGAAAATTGGCATTTATACTTTTGTGTTGCAGTTACCTTTCAAACTTGAAAATAATTTACACCAATTTCTTTTGGCCGATTTACCTATAAATATTTTTTTTTCCTTAAGTTCTGTCATTAACGGTTCCCGAGTTCGCGGCGACCTCCTCTATTATTGGACCACACTGTACAGGGTGGTCCACTTAAGATGCTCCTATACTTTATCTCAATAAATCAAAAAGTTAAATACAAAAAGTATTTGACCCTAATTTAATTTTTTTTATAGAATTTTTATGTATGGTGTTCCATTGTGCCAGGACAGTAACCAACTTTTTTCTTTTTAATGAAATGGTATGAATATTTTTAGAATTTTTAGAAATTCTAATTCTACGCTTGTTTTTTAGTATTTTTTGTCATTACATAGCATACGACATTTTGAGTAGTTTTTGAGAAAAATTAACTTTTCTAATTTTTTTCAGAAACACGGGTTTTTAGAAAAATGTGATTTTTTCACACCTGAAGACTAAAATTGTGAATTTTGGTTATGGATCCATGGGAGTGGTTAATATTTAATACTCTGACCTATCAAGAGTGAAAATCCATTATACAGGGTGGTCACAAATGACCATAAAAAAAAAATGTTTTTGTAACTAAAAAAACTTAATTTTTTTTAATGGGACACCCTGTATTTATCACTTTTATTGTGTTTAGGATTTAATTCTGCATCATTCCATATTTATAGTTTATATTCCAAAAATTAGTAGTTTAAAAGTTATGACCAATTTTCTATAATAATTCAGGTATTTTTGTTAAAAATCTAACTAAACCTAAATAATATCATATTCTAAGTTTTTTTTTTTAACATTATAATTAAATTTAACATTAAATCAACAAGCAATGCAAGAAAGAAAGAAAGTAACTAATTACTTATTACAAAATATTTTCGACATAATCCCTGTCTTTGGCAATACAAGTAGTATAATATTACGGTTACGGTTTTAATTTTCGCAATAATAACATTTCTAAACGCGTCTTAATTTTACAAGATATCTATGGCAAAACAAAACTAGTAAAATTGTTGCCTGGACGCCAATAAATACACAGTTTTTATTTGACATTTATTTGTATCTAACTCTTTTTAAAGGAAAAATGGCTTTATACGGTGTCCAAGAGCATTTAAATCTTCATGAATGTTACATAAGAAATAATGAGAGTCTAGCATTAGCCTTGCGGGTGTATCGGTTGTTGTATGCTGCAAGACGGGTACCCACGAAACATATTTTTTCACGAATTGTTCGTGCTCTTGAACGTGGAGTGGTAATAACAAAAACGGCGCCCAAAAATTGTCCTAACAGAAGAAAAGCAATTAGAAATTCTCCTGTATTTTGAAGAAAACAACGAAAATTCGCAAAGAGATGCATCCCGAGATCTACCGGGAATTAGTAAGACTAGTGTTCAAAGGACTTTAACTGATAATAACTACCATCCTTTAAAATTTTTACCAGTTCAGGAATTATCCCAACAGGACTTTCAAACAAGGCTTTTTTATTGTTCTCTCATGATGGACCACGATTTTGAAACTGACATTTTTAAAAATATTTTATTTACCGATGAGGCAATTTTCAATACGGCCGGCATGTTCAACCGAAAAAATATACCCGATTAGAAATGCTATTGCGAGTATTGAAACCATGTATACTACTTGTATTGCCAAAGACGGGGGTTATGTCGAAAATGTTTTGTAATAAGTAATTAGTTACTTTCTTTCTTGCATTACTTGTTGATTTAATGTTAAATTTAATTATAATGTTAAAAAAAACCTAGAATAGGATATTATTTAGGTTTAGTTAGATTTTTAACATAAAAAAATAAATACCTGAATTATTATAGAAAATTGTTCATAACTTCTAAAGTACTAATTTTTGGAATATAAACTATATATATGGAATGCTGCAAACACAATAAAAGTGCTAGATACAGGGTGTTCCATTTAAAAAAATTAAGTTTTTTTAGTTACAAAAATATTTTTGATGGTCATTTGTGACCACCCTGTATAATGGATTTTCGCTCTTAATAGGTCAGAGTATTAAATATTAACCACTCCCATCCATTACCAAAATTCACAATTTTAGTCTTCAGGTGTGAAAAAATGACCTTTTTCCAAAAACCTGTTTTTTCGAAAAAAATTAGAAAAGTTAATTTTTCTCAAAAACTACTCAAAATTTCGTATGCTATTTAATGACAAAAAATACTCAAATTCAAGCGTAGAATTAGAATTTCCAAAATATTCATACCATTTCATTAAAAAGAAAAAAGTTAGTTACTGTCCTGGCACAATGGAACACCCTGTATACATAAAAATATTATAAAAAAAAATTAAATTAGGGTCAAATACTTCTTGTATTTAACTTTTTTTCTCAGTGCCTTATTGAGATAAAGTATAGGAGCGTCTTAAGTGGACCACCCTGTACAATTTACCAGTGCCGCTGATGATGAAGAGCTTTGATACAATAACCTAGTTCTCTTTTATTTTTATTTGCATAATTAACATATTAAAATGTTTCATCTTTAAAAAGCCTTTTTCATTTTGTCATGTTTGTTGCTTGCATTTTTTTGGTACAACATGCTTGTACCACAGATATCATTTAATATTTCAATATGTTTTAAATAAGAACAATGGAGAAAACATGTTTGTTATAACTTTTAGTATACTCGCTGGTCAGGAAGTTTAGGCAGCAGTCAAGAGAACAAATGGAACAGAGACGTCCCAATTTAGTAGCAGCATTAAATAAGATAGATAACTTTTATATGGAACTGAAATGGGATTTTCAAAGTTGGGGTAAGTACCAAGAGTGTCAGATACACATTATTTATTTATTTTTTCTATGAATGAAACAGTGACTAATCTATATATAAATTAATCTATATTACATCCATTGAGCTATACTGGTGTGTATCCTGTGCGTGATGTCTAAGAAATGGCTATAATACATTTTAGAAAAATCTACAGGATGTTACGTTTTTCTAGGTCTCCCCTCAAAATTTGATGTCACTGGTCATTTTTACAACAAATTTAAATTTCTTATTCTATTGTGTAATTTTTTATCACTTAAATTTTTTGGAAATGTAATTTTTTATCTCTTATTTATTTATATTTATATTTTTCCTTTGTTCCATTTTGCTATGAACATGCATGAATATACATGTTGCTAAATAAGTTCTAAAGGATGCAAAATATCAAAATCATTTAAGGAACTAAAAAGTTACGGAACACAATGGAGGATTTGATTTTATTTTAAAAATGGCTAGAGTGGCGGGAGAGTGGGGTAGGGGGTTTCGCGACCTGGGAAAATGTCACCCTGTATATTTTTCTAATATGTGTTATAGCCATTGCATAGACATTACTTAGAGTACACTGTGTGCCAAATTTGAATGATATATTTTTAGAAATGTATGAGGTTGATAAAGAAAATAAAATGAAAACTTTAGCACCTTTATCTCAAAAATGAAGGTCTTGTGGACACATGTTTATATAAAGTTTTAGTCCTAGAATTGGCCAACAAAGTACATCCTACATTTTTGGTCATTAATTAAAAAACATCCTGTATAGGATTACCAATTAGTCACTACTGTTTTAAACAATTTTTAAGAATGCCTATACTGGGATGAAATATTAAATCATATACTTCAGAAACACTAGTTTCTGATGATTCTGTTTTCTTTCTTGGTTCTACTCAGAACTAAGAGCAACAAATATAGAAAGTTGTCTGGTGGTTATGCCCATTATTTTTAGAGTTGCGTTCTAGGTGTTAACATCTTCATCAATAGTGTTATAAACTCTATCTTCAAAAAAATGAAAATGATTTACACTGCATATATTTTGAAGTACATTAACATTCTACGAAGATTTTCAATTTTGGTAGTTCACGTTCATAATGTAATTCAAATGAAAGATTTATGCAGCTTTTTGAAGTCTCAGTTTTGATATTTGTATTACTTTGTATATATACACAAATGTATTAAAAAATAACTTCCCTTATTGTGGAATTTGTTCTTTCTTGCCCTGATGATGACATTGACCAGTGTCAAAACGTAGGCATTTGACTTAAATATTCATTAAATCTGTCCAAAAAAGCTGCTTAAATCGTTCCTAAATATAAGAAGAAAATGTGACTTTTCTCAGCACATTTTCCTTGGTAACAGTCACAGTAACACCCAATGATTCAAAACAGTTGACTTTGAAGCACATGATGTTGATGCTATTCATGATTTACTCGAGTACTGTCAATATCAACATGATTGATATCAACAGGATATCAATAGGTCTTCTTAAGACATTTGAAGGATTACCTCTCATACGTCCTGGTCTTTCGTTTGGACTTGGTGGGGTTCCGTCTTATGGAGGAAAGTATCTATTCCCTATCTGCTCCTTTGTGTGAATTGTTTAATATATCATTGAAGTCCTGTGTCTTCCCTACCTTTTGGAAAAATCGTTACTTGGTTCTGACGGCTTCAATATTTCAACAAGTAAATTAGAGGTAATGGGTTTTGGGCCTGATATAAATTTCTGGCTGAAAAGTTTTTTGAGTGATAAAAAAAATAAAAAACTTTTCAGACCAATTTGAAGTACCATTTGGCATACTGCAGGGCTCCCATTGTGAACTACTACTGTTCAAGCTGTTGGTGAATGATATAGGTAATAATGTTTTATTTGTCAGCAACCTAAAAGTTTATAACGTTTTTGAGACTGAGAAGGAAGCGCATTTATTGCAGAATGATTCAAATTTTCTAATTCATTGGTTCCAGAAAAATGAATTACACTTGGATGCAGCGAAATGTTCAGTAATTTCTTTCTCAAGACCCTGTCTCTTTACCTTTTCCCTTATTTTGTTGGAAGGAAAACTGAGCAGGTCCAACCAGGTGAGGTTCTTGCTGTTCACCATGTTTAGAATATTGGTCTATTGTGTGGTTCCCTTATTTTTCCATCCACGCCCACAGCCAGGAGTTAATACAGAGGAGGTTTTTAAAATCACTAGAAAGTCGTCATGGCAATCAAGAGCTAATATTTCTTTACAAGTTAGTAAATGGTATAATTAATTCTCTTGATATAAAGAACTCTTTAAAAATCCTTATCACACTTATGGCATGAACAAACCAGTGTGTAGGCTACAAAGATTATACAACACAAATAGAGAAAATTGGATCTTTCAGTGCCCTTGGCAACATTTAAGATGATGTGCTTCGACTTGTAAGTTGTAAGAGTGCTATATTAATAAGTTCCTGTGTTGTTGGTTTTTTTGAAATATTCTATTTAATGTTATGTTTATTTATATTTCGTCTTTTATTACGAAAATATTAAGAATATATTTGTCTAACTGATGTTACCATTCATACATAAATATTTGTAAAACTGATTTTTTTTCTTACAGTTCCACTTGTTTCACGCATACTGCCCTCTGATGTATGCAAAATCTACAAATCTGGAGCCAATATCAGATTGGACACGACTCTGGTAGATTTTTCGGACATGAGGTGGGAGAGAGGCGATATCTCTTTTATTTTTAGGGGAGATGCAAAACCTAGCGAAAGCCTCACAGTATTGGATAACATTGGGAATGTCTATCAGCAAGTTAAATATGAGGTATTCAATAAACATATACTCTATTGTGCAACTGTTTTAATTAGAAAGTCAATTGGGAACTAATTTTGTTTTATTGCATTATTTAATAGTTCTAAATTTTCCTAACATTATAAAATTTTCTTTTTGACAAAACATAAACAGTACTCTTTATGATAAAATGTAAAAAATACAAATGGAATATAGGTGCACTAGAGAACACTCAAAACTTTGATTAAAATGTAATTTATATTAAATTTTTTGTTAAATCTCAATAAATTTTTCTTTGGCATTGAATAATTTATTTCTTCAAGATATCATGTTTTTAGGAGGTCTAAACAAATTATATAGAGGGTGATATTGGAAGGTTTTTAACACATATTGACTTCTAAGCACTATGATTTGTTTAGATTTATCAAAAATATATTTTTAGAAACCTTTTGTTACTTTATTTGCTTTTTTATATTTTGTGCAGGGTGAAAAATCGTAATTTGTGTAGACCACTTTTGACAATTTGAGTACTTTTAGACTTGAATCTGTCTGCTTAGTGTATCGAAAATTTGGATGCGATATTCTGCAGTCATCTACATTCAAAGTTTTCATTTATTATAAATTCAATTATCTATAATGGCATAAATGTTTTTAATAACCTTCCAATCAGTTTAAGAGAAATTGAAGATCTAAGACAATTTAGAATGCAACATGCAAACTTGCTTGTTGAGAAGACCTTTTTAGTCAAAGAAATTATGAGAAAGTTACTTTTTGAGTCTGTATTGTCTAATTACTAGACTTGTTAATTTCTTTATTTGAAAAGTACTGTTTTTTATTGTAAATGTATTACTTTAACAATGTTTGCTCCTGATTTATATATTTTTTTAACTACAATTATGAAATTGATATACATATATGTTTACAATTTGGTTGAATTTATTTTTTGTGTGTACTCACTATATCTTTCAAGTTCCCTTGTGTATTTTTTTTTGTATTGTCAATGAGTTTATATTTCTGTCGAGGTTATTTTTTATTTAAATATAAATTAAAAAATAAAAAACTTTTAACTTTCATTTCAGCTAGTAATATTCTTAGATAGTTCATTGTCACTAAATTTAAGAACACATTTATTTCTGTGGGTTGTGTTAAAAAAGTTCTTCAGGGTTTTTGTTTATATTTTGAAACTTAATTTTAAAAGTTAAAAATGTTAATACAACAGTTTTAAAGTTTTTTTTTCTGAATAAACAAGATCTGCTAAAAATATACAAATTGAAAAGTAAAAAAAAAGAGCATCGACTTTGTTATATTAAATTGAACACACAGTATAATATTGTTCCATTAAATGGGTGTATTCCTGCTGATTATAAATATACCAGGTTTTATACCTTTATTCTAAGGAAGAAAATTGACAAAAAATCTGTTATGAGAGGCAATGTGTTCCTGTCTGTAGTAAGAATGTTCTCCCTCTTTTTCTAACATGTTGCATATTTTTTACTTTTGAATTATTGTGATTTGTTTTCTTTTTCGCCAACTTTTTTATTTAGCATTTTGTCTGAATAAACAGTTTGTGGTAAATTTTGGCTGATCCTTTGGCTGTAGTCTAGTATATTTTCAACCAATAATTATTTTAATATGGCAAGTTATTACTAATTAATTATTTTCTTTTGTGACAGAACACATTGTATCAATAAGAATTAAAAACTAAGAGTACATAAACATAAGATTAAATGAGATAAAAAACACTATATACAATTGTATATTCCATAACAAGTTTGAAATATGTGTATTCCGCACGATTCGGCTCAGGTGATGGCTCACGAGTGAGGAATGCGCTATTTCAAACGTGTTTTAGACTATGGTTTTTCTACTAGTACATATTCGAAGACTTGATATGGTATGATTTATATCATAATAAGTGATTCCGTAATTAAAAAACTATATCTGAATGTTAATATTTTTATAGTTTCAGCACTAATTGTAATATTTTTTGAAATACTGATATTAATTTATTTAAAATGTATTTTTTATTTCTATGAATTGTTTTATAATGTCTAGTTCTATAGATATGTAATTTACTTTTCTTACTAGGAGTCTGAACTGGAAATTGAGGACGAAGTCGATCTCTTAATGTCTACTGATATTTTGGCCGCCCAGATCTCTACCAAAAAAATTTCATTCACCAGGGCGCAGAGTGGATGGATATTCAGGGAAGATAGGAAGGTAATGAAATTTCCAAATTTGCCTATATACTATTACATTGTTAATCCATATAATACAAAAATATAGTGTTTTTTTTTATTATAACAGGAAACTGTAGCAGGCCAGTATGATGCAGACATTTACACAGTTCATGGCCTAACACTGGAAAGCAGAAAACGAAGAGAACATTTGTCCAACGACGATTTGCAAAAGAATAAAGCTATTTTTGATACATTTACAAAAACGGGCAGCACATACACTAATGATGTTATTGTAGTAAGTACACCATGATAAACTATATCAAATTAATGTGTTTTGAATCTTTCAGAACTAGGAAGCTCTTTTATATATTAAGAGCTTAATCAAATTAATTTCCTAGGTTTCAGTTTTTTAATAAAATTAATGAAGATTCAGTTTTACCAAAATTCAAAAGACTGAAATGTATTGCGCGCATGGTAAACTGATACATGGTTAATTATCACAATATGATAAACTGATACTTGGTTAATTATAACATTTTGATACTGCTACTACATTTTTATGGCCTGAGTCCAGTCAGCGCTATATTGCTGGAGGGGAAAAGTTGAAGAAATGAAGTAAACGTCGGCTCAAAGCTGCGCGTTTGGCCAATTTTGCTGTTTTGGAAATACCATAAATTCAATATCAGATGTGAAGGTGAGACCGAACCAAAGTTCTAATAGACAGAACTTGTAAAATAATAATAATAATGTGACCCACCTTCACTCTTTGCAATTTTTTTATAAATATCTCATGAGTTTAATTAAATTTTCATTTAGCCATTCCCTATACAGTTGAATGCAGTCAAATGCATACTTTTCATTTGAATTCTAGTTTATGAGTTTATGCTATGAGTCATTCTTTGGGTTTAGGTTAGTTTTCAGTTATACACGCTGTTTAAATTGTTCCTACAAATTGGTCAAATTTGACTTGAGAATTCTAACTTATAAACTAGACGATTTTTATGTTCTAGGATCATACCTTGAGATATTGTCACAAATAGTATTGTGGGGTGTCACAAAAGAGATGCCTTTTGTGAGGATTGGGTTAGGTAGCTAGTAAAACTCAGAATCCAAACATAAATGTGATTTATATTGTCCTATAAATACTCAAAATCCAAACATAAATGTGATTTATGTTATCCTATAAATCATACAGTGGCAGAGCTGTCTACTCGCTTGGCTTCGGTCTTACTGTTGAGGTTTCTCATATCTTTGTTGGGTTCTTTCCATATTTAAAGATGCTTTACTTGATGGAGCTTTTAAGAATGACCATTATTAATTATTTGACTTCAATAATAACAAATACTTGAGGAGCTTTAGACTGATAACTGCTTTTTCGAACAATTATTGATTTGTAGAAATTTAAGCATACTAACAACTTGTGTGTTTGCTTTTGGTAACTGTGTTAGGGTAGGTTAGGTACTGACCATAATTAGAAGAGAAAGGGGTCTGATTCATCTGAGTTGGCTTCAATGGTATGCTAATACCACAGATTTGATCAGGGGAGGTTGTTTGAGACCAAGTGAAGGTCTGGTTGAAAAGATGCTTACTCCTTTGCAGTTTCCCTTTCAATGTTAAATAGTTTATGTTATGTAAAAAATTAATAAACAATTAACTTATAATATTTTGCCAATTTTGAATTTTTATAATTCATTTAAAAAGGTAACCTAATTTCTGTAAAGTGGTAAATTTTAACACATTATCGTGGTTATATAAGTACATTAAAAATTTTAATTTTAATTCTAATTAAAATGTTTAAATTTGGTATACAATTACATTCAAGGCCATACAATTTGTGTGTGGAAGTAAGGTGGAAGAGTGGAAACAAAGAATAAAGGTGCCAAAAATAGCAAAAATATTTTATTCTGCTATAAGGTTTCAACCATTTCTGCGGTCTTTTTCGAGGCTTAGTTACGCCACTGAATGTTCAGAATGTTTTATATTTGTTAAGGATTATACCGACTGTTGTGTCTAGATTCCAGTTCTGTTTCTGGTTAACTAACGTGAAATTACCAGACATGCAAGGATGAGTCTGATTAATTTCAAAATTTTGCAGATTCAGGAAAAATTTAGTGACTAGGTCTGATAATATTTTTCGCGATGATGTTTTTTTTTTTCAATTTTTGGACTAGAAACCAGGTTTTATCATGCAGTGACTGTACTCTTCACCTGATGTTGTGCATTTAGTTTCTGGTCATTATATTACTTAAATTTAAAATATTAGGCGCTGCGATGACTCGACACATACATATCTTGTAACTTCCCCCTCTACTACTATAGCATCAACTGGATTCAGGGCACAATAACAGAATGTCACATTTAATCAAAATCATATTAGAGATATCATCTGCAAGCAACGTTAATTGGAGATGACTAAAATTATAAATCAATATATCATTAGTGAAAGCAATAAATCCTATAATTGGGGACCATGAACCCAAATTTACATCTATTAAAAGACCAATGTCTTTTTTTTAAATGAATAAATGTAATAAGTGAGACAATTCGAATATTTTTTTAGACTTCAAGAAGGGCAAGCTTAACACCTCCTCCAGTCAAGAACGTTTCTTGGGACGAGTATATAAACTCAGAAGTCAATAATTACCCTAGGTTAGGTCGTGATCTTGTCTATAAAGAATCATCGAAACATTTCAAGGCTACCATAGCCATGGTAAGTTTAGTAAAGTTAGGAATTTTTGTGTCTTATGTCTCAAATCATGGGATAAAACACTTTAATAAGTGAAAATTAAAGTAAATGACTTTTTCTTCTTCTGTCTATATTATGCTTATTATTATTATTAGTATTTTTAGATTTAGTTTTTCCAGTGTTGTTAAGTTTGCTATAAAACGCGCAGATTTTATTTTAACTCATTATGATAATTATCATCCAACTTTAATAATTAAAGTATAAATATTCAATTATAAATAATATATTTTTTTATTATATGTGTACCTAAAATACTTGTAATAAATAATATAAGTTTCCCATCTGGATAATGAACTGAAGCATAATTCTCTAAAAAAAGAAACACACATAAACACATAAAAATATAAAATATCATTTGCTCTATTTCTTATGCTGGAACATTGTATTATATGTGCAAGTCGATACAATACAATCTCTCGAAGGTTTGTTCTTCACATAATTTTTTTTACGATTCATATCCTTCCCTGAGCAGTGATCTTAGCTATACCAAAATAATTGGCAACTCTCCCGAGACACCAGTCTTATTCTATTAGTGTAATTATGGCAGTTTTTGAAGCAATACTTAAACTGGCATATTTTGTGCTATTATTTTAGACTTGACAAAGCAAGACACAACAAAAATCAATAAACGTCAATAATTAATTTTGTGCTGTCAAATGTGAAAGGTAATTCAGGTAAATAAAGCAAGACGAAGTACAGTTTACAATGAAGTAATTCAGTCGTTCGGATTTATCTGTCGCCAACTGTACATACCAAAAATAAAGATCAAGGAATTGGTTTCACTTATGGCTAGTTGCACAAAGCATATAACTAAGCGTTAACTAATGAGATGGCTGAAAGGGTGACAGACTACATACAGATACTAAATTTATTACGGGATTAAAAGTTTTGTGCAACTGTCTGTATGTGGACTGTATGTTGAGGGGGATACAGTTAACACCAATCGGAGTGAGATAGATATTTTATTATGCCGATGATTTTGCATCTGTGTATGTAAAACCCTTAGTAATAGTCAAATATAAATATAAGCTCATTCTATGTTGAGATTAACTAGGATCCCAATAGACTTTCTAATGTTATTTTGTTGTAACTTGTAGGTCTGTACCCAATTATATTACTTTCCCTGTTTACCCTTTTTCTAGGCATTTGTGGCTTCTTTTTAATATGTCATCTGGAATTTTTCCTGATATTTGGAAGCAGTCATGTGTTATGCCCATTTTCAAGGATAAAGGGAAAAAATTTGGTAGAGATTTATCAGCCTATTACTTCAAAATCTTTGATACCAAAGTTATTTAAATCAGTTATAGGTGGCTTCTTCAAGGATACTATTAAAAATTTTATCTTTGATATACAGCAAGCTTTCTGCAAAAATGGATCTGAAATAAGTAACTTACTAGTTTTTTCATGACTATATTGTCAGGTCCTTGGAGGATGACTGTGTTGTGAACTCAGTATACACGGACTTTTCCAAGGCATTCAACAAGGTAGATCATGAGCTGCTGTTGGTGACATATTTTATTGTTGGTATTCATGGTACACTGCTTAGCTGTGTTCGGTCATATTTATCAGACATAGTTCAGATCTTCAGGTTAAATAATCATTTGTCTAGGGCTATAACCCTTACTTCTTACTTACTCAAGGGGCGCATCTTGCTCCCACCCTTTTAATATATGTATTAATGACATATCTGAATGCTTCAACTTTTCTAAATCCATTCTATATGCAGATGACCTTTAACCAAACTTAAAAAAGATCTCGATAAATTTTGTAACTCGCGCAAAATTAATAATTTTAAGTGAACATTAAAAAATATAAATATATTCGTTTTGATAGATCTCTCTTGGCTGTGTCAGGTACCTACTTTCTTGACAATAAAATTATAGGTAGTAAAGTTTCTTTAATTATATGCATTTTTAATAGAGTCCAGAGTTTCCCTTGTCAGTCGAAATGTTATTGAATGTCCTCGAGGTGATAGCTCCCTTCAAGCACTTCTCCAAGCTACGCGATTTCATCAACTTCAAGCTGCCCTCAGGCTTTCCCGTGAAGATTGAGCTTCCCATTCTGCCCACCGTAACGGCCAAAATCACATTCCAAGAATTCGAATTTAGAAACAACATATCGCCCGATATGTTTAACATACCCATAAATTATACAGAAGATCCCACGAGGTAAGCATACATTATACTTTTTGTCTTATGTAAATGTAATGTGGACATATATTTTAGTGTACCGTCTCGGTAGCTCAGTGGTAAAAGAGCATGCCCTATGATTGGCTTGGCTTTCAGTGCTCGTTATGCCTAGTCCTTCCCAAGGTGCTTTTAGTCCTTGAGATACTAAAATGTTTTAAACTTCTTACTTAAAGCAAACACTCTATGACACAACTATGTTGAACGCAATGGGAAAACACTAAAAAAATGTAATGCAATAAAATATCATACATTTTATTTATTTATTCAGAATAAACTACAGAATCATGATTCTAAATGATATACAATAAAAAAAAAAACTAGGTAAGAAAAGAAAATATTTTATATATCATTCCTTATTTTCATCAGTAGCGTAATTTCAGTGTTCAGGATTTCAACATGCCTTCTCTATGCAGATGATTTGAAATTGTTGATCACTATCAAATCGATTGAGGACTGTATTGAGTTGCAAGCTGGTTTGAACAATTTAGTTAGATGGTGTAGTGCAAACTTTTTAAAATTAAATATTGATAAGTGTAAGGTTATGCGTTATTATAAAATCAAGGAGCCTGTGATATTTAATTACAGGATCGAGATATCACAATTAGAATCCGTAACCATTTTTAATGAACTGTGCCATTTTTGTTCATGAATTATCATTCAATCAACATATTGATCAAATAGCACTTAGAGGCTTCCGAATGCTAGGTTTCTTGTGCCGTACTTGCCAATATATAAACGATACTATAAACGGGCTATTTCATCTTTATATTATACTCTGGTGAGAAGTATTCTTGAATACAACAGTATTATCTGGTCCCTATCATATATCTGTCATATAAACCGAATGGAAGGTATACAGAACAAATGTGTTAAATTTCTTTTGTTCAAACATAATTTCCTCTACCAGGGCATATTATATAACACTTGAATATTATTAACTGGTATGGAAAGCCTAAGTTACCGGCGCGAAGGCTCTATGACTTTATTTCTTTTTAAACTTCATAGTGGACACATTGATTGCCCCTCTTTACGCCTGCCTCAAGTATAAATTTTCGCGTACTACCCAGAAACACCCGGTCCAGACAACTGTTTTTTGAGCGAACATACCGAACAAACTATTGTTTGTCATGCTTTTCTGATAGACATATTTCGCGGTACTGTTGCAACCTTTAAAAAATCAGTCAAATTCAGAAACACATAATCATCAATTTTAGTTCTTTTTATTCTTTTTTTGAGATTAGTTAGTATTATTGTTCTGTAAATAACCCTAATCGCAAGCTTCTTGCTTTTTTCCAGTATTTAGATTTTACGATCTATTAAATATTCTTGATTGTTCTATCTTGTTATGTCTCCTATTTGTTGTATCTATATATATTCTTTTTTTATATCTTTTTTTCTAATGATTATTTATTACTTTGTATTGTCCACTATTGTATTATAGTATGTAGTTTTTTTTATCTATTGTACTATTTGGATATTTATCTGTTACATTACAGATTGACTTAATAAATAAATAAAAAAAAACAAACGAGTTGAAACAAGGGTTAAACATAAGGTTAAAGCTAGGACTACAGAAGCGCAACGATGGCTTATAAATAACTAATGTACTATTTAATTGTGAGACCATATTTAATTACATCAAGTTGTTTTTTATTATTTATAGAATTATGGATAAATTGTGAAAAGGTAAGCAAATTAGTAAGTGTTGATCTATTCGGAAAAAACCATGTTGAAATTGAGAGAAGCTATTTTTAACCAAGTCAAATATTCGATTAAAGAGAACTATCTGAAAGACTTTCAAGATAGCATTTACTATAGTTATGGATCGATAATTAGTTACCTCATGTTTAACCCCACCTTTAAAAACGGGCACTACTTTGCTAATACCCCAGTCCATAGCATAGATTGCTGTACAGAGACTAAGGTTAAATATGTGTAGCAACGGCTGTACTAAGAATTCCGCACAACCCTTGACTATATAGCCCGGCAACCCATCTGGTCCAATAGCTCTATTGCCCTTCAACTTTTTTCGAGCTGCTAGCACCTCTAGATCAGTAAAAAGAGACTCACAAAAATAATCCCTGGTCATCACAGTCTGATCCGCCGTTGGTTTCTCCGATGCAAAAACAGAACTGAAATATAAAGCAAAGACACTAACAATATCGTTTGTGTCTGAGTAGAACACATTGTTGTAATTAATCTGTACCGGAATATCGGCTGGGCAGTCGATAATGTCATTGAGCAGCTTGTAGGCAAACAGGAGTAGAGCTTGTTTGTCTCTCAGCTAAGCTCTGCATACCCCACAGAAGTATTCTCGTACTATAATTAACATTTTGATGTGAAAAGTGGAATTTGAATAACAAGTAATTAGACTCTCCTCATGTGGTTTGCATAATGTGGATGCCAGACAGTAGAGCAGTATTCAAAGTAACTCCTTACAAAGCAGTTATAAATTGATATCCAAGAACATCGTTAGTTTCGAATACGGGTGTATATGTTCGATTTTAATATTTTTGGTTAAGTACTTTCTTTAAGTTAAGTTTTTATGTGATGCCATTTATTTCAATGCACAATACCGATTGATGTATTTTATATAAATAAAGAGATTTTTGCCTTCATTTATCTTTTAAAATAAATTTTTTATTTTTATTTGAGAAGTTATCATCGATTAATGTACAGTAGTTGAGAGGATATTTTTTGGGCTTTAACCTAGTTTTATTATAGGTAACAATAACTTCAAACCGTTGAGTATTGAGGATTTTAAAGCTAATGTTGCAAATACTAAAAAATTGAAGACCTGTAGCTTTTTTACATAATAGTATAGTTTATATGGGATTTGGTTATTGGTAATTTCCTAATTAAAACCAGGAAAAACAGAAATCATAGATGTTTGGTAAATATTAAATTGTGAAGAATCATTCTCATTTTGTTAGAAATGTATCATTTTATTAGAAATGTATAATTGAGAAACGCGGAAGTTATATTTAAATATTATTTGGAAAGAAGTTCCCCAAGTTTCATTTCAGGGGCTACAAATCCTTTCCAGTTATCCTACAAAAAGTGTCACATAAACTAAGTAACATAGAATTGTTCTCAAAATGTGATTTTTTTACGTTTGTATACCCCTTAAAAATATGGAAGATATGGCATTCAAAATCAATTCCCCGCGAGACAATAACTAACCTAGACTATTTTTCGTGCAAAAAAATTGAAGAACTTTATGGTACAGGAGACTGACTATAGCAATGCTGTGAAAAAACAGAAAGAAGAAGTGATAATTATTAAACCCAAGGATAAAAATGAAACTAGTGAGTGCACAAAAAAGAAAATAGAAGAAAAAATTAACCCATGTGGACTTAGTGTTGGAGTATCGAGGGTCAAGTATATCCGAGATGGAGGAATTGCTATTAGGTGCAACGAAAACAGAAAAGAGAAGGTACAGAATGTTTGTGACAATATCAAAACGTCATTGGGAGAATCTTATGAAGTAAATATTCTAGAAAAGAAGAATCCTAGAATAATACTTCTCAATATAAATCAAGTAGAATTAGAAGATGAAGAGATCCTGATAGAAAAAATTATTGCACAAAACTGTATAACTCCTCAAGAGAACGAAAGGGAGCTTAAAATGGTCCATACTATAAAAAATCGTAAAGGTTTGATGAATGTAATATTACAGTTAGATGTGTAAACATACAGATGTATCGAGAATAGGAACAAGCTGCTTATAGGTTGAAGGAACTACTTTTTCAGGGATAGCTTGCACATAAGACAATGCTTTAATTGTTGGAAGTTCGGTCACATAGTACATGTCAACTATGCGCTGGAGATCATCAGGAGACTGATTGTCAATCAAGAGAAGACTGTTGTATAAATTGTAAATATGCATCGGAAGTATTAAAAATCAACATTATAGGCTTTAAACATAGGACTTATGACATGAATTGTGAGGCATACAAAAGAATAGTAGAACAAGTTCAAGAAAAAATTAAATATCCGGAAATATATAGTAAAAAACAAGAAGCATAGCAATCACGGAAACAGCCAAATATAATGTATTTAAATATTCAGGGATTAATTACCCATAAAACACAGTTAACATGAATTGCAAACCAAAATAAGCCAGTTATTATTTGTCTCTCAGAAACCCATGTTACATCAGATTTCACACAGAATGAAATAGACATAGCTTTATAATATATTGGCTAGTTATTCTTCAAGCACTCATACCGGTGGAACATTGATATATGTAAAGGGGGGTACCGATATAAAGAAACAAAAAAAATAGATAATAATACAAATATATGGATAACGGGCATAGAAATAACCATAGCAAAACAAAAATATTATATTTTTTGTTTATATCACTCACCCAGTGCGAGTGATCCTGAATTTTTGGATAAACTGGATAGCTTTTTGGATGAAATTAATCAAGATTAATTTTTGTTGTTGGGTGATTTCAATATCGATTTAGCGAGCACAAATTACTATGCAGGTAAACTAAATAACCTCATAGCTGTTCATGGTATGTATCAAATAATAAATACATATACACATATAACACCAACATCGGCAACAAGAATAGACCTCTCACTTACAAATGAAAAGGCCATCAATTGTGAAGTTCTCCTGACTCCCAAAATAACGGATCACTCCATTATCACAATAGACCTTCATAACAAACACATAAATAAAATTGAAAAAAGGATAATTAGGAACTACAAATACATGGATACAACACAATTCCAACTGATATTAAGTGGGTTACAAACTCTATAACCAAACAAATTGAAAATGAAATAAAACGAAAGGATCAGCTATATCAGACAGCCATTCGTACTAAAAATGAACCTGATTGGATATATTTTAAGGAACAAAGGAATAGAGTTGTAGCTTTAATCAGAGACTCAAAACGTGACTACTTTAATAGAAAAATAGATGACGTGAAAGACAACCCAACAGAAATGTGGAAAACACTGAAAAAACTCATAAATGTAGTAGGAAATGAAGAAACTAAAAAGGAAATAATATTTGATCCAAAAAGAACAACAGGAAAATACGCAATAAGCGAACAATTTAATATATATTTTTTAGATAGTGTCAAGGAAATATTTGAGAATATGATTTTAACAAAGACACATGATGAAATGTTGTTATAATATCATAAAGGTAGACAGTAAAATGGAATTTTTCAATAAAGTAGAAATGGCAGAGTTGAGAAAAACCTTAAAGAGAATGAAAATCAAAGAAAGTAACACGGACGGCATTATTTTAAAGATAATAAAAAGCGCATTTGAAACCATTGGGGGCAAAATTCTCAACCTTATCAATAGCAGTTTTAAGAGTGGAGTGTTTCCAAAAAAATGGAAGAGAAGCACAGTTGTTCCAGTTGAGGAGTACCAGGCGGAAAAAATTCATGTGAAACGGCATTACAGGCTATTTTATTCAACTGGAAAGGAGCTTTGGAAGAAGGGAAGATGGTTGGGTTTTCTTGGATTGCAGGCGTGCCTTCGAGACAATTAACAGGGACTTATTACTGTGTAAAATGAAACAGTACAGAATTGGACCTGTGGTTCTTAGATGGTTCACAGAATACTTAGCTGATAGATCGCAAGTGGTAAAGTATGGTGATTACTCAATTCCCAGAAGGTCAACATATGGTGTACCACAAGGAACTGTATTGGGGCCTACCCTATTTATACTGTATATTAACGATATTGTTAAGGATGTAAAAAAATGTGATATCCAACTGTTTGCTGATGATACTGTGATATATATAGTGTGTAAAAATGTTGATGAAATAATAAAAACACTGAATGAAGAAATTAATAACTTATTAGAATGGCTAAATAACAATTATCTCAAATTGATGATGATTGCTTAAGTTTCTCAGAACATTATACATATATTACCAATAAGATAGCCAAAAAAGTTTATATGTTAGGGCGTATATTAAAACAGTAATTTACAATAGCATCATATTTATTTTTAAAATGTTAAATAATTTACTGCCGCAACATCTATTGAACAAATCTACATTTGTGAGTGTAATACATGAACATCATACTCATGCGGGGACAAATAACAACTTTTATTTATATAGAGTAAATACAAATTCTCGTCAGAATAGTTTATTTTATAAAGGATTGAAACACTATAATGAATTACCTGAGCGTATAAAAGCTTATCAAAACCTAGCTATGTTTAAGAATGTTTGTAAATTACATATTAAACAAACTGTAGGAATTTAGTATGTAGGAAAAGTAGTATATTGTGATTGCTGTGATTTTTCCTAAGCTTAAGTATCAAAGATATTTGTATATATATTTTTGCTAGCCAAGGGCTATTAATAAAGATTATTATTATTATAAATTTGAAACAAATCAGTTTGACCGTTCTCAAGTTATCGTTGGCGCAAATTTTGTTTCAAAAAAATATGTTTTTTGTAATGTAGGGACTCGAAAACGACGAAAAATCCGAGCTTTTATATATTTTGAGAAATTATTTCTATTTCAATACTTCTCCAATATAGTGTATTAATAACACAATATATTGGCTGATTGATATATGGAGAAGTAAATATGCAAGGAAGTACCATGTCTGCTAAAATCTATTTTTATATTCCTATGTACAATTTTGCAGATTCCCAGACTTATGACGCCCCGAACTGACCAGCTGCTTTAAGCTCCACTTCGAGCCAAAACCACAGTTCCTGTCACTGCACGAACGCAGACGCGTCTATGCCAAGGGGGCCCGGGGCCGACTCAGGATCAAGGGCGCCACTCCTCCCACCTTTCGAAGAGAGGATGCGGGCCCGAACGGCGCCGGACCCGTGCTGCTCCTCGAGGTGCCGATGTTGTTCACTTTGGGCAGCGTCTATGGGGCTAGCTGTCTGGTCTATGTCGAGTAGGTGAATTCGTCTATGTCCGTGTGTTCGTTTTCTTAGCCTAAGTAGTAGCTCCGAGGGTGATCCGAAGAATTATATAAAAGTGCTTACTTGCCTTTGTCTTTAAGATAATCGGCGAAGCGACGGCAACCAGAAAACAGGTATGAAATGAAAAATTGCTTTTTATGTAGAGAAGCAAAATGGTACTAATCAAAATTTCTGTTACCTGTTACGAGTCTAAATACCTATCAGATAGGAGGACCCTAACATGGGTTATAGTACACAAAAATATATATGTAGGTTGGATGCTTGTTTAATAACATTAAAAGTTTGTTAGGATAGAAGTCCTACTGTTTCAACTTGTCAAAAATAAATTAAAAAAATGATATAAATCAATCAATGGAAACAGGCAAATTTCCGAATCACTTAAAACTGCCAAAATGATTCTGCTGTAAAAAAAAAGGTGACCATACAAACATATACAACTATAGAACATTGTCAATTTTGAGTACTTTCTCGAAGATATTTGAAAGAGTTATTTACAACAGACTTGTAAATTTTTAGCTTTTCTGCAAGTATCAATACAGTGTTAGAAGCGGAAGATCCACTGAAACAGCAGCATTTGAACTGTAAGAGTCATACATCAAGAGCTCGAAACAGGACATGTTGTGGCAGGACTGTTTTTCGTTTTATCAAAAGCATTTGATACTCTTAATCTCAAATTTGTTCATCACAAACTTTATCGACTGGGGATAAGAGGGAATCAAAAGCATTTGGTACCCTCAACCTTAAATTTTTTTCATCACAACGATTTGACCAATATGAAATCAATATTGGAGCACTGGAGGGCTCCGTTCTGGCACCACTCATTTTACTCTTATTTATCAATGACTTAACCCCTTCTGGGAACAACCATCAAATTTGCTGATGATATATCTGTGGGAGTGTCAGGAGTAGATGAGAAGTCTCTTTTGCAAAATATACCACTGGTATGCAACAGCATTAGTCAATGGTGTACTCAAAATAGACTGATCCTCAATAAAGAAAAGACTGTAACAGTTCATTTCTACAGTCTTGAACCAAATGCGGACATAGAGGACACTGCTGTGCTGTGCAAGTGGTTAAATTTTTGGATTCTTACCTAGACTCCAGAAATAGTTAGGGTTATATATGCTTTGGACTTGGTAGGGCGTATTTTGCGATGTGTGTGTGTATGTAATAAAAACCAAGGTATGACAAAAGTCTTGTTGTTTTGATGACTAAAAAAATCAATTTTGTATTGATTTTTGTAGTTTTTGATTTATCAGAACAGTAGGACTCTTATCCTGCCAAACTTTTCTTGTTATTGAAATATATATATATATATATATATATATATATATATATATATATATATATATATATAGGGTGAGTCAACCAAGTGGCACCCCCCAGTTATTTCTTAAACTATTAGGATTAGCTGAAAAAAATTAAATACAAAAGTGTTTCGAATTTCAACAATATATATTTTTACAGTAACTGTTATTATACAGGGTCGGTCAAAAATGCTGGGCGTGGTCTAAATGCAATTTTTTAAATATGAACTTACATTTTTTTTATTCATTTTCGGAGTCTTCATAAAATTCTAGAAAAAAAATTATAGTGATATAGCTAAATTTAAAGGTTTATGAGATATTAATGTTTAAAAATTGTAAAAAAGACCTGTGAATCTTCACAACGTTATTTATTTATAACATGAATTATTTCGAAGTAATACGTAGTAAGTATACGAGGTAATTCAAGAATACTAAAAATATAAAAAAACACCACTTAAAACTTACAACTTAAACTTAAAACAGGTTATACCGTTAAATTCACTGCAAATGTTCAAACGTATGCCCATTTTGTCGAATGCATATTTCCAACCTTCTCTCAATATTTTCAAGGACGCCTTGAAGAGTTTGTGGCGTAATTTCAACCAATGCATTCCTTATTCGATCCTTCATATCTTCTTGGTCAATCGGAGGAACTTTGTAGACCTTCTCCTTGACATATCCCCATAGGAAAAAATCGCACGGTGTGAGATCCGGCATCTTGCTGGCCATTGAATTTGACCTCCTCTTCCTATCCACCTATTGGGATATAACTGGTCCAAATACTGACGAACATTGAGTGAAAAATGTGTTGACGTTCTCGGATAGAAACATCTTCTAAAAGAATTGGAAGATGATTCACTAAAAAATTTAGGTATATTTCTCTATTTAAAACACCGTCAAAAAAATGAGGTCCAATAATTCGGTTTCCGAGAATCCCACCCCAGTCATTAAGAGACCATACCCTTTGATTGTCAATTGTTCTCATCCAATGGGGATTTGTGGTACTATAATAGTGCATATTAAGCCTATTAACTACACCATTGCTCTTAAACGAAGCCTCGTCGGTGAACAAAACATTTTTTAAAAATAACGCATCTTCATTAATATGCATCTGAAGGATCCTGCAAAAGTGTACCCTATTTTCGAAATCATCAACGTAGAGTTCTTGCGTCAAAGATAAATGGTAGGGATGGTATTTGTGTTTTCGAGATGTTCTGGAAACGGTACTTTGACTTATATCTAATTCAATGGCCAAAGTTCATGAACTTACTTGAGGATTTTCTTCCAAACTTAACAAAACCTTTAATTCGTTGTCTTCGTTTATTATGAATTCTTTTTTTCTTTTTTTAGGATAAGCAACACTTCCTGTTTGTCTAAACCGATGTAGAGTTTTTTTTAGAACTTCACGGCTTGGCTGTCTTCTACCTGGAAATTTTTCTTGGTATAGACGTTTAGCAGTTTTTATCTTACGCTGACCTTCACCAATTAGTAAAATCCTGTTACTTAATTCGTTGATGGGGAACTTTTGATTGAACGCCATAAAAATTTATACTTTAAAATGTAAAATTTTTAATACTGACAAAACTTCAAATGACATTTGCATGAACTGGTGTTTTTCCTACAAAAGTACAAGTAACGTCGCCCAGGAAACTAAACAATAAAATAACAAATCTTATGTTATGCCGCAGGTATAATTTACAATTTTTAAACATTAATATCTCATAAACCATTAAATTTAGCTATATCACTTCAGTATAACTTTTTTTCTAGTATTTTATGAAGAATCCGAAAATAAATAAGAAAATGTAAGTTCTTATTTAAAAAATTGCATTTAGACCACGCCCAGCATTTTTGACCGACCCTGTATAATAACAGTTACCGTAAAAATATATATTGTTGAAACTCGAAATACTTCTTTATTTAATTTTATCAGCTAATCCTAATGGTTTAAGAAATAAATGGGGGGTGCCACTTGGTTGACTCACCCTGTATATATATATATATATATATATATATATATATATATATATATATATATATATATATATATATACATATACATATACATATATACATATATAACATATATATATACATATATATATACATATAAATATATATATATATATATATATATATATATATATATATATATATATATATATATATATATATATATTTTTTTTTGACAGAAAAATATCATATATTTAGACTCGTAACATGTAATAGCAATTTTGATTAGTACAATTTTCTAAAACAGCAACTATATGGTCTGTATATCTTATGACCATAGCTTAAACACACATGAAGATACAAAACGTCTATAGCAAAAGCATTGAGTGTCGTGACTCGAGGATAATCTCAGCAGGATTGAGTTCATACCTGCTGTTTAGGAAACATGAAACATAGTCGGCGTAATATTTACATCGTCTGTATGGAAACAAATTTTATTATTATATATAATTCTAGATCACAAAAGACAGATTATTTTCTTGATAAGACAGTACAATGTACAACAGTAAAGATACAGAATACTCCAGTTTATGGGAATGCAAGCCTTTCTAAAAAAATCGCCATAATACAAGATATCTCGTAGGAAAGGTTTTTACTGTCTAATTTGATGATAAAATTGGGGGGTAAGAAAAACTTTCACACCAGATATCACTTGATTATTTTTAACTGGGAGGGGCTGAGGGTTGTTCTAAGATTTATAATAAAATATGCATAAAGGTATTTTTTATGTTTTACCATGTCTGTCGTTTGAATGACTTAATTTTAATTAAATGTTTAAATTGTTTGTACAACACACACTTCTTAATTTGACGCTTTCCGTTTATTAGAAAATACAGAGGAATTTCAACAAAATCTATTCGTAACTTGGAAAAACTTTTACCCAACAGGTTGATTTCTTCGACTTTTGGTAATAACTATAAATATAAATATTTTATTATACGGACAAAAAATATTGGCAACTAAGTAGACAACGTTTTAGTTTATTTTAGGATCAACTAGATTTTTTTCTGTCTTTCGGATCACCCATTACATAGTAATTCTCTGCTTCAAATGGCGTACTATTTTTGTACCAGTACTTACGATTTAAACAGTCTTTCTTCCTATTTTTATTTATTTACACTTAGCTTTATTTTTTAAATTGCTGCGTTAAAATTAATTTATTTTTACTTTTAGTTGTAACCAGTATATGACATTTTGTATTGTTATAAGTTATATTAGAAATTGAACCTATAGATTCCAGCAAATTTCAGTTTTACAAATCTAGGACCTTTATCATTTCTACATTGACTATTCGTTATAAGGAATCATAAGATTACATGTTGTCTAGTATCGGGTACCTGGAAAACGTCGAAAGCTATAACATGCCTAGAATCCTTCAAACATAATTTCAACTCCTTTGCATTGTTGCACAATCTGGCGCAGTCGCGTGGATGAATATACATATCTTGTGTCTCAACACTTTTACCTGGTTCTCTATTACTCTATATAACCTTTCGATTTCATTCGCCCGATACTTTAATTAGCCGGAGCTGAATAACATATTTTTACTATTCGTTCAAGCTATGGTCTAATCAATTGGTACAAAGCAAGGTATTTTCTATTATATTTTTTATTTCTAGAGGACAGATCTCTAAATATCTTGACGTGCATTGAAAATATCCATCGATAGGTAATAAAGATTATCAACGCTATTTAAGTAGCCTCTAAATAAATCGCCCATAAATGTTTACTAATACTATAGGTTCAATTTTATTGAATTGTTGAAGCAAAATGGCATGTTTTATACACTATTGTAGTTCGTTTTGCTGTCAAAATGGCACTTTAAAATAAAATGTGTGACTAGAATGTTGTTTTTTGCTTAGTGGTAAGAGAAGGGAAATCGATTATATATTACAGGGTCTTACAAAAATATTGTATTGGAGAAGTATATGTGATTGTTAATCATAAATCTTAAGGCGGATAGGGCAGTGTTTTGATACGCTGTTTATATCTGAATTTTATGTAGCCACTTTTATATAAGGTTTGTGTTTTTGTTTTATTTTACCTATAATTATTATTTAATGCAATTTTATCCTTTTTGTTCTAATGGAATTTTATGTTGACTTATGTGAAGTGACTGCATGAAATCAATTTTCAGCTATATTTTGTGTTCTAAAGATTGCGAAAAAAAAGTTGAATCTTTCACATTTCGTACACGTATTTAAAATGGTTTGGAATTAGTGAGAGTTTGTTTTTAGAGTATCTCATTATGTTAGGCTTTGCCATATAATTTATGTTAACATTTCAATGTTTAAAGTTTAAATTAATTTTGTTTTGTAAAAGCAGGGTCCTACTTAATTTTTAAAGACAGGTATGTCAGATATTTTTAATTTTCTGAAAATCCGCAGAATCATCTATTCGATGTGTCGTATCAAAGTATTGCATGTTACAAAAAAATGTGTATTCAAAAGACAAAAATTGATTTAAGTTTTTTCAACATATTTAGGAATAGTTAAATATCTGAAAGTTATAGATAATTCTAAAATATTTGTGTTAACAGACTCTACAGGGCGTTTCAAACTGATGTGACGAAACGATATCTCTGAAACACGAAGGATAATGAAATTGGGGGATAGGGGTTTTTTCCTATCTATGTAGATGAAAATACTTTATTTTTTAATATCATTTTATTTGATGAAGCCACGGTGTTGGCACAAATTTTAAACAAGTGTTTTCATTTACTAATTGATTTATTTTCGGTTCTTAAATTCAGTCCAGTTTTGACTCGTTTATCCAGCATTTACTTCTAGTTCGAAATCAGTCTACCAATATCTCAGAAAATTGTAGTATTCATGTTTAGGTCAAGTTTGCCATGATATATATATTCGTAACGGTTTTGAAGCAATATATGGGGATTTACAAGGAAGTTGATCCAAAGGAGAATAAAAATGCTTCATATTTCCGTTGTCATAAGACTGTTAAATATGAGTAATTGGGGTTTTTATGAAGAATTTAAATTTTAGTTTCCAAATAGCAATTGAACATTTAATAAAAAATATATAAGATATAAAGCTACCAATGTTTTTCTTAATTTTGATATAATCACATATTTTACTAAATTTCTATGTGAAAAATATAAACGTTTTCGATAAATTTGAGGCAAAATATCCAAGTTTTTCTTAAATTCAGACACGCGTTATGACAAATGGATACCTGATAGAAACAAATGAGGCCTATGTTTGATCTTACTTTTTTATGTGTTCAAAAAAATATATTATTAAATAAATAAAATGAATAACATAGTGGATATTAACATTTGGAGATTAATTATTATGCATTATATTTATTTGTAATGTGTGGGAAAGTGGATATTAAACCTTATTTCGAAAGGGTAAGGGTAATATTTTTACATAGAACATTTATATAAAATGTGTCTGGTTTAAATAATGCATTTTTACTGTGATTTGAAACAACATGTGTACATGTGGCCACACGGTAATAACAGATCATCTTCGGCAATAAACTGACGTGACTTTTTGGAAAAACTACGTTACGTGTTGCGATTAAGTGCTTAATCAAGCCTGAAACACAATGCAAATTACGTCAAACGTTTGTGTTTTTCGGTGTTTTGTTAGATACTATTTTGAAATATAGGTTATAAACGGTTATATTTAGTTCCAACGTCAAAAATGACCATCATACATTTTTGTACCACAATGTGTACCTCCTTTTTACGTTTCGTTTTTGTTAGTTTTTATGTTAAACATTTACGGGATTAAATTGTGTTCCAGGCGTAATAAATACCATTTTTGCATCAGTTTTGGCAGGTATAACTTGAAAATTCAATTGTTTTCAATCGTATCCGTTATACCTATCGATATTATCAGCTACGTATCGATATCATCGGATACCTATCGACATTATTGCACACCTATCGTCATTTATCGATAACTTCCAATAAAACGCCCATCCCTAGTCATGGATTTGAGAACCGATTCCAGATAGGAAAAACATTTTGGATAGACGAATTAAAATTGTACCAAAACAATCGAAAAATATACAGAATGATAATGGAAATTTTCAAGTCGATGTGATATGACTCGAAATAAAGGACGAAAGAAGAAAATTAATTTAATTTTTGTCACATTTGCAAAACATCTCCTGGTGAATTCAGTTTGAGACAACATGTATGTAGATTATACTTTCTATCTTTTGATTTATATCTGATAATCCATGTCCGATAGTAACGGTAAAGAAACATCTACATTTTTTTGTGATTTTAAATAACTGTTTATTAGAAGCAAGTTTTATATTACTTACTCAGATCTCCGGTCAATACTGATTTATTTAGAACCACTTTTTTGTTCTAGAATATAAAAATTTGTTTAGACAAGTCAGCATTAAAGATGTAGTGGTAAAATTAAAATAACTGTTGTCACGAAATATACTTTATGTAGTTTAGAATTCCGGTATTTGGAGAGTTGGTGCAGCTAGTGTTAAAACGATTAAATTGGTAAGATAAAAATAAGGTATATACTTCTTTTCTTTCGTAAATAAGACAACAAGTAAAATTAGGGAATTCAACATCCTGTCAAAACAAGTTAGGTCACTGGGCTTGGAGACCAAACTAAGTTTGTACATTCACAACATCCGTGAATTAAAAAGGTTTAAATCATTGTCAGTGAATTAGTTTATAAAAAATAGCTTCCTCTTATCCTATTACGACGTCATTTCATTGTTAGGTTACAGTAAAGAAGTTTGATTACGAGAAAAACGCCTGTAATATACTTGGTTGAGAAACCGATTGAAATATAAATAGCTTCTATTATGTTCTCAATGCCCTGAATTATCAGCATTTTGCTCATTCAGATACAATTTTAAGAAAGAGGCAAAATGTGGGCAGCAGGCAGCTATTAAGGCCTCCAATATTAAGAAACCTAGAAAAGTGTATTTCTTTACTGGTATGTTCATCTAAATTGTTTTTAGTTATTTTTATTTGGCAGTAACGATTTTAAAAATACCCACTCTCCATTATCGGAAATTTAATAGAAAATATACCGTTATCAATAAACACTTCATAATAAACCTAAATAATCAAAAATTATCCCACGTAACACAGCTATCAACAAAATCAGCTGTGGTGGATACACATCACAAGGTTTGGATTCCCTAATAGCCCGTTTTTGGGATAGAAAACTTAACAAACATTTCAACTTAGATGAAAAGGCAGACATTATTTTAAAATCTTCAGAGGCGTGTATATAGAGAAAATCATAAGATTTATCGGGTTTTGATTTTCACTTTCAAGGCGTCTAGACCTAGAGTTATAACATTTAGTTATATATATTACTACATATTTTATTTATAATTTCTTAATGCTAGAGACATGTTAAAAATTAAATTATTTAGAGCAAGCTTTAATTATAAATGTGGATAATTATAACTAAAATAAATAATTAAAGATGTAACTAATTAACACTAAAGACCGTTAAAAACATTTTAGGCACCATACATAAAAAATACATGTTTTTTTTTATAAATAAATTTTACCAAAAACTGAAATATAATTTTAAGAACCAGAATTATTAATACAATTTTCCAGCGATTTGAATTATTCCTGAAGTCGGTGCAACAAATATGCCGCAATTCAATTCAACACTTGAGCTCTATCAGGAGAGGTTTATAGTATAAGCGTCTTTGGCTCAACGCGTACAGGACCTCTTGTAGGTAACACTCGGTAGGGCATAATAAATCCGCTGAGGACACAGGTTCGCTATATTAACTCTCCAAATACAGAAACTCTAGTGTAGATGTAGTAAACATGGTCGTTGTCCTCTTCCAAATTTCTGCTTGATCTCTTTTTTTATTTAGTAAAGAGACTAGAAATGTTTCAAATACATATCAATATATTTCTTTAAACATGACCTGTGGCAAATTTTGTTATATTTCAGTTAAAGGAAAAGTCCAAGAAAAATTTTGATCATATAGCGTTAATAGTTATAGGTTATAGTTATAATAGATTACTTTCTACTTATTGAAGTTGATACAACTTTGACCTAGTGAACCAATAGGCAGGTTTGTTCATTGTAACAGAAATTAATGTAATAAATACTCTACATGATCTAAATTTTTTTGGAAGCCGTCTACGTATTAAAGATATGGCTGTTTAATTAAAATAATGGTGAAAATGTTTTCTTGGATAGGTATAGTAGATCTAAAAATGTATATAGTTTAATTGATATTCGTAAATGGAAGTATTTTATGTTTTTTTTTTCTGTTATATACAGAGTGATTTTAAACGGTAGATTCATACAATGTATGGCATTAATAACTTAACTTGAAACTATCGTTGTCAAAGTTAACTTTCTAGTGGAGTAAATCTACCGTTTTTTTTTCGTGAAAAGAGTTTTTTTTGTATTCCCATATTGGCAGAAAATCAATTTCTTCGTTTCTAAACTTCCGATAAAACTGCAGTTTTTTAAACGTCTATTCTAATGTATGTGATACAATACATGACACCTACAAAAAAACAAAAATTGTATGACATGGAGAATTTTCGAAATTTAGTAAGTAATACCATAAGTGCTCAGATTTAGCCGGATATTTTTTTGCTTGATATCGAGTACCAGTGGCGTAGCCGTCCCGCCTTGGTCACTCCCGCAGTCCTGAGCAAAGGTTCCCCTATATGCACTCGCGCACAGACCGAAAATAATTGACGACGAAAAAGACATCCACAGTTTTTCTTTCTCCATCACTCATTATCGTCAGGCCCACTAACATCAAGCCCCCCCCCCCGCATCGCGGGGACGTAGCTACGACAATGTTGAGTACTTGTTTTCGAAAATTTAACGAAACCTAATTTTTTGATAAAAACAAGTTGAGTTAAAATTGTCATAAAGCAACTACGAGTGAAAAATCGGAAAAATATCCTGCTCAGTATCTGAGCACCTAATAGAATTTGCTACAAAAACTCCACGAATATATTTACCCTGCTGGAATTTCGAAGTGCACCAAGGAAATTTTTACTGGAAATTCAAAATGAAATATTTTCAATGCGATTGACGATTTTGAGTTTCTATTTTCAGCCTTTGTTTGGCCCATTCCTAGAGTATGGAGCCCGTTAAGGACAGCTTCAGAACTCCATCGCAACCGTCTTGTACAGGTGTTATATAAGACTCTGTCATTTTCAAGTTTATTCGGCCAGAACTCTTATTGTGGAATATTTCTTCTTTTCCGACATACAAGGTTTTTTAGAAATATTGATTTTTTTAAAAACGGTCAACTGAATAAAGCTTACTTATGGCAATCAGATTCAGTATGGTCTATCAGATTATAAACAGCGTTGGCACTCGTTAAGTATTCGTCCATGATTATTATATACAGGGTACAACAAAAATTTCTAAACTTTAACAATGTTTAATTTCTGGTCCGCAAGGTAGGTGGTACTCCGGAGCTTTGTTACCCACTGTATTATTGGGACATATTCTCAGTTAATTCGAAATGATGGGTAAACAGTTTAAGTACGTCTGTATAAACAAAAAGAACATGTGAAACTGTATTTTATTGGGCAAAAGAGAATTATATCAATGGTAAAAGGCGATTTTTCATTTTTTATCAAAAAATCTATTTTAAATTAGAGGCAATATCTGAAAGAACTAGAGCAGATTTCAAATGTAAAAAAACTGTGTCGGTAAAAATGGCCATTATTTCTAAAACTGGCATTAGAAGCAACATCGATTTCAAGATTGATAAAAAAACCAAACCCAACAAATCACTATTTAATGTCCACCTCTTAGTTTTTGGTGAACCCTGTATACAATATTCATGTTGGAAAATTTAAGGGTGCCAACCTTGTTCATAATTTGTTAGATATACTCTTGATTATCACAAGTGGGCTTTGTTCAGCAGATTATTTTTAAAAAATCAATTTTTCGAAAAAACCACGTATGTCGGAAACAAAGACAAAATTTTAAAATCGCTAGAAATTGTTTTTTCGTACCTAGCTCTAAATTATTTTGGATGCACAGAGAGAAAAGAAGAAATCCTCCATAGTAAGAATTCTCTTCGAAAAAACTTTTAAAAGAATGACAAGGTCTTATATAACCCCCTGTATAACACGGTTGCTATGGTGTCCTGAGGCTGCCCTTATCGGGCTGCATATTATGGATATTGATTAGACAAAAGTCGAAAACCGCAACTCAAAATCTTTATTCGTATTGGAAATATTTTATTTTGAATTTTTTTGAAAATTTCCTTGGTGCACTTCGAAGTTCCAGCAGTTTAGATAAACATTTTGTTGTACGCAAAGTACGACTCTGGTAAAATAACAATATAACTGCAATATAACATTACAATTATTTTGAAAGCGACTTATTTTCAAAACATTTTATTACACACTCTTCAAAGTCTATTGATTGGTCTTATGGTAACGATTCAACAAACAGAATATATATCCGATATTTTTTATCCAGTTGCACTTTCTCTTCCTCTTTTTAGCAACTACCAAAACATGATTTTTGACTTTCCAAATGGAAATGTTTACATATGAGTGGTATAATTTTTCCTGTGTTGATGAATTTTGATAAAACTTGTGAAAAGATACTTCTAGTGGCATTAATAAGTATACTCAATTTTAAGGCTTAGCAGCTAAAAACTGCGATTCAATTTGAGAATTGAATTCTACTGTAGTTTTTGTGCAAAATTGAATATATTTTTTAAAATTTTCTTCAGAATGACAATAAAAATATTTATTAAATAAGAATCTCTATTTAATTTCTTAATTTAAAAAATCATAATTTTGGCAAAATGTGTTTTTTTTTGTTTTGAATATTTATTTTTATAAGTTATTGTAGAAAAAACGATTATTATCAAAAGGAAAGTCAAATAAATACAAAAACTTATTTTTAAACAAATAAAAGATATTTATGTTTAAACAAACAATAATAATAATTTTTATTGATAAAAAAATATTTAAAAATGAAATATAATTTATTTTCTTTAAATGTAAGTTTTTTTTTTTTAAATTAATAAACGATTCTTCTGCAACGCCACCACGTATTTATACAAAAAAGGAGCCAAGGGGAATAGCAAATCCTTTTTTACGAAAAAGTCTGGTAAATTGACTCCACTAGCCAGTCTATTTGAAAGTTACATAAACTTTATTATTTCAAATCGGAATAAACTTATCAAATATTATCAAGCTGCTGTATTCTATTCATTCACCTTTATTTTACATATCTTGTAATACACATTTATTAATTTGGGTCACACTTATACTTTTGTTGTATATAAGTACGCTTATTTATTGTTTTGTTTGTTTTTATTTGTACTGCTATTTATACTTGTTAGGTTATAGTGACTCTAGAATACTATTAAAATTAATAAGTGTAAAAACGTTGTACAATTGACTGTAATATTGTAAATAGAGCTTCTATATTACTTACAGAAGTTTCATTTATATGACATTTCATGAAAAAGTAGTCAATATACTGTGTGATATTGAATATGCAACCCCTTGATTCAAGGTATCTTCCTTAAAAAGGGAGAAATTAGAGTGATTAAAAAACAAATTGCCAACAAAGAATGGAGCTACAAATATGCTGCAACTCGAATACGATATTGTAACTAAGGCGAGAGAAGAAATGATTATTTAATCTCAGATTCGACCTATAAGAATGAAAACCAATTCTTTTTAATCTATTTTCTAATTTCGGAAGACCATGTTTAATTTTATCTTTATTTATTTATTCAAGACATACTAAACAGGATTAGAAAATATCTTACTCTGAATCCCCTTTACTACTGACGTCCTTTCCTTACACTGGACTTCACTAAAGCACTTGCAAGTAAAAAACAAAATGTATTAGAAAGTTTTTAAACATTTTTGAACACAAAATTATCACACCAAAAAACTCTGCATGATTGGCGAATCGTTTTATAATATAATATGGATTGTGTCATGTCATTTTTGATTTACAGTATAGATAAAGTTATTTAGTTTCTTTCATCTGACATTGTTCACCTGTATTTATATTTAGTGTATGCCAGTTTCGAAAAAGAACTTTTACCTTTGCAGCTTGTTATCGGCAGTGTTAAGTAAATTTTAAACACTGTATATACATTGAAAAAGATGTAAATGATGTTAATATATCTTTATTCCACATACTCCAAGGTCATAACAAGGATACTATGATCCCTATCTGGAACATGTACTCCACCGCACCAGACAAATTGATCCATTTTGTTCTGTTCGGATGCAGAACAAAATAGTAGGGATCATAGTAGCTTTGTTACGACGTTGGAGTATATACATGGAATATAAATATATTAAGATTATATCACTTGACTAGTGAAACAAATCTCAAATAGATTATAACATCAGCAATGCACTTTGGATTTACTTAGATCCATTAAAAAACAACACACTTGTAGTTTTATAAAAACTATATAGCACTGTATACGACAGGAAGATTAATAAAATCCTTTCGTAGGAAATGTGAAGGCTAACATTTGTTAGCTTCAGAGGCACATAGCTTGTCAAAAATAATAAATTAATATGCGCACTACACTTGTGGACTTAAAAGAACTAAATGATTTCACTCGAGAAATAGAAATTCAAGACGGTTCAGGTATCAAAGATATTGATCACAGACAAGAAGGTTTAACGGAGCTTTTTGTTAATTGATTAGCGATCCCATCACGGGAAGCGACCGATGGCTAGACCAGCGAAGCGACGAGTTTCATGTCTTAAAACTGAACTATTACCTGTTAATTAGAAACAGTATTACTCAGTGGCGGCTCGTGGATTTAAAAACGGGTGCAGCGCAGCGTAGCTAGCTACATAGGGACGTGGGTAAAAATAGCACCAAAGAGGAAAACTTTTCGCGGTGCCACGCCCAAAATGGCTACTTTTTTAAGCTTTTTATGAGGTTAATTATCCATAGCTTTGGATCGTTTTTTAATACTTAGGGGAAATAATATGAATGTATAAGATTTTAAATATATTTTTTTGTTCTTAAAAAACAGTTATGTAACTATATCTTTAAGCTAATTTCGATTTAATTCGACCGATGCAAAACTGCTTCCGCCTCCGATGATCCGAACGCACTAATTTACATTAATTCTATAACAAGCGCCTGCAGCAGCAGTTTACGCCGCTCCCATCTCTATTTCGATTACGGATTTTCACCATTGTGTTGCCATAGCAACTGCCGTAAACAAATTTAAGCGCGAAACCCGGCGTGCAGGGAGAGTCTGATGTGGAGTTTGTTACTGCTGTTTGTGATGCCTCAACGGGTCGCTTTTATGAAAAGGTGTTCAGCGCGCTACGTTTTTAAGTCATTATTATTTTGTGAATATAACGCACTAGTTTTGATAGAAAAGCAGGTATTATTAAGTAAATAACGTGAATTTATATATAACATACTACATTTTTATAATAAAAATGTAGATTATAGAATGCTTAATATTTTAAAAATATTTTTATTTTTAAGTAAATTGATCGGAAAATGTAGCGAGCCGCCACTGGTATTACTATTACTACATTAATAAGCGATTTAGTATTTACGAAAATATGGCAGTCCACCCAGCCTAGCGACGAGTTCAATCGCTCTGACTGAAATTATTAACCGTACTGTTTAATTTAGGAATCTTTTTACACGTTTAGACAAATTAGCTTATTTTTCCTACCTCTTGTTTCTATTGGTGTGGCTAACTGGTCGCCAAGGTGACGAAGAATATGACATGCGATATTGTGATGGGTATACACTGGTTTGTTAAAAAGAACAGAGATGAAATATAAAGTTCAATTTTTGCTTGAATTATCTTGACTAATAAATATGTTCGATTAGAATTAGAATATTCTGAAAATGGAAATAAGTTTTGATAATTTTTGAAGTAACAGTGATAAATTCATCGGGGTTACATTTTTATTTAAAATGATTTTAGATAGGTACTTATTGTACCGGGTGTTCATGTAAGAATGGTCTCGGGCCATAACTCGGTAACCGTTGATCACACAATTATGGGGGAATCGGCCAAGAAAAATCGCTGTAGTCTCAAGTTTCGTTTACCTGAAATTGGTTATAAGGAAAGTATCTAGTTTTACATATTCTAGGAGCTTTTCTAAATAACGGAAAATAAGAATTTTGCTGCGGAAATGCGTCATTTCCGTTCTGCACAGTTTAGTATACCTGAAATCAGTTACATGAAAACTTTGCATTGCATCTCATCCCAAACTCTTTCCCAAGCACGAAAATGTTAAAATGTGTCTGCGGAAATTTGTCATTTTCATTTTCTGCGGAAATTTTGTATAGTTTAGAATATCTAAAATCAGTTACACAAAAAAAAAACTTTGATTTACATTCTAAATTCTTCTACATTTTTTAAGTAACGAAAACGAAGGCATGATTGCGGATGGAGGCAAAATAATCGATGGCATTATTGCGGAATGTTCGTATATATTTGTTCGATTGCCTGACTCAAGAAAGGATCATCCTTCTTTGTTTATATTCCTTGAAGTTCTCAAAGATATGCAGACAGATACTTATATGAAACTTCGTGACTCAGACAAATTATTGAAATTATCTAAAAAAAATTTCGGGCTGTCACGTATACGGGTATAAAATGTCGCTGACAATACGATGCGTTCAGCCGTTATTTTTACATTCCGCAATCGTGCCCTCACTTCATTTTGTGAAAAACTGAATACTAATGTTTCGTCCGCAATCGTGCCGCGCCCTGGAAAAGCGCTCAAAATTTCCGTGAAAAATGTAAATGACAGATTTCCGCAGACAAATTTTTACATTTTTATCTTGAGGAAAAAGTTTAGAATATAAATCAAAGCTTCTTTTTTATGTAACTGATTTCAGGTAAACTAAACTATACAAAATTTTGTCGGAAAATTAAAACGACAAATTTCCGCAGTAACATTTTGGCATTTTGGTGCTTGGGAAAGCATTTGGGATGAGATGCCAAGCAAAGTTTTCATGTAACTGATTTCAGGTATACTAAACTGTGTATGAAAATGAAAATAACGCGTTTCTGCAATAAATTTTTTCATTTCCGTTGTTAAGAAACACTTCTAGAAAAGATTTCTTTTCCCTTTAAAGTATTTTTACCCCACCCAGCACCCCTATTCGCTCCAAGATCCCGCAAGCTTCTAAATTAAAAAAAAAAAAGGGGTGTACAATGGAAATGACGCATTTCCGCAGGAAAATTTTTCATTTCCGTTGTTAAGAAGGGCTTCTAGAAGGCAATCAAATATTTTTTTTCCAAATAACCCATTTCAGGTAAACAAAACTTGCCCCGTAAATTATTTTCAAATTCGAAAAAATGACCGCTAGAGGGCGTAACAGCAACTCAAAAATGGAAATGCCGATTTTTCTCTTGAATTTTCCTAATTGAGCTTTGTCGAAAATATAAGCATTGTATTCTTCAGGCAATTATGAAACTTTCTGCTATTATTTTTATTTTCAATAATAAAGTGGTGGGGGAAGGTCAAACTTTTTTCTTTCAATCGTTTATATCTCTGTTTTGGATGTACCGATTACATTGAACTTGGTGTCAGAAAAAGCACTTGATAATAGATAAAAAAACCAAAAGTTATTTTTGTTTTTTTCTGTTTTTATAAAATTGTAGGCTTAGTTGAAATGACAGATCAAAATAATTTTCACTTCATCATTGTCAATTTTTCTCCTTTATAAATTTGTGACGTTAGTTTTCCAGTCCGATGTTTCGGATTCGGGCGACCATCAATTAAATTATGACAAAAAAGTCATAACTATTTGATTTTTTTAAGAAAATCTGTATTATTTGATGAATTACGAAAAAACGCGATAGTGATCACTAATAAAATCATTACGGTGCATTAAAGCACTTTTTTCTGACACCAAGTTCAATGTAATTGGTTCATCTAAAACAGAGATATAAATGTTTAGAAGAAAAAAAAGTTTGATCTTTACCTACTGCTTTATTATTGAAAACAGAAAAAAATGATAAATAGCAAAAAGTTGCATAATTGCCTGAAGAACAATGCTTATATCGTCGCTGGAAAGGCAAAGAGGCGTAAGTCGAAAAATGCCCATTTTAAGATAAGAAGATCACAAATCTGTAAAAGTGAATATCTATGATGTGCCAAAGGGTGCTCTTCTTTTTATAGTTAGCATAATTACATGTTCAGCATTTATTAATAGATCTGTTTAGTTGAGTTCCCAAAATTTTAAAATGTTATATTATAAATTTTTGTATATTACTTTCACATCTCGACGAGATATCGGCCAAAAAAATTCAAAAATATTTTCTCCGTAAATCGACTTAAAATGCCTCCAAACGTGTAAAAATAATTTCGGGAAAAAAAAACTTCTGTCTGTTAGTTTGCGCGATAACTTTCGAAGGAATTGGGCTATCGCGTTGAAATTTAGAGAGTAGTCCATAGGAAAATAACTTGAATTGTTTTTTGGCAAAATCGGGAAATAGGGGTTGAAACGGGGGGTTAATTGGTAAAAATTGTAATTCTTTATAAATGACCGTATAATATATCGTTTTGTGAGTCTTCGAGACTAAAAACTCTGACACTTCTGTCTAAAGTGAGAGGATAGGGTAACGAAAATTAGGATGTTGTAAAAATAGAGTAATATGCCGTTCTACAGGTTCCCGGATATACGGTTCCCAAATTAAGGACATATTTGATATTTAATAGTAATTTTAATAATGTTGAGGGGTAGAAAACCCTTTCCTAAAAAATCAAGCAATACGTGATTCTCTAGGTGTTTGAGGGTATAGATTTCAGTTTTAAAACTTGGCATTTTAATAAATTATTAGGGGCGAGGGTGAGAAGGAGAGTAGATTAAAGTTCTTATTTCTATATTAAAATTTAATTTATTCTTTGTCTGAAAAATAGTAGGCTAAAAGAACTTTTTAGTATGACATAATTTGGAAGTAGTGATTTCATTGACAGCGGTTTTTTATAAATTGTTAATTTTGTTCAATTTTTACATACAAAATTTTGTAATGTTTGTAATTTATAGGGCGAACAAAGGGGCGTATTTCTTTCAAAAATCTATAATTTTTGAAAATACACATTTTTTGTCAAAACGTGACTTCTCAAAAAAAACTACCTAATTTAGTGAATATTTGAAAACCATTTGCAATATTGTGTAGCAAGCCATTGCATAGGCAATGCACTACACACCAAAAGTTTAATTGCGTCTCCTGTAAAATAGCTAAAGTTAGAGTTCGAACTTGTAAATAATTTCCAGCGATTTTTCTTGGCTGATTCACCCATAAATATTTTTCCACATAATTGTGTGATCAACGGTTACCGGGAGTTATGGCCTGAGACCATTCTGAATTGGACGTTAGGTATTTTTGAATGTTTGAATTGTGTTAAGGTGTTAAGAATTTTAAAAAAATCGATTTACTTAACATTGAGACACTTCATCACTTTTGATTTGTCCTGTATAGATTACCAGTTATAATATCGTATTTTAGTTGCAATACACTTGCACACTTTTTTGTTGACATTTTGTTTTTTTAAACACTCCGATTTCTCTCCTGTTAATGAGGGTACCTTAAGTAAGTTATCTTAACATAATCTTGTCTTTGTTAAAAAAAAAGTGTCAAAAACGCCATTTTTCTACAAAAGTAAAAAAAAATGTCTCCCGTCGTTGAGCAGTGGAAAAACTCATGATTGTGTTTATTAGTGATCTCACATATTATACAAAAAAAAATCCGAAGGGAAGAGCAGTTCCTCTTTCACAAAAATTTCCGCTAGATTGACACTACTAATATTATAATGATTTGGGGAAACAGTAAAGGATTTACAACTTATTTCATAGAAACAATTTTATTACTCTAAATAAATACTATAAAATAACAATAAATTAAAATACATATAATACCTTCATTTGGAAGCGGGGTATAATGAATAATAAAAATGAATAATAAAAATTAAAATAAGTGGCAAATCTCCTTCGATCTTAACAAAAATGTATAATCCCATTCAAATCAATCTTATCACTGAGTACTTAAAACTAAATTAATGGTGTTAGGAAACGGCTACAGCTAGATCTACTATGTTAAATAAAATGTGTCTAGATTTTTATAAATATTTCGAAAATTCGACAATGTACAGTAACTCCCCAAGAGGCGACATTAGATCCAAAAACTTTTGAATTTCAAAGTGGTATTTGGGAATTGTTATTAAAACTAAAAATATAAATAATCTATTAAAATAGGGCAAAAGACACAAAGTTATCAGTGGCTAAAAGAAAGTTCAAATTTGAAATTATATTCTAAATATTACATTAATAAAAAAACTAGGTGTACAAGAATCTAAAACCGCGAAATTTTGACTATAAAGGTTTTGTTTCAAATTCTTCTGTTAGTTTTAAATATGGACTAATTTTTCATATATATTTTGACTTCAGAATCGAAAACAAGAGACTAACCTTTTTTTTATAATATAATATAAATATGGGAATTTTTATTTCTCTGTTTTGGGCAAAGCGGGTAATGTTTCCAAAATGTCATGTCAAAAATTAAACAATTGTTGGTTGGTTTGTATCCCTGTTTTGGGAACTACATAATTTCATAACAAATTCACCGCTTTTCTTATAAAAAAAAACAAAGTCACATTAGTTACAAAGTTGCATTTGCACCCTCCAAAGGGCTAATTAAACAAGCATCTATAGATGTATCTATGAGAAAAGCAAGAAAATTTGTTATATTTTATTTGATAACATTTTCCGACCCTTTGTGGTTATAGATTACAGCTACTAGCTCTTTCACTATTGCGGGTGAAACGCAGCAACTTTTTTTATAAAATAAAAACAATTTTTTTTCTCTTATTTAACCAACCTTTAACTTATCTCTTACTCTAGAATTACTGAACTCTTCAAACCTACGAAGTGAATATTTTCTATATTTCTTACTAAACGTTCTTTCGGTCAATGCACTCCAAGACAAGATACTAGTTACACAAAAATCTTTATAGGTTCTTGTGATATTAAAGTCAGATATTTAGACATATGAAAGTTAATAATATTAGTTAGGTCAAAGGATTTAAATTACAATAAAACAAACAATGAGGAAAATCATATTTTGGTATTTTAACTCTTTATAACTTGAAAACACATTGAGGCAGGAAAATAGGGTTTTCGCCAAGGGTCTTTCTTTTGTTAAAAAATGTATGCAGTAATATTCAAATTTGTATGCTTTACATGGTATACCAAAAAATATAATATGCCAACATTCAGGTACAGGACAACTTTGTTATTTTAAATGGAACACCCTGTATGTTAATTAGCAGTCACATAGCTTTATCCGTCTGCTTTTAAAAAATATATAATTTGTTATATCCATCCTTACGTCAAAATACCGATTTATTTAGAAGCACTGATCAGTTTTACTTCATATAGCCGTCTTGATATTAAAGATAGATATAGAAAACTATATATTTTTTAAAAGCTAAAGGATACAGCTATGTGACAGCTAATTAACGTACAAGTTGTTGCATTTAATTAATGTAACATACAATATTTAACAAAATAAATAATAATCCGTTTTCAAGTAATAAAGAGTTAAAATGCCGCGAGACACCCGGTACTTTACACTCTTTTAATACAAAAACTTCCTAAAACAAGTTGCCAAATTTGTACGAGAAATACACATGCAATGTTTCCAGAAATCTATACTTGAACTAAAGACCTGTAAATATTCTCCCACCTTGAGATAATTTTTATCTGTTATACCAGTAAAGTCCCGATTATATAGGTTTTTTTTTAATAATTAACATAAGTAAAAATTAATTTTGCTCGAAAAATTATTCAAAATGTTTATTAAAAAGTTAGTCATGTTATTTATCTTACCCGCTATTCTTCTTTTTTTTTTAATGAAAAAACGGGTTTGAGTTTCTCAAAATTTTGAAAAATGTTAAAGGAAAAAGTTATTTCTTTTTTAATTCTATACATACCTATTTTAAATTTGACTGACTTCCGATTTTTCTCATTTTTAACGTTTTTTTCCCAAACCAAACCTAAATTAAAATATCTATTTTTGTCAAATTCATGACCTAAACACAGTTTTCTAATTAATTTTGTATTTTAAACAACACCTTCTATGTAATTAAAATAATTTTATATTAGATTATTTATTAAGTTAATAAATATTTAATAACTTTTTTACAAAAACAAGCCTGTGAAAACCATTACTTTTAAAAAACAAGTAGAACGTTTTATTAAAGTATTAAAATAACCAAACAAATCCTAGATTATGGAAATAAATTGAATAAATTCTACATTCAATGATTCAGTGAACAGTGACAGTTTAATTCAGGTGTGCTTATATTTGATTAGGTTAAAAAGCATTAAGTTAAAAAAAATGCAAAGTTTCAACTGATGGAGGTGAAATTTGGTACATGTGTATAAAATTAAAAAAGAAACATATTCTATTTCCAAAATTTTGTGTAAAATTCCGTTTTTGTCATATCAAAAAGAAGACGCCAAATTTGACAAGTAAGATAAATAGTCGTAATGAATATTTGAAATACCCGAAAAAAAGTCTATTTTAAAAGATTATCTTCCTTTCGAAGTTCAGATGAGGCACCATAGATACCAGATCCAACTTCACGTGCGTATTTTTTCATTCTCATTTTCTAGTATTTTTCAAACAAAAATTATTGAAAAAAAAGAATGACTTTAATACTGGTCACACTGTACATAAATGTTTAAAAAGTATATTAAATATTTCCAGTTTTTTATTTTATATCATATGACTACTTTCTTTGACTAGCAAATATTTAAGAAGGGTGATTGTCCGAAAATAAAATAAAAAAAGTGAGAATTAGTGTATTCCATATACTCAGTCAACATCTGATGCCACACTCTCTAGAAGAAAACCACACCAATTCCTTGGAAACATATTCCTGACCTGAATTTAGTTAAAATGTACGTGTGGGTATGGTGAGAACTGGCTGATGTTGCATTAGAAATAGAGTTAGTTTCTCGACTATTTGTATGGTCTTTGGTCTGCGAAGAACTATTCTACTTAAGTTTAAACGCCATTAATTGCTAAGTCGAAAATTAAAGCTTTTATATCAAACTCTATTCTTTATCTCCTATGGAACAGCCAACCTAAAAAACCCTGAGCTACGTTGACTAAAGGATTAGAATTTTCTTTGTTTTCACTAGCGTTATCAGTAGGGGCACTGTTCGAATTATTATTTCCGGTAACTTCAGCCGTTTTATCTGGACATTTATACATTTGATTTATTTTCGTCAGATCGCCCTTGCTGAACCCTTGCCGCTGTCCCATTTTTTCCGTTTTTGAAGAATCCTATAAAAAATAAATTAAGGTGTCATATTCTTCTGTTTTTTTCATACATGTAGGTTATATATTTTTAAATTTTAATTCTTCATACAAAATCCGGTTACTTTTACATTTAACATTTTGTGTTGGAGATATAAAACATTTTTACTCTGCTTTGGATTACATTGTACAGCATGGTCATAGCAACGTGTCCACATTTTAATCTGCTATAACTTTTTTATCTTTCAAAATATCGATGTCAAGTTAACATGTTTTTTGTAACATAAAATGTAAAAAGTGTCAATTTTCAGAGGTATAAATATAACCTGCACTTTTTAAATGACTGTAATTTTTACTTTTAGTAGATAGATCTCTTTTTCCTGTTTCCAAATATAGCGGGTTTAATAATGACGTCTTTAATAAGAGCGACAAAGATTGTCTTTCTCTCGTCACCACATTTGTCTAATTTCTCCATTTTCCCGTTTATTTTTAAAGATAAAGAAAACGAGAGCTATCTACTGAAAGTAAAAAGTTGACACTTTTTTATATTTTTTTAATGTTGTAAAAAAATGGTTAGTAGTCTACTATTTTTTTGGATCATTTTAATCTTGGAAGAAATAAAAAAGCAATGGTAAATGCAAATGTGGACAAGTTAAACTTACCACTCTGTACAATACTTGTAATATATCCAGAAAAAAGTGGATTCTTAAAATTATCATTTTATTTTTATTTAACCTTGTGTTAAATACAGGGATAAATTCTTACGTAAAATTATGTAAAAAAAGATAAATAAGAGCGGCAAAAAGGGACTTTGCCCAAAAACGGCAAAAAGCACGACCGCGCTTTGCTTCTCATGGCTGAAATAGCTAGGTTACAAAAACAAAAAATCTACATACAATTTTAGAAATTGGAATAATTTCAATCGATATTGACAATTTCATTCTCTGTTTTCTCTTGGCAACAGTCAAAACTAGTTACAACAAATAATACATATTTAAATATTAAAGATTTCTATAGAATCCAAATTTTTAAAATGTAAATTCCATTTAGAAAACAATTTTGATAGTGCTGTCGCACAGTCATTTCTTTAAATCATCAAAATCTGTAACGATGCTAAATTTGAATATACCACACTAATTGAGCTTTCTGCAACCGGGCATAAGTCTTATAAACTTTCTGTGAACGAGTCATCCTCCATCTTTCAGAGAGTCAGTATTTTTCAATAAATAATTGTGCTTATTATATCTCCAAACTACCAAAACATATTCTTTTTTGTACGCTTTATAGAGAAAGATTTTTTTTTTCTTACGCTTTATAGAGAAAGAGGCAATTTGAACACATATAATAAAATTTATTCGCCATGAACTGACTTTTAACTTTTACTCGTGATCATTTGGAGCCCTTGCCTGAAACTGGTATACAATTAGTTACACTACCTTAGGAATTATAGTAGGTTTTCCATTGGAAGAAAAAGCAGTACTGGAATAGTGCATAACGGATCGAAAGTCGTATGGTACGCCATAACCTGTTGTTTTTGATGCATCGGCCTTGTCAAAATTATTTTCATGACCTAAAAAAATATTAAAAGTCATTTCCGTTATTCAACATTTTCAAATTGGGACAAATAAGTCGACAAACAGTTTTAGATCTATTTGTTTTCCTGTTCATTAAAGATCATTATTTAAATCACTCTTGAAACTAATACTAGAAAGGGTCACGATAGAATTTTGTGACTACGTTTCACTGCATATGATATCTTTAGGGATCGATATTCCAACAGTTAAATATCTGCACAGTCTAAGAATTGCTTTTATACTTGCTTTGTCTCTCCGAACCAAGACTCAGTGTTGATGGTAGCTCGTATCTCTATCAAAATATTTGGATATTTATAAATGTCAATGATCTTCCTCATTAACAATTATACATCATTCTTTTATCATAAAAGTAGTGGACCATCCACTTTCTCTTACGGCTTATACGCCAACACAATAAAAAGCAGTTTTATATTTAGATGAATATACAATGAATTAGGAATTCTACACACTTCTAGGAAAAAATAAAATGAATCCAATTAATTATACTCAAAAAACGTTTTGATCAGTTTCGACGTAAAATCTCTCTCTCTCTCTCTCTCTCTCTCTCTCTATATATATATATATATATATATATATATATATATATACAGGGTGATTCACGTTGAGTGTCCTATTAAAAGTTCTGGAGAGCTATAAAAGGGATTTTTTTCAAATTCGGCATACGGACATTTTTAAAAATATTTTCGCAAGTGCAGCGTTGCCACATCTCTCCGAAACCAATAGCAACATTGAAATTTCAAATAGAACACCCTATATTTTATTGCAGTTTCTGATTCTACGCACGAATTTAAGTATACTGATCTCCTACCATTTTCTCGAAAAAAATTAATTTATGATTTTTTTTTTAGAAAATCACCACGTTAATAAAATTTCATATTTACCTGTGTAAGCGAGATAATTACTAGATTTTTTTTCTGGGTTAGAGAGTGCATATATTTAAAATAACTATATGTTAGAATAGCGATATATCATACAGGGTGTCGTATAAAAAGGGCATTTTTATCGAAATTTAGTAATGGTGAAAACCCATTTATTTTAAATACAACACCCTGTATTTTATGGTATCTTCGAATAAACCTATACCTTACCTACAATATTTCCATATATGTTCCTATACCCATCTCCCACCATTTTTTAGATACGAGCCAACTTTGAATATTTTCCTGTTTTCAAAGACCATCCACAACAAAAGCACCCGCCTCGGCACCTGCTTAGCGAATCACTTAACTAGTTAGGTCATGTAAGGTTTTATTTACCTCGTACTGACAAATATTTGAAATAAACAGACAGTTTTAAATACGGTGAATAATCCAAAATGTATTTTTTTAAATACAATTTGTAACCTAAAGGTGTTAGATATTATAAATGATAATTAAACAAACAAATAATACATAATCGTTAATTTTTGGCAAAAGAAAGATAACTCATTGTTAAATTGCTTAAAATGGCCACCATTCGCATTAAGGCATTCGTGCAAACATGTTAATTGGTTTCTTGTTGTTGCTCTTCGTATTTCCTCAGGATTTAATTCGTCAAAAGCTCGACGTACTCGATTTTCCAGATCCTGGAGATTTTGTATTGGATTTCCTACATACACTCGCTGTTTGATGGTTCCCCAAAGGTAAGAATCTAGGGGAGTTAGGTCCGGAGACCGGGTGGCCAATCCCATGGTCCCAAACGTCTGAACCACCTATCTTCGAACATTCCATATAATTCTTGACTCACTTCATTGCTGCAATGTGCAGGAGCCCCATCCAATTGGTACCAGTAAGAAATCAATAATTGTAGTGGTAACTCATCCAAAAACTCATTAACTGTAGTTCTTAAAATATCCAGATATTTATTCGAAGTTAAATTTTCATCGTAGATACAATAACCAAATTTATTGTCCATCAGTAAGCAAAAAACATTAAACCCGAATTGAAACTTCGTTCTATAACCAATTTTGGGTTTTCAGCCGCCCAAAAATGACTATTTCGTCTATTAAATATTCCTTCCCTCGTAAATTTCGACTCGTCAGTCCAGATAATTTTTTTCAAAAATAGTGGGTCTTCCTTAATTTTAGTTAGAACTATTTCGCAAAATTCAATACGTCTCTGAAAATCTTCTGGTAAAAGGCCTTGCTGGGTGATAAATTTAAATGGTTGAATGTTATGTTTGCTTAGAATACGTTGAATTGTTGAATATGAAAGTCCTAGATCTATTTCAGCACTTCTAATTGATGCTTGAGTATGATCTATGTTTTATAATTTTGCCGTGATTTTTAAAATTTGCTTCATATCTGAAATATGAAGGCAAAATAAATAGAAAGCCTAAAATGCTGGGTACACGTACGAAAGAATTGTACCAAAAGAGAGGATGTCAGTATTAATGTGTATAATCAGAGTCCAAGGACCATCATCAAAATATTATGTTATGCACGTTAATACTGACACCCTTCTGTTGTTTCAGCAACATAAATTGATTTTTAAGGAAATAAAAGCTATTATTGCATTTAGTACATTCTAAATTTTTTCCTGTGCATAGGAGGTAAATGAGGATACATCTCGTTAAATTTTCTGCAGGTTCTTGAAATAACTTTGTTACACTCTCCATGAATGTAAAATAAATTTAAAATATCAATATTGGAATATTCAATTGCGTTTTCCATTTTTACGGCGCATCAATTGAAATCTATCTGTTAATGTCAAAAAGATGTCAGGAAGAAATAAACAAAACCTTCCATGGCCTACCAAGCTAAGTTATTCGTTAAGCGGGTGGTTTTGTTATGGTAGTCTTTGAAAACAGGAAAATATTCAAAGTTGGCTCGTATCTAAAAATGGTGGGAGATGGGTATAGGAACATATATGGAAATATTATACGTAAGGTATTGGTTTATTCGAAGATACCATAAAATACAGGGTGTTGTATTTAAAATAAATGAGTTTTCACCATTACTAAATTTCGATAAAAATGCCCTTTTTATACGACACCCTGTATGATATATCACTATTCTAACATATAGTTATTTTAAATATATGCATTCTCTAACCCAGAAAAATAAATCTAGTAATTATCTCGCTTACGGAGGTAAATATGGAATTTTATTAACGTGGTGATTTTCTAAAAAAAAATCATAAATTAATTTTTTTAGAGAAAATGGTAGGAGATAAGTATAGGAAGATGTTAACAAAAGTTACTTAAAATCGTGCGTAGAATCAGAAACTGCAATAAAATATAGGGTGTTCTATTTGAAATTTCAATGTTGCTATTGGTTTCGGAGAGATGAGGCAACGCTGCACTTGCGAAAATATTTTTAAAATATAGATTATTACCTATTATGTGCGTATGCCGAATTTGAAAAAAATCTCTTTTATAGTTATCCAGAACTTTTAATAGGACACTCAACGTGAATCACCCTATATATATATATATATATATATATATATATATATATATATATATATATATATATATATATATATATATATATATATATATATATATATATATATATATAAAATAAGTTTTACCTGTCGAACACACAGATATTGCGTATGCCTTTCCAGCTTGGGACACATGCCACAACAACCAATTAAGTAAACTTCAACTTTTACAAGACAAATGCTTACGACTCCTGGCCTACATAGAGACAGAAAAAACGCTACTGACGGCAGATCACAGTCAATTTACACAGGCTTTAAAAATAAAAATCCACAGAGGATCTAAGAAAACTCACGATGAAAGGAAAGGGACAATGGAACAACTCCAATCCAAAAACCAGAGGTGTCCTAGAAGATAGTATTGACTCGACTTCAATAATATAAAATATATCTAATTAAAACAATGTTGATACCACAACTGCGAAAAAACACACGTATTTTCATAAGACACACATAAGACAAAGCTTCTAAAATTTCTTATTCTTGTGGAAGTGTATATGGGAGAAACTAGACTTGGGTAACATAAACAACATATTAAAAAGAAGCAACTTGTTTAATTTGCTGTAGCTGAATGTCAGAATACCATGAAATATATTAAATATATGTAAAAGAAAACAAGCGCCCAGCGTCGGTTACCCAATTATATATACAAAAACTCTATGAAACCTCTCAAACATCCTCAAAAGGTCAATACACATATTGGCTAATGCCTTCCATAACATGTGGAAACATGAGTCAGGTATGGAAGCCTATCTACATTTTTCCGAGCTCTTTCAGTGTTAATATTAAGGAGTAAATATCCCTGAAGGTCCTAATGCAATCAAAGGCGAAACATCGAATACTGATTTCAGTTTGACACATATTACGCCGTTGTAATCACTGCCACAGGTGTAAACTGATCTGGTAGGGTAAAGATACCTATGGAGACGCTCCACGCAATCGAATGTAAAACGTGAAATAGTAATATCTCTTTTAGCACGTTTTGATCATATGAACCCTGACCATGATTTATTAATTAAAACTAACAATTAAAAATACAAATTATACACCAACCTGCCCTAATATTTTGCCAAGCGATAGTCACAAATTCATCTCTCTCAAATCGGTTCTGTTCATGCAAGAAACCAGCAGCGTGCATCAACTCATGGATCGGTGTGCCGACTCTTGTAGTACACGAGGGACTTTGCAGATTTACCTCCTGCTTGCCCCCGATACGACCGACACTGGACCAACACCCTGTATTTGTATTTACTATTGATAGGTAATCGGTGTCGGAGGCAGTTCGTTTTCGAAACCTGTAGATGACAACGTTTGTTTGATAGGTACATTTAAAAAAATTAAGAAAATAGTTAGTAAAATAAGCTATATGTCAGATTGTGATGATTAGTTTACCTTTTTATGTTAATTTTTTTTATATTCTTTGTTGACCATAGCCGTACCGCTATGATTTAATTATAAACACTCTTAAGGTTAATTACTCATTTTATATTATTGAGAAATGCTAAAGTAGCAAGTTTTAGTAGGTACTTACCTATAGTATGTGAAATACGATATGTACAGGGTCTTCCATTGAGAAGGAAAAATGGATTTTTTTTACTTCCCCCGTATTTCTCAAGAAATCAAAATAGCCAATCGATGTATTTTAGCTCGGGGAATTCGAAAATGGTAACAAAAAAACAATTGAATGTGAAACAAAAGACTTAGCCAAGGATGTTGCGTTTTTATATGGAACACCCTATATATAATTATATTTTTAGATGCTATGGTGAATCCTAAGTGTTTTTTAATAAGGGTTCTAAATATCTATCTTCAACTGTTTTTGATTTATTGATGTTTGAAAATTGACATTTTTGCTTCTTTGAGCCGTCATAACACCCGAATAGTTGGACCTAGAGTAAAATAACTTTCACATTTCTATCTTAGTTTTTGATAAGCTATTTTATGATGTCAGTCGAACAAAAAAAAACGGGAATTTTTTTGCTCCCTATTTAATTGAATATATTCATATGAAAAGCAGGTGATGCAGGTGATCACTGTTTTTTCTTTGACTGGCATCATGAGATAGCTTATCAAAAACTAAGACAGGATTGTGAAAGTTACTTTGCTCTAGGTCCAACCGTTCAGGTGCTATGACGACTCAAAGAAACTAAAATGTCAATTTTCAAACATCAATAAATAAAAAACAGTTGAAGATAAACATATAGTACTCTTATTAGAAAACCCTTAGAATTGACCATGAAGTCTAAAAATGTAATAATACATTTTTAGATTTCATGGTCAGCTAAAATACATCGATTGGTTATTTTGAATTTCTTGAGAAATACTGGGGAAGTCAAAAAATTACCGTTTTTACAACAAGAAATTAATAAATCACGAAGCAAAATTATTTATATAACCCTCAAAATATGTTTTAACGAAATACGTTATAAAAAATTTCATTTAAATTTAAAAAAATTTAGCTGTTCAAAAATTAGGGAGACTAGACTTTTTGACAGGTGCAAAATATTTTTGTGAAATAAAAGTTACATGGAACTGTGAACACCGTATCTGAAAAAAATTAAGCAGTTCAGAATTATAGGGAAAAACATTTTTTTTTTTGAAAGGATGCAGTTTTTTTTAATTAAATTACCCCAATAAAACCATAACTTGAACAATAAAACCCCTTTTTAAAAATTTAAGGCAGTTCAGAAATTACGGGGAAGACATTTTTTTTTAAACTGTCAAAATATTTTATAAACCGTAAAAATCTACATTTGAACATTCTGAATGGTTCGTACGTTATATGAGAAACAATTGTTTTTTGACACTATATTTTCTTCCTCAATTGCGCTATTAAAAATACATCAAATAGTGAAACCCTTTAAAAAATTACCCTAAAACCGATTCTGGCATATAAGATTTTTTTTTTAAATAATAACATCCTATCTATTGACGAAAATTCGCTTTGGAATTACTTAAAATTGTTTAAAAGTTCCAGCAGAGGAAAACAATTGATTAATTGACAGCTGCGAAAACAAAATTTCGCCTATTTATTACCTAAAACTTCTGAATCAGTATATTTGTATTTGTATTTAAAACATCTCTGCCTAAAACCAATAAATAGAAAAAATTATACCTTTCAATCCAGAATTTTTATAGAACTAAATGTCCTTTGATTAATCTATACCTACTGCCCCTGTATGACGTAATATATGCTTTCGTACTTATCCGAACAGTACAAATGAAATTCGTACTAAGTACTATTACACTTCGTATGTCCAACATATTACCAGAGCTTTAATTAGCCTATCTATCTATATGTACCAACATAAAAACCTACAAAATTTTAAACAAATTCGGGCTCTATACAGAAAACCCACCAAAAAAATGTACCTCAGTAATATCAGATTCAAATCAGTATTCGAATTTACGGAAATAGGAAATGACAGCAAATTTTTTAAGATCTTAAACAATTGCGCCACAATGTGGGGCTACCTGTCTAAAAATATCCTAACGAAATGATTGTTTCGTGATGATTAAATATTAAAACATTCGCAAATCTATTTGTACAAACGTATCTGTGTACATAAACAAATTAAAATTTAAGCTGAAATGCAAAAAAAAAATTGTAACTTACTTTAGGCACGTGTACTTATGGTAAATATCGATTGCCTTTTTTATCATTCCTAAACTATTGGAATCAAAATATCCGTCAATCTGGTAAGGAATTTCACCGTTGGGCCATCTGAAAATTGAAGACTATACATTAGAAATGAAGTGTAAAAATAGTTAAATATAAATATAGCGTTGGCATAAATAATGAAATCACGTAAGTTGTGAAAGAAACTACATAGATACATATCATATCAAATGTATACGATCTTTTTACATTTTATATTTAGTTTATCCTAATAATGAAATATATGTAATATCTACATATCTCGAAGCAAATATTGCTTTAAATAAGATGTCAATTTAAGTATTCATTAAAATATGGTAATATTAATTTTTATATGGGAACACACACCGCCAGCTTCAGCGAAAGTTTCGTCTGAAATTTGGCCGATTAATTATTTGCCGAACATTGAAATAATAGCCAAAGCTAACCGAAGCCGATTAATCAGGCGGACTCTACTTCGAGCGTAATGTTTACTGCAGTTTAGTGTCGATCCTGTTTTATTGCACATTGTCGAGTTTAAAAAAATAGATAATCATTTATTTACTATACCTTGCGCTTTCGGCTACAAGTCCATTCCTTCCTCTTTTGGGAAACACAATATCTCCTTCAGCATACTCTCCCAACTCCTCTGGATTTACATCTACAGTTTCATTCCAGCTTTCGAGGATCTTCCCAGTCTCGGGGCTTGGCTGACTAAAAAGAACATTGCGCATTAACTTCCGTTTAGATATATAGAAGTAGAAAAAAACATTTACAACATAGCAGAACCATATGCACAAAATCGAAGGTCCAAATCACATAGTGAAGGACCACTTTCCCTTTACTTTTCTTTCTTTCAAACACAATATTTTTTTATCCATTGGCAGGCCACCATATGGAGATATGATATACTTGTACACCTCCATGATTTGGAACTTACATCACTTGTTCCAAAATGCCTTGATAATTTAAAACCCGGAAAAAATGGAATTCTTCAATGGTCCGTTATTAGCACTACTGTGTTTTGGCTTTCCTTAAGCTTAATAAACCAAATCATACCCCATTACTATATAGTTTTTCTCAGATAATTTACGTATTTATCATTCAACTAAACCTAAACTAAATGACGTACGTCCTCAAAATATTTCGTATTTTAGATTTGCACAAAATAAACAGACGTAAGGTATGCTATTTTAATGTTTGTATTTCTAATATTCTCAGTGTTTTTATACATTTTATGTTTTTATATTTTTATTTATTTTAATAAATTGCTTTTTAGAATATTGATTTTAATTTATTACTTATTTGTCTATAGATAAGGTAATATAAGGAATCAATATTTTTGGTTTGGAATTATCATTTTTTTCAGTGTATGTAAATGTAAATATTTCCATACTTTGCATTACGATTAGGTTATCTATAAAAACTGATTGCAAGCTGTACATTAATTTTGTTTATTATCTTAGCAATTGGATTAATCTTCCGGACTGCCATTAGGTACCTTTGGAGAGTTCAATAAATCCTCGAGTATTTTAATTACATAAATAACTTCAATTACAATTTTTGTAACTACTTTAGGGGACTTCAATTACTTTACTTGAAAAAATTCAGTTAAATTGAATTACTTTGGGTCGGTAAATGTGGCAGCTCTGCTCGCAGATTAGGGAAAGAAGGAAAGATCTTTGTTGGTAACAGATTCTATAATCCCTAATCACTCTGGTAACAAAGGCGCGAATAAAATGGGACGTTCTTGGTCTTTGTACTTGTACGGTGAAGAAAAGCATACGGGCTTCGAATATGTTAGTAGCAATAATACGGACTTCGTAAGATTTGTTCCAGCTGTGAGTTACGAAGGTAAGAAGATATGCAGTGGATCTTTAATGGCGGAAGCCGTACCGTTTGCTATAGTCTAATTTTACCTTTCAGCAGGGGCGGATCTAAAGTTTTTGACTGGTAGACGGGGGGGGCTAAAGTGTTAAACAAAAAAAACTAAAGTTTTCGTTTCAAGGGACGGGGAGGTGTGGTAAAAAAACTGTAGCCTAGTGTTTAAGGTAATTTACAATTTCTGTTTTTTCTTTAAACGTGGAAATACTTTGAACACTAGTTTTTGCAAGAAATTACTATGCGATTGTAATAATTTTGTGTCTCATTTTTAAACTGTCGATTTTCTGCAGTGAGAATCTTAATGAAATTGTTGCAGGATTTCGAAAACCAGGATTTATGTTTGGAAGGTTTCGAGTCTCATTTAAAAAGATTCAGAGGAAAAAACTGTACAGTTCAGTGGCGCACAAAGCTAAGTTCGGCATTCAATTTCAATTAAATTCAATAATTAATATATACGAAAAATCTTTACCAATACAGACTGAGCAAAGTTTGCCATCTTCGAAAAATGGTTTACTTGTAAACGTTTTCCGGTTTCTCTTATTATATTTCCTATAAAACTATTTATGATACGATATAAACTGAATTAGCTTAAATAAAACCTCCCAACAAAATTGTATTTTGATTTGAACAACATTTTTGACTTTCTAGAAAGTAAAAAAAAAAAACGAAAGTATTAGAAATACATTCATTTTAATAGAAAATACGTATTCTGCGTAGCGAATTTTTGAAAATTATTTCTGTTGATATATTCTGATGATATTTAGTATTATTAATATTATATCTGCAGTCCAGAAACACCACAAACTAGTAGAGGCACCCAAAAGAAATAGAGGGATCAAATATTACAACAGCTAAGTTGTTTTCGGGCTATTCAATTTAGAAATAATGGTAACAAAAATAAAAAATCGGTAAATTTCCTTTACCCGGAACTTCCCTCGCTATGAAACTTTCATTTTATTAGAATTAGTGAAGTGTGACCCATGTAATACTTAGGGTTGAAACAAAGGGTAGCAAAATGAAACTACATGTTCACCTTAACATTACCCAAAGTATATTTTTAATCTGTTTTAAAATGCAATCTAATTGCCATATACGCTCGGGAAGGTGGTTGACCTGCTGACATAGCAAAACAGGTTATTGCGTGGTTGCCCATTATTGCAACAAGTTGAATTTGATACAATACATTTTATATAGGGTGTTTTCTCTATATATTACACCTCCCCGGGCAATTAAAAGAATTTCAATTTATTTTCAAAATTTGAAATTCGTAAATAAAATACAATTACTAGAGACAAATGTTACAATACACTATTTAAACCAAATTTTTTTTTTTTTTTTTTTTTTAATATTATCTTATTTATCTAAATATATGAAAAGAAAAATAAAAACTCAGATATAAGAGAAGGAAAATAGCGTCATATAGTGAAAGTAGGAAAGAAAATAGATAGGTATTTTAGAAAAAGGTTATTAGAAAACACACGCAATAGTATAGTAATATGGAGCCCTTATTATTATTATAACTTAATTTTAATTAGCTATTATACAACTTAGTTCTATTTTTATGGAATAAAATATGTTTCTTATCTTTAATTATTTTTACATTTGGTGCAACATCTTCTACCACTAAATATGGCCCCAGGAAGCAAGGGCTGGTAATTTTATCACCAGTTTCGTTTTTGATTAAAACTCTATCGCCCTTTTTATACTGAATGGGGTTTACTTTTAAATCAAAATTTTCTTTTCTTTTAGATTTAGAAAGTATTAAGTTATTTCTTGCATCATTTTGAGCTGTTTGTAACCTATATTTTAATTCAATGGGGTAGTTATCAAAATTATAAATAGGATCAACTTCATTATTTAAATTATTTGGTAATTGGCATTTTTTCCCAAAAACTAGTTCAAAGGGAGAGTATTTGGTTTCCGTATGTACTGCAGTATTATAAGAAAAACACCAGTACGGAAGCCATGTGCTCCATGCAGAATCATGGTTTTGAGTTTGAATTCTCAAATAAGCACCTAGAACTTTGTGAGAGGCCTCTAAACTCCCGATACTCTCGTGATGATACGCCGTAGAATGAATCTGTTTTATACCTAACAAGTTACATGTTTCTGCCATAGTGTGAGAAATAAACTCGGTACCCCTATCTGAAGCAATTTCCTGAGGGATACCATATCTTAAGATAAAGTTATCCACCAAAGATCTTGCCACAGATACGGAATCCTTGTTTTTAAGAGGGTAGGCCTCTACATATTTTGTTAACTCACACTGAAGTGTTAAAATATAAACAAATCCATTTACGTCTACCGGAAGTGGACCAACAATATCTAAATATATTTTTTGAAAAGCTGTTTCAGCTGTAGTAGTTATTACCATTGGCTCTCTAGTATAATGATTCGAATGTTTTTGTCTTTGACACATGTCACACCTTTTTACAAAATTTCGAACATCACTATCCAGACCTGGCCAAAGATAATACTTTTTAATATTATTTGTCATTCTATTTATTCCAGCGTGACCACTGGTTGGTAGTAAATGAAAATCATTAAGGATTACTCTTTTTTCGTCTTTGTCCATTACTTTTTTAATACCTTTTACAACACTTATACGGGGGCCCCTCCAATTAGTATAATTTTTTATTTTACTACCAATAAATTTAATAAACTCTGTATTATCATTATTTTTATTAATAACTAATTCTTTAATTTCAGCCTTTTTACTTATTTCTACCAAATCTTTCACCATTTCGTCTCGCGCCAATGGTGATAAAGCTTTTTGGTCTAAGTATAGGGTAAAATGTAATGGAATATAATAAAAGTCTCCCACTTGTTGAGTGACATCTTTTGACAATTTTTTAATTTTTAAGGATGGTATTATAATTAATTCGGTACAGTTAGTGGGTTGCTTAAGAATTTCCACAATATTCGGGTGATCAAGCCAAATATTTTCAGTACTTTTCTTAATTAACTCGTCTTCCTGTCCGTCTCTACGTTTACTCTGTGCTCTGGTTAAAACTGCAATCATACCTTCATTCATATCTTTTAATTCGTTTGAGGACAAGATTATTCTCGATAAAGCATCGGCTGTAACATTATCTTTTCCTTTGATATATTCGATATAAAAGTCATATTCTTCTAGACACAAACGAAATTTTGTCAATCTGCTACCAGGGTCTTTTTGCGTAAAAAGATAAATTAATGGTTTGTGATCGGTTAAAATTTTGAAACGACGGCCATACAGATATGGTCGAAAATGCTTTACAGCCCAATAAATTGCTAAAAGTTCTTTATGTATAGTAGGATAGTTAATTTCTGCTTTATTTAAACTACGACTAGTGAACGCCACTGGTTTATTATTTTTATTTGATAACACTGCTCCTATAGCAAAAGCAGACGCATCTGTTTGCAAAATAAATTCATTTTCATTCGAAAAATCGGGATAATCTAACACCGGATGCTTAATCAGCGAATTTTTAAGACAATTAAAAGCTTTATCACATTCGTCCGTCCACTCAAACCTAGCGTATTTTTTACATAATTTATTTAGAGGAACTGTAATTTCTGAAAAATGTGGTATAAATTTTCGATAATAATTGGCAAAAGCCACGAAGCGTTTAACTTCATCTGCCTTTTTTGGAATAGGATAATCTTTTAAAGCTTTTATTTTATCAGGGTCAGGTGATATTCCTTCAAAACTTATTATATGACCCAGATAAAGAATTTCTTTTTTCAAAAAATCGCATTTAGCAGGATTTAATTTTAGGTTTACTTTTCGCAATCTAGAAAAAATATCTATTAGATTTTTATTGTGTTCATTAAGGTTTCTGCCAAATACTATAAGATCATCAAGATAAACAAAGCACTTTTCGTAATTTAAGCCCGCCATCGCTATGGTCATTAACCTTGAAAAGGCACTAGGGCTAATTTTTAACCCCATTGGTAACCTTCGCATTTGCCACTGACCGCGATCTGTAGTGAAAGCTGTGTATTTTCTGCTTTCTTCCTCTAATTCGACCTGATAATAGCCCTGGCTAAGATCTAGATGTGAAAAATAAAGTGCACCTGCTAGGGAGTCTAAAATATCGACTACACTCGCAATCGGAAATTTGATATCTAATATATATGGGTTCAAAAATCTGTAGTCCAATACTAACCTAGCTCTTCCCTCATTCGTATCGTTTTTCTTTGGTACAAGCAACAAAGGTGAAGACCACTCACTCTGCGCACTCTCAATTATTCCATCCTGACACATTTGAGAAATTTGCCTATTTATTTCCTCTTTATGTACTTGAGGTAACCTATATGGCTTTCTATAGACCGGCTGAGTATCTGGTTTAACTTGAATTGACTGTTTATATAAATTAGTAACTGTAAGCTTATCTCCTGGCATATGAAATATATTTGAGAATTTGGCACAAATTTGCTCTATAGAATCTCGTTCCTCGCGGTTTAGATGATTAAGCTTAAGAATTTTAAATAGTTCTTTAACTCGAGTAGCCGAATTTTCTTGGCTGTTAAATTGATGACACTCATAATTGCTTAAACTTTCCGCTTTTGGCGAAAAATTTCTCAAATGTACCTCTGTCTCTCTTGTATTCAAAATTTTAATTGGTACTTTACCATTTATCGGTTGTGCAATTACACCAGCCATGAACACACCCTCACATAATTCACCTTGCATAAGTACACATTCATCCTCTAACCCTGTAGGAACATACTGTATAATTTCGCACCTAGGGGGAACACTTAATATATTCTCACTATCCGCATTTAATTTTAATGTATTTATTTTATTATACTGATTTAAAATAGTTAAGGTATTTTCTTCGTAATCTAATTTAGCCTTAAAAGTTTTCAAAAAATTTTCTCCAATTATGCCATCACTTTGACATGGTAAATTATTAAAAATATAAAATTTTTGCTTAAATATCGCATTTTCTATACAAAGATCTAAATAAACATATCCCACAGATATTAAATTACCTCCTATGCCTTTAATTTCAATATTTTCTTTGTGTAACTGTATTTTTGAATTTAAACAACTTAATTTAAGGGCACTTAATGATGCACCCGTATCTACCAAAAATTTTAAGCTTTTATCATTGACACAAAAAGAAACAGCATTCGAGTAGTTTTTTGAATAGGTAAAAATATTATTAAACTGTTTATTTTTAGTATTTTTAGGCACGAAAAAATGTTGAATCTTGTATATCAGCTGAGGATTGTTCTGAATTTCCGGTGTGCTCCGCAAAATGCATTCGGTGACCTACTGCCCGAGATCCTCTCCTATTACCGCTCGTAAATGTACGACCACCGTGATTTCTAGAAAACCGCTGATTATTAAAATTACCTTGATTAGTCGAAGCGTTTCGCCGACAATTTGAATTGTTATTTCCTCCGTTATTAAAATTCTGATAATTATTATATCTACCAGAATTTCCTGTTCTATTATTTGGTCTTCTGGAAAAATTTCTAAAATTTCCCCTTCCTCTGTGAGAAAAATTAAAAATGTGTCCTGAATTATTTTGATTACCCAGCTCTTCATCTTGAGCTGCCCTTATTGCGTCCTTTAAGAATTCAAAATTTCTGGAAGATATAATTGTGCCCAGCCTTTGATTTTTAAGTCCGCATGCAAACCTTTTTATTGCAACCTTTTCGTTAATAGGTCTTAGAATATCAAAAGCATTGGCATTTCCGTCTGCTTGCGTAATGGTTAAATTTACAAAAATATCCTCTAACTCTTTACCAAAATCCGTTATACATTTTTCACCCTGTTTAGCCGAGAACAAGCGTGCCTGAAGGGCCGTATCTGATTTTTTAGTTAAGAGATGTCTTTTCATATCTAGAATTAAATTATTTACAGAATTATAAGTCAAACCTAATCGTAATTTGGCGTTGTTAGAAATACGCGTTTTCAAAACAAATTTAATTAAAGAAGGTTGACTATCATTATCAAGCGTTGACGAATAAAAATCTAAAGCCTCTATTAATTTAGAAGTTGTAGATTCTGTATCATCCATGACCGGTAAAAGGTTTGTAGCTATTTTTAGATCAAAAGAAGACATTTTTAATTTATCTTTATTAATATTTTTATTTCCAAACTCTAAAATTTCCTTATAAAGTTTTTTAATTTCTGTTATTATGTTATTAAAAGTCAAAATATCTTCTTTGTCTATTTCAGACTTTTCTATTTTTACGTTTAAATCAGTAATTTCCTTACCTAACTGAGAATATAAAGTTTTTGCCACTTTAACTTTTGATTCGACAATAGGGCTTTTTCGTCTTTCGCTATTTAATTTTACCAAATTTGTTCGAATATATTTAAATGAATGTAAAATTTCAATAAGTTTGTCTCCCATGAAATTAAAAATTTAATTCACTTATTAAACTTGCTAATTGGCTCCATATTTTTGCGATTATAATTATAAAACAATAACATAATATTATAATAATTAAACTTACATGCCTGCCTTATTATTTACATTTTCAGGTACATTAACACATAACAAATTTTCTAACTCCATTTATAATTGTCTTTACTTTTTCTTTCTTCTTTTTTTTTTTTCTTACACGAAAAATACCGCCCTAAAAAAAAATTTTAATTTTCTTCCATCTTTAAATCATCCTTGGATTTTCGCAGCTCATTTTTATAAATTTCTCTTCTAATTGTCTGCCTTAGTTTCCTTTGAACATGTCTAATGGCCCATACTACTGCAACAATTGCCGTTGCCACAACCAAAATTATAAGCAAAATCTCTGCTAAGCTTAATCCCTTATTTTGGTCAACTATTTCACCCCTTGCATCGCCATTGGAGGCCTGATTAATTACAATCTCTTCTTTGGACTTGGCATTACCCATCTTAATAACTTCACAAAAAAATCGTCAAGTGGCAGGGTCGCCATGTAATACTTAGGGTTGAAACAAAGGGTAGCAAAATGAAACTACATGTTCACCTTAACATTACCCAAAGTATATTTTTAATCTGTTTTAAAATGCAATCTAATTGCCATATACGCTCGGGAATACTACTGCTGACATAGCAAAACAGGTTATTGCGTGGTTGCCCATTATTGCAACAAGTTGAATTTGATACAATACATTTTATATAGGGTGTTTTCTCTATATATTACACCCAATTTAGTTCAGTACATAATCGTTTAGAAACACCTACATATTAAAGTGAGGGACACGAATGAAAACCGGGCGGTCCTTAAAATAAAGGCTCATAGCCTTAAGCAAGCGGAAAAGTAAAATTTGTGTACGCAAATAAATTGTATGTTATTTTATTTGTTGCAATATTTTGCCGCCTCACCTATAAAGTGCACCAGCTAAGCGGTATGGAAAATTAATCGAGGATTTAGTAAATTTCGCACTGGTCCACTTGTCATTGGGATGTGCCTAGAGTCTCCATGCACTTGCCCCTAGAAGGTTCTAGCTATTTCCAGTTGCGCCTATACATTTCGAGCATTTGTTTTCATTTCTACATAAATGCGTTGCGTTGAATTTGAATTATTATTTCGAAGTAACGATGACGAGCAAAAGATGAAAAACAAATCGAAGCGATGCACGTGAAGTTATTGCGAGCGTTATAGAGGCCTGTACTAGAAAAGCTGAAAATAATAATTTGACTATTCCAATTCGAAATCGAACAGAACGCGCTGCATTTTACCCTGGTGTTTCGGAAAGTAGTATAAGAACAATTCAAAGAGAACATAATGATCGCTCATGTTCTACTTCACTTTTAAAATCTCCTGGTAAAAAAAGACCCCGATTATCATACAAAGATAAAATTGACGATGGTGATTTTCAAGTACTTCGACGAACAATATAGGATTTTTATATAAACTTGAAGAAGGTTCCGACCTGCAAACCCCTACTTCGTGCTGTAAAGAACAAAATAGATTTTCCGTACGGGTATAAAACCTTAAATCGGCAAGTGCCAAAATAAACGAACACTGCTCATTGAGAGACCAAATATGTTTCACTGGCGGGTGAAATATCTATTAACTGTAAGGCAATATAGGCAAGAAGGACGCAATATTGTGTATCTAGACGAAACCTGGGTAGATAATGATATGACAGTGAACAATACTGGCAAAGTGAAAGTGTTACAGGTGTTATTCAGGGAATCCGCTCTAGTAGTCGCTTTATTATACATTTCCCCAAAAAATTAACGCACCACCAAAAAATAACCAAAAGTTCAAAGCAAGATTTTATCAAAACTACTGGTCCGATTTAGACGTTTTTTTTTTTAATGACAGGTTGTGCCTTCCACAATGTTAGTATACTAACGGTATTCTAATAAAAATCTCTTTTTTACTAATACCGGGTGTAGCAATTATAGCGTGTTTTTTTAATAAAACTTGTAACACCCTGTAGAGTTGATCAGTTACAATATCAAGTTGGAATTGAAATCACGCCATAGCCTTATCTTTTTTTTACATTTTGTTTTTTTATTTACTCCATTATCTTTCTTATTAAACGAGAAACAGCATTTTATAGCATAACATGATTTTATTGCAAATTATTAATAACGAAAAACCGAAACAAAACGCAACTAAAAATTACACCAAAATGTCAGTAGCGAGTATTTCCGCCTCTGGCACAAATAACTTCTTGACAACGACGGTTCATACTTAAAATTAGAGACCTTATGTCATTTTGGTCCAGTTCTTCCCATATGCGAATATGTCTCTGCCGTACGTCTTCCAAAGTGTTTACGTTACGTTCCTCTTGTAATCTCCTCCCAAGAGTGTCCCAGAGATTTTCTATCGGATTTAAATCCGGGCTCCGAGCAGGCCATGCCATGGTAGCGATTTCGACTTCCTCTAGGTAATTTCTCACAACTCGAGCAACATGAGGCCTGGCATTATCTTGCATTAACAAAAATCCTTGCCCAATAAATGGCGCATATGGCACAACATGTTGATCTAACACCTCCAATATGTACCTTTCAACTGTAAGGCTTCCATTTATAATAACAAGTTCCGTGCGACCAGTCAATGAAATGCCTCCCCAGACCATCAAAGATCCTCCCCCAAATAATGTTGTATGTGAAAAATTGCACTGAGCATACCTTTCGTTAGGACGTCGATATACACGTATACGCCTGTCATTGTTAAACAAGCAAAATCGGGACTCATCCGTAAATAATACCTGTTGCCATTCAGCCTCCAACCAGTTACGATGCTCCATAGCAAAATTTAGCCTTGCTCTCCGATGAACTCTAGTTAAAGCTGGACCTCGAGCAGCAATCCTAGGTCTCAGATGATGCTCTCTGAGTCGCTGACGAACGGTTTCTGTACAAACTTGTACACCATTAACATCTCGAATCTGAGTTTGAAGGGCTCGACCTGTTACAAAACGCTGTCTTAATGCTGCGAGTCTCAAAAAACGCTCCTGAATCGGAGTTGTTTTTCGATTCCTCCCTTGTCCCGGCCTGCGACAATTACTTCCAGTCTCTCTATATCGTTGTATAACTCGTGAAATGGTTGTATGAGTTACCATAAATCGTTCACCACATCTTCGGTAGCTCCAACCATCCTCAAACAATATTAATGCTTGAGCACATTCTTCGCGAGTAAGATTTCTTGTTTCACGTTGCATATTGATCTACATTCATACAAAGCGGACTGACAGTGACAAAAAGCATCTGCATTTTTGACAATTACTGTTACTTTGGTTTTCCATAGCCTGCTACTTACTTTAGTGAGAAAAATGTAAATTAAAACCAATAAAATCATGTTATGCTATAAAATGCTGTTTCTCGTTTAATAATAAAGATAATGGAGTAAATAAAAAAACAAAATGTAAAAAAAAGATAAGGCTATGGCGTGATTTCAATTCCAACTTGATATTGTAACTGATCAACTCTACAGGGTGTTACAAGTTTTATTAAAAAAACACGCTATAATTGCTACACCCGGTATTAGTAAAAAAAAGATTTTTATTAGAATACCGTTAGTATACTACCATTGTGGATGGCACAACCTGTCACTAAAAAAAAAAAACGTCTAAATCGGACCAGTAGTTTTGATAAAATCTTGCTTTGAACTTTTGGTTATTTTTTGGTAATAACATTCCTCCCAAATCAGTCGTGGTAATGGATAATGCGTCTTATCATTCTCACGTAGAAGATAAAGTGCCAACTAAATACTCTACAAAAGCTCATATGATATGGTGGCTTAAATCGAACAATCTTGTATGTGATCCAACATGTAGAAAATATCAGTTATATGAAGTAATATCAGCCAACAAGCCTAGAGAAAAAAAGTATAAAATTGACGGTCTTTTACGTAACCTGGGTCATTCACCTTTAAGGCTGCCTCCATGCATGTGCGACCTCAACCCTATTGAACTTGCATGGGCAGGAGTAAAAAAATATATTCGAGAGCACAACACCGGTGAACTTTCAATTAAAGATTTAAATAAAATAACGTTAGAAGCGATTGACTCAATATCGGCTGAAAATTGGAAATCGTATGTTAAACATGTTCGTTCTATTGAAGATAAATACTGGAAGTAGCTGACAAAATTGAAACGGTTATTGATGATTTAGTTATCACACTGGGATCTTGAAGTAGTTACGACGAAACCTCATCTTTTTCAGAGGAAGACAACGATTTAGAAGAAATCGAACCGTTAGAATCACAGCAGTCAACCTCAAAAATGGCTTAGTTTTTTTCATACATATTGTAAAATTGTTCATAAAGTAGCTGTCAATAAACTGCTTCAAAATAATTAATTTTCTGTTCAATACCGGGTGTCAAAAAATATCTAATATTGCAATTAATATTTGAAAAACTACAGAACTCATATTTTTCCAAAATTAACACATCAATGTAGTTATGGTAAGGGAGACAGCACTGATTCCAGTGAACAAGATTTATCAAAATTTTTACTTATGCAACAGGCATTCCGGTATTCCAAAAGTGACCGTTTGTCTTCGTATGTCATATTACTTTGTACAGGGGGCGTCATTATGAAGTACTATACAGGGCGTTTCCTAACTGCGTGCTAATGTTAAAGGGGGGTGATTCTTGGACCTTTTTAAGAAAAAAGTTTAATATGAACCCCTAAAAGTCTTAACTTTGGAGATACAGGGTTTTAAAAAAACATTTTTGTTTAAATCCTAATTCTCATGCTATTATAGATAAATAACTGTGTGAAATTTGATACACGTCTTTTATGCATAAAAGGGCATATTTTATTAACAATCAATTCTTGAAATTTCTACCAGTAGCGTGCATATGTAATTAACCTGGGTAAATTCGTATGCTCCTTAATGCATAGAAGACGTGTATCAAATTTCATGCAGTTATCTACAATAGCATCAGAATTGGGATGAAAAAAATATGTTTTCTTTCTAAACTTTACCATCCTGTATCTCAAAAGTTAAGACTTTTACGACATAAAAACACCCCCTTTAACATCAGCACGCAATTAGGAAACGTCCTGTATAGTACTTCACAATGACGGTTCCTGTATAAAGTAATACGACAAACGGAGACAGACGGCCACATTTGGCATACCCGAGTAGCCCAAAGTCGAACTGCATAAATTCAAATTTTGATAAATTTCGTTCACTGGATCTGATGCTGGCTGCCCTGGTAAAATCTCGACTTGTAAATCGTGTATCACTATACCGGGTGGTCCAATAATAGTGGACGTAGGCAGTAGCCCGGGAACCGTTAATGACAGAACTCAAGAAAAAATATATTTATAGGTAAATCGATCAAGAAAAATCAAAATTAATTCATTTTAAAATTCGAAAGTTTGCCGTTTTTGCAACACAAAAGAGATAAAGAAGTGCGGTACACGAAAGAAAACAGACAAATATAGACAAAGGTTCATTAAGCATAGTTACATTTTTTAATTATCTGAAGTGCGTATAGTCAAAAAGGAGTGCCATATTATTTAAAGAACGATGGGACACCACTGGTTTAAAGAGATTTCTCGGCCGACTTTCCTAATCCGATTGACTCCGCCCGGTTTTCTTTCGTGTCCCGCACTTTATCTTTTCAAACATTTTTAATGGGCGCCATTTTATTCCATCATATTAGAATCCTACCAGTATTGATTTTTGGGCATAATTTAAAATAAATTCAGTAAGTAGTTTTTACATTGACATACACCCTTTTTGTTACGCCATTCCTACCAGTTTATCACTATATCATACTTAATGCTTACACAAAATTTGAAATTAGTCTAATGTGTAGTTTTTTTCAGGCCAATTTTTTAAATTAAATATTTTAATAGGCCGCCACTGCTGCCAAAATGTTACCACTTCATCCTTATATAATACTTAAGGGAGGCGCCGAAGAGAAAATATAAGTAAGAAAAATCCAACTCTGAAAAAGAAAGTCCCTACGTAGTTTTGTGTAGCTATCTAGTATCATTCATTCATATTTTATTTTCTGGACCCGACTTTGTTTAAATAACATTTTTTTAACAATTTTATTTACTGAAAAATGAAATAAATTCCAACATAAAGAAGATTTTGCCAACAGAATAAAATACTGGAGAGGTCCCTCCCCCATACCCCCGTACTTGTCCGTCCCTGGTCATTAACTCTTTATTTCTTTGCAAAATTTGAGGAAATTGGTTTTTTAAGTAATTTCTTTTAACGTTCCACTAGGTTGCCATCTTGTTCCGACATATTGAATTTTTACCAAAATTTTACCAGATCATCCCCATATGACCCTTAATTTTTGAGTACAATTTAAAGTCACTCTTATAAGTAGTTTTTAAGCTACGCCGCGAACTGAGAAACAGACGGACCGACGGAATTGATAAAAATATTTTTAGCCATCTAAAGACGCAACACGGTTGCAAAATATTTTATTTGACCGCCATTTTGTTTCGCCATCTTAAATTAGTGCCACAGTTTTACTAGTTTATATCTGTACTACAAATAGTTATAGCATACAATTTGAAATCAGTTCGTTAAGTAATTTTTTCAGCATGATTTTTTAAAAATTTTACTAAGCCGCCATTTTCTTCAGCCATCTTGGATTCGTACCAAAATTTTACCAGTTGATTTCAACATAATAGGGTAGAGCGGGGCTAGTTGAGCGTAGGGGCAAATTGGGCCACGTTTATATTTTAATACCAACGCTTCGCACGACCTTGATAAATACCGCATACGCAAAGAAGAACAACGGCTTTACTATCCCGGAACGTTTAGTCGCCATTCAGCATTGATAGTAAGAGCACGGCGGTTTTAAAATTTTTAGTTCCCAAAAGTAAATATTTTGTTCGTGATTATTTTTCGTCTGGAAAGAAAACCGTTAAACGAAACAGATCAAAGTAAGTGATATTATTTATAGTCGCTATTCTATTTTAGTGTGATAAACTTAAATTCGTCCAATTTTGTATAGTTTATTTATTAAACAAATATTTATTTAAAATTATCAGATGAGGTAAGTCGGGCAACTGGCTGGGGTTAGCGGTGCATGTTGCTCAACTAGTGGCCCAACTAATCTTGCTGTTTAATATAACGAAATTATTAATATTATTTTTTATTTTTAAGATGCGGACCTACTCACAGAAGCGGCCAATTGCGTTCTAAATGACGGAAAAAGTGTTCGTTCAGCCGCAATACAATTCGGAATTAAAATTATGACCCTGACCAGATATATTAGTAAACTGCAACATCAAGATGAAAATCCCGTTATGGGTTACAAGACACCAAGGAAGGTGTTTACGGCAGAACAAGAAAATCCACTTAAAGATTATTTACTCAAAATGTCTGCCTTATTTTATGGTTTGTCTTCTAAGGACGTCCGCCGGTTGGCATACGAATGCGCTATTAAATACCACTAAGTTGGACAACTAATAAAATGGCAAGAAATGAATGATTAACAATGTTTTTGAAAAGAAATCGCGCCCTATCCATAAGAAAACCAGAACCCATGAGCCTCGGTAGGGCAATATCTTTTAATAAATCCAATGTTAAAAACTTTTTTGAAAAACTAGGGGCGGTTCTGGATAAATTCAATTTTACTTTTCGAGAATATGGGACGTGGATGAAAATGCAGTTTCAACAGTTTTAAAGCCTAATAAAATCGTAGCCGCAAAAGGCAAATGAAACATTGGTGCTATGACGTCAGCTGAAAGAGGGACAAATGTTACCGTAGTAACTGCTATATCTGCTGCCGGAAATACAGTACCCCCTATGTTTGTGTTTCCACGCAAAAACTATAAAGACTATTTTATTAATGGCCCACCTGACTGTTCTTATGTAACAGACCGTCCTCAACCAACTCCTGAAGTACAAACAGCGCAGCAACGACCAGAAATACATCCAAATATTTACGAAAATCTTTCTTTCCTTCTGCATCTAGAGCAGATGTCACTTTTTCACCCGAAATTATTATGCCTTTCCCAAAAGCGGGCCCAAGAGGCGAAGTTCAAAGAGGTAGAAAAAAAATGAAAGCGGCTATTTTAACGGACACACCTGAAAAAAATGCTCTTGCAGAAGAACAGAGTATAAAAGAAGCAAAGAACAAACAAATAAGAAAACAACCATATATTAATAAAGAGAGAAGAAATGCTGTAAAAAAAAGTATATTTATCTTCGAGTTCAGACGAAAGTGAAAAATTGGCCCTAAAAAAGAATATAAAACAAAAAATAAACAAACCAGGTAAGAAAAAGATCAAAAAAAAAAGATTTAGAGTTGTCAAGTTCAGAAGAAGATCAATATAACTGCTTCGTTTGCTGTGAAGCTTATTTTGATAGTTTGCCAGGAGAAGGTTGGGTACAGTGCCAGAAATGTGAAGACTGGGCTCATGTCAAATGCGCGCGATTAACCGGTTCGATTTATGTTTGTATAAACTGTGACAGCGACCAGGACTAGTTTTTTTCTAGCAATAACAAATTTTAGTTTTATATTATTTTAATATGTATGTAATGCGTGGTTATTTTTTCTTTCTTAATGAGAGTGGTGTCTCTGAATGTTTCTTATTGTTATCCAAAAGTAGTTTTTATTAATTAGAGAGTTTTTTATGTTCATGCAGAAGTTATATTTAGTTAGAAGAGACTGAAGGTATATTACTTGCCATAAAATTTACCTAAAAAATTGCCACTTGCCTGTTAATAAGGCATGTGTTAAGTTTAATTTTAATAAATATCTTAATAATATACTTTTCTTTTTTTATTCTTGACACATTTATAGTTGTTCAACATACCCCAGTTCCTGGCCCAAATTGCCTCATATGTGGGGAAGTAGAGCCGCTCTGCTTTTCTCAATAAAACTATTATTTATTTAAATCTTTAAAAAAAATGCTTAATATTGTTCTACTTAATTAATTATAAATATATAGGCTTTAATTTGATCTATATCGTATAAGTGTATTCCAACTTATTTCCCAGAAATAAATATTTTTGAAAAAAATTGCTCAACTAGCCCCTCCCTACCCTACTTGATTTTTATGCAAAATTTGAGATAAATTGGATAAGTAGCTTTTCAGTGATAATTTTTTTAAAATTTCACTAGGCTGCCATTTTGTTTTACCACATTGGATTTTTACAAAAATATTACCACGTCAACCCGATATTACCCCTAAATTTTGACTAAAATTTGATGCCAATCTGATGAGTAGTTTTTAAGTAATTCCGCGAAGTGACAGACAAACAAACCGACAGACGGACCGACGGAATCGATAAGACTCATTTTTTTGGCATCTAAGGACGCTAAAATGTGAAGATATGTAAAACCTGAGATAATAATTTTTTCACAATTTCAAATATTTTATATGGCAGCCATTTTATTCGGCCAACTTAAATTAGAATCACAGTTTTGCTAGTTCATCTCTATATCACAATTAGTTATGGCACACAATTTGAAATCTGTTCATTAAGTAGTTTTTCAGGCTGAATTTTTAAATAATTTATTAAGCCGCCATTTTCTTCCGCCATCTTAGATTCATAACAGAATTTTACTAGTTGATTTCTATATAATACTTAATTTTTGTGCAAAATTTGAGAGAAATTGGATAAGTAGTTTTTTAGTGATATATTTTTTAACAGTTCAGTAGACCGCCATTTTGTTTCGCCATATTGGATTTTTACCAAAATATTACTAGGTCAACCCCATAACTTTTGACGATAATTTGAAATCAACCGGGTAAGTAGTTTTTTAGCTACGCCGCCAACAGACAGACCCACAGACAGACAGACAGATCGACGGAATTGAGAAAACACGTTTTTCGGCACCTAGGACCCTGAAACGTAAAGATCTAAAAAAATCTTGGTGGGTGATTTTTCACGATTACAATACTTCCCTTTTATGAGGGAAGTAAAAACAAATATACTTAGTGTTCTGCTATGTTAAGAATTAAAAAAAAAACACTTACCGAAACACTCTTTCTCCCAAATATGATAAATCTGGACCTGAATCTGTATCATATTCATAGTCACGAAATGGTAAAGTCTTGACTTCAGTCAGGAAAACGCCTGCGATTAACACCAAACAAACATATGCTTGACACATCTTCACACAATAAAACGTAATCTCTATTTTTCAAAAACTGTATAATAAAATATGTACTTTTATCGTCAAAATATCACAAAAAGTCTTTTCTTTTTGACAGAATACTATAGAATGAACTTTAAAAAAACAATCTTCGTCGTAGAAAGGGTACAGAAAGCAAAAATAAGTCCCGCGATTGTTCAGTCCGAAAAGTTAGGGGCTTGTCAAGACCGTCGAGTAAAGGAAGGTTTTTATATTTTAATTATTTATGTAAATTGAAGAGTTTACTTCCGTTATCGGACGAAAATTTGAATTTAAAAGTACTTCGTAGTATAGTGTTTTTATTTGGTGCAATAGAATGCTAAGTTATTACCTAATGACGATTTTATGCTTCTAATATCTTCCCACTGTTTGATTGTTACAGCGTGTTTTAAGGGATGTCTTGTCGCAACAATTTTCGGCAAAAATGAATAAACTATACCGTGATTTGACCCTGTGTTAAATAAAAAAATTCCCAACACTTGGGTGGTATTTCTCATATAGATAACGGAATTTTAAGAAAAATTTACAAAAATACAAAAAAAAAACATATTTTTTATACAGTAAAAACATAAAGTCCATCGCCCCCTCTAACTTTTGAACTGTTCAATAAATTGCGACGAAATCTGAAATAATATTATATGAGCAGGTTCTACATTTTTTGGGAGAACTATGATAATTTGAAATGTCATGATTAAATGAGGCACAAAAAAAAAAAGGTAAATATTTTATTAAAACGGTATAACAATTAAACAGCTGACGAAACAAATAGGTACTATAAAAACTGAAACAAGTCAGATTTTCAAAAAAATATTGGAAATGCCTGCCTTGAATAAAATAATGACACATGAACGTCATTTTGATGAATTGTTTCACATTATGGAAGGTTAGTACTCCAGAGATTTCGGAACCGTTTTGAAAACTTAAGATTTTACGTAGTCCCATAACAAATAATCAAGGGGTGCAAGATCTGGCGAGCGTGCTGGTCATGTCGGATTTCGGCGACCAAACCACTTATCCGCATTGGATACAAGTAAATTCTAGTTTGTCTAAAATAATGCAGCCTCCTGTTGAAACGTAATACCAAAATAGAATTCACGTAAATTTTGGGAGACAGTGTCATCAATAAGTAATAAAGTGATGGGATCTTTCAGCATTCGAACGTATGTAGGACCGTTTAAATTTTCCTATGATATGTTCACCCAAAATGCCCGTCCAAACAAACAGAAACTGGCTATTCTTTTGCGAAACACATGAGGGTTTTCAGCCCTCCAGTATCCACTATTTTGAGTGTTGACCTTTATATTCAAAAAAAAAAGTGCATCATTAAAACAAATATGAAATAATTGGGATTTGCTACGATCCTTCCCGGCATAATCATGGAAAATTCTAATCGCCTGTCAGGTTTATCTTCGGTTAATTCGTGGACAATTCTCAATTATCATAAGTTTGTTGGTTTTTAAAATTTTCTTAACGGGCGAATGCGAAATATCGCATGTCTCAGCTCTTTGCTTGATACTTTGTCAACCAATTCAACTACGACCTAAAAGTTCACGTATTCACAATTTTGGGCCTCCCAAATCTTGGACATTTTTTACTTTTCCCAATACTTGAAAATTTTAGAATTTCTGTAATTTTCTCCATATTCGTATTGGTTTAGACCCCCATCCTTTTTAAAAAAATGTTCAGACTCGAAGCAATTTCAGAAAAAAAAAATATTATTTTTTTCTGTTAAATAGTAAGTAAAGGTAAGCATTAATGAAGTGACTAAAAAAACCCAGATTGATAAAAATTAAATGGGACAATTTTATGTAATTTTAGATTAGACTAAAACCGGAACTGACAATATTAAGTATTTGGGTACACAAATAAAACATTCTAATGAGTGCACGAGATTAAACCACCTTCTCATGAATAATTAAAAAATGTATTATAGATATAATAATAATATAACATTGACCTTTAGAAAACAATACAATTATGGCTTTTTATTTTTATTTTTATTTTTCTATAAGATGTTAATCAAGAAGGAAAAGAGTGTAGATCTCTAATGTGATAAATAAAATACTGTAAGTGTGTTCTAAAAGAGACGAATTTTCATTTTTTTTATAATTTGTGCAATTTTTTAAGGAAAACGTATTGTTTAAATTTTCATTAATACAGGAATTATATATTATGTGAAATGAGTTCGAACAAAAAAAATTTTAATATACAGAGTGTTTCAAGAGAGCAGGTCACTCGTTTTTTACTCCCTTATGGTTTAACTAGAATAACAATTTAAAGGTCTAACTTATCTAGTTTTTTCGGGTTATCTGAATATGACATTATGAAACCAAAACCAATTCAACGTGAAGTGAAAGAAATCGGAAAATTTGATTGAGAAAAAAAAGTCGCGATCGAGTATTTAAGTGATTTGTTCACTGCTCTTGAATTTTGGGTGTCTTTTCAGTGGGATTATCATTTCGTTAATTATCAATTATAAGACTTAAAATTACTTTGTGGAAATTATCTTTTCAGACATAAGTTAATTTTCTATCCCTTTAAGTGGGGAGTCATATTCTTGGGGCTTAAATTAACTACTTGGAAATTAAATATTTTAAATTCCTTTCTTTAGGCTTAAGTTTTCTTTTTTTATTGTTAATCTTCTTTAAACTAATTTCAAATACTTAGATTAAGTTTTTTATAAATATTGCAAAAATTTTTCTTTTTTAGTTGTTTAATATATTTTAAGTGTTGTTTAATGTTCTGATTTTTATTTCTTCACTGAACAACGGGTTTTGCTTTTAGGGATTTTGCCCGAAGAAAGAAGTAAACACCAGTGTCGCTGCAATTCTTCATATTGGTCGTTGTTTTGGTTAGATAAATATGTTATACTAACCCTCTTGAACATCTGACCAGAAGATAACTCGACGTCTATAGAAGAATCTACAAGTCTGACAGCGCCTCTGAACTTTAAATTCAAATATGTATCTAGTTTAATAGAATAGGTAATATGAAATGCGCTAACATAAATTAATAAAATTAAAACAATAAATTTACTCTACTGAAGATCTTGTGATAATGAAGGCACAAAATTTGAAATTAATTATTCTAATAAGTACTTTTTTTCAGGCTGACATTTTAAATATTTTATTAGGCCGCTCTTTTGTTTTGCTATTTTGGATTGACACTAAAATGTTCAATTCATTCCCATATAACACTTGATTTGTATGCAAAATTTGAGATAAATCGGGTAAGTATTTTTTTAGTAATAATTTCACTAGACCGCCGTCTTGTTCCGGCGTAGTGGATTTTTACTAAAATTTTACCAGGTCATACCCATATGACCTTAATTTTTGACTAAAATTTGAAGTCAATCTGGTAAGTAGTTTTTAAGTTATGGCGCAAACTGACAGACAGAACGACAGGCAGACCGACGGAGTTGCTAAAACATATTTTTTTTTGGCATCTAGGATATTACAAACATTTTATTTGGCCGCCATTTTGTTCCACCATCTTGCATTCGTACCAAAATGTTACCAGGTCTTTCCTACATAGTACTTGATTTTTGTGCAAAAGCAGAGATAAGTTGGGTTATTAGTTTTTTAGTAATAATTTTTTTAACATTTCACTAGGCCCTCATCTTATTTCGGCGCATTAGATTTTTACTAAAATATTACCAGGTCATCTCCATATGACTAAAATTTAAAGCTAATCTGGTAAGTAGTTTTTAATTTATGCCGCGCATTGACAGACAGACAGAACGCCAGACAGACCGACGAAATTGATAAAACATACTGTTTGGCATCTAGGGACTCTAAAACGTAAGGATATGTAAAACCTATACTACAATTAGTAGGGGTTTGCGAGACCACGAGACTTGAAAAGGTATTTCGAGACCGAGACTTGCTGTTCGAGACTGAGACCGATACCGAGACTTACCTATCGAGAGTATCGGTCTCGATCTCAAAGTGAAGTAGCAAAATAACTAATGTTCGTAAATTATATTATACCAGCATTGTATATGTTCTTATAATAACGAAACTAGTGAAATAGTCATTTAAAAAACGATATAAATAACCATGAAAAGAGAATTTCCCAAATTTAGAAATTCTAGTAGCGAAATTCCACTTCACATATCGAAAACCGTAAATTGCTTCCCTGTTCTCAAAGAGAGACACTTATCACAACTATACTATATAGGATTTTGATATTGTGATCTTTATAAATTTATAATCGGTTTGTATGTTGTATGTATTATTGAAAATAACTAAAATCCAAAAATGTTTAGTTTTTTGGCTCAATAATTAATAACTAATAGACTGTAACAACTAAAAACATCGCAATATCATATTCTTATATAGTATAGATATGGTAAAGTCTCCAACAGACGAAGTAATTGTGATGATTTTTGTTTAAAAATTTTCCGACTTAAAATAAATAAAAAATTGTAAAAAAAATCAGTGAAAATTTTACTTAACATTTTCTTCTTTAATCGCTTCGATGGTTTTTTTGGATATATATTTTTGTATTGATTTTGTTTGTGTTTGAAAATATTGGACGATATAAAATTTTTAACTACATGCGTATAATAAAAATAATACATATACATATGGACAAGATTTTCAACAAACAAAACACAAAGTAGAATTTGGCTTAGGATTTTAAACAGATGATCAATAAAGCTAATTCAACTATTACGCTTAAAAAATAACGAACTGTTCTAATAACAAAGTAAAAATTTAAATTTCTAAACATACATTATAAGCATATTTTATTTCAACCTATATAATAAACCTAAAAATATTACAGAAAATTTAAACTAATATTTTATAATTTTATTTTTCTTGTTACTTTTATACCATGAATGAATACATAATAAGCATTTGTTTGAAGTTTCATTTAAAATGCTTCTTAGTTTTGTATTAATTAACCCTGCTTGTGAAAATAAACGCTCTACAGCTACAGAGGTCGCCTGTATAGACAAAAGATCTTTTGCCATTTTCGCTATATTTGGAAATTGTTTATCGTGTGCTTTCCACCATTCTAAAATATCTGTACCCTTTGGAGCGCGCTTTTTTTTTTCAAATAGTGATATATAATCTATGTCATAGTTATTATTGCTTGAGGAACTTGATATTATTGGTGATTCAGCAGACACAATATAATATTTATCCCTGTATATTTTCTCAAAAAAGGCTATAGATTGATCTTTCAGGCGAAAAATTGAACAGATAGATAGATATTTGTTTTATAAATAAATTTACTTTTAAAATCTACTATACTTTTAAAATTTATAGTTAATTTACCAAAGAACAAAAATAGTTGATTCACAAGTAGTATTATGAACCATAGCCGCCTTTCTGCAAGCACAACGTGCATACCCCTAAGAACGGTCATGGTTAAGAAAGTAAATACGCATCAAAGTAATAAAAGTTTGGTTCAAAATAGCAAAGTTTACAGAATACCTAAGGGTGCTTTACTTGGCCATTGATCGTTTTCTACCTATTCAATTATAACGTCTGTCCCTAGAATGCCCAGCACGTTGCGTGCATGATTTCGGCAGCATTATACAGTGTGTCCTTATTTTGTGTTTAATATATCTTATTCCATTTGTATATCTTTCGAAATATCAAATAATTATTGTTCTGTGGATGGTTGTTTAAGTAACTCTAGTGATGTTTAGCCTTTCTATTGATGTCCAAAGAACAAGGGATATGTGATATTTATTTTGATACACCTACTATTGTTCGTATATCTTCATTTACTGATTCCATCTGTTGGAAACATTATTTCGAATTATAGATTTTTGGAATAATTTTTTATATAAATATACCTACATTTTTTCTACTTTACTGAAATGTTCAAACATTGGGGTTTTTTACATTAAATTTTTAAGATTGGAAAAACTCTGGGTTTCGAACGTAGGCTTCCATGTACTTTTGTCTAAATAACATCTCGGCGAACAATTATTATTTTTGAAATTTTGTTTTCGAGACCACCGAGACTTTCGAGACCGATACCGAGACTAAGTATGTCTCGGTCTTGGTCTCGAAGCATCGAGACCGATACCGTAAACATTTTCCGAGACCGAGACTCGGTATCGGTCTCGCGAACCGAAATCAATCCACTAAGTAATTTTTCAGGCTGCATTTTTAATAATTTTATCTTGGATTCGTATTAAATGTTTACTAGTTGTTGGCTTCTTAATAATTTATTTTTGTGCAAAAGTTGAAATAAATCGGGAAAACAGTTTTTTAGCAATAATGTTTTTAATATTTCACTAGGCCGCCATTTTGTTTCGCCATACTGGATTTTTACTAAAATGTTACCAGGTCATCCCCATGACAGACCGTGGAATTGAGAAAATATGTTTTTCAGCATTAGGGACCCTGAACGTAAAAATGGGAATTTTTACAATACTTCACACTTACCTACAACTTTCCTCGTACAAAATTCCACTACTTACAATAAATAGTCTATATATGCATATAATTATTTGGTAATAACTTCTCACAAATCCTGTATAGTATAATTTATTTCAATTTTTTAATTTATGTATTATTATGATTATTATCATTATTCAGTTTTCTCGCTGTTTTGCGGATTTCCATGTGACTGGTTGTACCAAGTCAGCATGTCTGTTCTATTGTAGACATTTTCTGACAATACTGGTTGTCTTCAGTATTACTGCTTTTTGGATGATATCATGTACGTGCGGATTCAGGTGTGGGTTTTCTGAATTGTTTGGTTGTTATGCCTGTGACTGACATTCGACCGGTATTATTTGGACCGTTTCTTGCTTCTAGAGTTTTTATTGTTCTTTCTGCATGATATTTGTGTCATTTGGTATTGCTATGTCTATTATGAATGTTTTGTTTTCTCTTTTGTTTATGAGAGTAATGTCAGGCCTATTGCTTACAACTGTTTTGTCTGTGTGAATTGTTCTGTCCCAGTATAATTTAAATTGATCGTTTTCTAGTGCGTTTTCAGATATGTATGTGTAGTATGGTGTTTGCTTTTGTATAAGGTTATGTTTAATTGCGAGTTCTTGGTGGATGATTTTTGCAGCGTTGTTATTTCTCTAGGTATATTCAGTGTCTGCCAATATTTTACAGCCCCCAGTTATGTGTTCTATAGGTTCGCTATTTTGGCAACGTCTCCTGCATGTATCTGTGTCCATTTGTTCTTTTATATTGTATTTCCTATAATTTCGGGTGGCTATAACACCATCTTGGATCGCTAGTAAGAATCCTTCTGTCTCGGGAAATAGTTGTCTTGTTTGTAGCCATTTGGATGTATATTGTATGTCTATATTTGGGTCTTGCATTATGTTGTAGTGTTTGCCGTGTATAGCTTTTCTTGACCATTGTTCTTTTTTCTGGTTTGTTGAGTGTGTGGTTTGTATTTCTGGTACTGGTACATTGTTTTGATTTAGGTTTAATGAAGTGTATTGTTTGTGTGCTTGGACTATTGCTTGGTGTAGTTGGGTGTTTTTATGTTGAAAGCAATTTCGCATGGTCTTTACTTGTTTATCAAGTATTATTATGTAGTCCTCTACCTCCTTCTGTTTTACTGATGGTAATACTCTCTGTACATGCATTTGGATGATGTTGACGATGTTCTTGTGAGGATGGTCCTGTTAAGCCTGTTGAGATCTTCTATATCGGTGTCTGACCATTTTATTACTCCAAATGAATATGAGAGGACAGGAATGGCGTAGGTATTTATGGCTCGGATCATATTTTTAGCATTTAGATTCGATTTAATTATTTTAGTGATTCTGTGTTTGTATTTTCTTTTGAGTTGTTGTTTTATATGTGTGTGTTTTATGTTTGTATTTTGTTCAAATCCTAGACATATGTTTCTTCTGGTTCCATGTTTTTAAGTGTTTCATTGTTTAGTGTTTCTGTTGTTTGTTCCGCTTTATATTTTCTTCTTTCTATGTAGTTTGTTTTACATTTGTTCATGCCAAATTCCATTCCTGTATGTTTTGTAAATTCTTCTGTTATTTTTAGGAGTGCTTGCAATTGTGTTTTGCTTTGGGCAAATATTTTTATATCATCCAGGTATAGTAGATGGTTTAATGTATATTGTACTGTGTTTTGATGTTTAATTTGATAACCATATCTTGTACTGTTAAGTATGTTGGATAGTGAATTGAGACATAGACAGAACCAGAAGGCACTAAGAGAATCACCTTGGAATATGCCTGTGTTTATTTTAATCTCAGATGTTTCTATGTGTGTTTTATTAGTTGTTAAATGTATTTTAGTTTTCCACGTTAGCATGATTGCTTGTAGCAAGTATTGGATGTACTGGTCTATTTTATATATTTCCAGTATCTTAAGTAGTCATGTGTATGGTTACGAGTCGAAGGCTTTTTTGTAGCCTATATAACATGTTACCAGATTTCTTTGTTGTTTCTCTACTTGTTTCATAATTACTGAGTCTATTATAATTTGTTCCCATCCTTGGCTTCGTTTACGGCATACTTTTTGTTCTTCTGACTTAATGTCATGTTGTGTAAGATGATGATTTATTTTATTAGTTATTATCGCTGTTCTGATCTTGTCTAGTGTTGGTAAGCATGTTATGGGCCTAGAGTTGGGTTTTGTGTTTCTTTATTTTTTGGCATGTTTTTCCTTGTGTTAAAAATTTTGGCACTTTTTCTGGTTTAAGAATTACATCATTTATTTGTTCTATTAGACGTTTATGTAGAGAAGTAAATTTCTTGTACCAAAAGTTTTCTATGTAGTCTATTCCAGGTGCTTTCCAGTTATGTGTTTTATGTATCACGTTTGTTAGTTTTTGTATTGTAATTATATGATTTATTTGTTATGGTATTTTTAAGTTATGTGTTGTTCTGTACTGATTCATGTAGCTTCTTCGTTGTGTTCTTTTGTTTGTGACCAGATATTTTCCCAGTAGTTTTTATCTTGTCGACACTCGGTGTTATAATCTCTACTTCTTCGTTTCTTTCTAGGTTTTTATAGAATGTTTTCTCACTTCTGTTGAATTGCATGTTTTGTATCTTCCTTTCGTTTGATTCCTTATACCTTTTTAAAAGTGTACTGTAGACTGCTAGTTTCTCTTAAGGTGTGTCTAGAAGTTCATTAGGTGTTTCTTCGGTGTCTTTTGTTATGGATGTTATGTGTTTTATTATTTTCTGGGTGTGGTTGCCCTTTTTGTATTGCGTCAGTTAGTTTGTATGATGTAGCTAATGCTTGATAAACAACCTTCGCTGCTGAGTTGTGTCTCGCGGTGTATTCAGTTCCGGCCATTATTCTACATCCACTCGTTATGTGATCGATCGTTTCTCTCTCCTGTTGGCATCTCCTGCACCTATTATCTTCAATGGTTGTGTCCTTGATGATGTGCTTTCGGTAATTTCTGGTTGCTATGACTTTGTCCTGGATGGCAAGCTGGAAGCCTTCTGTTTTAGGGAAGAGCTGCGCTTCTTGTAATCACGTATATGAAAGCTTTTTATGTATATGGTCTTGCTTTATGTGGTATCTGTGTCGTCCGTGAAGTGTTTTTTCGGACCATGTGTTCATCTTTTCTGGTCGTGATTGGATGTGACTGTGTGCGTCTGCTGCGTGGCTCGTTTGAGACAGCTCGAGTGGTGTATAATTCTTGTCTCCCTTCAGTATTGCTTTGTGGAGGTTAGTTTGTTTGTTGTGGAAGAATTTTCTGAATTCGTAAATTTGTTTTTTATTTAGCGATTGTATATCTATAATTCCCCTTCCTCCTTCTTTTCTCTCGATAGTGAGTCTTGCCTTGCATGCGTCGGGATGTAACTACCTGTGTTTAGTGAATTCAGAGCGTACGAGAATGTGAATATTTTCTATGTCTGTATGTGACCATTTAATGATACCAAACGAATACGTAAGAATAGGTATGGCGAAGGAGTTAATAGCTTTCGTTAGATTTTTGGAATTCAGTTTTGTTTTTAGTAGCTTTGTAAGTCGTCTGGTTTTATATTCCGTCTTGAGCTCTGATTTGATATGAGTGTGGATAATTTTGGTGCTTTGATGGAAGCCTAGGTATCTGTACGTTTCTTCTTTGAGCATGTTATCTATAGTTTCATTATTGATTGATTCCTCCGTAGGGTGGTCTTTCCACTGTCCCTTGTTGATACAAAGTAGCTTACATTTACTTATACCAAATTCCATGTTGATGTCAAGGGTAAACGTTTCTGTGATTTTAAGGAGTTCCTTTAGCTGTGCCTTTGTGCTTGCATATAATTTTATGTCATCCATGTACAAGAGATGGTTTAATTTGTGTAGGTTATTTTTTTGGTGTTTAATTCGGAGTTTGTGTTATTCAGTGTGTTTGAGAGTAGATTGAGACAGAGGCAGAACCTCAAAGCGCTGAGTGAATCTCCCTGGAACATACCTCGCCTGATGTAGATCCCTTCTGTTTCGATGTGCTCTTTTTGGGTTCTCAGGTTGATTTTAGTTTTCCACGTATGAAATTGCCTGATGTTTTTATTGACTTTATATAATTCTAGTACTCTGGTTAGCCAACTGTAGGGTATCGAATCAAAGGCTTTTTTATAATCTATTAAACCAGTATGAAGGTTTCTATAATTTTTCCTGGTTTGTTCCATGATGACGCTGTCTATAATGAGCTGCCCCTTGCATCCTCGGCTGTTTTTCCTGTTTTTATTATTATTATTATTATTGTTATTATCTTAACTTGTTGTCTCACAGTATTCCTGTGGTTGTATTTTATGCTGACGGGATTATACCAAGTCAGTACAAAAAAAAATGAAAAAACAAAAAAAAAGGAAAGGAAAAAAACTATTGTGTGTTAAGAAATCATCTCACGATGCTACATGTTTGCAAAATGACCGATTTCTGGAGGTTCCTGTGAATGCCTGTATTAAGTCCTAATTGAGCCAAATGCGGTGTAAACGTTGTTGGGGTGAGACCTGTTACTAATATGACGAGAGGAACAATGATGACTTTTTCCTGTTTCCACAGCCTTTTTACTTCCATTGCCAACTCGGTTTTGACGATTTTCTCACTGTATTCCGCTTGGATGTTCTCGTCGTTGGGGACAGCCATCTCAATTAAATAAGTGATCTTCTGTTTTTTGGATTGAAAGGTGATATCGGCCTGTTTGCGAGGATTGTTTTATCTGTGTGGATGTCAATGTCCCAGTAGAGCTTGTAGTCTTCGTCTTCGAACTCCGATTTGATATAAGTTTGGTTAATTTTGGTGCTTTGATGAAAGCCTAGATATTTGTATGTTTCTTCTTTGAGCATGTTATCTATGGTTTCATTGTTGATTGTTTCTGTCGTAGAGTGGTCTTTCTACTGTCCCTTGTTGATATGAAGTAGCTTGCATTTACTTATACCAAATTCCACGTTGATGTCCAGGGTAAACGTTTCTGTGATTTTAAGAAGTTCATGTAGATGTGCCTTTGTGCTTGCGTATAATTTTATGTCATCCATGTACAATAGATGGTTTATTTTGTGTAGGTTATTTTTCTAGTGTTTAATTTGGAATCCTAAGTTTCAATTATTCAGTGTGTTTGAGAGTGGATTGAGACAGAGGCAGAACCACAAAGCTGAATGAATCTCTTTCTGATGTAGATCTTTCCTGTTTCGATGTGTCATTTTTGTTTTCTCAGGTTGATTAAAGTTTTTCACGTACTCATGATTTGCGTAAGAAATTGATGTTTTTATAGAATTATATCGACGTATAATTCTAGCACACTGGTTAGCTGACTGTGAGTATCGAATCAAAGGCGTTTTAATAATTTTATAAACCAGTATGAAGGTTTCTATAATTAGACGCTGTCTATAATTAGCTGCTACTTGCATTCGGCATTTTTTCCTGCACCCCTTAGAATGTTTTTGTGTGCTAGATGTTGTTCTATTCTCCTGGTAACTATTATTATTATTATTATTTTTATTAGTATTGATTTTTCGTAACATTATTTCAGTAGTCTACAAAGAATACATTATTTGTTATTTCCCTCCATCAAAAGAAGGTTTTATTTTAGAAAATGGAATTTTGTCGAATATTTAAACATTTTATTAGGCCGCAAGCAGTGACTTACCCAGCGAGGTTCGTAGAACCAGGGCCCTCGTGTCAAAGAGATGGAGTACCCTAGGGTTCAGTTTAGGACCCTTACCAATTTTTTTGTACATTAATGACATTCCTGCGTGTACATCACTAGCTGCTGAGCGATAATGGAATTTACCTATGGCCTATTGATCGATGAAAAGTAGTAGATAAGATTAAGTTATCGATAGGTTTTGCCACCTATAGTTTATGTCATTATTTACTACTAAGGAAACTGGAGGGCAATGGTATATCTGGCAACGATATCAAATGGATCAAATCTCAACTACATGGCAGACGACAAAGAGTTATTGTTTGCGGCTCCAGATTACACGAAATTGTGGTGACATCTGTCGTGCCCCAAGGATCTCATATTGACCCCGTGCTCTTCTTAATGTTTGTTAAGGATGTAGTTTCCTGTTTTCGTAACTCGTTTTGTTTGCTGTACGTTGACGATATAAAGTTCTATAGAGTTATTGATGCAGACTCGGCTTGCTTGCAGGAAGATCTGGACAATTTTGCAGTATGGTGTGATCAAAACTGTTTGAAGCTGAATACTGACAAGTGCAAGGTAGCAAGATTATCCCGTGGTAATAGCCTTATTGAGACGAAATATTCTGTCAACACTCACCAACTTGAGGCAGTACCAAGTGTTAATGGTATGGGCACGATTTTTGATGGAATCCTTTCTTTCAATCTCCATATAGTACAAATAGTTCTGAAGACCTTACGGCTTCTGGGATTTATCAAGGGTAAGACAAGGTATATTACTGATACCAGACCTATCTTGTGCCTCTATAACAGTCTGGTGAGGATTCTGCTGGAATACTGTTGTACCATTAGGTCTCCCTTTTATCGCTACCATATCTACAGATATATCTCATACCATACTAGACTTTTACTTTGTGGTATCAAATCCCTAGAGTATAGAAGAAAGGAAGCCATGTTGCTATTCCTTTTTAAATTACTGCATGGATCAGTGGATTGTGATGAACTTGTTGAACATATTTTGATATTTGTACCCGCTAGATCCACTAGACATCAGCGACTCTTTTTTTTTGGGTGTCCACGCAGGACGAATTATTTCATGGGTAGAATCTGAAGAAACTACAACCGTCCCTTCAGGGATGTAGACTTTTTTCAAAAAAAGTTTGAATGCTCTCATGAGAGAACTATCTATGCAAAGAAAATGAAAATGAGAGGACATGTAGCCATTGGATGTTGTTTGCATTGACTGTTGTGTGACTTACCTATTTTATTCTATATCTATTTTCTATTTTAAACTTATTACTATTATTTATTTTGTTATTGTGTTTCTTGTTCTTGTTTGACTATATTACTTTACATATTTATATTACCATATGTATTTATGTGTTTATAATACTTATTTTAGATTTTATTCCATGGCCCAGTTTGAAATTTCTTTTTTTGTAGTGTACTAAATAAATTAAGCAAATGAAAAACCTATTTTAACCAAAAGTCCTTGTAAATTTATTAAGCCGCAGGCTATTTTAATAGCATAATCCATAAAATTAATTAATTTAAAATGCACACAAGAATGTGATTTAGGAAAGTTATACTCACGAACTCCTGTGATGACCCTTTCCCTTAATTGAGCTGGCAATTCCCTAGAAGCAACGCCATCAAGCAGAACAAGACAAGACAAGATCCTTTCCTTTTCAATGTAAATTCTGAGGCTAGAACGGTAGCGTACCTAAGGCCGCCTATTCAAACGGTACGCTCGTACACAAACCAATTATAAATGTTACCCTAAAAACAGAGCCGGCCTAAATGTTTTTTAAATGAAACAATTAAAAAATCATTTAGATTTTAGTTTTGTATTAAGTAAGCATTCCAAAAATATTAAAATAATTTTTTTTGCACGGGGCCTATTCCCGCATTAATATAGCGGCATATTTAGGATTCCGGCGTTGTTGGCATTTTGCGATAATTACTTGCTTTGGATTAACATTATTCACCCATCAGATCACGCTCAAAGAATAAGGGACATAATATTTTTTTAAAATCAGTTTTTCCGTCATAATTTTTTAACTTGACATTCAGGGATTTTTTGGGAAAAACACATAAAGTCGGAGTAAGCTTTTATAATAAATAAACAATAATAATAAACTTTAATTTATTTAGTATAAAAAAAATCTGAAATATACGGTGTTACATTACGACTCTTGATATTTTGATTTTGGCAAAACAACGATTTTTATTGGACAATGATACATTCGGTTTACTTTTATCACATCCCCAATGCTTAATCCATTACGTTGACCCAGTCTATCTTGTTTAGCCGGATCCTGTAAAAAAAATATGCAACTAAAAACTCGATTTAAAAAAATACATAAAAATAGCTAATAATTACATTGTGAGCCTGAGATAAGAGTATATATCGCAGTACTTGGTCAACATTGATGAATGAGGAATAATTGAGGCAACCACGGTACAACGTAACGTAGTTGTCTTAATTCTAATGGTTATCTTCTAACATAAATCTCGATTTACAACAAAATTTCAACAAATCTCAGGCAAAAGCAAAGCCGGCGCGAGATTTTGCTGGGCCGTGGGTAATATAGTTTTGAGGAGCCGCCCTTCAAAAAAATGATCCTCCCTTTTGTTTTTCGAAGACAAGCAACTATCATAAACGAATGACCAAAAAAGTTATTCTTTTTGGTATTAAAATAATGTCTTTAATAATCTTTTATCCATGATTCTTCGGTATAGCGGATGCAGGTTGAAACGAGACGCCGGTGACGGATGAGTCAGTCTAAGCGCGCGACCATGTGCTTGCCTTTGTTGGCCATGCCTCGCATCCGCACTGGTCAAAAGCCTAACCGCTTACTGTGGCAACACCGCTTACTGCGGCAATCTGGTAGTGATGTAAAATTTCGTTTCTTTTAAACACTTGTAACTACTTGTTACTTTAGGCAGTAGGATTAGTGATTTTGGGTTCGTGCCTTACTTGCCTACCTACCTACTTTTGTATTCCATCAGTAACTATTAAAATAATTAGGTATATTTGGACTGCAAAAAAAGTATGAAAGTAAGCAACAATAAGATAAGAAATAATAAAGTGAAATATTATTCCTTAAAATCTAATACAGTGGCAAACAATAAACAAGAGTAGGTAATATGAAAATATAATTATTATTGTAAAAACTATATACCTATAAAACAACAAATACGTAAATATGAAATGTAATAGTAGTAAATAGTAGTAATAGTAAATGTGTCAGATCATGTTGCACGAAGTAGGCATATGAAAACAAAAGCCATATAGGATGATTGCGTCCAAGGCCCATTAACTCTAAGGTTACCTCGATGAGCAGCTATCGGGCGAAGGGGACGCGCGGGTGAGACGGAGGTCGTGATGTCGACTGGCGACCTCATCTGACAAGGCGGTCCGTTTATTGCTTATTCAGCTTGACGTTTTCGTTGCATTAGTTGTCAGTTGTGTTTTTCAGAGTATTTTTTGAGATGTTTGCACTGTTAAATAATTGTGTTTACTGCAAATAGTATGCCTATAGTTAATAAAATATGCAAAATACTTTTAATATACATAAACTGTCCCCATAGTGTGTTCTCGGTTGATATCTTGGTACTGATTAGAAATAGAAGAAATGTATGGTAGAATATTAAAAACTAAATCACGAAAGTGCAAACGGTTTTGTTCTAATTTGAACCGTTTAGTTTAGACTCTACAGCTGTTCAAAATTGAAAATCCCAGTTTTTAAATGTCAATATCTCGAAAACAATTAAACTTAGGCCTTTGGACAATATATGAAATAGACGTAGAATTTTAGATAAAATTTAAATATTTAATAAAATATGGGGTGTTTCATATATGAAAAACTATTTAAGTAGATATATGTCATCCTATATACTAATATTTATATTTAAACTTTTACTCTATCTCTAACCACCATCACCAGAATCGAGAACACACTACTATAAAAAAATGTATATTTTCTAAATTATTCAACTATTTGTCATCCAACATCCCTAAACATAAGTTTCAAATTATAATAACTTATATCTTCAAGGCTGCTTTTTATTGTAACAAAAAAGTTTCAATTTTGAACAAAAAAAGATTAATATATGTCATTAAACGCATACAGAAGAGATATGGACAACGCCGTGCTAAAGCAAAACGGTCGCCGAGTGACGTTAATCGCTCACGCCCAGTTGGGATAGGTCAAGGTCGCTCGAGGCAACCTATAGAGTTAATGGGCCTTGGATTGCACCAGTAAGCCGGCCACCTGCAATGACTACAATGCTACAAATGACTACTGTAAAGTAATTTGAATTACGCGCGTATTTTAAGCTATTTCTATGTTTCTTTTTTTATCTTTGTCAAACAATATAGTCTATCTCTCTTTTACCTGTGTCTAACTTCAGGCTTGACTTTCCCACGTAAAACTAGCTTAGTAACGTCTGAATACTCACCTTAAAAATCGTGAAGAATATTTTGAAAGTGAGTAACATTTTATTTTTTACTAAAGAAGGCATTCTGGTGAGTATTTCTGGTAGAATATGTGTTATAATAACTGCAGATTCTTTAAAATATAAAAAAAATTCTTTCCTTTTATTTCGTCAATGGCATAGTTAATTCTTGCATAGGAAAACGCTCGTGGTATTAGAAAGTGGTGAGGCACATTTGAAGAAAATTAAAAAATTAAAGTTTTTTATAAATTAAGGAAAACGCGAAAAAATTAAAGTTTTTTATAGATTAAACGAATTCTGCGATTCTTCTGTTCATTCTCCTGTGATTTTATAAATCCTTTTTCAATTGAGATTTTTGCCATATTACTTAGTCGCGCCTGTCCAGTGGTATTTCTAATATAATTTTTAATTCTTTTCAGCGCGGAGAAACTTCTTTCTGTTGACGCGGTTGTCATTAGCAAAACAACAGCAATACATAATAATTTAAAAAGCTCTGGCATACAAACTTTTAAAACGTTATCACGAAAAAAAAGTCAACATTTCATAAGGGTTTGTGCAACTTTCTATTTCACGGTGTCATATTTACTAACAAGAATAACTAGCTCTTTGAAATTACTGCGATGTAAAGATTTATTTGATTCATCATGCCCTCTGAAAGGTAACTCTTGTCAAAGTTTACTGAATATAATATATATTCAGTAAACTTTGCTCTTGCATACAGAGGTGTAATGTAATATCAATAAGACTTTTTAAAATTTGTCGCTTCTCTTTAACCCTATCATTAACATTTTCAATTTCTGTTTTACGCGTATTTTCTATTGCTGTGGCGATATTTTGCTTTTGTTTTCTCATGAGAGTAAGCTTGCAATTTGAAGAAATATGTTGAGTACTTTTATTGTGTAGTAACAGACACTGAGACAAATTTTTTAAATCACTATAACTACTTTTTGACCAAACTTTGTCGCTATTATTTGTTGCAAATAAAATACATGGCCAACAAAATAATTTTCTTAATGTTACACTACCAGTGAGCCAGTCGTACTTTTCATACCAAATGTTATGAAAGCCCCGATTTGGTCTTCCTACCCCACCTATAGCAACAAGACGTTTACTTAAATCTAGAACCGGTCGCTTCACTTCCTTAACTATGTATAATTTATCTTCATAGAAGTGACTTGAAAAATTCTGCTGCAAGCATTGCGAATATTTACATTTACCTGGGAAAGTTGTAACGCTGCGCTAGGTCCCGCTAAATCAATTTTTCTATAATGGGTAATTGGAAAATTTATTTTTTACTTAGTTTACACTTAGTTACACTTTACTTAGTTAATAGTTAATATAAATGCAATCCGCGTTAATAAATTAAAATTAAGTGAACACTGCAACCTGCAACCGACTCAAAACAATGCGGAAAACGGCAAACGTAACGTACTTACTCCTACTACCTACTTAAAACTAGCCCAAACCACGTGCAGTTTCAGTTTTCAACCTGTTAACGACCGTGCCACTTATTCCCTTTGAATGTACATTAGAGGCATGCCTCAAAATAATCTCTTTATGCGCTAACCCTACTTAAAGCTTAACTAGGCTAGATTACTACGCGCCTCCCGCTTACATACATATTAGTAATACGCTAGACAAAGAAGCGCGAGCCATGCCTCTAACAATAACTCTTCTAAAGAAGAAATGAGATGGACTCACAGAACCCGTTTGATATGACGATTGACGATGCGCGTTTGGATTGGAGTAAGCAAAATTATGCAAGTGAATAAGAACTAATATAAATGATATAATCGATTAACACGTATAATTTTGCAAGTTTATTGGTGAGGCATTGCCTCACCTGCCTCATGGGACAAGCCTCCCTTGGTACCGGTAGTCGATACTATTCATGAATTTTTATATAAGGCTGTCGCGTGGACATCTTGCGTTTCAATATTTGAAAATACACAAAAAACAAAAGATTTGTACGGTTCTCCGAGGTCAAAGCCAACTTGATTGTTCGCCCAAAAAAACCTTATCGATACAGAATGAATCGAACGGATAAATCGGCCCCTCCATACTATGCTGTTTGACATAAATAGAAGTCAGATACTGAGTTCAATAAAATCTAGGTCTCTTAAATGAAACAATATTTTTTGCAAAATTGTAACGTTTTATTTAAGAGTAAATAAATAAAGATTAATTACAAATCACAGCTTAGGGCTAAAAAATAAATAACTAATATCTAGTATTTCCACGCTTTGGCATACTTCTTATTAATCATGCAATAGTCTCTTGTGAAATATTGTTTTACTCTTCTTACAAGTGCCTTGCCAAGTTCTTCTAAATTCTGTGGCACACGAGGTCGTTTTCTTAAGCATTGCCCCAGTTGGTCCCATAAATGTTCTATTGGGTTTAAGTCTTCTCGCAAGCCATGGTAAACGTTCTATACCATTATTAACCAAATACTGAGTTACAACGCGTGCACCGTGGGGTCGAGCAATGCCATCCATAAAAAGTCGTGGCGTATAAGGTGGGCAAACGGAATAACATACTGCTCTAGTATGTCGATATAAAATCCCTTCCGATACCATCACTGAACCACTTTTCTTTTTCTATAAACATTTCTTTTTCGTATCTTTTCGCAGGCCGTCTTCAAACTTTCTGTCTTCCATCAGATGATTTCAAACAGAAGCGTGACTCGTCAGAACATTAAACCTTATACCACTGCTCCTTATCCCATTGTACTGACGTTCGCGAAGCAATTTTGGACCGGCCGCTGGAATTCTGGCTTTAAACCTTCGACGGGCAGTATAGTCATTTATAAGAAGTGACTACAAGAAGTACCACGTACCTCTTGTAGGCGTCTGTTGGTCATTGTCGCGCTCTGAAATCGATTCCTGGTTACTTGAAGGACAATAAACATGTCATCGATATTTGTGGTGCATATAGAATGACCCGCCCCCATCCTTCTTTTATACTACTCAGTCTTAAGAAACCTTTGTCTGTTTCTTCTGGCGGTCGCTTCTGATATACCCAAGTTTCTTGCACCATAACTAACACTACTACGAAAGCAATAATTTTGGCTACATTATAACTATTGGATACAAGTTTGAATGTCGCAGATTTGTATTATTTAATAATTTGACGTCTATTTGACATTTCGAGATACGACAGACGCCAACAAAACACAAATGGCTTTCTGACAGTTTTGATTGCCAAGGCTACTAGATCTTTTTGGAGACTTGTGATACTATATGGATAATATAATAAAAATGTAATGTTTTACGTTAATCATTATATATCCTTTAAAAATGGAGATAGAGCAATGAATCAAAAGCCAAAATAATTACTATAATAAACTACGATTTACATTTTTCTGTAGTAACATTATTCTACAGGGTGTTCCGAAAATTTGAAAAAAAACATTGTCTCATATTGCACCTTGTATATAAAAACAGTTGAATAAGTTGACAAAAAAAGAAAAGCAGAATTACTGTCTGAATAAAATTTCCTTTCGATTGATGCAAAGCGCAACAAAATCAAGGCGTTCAAAAGCTCGTCATTTTCTTTGCATGTCAGTGTAGATACTCAGTATAACACACAATAGATGCTAACACATTTATTGTAATATTAATTCTAAAGTAACGATGCCTCGGCACTAAAGAAGCAGTGGCAATTTTGCGACACACTTCCGGAATACTCTCCGCTAATCTCGGAGATAGCATGACGTATTAGTTTACTTCTAGCTGAACGCACACAATCGTCTATGGTACGATGGGTGATTTTTAAGCGGCTACCTCCGGCCCTGTCACAATATTTCCACTAAGTCTTGGAATATTTATACAAAATTACAAATTATATCTTTATTAATTTATTAATTAAGATATATTATATTTGTAATCTTTGGAGATATTATAAAATAGAAATAGACCATATTTTTATGTCTTTTAACAACAGAAATATACTTGAATCGCCCTGCATATCTAATTCTTAGTTTATGTTTTATAACTTCTCATTTTTCGTCAGAACAAATATGCTTATACATACCTTAGTTTCTATGACTAGCTTTCCCTCATTATTATAAGCTTCGTATTCCGTAATGGAGTCATAGTCAAAACCTACACCGTAATTTGAAGTTTCCTCTGGAGGAATCGTATACTGACCTTGATCTTCTAAAATGATAATAATTTAATTTCTGTGCGTTCTTGTATACTTAGAAGTAATTAATACATATAAACTTTAAACAATCAAAACCAATAATTCAACTTATAATCTACTATTTTAAATTTAAAACTGTTTTTGGAATAAATACTCCCGTAATTCCTTTTTAAATTTTTTAAACGAACCTTTTGTTTGAATATATATTGGCAAATTGTTAAATTTAATAATACCTTTATAAAAAATTGATTTGTATGTAATATTTTTAAAAACAAAATTTAGATGAGATCATTCCTTTGCCTTGTTTGGTAATTATTATTATTATTATTTATTACTATTATTATTTCTTACACACTTGGTTGGGTACTTCCCGGACTGTTACGGTTCTTATACAGTGCTGGGCAAATGAAACAGGACAAAGCATATTTTTGGTAAAATTCAAAGACAAATATTTTCGAAGCAAAAAAAGATTTTGATATCATTTTTTTCTGCTTGTGATCCTCCTACTTTTTTACCTCTAGGCCATAATCGCTAGTTGCAATGACAACTGCACTATACTGGGTTTTATAAAAAATCCTGTAACTTTTGGCAAATTTTGTTAGTTCCGAGAATCTAAAAATTTTTTGTTCACAGCAAAATGATCTATGGACGAATACCAAAAAACAATTTCTACCGATTTGGCCTAGCTTCATTTGTTTTCACTGTACATAGTTTAATCGTTATTTTTTCAAAAAATAATCTATAATTCAGGCTGTTTTTACAAAGTAGGCATGGGATAAGCGAATTTGAAGTGAGGAGTTATGTGACTAATACAACTAATACAAAGATATTATACAGGATGTGATAGAGAGAAATGATCGGCAACTCAATTTTTTTTTTTGCTTAATTTTTTTTTAGGAATGCCACTCTTAAACTGCACGTCTGTTAGATTAACGGTTAAGATTTGTTAATTCTCATTCAAATATTAGGTAGAGTAGACCTTTTTGCCCAAACGGTTTTTTGATTTTAAGGCTACCTTCATTTGTCACGAAATAAACTGCAAACATTTTGAACTCCTTTTCTTTTCGATTTTTTTTTGTGTCAAACTGATACCAGGACAAAGAAAGAAACAAACAAAAAACATTTCTGTCCAGTTAACTTGTCTTAATAATTTTTTTGTGTAAGAGGATTAAACAAAATTAACTACGTTTGCTTACAAATTAACTTATTTGCCTTTTTTGCAGAAGAAACGTGGGATAAATTAATTTTATGGTGTCGAGTGTGATACTGCTAACATAACAAATATAAAAATAGAGTCTGGCAAATTCAAATATATACACACACTGCTCACCTTTTTTAAACGCTTAAAACTTTTTCCGGCTCATGCCACAGGAATGTACGTGGTGTCCAAAATCCTTATCTCGAAAAATATAGGAGATAGAGAAGATGATTGAAGTTTTCGTGGCTTGACCTGTAACCTTAATTTATTAACTTTTTATTTACACAGGGAACTCGGTTTTTTTGGATAGGTTTGAACTTTCTTATTTTTTCTTCTTTACTTATACTCCTTTACTAGTACTCTGTCCCACCTTGTACATTTCGGCAACAACCCGTACCTCCGCACCACTAATTAATAAGCGTAAACAGTTAGCTTGCTCTCTTTCACCCAATCGAGGCATTTTATTCATATAAAATATTACCTAACTCTGTCAAAAAATATTCGCAATGACAGTACTTCGTCATGGCAACTAAGAAACATTCTTCAATTATTTTTTCAACGCCAACACGAATTAAACAAACTACTGTTTGCACGTGGAATTGCATTGTTAATACAGAGAGGTTTTTGCATGGGCTACTTTGATTTTTGATATTACTGAACATATTTGCTACAAACAAATATGATTAGTAAACTCGCTCCCGAAACATTGAAGGACTTGACAAAAAACAGTTCGGAAAAAAGTCTCTAATAATTAGTATTGGCACGGGCATCAACATATTTTAACCTTTCCATAACACGTGTAAATTGTGTGGGGTGTCCGAAATAAGACGCCCTCCCGTTATTTTTTAAAAACTCATAAGAGATGAAAAGGAAATATTGAAAAGAAAAGTTTCGTGGTTTGGGCTAAAGTTGTAGCTTATAAAATTGTTATTTTTCACGGGTCAATATCGCAAAAACAAATTAATTAAAATACTTAGAATTAGTAAAGAAGGAAAAATAAGAAAGTTCAAACCTGTTCAAAAAAACTGAGTACCCAGTATGAATAAAAGTTAATAAATTAAATTTACAGGCCAAACCATGAAATTTTTCTTTTCATCTTCTCTATCTCCTACATTTTCCAAGATAAGGAGATAGGGCGTCTTAGTTCAGACACCCCTTACATTACTGCGGCATGAGCCGGAAAAAGTTGTAAAGGTTTGAAAAAAGTGAGCAGTATGCGTACATATTTAAATTTGCCAGACTCTATTTTTATATTTATTATGTTACCACTATCATATGTTTCTTCTGAAAAAAAGGCAAATAAATTAATTTGTAAGCAAACGTAGTTAGTCTTGCTTAACGCTCGTATACAAAAAAATAATTAAAATAAGTTAACTAGACAGAAATGTTTTTTATTTGTTTGTTTCTTTGTCCTGGTATCAATTTAACACAAAAAAAATCGAAAAGAAAAGAAGTTCAAAATGTTTGCAGTTTATTTCGTGACAAATGAAGGTAGTCTTAAAATCAAAAAAACCGTTTGGGCAAAAAGGTCTATTCTACCTAATATTCCCATAAGAATCAACAAATCTTAACCATTAATGTAACAGAGGTGCAGTTTAGGAGTGACATTCCTAAAAAAATTTAAGCAAAAAAAAATCGAATTGCTGATCATTTGTCTTTATCACATCCCGTATAATATCTCTGTGTTAGTTGTATTAGCGACATAACTCCAAACTCCAAATTTGCTTATCACACGCGTACTTTATAGAAACAGCCTGAATTATGGAATAATTTTTGAAAAAATATCGAGTCTCTGGATTAAACCATGTACAGTGAAAACAAATGAAGCTAGGAAGAATCGGCAGAAATTGTTTTTTGGTATTCGTCCATAGATCATTTAGCCGTGAACAAAAAATTCTAAAATTATTTTATTAAAAATTAAAGGCTTTTATATAACGCCCTGTATAGTGCAATTGTCATTGCAACTAGCGATTATGGCCTAGAGGTATGAAAGTAGGGGAATAGCGCAATCACATGCAAAAAAATAAGATTAAAATCTTTTTTTTCTTCGAAAATATTCGTCTTTGATTTTTACCAAAAATATGCTTTGACCCGTTTCATTTGTCCAGCACTGTATATTATCTCATAATTACAAATACCAAACTTTTTGCAGGGTAAGATATTTTATTTTTATCTAACTTCTGAACTAAAATTAGATACATACTTTTTGCAATATTTTCCGTATGGACAGTCACATACTTGTCCCTGTCCTCTGAACTTTGTTGATGATAGAAACCAATAATGTGCATAAGTTCATGGAGGACATATGCAACATTTGTACTACACCAGTTTGGCAGCCTTAATGTCAGTTGTTTTCCGTTATAACCCACACCATTCGTACCACATTGTTCATGAGGTAAGGAGCCAGCATTAACGATTAAAACATAGCCAATATCAGCAGCTGTCCGTTGTCGAAATCTGCAAATACAAACATTACATTCATTTTTAATGAAGTGACATGCAGAACTGAAGTACTGAAGAATACAACACTGTAAAATAATCAGTACTTTTGATATTGTAAGTATTTTACTTAAGTATTTGCGAATTAGCGTTACTTATATATGTATATACCGAAATAAATGCTTATTCCGTATTTTTTTATAAATGCGGGTAACTTCGGCGACTTAAGGCTCTAGTTTCACAACTTATGACTTTCCAGTGCGATTACTTTTAAATTACGAACATATTGAAGCTATCTCTTTGTGAATTTGTTTTAGAAATGATTTATGAATAAAAAAAAGTGAGACTAGTTTTTAAATTTTTTACTACTTTTTTTAATAAATAAAAAAGTACAAAAGTTACCTAGTGGGTAATTTTACTTTACTTTAAAGAATAAAGGGGCACTTAAGGCTTCTAAAAATTAAAGTCAACCCTTTTTCTTTTGAATTTATTTCCTAAAAAAATCCTTTAAAACTCTATTTAACCTCCGCTTAGCCTACAGACTTCAGCCTTCGGATAGAAAATATTACTTTCGACCCTTGGTTTGTAATATAATAACCAATATAAAAAAACCGTTTTAATTTTACACTTCGCTACTAAGTGAGAACAAATAGTACAAGTACGTAAACAAATTGGTATGTAACTATTAAACAAAACGAGAAAACAGTAAGTAATATTAAACAAACAACGATATAGACTGTGAATGTGAAAATTAATTGAATTAATTGTGAAACAAGTATTTTTATCAAATACGAACAAAATTAAACCTAATATTTTATGTCCTGAGATAATCACAAAATTTAATATTACAAAACAGGTACAATTTGAAACCTTTTATAGGAAGTTAGAAACTCTTATTTACTAAATAACTTTATAAACTCTTTTGGCGTATCGAGGACTTTAATTTAATTGGATAGATTAATATGTCCTCCTTTTCTAGACATTTCCAAAACGATCCTTTCTTTCCATACACTTGACTTGAAAATACTTGTTGTCCTTATAATTTATCATCAAAAAAATCTCGCTTTCGTCTGTCCATTTTTTAAAGTTTTGATTTTTTACCATTTGATTTCTTCCTTAACTGTTCGTATTCCTTTTCGTTTTGTTTTTCGATTCTTGTTTGTTTTCTCTCTTCTTTTTCTTTAATTTTCTTTACTTTTTTTACTTCTTTTTGTTCTTAATACTTTTGCCAAACTTCTGATGTAACTACACCAGGTATTCATGTGATGGTTCCCAGGAAATATGCTTTTTAAAAGACCTTGATGCATTCGTTTTTTTTTGTTTCTTCCATTTTTGTATTTTTCTTTCTCGTTGAGTTTGCTCCTAATCCTAGCATTGTCCATTTTTACTATGTTTTAATTTCGTGTTCTTTATGATTATTCTCTAATGTGTTGTTGTTAACTAAACTAAAAATAAATTTAATGGTTTATTGAAAAATGTGTGAAGTTCTTAATATTCTTAGCACCGCCGAAATTACCAACACTTTGTTCTATAAATTGTGGGTAATTTCGGTAAGCATTTTTCGTAAAAAAAACACACAAAAATAAAGAAATAGCACAAAATATAAAATTTGTACCTTCTATGATATCCTCATCATTCTCCTTTGGCGGAGTTGGATTACTATATCTTTTAATTGAACGCGTAATATCTTCAGTGCAATAGCTCTCTGAGAGCTTCGGTCAGTTTCGATGTTTATGATGTTAGAGAATCTTGATCAGAAATCGAAATAGCTCTAAATACTAGTGAGGTAATAACCGATTTCTTTGTGCTAGGTGGTGGTGGGAATTTGTATTTAACAATCTATTTGAATGCGTCGGTTTTTCTATAAAAGGAATATCCTAATGTACCATTTTCCTCCCTTTGAACACATACATCTAGAAAGGCAATCGTTCCATTAGATTCAATTTCCAATCTAAACTTAATATTATCAGGTTGTTGATAAAGGTGGTCCAGAAACGTAAGGAGATTATCCTATCCATGAGGACAAACAACAAAAGTACCTTTTATTATCTATAATTGAACCAGTGTTTTGGTTTTAGTGGAGCAGATGTTAGAGCAATATCCTCAAAGGCTTCCATAAAGATATTCGTTACCATGGGTGATAGAGAAGAGCCCATTGCTGCTCCTGAAGTTTGTTCATAAAAAGTTCCTTGAACAATGATTTAAGTAGATATAAGAAGCTTCCACTAGGCCTATTAAGTTCTTATCAAGATTATTATGATCCATTATGTCTGATATAATGAAAAATAATTCGTTGGCAGGAACATTTGTGTATAGTGATTCTACATCAAAACTGATTAAAATATCTTCGGGATCAACTGGATTACCTTAAGTTTTTCTACGAAATGTGCAGAGTTTTTTATAAAAGAATCTGTTTTTCCAGTATATGAATTAAGAAAATTTGAAAGATATTTACATAGTTTTTATGTGAGAGTGTCTATTACACTGACGATCGGTCGAAGTTGTACATTATTCTTGTGTATCTTGGGAAGAGCGTAGAACCTGGGAACCTTGGAGTTGCTTGGTTTTAAGGATTTCTTCTCCGCTGGTGGTAGGCTGGATGCGTTTATCAGATTGGCGAAGCATCTTTCTATTCTACCTTTCTTCCTTTTCCACGTATTCCGTTCTGTCTATGACGACTGTGGCGTTGCCTTTATCTGCTGGAAGAACCAGAATGTTTGTGTTTCCATTTAAAGTCTTAATCGTTATCTTTTCAGCTGTGGAGAGATTCGACTTCGGTAGTTTTGAATTCTTAATGATTTTCGCTGTCTCATATCTGACTTCATCGGCTTGCTCCACTGGTAATCCTCTGATTGCGGTTCGAACGGAGGATACTAAGTCTTCTACGGGAATGTTATTCGGTGCTATTGCGAAATTTTGGTCCTTAGAAAGGACGGTTGTTAAGTTGATAACTGTATTCTGCAGAGGTTTTACTGGATTTTTCTATTCAGGAGTGCATCAAACTTCTTTTGCTGATTAAGTGTAACTTCTTGATGGATTTTTTCTGCCTGTCCATTAAGAAGTAAGTGGTAAGGTGAGTGTTTTACCTTTCTTCTTTCATTCAGCAAAATTATAATAGATAAAAATGTTGGCTATTCTTTCAAATTTAAATAGTTTTATCAAATATAACTTAATATTATAACATTTGAATTTCATAAGTTATGTAAATATTTCTGAAGTTCTGACAAAATAAGATTTATCAATACTTAATTATGATTGCACTACTTAAAAATCGGCTTAATACTGTAAGTATATAGATGCACTGTAAGTGCTTCAAGTATTATAGATCTATTTTAATAATTTAATCTAAATATTTTAGTACTTAGTAGATGTACTTAAATAAGACATGTACTTGATACTTATACTTAATTTACTTTTCTATGTAAAGTACTGAATATTTAACTACCTTTGCAAAATACCGCTACTTAACACTGCAAGTAGATACAACGGGCGCTTTCCACGGCTTTGGTCAATTAAGAAATCATGGTTTTTGGGATTAGACCATGTCAAATTGGAATTACTATCCAACGTTTCGCCTTCGATTGCATAGGTATCTTCAGGGATCTTTACTCCACGAGATCTGAACACTGAAGATCCTTGAAGATGCCTCGTGCAATCGAAGGCGAAACGTCGGATAGCAATTTCAATTTGACACGGTCTAATCCCAAGAACCATGATTTCTTAACTGCAAGTAGATTTTTAAAAACAAGTAATTAATACCTGTTACGTTAAGTACTTTTTCTGAATACTTATCACAGCTCTGGACATAGGTAATAAAATAAGTAGTCGTTGTATCCACGCTTAGTCACGCGATATAGTACCATGTTATTAAAAAAAACTCTATTTTTCTTCTGGTCTTTTCAATTAAAATATGACTTTTGGCAATTTTTCTAAGACAGGTATTAGAACCTATTTTTTTTAGCACCCTGTATATAAATTATTGATCTTTTTTTATTTACATATTATTAAATCATATTAAATTTCCTCCAATTTTTTAATAATAGTAATAGTAATCTAGTTTCATCATCGAACATGAGACACCCTGTAGTCTGTTCATATAAAGAAAGAATTAATTCCTTTAATAATTTGTTTTAACAAAAATTTCTATTCATAAAAAAATCAGAAAAAATGAAAATTGCTAAGATAATTCCAATATTTAAAAGTGAAAAATGATATGAATGTAATAATTATCGACCAATATCTACATTACCAGTGTTTTCTAAAATAACGGAAAAAATTATTAATAATAGATTAAATCAATATTTGGAAAATGAAAATTTACTGTTTAATAAACAATATGGCTTTCGCAGATTCAGGGATACAAAAACAACCGTTATGCATGTCATAACAGATATTTAAATTAAAGGTGATGATAATAAAAAATGCTGTTTACTATCCTTGGATACTTTAATTAAATCACCATATTCTTTTACGAAAATTATATAATATTGGAATAAGGGGCAATATGTATAATTTACTTAAACATTATCTAAGTAAATGCAGGCAGTTTGTACAAATAAATATTGCAATAAGAAATAGTTTGTGGAGTACCACAGGGATCAATATTGTGGGCAGTTTTATTTTTAATCTATATAAATTCAGTTTCTAAAATAAATTTAAAAGGCAATGTTCAATTGTTTGCGGATGAAACAACAATTATTTATTTTGCTGATAATTTAAATGAACTATTTTTTGATATAAAACATGATCTGAATTAATTTGTTCCTGGCTTAAATCTCACAAACTTTCATTAAATTTTAGTAAATCTTCTTTTATGTTAATAAGTAAAACAAAGATAAATTCTGGCATTTCCCCAATAGTAATAAACAATAGCAAAATTAAATATTCAAACACAACAACATTTTTAGAATTAATTATAGATGAAAACTTAAGTTGGAAAGACCATATTCATATTATTCTTTAATGTATTCTAAATTCCAATATTTAATTTCAATTTGGGGATCTGCTTGTTCGTCACATATTAAACCTTTAAAAAAATTGCTAGATAAAACTCTAAAATGTATTTGTAATTACCATATTTGGCATCTTCTATCAACCTATATAAACCTAACGGATTTTTAAACTTACAAAATATTTATAATTTAAAAACTTGTATTATAATACACTCTATTATTATTTATGGAAAAAAATCAAATATTATATTTAAAAATATATAATAACTTACCAGAGAGTATATGGCATAAAAAAATTATCAATACTTAAAAAACAAATAAAAATGCATTTTTTTACAAAAATAAAAATGTAACTTTGGAAAAAATATTTGTTTCAACCTAGTTTTATATTACATTGAATGATAACATAGGAGTTTTTTCATTTATTACAACTTTATTATTATTATTTTTTATTGTTATATGTTACATTCCATGTAATAAACTTGTAAAGTTGGTTTGGAATAAAATAATAGTAAATAAGATATTAATTATTTTCTGATCAGAATAGTTGAGGCACAGATTACACTTCAACTAGAAAAACGATGAGGATTAATCTGGTAGGTGTATTCTGTGGTTGAGGTAACTTACCTGATACAAGTGACCTTGTGAAACACATCGAACGCTTTATATATGGTATTCAAACTCTCTTCAGTAAAAGAACTGTCAATTTCGTAAGGGACTGCCCCATTGGGCCATCTGAAAAAACATAATAATTTCAAAAAACCACTATATATACACACACATAGTAGAAAAAGGATTTTTGTGGGATGATTGCTAAAGCAATGAAATTTGGCCAACCATAGACACGTGTTTCTGACTAAAGGTCTTCATCAGTACAGTCAAGTAGTTGAGAGACGAGTACAACTAGCGCCAAAATTAATACACAAAACCACACTACAGTCACCAACATGAGCAAAACCGATATTTGTGGTTTGATGATGAGTTTGGTGACGATCTAATAAACTCAATTTTCAAAAAAAGAATTAATAAAATCTTGAACTTTTATGTCTCAATTTTGAATATTTAAGTTTATACAAAACAAATTAAATATGGACTCATAAAAATGCCTTTTAACGTGTCACTATCTAAAAGAGTTTCCAGGATATTAAATATTTTGTATATAAATTTACTTATTTCAATACTTTCAAAACAAAGCAAGTGGAAATACTTTAAATAAACTTTTTTCATAGTTTATAATTTGACATTATATGTTGGTTTCTTATTTGTAAATCCCCCAGTGTAATGAAACAAATTTTGATAAAAGATACCATAACATGTTTTAACATTTATGCATTGTTAGATCGAATTAAGTAAAAATTGTATTGAAAATTATTTAGAAAACTTTTATCCAAAATATGTATCTTACTTTCTATTTTCGGCCACGACCCCATTTCTAAGCTGCGGGGCTGTAGGATCTTCGCCTGACGGGAAAAAAACATCTTCATCCGATTCTACATCAGAAGTTTCAGTTGCAGGACTCTCAGAGCTAAAAATTAATACAATAACTTCTGATTAGTAGAAAGTCAAAATGTGTAGTTTAAAATAAAAAGAGCCCAGTCCAGTATTAGTTTATATAAATAACTAGTCTTGGGTTCGATTCATCCATCATCAAGTGGAACAAGATACAAACACAAATTTCAAAAATTAAAAAAAAGTATCTAATTATTAGCATAATAAATAAAGAAACTAGTTTTGTTAAATAAAATATTACTATAATACAGAAAATTGTAAATTAAGAGCGATATAAAAAAGCGCTCAATTTTGTTTATCCTAATTTTAATACAAAAGACAATTTTAAGTTTAACACATTAACAACATAGACCGGAAAAATTAGCACTAAAATAGAGAAATTTCTTAAATAAACAAATCATAAAGTAGCTTTTTGTACAAATAATACTTTAGGTAGATATATTAAGAATAACAAGTCTAACACAAATAATGTCCAAAGATCTGTGGTATATAAATGTGGTTCTTGTGAAAAAGTATATGTTGGTCAAATGGGTAAAAAAGAATAGATTCTAATTATGCAAAAAGCTTACTAGAAACAAATCACAATTTTAACAATGTAACAAATAAAAGTTACAAGTTAAATTACTTGGAAAGTCTACAATTTAATAACAGAAAAAACCGTATTATTCGGCTTCCACTGTTGAACCTTTATACCTAATGTCTATGTAGGTTAAGTAGGAAGACTCTCTATTCTTTCATTATTGTTAAAAATTTCAGTTTTAGGATCAGTCTTGAATTGGTTTTTCAAAAAGACAGAAGATGTCCGCTGGCGTGTATACATCGCAAGTTGTAGGATTTCGTCTGAAGTTTTACACCCCTCTAAAATCAAAAACAAATAACCATCGGAAAATATAGAAATCACCATGAACTTTGTTATTTTAAATGGAACACCCTGTATATTTTTAAATTTTTAGATGCGCCTCGTTGTCCTCTTTTCAAAAATATATAACATACCTATATTTAGAACAGTAGTTTTTGAGCTATTCACCTTAAAAGTAACACATTATGAGGAGCTTAACTTATTTTATTGGATCTAGATAGACGTGAGTGGCCGTTGGTGCAATTAAACCATTATGTGAATCACTCTAGCCATGAAATGTCAAATGAAACCAAAATTATTATTTTTGAATATATTTTATTTAAGTTTAACGTCAAATTAAAAATAATACTTAATAATAATGCTTTTCACTGAAGAAGAAAAACTCAGTTAATATATATATAATTCAGTTATACTACGCAAATCAAAATAACGCATCAACGGTAGTGCATCAATGCCAGGAACAAAATCCAGGGGTACGAGTGCCATCTAGAAACACAGTATCATGTATAGTAAAAAAATTTGTGGAAAGGAAAAGCTTTTTCAAAAAGAAAAGAAGAACAAATGCAAATTTAGAGGGAGTTTAATATTTTATTATATTTTGAGAGTAATTTTCTATTTATTTAATAAGCATGAAGTTTAAAAGAATTATTTTTAAGAAAATCCGCACCGGTCAATTCCAGACTCACAGGGAAATCATGGAAAACAATTCATAGGATTTTGAAAAAATATGCTTATCATTCCTATAAAATTAGGCCAGTGCAATATTTAACAGAAAATGATATAAATGAACGACTTCAATTCTGTCAAGAAATGCTCAGGAGATTTCGAGATGACTAATTTTTTAACAAAATTCTGTGATCTGATGAAGCTATACTTTCACTACGGCCGGAATGTTTAACAGAAAAAACACACATTTTTGGGCAACCCGAAATCCACATGTAATTGAAGAAAGGAAGAAGCAAGGGCGTAAGTCGTTGCATGTGTGATGCGGCATATTAGGAGAGCAAATTATTGGGCCAATTATTTTTAAGGGTATTTTGACAGCTGACCATTATCTAGATTTTTTAAATAACGAAGTAGAGCGCCTTTTAGAGACACTTCTCATTCGTCAGTACACTAGATTAATTTGGCACCAAGATGGCGCGCCGCTTCACAATGTCCAACCGATTACCAATTTTTTAAATAATCGCTGTGGTTTATGGACCGGAAGGCAAGGCTCAATCCGGTGGCCGGCCAATAGCCCCGACCTCACATCCCTAGATAATTTTTTATGGGGATACTTGAAAGACAAAATCTACTTTAATAGGACTGATAATTTACAAGAATTAGATACAGCAAAAAATCGAGCAAGAAAATAGTAATTTTAAATACCGAATATCCCTTCTTTGTTAGCAATGCTATTAATAGAATGGGACACGGTGGTCATGTAAATAACTTATAATACAGATTTTATAAATGTTATTGTTATCTTTGTTTATTCACTAGCATTTATATTTGTTGTTTGTTAATTACATATATTATATTATATCAGAACCTAGTTTTTTTTTAACTTAATTTGCTATAAATATAAAATTTTAACGTAAAACGTAAATAAAATATATTATTTTTATTCAAAAGGAATAGGTAATTTTATTATTTGACATTTCATGGCTAGAGAGATTCACGAATCATAATGGCCGAATTGCACCCACGGCCACTCACGGCTATCTAGATCCAATAAAGTAAGTTAAGCATCTCATAATGTGTTACTTTGAAGGTGTATAGCTTAAAAACTACTGTTCTAAATATAGACATGTTATATATTTTTGAAAAGAGGACAATGAGCCACATCTAAAAATTTAAAAATATACAGGATTCCATTTAAAATAACAAAGTTCATGGTGATTTCTAAATTTTCCGATAGTCATTTGTTTTTTATTTTAGAGCTATGTAAATGTTCAGATGAAATTCTACAACTTTCGTATTAACCACTTTTTTGTATCTTTTGAAATAACGGATTTAAACAGTCTCAGAATATTATAAAAAAAGGTTAAATAATCTATTAAAATTATCAAGCATCCCGAAAATTTGAATAGAGCTACGTGCTGCGTGTGAATGACGCGTTGATGGGCACAAGTCGGGTATAAATACCTAAACTCTGCTCATTAAAGGCCATTCAGTATTTTGATCTTGTAGTAGGCGAAACGTAGGAAAATAATTCCACTTCGACACGGTCTAAACCCAAGAATAATAATTTCGAGTATTTATTTGAACCACAGGTATTACTCTTCATACATCCAATTGCAAAAAGTAGTCATGTAAAAAGTAATCCCTTGACGGAGTAATACCATGATGGACTTGGCATAAGCTCGTCCATCAGGAAACAAACCAGTTTGAACTGTTACTTTAATGAATAATAATAATGTAAAGAAAAATGTATACTTACAATTTCTCTGAAGTTGATGGAGTCGACCTTGAAACGGTATTATTATCATCAATGGAAGATGGGAAACTTTTAACTTCAGCTAAGAAAGCGGTTAAAAACAATAGACAAACACATAACCGATACATATTTATAAAATTAAAGAATATAAAGACATGAATGGATGCAACGAAAAAAATATATATACTGCGATCTTTTGCCTTAAAAAGCCGCCTGCCAAAACCTGAATTGTTTTTATATATTTTTTCCCTTTCATTATCGGTCGATAATTTTGATTTCAGGTGCTTTATAGTATAATGGTTTTATTACGTGCAAGAAAATGTTAAATTACTTCTTACCAGTGAATTTATGGTCACACTTCTCGGTAATTCCCGACTCCGATAAGAAAGTGATGTAAGTAGTTATTTTTAAAATATAGAATACATTATTCTATCAAATAGTAAAGTAAAGTGAAAATAAAATATGGCACAATTTTATATAATTTGGAATTTTGTATTATCCTATAACTTACTATAACTACACTACAATGACAGTACAGAGTTTTCGGTTATATTTGCACCCCCACATTAACTTTCGTATTTTTCTAGATATCAAAAAAAGTTACATACAAAAGTTGTTTTAAATTATAGGATTTTTTAGTGTAGTCTACAGATTTACAGAGTGTATAGTTGTTCTGAAATCAACATCAACTTTGATTTTTTTAAATAACACCCTGTATAGTAAACGATACTTTTATCTTCAAAGACGCTCGAGAAATTTAAGAAAAACCTGGCCATTTACTACACCCCAGATTAACAACCAATACTACACTATTTTTCTCAAATTTCTCGATTAAAGTAACAAACCTGGTAGATTTATAATCAGCAGGAAGATACCCAAGTGATGGACGTATAATATAAAGGGTGTTATATTTAAGAGAACAAAGTTGATGTTGATTTCAGAAAAATCTACAAACTACATTAGAAAAAAAATCGTACAATCCGTAAAACTTTTGTAATCAAGTTTTGTTGATATCTGTTGAAATACGAACGTTAGGGAGGGTGCATTTATAATCGAAAGCCCTGAATAAATCCCCTGGGACCCTTATATATTAGGGCGGAATGAAACAACAACTTTATTTATTTCTTTGAAGTAAATATTTTATTTAGTCGAAGTCATTCAGTGATCCGATCTCGTAAAGTAAATATCTCTGAAGATGCCTCGTGCAATGGAAGGCGAAACGTCGGAAAGTGATTCCATTTTGACACTAATCTATTTTGAGTCTAATCCCAATAACCATTATTTCTTAATTATCTTTACTCGTTTTCGAAATATTAATTAATTTTTAACTTACACGATGAAAAAACATGACCTTAATAAAAATTTGATTTTTCCGAATTTTTGCTTCATATAAAATGAGCTACGACTTTTAGGTACAAGTGGCAACACTGTATTGTTGAAAATATTTTAGATCGATAGAGCAAATCCGTTTACCCAAGAAACCACATTTTCAGAACAATTCTACCACTCGTTTTCCGTAAACGTCTAATCTACCATCGACATTGAATCACCGTGTATATATATATACAGGGTTAGTAAAAAGAACCGGAACGCTTAAATATCTTCAAAACCCCTAAAGTTGTGCTTGCAAAATTTGGCATTCGAGAGTTTGTGAGCATGCGGAATTGAAAAACGGTATCGGCACTGTTGCCAGATTACCCAGTTTTGCGCTACAAGTAGTCATTTTCTTTTCTTAAATGGAATGCCCTATTTATTTTTATTGCATTAAATTGGCCGTCTCAAGTTTAGTACCATCCTAAATTTTCAAAATTCTATATTTACAGATTGCTGAGATATGACAACACCGCATTTACAGTAAAAAGTACTGGAACGCCTAAATATCTCTTAAACTGCTAAAGTTCAGCTTTCAAAATTCGGTCTTTCCGGGTTTCTGGGAACGCGAAAGTAAATTGGTATCGGCCCTGTTGCCAGATCTTTCAGTTTTGCACTACATATAGTCTCTTTCTTATCTTAAATAGAATATTCCACTTATTTTTATTGCATATAATTGGCGGTTTTAAGTTTAGTAATATTCCAAATTTTCAAAATCCTATCTGTCCTAGTTGTTGAGGTATAACAATACCATATTTATAGTAAAAAGTACCAGGACGCTTAAATATCTTCAAAACCGCTAAAGTTGTGCTTACATAATTTGGCATTTGGGGGTTTCTAGGCATGCGGATTTGAAAAATGGTATCGGCACTGTTGCCAGATTTCCCAGTTTTGTGCTACACGTAGTAATTTTCTTATCCTAAATGGAATGCCCCATTTATTTTTATTGCAATAAATTCGCCGTCTCAAATTTAGTAAAATCCTAAACTTTTAAAATTCTATCTTCATTGGTTGCTGAGATACCACAACACCGCATTTAAAGTAAAAAAAGTACGGGAACGCCCAATTATCTTTTAAACCGCTAAAGTTGTGCTTACCATTGAAAAATGGTATCTGCAAAGTTGCCATATTTTCCAGTTTTGCGCTACATGTAGACATTTTCTAATCTTAAATGTAATGCCCCATTTATTTTATTGAAATGAATGGCTTTTGAGTTATTAAGCTGTTTTTCTTGTTAAGTGATATTGGTGGCTTTCCACAGAGAAAAAACTATAATTACTTCTTAGTCCTGCGAACATTGAAAAAAGCAAACCTACGTTACCAGCCGTTCCGTTCATTCTGGAAGAAGAAAACATAGCTTATGATTACCTAAAAGAGAGAAATCCCTTTTAGGTAATAATTCAGTTCAAAAAAAAATAAATGGGGCATTTTGTAAGCACAACTTTAGCAGTTTAAAAGATATTTAGGCGTTCCGGTACTTTTAACTGTAAATGCGGTGTTGTCATATCTCAGCAACCAGTGAGGATAGAATTTTGAAAAATTGGGATAGTACTAAATTTGAGACGGCCAATTTAGTGCAATAAAAATAAATAGGATGTAAATTTAAGATAAGGAAATGACTTCTTGTAGCGCAAAACTGGGAAATCTGGCAACAGTGCTGATACAATTTTTCCAGTTCCAAATGCCCAAAAACCTCCAAACTCCCAATATTCCCGTACTTTTTATTTTTGAAATTCCCATTCATTTTTGAGCAAGTTTGATCCCTTGGTAATTTTGTGTTGGACGCATGGTTTTCGTTTTAAAAAATAAAAACCGTTTCTCTGCATGGTCCAAACAATCTGGTCATAAGACGGATATCACCATGCATGCAGAGGAATATTACTGTATTAAACTCGAGAAATCAAATCTTGTCGAAAATAAATACTAAAAGTTTTCAAAAACAAACAAATGAATCAACAAAAATGCATTATTTTAGAAAAATCAGTGGCGTGAAAGTAATTACTATGTCCATTCTTATTAAAATCAGAAATCGCTTTATCTTAGTGAGAGATATTTGTAGATAATAGTATGTAGTCTTCAGCCACCAATCTAGGACCACCATGTCAATGTTTTTCAGAAGTCTGTTCCTTCATAAATACTTTTTATAAATTTTATTAAAATAATATGACATTCTTCAACAATAACAAGTTATTTACAAAACTATACTAATACAACTAGGTACATAATTAATAATTTCAACAAAAATAATTAGGTTTTAACAAATTGATAGCACACTTTGTGAAACAAACTAGAAGAAAAAAATTAGATAAGTTGTTGAAAATGCCCACTACTTTGGAGAATACACGGTTCAGCCCTTTTCCTCATGTCGCGAACTCTTTGAAGGATACCCTGGTGTTTCTGATAATATCGCAAGAATCTCTTATACGATCCTTCAGCTCCTCCACAGCGTTTACTGGGGTGCGGTAAACTAAATATTTAAGATGTCCCCATAGAAAAAAATCCAAACTATTTAGGTCTGGGGACCTACGGGGCCATGGTTGGGGTCCGCCACGACCTACCCATCTGTTGTTAAATGTGCGGTTCAAATATTCTCTGGCTTCAATACTAAAGTGAGCGGGCGCGCCATCGTGCAAGAACCACATGCTGTTTCTAATCAGAATTGGTATATCTTCTAACAATATCGGCAAATCGTTCTCAAGAAACCGGCGATAATTATGGCCATTTAGTCTTTCTGGGAGGAAAAAAGGTCCAATTAGGTGATTTTCGATAATGCCAGCCCAAACATTTACAGAGAATTGCTCTTGATGATGATTTTCTACAATGGCATGGGGGTTCTCGTCGGCCCAGATATGATTATTGTGGAAGTTTCTGATAGCGTTCCTGGAGAAGTTCGCTTCATCTGTGAACATTATTTCGCGATCAAATAAGGGATTACGCGCAATTTTTTCCAAAAACCATTCACAAAAATTAACTCGGAAAGGAAGATCCCGGGGAAGTAAGGCTTGCACTCGTTGAATGTGATATGGATATAAAAAAAATCATGTAGAATTCTCCAAATTAGGATGTGCGAAATATTTAGGTTAATTCCAATTTTCCTAGTACTCAGTTCAGGATTTTCATCTATGGAATTTAATACTGCCTCTTCAATTTCTGGAGTTCTTACAGTCCGATGGGCCCCTTTTAATTGATTATTTGGTTTCAGTCAACCTTCTATGCACATTTGCAAATATTCGCCTATCTGGTATGACTCTACCAGAAAAGCAATCTTGATATAATCGCCTAGCTTCCGGTGAACTGCCATCAGCCAAACCATACATGTAATGCATGTCTCTTCATTGGTAAACTCAACCATTTTTTTTCTCAGATATATCAGATATTTAGAACACAAAATTAATTAAACCCGACTGAATCTGAAAGCTGAACTGTCAAATTAAGTTACAAGAGAAGTATTAATTCTGACAGCCAAAGCCTACTACAATAATAATTATTATTAGTAATCTTTCTTTATTGATGAACTAATAGTATTTTATAGTTTCCTGTTAAAAAATTATAAGCTCAAATAATAATTTTGAAATCTTTGGGTATAAGTTATTCATAAGCAAATTTGATTTCTTGAATTTCAGTCAAAAAAAAATTTCTTTGCATGCCGTGGCGATTGGTGTTGTCATATTAGCGATATTGTTAAAACTCTGCAGAGAAACGGTTTTTATTTTTTAAAACGAAAACCGTGCGTTCAACTCAAAATTACCGAGAGATCAAACTTGCTCAAAAATGAATGAAAATTTCAAAAATAATTTTTATTTAAAAAAAAATCAGTGGCGTACCATAAATTTCTGGGAAAATATGCAGGTCGGATTCCGTACGGACGCCACTGGTGGAAATAAAAAAAAATGTTCTACATCAAAAAATTCCACTAGATGCATAGTACCTCTATACCAAATTTCATTACAATATTTAGACTGGTATTCGAGCGAGATATTATCGAAAAATTATGAAATTATTGAAAGTTTAACACCCTGTATCTCAAAATTTACACCGTTTAAGACAAAAAAAACCAACAATGTGCAAAACAGTTTTGAAATCCCTAAGATCTTCATCTGTTAAATACCTTATAACAGGAGGCTTTGCCAGTGCAATCCTGCCAATTGATGGAATGGAAAAATGCTCGGATGTCTGTTAAAAATTCTCTGGGGGGAGGAGGGGCAGAGGAGTTATAAAAATTGCCACGACGACGAGTACGGAATTTTTAGTATAGTCAAAAGCAGTGGTTATCGTGCGGGTCATACGATTTATCAACGACAAATTTTTTAAGTTTGTTTTTCTTTTATTACGTGTAATCATATCCTCCGCATAAAATCCGGAAGATGAATTAGATAGACCTATGATATTTTCATATGAAAAAAGAGGATAAACATATAAATACCAGCAGTTGCAAAAATCCTTAAGCGATGTCACTTCAAAGTCAGATTGACAAGTCAGTGACAAAATGAGTAATAGAAAACAATTTTCGGGTTTTTTGAATCCACAAGTGAGAAAAAAGGGTATTAAATCTAATAAAATATTAACAAAATGAAAATTCACCGGCCAATATCAAGGAGACAGTAACAAAAGCTCTGGGAATCGGTATAAAGACTGAGCAGAAAATTGTGCATGAAAAACAGAAGACTTAAGTGACAATGTAAAAATGGATGTTCGTAATGCAATTTACGACTTATACACATCAAAAACTAATATAACCCTTCAAGTTTTAAAAGAAGCTTTAAAAAATCGGGGCATATTGGAAATTGGTCTAAAATCGTTGTCAAAATTAATAAAAATGTTTGGTTTTTGATGTAAAAAGGACTGTAATCGAGAATTTTTATGCGAGTTGCCACATATAACAAGTCAGCGTATCCAGTTTTTAAAGAAATACACGGAAAATGTTAATTCAAAATTTAGAAAAGTGATATTTTTAGACGAGACTTGGATATTTTCTAATGGAAGTGGTTCGAAATCTTGGCAGGACGAGTCTGTAAAAAGTGTCAAGAGAAAAAAGGGACGTGGGACGAGAAAACGGTTCATCATTTTGCATGCAGGTTCTTCAAAAGGATTTCTCCCAGGTGCAAGTTTATCGTTTTCTTCAACATCCAAAAGTATGGACTACCATGATAATATGAACTGTGAACTGTTTGAAAAGTGGTTAAAAGAACAACTAATTCCAAATTTAGATGCTCCATCTTTAATCATTCTGCACAATGCATCTTATCATTCAAGAATCTTAAATAAACAACCTACTTCATCCTGGAAGAAAAGTGATATTAATAACTCGCTAATAAAACAAAATCCTTTACCCAATATGCTGAAACTAGACTTTTTTTAATAGCAAAATCTATTAAAAAACCAACAGTATATGCCGTAGATGAAATATTACGGGAAAATGGACATGAGGTTTTATGAATGCCGCCATACCATTGCCAATTTAACGAAATAGAATTAATATGGGCTGGAGCACAATCATATTATGAAAAACACGTGAACGATGGCCTTACATCAGATGAAGTGCAAATTATTTGGCAAGATTCATTAAATTATATTACGTCGGAATACTGGAAGAACTCTGGTGGAATCGAGAACGAGTTCTAGATGTCGAAATAGAACCAATGATCATTGCGCCATTTAAGGACGACTCAGAAGATGAGGACTTTTTAAGTGATGATGATATTTTTTAGTCTATAATGTTAAAAAGTTTCTGAAGGATTATATTAGTGTTTGACGTGTATAAATCATAAATTGCGTTATGAATATCCATTTTTGCATTGTAACTTAAGTCTTTTGCCTTTGGATTTTTTCGTGTACATTTCTTAATCTTCTTCGGAAGTAAATTATGTTTTTTTCATGCACAAGTTTCTGTACATTCCTTATACTGATTCTCAGAGCTTTTGCCACTGGCTCCTGAATATTAGCCAGTGAATTTTAATTTAAAAACTTTTTTATTAGATTTGACACCATTTTTTTGCTTACTTTTTTAGTACATTTGTAATTTTGTAGGCAATAAATAAATAATTATAGAATACTTGTTCCAATTTTAAAGCGTGTTTAAAATAAGTAAATTTTTTTATTAATTATAAGACAAAATTTGATATATAAAAATCGCTAAAATCGCTTTACCAGAAACTCGGGGCTAACGAAAAATACATATATATATATATATATATATATATATATATATATATATATATATATATATATATTAGATATATATATATATATATATATATATATATATATATATATATATATATATATATATATATATATATATATATATATATATATATATATATATATATATATATATATATATAGCCTGTATTTTTCACATGCATGGCCCTTAATTTTTTGAAATTTGAAGAAATCGGATAAGTAGTTTTTTAGCTATGCCGCGAACAGACAGACTGACGGACAGATATACCTACAGACAAACGGAATTGAGTAAACGTGTTTTCCGGCATCTAAGGACCCTTAAACGTAAAGATCTGAAAAAATCTCACGAGGGAAGTAATAACTAATTATTATCTTGTGTTTTTACCAAAAGTGTATAATATTTTTGCAAAATAAATTTTTTTTTGTTATCACAATACAAAAAAAAACAAGTTTTCTTTGCACAGGGGTGGCGCGCATTTAAATAAATGACACTGTATAAGTGGTTAGATTTTTAGGTCAAGCGGGGCTCATAATTTTTGGTGATTGATAAAAAATCTCACTTTCATTAAGTGGCTGTATAAACAGAACATATCCTGATTGTTCCACTGATTCGAACCGCCTTCCGACTTTATTAAGGCCTGTATATTTGTAAATAGCCCATCGAGATTTAATAGCTCGATAAAAGAATCACACAACATTTTGGTATTCATTGTGTTTTCTGATTTGATTCATAATGTTGGTGACCTTTGGACCCGCACGATAAGACCGCATTCGACTATAGTATATCGCGGGTGCACGAGCAATATCTCCTATCTCGCATTTTTGGTCAAATTTAGGTTATTGCATTTCTAAAATTGTCGTATATTAGCGCAACGTTCTACAAAAACTTCTAATTCAAAATAAATTTCTTTCTATTTTTAAAATGCATATGAAATTTCTCCCACCAGAATTTAAAGTTTAATTACGTCGTTTCGTGCGTCGCCTAAAAAATGCTGTGGAACACCAGTTAACGGGTAAGTTATTAAGAAAATTTGTATCAAATTATGAAGGCTACTCATTTTTGACAATTTTGTAATAAGTATAAACTCTATTAAAGTTAATTTTTGTATTTAATTTCAGATCGGACGTTTTGAAAACCATTTTTCGCCTTATATTTATTTTTTTTTATTTATTTATTTATTACGAGACTTGCCCAATCATATTTTCGTTATACATTACTAAAAAAAATACAAAATATTACAAACAATGTCAAAACAGAACTATATATAATTCAATAACATTGAACTATCAGTTATTTAAAAAACATGTATGTATTAAAATAACCATGTCAAGAGAATAAAATACTTAAAAACACTAAACATACACAATGACTGCACTTTTACACATTAAAAATATTACAACGTCCGTTTTAAACAATACAAAGAACAATTAAATATATCTAGCTCAATGCTATTTGCATTGGCCTTTATCCTATTCACACTGGAATTCTGACCATACAAAGTACGATGGCGTTCCAGGGCCAAAGTAGTGGTGCATCTTAACGAGCGAGCAGGAACGTGAATTCCAAACCTCGCAAGCAATTCCGGACTATTTATCACACCAGTTATGACTTTGTAAACAAAGAGTTTGTCAAAATTATTCCTACGGTGCGACAAAGTAGTTAATCCTGTTAGCGTTCGAAGATCTTCATAATTGACATTTTCAAGTGGAATCTTAAGTTTAAATGCTATATATCGTAGGAACTTATTTTGGACGCGCTCAATCCGGTTTACATGTATTGCGACATATGGACACCAAACACAAACACTACTCTCCAAGTGACTTCTAACTAAGCCAATGTAGAGCATTTTCAGTGCATTCAGATTGTTAAAATCTTGAGTGTGTCTTTTAATAAACCCTAACATTTTAAGAGCCTTATTACAACACAGATCAATATGCTCAGCATAAGTCAGTTTTTGGTCAAACAAGACACCTAGATCACGAATTACCTTGACAGATTCAATTTCATTACCATCAAGAGAGTAAGTATTCACAGTTGGTGATACGCTCCTGGTAAATTGGATATACTTACACTTTTTAATGTTTAAGCTCATTCTATTTTCCCTACACCATACTTCAAATCTCAGGAGATCATCCTGCAACCACTGTGACGGACGAATCTAGAGAGTTTATACAACTAAATATCTTTAAATCGTCAGCATAAAGCAATACTTCGCTGTTCTCAAAACAGTTAACTGCATCGTTAATAAACAAATTAAATAACAGTGGTGCAAGATGAGCCCCTTGTGGGACACCAGATGTAGCCAAGTATGGATGGGAGAAAAATGAATTGTTTACTTTAATTATTTGCCTTCTGTTGATTAAGTATGAATTCAGCCAGTCCATGAGCTTACCTCCCAACCCATAATTGCCTAGTTTCTTTAACAGTATCTTATGGTCTACCCTATCGAAGGCCTTCGAGAAATCAGTGTATATTGAATCCACTGAATAGCCTTTCTCCAAAGCCTGCAATATTGTATCCTGATATACAAGGAGATTTGTTGTTATCGACCTACCACACACAAACCCGTGTTGTCTTGTTGATATAACATTTCTAAAAGCAAAAGTTAAGTGATCATTAATTAATGATTCAAACAATTTAGGAATCTGAGAGATCAGGGTGATTGGCCGATAATTTTCTACATTCGATTTATCTCCCGTGTTCTTATAAACTGGCACAACATATGATGTTTTCCACGCATCTGGAAAAGTCCCACTACATAAAGACTGGTTGAACAGGAGCCATAAAGGCCTATATAGGAGATTTTACATTATGCTTTCTAGAGAGAAAAAGATTTTACTACTGCTCGATGGCGAAGAAAAAGAAAAAAATGTTAATAACTACGAAACTGATGAAAACATCCATACCAGTGATGAAAATCGAAGAAATAATATTGAAGAACATGAGAAATTAATGAATCTAAAAGAACTAAAAAGAAAATTTAAAGAAAACAAGGGGATTAGTAAAAGAGAAAAAAAATAAAAAACTATGAATGGAAGGTCTGGATTACTTGAGTTTTACGAAGAAAACAGGAGAAAAAATGAAACAAGATCAACCACGGTCAAATAGGATCTTAAAGCCATCTTGTAGATCAATTGTAAGCATGAGTTCTAAGAAAAAAAGAAACTGTTGGAAGTTCACAGAGGAATGTAGACAACAAATCTTTAACATATTTTGGACACATGGACTGGTAACAGCGAAAAGTTTTTGTGGCCTCAAATGTTACAAAAATTCCCATCAAAGTACGGACCAAAGAAGCATCTGGAGGAAAAGGGACGTTTGAATATTTTTTAAATGATGGTAAACAGAATTTACAAGTTTGTAGGACAATATTTATCAACACCTTAGCTCTGGGGTATAGACAGTACAAGACTGGGTCAATAATAGCTCCTATGGAATGACTTTACAAGTTAATATAGAACATATAGAACGAAAAGAGAAAGCACGAAAAAGTAAATCAGATCATAAAATAAAGGCAGAAAATGGAGAACGTGTGGTATTGACGATGGGTCTTCAAGCCGTTAAACTTTGTCCTTTTTTGCCTGCTGGAAAAGTTTACTTCAAAACTAAACTTTGTTGTCACAACTTTACGTTTTACGACTTAACTACACGAAACGTTACATGCTACTGGTTTAGCGAAGACCAAAATAGAACTTAAAGCTTCTACGTTTACTAGTATTATTATTGACTACCTAACTAAAAAATGCCTTGACAAAAATCTTCCTATAATAATTTACTTAGATGGTTGCGGTTACCAAAACCGAAATCACGTCCTCTCTAATGCTTTACTCAACCTAGCCATTAAAAATAAGACTATTATTTTCCAGAAGTACTTAGAGCCGGGTCACACTCAAATGGAGTGTGACTCGGTTCACAGTTTAATAGAAAGAAAACTCAAAAATAAGGAAATACACTTATCCGGCGACTACGCTACCGTTACAAAAGAAGCCAGGACAAAGCCTTATCCCTACGAAGTGAAAGTCTTGGACTTTTCATTTTTCAAAGGTTATTCACTATCCCAATATTTACGCTACTCTAGTATTAGACCTGGAAAAGTTGCATCAGATCCAGTTATAAATGACATTAAAGTAATTAAATATTCCCCAGAAGGAATTACAGTTAAACTTGACTACGATCAAGATGAATTTCTTCCCCTTCCAGTTAGACTTAAGCCAATCTGTTCTATGATAATTTATCACACACTTAACACGGGTTAATAAGTAACTTGTTATATTATTTGTTTTTGTAAATTTTTAGTTAGGAGAAAACATTTTTAAACCAACTATAGGTAATTTCTTTACTTTTAGTAAAGTCGTTTGTTATTTTGTATTTACGTTTTGTTAACCTAAGAAACATAATTTTTTTTGAGGGAAAAGTTTTTTAATAATAATAATTATAGGTAAGGATCTCTTTACTTTCGAGATTTAGGGTTCGTTGTGTTGTTTGCTCGTATATAGGTTTTGTTAACGTAAAAAACATAGTTTTTTAGGAGAATATTTTTTTACGACTAGACGTTTTTGTTACTTATACAGAACCCTTTGTGTTAGATATAGGGAACTAATATAATATGTAGCAATTTCTCCTATCCCAAAAACTATAGAGTCATTTTCTCCTATCTCAATTTTGGTTTGAAATCAATAAAATAAATACAAATGTATGTAAGTTGTAAATAATTAACACTTTAACAAAACTAATTTTACTAAAAAAACGGAAATTAATACCAATTTAGACCAATAGAAAAGTTTTTGATCTCTTCTGTAAAATATACTGAATTTGAGTTAGGAGATATTGCTCGTGCACCCGCAATATTTAGTTCTGCAATGCATATAAACCAATGTAATGGGTGCCAGAAAATTTGACTGTGGGGACAGAGGACCCAGAAAACCAGAGAAATTGTATTCTGTGCAGAGAATCCAGAAACATGATCTGAGGGAGGTGGGCAGAGATGTAATTATACTATTCATTATTATTATTTTATACAGGGTGCGTAAAAATTATGCTAAAAACTAGCAAGCTTTAAAATAATATTTTAAAGTATGAAGTTAAATAGTAAAACTACAGAAAAACCTCAACCTCAATAAGAACTTTTAAAAATTTGATTTTTTTTAGAAGCTTGAGGCGTGAGACTTCGTCACACTTGAAATAAAGCCTCAAGCTTTTAAGAAAATATTCAAAAGTTTTCAGTGTTCTGTAGCTTATTTACATTAAAATATAATTTTTACATTTTAGCTCAATAGTTCATAAATAAAAGCTCGTCTTTCACGTTTATAGGGGAATGGTCTCATTTCCCCCCAACCAGCATGTGGTCGTTTTGTCTGCCTGCCTGTACTTTTACCAGGCACATAAATTTTCTGTGTAGCAGATGACGTAACGTAAGTTTTTGTAAAGGTCTTTTCTAGACACCCTGTATATTATATGTATAGTTTTCAGCAAAAAGTGATGATCATGTCCAAACTTGTTTATAGAAAATTTGTGGTGGGATCCTCGTAACTGTGTACGTTAATTTCAAAACTCCTCCGTCATCAGAGAAGAAAACGCTTATTCAGCGTTTTCATCTTGTGCAGTGAAGATCCCTGAAGATGCCTCGTGCAACAGGTGAAACATCCGAGAGCAATTCCAATTTGAAACCGTCCAAACCCACCAAAACATTAATTTTTAATTGACTCTAGCCTTGAAAGCTTTTACACTAAATATTTTATAATCTATATGTTATGGAAGAGTATTTCAAAGGAACCGTTTTCAAATGTAATTAGTGCGTACTCATTAAAGCACGCGATATTTCAAACAATTTGACTATTTAAACAAGCGTTCGATACCATTATGGGTTAAATGTGATTAGGCACGAAGTTTTTACTGATAGTGAGAACACCGGTGGCGACAGCAAATACTCGAATGGAATAAAATTAAACTTAAATAAGTAAACGAAATCACTTGTTTAAAATTTCCACTTAATTTACTTTACATAAAAAAACACAATTATTTAAGATCTGACATGTGATAAAGCCATAATGTTGGCGAAATAATTTTTTTTATAAAATAAATTAAGAGAAAATTTTACTTAGTTACAACGGATTTCCATCGAGTAACGGCTAGTTCTGTTCAAAATTAAACTTTCTTTTAAATCCATAGCACATATGTCATCCTTTATATATGGAAAATATTTACTACTACATGATAACAATGTCATAAAATTATATTAACATCCAAAGAATTATATGCCGGGTGACTGGGCCCAAACTTGTTACGAGAATGTTGATGGAACAAAAATACACTCAAAAAAAGCCTAACCAGAGCTAAACAAAACGCCACAGAAATGAAACGCTAAAAAACGCTGGTATATCATGGCATAAGAAGACATGTTCTTAATAATTCGTCTAAAATATGGCGTGAAAATCATTAAAATCGGTTGAAAAATGAAAAAGTTATTCATTGTCAAACTTAGCCGTAAATTCAGCAGTTCTATTGGCTAATATTTCGGCTTTGGGTTTCAGTCAAAATCTCGTTCAATGGAGTTATTTGGAGGGGCGAACGTACAGGGTCAGAGTTGGTGGCTTCAGGTCTAACCCAATCGCAGCCGTTTCGGGGGTACCTCAAGGTTCACACTGCTCTCCCTTATTGTTTAACCTTTTTGTTAATGATGTTTATAATTATATATAACTTTCTGATTTTTTGATGTTCGCAGACGATCTTAAAATATTTAAAGTGATTGAATCCACAGCCGATTCGGATGCCTTACAGTCGGACCTAGACTGATTTGTGGAGTGGTCGAGAGTAAATGGGCTAGCTCTTAACATTGGTAAATGTAGTTCTATTAGCTTTTTTAAAGGGCAATTAAAATTCAACGCATACTATTGTATTGATGGATAAAGTTAACACAGTGAAAGACCTTGGAGTGTTATTTCACTATCGTCTATGCAAATAAATAAAAAATTTTAAAAAATTTTAAATTGACGATAATTTTCTGCCATCGATGATTTGACGTTTTATAATAACTAGCTGGCCCGGCAGACCTTGATCTTCCTTTTGCGTTAAATGGCGTGATGAGTTTTCAGTAGAATTACAAAAATATGAGGCGCAAGTCACCAACTCGTCCAGAAATTTTATTGAAAAAAAACATTGGTTTTATTGCAAAAATATGCAATAAAACAATACAAAAAATAAGTGTTGAAAGGTATCGGTAACCAGACGAGCATTACAAAAAAATATCATGTAAATTGGTGCAGTACAACTCTCTTAGGAACTTGCTGAAAAACCTGGCTTAGGGTTTTATCTATAGATTAGCATGTTAGCATTATTAGGTAACGACATTCAATTTTCAAGTCTTTTTGTCTAATCCGATTTAATATAATTTAAAAAAGAGGAAATTTGCCTTGGTGTATTTCATGAACTATAAGTAGTTTCTTAGCTATGCAGAGAACAGACTGACCGATGGAAATGGGAATACATGTTCTTTGGTATCTAGTGACCCTAAACGTGAAAATCCTTAAAAACCTGTGAATTTTTTTTCGATTACAATACTTCCTTCTTACCAGGGAAGTAATAAAACTGCTGTTTCAATATATTAAAAATTCACATATTTGAAATATATTTATTTCACAGTTACAAACACCATCAAAATTTGATAAAATCATTATTTCTAAACGTATACATAATTATTAAAGCTTTTTAACAATCAAATCAATTACCTGAGATAAACTGTTAAACACTCTTAAGTGTCACATACCATTTTTAAGTGAAAATTCACAAAGTTAAATATTTTCAACACGGATCAAGGCATTTTGTTGTGGTTTTCTGGACCAGATTGTGCAACGAGTAATTATAATTAGCATGACCACAATGTTCTAGAATAACAATAATGTACAATATGGCTAGTTACTAAGAAGAATATTTAAAAAGTGTCAATTGTCAAATATATAAATATAACCAGCATTTTTTCTTAAATGAGACACCCTGAAAATTGTCTTTTCAGGAGCTAGGCCTCTTTTTCCTGGTTCTAAATATACTGAATTTAAAACCCTTGTATTTAAAAAAAAACGAGAAAATTATGAAAATCAGCGTCAGCGTGTGTGAAAAAGACTGTCTTTTACATAGCATTTCGCATATGGCGATGTTTTTCTCCATTTTTTGAGAGATGAAGGATAGGTATCAAACCCGGTATATTTAGACTCCAGAAAAGAAGTCCTATTTATCTATATCTTTGACAATTGAAACATTTTCAGTATGCTTTACTACCATATTAAACTTAATAACTAATCTAACTAACTAATCATACAATTTCCTTTTTAGATCATTTTGATATCTTTAAAAATAAAGAGTTATAGGAGATTAAAATTTCGAGAGTGTTATATAATAACCTGTATATGATAATTAAAATCTAGATTTGTGGTCGTGCCATAACGTATAATTTACCCTTTGGGAAATCTGGCCCCAAAAACCACAACTAAATATCTTGATCTGAATTGAAAATATCTAACTTTCAATTTTTAAAAAATGGTATATGACACTAAAGAGTATTCAGAAGTTTAGATTAAATATAATAAAAATTTAAACGAATTTAAACAAATCATCACTGATGTTCTCGAATAAGTAATTATAAGTGAGTAATTCAATTATTTGAAGATTATTGAAGTTACATGCAACTACTTTTCGTAAATTGATGGCAATAGGCAATAAAACAAAAAAATATTTTTATTTTAAACAGTTGAAAAGATAAGTAAGTTGTGGATAGAAAAATTACTGAATATTTTTATTTCAATGCTTATTGAGGTAAATTCATTTATAAAGTACCTTATTAAATATTTTCTTGCAACTTAATCCAGGATAAGTAAAACTGGCCAAGGTTATAATACATTTTATTCGCACTGGAAGCAAAGAAGAGCTTTATTAAACAAATTTTGACTTTAAAGAGCTACGAAAAGTTATAGAAATCGTAGTTCTAAATTAACAAAAAAGCAAAAACAGCTACGTAGTTTTAAAAAACAATGTGTTAATTTAAGATAATTATAACACATTTTATTCAAATTAAGTCAAAAAATAGTTTTAATAAACTCCAAATTTTGATCAAAACTTAAAAAGAGGTTGTTATGAGATGAACCGTTATGCACTAAACATCTGAATTTTCAAGACAAAACTTGTTATACATTATAAAGAACCAAAAACATTCTTGAATATAACTCATATAATTATCAAACATAATAATGCAAATCAATATTCACATGAATTTTTAAACTTCAAATAACTGAGCTACTTGACATATTTTTAGAAAATTAAGTAGATTATAACATTAATTGGGCGGAATAAATAAATAGATTGTACAAAGTTCTTAAATTTTAAGTCGCGTGCGTATCCATCACCAAAACACCGTTAGCATCTTTTAGTCTCACTCGTCCATTGGCGTAAACTGTTTCTACTGTTCCATCCTTGTGCAGAGTTCTTACAGTTCCATCTGGGTATTCTCTCCTCTAAACAAACAAAAATTTTGAAGAATTATCTGAAAATGCACTATTATACAGGTTGTCCCAGAAGTGAGTTTGATGATTTCAAGGAGGCATTTTCTGGACAATAATAAAACAAAACGATACACGGTATTCTAAGTTTAAAAATAAAAGCGTTTTTTGTACAGGGTGTTCCAAGGGAGATTAAAATTACTTCATATAATATTAAATATAACTGGAATTTTTATGAAGTATACACATTTTTTCTAAAAAAAAAGCAAATTTATAACATGTTCTCATTAAAATGAAATATCGAATATTTCATAGGCATAATAACATCTGGCGCTGTTTCATTCATAAAATTATGTATGTATTGATACAATGATTAAAGTAAATAAACGTGTACTGCAAGTAAGTGTGAAAAAGAATAAAATATCTTTCGGCCTTGGGCACCACAAAAGGCAACAGTGTAAGTTATAATGACAGACTTCTTGTAAATGTATACTTTTTATGTCAAATATGTTTAGGTATATATACAATATACCTATGTTCTTTATATCTACGTAGAGTGATTGGTTTGGCCTCGGAACAGGCACATAGCAAGGGGGGTCCAGAGGATCTGGACCTCCCCCCCCCCCCGAAACTCTAAAAATATTTTGATATAGGCATGCTTTTTCCTAATTTTGCTGTTTGATTGTTTGAAATATGAGGCGGTGTTTGTTGACAATTTTTAAGCAATGACGCTATATGAAAATAAAAAACAGGTTATTTGAATAATTATTTGTTAATATTTATATATAGCTAATGAAATATAACAGAGGTTATTATTACAGTATTAGAACCACCTTAAAAATTAATGTTAATTTTACCAGCAAATAATAATTTTTATTCTACGCAAAAACATACATATGTATATGTAAGAGAGTTGATAACACCCTTTCGGATCAACCAAATTGACCACACGGTAGTAGACCAAACAAGTAATAATTCTGACAATGTATGATCGCGTTCAAATAAATACAATTCCGTCTCTCGGTTATGTCTATGCAATTTTTCTTGACTTCTAAAATGCGAGATTTTTATCAGCTGAAAAGTCAATATTACAATTTAAACTGACATATAATAATATTCTTTTCGAAACATCAATTATTCGATTTGATTTTTTTTTAAAGATAATCGAACGATTCATTAATGCCATAGGTAGTTCAAAAAAGTATCCAAAAAAATACAGAAAAACAAAGAAAATAACATTTGAATTAAACTTTATCATAATTTGCAATCTGTTCCACCCTTTATCGAGCAGTATATTCAAAACCACGTAATCTCCAAACGGCAAGAACACACGTAATACTTGCGGTTTTTGACGTAACTTATTCTGAATTAGACGTGAGATATTTCAAATTAAGACGTAATGTTTAAATTCAATTTCTACTGTTAAACAAGGTTTATAACTCTATTACATCAAATCAAAAGATTTCCGATTAAAGTTATTTTACAATAAATATATTCCAAATATCGTCTTACCTTGTAATCTTGTGTATGAATTTCTCTTTGACCATTAGGCAACAAAATTATTTGCTCACCCTGTAGATTCTTTATGGTTTTTCTTCCGTCTGGAAAACGCTGTTCTTCCGTACCGTCAGTATTTATAATCCTTATAGATCCGTCAGGGTAGGACACCTCAGTTTTACCGTCCGTAAATTTTGTACATTTCTGGCCACTGAAAACAATAATTAATCAAAATAAGAGTTATTGGTTGATGGTTATTAATGAGCGAGACTTTAGAAATGTGCATTTTTTGGAAAAAATGCAATTTTTGGGAAATTAGATTTTTAATGTACCTATAATCAAACCTATAATTTATTTATTATTTATTACAAATTTAACAAAACATTCCGTTTTGACGTAATACAAAAACAGCAACAAATTAATTTAAGTATTATTTATAATTTAACGTTTTGTTTGTATTTGTTGTTATATTTTAAACGGGGGTCTATAAATTGAACTTTTGGAGATATCAGCAAATATTGTATACAGTTTTATGGTTTTCTCTGAACCATTAGGATGTTAAAGAAATAAAGAAATCACAATTGGAAAGTAGAAAAAATTAACATCGACTGTATTGTTTTAAGTGAAACACCCTGTACAATATTATGTCAATAAATGGGTATCTTCTTGCTGAATATAAAAATACCAGGTTTGATAGCTTTATCTTTAAAGACAACTTAGAAAATTGATAAGAACCCTGCCATAAGAGGCAGTGTATTCCTTTCTAATGACTTTACTATGTGTATGATCTCTTTCTTTCTAATACGTTGCCCCTTATAGCAGTTAGTTACATTTGTTAGCAAATCCTGATGGTTCAGAGAACGTCAAAAACCTTTTGTACACAATATTTTTTAATATCTCTAAAAGTTAAGCTTGTAGGCCCCGTTTAAAATATAACTAGACCACCCACTCGGAGAGTGACAAAAAACAGCTGAATGTTACGGAGATTCCGAGAAAGAACATTAAATAGGATTAAGGATAGTAGGTGAGGGCAATCAACGTTATCATCAACCAATTTTAATACATAACATAAATTAAAAATTAGGCGATTGTGCTCCAAAGTTTGAAAAGTGACTCGCCTGAGTATGCCGCATCGATGATCTTCCATTCTCATTCCACACCTGCACCTGCATTCTCATTCCACACCCGCAAGCAGAAAAGCGCAAAAACCTATTTTGGACCCTATCCAACACTTTCAAATACTGATTATGTACCAAACAATAGATGCTTATTCGAGGTTGAAACGCACCAAGGAATAATAGAGTACATATAGTATTAATAGAAAATTCAGCACAACATCTCAGTACAAACCCAAGAATACTCATAGTTTTCATGGTTATTTTAAAACTCACGTTTTCTAAAAACCATATCTCACGAAGATTCTCCCCATTGATAGAATAAGATGTGTGGAATCTTTTGATTTCCTTAAAGAAACTAAGAAAGTTGCACTTCTCCACATTTGGTGAAAGGTTGTTTACCCTGAACCAATCCCACAGGCTATCCAAGTCTTTTTTCAGCATTCAACCCGTCTGTATATTTTCAAGTCATATGTACATAGACTAAGAATGTAAATCTTTACAAATGCCTTTTACAACCCGTTTGTAAATAACACAGGAGCGCAATGCGACCCTTAACACCTGAAAGAATTTTGAACTTCTAACAGACGATTACAAATTCTGCGAAAATTTAGAAAATTAGGGAAAGGGGAAAACCACCGGCATCGAGCTTGGCAAGAAAAAGTGAAAAATTAACTCTATATCAAAGGTCTTGACGAAATCTGTATATATAAGGTCAATCTGACCTCCATTTTAAAAGGTCTCCAATACATCAATCTTCTTTTGACAGAAACTAAACTGGTTTTTGGTGATAATGCCACAGTATAGTTGAAGTATACTAAACTTTCGAACAGCTTTCCTGGATCACCAGATTTGAAAATTGGAATAACGAAGCTATAAATAAATAAAATATAAAAATTTATAAATAAATATCGAAAAATTCAATTCTTGAAGGACATGTTACAGATCAAGTGAAGGGATAAAGAAAATTTTCGCCGCCCTAAAATTTCCAGATTCTGTGTTACATTAGAATCTAATGTAATGTAAAACCTGCTAATTGTAAGGTAGCGATTTAGTAAAAACTTACTCTTTAAACTCCATCACTTCTCTGCCATCAGGATACTGTATGTGCCATGAGTCGGCAGAAGCATAATGATATCTAAAATAATTTAAGAGTTAATTAACATCCAACATAAAATTACAATAGGCCAGGCGGTGGGGCAAAACATTTCTTTGTTATACGATACATACGGTGTGTAATATACTGTACACTTTTTTCGCAATACTAGCCAGTCATTTTATACTGACTGGTGCGAACACAGTTTCCCATGCATGTCACAATATGCCAGTGAATAAAAACTGCATTTAAAGACGAGTACAGTCAGTTTAAAGGGGCTGCCAAGGGAATAGTGCTGGTGTTACGTAAAGAGTTTATAGAATCTTTTTTGTAGATACGTTTTATATGCTTTTATTTTATATCATATGCCAAAGAGAAAATGAGTAATCGCACAAAAACCACCTTATTTGCGTATTTAGGGGTTACGCCTTGATCACAGGTGGCAGAATTTTTGATATGTTATTCGTCAGCCCCAAACCTAATTATTAGAGAAACAAAATATAATGTTTATTTTTTTCCATTCAAAACTACCTATCGCCTAGACTAAAAACAAATGTCACTTTTTATCGTAACTAATTTTTATCTATCATCAATACTAGTAAGTGATTTCGCTAATTTTATTTACTTAATTAAATAATTTAAAAAGTATAATTATTGATTCTGTTATTATAAATATTTTATCACTATTATTTAATATTAATATTTTTCAAACACATGTGTCTATATAAATAAAACCTTTAATTAAAGGAAAAAATAATAAAAAATGGTTATTCTTACTTAATAATTTGTTCATTAAGATCTGTCACCTTTGTGTCTCCGTTGAAATATTTCATCGTTATACATTTTCCATCAGCAGAGATTGTCTTCAGATTTCCATTTGTATACATTATTTCCACCGAACCATCGGGTAAAGTTCGTTCATTCTTGTCTGCCAAAATATGTATAATTAAAATTAAGTACAGAGATTTTAGTTAAAATATTAGCCTCACTTTTTGTAAACCGAAGCTTTTATTAAAACGTATTAAAAGTGAAAAAATAGTTTTGCCACGCCTCCTTATTTGCTAGGATGCAGGCCTAGATAGGCGTCTAACTATTAAATATCATATTTTGCAACATGCCCCACGACCTTTCTTACAGTCGGGTGAGTTAAAAAGAATTCCCTCTTATCTTGCATCTAGATTACAAAATGAAAGGTTCTTCTTAAATTTAAACGTTTTATCTTAAATGGTTTTATTATTCCAGCCTATCTGACGTCCTTTAAGGGAAACAATTCAAACATTTTTAACCTGAACTAGTAGAAAAGTACTTAAATAAAAAATTAACAAAATAAAAAAGTATCTGGTCTTTTCTTGAATATCAAAAACCTTTAGGAAGGGTAATCTACAAAATATCGAATGTAACTCGTAAACATCTAAAATAAATAGTCAAACATTATCTATTTTCAATAGATGGTTTAGAATAGCCACGAACGATAAGTAATTTAAAAACACTTGATGTATTGCATAGTGACTGACCCCCAACACTTTGTTACCCCGTCTTTAGCAGTTTAATCTGCGCATCGGCATACTATCTGTGGGTGTAGCATGAACCGCACCGCGCTGCATCACGGACTCAAGAAAATCCGCCCATCTTATATTTACGGAGGTAATTCGACATGCGCGGGAATTCGAATTAAGATCTTTGATCAGTTTTTCAATTATAATTCCCAAACTTGTATGTTAATAGTAGACTGTTTTAATTGTTTAATAAATACATAGTAGTGCAGTGAAGGCAGTCTTTTTGTGTCAACCAGCGACCTACCTTCGATTTCTAATCTATACTCAAACAACAAACAAAACAAAAGTATGCTTTATTGCCGCAGAAAAATTTTACAATTTTATGGACAAAGCAAAATATACCTAAAAATAAGACATATCAAAACATTAATCGGAAATAATTTCGACAGGTCAGTGCTTTTTTTTAAAAATGTAAATTATCAATTTACCAAATCGTAAAACACACGTTAGAATATAACATAACATTGCAAACAGTAAATGAATCATGATAACCTTATAAAAGTAAACAAACACACATGTACGAGGTGAATAATTTCGATGACATTGAAATCAAAATTGCAACTATGCGACCTTAAACTCTATGTTATTATAGTTATACAAATAATTGTGATGTTAAACAGAAGGTATATTGAACTAGTGTAGAATGTAGTATACAAAAAGAATTAAATTGTTTTTAATCCAATACCTAACAAAAATAATTAAGTTTTAAGTGAATGTTCGACAGTTCTTTTCCCTATATAATGATTTACAAAATTCTATGCTACGAGTTAGGACATGACTCACAAAAGATTTAAGTAAACAAGCGAGTTTAGTGACAATTTAAAGAGACTTACTCACTGAAAAAAAAATCATTAACGCTGTAAAATGGTCTCTCAATGAGGTATGCTTTGGTGTTTTTTCGAAATTGTGCAAGCATAGGGATAGATTTTAAATGTACTGGCAGATTGTTGTAAAGTTTTATGGCGTTGTAAATAATTGATTTTTTTATTAATTCTGTGGAAGGAATGGGAAGATAAATATCATGCCTAGAGTTTCTGGTAGGGTATACATGTTGTGGCCTTTCTGGGAGGGTGTTTATATGTTTTCTCAGCAAACATACCGTTTCCAAAATAAATAATGCAGGAAGTGTTAATATTTCTTGTTTTTTGAAATAGTATTGGCAGTGAGCTCTATTATTTAGACCAAACAAATAACGAATGGCTCTCTTTTGAAGCATAAAAATACTACGAAATTGCTCGGTGGTACAGCTGCCCCAAAAGGGAAGGCCATAGCGGAGGTGGGATTCAAATAAAGAGAAATAAGTTAGTCTGGCAGAAGGAACGTCTAGTTCTTTTGAAACTGATCGAATGGCGAAGCAGGCGGTAGAAAGTTTTTTAGTTAAGGTGTCAATATGATTAGACCATTTTAGGTTGGTATTTATATTTAAACCCAGGAATTTAACCGACTCTACGTATTCAATATTGATGTTATGTACCTGAAGTGGTTGTAAAGTTCCCTTATAAGATAACGCCACCGTTTTATCGACGTTAAAACAAAGCATATTGGAATCGGACCAAGCCTTAATTATAACCAAGTCTTTGGAGATACTAGAGTGTAAAGACGTTGTATCAAAATCACTCCATGTTATGCTTGTGTCATCAGCAAAAAGGGAGATTCTTCCATTAATTTTAAGGTTCGTGATATCATTAATGTATAACAAAAAAAGAATAGGTCCCAAGACTGAACCTTGAGGGACTCCACTTGTAATCAACTTACAATCAGAATCGAAACCATTAGCCCTTACAAGTTGTTGCCTTTTCCCAAGATAAGATTTGAACCAATTTAAAGAAGTACCACGAATTCCATAAAAATTTAGTTTGTTTATCAGAATTTCATGACTAACACAATCAAAGGCTTTCGCATAGTCACAAAAAACTGAGGCAGTTGGGTGGTTGTTATTGACAGATAAGTAGACGCCTCTAAGCAACGTGAACATGGCGTCACTGGTGCACATGTTGGGTAGAAATCCGAACTGCTCCGGGGATATTATCTGATGTTTCAGGAGAAATGGCATAAGACGGTTCTTCAGTAGCCTTTCGATGATTTTTGATAGCACTGGTAGTAGTGCAATTGGGCGATAATTGCAAGAGTTAGTTTTTTCGCCGCCTTTATGAAGTGGAATAATTATAGCTGTTTTAAGGCAATCAGGGAATACACCTTTTATAAAGGACTCATTTATTAATGTTGTAAGGGCCTCTATGACTGGGAGTGGCAAGTTCAGGAATATTCTAATTGATAGGCCATCAGTGCTACACGAAGATTTACTTTTGATACTATTTATTACCTTCAATAGTTCAGTGTTGCTAACGGGACTTAAGAAAAAGCTATCAGCTAAATTTTTTGAAGGAGAGAGAAACGAAAGAGGGTCCAAACTTGGCGAGATACTAGAGGTAACATTTTTGCTTACTTTAATAAAATAATCATTTACATCATTAGCCCCTGGCAAGATCTGAGTCACAGGGTTTGATTTGTTTCTGAGGTTATTGATGATGGACCAGGTTTCTTTTGAAACGTTATTAGAGTTTGTTAGACGTTTTCGGTAGTGCAATTTTTTTGCTGACTTAATAAGAGTAGTGTAGATCCTCCTATAATTAGAGATATAGTCGAGAATAAGAAAGGAGTCGGTGAATTTTTTTATATATGAGAGCGAGCGCATATTTTTAGCAGAAATTCGTATTACTTTCGTGGTCCACGGTTTATGCCGCTTAGGTTTGATATTCTTAAGCGGGAAGGCCTTGTTAAAAGCACTTAAAGTTTTATTTAAAAAAGTTCTGAAGTTTGTGTTGACATTATCAGATTCAAAATTCCAATTGGTGTTAAAGCAAATATTATGAAATACTGAGAAATTTGCGGCCGAGAAAATTCTGCCCCGAAGGCGAGATCTTGGTAAGGGCCTAATAGGTAAACTAAACCTGGAAATTACCACCTCGTGATCGGAAAGACCTGAGTTATAGACCTGTGATTGTCCCTCTGATGGAGAAAAATCAGACGCCACGTAATCGATGATAGAAGAAGAGTTTTTTGAAATTCTAGTTGGCGAGGATACATGCATTGAAAGACCGAAAGAGTCGAATATAGAAATTAGATATTTCTGGATGGCACAAACAGTAGAATAGTCAATATTAAAGTCCCCGCATAGAATTTTTTTACCTTTAATCGGTAGACTGTCTAGCAAACTTACCAGGCTATTTAAAAATGATTGTACATCAGAGTTTGGTGATCTATAAATACAAATTACATAAAGATCAAGGTTTTGATTATATACCATAGAGAATTCAAAAGAGCCATCCGCTAACAAATGATCATATTTAGATACCGACATGAAATCTCCATTTAGGGATAGAATCAGTGTTCCCCCATGAGCTGAGTTTTTTCTGTCATATCTAGCTATTGTGGTATACCTCTCAATATAAAAGGGTTCGTTTAGATTCAGCCAGTGCTCAGTAATTGCAACAAGTTGGGGAACTCCAATTCTTCCAGAAATAGGTACAACTCGTCAGTTTTATTTCTTAGAGAAGCAATATTAATTAGAACCATATTAAGACTAGTAACAACAGGAAGTTTTGAGGAATCTAGTTCCTCAGGACACGTCGTGTTTTCTAAAAATTTTTTTTGGGAGAATTGCTGGTAAAATAGTTTTTATGGCATTCTCTGGTCCTCTGAAGATGGATCGATCTCTCCGAAGATATGTAGGATCCATAGGCTGCAAGATCCGCTTCCACTTCTGCTGCGTTAAATCCGTAAGCAGCATGAAAATCGAAATATATCTTATGTAGGGTTCTATAATCTATAGGAATGCCTTCAGAAGCCAAAAACAGCCTGGTGCTTGTATTTGTAAACCCTTCAAAGTGAATTGGCGCAGGTTGGTCGTGCAGGAAAGCGAGATATAACTTGAAGGCCTTTAAAATGGCTGGTTCTCTTAGTCTAGACATGAGGAAACGGTTATCAGAACTTTTTTCGGTTCGCGTAAGCTTCACTGTTGGGGGAGACATTGGATCAAAAATAGGTTCTTGGTCAGTAGGAGCTTTCTTGGAAAGACTGTAGCAGTTGTCGCTCAACAAGACATTTGCTTTGCAGGCAGCAATGGCCTCTTTGTCAGAAGATATTATAGTGCCCTTTTGAGAAATTGAAGAGGAGACAACCAGTGAACTGACGGAGCTCGAGTTTCAACAGATTTGATTATCAGCTAATAGATGGCGGAACCAGTATCAAATTTAAGCATTCACAACCCATCTTCATAGAATTCAATAATGGTATTAAATTTTTTGGGCGTCAAAATATTGGCCGTCATCGAAAAAAACCATAGACATAATAAGAGAGAGACGGAATTTTTTTGATTTGATCGCCATCATACATTGTGAAAATTATCACATATTTGGTCTATAGTATCATTTTGATTTGGTTGATTAGAAAGAATTTTGTCAATTATCTTACATGGTACAACATTTATGGTTGCTGATTTTTATTAAAATTATTTTTAAGCTGGTTCTAATATTGTAATAATAATCTCTGTAATATTTCATTCAACGGGGGATTAATTCCATGTCACTTTATTTGCATTTCTTACAGACATCTAATAAGTGAACTGAAGCAAGCTGCAGATGAATTTAATTTTTATTGCTTTAAAAAATATACCAAGTGCCACAAATAAATGGCTCAAACTTAAAATGATTTCCTTTGTCAACATATTAGAATGAAATTTTGATTGGTTAAATAGGACATTTTGATTTTTTTTTGGCCTAAGACGTTGCCTTTTAACACTATTTCATGTATTGTTTTATTGCGTATTTTTTCTATAAAACCAATATGTTTTTGTTCAATAACATTTCTGGACGATCTGGTGGATTCGCCTACATTCTTATAATTCCACTGGAAACTCATCGCGCCATCTAACAAAAACGGTAGAACAGGGGCTGCTGGCCCAGCTAATATTATATAATAATAATAATAACAACGTTTATTTGATAAAAAAGTACAACAAAATAAAGTCATAACAATAAAATTTGAATTAACAAGTAAACGTTAAAGAAACCTAGTGAATAACTTAGTAAGTTCTTATTTGAGGAGTATATCACAGCCATAAAACTTTAGGGAACAAAACATGTATAAAACTAATAACCAGACAAACAACTCAAAGTTCACAAAGTATAACGGCAATTTTCCAAATATTAATAAAACCTACCATAAATATGTATAAAATTATCTGATATATTTCAGATTAATGAGTTCACTGCACATTATGCACATACCCTTTCCCTGCCCAAAACTAAAATTTTTTACCTTCATTCGGAACAGATCAAACCTGCGATAATCTTTAACTTCTGATAAATGATATATGAAGGGTACATGGGAAATACCGAGTACAAAAAGTAAAAATGTTCAGGAAAAGGTAAATAAATTATAAAACCCAACAACTCGGACACCTCTGTAGCTTTTTTAGTAAAGATATTTTTAAATTTATTCTAATTAAAGTGTATTAGAAAAAAAAATGTATAACTTTAATCTAATATGTAACAAAAACAATTAATTAATAAATAATTCCTTATAAAATATTTTCAAATGCCTTGCAGCAATGTGATTTAAGTAAACAAGCAAATAAAAAACATTTTAATGACTTTATTCATTATAAAAATCAGTAAAGCAGTAAAAAGGTCTTTCAATGAAGTACGCTTTGGTTTTTTTTCGGAAAAGTGCAAACATAGGGATTGTTTTTAAATGTTCTGGAAGAGGATTGTAATTAATGGCTTTGTAAAAAATTGATTTTTTTATTAATTCTGTGGAATGAATGGAAAGGATGTCATGCCTAGAGTTTCTGTGCTTATATGTTTTCTTATCAGACAGACGGTTTCTAAAATAAATAATCCAGAAAGTGTCAATATTTCATGTTTTTTGAAATAGTATTGGCAGTGCGCTCTATTATTTAGACCAAACAAAAGCGGATTGCTCTTTTTTGAAGCCTAAAAACAATAAGAAATTGCTCGGTGGTATAGCAGCCCCAAAAGGGAAGGCCATAGCGGAGATGGGATTCGAATAGCAAAGCAGGCAGTAGAAAGTTTTTTAGTTAAGGTGTCAACATGCTTAGACCATTTTAGGTTGTTATTTATATTCAAACCCAGGAATTTAACCGAATCAACGTATTTATATTGCTATTAAGTAGCTGAAGTGGTTGTAAAATCCCCTTATAAGATAAGGCCACCGTTTTATCCACATTGAAGCAAAGCAGACTGGAATCGGACCAAGCCTTAATCATAACAAGGTCGTGGCAAATATTAGAATGTAAAGGCGTTATTTATATCAAAATCACTCCATGTTATGCTTGTGTCCTCAGCAAAGAGAGAGATTTTTCCATTAATTTTTAGGTTGATGATATCATTAATGTATAATAAAAAAACAATAGGTCCCAAGACCGAACCTTAAGGGACTCCACTTGTAATCAATTTACAATCAGAATCAGAAACATTTGGCCTTACAAATTGTTGTCTATTCCCGAGACAAGATTTAAACCAATTTAAAGAAATATCCTTGATTCCATAAAAATTCAGCTTGCTTATCAAAATTTCATGACTAACACAGTCAAAGGCATTTGCATAGTCACAAAAAACTGAGGCGGTAGGGTGGTTGTTATTGAGGCATAAGTAGACGTCGCTAAGCGCAACGAGAACATGGCATCACTGGTGCGCTTGTTGGGTAAAAATCCAAAGTGAGCCAGGGATATTATCTGATTTTTAAGAAGAAATGGCATAAGACGATTCTTTAGTAACCTTTCAATGATTTTTGATAGCACTGGTTGTAGAGCATTTGGGCGATAATTGCAAGAGTTAGTTTTTTCGCGTCCTTTATGAATAGGAATAATTATAGCTATTTTAAGGCATTCAGGGAATATACCTTGTATAAGGGATTCATTTATTAGTGTTGTAAGGGCCTCTATGACTGGGAGCATCAGATTCAGGAATATTTTAATTGAATATGATGCTTATGTTATTCATTTCTTTCAATAGTTCCATGCTGCTAACAGGGCTTAAAAAAAGGCTATCAGTGACATTTATTGATCGAGGGAGAAACGTAAGAGGGTCCATGGCGAGATACCAGAGGTAACGTTTTTGCTTACATTGCACATCTTCGTCTGTTGATCTGTTATCAATGAAGACATGAAGGCTCCGTGGTATTGTATTGATTCACTGTAGTCAATTATTTTACATTTTGTATGAAAGAACATTAATTGTTTCAGCGGCCTAATAGGAAAAAGGAATTTTTTTTTTGTACAACTTAGTGGACCAAAAAATTACCCCAATTTTTAAATTTAAGTTGTTCACATGCGACTACAACAAACGGATAAGGCTTGACTTGAAGGCCGCTTCACACTTATAACTGTCCTAATTTTTTTTAGATCTGCACATAGGGATTGGAAGAACTTGAATGATTTTTGTTTCGCCTCCCACATGAGTCGGCTAAGACTGAAAGCAAAAAAAGTTTATTTACAGCTGGATCCAGATAAATAGAAAAACACTAATGCGACGTCATCTGCTTCCTTCTTTGCGACGGTTTAGTCATAGATGTATATTATTAAGGTACCCCTTGACAAAATATGCAAATTGAAAATATAGGATGACAGCTGTCTCCTGAAGTACACTTCACCAGACGTTATATTTCGTGTAGGGAATCGAATTCAACAGCAATGGCTTCAATACAAGATTCATTTGCTTAGTTTTTTGAAGCCCTCTTAAATGAAGTGTCTTTTCATTTTTTAGTTTCCTAAGATCTTGCTGTAACTTTACTTTATCGTCATCATTTTTTGCAGTAGTTATTTTTCTATCCAGCTCAGTAATTATGGTTTTCTACTCATCACACGTGTAGTCTAAAGCGATGTTGAACACAAAAATATGTCTGAATGTTTCATTTCAGATTTGCACGTGAAGCTATTAAATTAAAAAGCGTTCAAGAAGCTTTTAAACATTCATATCTTCTTGAAAGAATTCATACTTTGCGAGAGTTCTTTAAAGTGTAATGTGCTCAAGAGTTTGTTGAGAGCTTAAGAGGTAGATTGTTGTGTTTTCCCTGTATTCTGATCTTGTGCAGGGAAGATCTCTGAAGATGCTTCGTGCAATGGCAGGCGAAACGTCGGAAAGTAATTCCAATCTGACAAAGTCTAAACCCTATAATCATAATTTCTTAATTTTCATAACTTAAAACTTAATTTTCGAAAAGAAAACTTAAAAAAAAATACTCTTTTGAATAAAGGTCTAATAATTCACTAAACATGTCAAAACAACTAAATAAACACAGTTAACTGCATAAAACAAAGTCACCACAGGGCCAGAACAACACAGTTTTTCCCCTGGGATATAACCTAAAAAAATAAAATAAACTTGGTACCCATTTGATATTTTGCCATATTAAAATACATGATGCAATGGTTAGCCAGGGTTCAAAAATTAAAAGTTACTAGCAGAAATTCTCACGGTAAATTAAGTCTTATTTAACCAACCAAAATTTCATTTTAATATATTGACAAAGAAAAGAGTTATAAAGGCGAGCCACTTATTTGTGGCAATCGGTATTTGCACCTTATTATAGGAGATTTTTATTGTTTTATATAAATACATTTTTTTACATCAACCCCATAAAAGGCCTAAGCGGAGCTAACCAAAACGCAGTCCAATTTTTAAAACTCAACTACATACAAAATTATAGGTTTTGTTAAAAAAAAGTCATCGCCCCCCCGGGGATAGAACCCCGGACCTTTGCAATGCTAATTCAGTACCCTACCACTGAGCTAGCACACCTCATATCAAAACCATAATGAACTTTTTTTATATTCTAGTCTTAGAATCATGTGAAAATTAGTAGCGAATCTTTATTTTTCATCTTACCTAGAGTCGTAGAGGCGTGTGAACTCCTGGGACTAGCAATTTTGCCAAACATCATTTCGTATTGTTGGTCAATAGACAAACCCTCTTCTGGACTATCCTCGAATGTTGTACAATCTGACTTAAAGCTGTCTTTACTGACGTTATTCACGGATTTTTTCTTTATTTCCTACAAATGGCAATCTTTATTAGAAAAATGCTAAACCAAAAAAAAGTATCTTTGAGTTTTCGTTACGTATTACCAAGAAATATATTGAAAAATCAGATACTCTATATCCTCTGGTTGTCATTGTTTGAACATAAGTTTCATACCGAAATTTCTTGACAATGTAAAAACATAGTACGAAAGCTTTTAAATCATGGTTCTTGGGTTTAGGCCGAGTCAAATTGTATTTGCACGATGCATCTTCATGGATTTTTACTGCACCAGATAAAAACATATTCATTCATTGTTTTAATCTCGAGCAGTAAAGATCCTGAAAATGCCTCATGCAAACGCAAGCGAAACGAGAAAGTAATTTCAATTTGACACGGTCCAACCCGAAGAACCATGTTTTCTTAATTAATGTATTACCTTGTTATTAATGTTTTTTCCAACTTTAGCATTTTCCTTATCGCAATTTTCGACATCGGTGTTGTCAATTTTTTTTAGATCATTATTTGGTTCTTTGCCATCGGAGGTACCGTTTCCAGATTTGTTTAGCTGTTTCTTAAACGTTTCCTCGGCCAATTTGGACAAGTTTTTGTTGATCTCGTGAAGCATTTTCACTTCTTGAGGTCGGCGACCGCATTTTTGATTTGCCCTAGAGATTTGTTTTAATTAATTATTACATACTAACTTCAAGTATATGTAACTAGTTCTCGCATAAGTCTTTGAAGCACAAGTAAAACAAATACAGTATGCAGGTCTTACAACAGCTGTATACTTTATTAACGGGAAATCCCCAATTGATGTACAATTAACATTTATAGATTATAACCTAACAATAATTAAATATAAGTTTATAAATAAATATAAAACCACGAAATCACAGAGCAGATCACAGAGACAATCATTGCATTTTCAGTCTTTCAATGGCATTCCTAAGTTATTGAAACTGCAATGTAACTCAAAGTAATTATTATTGAACTCACGGTGCATTCGTGTCAACGGGCAAAACTAGCCATAATTTGTTGAGTGATAAGGCATAGAGAAAAGATTAGTATTCCGCGTACGGTGGCTGGTACTAAAATTAAGTGTAGATAAGAGATATGGGCAGTCGATATTACCTGTTAATAGCTTAAATATAAAACAGATATCTAGGAAGAAGCGCCTAGATTGCAGGGTACACATTCTCAACTTGTCCCGAATAAGACAATAGTCAATATGATATTCCACACTACGGATCTTTAACTTAAACGCGCATGTGCGTAAGAATCTTCTCTGTACATCCTCAATCTCATCCACGTGCACTTGGTAGTAAGGAGACCAAACTAACGTACTTTAGGCCTGATCTCACTAGCGAATAAAATAGTAACTTAAATGTAAGACACGAGAAATCCTTGCAATGTCTAGAAATGAATCCAAGATTTTTATAGCCTGAGTAATTGAAATTATGTGATCAATAAAGGAAAGTGAATGGTCCATTGTTACGCCCAAATCTTTAACTGAATCCACATTATCTAGAGCAATACTGTTAATAGAATATTTACAATTAATTTTACGTATAATTCTAAAAAAAGACATTACATGGCATTTATTAATATTTAGACTAAGACCATTCAGTTCAGACCATAAAAATAGACCATCAACATCGTGCTGGAGGAGAGAGCAGTCGCCCGTGCACTGAATAGAGCGAAATATATTTAAATTGTCTGCAAACATGAGAAAATTTTAATTTACAATAAAGTTAATCGTCATTAACAAATAACATAAAAAGTAAGGGTCCACAATGAGAGCCCTGGGGCAATCCGGAATGTACTATTATCTCATGTGAAATATGATTATTTATTCTAACACTTTGGGTTCTCCCAGTCAGGAAACTGGAAATCCATTTCAGGATCTGACTCCCAAAGCCCCAAGCCGCCAGCTTCGCAACAAGCCACCCCCTAATCAACCCTGTTGAACGCCTTTGAGAAATCAGTATAAACCGTATCGACCTGAAGTTTATTCTCAGAGGAGTTCAACACATAATTTTGGTATGACAATAAATTTGTAACTGTCGACCTGTTCCTACAGAACCCATGCTCCTGTTCAATAACCATCCGTCTACAGTGCCACGATAGATTGTATGTTACGAGAGAGTCAAATATTTTAGATATAGCAGACTGTAGACAAATACCCCTATAATTAGTTACATTGCTCCGGTCACCACATTTAAAAATTGACGATATAAGTGAATGCTTCCACAACTGGGGGAAAATACCATCCTTAAGAGATAACTTGAAAATCAATTGAAGCGGCCGACTCAAAGAGCATACGCAAGTCTTGAGCAACAACTTACCTTGCTCAATAGATTCATAAACCTCCGAAACTGTTATATGTATACTAGTTAAATTCACAGATTTATTCAAATTTGCATAGTAATCAGGTATATCCAGATCTCAAGCTTTATATACCGTAGAAAAAAAGGCTGTAAATAGTTCACAAAATCACTATAATTCTCACTATGTGAGTCATTAAAAAACATAGTACTTGGATGCCCACTGACTTTTTAAGCATTGTTTAGAAAACGCAAAAAGGATCTCGGATTATTTTGTAGGTCAGTTTCCAATGAATGCATGTATTGATCATAACACATCTTTGTCAAAGTCTTACAGGTTTCCTGAACTGCTGAGAACTCCTTGTAATCCGAAATGTGTCCAGTTTCCTTAAAGCGCTTATAAGCTAACTTTTTTTGAATAATTAATTTCTTAAGCTCATGGTTGAACCAAATTGCAAAATTTGAGCTCCTAAAGCTCTTTAATGGGACAAAAACGGAAATAGCAGGGTACAACACTGTATAAAACTGACTTATAAGTAGATCAATGTCATATTTGTCCAAACAGGAATCCCAATCTACAAGAGATAGATAATTGTTAATAGAAAACATATCACCACTTTTAAAATGGTAATACTCTAAGTCAAATTTTATAGAGTTCAGTCTATTAAAACTGAGAAAATCACAACTATAGGCACGATGAGGGCGACTGTCGGGAAGCAATAAATCGTCGGCGATTGTGAGTACCATGTAACCTCCGGTTAGTTAAAATGCCCATAGCTTGCTAAAGAGCAGTCTGCATTATCAGACTTTATTACAGTGGCTGTGTTGCAAAAAATTTCATAAGTTTCCTTGCTTGACCTGGGCGGAATATACACTGCTACAAAGATAATTTGTTTGTGTCCATACTTAACTGAAACATAAAGCTGTTCAACACCAGTCATTGGAATTGTTATTTGTCTGGATTTAAACTTTTTTTTAACAGCGATCAGGACAACGCCACCACTGTGTTTAGGGCTGGCGCTCACATCTCTATCAATGCGGTAAGTCAAGTAGTTAGGTAGGTTCAACTCCCCAGGCAGAACGTCAATGGAGAGCCAAGCTTCTAAGATGATTATTACATCGTAATTACATATCCTAACACCACGCTCAAATTCCTTCAGCTTGGTCCGCATATCACCGACATTCTGAAAATAACAGGCTAGAGACTGTCGTTTTTTGAACGTTGAAAATATCGAATTACCAAATTATTCTCACATCGTTCCTTGCGTAGAGCCAATTCTTTATAAAGGTCTTTTACATGGTTTCTTTGGGCTAATGTCATGTCTGCACTAACACGAGCCTGCAGATTCAAATCAATCACTTTTCTCTTGTTTTTAAGACACAATTTGACCAGATCATTGCTTTGTAAGCAGCCTCGCTTTGTTAGTACTGACGCGTCCAAGTCTAATAGATTTAAAACTCCCAGGTGTGAGTCCAATATTAGCTAAAATATCCTAGACCTGGCTAGTCATGTTGAATTCTCATTTCCACTGGTTCAGCCGAACTTTCAGATAAATTATTTATTATGATGTTATTGGAACGCGCTGCTCTATCCCACATTTCTAAAAAGACAGTCTCTGGCCCAGACACTTTTTCAATTCCACCATATTGATTTGGCAATTCACTGGTTGGGGCGAATGTATTGGCCACGAGACTGTCTCTCATAGAGTAAACACTCGCCCTCAATTCATCGAGGTCACGCTCAATATCCGACATTTTGAGTTTACATTCCTTGATCTCAACCAAGATATATTGGATTACATTATTCTGATTGGCTATTATAGCGAACAATTGAGATAGGACTCGGAACACATCGTTAAGGTTAACATCGTCTTTGGACATGAGCATCGCGATATCCGAACGAATCGGACTCAGAATTGTGGGCATATCAATTGTACTCGGAAAAGTACAATTATCACCCGGTGGACAACATTGGAGGCTAATGTCGGAGCCAGCATCGTCCAAATCGCCAGACCTCTGACTTCTGGCCGCGGCCGGCGCAACAATAGACACTCCCGGTTTCAGGTAGCTCGCGCCATCAACAGCTGGACAAACACGTGATCTTAATTTAATTTTTTGTTTTGATGTTTTTACGCCCAAGTGCTGTACTTAACCTCACATGAATTACATACCCAGGAATGCTTTTTTTTTCAGTCTGATAAGTTCTTATTAAATTCCTTTGTAGATAAATTACAGCATCCCTTGTCGTACCATGAAAAACACAAACTGTAGGAAATCGATGCGGAATTTTTTTAAATTTCGCGTTCACAATGGGAACAACTAACGATACCACTTTCACTCTCCGCCATTTTTAACTACCACTGTACAGGGTGTCCGGATTTGGTTGCAAAAGCAGGGTATCTCCCTTATTTTTAAAAATAGAACCTTGCGGTTTTCACGAACCAGAGCTAATTTTTTGTGAAACTCATGAAGCCATAAACAAAATTTCATAGCCTTCTTCGTTTATGAGATACAGGGCGAAATAGAAAATTTTGCATTTTGGGACCCCCCTCGTATCTCGGTTATCCTTTAACTTAACGCAAAGGGAAAAATTGCTGCTTATGCAGATTTTTACGCTGGATCCAGTGGCGTAGTAATATTTTTCATTTGAGTTGTTATTTTTTAGATATGACCCAAAGTTGTGTTTTTTTAAATGGGACACCCTGTATATTTGTCCAGAAATTGATTTGCCCTTTTAAAATCTTCTCAAAAATATATAATAGTATGGGTCTATTTTAATAAACAACAACAAAAATCCTAATTTTTATAATTATCATCCCAAATTTTGCAGTAGGCCATGCAAACCAATGCTGCCTTTTATTTAAAGTCGTTAACAATATCTACATCCTAACAATAAATCAAAATAAATATGTAATTAAATCTATTTATCAAAATATGTATTGATAATTTCGCACCAAAAAAGTACCACCTACCTAGATTTATGTAACACAAGAACAAAACAGCAATAAATTATTATGTAACAAGCCTTTCAGCAAAAATCAACTGTCGTATACGAACTACAGTAACCAAGGAAATCAAAAGAACTGTTTAAACTGATTTCCATTTTGTTCTATGCATGCTTTGCACAATTTTCGTATTCGTTTCTCTCGTCATTCCAGAATTGTATGCAGGAGCACCGTGCTGTTGAAAATAAATTTCGTTAATTTGCGCTAGAGGAACATCGTCAAGTAATTCAGGTATAGCTGCCTCTAAAATGTCTATATAGCGATTTGCTGTTAGATTTCCCTCAAATATATAAAATTTTATATGTGTTCCTAATATGAAGCAGGACACATTTAGACCAAACCTGCCCTGCTGTCTTCTGGGAAATATTTGGTGTTAATTTTCCTGGGACCAGAATCTACTATTGTGCCTATTGAGTATACCAGAATTACTGAAATGTGCTTCGTCTGACCATATAACCTTCCTTTCAAAATCTCTAACCATATCGCATCTTTCTCGAAACCAATTGCAGAAGACTACCCGACGCTCTGCATCCCCTGGCTGTAAGTGCTGCACGAGCCTAAATTTGTGCTTTTTTAGAATTTCTTAAACTCTAGTTTTTGGAATCCCTATGCTCTTTTCACTGGCACTACAAGAGTTTGTAGGGTAAGCTTCTGCATTAGCCAAAACCGTAATATCCTCAGCCTCCCGATTTTCTTTATTATATGTTTTCGGAGGCTTGATAAATGATCCGTGATTAAGTAAATTCTTTTTTTTTCCAATAAAAAGTGGATATATTAGGTTGCCTCCTTTCTGGATATCTAAATAAAAATTAAGCAATAGTATTTCAACATACCTAAAAATTAACTATTTACCTGTTAAAATACATCTCAGAAGCCGCTTCAACATTTTCATTACTTAATATAAAACAAGCTAACATATCGTACTTTTCATAATGTTCGAAAGTTTGGTTTTCTTCCATAATAATACAAATATATTTTTACACAATAAATAAATACAAAAAACTAGCGCTATATTTTATATACGCGTACAAAATTGGGAAATGTCATTTGCTTCCAAGAAAACGGCATCGTTTTGCATGCCATACTGCAAAATTTGGGATGATAATTATAAACATTAGGATTTTTGTTGTTGTTTATTAAAATAGACCCATACTATTATACACTATATACAAATATACAGGGTGTCCCATTTAAAAAAACACAACTTTGGGTCATATCTAAAAAATAACATAACAACAACATAATAACAACTCAAAAGTAAAAAACTGCATAAGCAGCAATTTTTCCCTTTGCGTTAAGTTAAAGGATAACCGAGATACGAGGGGGGTCCCAAAATGCAAAATTTTCTATTGCGCCCTGTATCTCATAAACGAAGAAGGCTATGAAAATTTTGTTTACGGCTTCATGAGTTTCACAAAAAATTAGCTCAGGTTCGTGAAAACCGCAAGGTTCTATCTTTAAAAATAAGCGAGATACCCTGCTTTTGCAACCAAATCCGGACACCCTGTATATAGATGTAGTATCTGTCAACACTCGATTATGAATGGGTATAGGTATGTGTTTTACTATGTCTTTGTTTCATGGATGTAAATTAATAGTTTTATGTGTTTTGCCATAATGGCGCATTACTGGTGTAACCTTTCAACATTCCTGACAGAATCTCCTGTTGGAATAGCCTTGATAAAGTCCCAATAAAGGTCGAAATGTCGGCATTTTCTGAATGAAAAGAGGTTTTATTTGTTGTCACGAATCCACAAAAATAATCTACCACATTCTTTAGCAAAATTACATACCTACACCTTTTTCTATATGCAGATACAAAAAACACAGGTTTACATATCTCTTTATACATATTCGATATAAAATAATTTGGATTAGCAGACAATTTTTATACAAATGGGTTTGGAAATACTACGCTCATAACGTATATGTCAACGACGAGAAAAAATGAAATCTGTCATTATAACTTTACAGGGGTGCTTAAACTTAAGCCCAACAAGAAGCATAGATATTTTTTTCTTTATAAACATTCACGAATTCATGAGTGAAACCGTAGGATTTGTAGGGTCTCTACTGTTATTATGTTTATAGTCCTGGCTGATGTCATGGTTAACAACAACGCCTCCGCGTTACATCGCCTAACTTGTCACAGATCTTCCTATATATCAAAAATACTACATGGGTACCCTTATGGAGATCAAACCGCAGTGAAACCTAAAGCTCCCTTCACTATTCTACAACGACTTACATTTGAAAGTAGAGAAATTCTCTTTACATTGTAATATTTTTGGAGTAACCATTTTAGTGGTAACTTATACAAAACAGCCGGGACTGATCTGAATACCGAACAGCAGAACTCACAGGCTAGTCATATTGTATTCGAGATGCTTACGTCAATTTAGCATTTTCTTTTTGCAATTTCTCCACTGTAATCTTCAGTTCAGCAATTTCCTTTTCCTGCTGTTTAGTTTGGGTTCTGAGGCGAGCTTGGGTCGCACCATTTTTCGTGTCTTTTAATTTCATTAATTCCTTTACGTCCGCGAGTTCTTGCTTCAGCTGTGTAATCTCTTCGCGCTCTTTTTTTGACGGCCTATTCTGAGCTTGTTTGACGTAACTGAAAATTTAAAAAGATATTTATAAATATGAAACCTTTGAATTTCAAATAACTTTTTTAAAAGAATTTTTATGCCTAAGCATTACCTAATCAGACGACTTAGAGTGTGAGAGACCACATAAGAGTGTCAATGTCTAAAATGATTCTAAACGTCAATTAAATTTATTATGTGACTAAAAGTTTTGTGCAACCGGCTATTAGTTGATAAAATTTCAACTGACCTGGGCAACAAAAAATCAGTTGTAGCTATATTTATTGATTTAAAAAAAGTGTTCGATGTTGTCAGTGTAACTTTTAATAGATAAACACTTTGGCATGGGGTTCTGAGGCATTTTATATAATATTATTAAAATATATTTAATGGGCAGACAACAGGATGTGCAATTAGATTCATTTAATAGTGATTATAAATTAAACAAATGTGGAGGCTCTGTGTTGTGACCCTTAATGTTTCTCTATATATATTAAGCCTGAAGCACGCTGGTCTTAAAGCACGTTATTAGACATTTGCATATGGTAGTGTTTTGGTTTACAGTGGAAATAGTGAACAATAAATTGAACTACTTGTAAATGCAGATCTGGATCTTTACTCGCGGTAATTACTATGCAATAAATTAATAATTAACTTTCAAAAAACAAAATGATTTTTAAACAACAAGTTTACCCATACCCCGGATATCAAAATTAATAACATAAGAATTGAACATGTAAACAAAATTAAATATCTCAGATTGATTTTAGATGAAAATTTAAATTGGGGAGATCATATAAATTATGTTAAAAATAAAATTGTACCAATGATTAATTCCTTGTATAGATTTATTTTTAAATGTGTTCAGATTAGTTGTTGCGTTTAGATTGACAAACAAAAATCTTTTTTGGCTTTTTCGCAACTGAAAAAGAATATTTAACTTTAAATTAATTGAAGTAGATATTTAATATAATTACATACCCTCAACATGTAGGCTAGTCTGTCTACGGAATGTTTCGATATATAATATAAATAATATTATTTAAGGAAGCATAAGAAATTATATCATTTACCTTAAGTTTTTATTTTATCATTTTTTTCATATCTAGGTTACATGTGAAACAAACTGACACATTTTAAAATTTTGAAACAAATTCTTTTCTATTATTTAATGTTTTTCTCTTAAGATCGGCGCACTGATGAGTCCCGATAGGATGAAAGTATTTGTACAACAACTATGTGTCTATAAAACACACGAACACAAGTGGAAGTTGCTCGCTTATTTCATGAAAAATTTCCAAATTTGCCGCATATATCCCAAGGGACAATTAGTAAAATAGAAAAGCAGTTTCGCGAGCTTGGACATGTGAGGCAGATAAAAAAGCAGCTGCCAATTCAATAAATGATGATACTAAATTGGATATTATGCTTGAGTTTGAGGAAAACCCACATATTTCTAGTCGACAAGCCGCCGCAATGTTCGATATTAGCCATTCGTCGATTATTCGAACATTAAAAGAAAATAAAATGCATCCCTATAAAGTGATACCAACTCAGGAGCTCATGGAAGACGATTTTGATAGGAGAACTTATTTTTGTGAACAAATGATGGCTATGTTAGATAACAATGTTATTCAATTAGAACATGTTTTGTTTTCGGATGAGTGCACCTTTACACTTCACGGTCATGTAAATCGTCAAAATTGCCGCTATTGGTCTAGGGAAAATCCTCACTGGATCAGCGAAGAACATACTCAATATCCTGAAAAGGTTAATGTTTGGGCAGGAATTGTTAGGGATCATATCATAGGCCCCTTTTTCATTGACGGCAATTTGAATGGCGATAATTATTTAGCACTGCTCCAAAATAATGTCGTGCCAACTTTGACAAATTTGTATCCGGATCCAGCAAACCCACAAGTTCCAGCGAATATGATATGGTTTCAGCAAGATGGAGCACCGCCCCATTACCAAATTAATGTCCGGCAGTACCTCAACGGAATATTTCCAAATCGGTGGATAGGGAGACGAGGATCGATAGAATGGCCAGCGCGATCCCCTGATCTGACGCCATTAGACTTTTTCTTATGGGGACATATTAAAAATGTTGTATACAAAACTAAACCTCTCGACTTAGCCGACTTAAGAAGACGAATAACGCTTGCGATTAGATCGGTCACGCCTGAGATGCTAAATAACGTTAGAAGAAATTTCTATTTAAGATTAGGAATTTGCCAAGACGTTCGCGGCGAGCATATTCAACAGTTCCTAAATTAACTTTTTACTTTTGTTTATACATTATGAAGAAATAAATAATTTTATTTTTTTAATCTTAATTTTTGCAATAAATTTGAAAACACTTAATATTGCCGAAATAGTTGAAGATAGGTATAGGACATTGAACATAAAATATGTTTAGAATCTCCTAAAGAATCCAAAAATTAAATAATATCCGGGGTGTTGCATTTGAAATAAGAAAGTTGGCATTGACCACTGTTACAGGACACACCCTGTATAAAAAGTTTTTATTGGAGAAAATGAGCAACTAAAAATAGCAATCGACGGGTCCAAGCGTTTTTCCGAACACGCCCCCATTTATTTATTATCGAATTTATTCCATTTGGCTGATACACACTGTGTATATATATATATATATATATATATATATATATATATATATATATATATATATATATATTTTTAGTTTCTGGTAAAACGATTTTACCGATTTTTATATATCAAATTTTGTCTTATAATTAATAAAAAAAATTTACTTATTTTAAACACGCTTTAAAAAATTGGAACAAGTATTCTATAATTATTTATTTATTGCCTACAAAATTATAAATGTACTAAAAAAGTAAGCAAAAAAATGGTGTCAAATCTAATAAAAAAAAATTTAAATTAAAATTCACTGGCTAATATCCAGGAGACAGTGGCAAAAGCTCTGACAATCGGTATAAGGAATGTACAGAAACTTGTGCATGAAAAAAAAACATAATTTACTTCCGAAGATTAAGAAATGTACACGAAAAATCCAAAGGCAAAAGACTTAAGTTACAACGCAAAAATGGATATTCATAATGCAATTTATGATTTACACACGTCAAAGACTAATATAATTCTTCAGAAACTTTTTCATATTATAGACTAAAAAATATCATCATCACTTAAAAAGTCCTCATCTTCTGAGTCGTCCTCAAATGGCGCAATGATCATTGGTGCTATTTCGACATCTAGAACTCGTTCTCGATTCCACCAATCCCATATTAATTTCTCCGTATGTTCCAAAGATTTCTTCCAGTACTCTGGCGTAATATAATTTAATGAATCTTGCCAAACAATTTGCACTTCATCTGATGTAAGACCATCGTTCACGTGTTTTTCGCAACATGATTTTGCCCCAGCCCATATTAATTTTATTGCGTTAAACTGGCAATGGTATGGCGGCAATCGTAAAACCTCATGTCCATTTTCCCTTAATATTTCATCTACGGTATATATTGTTGGTTGTTTAATAGATTTTGCCAATAAAAGAAGTTCTAGTTTCAGAATATTGGGTAAAGGATTTTGTTTTTGTTTTATTAGCCAGTCATAAATATCACTTTTCTTCCAGGATGAAGTAGGTTGTTTATTTAAGATTCTTGAATGATAAGATGTCTTGTCCAGAATGATTAAAGATGGAGCATCTAAATTTGGAATCAGTTGTTCTTTTAACCACTTTTCAAACAGTTCACAGTTCATATTATCATGGTAGTCCATACTTTTGGATGTTGAAAATAACAGTAAACTTGCACCTGGGAGAAATCCTGTTGAAGAACCTGCATGCAAAATGATGAACCGTTTTCTCGTCCCACATCCCTTTTTTCTCTTGACACTTTTTACAGACTCGTCCTGCCAAGATTTCGAACCATTTCCATTAGAAAATATCCAAGTCTCCTCTAAAAATACCACTTTTCAAAATTTTAAACTAACATTTTCCGTGTATTTCTTTAAAAACTGGATACGCTGCCTTGCTATATGTGCAACTCGCATACAAATCTTTGATTACAGTCCTTTTAATATCGAAAACCCAACATTTTTATTAATTTTGACAACGATTTTAGTCCAATTTCCAATATGACTCGATTTTTTAAAGCTTCTTTTAAAACTTGAAGGGTTATGTTAGTTTTTGATGTGTATAAATCGTAAATTGCATTACGAACATCCATTTTTACATTTTCAGTTGAGTCTTCTGTCTTTGGCTTTTTTCGTGAACGTTTCTTAATCTTCTTGGGTAGTAAATTACGCTTTTTTTCATGCACAATTTTCTGCACAGTCTTTATACTAATTCCCAGAGCTTTTGCTACTGTCTCCTGGATATTGGCCGGTGAATTTTCATTTTCATAATATTTTATTAGATTTAATACCATTTTTTTCGCTTGTCGATGCAAAAAACCCGAAAATAGTTTTCTATTACTCATTTTGTCACTGACTTGTCAATCTGACTTTGAAGTGACATCGCTCAAGATTTTTGAAACTGCTGGTATTTATATGTTTATCCTCTTGTTTCATATGAAAACAGGTCTATCTAATTCATCTTCTGGATTTTATGCGGAGGATATGATTACACGTAATAAAAAAAACCAAACTTAAAAAGTTTGTCGTTGATAAATCGTATGACCCGAACGATAACACTGCTTTTGAATATATACAGTTATTGGGTTACTAAACTTTACCTAATATAACAATCATTTTTCACTCTTACCTTTCGAAGTATGCTTTATCTTTGGCACTTTTCTTTCGTTCGCAATCTAGCTCGTTTTGCAAATCTTTAATTTTTTCTTCATATATTTCTTCATCTTTTTTTATTGTTTTTCTTAATTTGTCGTAGTCCTTTTGGAGATCTCTCAGTTCGGCTTGAAGTTTCGAGTTTTCGGACTTCGTATCTTTTATTTTCATTTTAGTTTCTGAATACTTCGATCTAAAACAAAAAAAAGATATTTTTTTTCTAACTATTAATTAATTGTATCATTAAAACGCTTTGAAAAAACTTTATTTTAAAGTTTAGTTATTAAAAAAAAAATACAAAAAAATCAACTGCTAAGAATTGAATAAGTAAGGTATACATGATGAATACTCCCTTAGGTACTAGTAAAACTTATATATTTTTAAATTAATGCACAATAAAATATTAATTACTATTAGGCAACTACGAAAAGATTGCGAGTACTATGGAAATTTTGTATTACTCATTGGTGATTGACTTCTCCGGGAAAGTCCCTACTCAAGGGCAAACCCTATCCATTGTTGAAATTGATTTACAGGCAACTTGCTTTTTGTATAGTCGAAAGTTAGTTACCATTTATCTGCTTTAAAACTAAGAAATGACATTTTAATATTTAATAAATTATTTTAAAATTGATAATGGTCGAAGAAATGTAAACAAAGCATTTTTCTTTTCCATATTATTTTAAAAAAGAAACTATTTCTGTGGTTTTGATTCTAAACTTAGGTAGATGTGTTTAGAGAATCTGAATGATACATGAGCTATCTACAGATTACGGACTTGCTTTTACGCAGAAATTCCTAAAGCGAAAGCTCGAAATATAAAATGAAAGATATTTATAAATCATCCATTTCAGTTTTTTTAAGATATTGTATTAGACCCAAAGAAGAATTTGAGAACAATGACTACTCGCCTGAAATCTAAAAAAGTCTGGTATCCAGGGAATACTAATTTAAAATTTGGGTATTTATTTTTATGGATATTCTAATTTGTGTTTCATTTATGGACTAAAAACTGTAAGGTGGAAATAACAGTGGTATTTATTTAGGAATATGTAATATATTTTTTTTGCAAATACCTTTTAAAGTTCTTTATTTTATGCATATTTATAGAGTACTCAGTTGGAACGAAGTACTTAAGTTTTGCATCCATGCATTTTGAAAATCGTTTATTCTCCTTGCTGCCACTGCAGATTATACAGGAAATGGTGAGGAAATGTATGTACAGTTCTTCGAATTCTTCAGTTTAAGACTATATTTTTTCAATATATGTTCACAACTGCCGGCAGAATTCTTAAAATCGGCTTAAAAATTAAATACAGACAAAGGCTTCTCACTGTCAGATTGTCATATGGTTGACAAATGTTGCATAACCATTTAGAAAAGTTGCAGTTGATTTAATAATTATTACCTATATTACGTTTTGTTATAAACAAATATTGATTGATAAGGAATACTAATTATACAGTTCAGTATTCCAGATATGAACTGTGCCCTCAAATAAATAACTAAATAGTCAGTTTAAGGCACTCTACTTTGGCACACAGCAGTTCATTGTTTTTACATATCCTCCAAACCATTTAAATGGGCTTGACCTCGCAATGGTAAGGCAGTAAAGGTAGTATTTCATGTCCATATTGTTGTGCCAGGTCATCTATGAATAACACTTTCTCGAGTCTGATGGACGTTCTTTAGTTTTTAAAAGTAAATTTTAAAAATATATTAGAATTATCAGCATTTTTCCGACAGCCATTTCCTAATGTCATATTTGAACCAGCTCGTGTTTGGCAATTTTTCTGTAACTCTTTAGGATTTTTGACAAACTAGATTTTCGGATATCGCAAATTTGTTTTTCTCATAGGTTGGAAGAATTGAATTTCAACAACTTCTTTACGTTTATACATCTCATAAACAAGATGTTCGTTGTTATACCGCTGAAATATGCAATTAAGATTCACCAGTTGTTTCACATCCGAAATAACTTTTCACTCTTAAAACGTTCCTCTGGGGTTAAATGCTTACGTTCGGGTTGGTTCATGTGGCTTCGACTAAGGTAGACGTCAACGATTGTCTATAATTTTTATCTGTACTTTATTGTTATTGGACCTAATTATAAGAAACCAAATTGTTCCAATCATTGTTTGGAAAGCACTGATCAAAGCACAACGAAACCATGTTACAATTGGTCAATAAAGTACCTGCTCGGTGAGATAGAAAGGTGTTGGCTTGTTGTACTGCGAAAGATTGATGGATTTGATTATTTAAGTGGAAACCGGCAAACTTACAACGTCCCGACTTTATTTACAATGAATATTTTTGCCCGCATAGTTTTCGTAGCCCACGACTCGTTCATCAAATTTTACCGAATTTACACTGTCATTAACATCAAAGAGAAAAGAATAATTATTCATTAGCACTGACATCTACAAAACAATCATGGAAGTATTTACCTCAGCTCTTCACACTCCTTACAAGGGTCGATAACCTTAATCGTTTCATCTGACTTTGAATTGTCGAAGCTTGTGTTGACGCCAGCATCAACAAGCCTCTTGTCGCCGTCACTTTGACACGTGGTATCGTATTCGGTGTAGTTGTCCGTTAGACTGGGTGATGCCGTCGACCACCTGGTGTTCTCATCGGAATAGCTGGTGTTCGTTGAGGCGTTTTCCATTCTTTTACCGGATAAATCTAAAATAGTTAAACGTGTTAATAAGTGAAAAGCCACGTATGTTGTATAATTGGGACTTTCTGGGATTAGAGAAGCTAACAAAATGTCTTTGGTTTGTTCTAGAAGTTTGGATAGTGTAGTAAAATTAGATACAAAAAGGATAACCTTCGAAAAAAGTCAGACCTGGATGCATTTTGTAGCCATTTTTATTTTGATATTCTGAGTATCATAAAACTCTTAATTGAGCAATAAGTTTTTGCTTTCGGAGATTGAAAGGGGATGAATTGTAGCCTTTTGCAAATATGTTGAGAATTATCAATTTTACGATAAAAATAGTTATAAGAAATATTGTAGTTTATAAAATTCTACATAAAATATGTCCATCGGTATTTTTTGGCACTATCAATCACTTTTAAAATCCAATGCCAATTTTTGTTTATAGTTGCGCATATTTTTACATAAAACTGCAAAAAGAAACAAGTATATTTCATGTAAAATGTCACATATCTAACTTTAATTGTTTTAGAGATATTGACATTTGAGATTTTCCATGTTGGACACTGGTAGGCCGCAAAATCGAAACGGTTGGAATTATAGCAAAACGAATTGTACATTCACATCTTAGTTTTGAATAGTCTTTCTTATAGCATCAACTATTTGTTTAAGCAGAGGTAAAGGTTTGTCGGCTTTCCAAAAATTATCCTTGTGGAAAACAAGAAGCAACCATAAGTTTTGTGGAGCTTTTATCTTCAAAATGCACACTGTGATTGAGGCCAGAAAGAAAAGATAGGAATCAACTCAAAATTGCTCCCCTAAAGCCATATATCTCTAGTTTATTTCTGTGACAAACGAAGTCAAATGCCTTTGTTAAATAAAAAAAAATGCAATCTCCTTGCTGTTTCGATTTAAGTACAACGCTTCCCAGAAATGAAATATTGCATCATCACTGATTTTTTTAAAATTGAGAAAAAAGGTCAACTTGTACTCCTCCAAGTATTGAGCTTTCTAGCTTTAATTATTTGCTCAACAATTTTTGTGAGTATGCAATATAAAGACATTGGGCGATATTTGGAACCGATGTCCGTATCACCCTACTTAAAAAGAGGTATTATATTATTATAGTTGGCGCATTACCTTTCTGGAATGACGTCATTTTTGGTTATTTTTGTTTGATTTATGTTAACTGACAGTGACAAAAATATTTTGAAAAAACTCATTGTCGTTTCTTTACAACAGTCAATGCCGGTTTTGGTTATGTGTCTTTCAGAATATATTCGTCAAAATTGACATTGATTTGTTGTGATTCTTTTTAAACTTTTGCAAGATGCCGCGAAGATATAATCAGCAATCACAGCTAATAGTTTTGAATATCTTGGCTTTTTTTCAATTGGAAAAAGAGCAAGCTAAAAATGGAATCCTTCCGCAAACTGATAATATAATTGAACGAGCTTCAAATGCAACAAAACTTAGCCATACAACAATCATAAATATTAAGAAAAGAGGAATAACGAGCGATGAATCCTTTACCTCCAGAATGTCTCAAAAGCAAAAAGAGGTAAAAACAAAAATTACAGATTACTTAAAGAACAAAATAAGAGATACGATCTACTGCATGTATGCGAAAAATGAATATGTTACAATGCAGACTCGCTAAGAAAATACGTAAAAAGTATTGGTTTTAAGTGGAAGAAATCAAATAATAGAAAATACCTGATGGATTTGCCCCACATCGTCCACAAGAGAATCAATTTCTTGAGGGAATATGTCAAAAATCAAAATCTAGGACAAGATGCTTATACCACCGTATTTATTGATGAGACTTGGATTTTTAGTAAAGGTTCGTTTAGAAACAGCTGGCAGGATAACACTATGTCTACAAGTTCTAAAAAAGCTAGTGAAGGTCATCGATATATTGTAGTTCACGCTGGATCAAAGGAAGGATTTATTAAGGGGGCCAGTTTAATATTTAAAAGTGGACTAAAAAGCGGAGATTATCATGACAATATGAACAAGCAAAATTTTGAAAAAAAGTTTGATAGTGATGGACAACGCAAGCTATCATTCCGGCCTTTTAGAGGATATTCCAAGAAAATCATGGACAAAGCAGAGATTGATTGGATGGTTAAAAGAAAAGAACATTGACTTCCCAGAGAGGGCCATGAAGGATGAAATATGGAGCATTGTAGAAAAAAATTGTAACATTGAAAAAACATTCTACCTTGACGAATATGTGAAACCTTTGGGCCACAAAATACTAAGACTTCCTCCATACCATTGTCAATTTAATGCTATTGAAATGGTATGGTCTGAGTGTAAGAGGAAATACGACCAATAAATTGCTAGTCTGAAGGGGACACCATCGGAAGTTTTGGCCATGTGTGAAAAAGCGATAAATGAAGTATCTTCAGAGCATTGGAAAAATTATGTCAGCCACACAGAAAGGGTAATCCAAGAAGCTTGGAAGACAATACAGATATGTGATGCTTCAGACATTGCGCCACTTGTAATTAGTACCGACGAAGACAGCAGTGACGATGAAGAATTTAGTTCTGATTCTGAAGACAGTGAAGGGGAGTAGTTTTTATTTTTAAAGTTAGTTAGTTATACATTAATTTCTCTCTTTTAGTTTTTAAAGCAAAGTCTGCATTGTAACATATTCATTTTTTGTAACATATTCATTTTTAGCATACACGCAATAGATCATATCTCTTATTTTGTTCTTTAAGTAATCTGTGATTTTTGTTTTTACCTCTTTTTGTTTTTGAAACATTCTGGAGGTAAAGGATTCATCGTTCGTTATTCCCCTTTTCTTAATATTTTTTCAGTATTGTCTGTAATTGAGAATTAAAATAATTTTGATGAAAATGGGTAACTGGCGTCAATTTATTACATTGCAAACAAAGAATAAGACTAAGATGAAAGAATTTATATTAGTAAAGTCTTATTTGCAAAATAATTTTAGTTTTTGAAGTTATAATAGTTATTTTTGTATTAAGTGTGCAAAATGAGGGTTTTTTTATGGCAATGAGAGTGTTAATTTTTTGCCAGCCATTTTCGACAAGTTGCAGCGCTTTCTGTACAGAAAATGCCAATTTTAAATTCGCTTTAGCCAGTGCTGAACGCACCCCTCCTATCTACATCACTGCATACGTTTAGGTTAGGAATCATCGCTGAAATATAAATAATATAAGAAATACGTTATTTGAAACCAGCGTGACGTCATTCCAGAAAGGTAATGCGCCAACTATACATATGCTATTTTCAAAAAGACAGAAAAACAACCGCTTTCGACTGATTGATCGATTGCCAATGCAAGAGCTTCCACAGCGAAAATAGGATTGCTCTGAATTTTTCAGAAATAGAAATTAATGTATATTAGATAGTAGATTATGCATCTTTGAGGATTATTACTGAGTTGTTTTTTCGGCGAGTGTGCAGTAAAAGTAGTTAAGGTCTTCTGGTCCTAAATCTGATTCGTGCAATGATGTTAATTTTTTATCCCTAGAGTCGTTTTCTATGTTAAAAATCTTCTTTTACTTGTTAAAACTCCCCCCGTCATGCGATCATTATAGTTTATCTGTTAAAATAAGAAATGAACTAAACTAGAACCACCTGAGTAATGCTACATCTAAAAATCAAGACGTACTCCACATAACACTGCTGCGTAATCCGAGAGTGCTGAGTTAACAACACTGGAAGACACTTTATCCACACTTAAACAAACACAATCTATGATAGAGGAAGTACTATTTGTCAATCTTGTTGTAAGTTCAGTAATATAAGGTTAAATAATACAGTAGATTCTTAAGAGCAAGAGTGCGCGAAGAACAGTTATTATTAAAATTGATATTAAAATCACCAGTTAAAATAACGCTGAATGGGAACAAAGACATTTATTTCCAGTTAGTTAAGGACCACCACAAGGAATATTTAGTTTAATTGGTTGGGTTTTTTACTTCTGTTACTTCTGGTTACTGGAGATTTCTATTTTGGTTTTATTAAAATTGATTTTAGTATTATTTACTTGTTTCGCTATTGCTTTTTGACACCCGTCTTGCATACTTGCTAAGCAGTTGCCATTTTTTTACACATTATTATTATTATTATTATCTACCTTGTTGTCTTAGAGTATTCCTGTGGTTGTTTTTTATACTGACGGAGTTATACGAAGTCAGTACAAAAAAGAAACAAAAAGGAAAATGAAACAAAACAACTATTGTATATTAAGAAATGATCTGACGATGCTACATGTTTTCCAAATGACCGATTTCTGAATATTATCTCTGTATTAAGTCCTAATTGAGCCAAATGCCGTGTAAACGTTGTTGGGGTGAGGCATGTGAGTGATATGACGAAAGGAACAATGATGACTCGTTCCTGTTTACACAGCGTTTTTATTTCCTTTGCCAGTTCGGTGTATTTAGCGATCTTCTCATTGGATGTTCTCGTCGTTGGGGACAGCCATGTCAATTAAATAAGTGATCTTTTCTTTTTTAGATTGAGAAGTGATATCGAGTCTGTTTGCGGGGATTGTTTTATCTGTGTGGATGTTCCAGTAGTCTTCATTTTCAAGTATGGATGTTGGTGTATAATGGTAGTAAGGGCCTTTTATCCGTTAGTTTGTATGTTGTGGCTAATGCTTGATGAACGACCTTCGCTGCTGAGTTGTGTCTCGCGATGTATTCAGTTCCGGCCATTATTCTACATCCACTCATGTGATCGATCATCTGGTGACCATCTCCTGTACCTGTAGTCTTCAATGGTTGTGTCCTTAATGATGTGCTTTTGGTAGTTTCTGGTTGCTATGACTTTGTCCTTGATGTAACCAAGTATATGAAAGCTCTTTATGTATGTGGTCTTGCTTTATGTGGTATCTGTGTCTTCCATGGAGCGTTTTTTCAGACCAGGTGTTCATCTTTTCTAGTCATGATTGGATGTGACTGTGTGCGTCTCCTGCGTGGCTCGTTTGAGACAGGACGAGCGGTGTATAATTCTTGTCTGCCTTCACTATTGCCTTGTAGAGGTTAGTTTTTTTGTTGTGGAAAAATTATTATTATTATTATTATTATTATTATTATTGATTCATTTTATCAATGTTTTTAGTGGAAGCCTTTCTTCTTTGAGATGGAGGTGAATCAATATGATGTATATTATTTTTTGTTTTAAATATTAGTTTGTGTAGGTCATGGAACAAAATATTTAATAAAATTCAATTTACGTTTGCTTTTTTGTTTATCTGCAAGCGCACAGAATATTGTAGTTTAAAAAAAAATAATAAGTTTTCTTTTAAGACCTGATTTCTTCGAAAAGGCACAAAGTACAGAAATGAACCAAAAAGCAATTAATAGGGTACACTTCAGACTCCAAAATTTGCTATATTGTTCTTGAAATACATCAATGCAAATTACCTCTTTGTTTAATTGTATTCAATCAGATGAGACAAGAAAATTACTAGAAAACTGAATCTTGTTACCTAACAATACTAGATGTTAAAAGTGAAATCCTTGACGTGAATCAGTGTCACTCAGTGTCAGAAGAGTATAGTGAATGTTATTATTTCTTTTTGATTTTGCTCTAATAAAATGAAACAATTATTAAACGATTTGATTTGAAATAGTCATTTGGGAAGACAGGCATAAAATAGGATATCTACAAGTAGCAACTGAACCCAAGACAATGAAAATTTCGGAAATAATCATTTAGAAGTTAAACGATATTTATTAAGATGTGGCGATAACTATTAAAGTTTTCATCATTTGTTTTTTGACTTCCAGGACTATAATTACTCTTTACTTACTTTCTGAGAAGGCCCATGTATTTTGTCAAAGTTTGGGGGAAACATAATTTAACAAAATTTACGTTGTACTGAACACTGATAAACCAAAAATCTCAGTTAAATTTCTTAGTATAGGAAACATTGAAAGATTCCAGCCTATTTTCAATAATTAAATGATTACATTTTTATAGGTAACCGTCAAAAACAAAAGGAGTTAAAAAATCATTATTAATGAAATCTAAGGTGCCTGGATGGATCGAATTTAACCTACAATACCACGATATAAGGTTTTAGCAGATTCTAGTAAAAAAATAAAAGAGAAATAAATCTTTTCGCTGACTTAACCTAAAAAATACATCTTCCTCGTCCATAGGGGATGCGGCTTAATTTTCATCTTCATTTAAAATTTCAACAACTCTTAAATGCTTATTTAGAGTACAAATAAGAAGAGATAAATTGTAACATAAATTATGTTTTTGAGCATTTAATTAGAACAGTTTTATTATTTGATAAGGAACTACAACAACTTCCTTAATCGAACAAATTAGTTACAGTGACACTAACACAGACATACAAACATGGTACACAGATGAACCAACACACAGAAAAGAAGACAGAAAATGCCTATATCGAGTACTAGCCATCTATATCTCAAGTGGTGTGAAGAACTTCTGTTTAAACATTAATTATTTATAAAAAAAGTCTAACAACTTTTTTTTGTATAGAATTTCATTATATTATAACTATTATTGTTTCTTGGATAAATATTATTAAATAAATTATTATTAGTACTGGTGCCATATATGATATAGGATTCAAAGCCTCTAAGAAGTCTATACCTACCTGAATTTAAGCTACTATTTTCGGGCATCGTGCGTCGATAACCCATATTTCTCAAATTTATTAGAAACTGTTCAAGAACCTCAGTTTTTTCAGATACTTCTCGCAACTTAAGTTGAATATTTTCCTGCATCGCCTTGGGAAAAACCGAGTTTACAGAGATATCTAAACTATCTTCTTCTTCTTCCTCTAAAAATAAATATAACAAATTAGAAACTTAATTTCAGATTTTTACCTTTCACACCTCCCCGCAAAAATATACTTTTGACTCGGTCTAGTTGCCATTCAAATTTGAGGGCAGAGGAAGTCGCCCAACAGCCAAATTTTTATTTTTAGTTTGTTCATTTATGCTTATGTATATATAAAATGCTTTTCCTTAATTTTTGATACCAAATCCTGCAATTTACTCAACAAGACTTTTTGATTTCAAAGCTAATTAAAAAAGCAAGTTTTAAAAAATGCCAGATGATATCTAAAAAACATTCTCTCTATGTGCTTTGAAATCTCATATGAACTCATTTAAAATACGAAAAATGATAAATACTTAAACATCGAAATCACTGGATACCTTTAATACGCAGAGGAGTGAAACTAATAAAATGATAAGAAACTAAATCCTTAAATACCAACTGTCACAAGTGATTAACTGACGCTTTCTTGCTGCAATATTGATTTTAGTTCTTTTCATTCATTTAATACCATGCTTTTATTAGCTTCAAATTCACTTAACTGTTTGTTTTTCTGTTTCATATTTTTAGCGGATTTTTCACCTACTTGTTCACAACGAATTAACTTCAATTATAAAAATCGAATGCCTATATATATATATATATATATATATATATATATATATATATATATATATATATATATATATATATACAGGGTTATTCACGCAAACCGTTCATTAAAAGTTTTTGATGATGCCATTTAGACAAAAATTTCAAATTTTGGGATTAAGGTAAGGTCAAGGGGTACTTCTTTTTTGAAATATTTTCAACTTCCTGTCACTTCCGGTTTAACCGGAAGTTGGCATCAACTTGCTTATTTTAAATGGAACACCCTGTATTTTATGATATTTTTGCTTTCTACGGAGAATTTCAATGCTATTTTATGTAGCATGTCCTATACCTAGGTTCAAGCGTTCTTAAGATATTTGACCTTGAACCGAAAATGAGCCTTCGGGGTACCAAATTTTAAAATCTCATATTTTTGTAAGTTTTGAAGATATAATTTTCATATTTTGCAGACGATCGGTAAATAATCTTAGGTTTCTATTTTTTTTATTGAATTTGTCTATTTTTATACAGGGTGTCCTAAATTCAGCGGCAAACATTCACATTTTCAAAGCCGCTAAAGTCCGTTTTTTTTAAATGAGACACCCTATAACTTTATGCACTATCGAATGTAGAATTTCATTTTCTATCGAACTGTATTAAGGTTCCCTATACCTATTCGTAACCATTTTCGAAATGATTGGGTTTTATAAAAATATCGTATGTATTTGCTTAAATGTTTACATGTTCCAATGGTGAGCCATGGAAAAACAATTGAGATTCAATATCCAATATGACAGATGATTAGTATGCATTATTTATCGAAAGCTGTCAATGATAAACTAAATCTTCTAAATCTAAATGGAAGAATACTCAAACGCTGATATTCTCAATCTGTTTTATATTCACGGAGAATGTTATAAAATTTTGGAGAGAACGTGTCGTGTGTTTAATGAACACCACCCTGATTTGCCGCCAATGAACAAGTCAAAATTCAAGAGGATTGAAACGAACTTTTTGCGTTTTGGCAAGGTTAAAGTTACAAAAAATGTTCCGAAACCAGTGACAAATGCCGAGGATAACGTAATAAACACATTAGCTTATTTCTACGCAAACCCGCAAAGTTCAATACCGTCTGCAGAAAACGATTTGGAAATTTCTTCTTCATCTGTCCAAAGAATCTTGAGCGAACATCATATGCACCCTTATCCCTTCCAAAACGTGCAAGCCTTGAGACCTGGTGATGACGTCCGACGAGTAGAATTTTGCGAATTCATGTTTTTGAAAATTCAAGAGGACCCTCAATTCCTTTCAAAAATATTTTGGACCGATGAAGCGAAATTTTCTAGAAAAGGAATAACAAATAGAAGAAACGAACATTTCTGGGCAGCAGAAAATCCGCACGCTTTACGCGAAACGCGAGAGGTTTAGCTTCAATGTTTTCGGTATAGTATTAAATGATCAGGTGCGGTACTGTATCTATGAAGACAATTTCAACAGTGATAAGTATTTGGAAATTCTACGAGGGACGGTTTCTGAATTTATAGAAGAAATTCCTATTGGTGAGCTGCAAAATTATTGGCATCAATTAGATGGGGCACCAGCACATAATTCTGCTGCAGTTTATCTCCAATTATCTCGAATTTTTGAAGATCGCTGGATTGGTCCCAATGGCCCTTGGAGATGGCCCCCGCGATCGCCTGATTTAACACCCCTAGACTTTTATTTATGGGGATTTATCAAAGGTAAAGTCTATGCTTCCCCAGTAAATAACCAACAAGATTTACTGGACAGCATACGAACAGCTTTTGCCGAATTAGAAAGCGGACAAATTCAACGGGCCACAGCAACTGTACAAAGAAGAATTAAAATGTGCCTTCAAATGAACGGACAGCATATAGAACATTTGTTATAATTCAATTTTATTATTTTAGTTATTTATTGTTGATTGTTAGATTTCTATAATTTTTAAGTTCACTAAAATATTTTTTATAACTTTAACTTTTCCGAAACGAAAAAATTTCGTTTCAATCCTCTTCAATTTTCTCTTGTTCATTGGCGATAAATGAGGATGTTTTTCATTAAAAACATGGCACGTTCTCTCCAATATTTGGTAACATTCTCCGCGAATATAAAATAAATTGAGAATATCAACTTTTGAGTGTTATTTTATTTTAATTTAAAAATTTCAAATCAGCTGTCATGTTGAATAGAAAATCACAACAATTGTTTTTCCATGGCTTACTACGGGAAGGTGTAAGCATTTAGCAAATACATATGATAGTTTAATAAAAACCTGATTATTTCGAAAATGGTTACGAATAGGTATAGGGAACCTTAATACAGTTCGATAGAAAATGAAATTCTACATTTGATAGTGCATAAAGTTATAGGGCGTCCCATTTAAAAAAACGGACATTAGCGGCTTTGAAAATGTGAATATTTGCCGTTGAATTTAGGACACCCTGTATAAAAATAGACAATTTCTATAAAAAAAATAGAAACCTAAGATTATTTACCGATCGTCTGCAAAATATGAAGATTATATCTTCAAAACTTACAAAAATATGAGATTTTAAAATTTGGTACCCCGAAGGCTCATTTTTGGTTCAAGTTCAAATATCTTAAGAACGCTTGAACCTAGGTATAGGCCATGCTACATAAAATAGCATTAAAATTCTCCGTAGAATCCAAAAATATCATAAAATACAGGATGTTCCATTTAAAATAAGCAAGTTGATACCAACTTCCGGTTAAACCGGAAGTGACAGGAAGTTGAAAATATTTCAAAAAAGAAGTACCCCTTGACCTTACTTTATATATATATATATATATATATATATATATATATATATATATATATATATATATATATATACGTACTCTGTATAATATTAATGTTGTTTTAAATGTAATGATTTTTGAGTGAGTTTTTTCGATAATGTTTTAACCAATTTAAATACTAACTATACATGTTTTTATTGTAGATAAATATCTTGAGAAAGCTCAATATAATGAGCGAAACGTCGATTAAATTATAGTTTTACTTCTCGATGAATTAACCTATGCCCAAGATATATATATATATATATATATATATATATATATATATATATATATAAACATATACAATGTGTCCCAAATTTGGCTTACATGCATTGCTATCTCGTAAACCGCTATAGCTACAGGGTGGGTTAAATTAGGAAAGTTTTAGAGAATTTTATTACAAATTTGATGACGTTTTGAAGTTTAGGATATCTTTTGTGGTTTTCAAGATAATTGGGAAAAATCAAAATGGTGCATTTTCAACTTTTGCCCGTAGCTTCTAAACGACTCGTATTATGGTTTTATGGTTTATACATTATTAGGGCACTTTTATTAGAGGAACATTATGCAGGTAAAACGAAGTTTCTAGCTTCAATTGTTTTTGAGATATTGGCATCAACTTTTTATTTTCTTACCGACGCCATATTGGATTATTGTATTTTTGGAAAGATCTTTTTAAGAGCTTTCCAATGATGTATAAAAAGGTAAGATTATTATTTTTCTTGAGCTCTAAAAAACAAAATAATTGTTTTTTTTTAAGTAGGCTTTGATTACGCATGGCGGCCATAATGAAACAAAAGAATGCCGCATGTCAACAATCATTTTGTGTTCCTGAATAGTACTTGTTATCATTTTCTCATTGTGCCGAGTTTTTACAAAGTTTATTTGAGTTTCTTATACTACTTAAAATGGAGGGTAATTATTCCAACGAAGAGAATTTGGATATGATAGAACTTTATTTTAAAGCAAATAGAAATACACAAGCAGCTGCGCGTTCATACGAAGAACAATTTCCAGACCGACATCAACCAAGCCAAAGGCATTTCAGATTTCTAATTGTTAACCTGTTAGCCTACGGGTCTTTTTTGAAACCGAAACCAAAGACCTATTCAATAGATAATGAAGCAAGAAACGCAGCTATAATAGAAAGTGTCAGGGACAACCCAACAACCTCAGTAAGAAAGATTGAAGAACAAACGGCAATTCCCAAATCAACCGTCCAACGAGTCTTGAAAAAACTTCACTTTCATCCCTATAAACCTACTATTGTACAGGGTCTTCAGGTAAATGATTTTGCTAGAAGAATCACGTTTAGTGAATGGTTCATCAACAAATGCCAGCAAATACCCAACTTTCATTCTAAAGTACTTTGGACAGATGAAACACGATTTACAAACTGTGGAATTTTCAATAAACATAATACTCATTACTGGGGCACCGAGAATCCTCATAATTTAGAAGAAAGACGTTTACAAACAAAATTTGGGTTCAATGTGTGGTGTGGCATTATAGGTAATTTCAAACAATGCACTTCTGCTTTAAATCACTCATAACAATTTGTATTTTGGATAACCGTTTGATTGGGCCGTTCATTTTCCAAGAAAATTTATCGGGTAACAGATATTTGCAACTATTACGGGAACAAATTATTCCAGAAGTTATAAATTCTGTTCCCCCAAACGACCTGCAAAATATTTGGTTCCAACAAGATGGCTGTCCGGCTCACGGTACCAGAGAGGTGATGGCGGTCCTCAGAAATACTTTCGGGAAAAATATTATCGCTAATAATGGCCCTGTTGCTTGGCCGGCAAGGTCACCGGATATTACTCCTCCCGATTTTTATTTATGGGGATACGCAAAAAATGAGGTCTACGAATTTTCTCCGCCAGAAAGTCTCAGAGAGCTAGAAGACAGAGTCCGATATGTTTTTGCTAATATTAACAGGAACACCTTAAGAAGGGTTACACGGAAGGTATTGGAGAAATGTCAAAAATGTGTGGAAAATGGAGGGAGGCATGTGGTGTAACTTATATTTTTTTTATGTGTTAATTTAAATTTAGTTTAGGTATTTTCAATAGTGTGATAGTTACATTTTAGTCACTAGGTATTCACTGTTAGTATAATATCTTAGTTGAAAATCTGAAACATCGATGGTTGAATTAATATTTTTACCCATAAGCTAACAAGTTTACAATTAGAAATCTGAAATGCCTTTGGCTTGGTTGATGTCGGTCTGGAAATTGTTCTTCGTATTTCTATTTGCTTTAAAATAAAGTTCTATCATATCCAAATTCTCTTCGTTGGAATAATTTCCCTCCATTTTAAGTAGTATAAGAAACTCAAATAAACTTTGTAAAAACTCGGCACAATGAGAAAATGATAACAAGTACTATTCAGGAACACAAAATGATTGTTGACATGCGGCATTCTTTTGTTTCATTATGGCCGCCATGCGTAATCAAAGCCTACTTAAAAAAAAACAATTATTTTGGTTTTTAGAGCTCAAGAAAAATAATAATCTTACCTTGTTATACATCATTGGAAAGCTCTTAAAAAGATCTTTCCAAAAATACAATAATCCAATATGGCGTCGGTAAGAAAATAAAAAGTTGATGCCAATATCTCAAAAACAATTGAAGCTAGAAACTTCGTTTTACCTGCATAATGTTCCTCTAATAAAAGTGCCCTAATAATGTATAAACCATAAAACCATAATACGAGTCGTTTAGAAGCTACGGGCAAAAGTTGAAAATGCACCATTTTGATTTTTCCCAATTATCTTGAAAACCACAAAAGATATCCTAAACTTCAAAACGTCATCAAATTTGTAATTTTTAAAATTTGTTCTCTAAAACTTTCCTAATTTAACCCACCCTGTAGCTATAGCGGTTTACGAGATAGCAATGCATGTAAGCCAAATTTGGGACACATTGTATATATATATATATATATATATATATATATATATATATATATATATATAATATATATATATATATATATATATATATATATATATATATATATATATATATATATATATATATATATATATATATATATATATATATATATTATTATTTGTGGTCCTATTCCACTAAAATTTAGTATCTGAGAGCCAATTTTAAATTTTTAATTAATACCTATATATTCATTTTATCAGTTTCAGTCCTTTCTATAACAAGTGAACATGGTTTAATGTACGCCCTGGATTTTTCTTTGTTTCATATCAGTTTGAAATTTTGTGACCATATATAGAAAACTATTTGTCAACTTTTAAACCATGTTTCATATTGTTCTTTCAGTTTAACCGGTAGTGGCGCATCTATGAATTTTGAAATGAAACCCCCCACATTTTTATTTAGATTCCCATAAAACGTAAAATTCTCTAAAAGTTTTTAGATCTAGATAAAAAATGGCGGAGGTACAGGCATTTGTTTTATTTTGCTTGGTTGGCCGTGCCACAAAATTTACTGCAATCTTAGGGTGTTACTGAGTTTTATTTAGAAGGAAAATTGCATTTGAAACAGAAAAATTTGTTTTTAATTAAATTTTCTCGTTATAAAATAACATTTTAGTTTTATTTATCAAAAGAAAAAAAATCCTTTAATGTTTGAACGGATTTATTTTAAAAACTAAAATAACAACAATATACTTTAATTGTATCGAAATTGCTTTAGTAATTATTATAAAAATTTTTGAAAATTAACCATAACTAACGCAATTATTTGCATAATTTATTTGAATGCACTACCCATAATCAAATCGATAATACAAATTTAAAACGTTACAGGCGGCTTTATTTAAAAAAAAATTAATACTAATCCCTAAAGCAATTTAGTATTTACCAAAAAATGAAATAAAAACATATTGTTACTTTGGTTTTAATAATAAATGGCTCTAAATATTACTTTTTTTTTTGATAAATAATTTAAAAATTATTTTATATAGAAAAAAATTCAGGTAGTTTTAGTTTTAACTGCAATTTTGCTTAGTTACATTAACTAATCCCAAACTAGTAGCTTAAAGTGGCATTAAAATATATAGCATATCATCGGGCATATCCAACTAAACAAAATAAAACAAATGTCTATAGGTCTGCCATTTTTTGTCCGATTTCAAAATTCTAAAACCTAGCATTTATAGAATTTAAAGCTCTATAGATATGTAACTTAAAATTAGGGGTTTTCATTTGAAAATTCATTGATGCTACTAACTCTGGTGAAACCGGAATACATTTATGCTCACTACCACTTATTCGAATAGATTTAAACTTGGCATGTGTATAAAGTTCGCGTGACAAAAGAATTTTGACACTTTCGTATATATAAAATTCAAGATGGCGGCTCTCACATGGCCGACAAGTATTGTAATTTGTGCTCCAATTCGACTTATACTTAGTATCTGCAGGGAGCTATTTAGCAGTGCAAATTAGGATTTTTTTATTAAATATAGCGGCGCCAACATGGCGGACGGCTTTTGTCATGTATTCAAATTCTGAAAATAGGTAACTGAGCGTATGTAAGAGCGCAAATTGTGGATTTTCTGTCAACATTACCAATTCAAAATAGCAGCGCCAACTTAGCGAACGAATTTTAACATTTTTGCAAATTCGGACAACATGGAAAATGGCTGATGAAATTTGTCTTTTGTGCGTGTTCTCTCCAACAAGTTCTGAATAGAAAAAAAAACTAAAAAAAAGAAAAAAAAACAATCTTTGTATAGTGTATCTAAAGTCAATTGAGACAATTTACTACATCACTTATATCAAATAAACTTATTTTGATTCAGTTTACAGGTCCTTGTACAAACAGCGGATCTTCGCGACACAGTCAACGTGGACTCATTATAAAATTTGTGGGCGGAGTGTAAGAATTAAGCACTTTGATTGGTTATCTCCGTAATTCAATTGGTTAGATTTTTGGAGACGTTGATTTAACAAAAAATACACAAAAAAGAAATATTTGCATCGCCTGCACTTCTTCAGAGATCTCGGGACAGTGCCAATGCCGTAGAATACAAATTTCTTTTTATTCTAGTCAATGTTTTTACTTACCTTGTATAAGAGAAATATTGTAATGGTGAAAAAATTACCCCTCGAGATTTTTTTAGATTTTTATGTTTCAGGGTCCCTAGATACCGAAAAACATTTTTTCTCAATTGCGTCAGTCTGTCTGTCGTACTGTCTGTTCGAGGCATAGCTAAAATCAATTATTATATAGAAAACAACTGATAAAATTTTGGGCTTAATAAAATATCATTATCAAATTTAGCATGAAAGAAATACTCAATTTCATTTTCAAATTGTGTGCCATAACTAATTGTGGTATAGAGAAGAACTAGTAAAACTATGGTATTAATTCAAGATAGCGGAACAAAATGGAAGCCAAAAAATCAATCTCTCAAGTTTTAGATATTTTCAGGTTTTAGCGCCCCTAGATGCCAAAAAATATGTTTTATCAATTCCGTCGGTCTGTCGGTTTGTCTGTCTGTCTGACACTTCGCGACATTGTTTAGAAACTACTCATCAGATTGACTCGACATTTTAGTCAAATATTAAGGGTCATATAGGGATGACCTGGTAATATTTTGGTAAAAGTCCAATAAGACGAAACAAAATGGCGGCCTAGTGAATTATTATTACTTAAAATTATTACTAAAAAAACACTTATCTAACTTATCTTATCTAAAATGTCAAATGCGAATAAATAACAAATGAAAAGTACTAATAAATAATCTGTTTTACAAAAATAAGTTTAAATTTCTATCACGGCGCCCATGCTTCAGAATGAAATCGGCGACTGTTGACGGATATTTAGTTTTTATGTTGTCTCAACTAACTTTAGACAGGCTTTAACAGAACCCGAACGCGCTATCGTCGAGTTAGATAGCTCACAGACTAATACAGAGGGCGCCACAATGGACAACCTAACACAACTTGGTTGGCTTGTGAAAACAAGCCTCATTTGTGGAAATGCAACTGGAATTAGTGAACATATTCTCCCCCTGTTGAGCTAACTGGACATAGTGTCAAAGAAAATGAAACAATGGAAGACAAAGGCAATGATACACTCTTTTATTTCCGTAAAGCATGTGTTCCATTTAAAAATTGAACTGCCCCGCAAAAATGGTTTACCTTTTGTCCTCTTTTCACTTCGAGCACTTAGACTAAGTTAGGTTAGGTTAAGTTACTATAGTCGAATGCGGTCTTATCGTCTTTTCGGGTAAAGTATAAAAATAAGGGAAAGTTTTAGGGTTGTAACGTAACTACGAAAATAATCCTCCAAACTCATCAAAACTGTTCCTATAATTTTTATTGACATTTTATGTGATATCTAGAAATATCTAGGTATAGTCGAGTGCGGTCTTATCATGCGGGTAAAAAGGTCACCAACGTTATGAATCAAATCAGGAAACACAGTGAATACCAAAATGTTGTGTGATTCTTTTATCAAGCTATTAAATCTCTTTATTATATTACACAATATTATTAATATAGCCACTTAATATTATTTTATATATTAAATGCCGAGGGACTAAATAAGAAAATTCGCTAAATATGTATGTGGTTAAAATTTTTTGGTTGGCAAAAACAAAAATACACAAAATGGCAAGCGCTTTAATAAAGTCGGAAGGTGGTTCGAATCAGTGGAACAATCAGGATATGTTCTGTTTATACAGCCACTTAATGAAAGTGAGATTTTTTTATCAATCACCAAAAATTATGAGCTCCGCTTGACCTAAAAATCTAACCACTTATACAGTGTCATTTATTTAAATGCGGGCTACCCCTGTGCAAAGAAACCTTGTTCTTTTTTTGTATTGTGATAACAAAAAAAATTATTTTGTAAAAATATTATACACTTTTGGTAAAAACACAAGATAATTAGTTATTACTTCCCTCGTGAGCTTTTTTCAAATCTTTACGTTTAAAGGTCCCTAGATGCCGGAAAACATGTTTTCTCAATTCCGTCTTTCTGTCGGTATGTCTGTCCGTCAGTCTGTCTGTTCGCGGCATAGCTAAAAATCTACTTATCCCATTTCAAACTTCAGTCTAAAATTAAGGGCCATGCATGCGAAAAATACAGGCTATATATATATATATATATATATATATATATATATATATATATATATATATATATATATATATATATATATATATATATATATATATATATATATATATATATATATATATATATATATATATATATATATATATATATATATATATATATATATATATATATATATATATATATATATATATATATATATATATATATATATATATATATATATATATATATTATATATATATAAAAAATTATATTAAATATATTAAAATTATAACAAATACTATAATTATTTAGTTGAACAGCAAGTAACCTAATTATTGGGGTATCGGCTATATATAATTTAGGGCCAGATATAATATATATTATATATATATTATATATATATTAAGCTACGCTAAGCTTTCGGTAATGATTATTACCTTCTTCAGGGTGCTTTGCAATTAGTATCGGTAACTTCTTGCGAAAAACAAACCCACTTTGACCATAACAACAACAAAAATCTAATTTTAATGTTAAGGTCAAAGTGTGTTTGTTTTTCGCAAGAAGTTATCGATATGACAACGATTTTAGTCCAATTTCCAATATGCCTCGATTTTTTAAAGCTTCTTTTAAAACTTGAACGGTTATATTGGTTTTTGATGTGTATAAATCGTAAATTGCATTACGAACATCCATTTTTACATTGTCCCTTGTCTTCTGTCTTTGGCTCTTTTCGTGTACATTTCTTAACCTTCTTCGGTAGTAAATTACGCTTTTTTTCATGCACAATTTTCTGCACAGTCCTTATACCGATTCCCAGAGCTTTTGCTACTGTCTCCTGGATATTGGCCGGTGAATTTTCATTTTCGTAATATTTTATTAGATTTAATACCATTTTTTTCGTAGGTGGATGCAAAAAACCCGAAAATTGTTTTCTATTACTCATTTAGTCACTGTCTGAAAAAAAAACAAACTGTTTGTCGTTGATAAATCGTATGACGCAAGATAAAACTGCTTTTGACTATATTAAGATTTGGTGGAAAGATTGAGAAATGACATTGGCAAAAGAAGAATATTTATTGTGCGTAAAATATCCTATTCCATTTAGAATCACCCTGACTTACTTTGGGAACACAAACATTTTACGTAAAGTTAGATTTAATGGTCTAAAATTGCTTATTATCATAATACAGTTAAATACCTAACCTAAAACTATCTAACCCAACACAATTTTGTCGCTGTTATCAAATCAAATTGATTTGTTCAAACTGAGTTGTTTGGCCGGTAGAAAACAGCTCCTTGTCATAGAATTTTGCCAGCATAGCGAAACAGTCTTAACAAAATACTCTATTAATTAAGAAGCAATTAACAGTAAGGAAACAATCAAGTATAGATATTAATGCTCAAGGAAGATTTTTTTAAAACCATACCTTCTGGGATTATTTTATTTTTTTCCAAAATAGTCTCGACTTTCTGAGGAGTACTAGCCAGCATATTGACAATACTAGTGTTCGTAGAACAAAATGAATTGCTTTCAGTCTTCCTCTCCAACGCCTCAAAAATCTTCAGCTCCCTATCCATCTTTATTTCCTCTAAAGTGAGGTCACCCACGGGTTTGGGCATTTTTGGCGTCTTCAGTCCTGATAAGTTATCTCTAAAAAAACCCAGTAAAGTTTATTAGGACGACACGTTTTTGGAATAGCACTGCTTCAAAGTATACTAAACGTTTGATAAGTACAATTTTAAAGCATAACTAGGAAATTGTTTTATAAACAGATAATGTCGAGTTTTAAAATACATATGTGAAGTGTAGCCACGATAAATTCATCAATGAAAAATTTAATTAAAAGGACAACTACAAAAGAATATCACTTACGGTATATCATTGGAAAATAACGTTATATGTCCGTCAAAATACTTATCGGCGTATTTATTAATTTTCTGCAGAAGTTCTTTGTTGCATCTCTTGAGACCTAAACTGAGAACACTTTCCGCTTCTTTTTCATTATCACTCCTGTTACTTGGTGTATCTACAATATTTAAAAAAAAACTAAATATGTTTTTTTTATTAAACGATAGATATCAGGTACCTATAAGTTTTATTTTTTTTTTATACAGACACCTCGTTTAATATATTTATTCCTCTATTTCACTCAAAACTTCAATAAAAACAAAAGTATTTACCCGATTTACAAAAACTTTCTAAGTAGTGAAAGATGCCGGCTTCTAAGCTCTCCATTCTCCGGCACAATCAAAGAAAAGGAAGAAAAATGGGAAGTTTTCGAAAATCGGTTAAAGTTTTCTTTTTGAAGTTTTAATTCGTTGCAAATATGAGAAGTGTAAATTAAAGAAAAATTAAAGATAATTTCATCAACGTTACAACACAACAGCATCAACTAACACGCTCTGAAGACCTTGGGACAATAGATCACGAAAAATAGAATAGGATTCTACAAGAATGTATACAAGGAACATGTCACAAAATACATATTATAAGTTTTTCTTAAAACAGTTCTTTATACAGTACGTAACATGCTCTATGTAAGTAGGTACATGTAGTCTATCACAGACCGATTATACTTCGAATAGACAGTCCATCAGGTACAAGTAAAGTAACTATAAAAAGTGCGTGTATCTTTTAAATAAGAACGCATATTTAGCTTGGTGTTGCCAGAAGTGTCTACTTGTTTAGAAATACATGACCAAAATTATTTGTTTATCTATAAACAAATTTAACAGCCAATCGGTTGAAGCACGTAGTCGACTGGTAACTCTGGGCATTGTGCTGCACGGAAATCTCTCGATGTATCCTAACTGTACGGAGTACAATACAAAATTTAGGGGTATTTTATCTAACATTGGATGGTACTACCTAAATATAAATTTTAGTTTTTATGTTATCTTGACAAGAGTTCACGAAAAATGGTATATTACTTCACCAAAATGTATGTGAGTAACATGTCACAAAATACATACTGGGCGGTCCAACAGTGCGTTCAAGTCCAATAGCTAGGTTATTGTGAGAATTAGAAAAAAATATACGAAAGTTGTAGGGACTGCTGAGAGCTACATCCTAAAATTATTTTAATTTATACAGGGTTGAGGTAACTACCAAAAACCAAAGTTATATTTTTTTAATAGAACACCCTGTATATTGTTTTATTTTCAGATTCCTCCCTTTTTGGCCATTCAACCAATATAGGGTTTTTGAAAAGAATTACTTGTTAGCGACAAGAATATATCACGAAAAGTATCCTAATAGAAGACAACCACGCAGAAGCTCATTTGAAAGGCTTATACAACGGTTTGATGGGGCGGAAAATGTAGAAAACGTGAAAACGAGACCATATTGGCTCAAGAAGAATTGCATGGAAACAGATGTAAGTAAAACCACTGTTCAACGACTTTTAAAAAAACAAGTTTCACGCATACCACATTCAACTTCTTCAAGAATTATATGAGGATGATTATCACAGGAGACTAGATTTTTGTCACTGGGCACAACAAATTCAGAAAGAGCCAATTTACTAACTTTGTGTTATTTACTAACGAAGCAACATTTCACAAAAATGGAAATGTCAATAGACATTACTTTCATTGCTACGCTACTAAAAATCCTCACTATATTCGCACAACTAGTCAAAATAGGTGGTCTCTTAACGTTTGTGGTGAAATTGTTCGAAATTTTGTCATCGGTCCACATTTTTTTAAAGAAAGGCTTACTGCACACCGATATCTCCAGTTTTTGAGGGAAGACACACTATTATACCAAATTCCTATTAACGTCCGTGATCAAATATGGTTTATGCATGACGGGACCCTAGTTCACCGTACGCCTGACGTGCATACATTTCTTAATGGACAGTTACAAGAACGCTGCATAGAAAGAGAAGAACCGATTGCGTTGCCGCCTAGATCCCCTGATTTGACAAAACTAGACTTTTTTCTTTGAGGCTTTATTAAAAATGTAGTCTATCAAACAACTCCGACTACAAAAAAAAATATGAAGGAAAGAATCCAAATACATTAAGAGATGTTGCGTAATTTTTGAAAATCATTTAAATATTTATGTCGAACAAAACGAACGAAAAGTGGCCATAAATCTTAAACGACTCTGTATAGACCCCACAAACTTTATATTGGGTGAATGGCCAAAAGGGGAGGAATCTGAAAATATAATAATATACTGGACGTTCTATTCAAATTAATCGTCAAATGTACCTTTGATATTTTCGAAATCTTGAATTACTCTGTAGAGACCCTACAAACTAGATTTGGTGAATGGTTTGTGGCAAACCTATTCTCAACCCTGTATAATCGTAAATCATTTTAGGTTGTAGCTCTCAGCGCACTCCCTACAACTTCGGTATAACTTTTTTCTAATTTCCACAATAACCGAGCTATTGGTCTTAAAAGCACTGTTGGACCACCCTGTATATTAATAGTTTTCATATTTTTTAGAACAGGTATTTATGCAGTACATATATTGACATAATAGGTTATATGGACTGGCCCCGTCACATGTGTGCAATGTTTTACCTTGACACCAACTAGTTAAATATATTTTTAGTTCTTGTTATCTGGTTTCAGAGCCCAATCGACATAAATTAAGCACTACCTGTTAAAGTTCTGTAACTTATATGTCTCCAAAAAATAAAGAAATCAATAATCAATGAATTATCTATTCTACTTAATACCACTCTTTTCTGAATAATTAACGGTAAACTACTCCTGTCAATTTACAATTCAAAAAACAGACAAAACATATAAGTCCAATTACTTGCGAAGACAGAAGACGATTCAAATTCCTATTATCATTCCACACCAAGTCCAAATAAATAAATGCCTGAACAATTTAAAAACGTATGAGAGTCAGATTTGTCACTTCACGTCGTAATTGAAAAAATAACAAGTAACAAAAGACTAGAAAAAAGAGCATTTTTCTATAATAACTGAACTCGGCATTGAAATACTAACAGCGTGATAAAAATATAATCAGTAAAAGAATTTATTACACCAGTTTACGTTTGTTTATTAATTTAACTAACTTTAGCAATAATTAAAGCACACAATCAATATATTGACTGAAGAACAATTTCAACCAAAAATCATTAGAATAGTAAGAGAAATCAGTACGGGAACACAAACACCTATGACAAACAATAACCATTTATCATAAAAAATCCAAATTTCTTCTGAAATAAGAAAAGAATATTTTTGAACTCCATACTATTAAAAGCCTTCGTGAATAAAGTAATTGCAATAGTGGAGAACTTAAACCTAGGACTTAGGACATCAGACCTAACAAAGAACTTATCTCAATATTGCGCATTACAGATGTACAAATTATTTTATAAATCTTTTACAGAATACAAAATAATCTCTATATCCAAAAGTTCACTTCGAAAACAAAAAAACAAGGATATTGCAAACGACATTAACGCCATACGCTGAAAACTCGATATTAACAATAAAAGTGCATAAAACGTTATGAAGTTTAAATATTTATTATAAAATTATCTTTGGCCTAAAAGATAATGCATATTCTTAAAGCACACCACACACAAAAACGAAACTGATGAAAACGGTATGCCAGTTGCAGTCTTAAATGAATACGATCCTAGACTGCCTCTATAGATCTGTATGTCTCTCTTTTTATCAGCAATGAAGAACTTAACAATATTGTCTGCTAATTCACCATAGATGATACTGCTTCGGTCATCATCACTCACTTGGCTTTCAAAAAAACATCGCAAGCTCCCCTGTTACACAATCCAGTACATGATATGTTTGTGATAGGAAATATTAAATGTTTAAATTTAAGACAACAAAAACTCTTCCAAGGACTCACCCGCCTCCAAAATACGTTTACTACTCGAAGTTTTAAACAACTGCTCGTCCCTTTGTCTATCCTCAGCCGGTGTAATTTTGCATTCTCCCGAACCCAAACTTTTTCGGAATTCTTCGTAATTTTCTAAAGTTTCCTCCTCGGAATCTCCACCTATTTTGTGCACGCCTGTATGGAAATTTTGATCGGTGCATTCAAGTACTTGTTTCCACGTGCCTCGAGGTTTTACAAAGTCGGGCACAGTTAGAGGACTCAAATCTACATCTTCATGATATAACGGGTTGGTGTTCTTTAGGATGCCTCTTCGTTCTGATGGTGCGGTTTGTGGCCGGGAAGGTGGTGCGGTCCTAAGATCTAAAAACAAAAATCACATTTTAAATAAAAATGTTTGTTAATACCTATATTCAGTTAATGTTTTTATTTGTTTGGTCCAATGTTTTGTCATATCTTTAGCACAATGCGCAACATTTTCTAGTTTCGGGCTAGAGAAATTAACCCTTTTTAGCATTCAGGTCTTAACAAATTCTGTCAAAACAGTTGAAGCTATTTCGATTGAAAATATATTGGACATTTTTCGTAGTAATCAGATATAATGGATTTTTGATAATTACCCATTGTTTTTAAAATCTACGTATATAAAATACGATTAAAATCTACTAAAAACGTAAAAAAAGCAAGTTGGAACCTTACACCTGTTTTGTAAAAGTTTGAAATATTTTTGTCTGGTTATTGTGATACGTAGAACAGGTAGGAATCGAATACGTGAATAGTTCTTATGAATGCCTTATGTAGAGTTGTTTTATCCCTTCTGTTCCATTTACTTTCCTTATTAAGCAACGACAAAGTTTACTGAATAAAAATATATTTTTATTCGGTAAACTTTGGCAATGAGTACTGCGCATGTATTTGCCCATTTGGAACATTGGGACTTTTAATTTTAAATGGGTTTTATTTTTCGTTGTATTGGCTTGGGTCTTCAAGCGTGATTTATACGAATAGCTTATGTGCCTTCGTAGAATAGACTCAATGACTGCTTAGACATAGCGCATACTTTTCAGGAGAAAAAACAATTCGATGGCCTATTAGAAGTATCTGGGAATTTGAGTAGATTACTTTGAAAATTTGGCTTAGGATATAGGTGACAATAAACGTTTTACTAAAATATTTTTAATTGTGCTTTGTTGCCGCTTCTACTATAAACCGATAATGGCAACATCCATTTTCTAAATGGATTGCCCTGTATATTATTGCATTTTTGTATTTTCCTAAACTTTCTAAATAGTTTTGTGTTATATTCCCTATACCTAAATTCAACTGTTTTCTAGAAAATGACGCTTAAAAATTGACATTTTTGCTCTTTTCCATCTTAACTTTTAGTTATCTGTCTTTTAACGCCAATTTCCAATTTGACAGGAAATATCAAATTTTGACACTGATTTTTAAATCGGAAATTGGTGTGGAAAACAATATAATTTAAAACAAAGAATATAATTTTGGTTAAGTTATTTCGTGAGTATGCTGGTGTTAAAATAATGTTGGTGAAAAATATTTAAGGGATAGTTTTGATGGAATAGAGAATTTTTTTAGTAATAACTTTACAACTTTATAGTCTTTCTCAGTGGCGGCTCTTCCATAGGGAGATTTGGTCAATGACCCCCCAAAAATAGTTCAGAAAATGAATTATTCGTTTGACCGTCCCTCCTAATAGTTGTAATAAAACGCGACCTTGGGAAAAGTTAAATACGCTACAGTCCGCTACACTATTAGCCGCGCGCGGCGGTTCGAATTACTCGCTGGGTTCCTTAGGCATAATAAAATACGCTATACTAAGCTAGGCTGGCAGTCCGAATTGCCCTGATTGCCTTAAAGCTTGACGATAGTACCCGAAGATTTCACAGCTACCGAGCGGCAGCCGAACGTGATAGCAAATGGAATATGAAATCGCGATTTGAGTCATCAGCCGGTCTCTTCTCATAATTTAATCGTTTGATCGCGGCGTCACGTCGGCATGCGGCAGTTCAATTGCTCAGAGGTCGCGCGGTCGATATTCTAACTCGATATTGTTTCGGATGTTTTTAATCGATGAAAATTAATTTATATACTGTTTTTTGTAATATATATTTTTTTATTTTTATGATTCATGTGTGAGTTGGGAATATATAGGAAATAAAATGTTGGTAGTGACTAGTACAAAAAAATAAACAACTAAAAAGTGCTTACGAACTTAATTTTGCAAAAATAACCAATTTCAAGGTGGTATATGTTTGAGTTGTGAATGTAGAGGAAATAAAATGTCGGTAGTGCAAAAAATTAAACTAAAAAATGTTAACGAACTTAATTTTGAGAAAATAACCGAATAAAAGGTAAGTGGTCGCCCTTTGCCAGAACTTAGTATACCACAAACTAGTAAAGACAAAAATAAAGAAGTTCACCGAAACTTTCGCAAAAGCATGTACGATTTAGCTAACTGGATATGTGGTTGTGAAGTCTCTAACTCATTTTACTGTTATGTTTATTTGTTGTTTTCGAAGGACTCATCGGACTCATTATGGTGCAAAACCAGTGTTAAAGAAAAAAATAAAAAAATATACATTGCCTGCAGATCACATGAAATGTTCGGTGAACTAGTTGGAAGTATTCGCACTCAGCTAGACACAGCTTATAGAAAATCCCTTAGAGATTTTAATGAAAATGTATCAAAAAATCGTTATATTTTAAACAAAATTATAGATTGTGTAAAATTTTGTGGGGCATTCGAGCTGGCACTACGTGGCCATGATAAAACGGTTTTGTCTGAAAATCCAGGGGTTTTTCGAGGGCTTATAAATTTTGTTGAGGAGTTGGAACAAGTTAAGCAAGACATTCATTCAGCTAAATATGTTGCTGTGCAAGTAGACGAAACAACTGACAGTTCCGCCAAAACCCAAATGGTTATTATAATACGTTATATTTTTTAAAAATATTTATAATCAACAGCAAAAGTTATGGTACGAGCGGGGATCGAACCATAACTAGAACCAACTAGTCCATCGCTCTAACCAAGTGCGCTATCGTACCACTGATAAGCAATTCGTTAGAACTTGTACATATTCAAACCCACCAGTATCATAACCATTGTTGATCTTGCCAAATATTCTAACCTTATGGCGCGGCGTTCCTGACTGGATGTCAAATCTGACATCGCTATTATTAATATTATTAATATGGACGGTACCTAATCCTAACCCCGGTATTGACGCACTACCCTTGATGCGTTATTTTGATTTGCGTAGTATAACTGAATTATTCTGAGTTTTTCTTCTTCAGTGAAAAGCATTATTATTAGGTATTATTTTTAATTTGACGTAAAACGTAAATAAAATACATTACTGTTATTCAAAAATAATAATTTTGGTTTCATTTGACATTTCATGGCTAGAGTGATTCACATAATGGCTGAATTGCACCCACGGCCACTCACGGCTATCTAGATCGAATAAAATAAGTTAAGCACCTCATAAGGGATTATTTTGAAGACGAATAGCTCAAAAACTACTGTTCTGAATATAGATATGTTATATATTTTTGAAAAGAGGACAATGAGGCGCATCTAAAAATTTAAAAATATACAGGGTGTTCCATTTAAAATAACAAAGTTCATGGGGATTTCTATATTTTTCGATAGTAATTTTTTTTTATTTTAGCGTGGTGTAAATCTTCAGATGAAATCCTACAACTTTCGTATTAACCACTTTTTTATATCTTTTGAAATAAAAAATTTAAGGGTGTGGCAAATTATAAGGAAAAACCGTGTACTGTTTATAAATGCATCCCTTCATTAACTTTCGTATTTTTCGTTAGTTAAATACAAAAGTTTCTTTAAATTACAGATTTTAGTGTAGTTTATAGATATACCACTGTCAAATTTTTCTGAAATCAACACCAACTTTATTTTTTTAAATATAACACTCTCTATATTATAAAACATAAGTTAAATTACTTCACATTAGCTGCTTATTCTTTGCAAATCTAAAAACACACCGACCCATATACGAGTGTTTTAAGAAACCAAGTAGGTTCACTTAGATCGCAGTGTATATGAGTAATGTCAGACGTAGCTACTGATCAAAGCTGACAAAAAGTCAACACTTACCCTACATTAAAAATATATAGTGATATATATATGTGTGATGTCTCAAACACCCTAAAATTTTCACTATTTGACTATGACTACACCGCCTCACCAAACACCTTTTTCTTATGCTTCGATCTAACGGAATTCTTCGTTGCGCATGGATGATTTCACGTTTCAGTGCGCACAGGGATGTATAAAAGGGTTACGCGACACCCTTGAATTTATTCTTTGTTTGACCACTGCGACGTTAACTACTCCAAGATGTATCGACTGCTGCCATTTGTAAGTGCTTACTCTACTGTATTTCCAACACTGCCAGTGGAAGTTTGGTGTATCATACTCAGACTGCTTGATGCAAAATCACTACTCAAAGCGGTAAGAAGTTTACCATTTTTTAGTACTATTACTCAAGGAGATTCAATTTTAAGAAAAACTGTTGAAGATGCCGTTAAAGAGGAACAAGAAGATCTTTTAATGCGTCTTACCAGACCAGGAATGGCTGCCAGTGTAAGTCGAGAAGAACATTCCAGATTGTTTGGTGCCAATCGTCAGAAGAAAATAACTATTACGAAGTGTCCACAAATGTTTGAGCTTCTCAGGAATACCAAGAACACAACAAGGAAATCGTCTTCAGGATTTAAATCAACGGTGAAAATTTCGAAATCTTCTAGATTTAATCCTTATAGACTGTAGATATAACTCTAATAATGCATAGCAATATTGATAATAAAAATGTCTTTTTCAATAATTTGTTTTATTTTCAACTATTTGGATAATTAGTTTTTGTTTTAAGAGATTTGAAAATCTAGACTGGTCTAATGAATATAAAAAACTTAGTGTTTAAATACATCTGTAGAGTTTATAAATACCCATCCACAATGCATACCATCAATAAGATTTTCGTACTTATTAGATAGAACCATTAACATAGGTTCAACAATCTATCCGGTTTTTCAAGAATGGTTAATCCAAACAATTTATGACTGTCAATCTTCATATTCTTAAAAGGTTCATTGTGCTTTGGTTTAAAGATGTAGAAATAGATGTATTGATTACTGTCATTTGTATTGAGCCAGGAGACTAGACAAGTTGAACAAGAGAAGGCCTTCTCTCCCTCGCGAGAGACTCTGTCTCCTCTCATATCGGTTCTCTCGTGATATATTAGACCAGATTACAAAGCTATCCCTAATTCCAGACCATATAATTTTCGCATTGAAAGCATTATATTAAATATATTAAATTATTAGCCTCTTGTCATTACTACTTTTGAGAATAAACTTCTTTACCTCGTGTGAAAAGCCCAACAAACCACTACTTCAGGAAATTTGACGTTGCTATAGGGAAGGTGCGAATATTGAAAATAAAAGTGGTATCATCACAAAATTCTATTTTTTGTCTATAATGAACTAATCAACGTACACATTTGTATATTTATAAAGTGCGGGACCGGGCGGTTCTTAAAATAAAGGTTCATAGTCTTAACCAAGCGGAAAAGTAAAATTTGTGTACGCAAATAAATTTTATGCTATTTTATTTGTTGTAATAGTTTGCCGCTTCACCTATAAAGTGCGCCAGCTAAGCGGTACGGAAAATTAATCGAGGATTTAGTAATTTTCGCACTAGTCCACTTGTAATTGGGATGCGTCTAGAGTCTCCATGCAGTTGCCGCTAGAAGGTTCTAGCTATTTCCAATGGCGCCTATACATTTCGAGCATTTGTTTTCATTTCTTTGCTTTGCGTTGAATTTGAATTATTATTTCCAAGTAACGATGGCGAGCAAAAGAGGAAAAACAATTCGAAGCGGTGCACGTGAAGTTATTGCGAGCGTTATAGAGGCCTGTACTAGAGAAGCTGAAAATAATAGTTTGACTATTCCAATTCAAAATCGAACAGAACGCGCTGCAGTTTACACTGGTGTTTCGGAAATTAGGGTAAGAAAAATTCAAAGAAAACATAATGATCGCTCATGTTCTACTTCACCTTTAAAATCTCCTGGTAAAAAAAGACCCCGATTATCATACAAAGATAAAATTGACGATGGTGATTTTCAAGTAATTCGACGAACAATAGAAGATTTTTTCGTGCTGTAAAGAACAAAATAGATTTTCCCTACGGGTATAAAACCTTAAATCGGCTTTTACGATCAAATGGTTTTGTTCCGTGCAAGTGCCAAAATAAACGAAAATTGATCATTGAGAGACCAAATATTTTTCACTGGCGGGTGAAATATCTATCAACTGTAAGGCAATATAGGCAAGAAGCACACAATATTGTGCATCTAGACGAGACCTGGGTAGATAATGATATGACAGTGAACAAATGCTGGCAAAGTGAAAGTGTTACAGGTGTTGTTCAGGGAATCCGCTCTAATAGTCGCTTTATTATAGTTCTTGCTAGTTCAGAAGCCGGATTTGTTCTAGGTGCTGCTTTAGTTTTTCGTTAGGGACTAACAACTGGAGACTATCATGGACAGATGAATAGAGATAATTTTGAAAAGTGGTTGCTCGAGAAGCTTCTACCTAACATTCCTCCCAAATCACTCGTGGTAATGGATAATGCTTCTTATCATTCCCACGTAGAAGATAAAGTGCCAACTAAATACTCTACAAAAGCTGTGTATATGTGATCCAACATGGAGAAAATATCAATTATATGAAGTAATGTCAGCCAACAAGCCTAGAGAAAAAAAAGTATAAAACTGACGGTCATTTACGTAACCTGGGTAATACACCTTTAAGGCTGCCTCCATACATGTGCGACCTCAACCTTATTGAACTTGCATGGGCAGGAATAAAAAAATGTATTCGAGAGCGCAACACCGGTGAACTTTTAATTAAAGATTTAAATAAAATAACATTAGAAGCGATTGACTCAATATCGGCTAAAAATCGGAAATCGTATGTTAAACATGTTCGTTCTATTGAAGATAAATACTGGGAAGTAGATGGCAAAATTGAAACGGTTATTGATGATTTAGAAGGAATCGAACTATTAGAATCACAGCCTTCAACCTCAAAAATGGCTAACCATTTTTATTCCCATATTACAAATTAAAATAAGTTCTGTTTTAAGAAAGATATAAGACCTTTAAATTTCGGTTTCTAGAGTTCAGATTCAACTCGTTGAGATCAGTTTACATAAGTAAACTAACAAAAACATACACGACACAACTGCCTAGAAGATAAAGGTATAACGCATTCCCTAGTATAATAATGGTCTAGTGTAGTGCAATTCTTACTCAACACATACACAACACGAAACAACTGCGTTGAAGGCAATGACAAACCACTACGTAGAACATATTCCCTAGTATAATGGTCTAGTGAAGGGCAATAAAGAAACCATATATATAGGGCCGGAGCTAGCTTATTCGCTGCCTTGTGCTGCTTTTTGTAGCGCCGCTCCCTTTGTTAAACCCAGACTTCGATTCAGTTTTTAATCGTTTCACATAAAACCCTTAAAGCATATTTTTAATTAACACACCGAATAAACCAAATCCTTATTTTCTTTATAATGTTTCATCTTGCCACGAGTGTTGACTTTTCGTTCCTTGCTAGAAGCAAGGACCATTACATTACATTAATTAACGTAAGTTTAAGTCTTTATAACATCAAAGTGGCTACTACTCCCGACAGAACCCTGTAAGGCTTACAGAACTCACGAAATTGTCTTTGAGGGCAAAATAATATGAGTTTATAGTTCTTCCCGTCTGGATTTTCAGTACCAAAGAGACTCACAAAGCCTAGTGTCTTATACATTTTTAAGATTTAAACGCAGTTCTTAAGTAACTTAGTCTTGATAGATTTTTCAGTTTCATATGGATTATGAGCCCAATATCTAAATATGCTCTTTAATATTTGAATATGACTTTGAAGCCCCCGTCTTGGGAATTTCGAAACCTACTTTTTCGAAAATAAAAAATGTCAGAATTGTATCTCCTCCGCAGAGTTTGAAATTTCCCGAACATGGTCATCTCAACAAACCATTTCCTAAGGCATATAAAATGTAGTCCAGAAGTCCGAATATATTATCTAAAGGTTTCCAAATTCGACTTTCGACACATTTTTATAGGTACTACAACCACACTTGGTATCATTGATTTTTTTCGGTCATGTTTCGTTTTTGAGTTACTCATTCTCAAAGCTGATAGACATTCTAAATCCAGTCTACAATTTTTTTTTCTTTTTTTATGAAAATTCACTGATTCTGTATGAAACTTAACTCTCTTTTTGTTTTTCTTGTCTTCGTTTATCTAAAAAATTGGGAACACTCAAAAAACAGCCATACTTCATACTTTTTAGACTAGTAACTTTTTCTTCATGTTAGAATCTTGACATCATGAAAACCATCGAGATACAACTTTAAATAGAAACATTAATTTATTCAAACTAATTAGGGACACTTTTATAACTTACATAGGTTGATTGGTACCAACAGGGGCGCAAAGGCACTAACTGGATTGGTACTGGGTTAGTACCAAATTACGCCCCGTAGGCATCATCGTTAAAGCTCTAACACAAAAGGCGAATAACAGCGAAGTGCATCATTGGCGAAAGTCTAAAATTTGAATGCTAGACTTCCGCCAGTGATGCATTTCGCTGTTGATTAGTGGTGACCACCTTTTGTATTAGGGCTCTATTGATGATGTAAAAGTTGTAGCTCGATGGTTTTTTATGATGTCCAGATATCAACATGAAGAAAAAGTTACTAGTCCGAAAAGTATGAAGTATGGCTGTTTTTTGAGTGTTCCCAATTTTTTAGATAAACGAAGACAAAAAAAACAAAAAGAGAGTTAAGTTTCATACAGAATCAGTGAATTTTCATAAAAAAAAGAAAAAAAATTGTAGACTGGATTTAGAATGTCTATCAGCTTTGAGAATGAGTAACTCAAAAACGAAACATGACCGAAAAAAAATCAATAATACCAAGTGTGGTTGGGGAAATTAGGGTTAAAATGTCTATAAAATTTAAGGATGAATAACTCAAAAACGAAACGTGAACGAAAAAAATTGACTTCGAATTTGTGATCAGGACCCCAAATTCCACCTATATACAAAAAATCATCAAAATCGGCGATGATGGAAAAAGTAAATAATTACCAAATTTTGTATAGATTGGAAGAAATTTTTGCCTGTAGAAGTATTTCTGAAAATTCTGCAATGTTTTGCATGTCAGTAGAAATAGACACCGGTTTTTTTTGTCACAAAATAGTTGCCTTTAAACTAAAAACGCCACCATATACATAAAATGGACTTAGTTCCTAAAGATATCGTAACTTTTTATTTTTGAGACTAGTTTCTGTTTTCTTCCTGTGGTGGAAATGCGGAGTTAGACTATTAGACTAGCAGTTTCTCATGGGAATGGCTAATTTGATCCTTATAGTCAGAGTTTTTGAGCACAACGTTTGTGGAAAAATATGTGTCAACTGTAGTTATCAAAACAGTGATGGCTAAATTACTCAATGTGAAAAAATGTCGTGATTTTTTTTGTGACGCAGAGACAAATTGCCGCCCCCTTTTCGTGCCGTCGCACCACTGTGTGGTGTCCTATGGACAAAATTCATAAATAACGGAATTTTGAACATTGTACTGCTGCTGTTTTAATGTTATCAGGGGGTAGATTATTAGTAACTTTATTAGGTAAGTATAGTACTTAAATCAAATTAGCCTTGATTTGCCTGTCACAGCAATATTGAAATTTGACTTGTCAGAACCTGTCAAAAATACCGCCAGTTCTACGTTTCATTGTTCGTTTTCAATCGAGTTTTGTGGTTGAAGTGTTTTACGTTTTTGATTATAACAAAATGAGTTTTGAGGAGACTGGTAAGTACTATAAATTTACACATAAAGTCACCTTTCAGCTACTTCCAAAACACTTTTTTTCTCCAAGTTAAAGTCGAGTTTCAAAATTTTTAGATTTTTGATACTTTTAACTTTGCTAAGCATTTTAAAAAAATCACCTTGGATCACCTTCAGCATTTTTATATATATTACTTAGTTATTAATAAGTAGTTATCACAAAAAATTTTAATCGGCTCGGATTACGCCTAATGAAGTTACGATTATTTTTAGAAACCAATGTCATAAGAAACAAGGACTTGATAGAGGTATGGTTACAAACACCTAAAGGAAATCGAAAACAGGCAGTGTATGAAAAAATTTTGTCCCTTATGAATATCGACGAACCTTCTCAAAACATAATAGATAAAGTTATGAAGTGCAGCCAGTGGTTTGGACTAAAAATTGCAAATAAGTGGCAACAAGTTAGACATTCTCGTAATCGACTTTTACATGAGGTAGCTTGGCTGGAACAAATCATATTCCGCAATAATATCGATCCTAACGTGAATACATTTGGGGATAATAATGATCAGCCAGGACCTAGTCGCCCAATAGGAAGACCGCGAGTATCATTTGAAGAAGCTTCAATGAAAACGAAACGAAGGCGCGTAATGGAGATAACCAAGAAAATACCTGCAAATGAGGTAAAGTTTGCGACCAGTGTTTTATCAGGTGGTGATAATAGTCAGGTTTCCTCAAATGTTACTGGTTTCACTACTTTTGAAGCCTTGGCGCTAATTTTAGATCTAGATTTGTCTATGAGAAAATATAATCTTCTTAGATATGCAATTAATCTTAGAGCCCAGAACTGCCTACCTAGTTATTATCAGGTCAAAAATACAAAAAAATCTCTCTTACCTTCAAAACTGAATATTACTGAAATTTCTGCAGAAGTGGAATTACAAGAACTTTTAGAAAAAATAGCAGATAGCATTTTTAAGTTAATAAAATTTGAGGAGCGAAACTATCGTATTAAGATGATATGCAAGTGGGGATTCGATGGCAGTAGCGGGCATAGCCAATACAAACAAAAATTTTCAGATATAGAAAACACGGACGAATTTTTGTTTCTCACAGCAATGACGCCTCTAAGGTTAATCGATGAGGAAACTGGAAAAGTGTTGTGGAAAAATCATAGTCCTTCGTCAACTCTATACTGTAGACCAATCAAGTTTTTGTTTCAAAAGGAAAATGCTAATCTGGTGCGTTCTATGGAAAGAGACATAAATGTAAAGATTGAAAACTTGCAGCCAATTGAAATAAAAACTAGAGAAGGTTACATATGTGAGATTCGAACTGATATGATGTTAACCATGTTGGATGGTAGTGTGGGGAATATATTATCCGAAACTAATTCAACCATGAAATGCGTCATTTGCGGAGCCACACCAAAAGAAATGAATACGTTAGTAGGAATTAGTCGCCCTTCTAACCGCGATAACTATCGTTTCGGGTTGTCCACTCTGCATTGTTGGATTCGTTTTTTTGAGTGCCTTCTCCACATTGGATACCGACTGCCAATAAAGGTGTGGCGGGTTAGTGGACCTGAGAATAAAGCCATAGTAGAAGGCAACAAAAAACGAATCCAAGCCGAATTTAAAGCTAAATTGTCGTTAACAGTGGACAAACCAAAACCAGGGTATGGCTCCTCAAATGACGGCAATACAGCCAGAAAGTTCTTCCACAATCCCCAAATTAGTTCGGAGGTCACAGGAGTTGACAGGGAATTGATAGAGAAATTTTCTATAATATTAGGAGTTTTGGCTAGTGGTAATGCTATTGACCTAGATAAGTTTAGGGTTTTGCTAAATGACACCAGAAATTTATACATAACGCTTTATAGGTGGTACAATATGCCAAGTACTGTACACAAAGTGCTTGTTCATGGGTGTGAGATAATCGATGCATTTTGTTTGCCCATTGGAGAACTTTCCGAAGATGCCCTTGAGGCCAGGCATAAAGAGGCTAGAAAGCATAGATTATCTCACACTCGAAAGTGCTCTAGAATAGATACAAACAAAGATTTAAACGTGCAAACTAAAAAACTTGCAGGGTCGAATGAACAAATACAAAAATATATTAAAAAACAAGATGGTATCAATTTAGGATTTGATTTTAGTTTATCTAATCTTAGTGAACTTTCGGATTCGGATTCAGAAGAGTAGATACCTATAATTTTGTATATTATGGTTTAAAAATGTATTTTGATAATTAAATTTAGGTAGTTTATTGGATATATTTTTTCCATAACAGAAATAAATGTATTCTTTTTCAGTTTCCCTTTCTTCTTATATATGTTGCTCAATATAATAATATAATAATAATATGTATAAATGTAATATTTGACTTTTTTCTTGGTACGCCACTGTTCTTTTTTGTTTAGTAAAATTAAATATATGACTTTTGTATTTCAATTACATTTTATTTATGATAAAAATACACTCATCTTTTACATTATATTAATCTGTCATGTCTATTGGTTAAAAAAACTTTGGCCTCCTTAGTACGCCACTGGATTTAAAAAAAGCAACTATTCACACAATTTAGTTACTTTACTAAGGGATAGTTATGTGTTTAAAAAACTCAAATTGGTTGACTAGTTTTCGAGATATTTAATTTTGTCCCTAGTGCCTATGTCACGCCACACTGTGCGTCGGGTGCGGTTGCGGTTGCAATATTTGCAAGCTTATATAAGATTTGGTCAAATCCACCCCCGTATACAAACCCTTACACTTCCACACCGGAACATCCCTATTTACACCAGGTGCACAACGTCAAAAAAATGAAAAGTGACAGACGCTACATATGAATCAAAATTTATACGTTATAATTTTTTTTTTTTAGTTTTTTTCAACGGTAAAATATTATTGATATTTCAAAATTACCTCGTGATAGAGATTTTGATAATATCATCATGTCAATTTTTAAAAAATCTCTGACGATATTGCAGAGAATACCACAACAAAACAAGGCCAGTTTGGTTCCCTTCAGGAACGGGTCATTTTGGGACGGCGTTGAACCTGGTGCCCCAGATGCCATCTTCGGGGTAACAGAGAATTTCCGGGCAGATCCGAACCCCAAAAAGGTTTTACTCGGTGTCGGAGCATACAGAAATGACGAGGGTAAGTATGGTGAATTATTTTGACTAGGTAAGTTTACCCGTTCTTGAATAAATTTATTATTCGGTTGGTACCTCCGTTGATCGGAGTATGAAACATTTCGTTTGGTAACTATTTAACTACATAGTCCTCAGTTGCATTTTAGTGCTGAGAAGATCGGTGTAGTGTTTAAGTTTTTGAAGTAAGTAGTACCAGTGGCGTATATACGAGGGGAGGGGGGGGTTGGGATTTAAAACCCTTCCGGAACCACCATTTTATTTAAGCTAAAATGATATAAATAGTATAAAGTAAGGACATTTTTTTCGGAATTGAAGGGTAAAAGCCCCAGAGCCACTTTTAATGATCTTTTTTTTTAATTTTCATCGTCTCAAAAGCAAAAGCAATTCCTATATACGCCACTGACTCGTACATTACAATGTACGGCTCAAGTTTCGTTTACCTGAAATTGGTTATAAGGAAAGTATCTAGTTTTACATATTCTAGGAGCTTTTCTAAATAACGGAAAATAAGAATTTTGCTGCGGAAATGCGTCATTTCCGTTCTGCACAGTTTAGTATACCTGAAATCAGTTACATGAAAACTTTGCATTGCATCTCATCCCAAACTCTTTCCCAAGCACGAAAATGTTAAAATGTGTCTGCGGAAATTTGTCATTTTCATTTTCTGCGGAAATTTTGTATAGTTTAGAATATCTTAAATCAGTTACACAAAAAAAAAACTTTGATTTACATTCTAAATTATTCTACATTTTTTAAGTAACGACAACGAAGGCATGATTGCGGATGGAGACAAAATAATCGATGTTATAATCGGAATGTTCGTATATATTTGTTCGATTGCCTGACTCAAGAAAGGATCATCCTTCTTTGTTTATATTCCTTGAAGTTCTCAAAGATATGCAGACAGATACTTATATGAAACTTCGTGACTCAGACAAATTATTGAGATTATCTAAAAAAAATTTCGGGCTGTCACGTATACGGGTATAAAATGTCGCTGACAATACGATGCGTTTAGCCGTTATTTTTACATTCCGCAATCGTGCCCTCACTTCATTTTGTGAAAAACTGAATACTAATGTTTCGTCCGCAATCGTGCCGCGCCCTGGAAAAGCTCTCAAAATTTCCGTGAAAAATGTAAATGACAAATTTCCGCAGACAAATTTTTACATTTTTATCTTGAGGAAAAAGTTTAGAATATAAATCAAAGCTTCTTTTTTATGTAACTGATTTCAGGTAAACTAAACTATACAAAATTTTGTCGGAAAATTAAAACGACAAATTTCCGCAGTAACATTTTGGCATTTTGGTGCTTGGGAAAGCATTTGGGATGAGATGCCAAGCAAAGTTTTCATGTAACTGATTTCAGGTATACTAAACAGTGTATGAAAATGAAAATAACGCGTTTCTGCAATAAATTTTTTCATTTCCGTTGTTAAGAAACACTTCTAGAAAAGATTTCTTTTCCCTTTAAAGTATTTTTACCCCACCCAGCACCCCTATTCGCTCCAAGATCCCGCAAGCCTCTAAATTAAAAAAAAAAGGGGTGTACAATGGAAATGACGCATTTCCGCAGGAAAATTTTTCAAAGAAAGAAGGCAATCAAATATTTTTTTTCCAAATAACCCATTTCAGGTAAACAAAACTTGCCCCCAATGTACTTTTAATGGCAGAATAATAAGCCCTATGAACTCGGCATTTAATATTAATTAAATTAATGCACGGGGCTTTGAAAATATCAAAAAGCTTAAAAAAGTCAAGAGTGAAGTACGTTTATTTTTAAGGATACTCAGAAAAATAATCAAGAAGTTGTTTAGGATTTATTTTTATATCGAATATAGAATCGTAACTTAACTATTCAAAATTTGATTTTTTCTTAAACTCCTAAAGATTGCTTTTTTTATGAACGACATGTACGCTAAATATGGGAAATAAGTAATTTTTTTCAGAGATTAAAATACCAGATTTCTTTCAGCTATCAAAATTTTGCAAATTTAGTGAATGTCAATGTAAAAGTCAAATTTTTGATAGTGAGCTATAATTTCATATTCAGATATAAAAATAAATTCCAAACAACTTTTCTTAATTACTTTTATGTGTATCTTTACAAAAAGGCACATTAGTTTTTGTTTTTTTAACACCCTGTAGGTTAAATTTAAAATATTCATTTTTGAAACATTATTTACTAGATTTTTTGAGCTATGAAAAGTATTCATATTCCAAATTTAATGCACAGGGCGTTCATAAAAACAAAGAGCTTTGAAAAAAATCAAATTTTCGATAGTGAGTGGCAATTATTTAATATTTAGATATAAAAACAAATTATAGACAACTTTTCTGTGTTACTTTATTTTTTTAGTACTTAGCTATCGGGCTATCAGATTATGACACCAAAAAAACAATTGAAAGTCAAATAATAAAATATGGCGGAAAAACTGATCTTTGGAAAAAATTTCACGAGGAGTTTTGACAGTTCAGATTATATAAAATATTTTTATGTATTTGATTTTTTAATTTAACTTCCGGTTTAGCCGAAAACGACATGAGAAGCAACCTTTTCGTGGATAACCCCATGAAATTCTAATGTAGATCGACAAAGCTTCTTCTGATTCCAAAAATATAAAATACACGGGCAGAGCAACTTGCTTATTTGAATTTGATGCCCTGAAGCGTAGACTTCTCTGACGAGGGTAAAACGTAGGCAGGTTCGAAAGAGTGGGGCGTAAAGTTGTAGCTACGCTTGGTTTAGTTAACGTCATGCAGTGGACAAAGATGGAGCACGTGTTGGCTGTCGAGGCGTGCTTTTCTAACAGTCGTTCAATCATTCTGCCAAAAGAGTAGTTTATCAGTTTTTATGGTAATACCTTCAATTGCCTGACAAAAATAATAAAGCAGGGGTTCTCAAACTGTGGTCCACATAACACTAGTCGTGCGCAGAGGATTTCAAAGCAGGGGCATAGACAAGGAGGCACCAGGGGAAGCCGCGGCTCCCCCTACAGAATTTCTGGCCCCCCAATGAGCAGCAAAGATAAAATACTTTTAGCTTAAAAAAGTAAATCCTTGAAAACATCTACTTGTGCGCTACTCTAATAGCAAAAATAGGCCCACCTTTTTTTTGTTTTGGTATTTAAAAGAGCAAGGCAAGTAATTTAAGAAATCAGACTAATGAGCGGAGCTACTTGGATGGGTAAAAATTGTTTTCCGCCTTCTTGTGTTGGTTATTTTATGGAAATTTTTAATTTTATTAAGGCCAGAGGATTTAATCAAACCACAAAACCTTGACAAAAAATATCGTTGAGCTGAAAATGGGTACAGCTGCTCTGAAATGTGTTAAAAAACATCAGAAGTCCCCTAACCTCACTTGGGCGCGTCATGATTTTTTTGACCTTGTTCGGTTTTTCCGTAACTTGTAAACTATTTAAATTTTCTAAATACAATGTTTACAGTTCCGTTTAACGTTTATTGTAATTTTATAAGAGTTTTGGACGTCGTTTTTGAGATATTGTCTAACAAAGTTTTTTTCCTGAATTTCGTTAAAAAAACACGAATGGTAGAAAATTAGAATTTTTTAAATCTTCGGAAACTAATTTTCCCATGTTCTGAAAAAATTAAGATATTTGCATAAGGTAAATTCATTTTTACGGAAAAGGTGTAGGTATTGATAACTACAGGGTAAAAAAAATACGCAATGTTCTGCATTTGGCGAGATTAATTTCTTTATTTACCTATTACTGACAAAGTATTAGCACAGTATCCGATATTGTGGTATTTGGAAGTTTTTGAAGCCACTTACAGAAGTTTTTCTTGAATGCCTATTCTAGTATTTATTATCTATCTAATTACAAGGAAATTAAACAATAAATAACAAAGATAGGACGACATTAAAGTTTTTTTTTCATAAAATGAAATTTTTTATTTGTAATTTTAAAGTGGCCCAAAAATTACAAAAATGCACGAAATTATTTAACAGACACGTATACTCTTAAGTATGTAAATCTATATACGCAAGGTTGTGATATACAGGGTGGCCCATCGAAAACGTACCGCAAGGCATAACGGCCAGGGTAATTTATTTTCAAAAAATCCAAAAACACGTCAATTTTGTTTGTGAGGGGGACAATTTTTGCCCTTAAAATGATCGCAAAATTTTCAACCCTCTAAGCGGGGGTGTCATCCCCCAAACTTTTTCAAATGGGAAGAGGGGTCAAGTGGTACCGCAATGAAAAGGGCTTTCTATTCTCTATACATTCCCGCTTTGGTTTTTATAATGAGGAGGTGAGAAAAAACAGACTTCTAATGAGCTATTTGGTCGATGTTACGTGTCACCTAGCAAAGCAAGAATTATCTTTCAGAGGCCATAATGAAAAAAGCGATTCCGTTAGTGCGGGAAATTTTCGGGAAACTTTTAATCTGTTAATTAAACGTGATAACGAAATACAACAACATTTAAAAAAAATTGGAAATATTTTTTCTGGTTTATCAAAAACTATCCAGAATGATTTGATATCCTGTATTTCCGATTACCTTGCAGATACAATTCATAGAGAGATAAAAGAGTCGTTGTTTTTTGCAGTGCAAGCTGACGATACTACGGATATTTCTGAGAAGTCCCAATGTGCGATTTCAATTCGGTACGTTAATAAATACGGTGAAATCAAAGAAAGTTTCTTGGGTTTTCATGACGTTAGCGAAGACAGAACAGCGGACGCAATGTATGGATTAATTGTTACAGTCATAGGCAATTTCGATTATAAAACAAAATTAGTTGGGCAATGCTACGATGGTGCTAGTGTGATGGCAGGTTCATTGAATGGTTTGCAAAAAAAAGTTAAAGATGATGCTCCTTTTGCTTTGTTTACGCATTGTAGTGCGCACAGATTGAATTTGGTTTTACAAACTGGTTCAAAAAATATAAAAAATTGCCGAATTTTTTTCGCAAGTGCGTCCTCGATTCCCGGATTTTTTCATCAGTCTGCAAAACGGACATTTACTTTAGATTCGACGATAGGAAAGAGGATTTCTTCCAGTTCAGACACCAGGTGGGCTTCCCGTTCTAAAATCATTCAAATCTTGCACTCTGAATGGGAAGGCCTAAAATTAGTTTTTTCTAAAATTATTGACGACCAATCATCATCGGCTAAGTCAATAAACGGGGCCAAGGGATATCTTAAATTTATGAACGATTTAGAATTTTCGTTTCTTACCGCTGTGTATAAACATGTATTTTTGACATAACTGACCCCCTTTTCAACATTCTACAGAAAAAATCATTGGACATCACCTATTGTAAAAAGCAAATATTTATGGCAATAGATCGTATCAAGTTATTGAGAAATGAGACAATGTTTAATACAATATTTGAACAAGCCCAAACAAGGATTTTTAATAATAGGGACTCAGGGCAATTGTCAAAAAGAATTAAGTTATCGGACACCATTAAAGGCGATTAGCAAAGTTCTTTACGCATTTTATTTTATGAGATAATTGACAATATTGTGACTCAAATAGAAGTTAGGTTTGCAGATATGTCTCAGTTATTATATTTTTCTTTAGCGGATTCCTCAAAATTCGAAGAATATAGCAAAAATTTTCCGCTTGAATTTGTGACGAATGTGACCAACTTTTATAAAAATTTCTTTGACAAACAAAAATTAATTAATGAGCTTAGTGTAATATATCTCGATGAACAATTTGCATTGCTGAGCGTCGAGGCAATTTTAAAACATTTCGTAAAAAATGAACTTCAAGAAATATTTCCTGAAAGTTACAAACTTTTTGCGTTAATTGCTACCATACCTATTACAAGTACCTCAGTGGAAAGACATTTCTCTTGTTTAAAGCGAATAAAAACGTATTCTCGCAATACAATAAAAAATGAACGTTTATCGTCACTTGCGCTAATTTCAATAGAAAAAGAGTTGTTCTGCTCCTTACAGAAGGCTGATAACTTTACGGATGTCATAATAAGTAAATTCGCCCTTTTAAAAGATAGGCGGATAAATTTAATTTATAAAACTTAGTTGTCAGCTAAGTGTGTACGCGGCTTAACGTTTTCTTATAACGTCATTATTCTTGAAATTATTGTGGTTGTCGCCTACCCTAGCCTAAACACCACGAGCTGCCACTGAAAATCGGTCAAGTCATTTAGAAAATATGAAGGATTGAAATTTAAAATGTTTATTTACAAATTATCAGAGTAAATGATAAGGATAAATTCCTTCGACCAATTCGCTATTTTTGTCCTGTTATTTTAGATGTTTACTGCTGATTTTAGTGATTTGACATGCCACAACGATCAGGTGCGGTAGTTGCTAGATAGCTGTTCTGTAACTTGTGCGTTTAAATTTCTCAATATCATTAAATTTTTTATCAATAATTATGGTGTACTCACTTGCAGAAAAAGTGGAAATAATCGAACTTTATTTTAAAAATAATGAATGTGGCAATCGGGTTGCGCAGATATTTAATGAACGACATCCTGAAAAACACCTTTCCGGCAAAATTGTTCGCGAGTTAGTAGCAAAATTTCGCGAAACTGGATCCCTTATGAATAAAAAGAGGCAGATGGAAAATCCTGTAGTAAATGAAGCTATGGAGGTCTTTGTATTGGGCCAAGTTGCCATGGATAGTACGCTGAGTACAAGAAAATTAGCCAATGAGACCGGCGTGAATCGTACAAGTGTCCAAAGAATATTGAAAAAACACCATTTCTACCCGTATAAAATTCAGTTGGTACAAGAACTCAACGAAGACGATTTTGATTGCCGCTTGCAATTTTGTGAAACTATTAGTGAACGAGTGGCCAATAATAATAATTTTCTATTCAATGTGTGTTTTTCGGATGAGTGCACTTTCTTTTTGAACGGTGTAGTTAATCGGCATAACTGTCGGTACTGGGCTGAGAACAACCCCAGGGTATTTCACGAGGTGCACACACAACATCCTCAGAAATTGAACGTGTGGGCTGGTATTTTTGGAAATTCTATTGTGGGTCCTTTTTTTCTTCCTGGAACTCTAACAGGTGATATGTACTTAGATTTACTGGAAAATACCATCGACCCAGCCCTAACTGACATCATCGAAAATAATCCTGGATACGTTGAAGCGGAACTGATATTTCAACAAGACGGTGCACCTCCACATTACTCTCAAAATGTGCGTAATTATTTAAACACTAACTTTCCCGGGCGGTGGATAGGACGAAGGGGTGCCATTGAGTGGCCTCCCCGGTCACCCGACTTGACTCCTTTAGACTTTTTTCTATGGGGACACATAAAAAGTAAAGTGTATAGCACTCCACTTGCCTCATTAGAAGATCTGCGAACACGAATTATTGACGTTTGTCGCGAAGTGACCCCTCAAGTTCTTCAGAATGTTCGAGAACTATTTGAAGCTAATTTGTATTACTGTATGGAGGTCGACGGGCAACATTTTCATCATTTGCTTCATTAATACGGTAAGTTTTTTTTTATTTAATTCAATTTATGCGTTTTTTGAAAAATGTATTTTTCAAATTTCAATCCTTCATATTTTCTAAATGACTTGACCGATTTTCAAAACCAAAGCGGGAATGTATAGAGAATAGAAAGCCCTTTTCATTGCGGTACCACTTGACCCCTCTTCCCATTTGAAAAAGTTTGGGGGATGACACCCCCGCTTAGAGGGTTGAAAATTTTGCGATCATTTTAAGGGCAAAAGTTGTCCCCCTCACAAACAAAATTGACGTGTTTTTGGATTTTTTGAAAAAAAAAATTACCCTGGCCGTTATGCCTTGCGGTACGTTTTCGATGGGCCACCCTGTATAGTGCAACTGGCAAATTCCATCAGGTCAAATTGCCATCAAACCAAATGCAGAATTTTGGAAGAAAAAATTGCCCCTCTGATTATCCATAGCTACACCCTTCACGCTTTTTTTAAAATTCAGATATCTTAATTTTTACGGAAAATACATAAAAATTATATTCTAAAGATTCGAATTTTCTGCTTACGTTCCTGTTTTTGAGAGGAATTAAAAAAAAATATTATCAAGACAATTTTAGACTATTAAGTAAGTATACAAAATGGTTATCAAAAAGGGGTTAAGAAAAGTTATTAACATTAGATTGGGTATTATATGACTTCTGAATTTCACCAATTCTAAATTAAGGAAGAAGCCAAAAGTCAAACATATCCAAGCATCAATATGTTAATTATTGTTATTCGTGTTCTCTTGAGACGAAATAAAAAAACGTATGTTTTTATATCTACAAGATTGGGGGTTTCTCATATTCTCGTCTCGAGTGTCGAGAGTGAATGGTGTCGAGACGAGAGTAGAAATTTTATCTCGTCTCGCAGCATTCGAATTTCAAAATTTTACACACAATTTTTTATGTAGCACAACGGCTGTGCTTTCTTGATTATAATAGACCGAATATTACATAATAGGTGACAAAGAAAGATCCTTGCAATCGGTTAAGTATGTCACTTTTTCATTTTTTAAAGTTAATATTAATAATAGACCGGATATGTCAAATTCACAAAGAAAATGTGTTTACTAAAAATTGTTGATTTGCTAAATTTTAGTTGTCCCCGAACATACGTTTAAGGGGCGATTCAGAAGCGTATGAGTAACAGCCTCCGAGATACTGGCCATTATCAGGCAATTTTCACCTATGCAACTTATAGGAGATGTTCAGTTAAATGTGCTTTAAGGGGTTCATAATACGGGTGCTCTCGAAATAAAAGTTGAAATGTTAAAGAAACATTTTCCTCAGTTCCAAAAGTTTATTAAAACTTCTTTCTATTTTTCAAGGTAAGCCATTTGTTCTCCCCTGTGTCCGAAAAGCAGAGGAGATTATTTTGAAGAAAAAGTACGACCACGAGTATCTTACACAAGGTGGAATGCCGGAGTTTTGCAAAGCGGCTGCCCGTATGGCGTTCGGAGAAGATTCTTGTATAATAAAGAATGGCCTCAACCTCACGGTACAATCACTATCTGGGACCGGAGCTCTTCGCTTGGGGGCGGCATTTCTTAGTCACTTCTATCCCGGTTGCAAGGTAATCTATTTACTGTTTAATATAATACTACATAAATCAGATGGGGTAATTATTCGGTATTTCCATTGACATTAACACGATCCTATATGGGGCATGTCAAAAGTAGAGGAAATATCCCCAGAACCGGTTATCCGATTGAGGGAGAATCAATCAATCGGACAGGTGGCCCTTCAGAAACGTACACTACAAAATACTAAACATTCCAAATGGTACGAATTCGCAGATAACGTCAAATAAATAAATAGTGAAGTAAATAAATCTAAGAAAAATATGTCAAATCAGCAAACAAAAATTATCAACAAGGAGAAAGATTTTCAATTTCTGAAGTAAAATAATACATGAATAATAATAAAACTACACAACTACATAAACAAAAACGTACATCAATATGGGCTAAAAACATCACAAAACCAATCCGGGTAAGTGCCTTTTTAGCTGCAAAGTGCTTAGTCTGAAAATGTCATATTCTGAGAAGTGACGATTGTAATTGTAAACTAGTCGGTCAACAAATGCACTAAACCCATAATGTGTTCGGTGGTACCTTTCAAGAAACAGCTGTGATTGTCTTGTTCTAATAGGAACTAAAAACGAGACTGATCCCAGCAGCACTTCACAGTGAATCCCCTTACTGACCAATTTATGCAAAAAGACCAGAAGTGCCTCCATTCTTCTAAATTCAAGGGTTTGTGGGCCGCAAAGAAGAGTTCTAGTATTAGATGACAGACCTTGATATGGGAAATGAAATTTATGTAAAAGGTATTTGGAAAACCTATTTTGAACCCTTTCAACTCTGTCGATGTGACACTGGTATGATGGACTCCATATTGTACAACAATATTCTAGAACGCTACGAACCAATGAGTTATAAAAGAGTCACCCAATTGCTTTGGTATCAGTTACGTGTTTCGTATGTCGCTTTATAAAACACAGTAAGTACAATGTTATCAATATGCAGATTAAAACTTAGATTTTCATCAAAAATAACGCCTAGGTCCGTGAAAGAACTAACAACTTTAAGACTTACGTTATCTCTGAAGTAGGTGGAGAGCATGAGATTAATACGTTTGTGAAAACAGAGCACTTTACATTTCGAGACGTTAAGAGAGAGATAATTAGTGCTGCACCATTTGACGAGTCTTTCATTGTCAGACCGCAGAGGATTGGAGTCTGAGGAGACTGGTGAAAAGAATTTTAAATCGTCTGCATATAAAAGACATTCAGACAATTCAAAACAAGATACTATATCATTCATAAAGAGCAGAAAGAGAACTGGATCAACATGCGAACCCTGCGAGACACCCGATGTCACAAGAACCTCCCTGGAAACTAAACCACATATGTTGACTTGCTGGCGACGATTAAATAAATACGATTTGATCCAAGATCTTTTCCACAAAACCAATTTGCTGTAATTTTCATAATAGAAGCTGATGGCAAACACTGTCAAAAGCCTTGGATATATCAGTGTAAATAACATCGATCTGTTTGCCAGCCTCAATCGATGTCACTAAGTAATTGTGAAATATTGCTGATTGGTAGTTATTGAACGACGACGATAAAAACCATGTTGTATACTCCTAATGTAGTGTTTTAAAGACACAAATATATGATCGGTGATAAAAGAGCTTTGGTATATGTGAAAGTAAAGAAATACCTCTGTAGTTCTTCACATCACTTTTATAACCAGATTTAAAAATGGACAAAAGAGTAGAAAAACTTCAAAATTCAAGAAAGGAACCCAGATTAATGGATCTCTGAAAAATTATACATAGAGGCTGAGACAATGACTGACAACATCGTTGCAATAGAATAGTAGGAATTCTATCAGAGCCAGTCTTCTTGGAAGGATCAAGGTCCTTTATTTTATTAAAGATTTCTGCCTCTGTAAAACAATATGTTGACAGCAATTTTCCTGAATAACTTATTGGACCAATTTAACTAAAGTCTAAATTGTGGTGGTAACTATAGCAAGACTGAAAGTGAGCTGCAAAAGTATTTGCGATGTTATTTGAACCAGTGATTTTTTGCTCGTCGTAATTCATAACATGCACTGGGCAGATTGGAGTCCCTTCTTAAGTTTTGTACAAATGACCAAAAGTATTTAATGTTTTCCGGGATAAGTAGTTCAATCTGTGTGCCATATGTAAGATAACACCTATCAATTCGGAGTTTAACCTCACGTGGGAGTGGGGATAGGGAGAAACTTTGGGAAGAGAGACGAAGAGAAGGGGAGAGATAAAATATGAATAATGGCCATATTATAATACACGCCTGACCGACCTCAGCAATAAAAAAAATGGGCTATCAATTGCTTTATCATTAATTCATAATACATTTTTTAGGTAGTTCACATACCAAATCCTACGTGGGTCAATCATATAAATATCGCCCTACATTCTGGACTTCAACACAAATACTATCGATATTATGATCCGGAAACGATCAGTCTCGATTTTTGCGGAATGTGCGAGGATATAAAGAACATGCCCGAAAAATCAATCATTCTATTCCACGCCATAGCCCATAACCCCACGGGATTCGATCCCACCATGGAACAATGGAAAGAACTCTCGAGCCTCTGCATGGAAAAGAATCTGTTTGTGTTCTTCGATATGGCCTATCAAGGTATGTAATCTTCTATATATTTAAAACACTAAGTCCGATTTTTCAGTTCGTGAGAAAGTCGTATTGCACCAATTTACATGATTTTTTTTTAATGACCGTCTGATTACCGAGACTTTTCAACACTATTTTTTGTAATGTTTTATCGCCTATTCTTTCTATAAAACCAATATGTTTTTCTTCAATAACATTTTTGGGCGATGTGGTGAATGCGCCCCATATTCTTATAATTACAGTGAAAACTCATCGCGCCATCTAACGGAAAAGGCAGAACAAGGTCTGCCGGGCCAGCTGGTATTATTCTATAATAATAGAAAATGTCAATACCAATAATATTGATATAAAAATGTTTATAAAAAAATATAAGCGACTTAAAAAAAAATGCACTAAAAAGTGAAAAATAATATTTTATTTCATCTGGAAAATTTTCCTCTCTATAGTCTACGCTAAACTGATTCTTAATTGCCTAATAACAAAATATATTTATGCATTGAGTGTTTTGATGTCTAATACCACGAGTAAAATCTCTTACTGTCTATTAGTTTTTAGTGCATTTTTTTGGTTTTATTCTTTTTTAAATTTTTTTATTTAATGCTTTTTAGTTGTACTTTTACAAGTTTTATTGTAAAAATCAAGTTTAACAATAAGCCACTATGTCTACTGCATATTATGTAACATCACTGTATAATAACATGTCTTATTACATAATATACAGTGATAAAATATATAAATACTTTTTCTTCCTGACACAATGGTGAACACATATATTGCTCAATGTAACATCGAGAAAACAGTTCAAAATGGAGTCATTCCGATATTTTTAATATGTTTTCAATATGCTTGCTATGGGACCTCCCGATAATATCCTGAATATTCCCTGAAAATTTAATCCATCGCGGAGTAATCAAAGTACATACATAAAAAAAATACATAGGATCGAATTGATAACCTCCTTCTTTTTGAAAAAAGTATATATGATGTAGTAGTAGTAGTCGGGGGGAGGTCTAGAGCCCTGACTGGTAGGCCTATAAGACCCTTTCAGTCTGCCCCAGACCCTCCTTCAACCACCACCCGCCACCAGGTTTTCATCCTTAAATCTACCTGTCCTGCCTCTATAGGTGTGGATATCTTTCCTTGACTGCATCCGTATCCAGGACAGCAGTGCCGTGACCTGGAGTAGTCTTGCTCGTGCTTCACACCTGTACAGGACGTGGAGCGGAGTTCTCCTCAATACCTAAAATAGAGAGGTGCCTCTTTAATCGACAGTACCTCGTTACTACTCCTACGATGGAGTTCAGGGTCTCCCTGTTCCGAGTTAACAGCCACTCTGTTCGACCTGTATCGGGATTCATAGTGAAATCTTTAGATTGCCTAAGACCTTCATCTGCCTTCTCGTTACGCTTAGTATATATGATAAAATATTATTTACATTAATGTGAATACGGACATTATGTCGCATCTAAGTACGTAAATATTAGTCTAATTACAACCATCCAATACTGATTTCCAAGTAGCTTAAGAAAGCTTACTAAAGCATCCCATTGTGATAAACTACTTGCCCCACTGAATTTTTTTTCCTTCAATAATATTCTTGTACTATGATTGTAGTTTCAGACCACACCGTAAGGCTGCAGTAACACAGATCGATCGTCTATAAGCGTATTCGGTCGTCAACAACCGATTAAAAATTAAGCAAATAATGTGAACACTGTTTTAAATTGACAATTGTAAACAACGCGCGATCGAGTACGACTAAGCGTGACCTACAGGCTTGAAATTGGAAATTCAGTCGTTGCTGGAGAATTGTCATGGACCCTCGATAATATTTGAATACCAGTATCAAAATTGGCGAAACGATCTCGTATGAATGCCGCCTAAGGTGAACGTATCTCCGACATTCTCAGCATAACCAATATCTTTTGTTTTTCTTCTTGGTGTTCTTTTGCTCTTACTACCTCACTAAAACACTATAGGAAATATGGTCCAAGGTATTCTGTAATTAAGAAACCTTACTGAATCATCCTATTTTAGTAAACTACAGTTTTGAATTTGAATTTTCTTTTCCTCCAATAATATTTTCGTAGTATGATTGACGTTTCAGACCACACAGACATTGTGAGCAGCACCAACATCTTCTGACTCTCTTAGGAGAAAGAAGATCTTGTGTTCTTATCACCTCACCAACATAGGAAAACATAGGAATATTTTTTATCGCGTTGCTGCCCAGGTTTTCCTGTTATCCTAATACTTTTGGAAAAAGCCCCCAAAAATATTAAGTCCATCGGGTTTCCGTTCTGCGTCTTTCAATCGCATTGTTCTATTTTCTAGGTGCTTCAAAATTTAAGTAGCTTCTCAAACACGATATATGAAGTTTTATGCAGATAGCATGATTAGATGAATAGTTAAGATATTGTCCTGTGTGGATAGATTCTCGGTATACTGAAGCCTAAATGCGACTACTGATTTTTCCAACCAGTAAATCTATAGACGGTAACCTAATGTATTCTTATTTGTCCATTGTGAATTTGATACATAACAGAATTGCCTGAATCTGTGATGGAGGATACGCTAACGTGACTGTGACATTGACACAACGATTTTTTTTCAATATTCGCATTTTCTAGCCCAATTGACAGTGTGTTTTTTGTCAGTTTCATAAGTGATCGTAGGAAAAATATATTAGCATGATCTCTTAGTTGGCAGGATTTTTGGAGGATCTGAGATGAGATGCCATCAAAATAACTCTGGATTCGTCAGGAATCAGGCCTAAGGCCTCTTATTTATACAATTAATATTAATGATCTATCAGCTTGTGATCCTTACGTTATCTTCAGACTCTTTGCCGATGACCCCACGCATGTTTTGAACAGAAACTAGCAAAGAAAATTTAAGTTACGGTAAGTTTGTTTTCATTGTTGGAATCTGACTAAAACAGAAAAGACCTCCGAAATGAAGCAGAAAGATGGCCAGCCTAGCTTAGATTTTTGGGGTGCAGCTATAGTAAAAGATGACTTAGAACTCGCCAGTAGATTGTTTGGCTAGGAAATTAAATTAAAATACTTTTGTTCTCCGACATATGGTATGCAACAGCCGATTCTTTGGTTAAAAGAGGAATGTTACTTGGAGTCATTGTGGGTTTGGGTTATAGAATCAATCAAAGATCTGGGACTATTAACAATTATCTGCTTGTACGTATTTTTAAGTGTCGATATATTTTTTTTACTTGCGAATTTTGCAATGGCAGAAAATGCCCTGTAGTAGGAAAGGGGTGTTTTGGGTCTTTAAAAGAAATAAATTGTTAAAGTGCAGGACACGAAAGAAAACCGGGGGGTTCTTAAAATAAAGGTTCATAGTCTTAAGTAAAATTTCATAGGAAAAGTAAAATTTGTGTACGCAAATAAATTTTATATTATTTTATTTGTTCTAATAGTTTGCCGCTTCACCTATAAAGTGCGCCAGCTAAGCGGTACGGAAAATTAATCGAGGATTTGGTAAATTTCGCACTGGTCCACTGGTAATTGGGATGTGCCTAGAGTCTCCATGCACTTGCCGCTAGAAAGTTCTAGCTATTTCCAAACGCGCCTATATATTTTGAGCATTTTTTTTTCTATATAAATGCGTTGCGTTGAATTTGAATTATTATTTCGAAGTAACGATGGAGAGCAAAAGAGGAAAAACAATTCGAAGCGGTGCACGTGAAGTTATTGCGAGCGTTACAGAGACCTGTACTAGAGAAGCTGAAAATAATAGTTTGACTATTCCAATTCAAAATCGAACAGAACGCGCTGCATTTTACCCTGGTGTTTCGGAAAATAGTGTAAGAAAAATTCAAAGAGAACATAATGATTGCTCATGTTCTACTTCACCTTTAAAATCTCCTGGTAAAAAAAGACCCCGATTATCATACAAAGATAAAATTGACGATGGTGATTTTCAAGTAATTCGACGAACGATAGAGAATTTTTATATAAAATTGAAGAAGGTTCCGACCTGCAAACCCCTACTTCGTGCTGTAATGAATAAAATAGATTTTCCGTACGGGTATAAAACCTTAAATCGGCTTTTACGATCAAATGGTTTTGTTTGGCGCAAGTGCCAAAATAAACGAAAATTGCTCATTGAGAGACCAAATATTTTTCGCTGGTGGGAGAAATATCTATCAGCTGTAAGGCAATATAGGCAAGAAGGACGCAATATTGTTTATCTAGACGAAACCTGGGTAGATAATGATATGACAGTAAACAAATACTGGCAAAGTGAAAGTGTTACAGGTGTTGTTCAGGGAATCCGCTCTAGTAGTCGCTTTATTATAGTTCAGACTGGTTCAGAAGCCAGATTTGTTCCAGGTGCAGCTTTAGTTTTTCGCTCGGGACTAACAACTGGAGACTATCATAGACAGATGAATAGAGATAATTTTGAAAAGTGGTTGCTCGAGAAGCTTCTACCTAACATTCCTCCCAAATCAGTCGTGGTAATGGATAATGCATCTTATCATTCTCACGTAGAAGATAAATTGCCAACTAAATACTATACAGAAGCTCATATAATATCGTGGCTTAAATCGAACAATCTTGTATGTGATCCAACATGGAGAAAATATCAATTATATGAAGTAATATCAGCCAACAAGCCTAGAGAAAAAAGTATAAAATAGACGGTCTTTTACGTAAAATTGGAAATCGTATGTTAAACATGTTCGTTCTATTGAAGATAAATACTGGGAAGTAGATGGCAAAATTGAAACGGTTATTGATAATTTAGTTATCACACTGGGATCTTCAAGTAGTGACGACGAAACCTCATCATTTTCAGCCATCAACCTCAAAAATGGCTTAGTTTTTTTTCATATATTTTGTAAAATTGTTCATAAAGTAGCTGTCAATAAACTGCTTCAAAATAATTAATTTTCTGTTCAATACCGGGTGTCAAAAAATATCTAATATTGCAATTCATATTTGAAAAACTACAGAACTCATATATTTTTTTCAAAATTAACACATCAATGTAGTTATAGTAGGGGAGCCAGCACTGATTCCAGTGAACAAGATTTATCAAAATTTTAACTTATACAGTTCGACTTTGGGCTATTCGGGTATGCCAAAAGTGGCCGTTTGTCTCCGTCTGTCATATTACTTTGTACAGGGGGCGTCATTGTGAAGTACCATACAGGGCATTTCCTAATTGCGTGCTAATGTTAAAGGGGGGGGTTTTTTATTAACAATCAGTTTTTGAAATTTCTACCAGTGGCGTGCATATGTAATTAACCTGGGTAAATCCGTATGCTCCTTAATGCACAGAAGACGTGTATCAAATTTTATGCAGTTATCTACAATAGCATCAGAATTGGGATGAAAAAAAAATGTTTTCTTTTTAAACTTTACCATCCTGTATCTCAAAAGTTAAGACTTTTAGGACATAAACCCCCCCCCCCCTTTAACATCAGCACGCAATTAGGAAACGCCCTGTATAGTACTTCACAATGACGGCCCCTGTATAAAGTAATATGACAAACGGAGACCCACGGCCACTTTTGGCATACCCGAGTAGCCCAAAGTCGAACTGCATAAATTACAATTTTGATAAATCTCGTTCACTGGATCTGATGCTGGCTGCCCTTGTAAAATCTGAACTTATAAATCGTGCATCACTATATTGGGTGGTCCCATAATAGTGGACGTAGGCAGTAGCCCGGGAACCGTTAATGACAGAACTCAAGAAAAAATATATTTATAGGCAAATCGATCAAGAAAAATCAAAATTAAATCATTTTAAAATTCGAAAGTTCGCCGTTTTTGCAACACAAAAGAGATATAGAAGTGCGGTACACGAAAGAAACAGACAAATATAGATAAAGGTTCATTAAGCATAGTTACATTTTTTAATTATCTGAAGTGCGTATAGTCAAAAAGGAGTGCCATATTATTTAAAGAACGACGGGACACCACTAGTTTAAAGAGATTTCTTGGCCGATCTTCCTAAACCGATTGACTCCGCCCGGTTTTCTTTCGTGTTCAAAATCATTTTTAATCTGCCGAGTTTTAGACAACTTCTTTTCATTAGGGGACCCTAATTACAGAACACGGGAGAAAACCACATAGCCCTTAATATGGATTTGCGATAAATGGGGCAGACTCAGAAGAAAAACTTCCTCTCTCAGGACAGGCCAACGACTTTTGATTGAGATAATTTGCAAGCAGTTATAACAGGAATCGGGGACACAGGTGAGAGTAGTTTGACCGGGTATGGCGACACGGGAGGTTTAGGCCTGAGTTTAGAACTATCTGCTAGGTCTCACTTTTGCTACTATTACAAATACTACTGCATTGTAACTATCTCCATATAATCCAAAAAAGTAAGCCGTAATACACATAAATAAGAGGACCGGTGAAAGAAAGTTTACAACCAAAAGATAAAGATTGAAATACAAGTTTGTAATTGAATTTTTTTTGAGGTTTTGCAACTGGAGATCCTGAACACGATGCCGGCGCAGTCAGAATTTTCGTCAATGATGGCCACAAAATTGCTCTTGCTCAGAGTTATGCGAAAAATATGGGACTATATGGGGAGAGAATAGGAGCATTTACTTTAGTAACCAGTAAGCAATATATGTATCTCAGAGACATGAAACAATAAACAATTAAAAATGGAGATATTTTAGATTAATGTGGTCATTTAGTTATAAATTGAGTGAATCTCAGAATTCTACAATTTTTCCTATTTTGCACTATATCTCCAAAGATATGTAAAAATTCGCACTGCCAACAATTGAACAGGGTAAAAAGCAAAGTAAAACGAATCATGTGAAGCAATGGTTTAAAAAAACATCTAGGATCAATAATTATTCTGCAAATGTTTACACTGTTTTGGAGATATAGTGCAAAAAGTGAAAAATCATACTTTGTTTAGCTTATTTAACAGTCTTTCCTAAGAATTCGCCCAAATATTTTTAGATCTTTTCAATTTACACCTAAATGAAACAATTATACACACATCTCTTTATTGCTGATTGTGTAATTTTTTTTGTCTCTGCCTAGTTTGTTGTCTGGCCTAATACTCTTAAATATATATAAAATGTAAAACTTGACAATACCATAATTTTGGCAAAATAAAACTTTTCTAGCATCAAAAGAAGAACTGGCAAGACTGAATTCTCAGCTGAAGATAATAATTCGAGCCATGTACTCAAATCCTCCTGCCTATGGCGCTCGCATTGTAACGCTGATATTGACGGAGAACCCATTAAAATGTCAATGGCTTAAAGATGTCAAAGGTAGGTACCAACAATAACACAGGCCAACACACATTTTGGTGCCTGCGATTTTTTAACTGTTCCTGGGTAATTTTTGGATGCAGAATGTAAAAAAGTTCTCAGATTTTGTCTATCAGATCTAGTTTAAAAAAAAATTGTGTATATATTTTACGTTATAACTGTTATAAGATATAATATTACTATTGCCAGTTAAAAAAACAAAGACACATGGATTTAAGTATTTATTGCAAACACTTAATTTACATAATTACATTAGTCACTAATCACATCAAATATACCGGCTTTTAGTTTTTCCGTGCTAATGCCAGGAAATTTACGTGACAAATACCCAAAACAATTTCCATCTCGATTTAAAGCCTTCACAAATTGCTTCATTAGGCCTAGCTTGATATGCAAGGGCGGAAGTAAGATTTTTTCTCTTGAAACCAAAGGTTTGTTAATCACGTTTTGTTTTCCTTGAATCATGACATCTCTTGAAGGCCAATTTTTGTTAACCCACTGCTCATTTTTAGCTCTGCTGTCCCAAAGGCACAAAAAACAAGGATATTTTGTATAATCACTCTGCTGTCCAAGGAGGAAGTTAACCATTTTTAAATCAACACAAATTACCCACTGATGTTCTTCGTATTTAATTTTTCTCAAAACTAAAACAATTGTTTCATATTCTTCCTTCATGGTAGTAGAATGACCAATAGGAATTGAGCCATATTTGTTACCGTTATGTAAAAGAACACATTTTAGCTACGTTTTGAACTGTCAATAAAAAGGCGCCAATCATCTGGAGTGTATTCAGGCAAACCCATTTTTTTCTAAGAGCCCTTTTATATTGTTACAGAATACCAAGTCATTTTCCTGTGCGAAAAAAAGGCAGCAGATCCTTATCTCTTTTACGATAAAATGTAATATTAGTACATGGACAAAGTAGATTTTTTTCTTTTAATCTGGATGCAAGTAATTCAGCGGATTCCTTTGAGAGATTCAGGTCTCTTATAAGATCGTTTAGTTCTTCTTGATTGAAACACTGCGGAGTTGCTAAATCTGCTTCAAATTCGCTGTCGTTTTATTCTTTGAACTTCGTCAGATGTTGGTGTTTCTGTATCATCTTCTGTCAGTTCGGGTAGACTTCTGAATGATGGAACGGGTATTTCTTCCGAATGCGCTACAGGCCTTCTTGCAGAATCTAGATCAGGATATGTCCATTTATGTCTATTGTTTCTATTTATGCCTTTAATATGAACGTGACAAAAATAGCAATCGTCATGATGGTTTCGTGGTTCTCTCCAAACCATTGGTACACCAAACTTAAGGCACTTCCTCTTTCCAGTTGTTCACTGACCAAGATTTATCTTGATCTCCTAAATGAACGCCAAAATAGGCAAGATAAGCTCTTTTCACAAAGTCAGAAATCGTTTTTCTGCCCTCTTTCAAAGTGTATTCACCACACCCATAACAAAAAACATCGGGATGATTTACACAGGTACGTCTGCTTGTGGATGCCATTGTTTCAGTTTAGTGCCTTGATACTACAAAACGACCAAAATTTACCCAAAATGATAGCACAACTTTACTTGGGAAAACTCAGTAATATACTAAATCGAGTACAACCAAGCAGGTATATAAGGATCGGGTCATAGGCAATTACGGGTATAAAAGTAATTAAGAGTAGTGTATTGAGTCGTTCCTAGTATAGGAACATTGGGTCAGGGACAATTCCAGGTATCCATTTGGTTAATTATTTCTGGGAAATTTCTATTTTGACGATTAAGTACATATTTATCTCTTTATTTGTTGTCCTTTATCAGAAAAAAATATCAATTAACCTGTAACCTGTATCTCAAAAACTAGAGCTGATAGAAAAAATATGGTGGCATTTTTGGAATCAGTACATTAAAAACATGTAAAATCAGATGTGTAATAATAAAAATAAAAAGTTGAAAATTAATAATATGCAATTAAAAAGAAAAGAAAAAAAACTCAGTTTTAATTTGCGGGTTCCACTACCTCCGTGACAACATAAACCTTGTGTGCCAAGTTTACCTTCAAAAATTTCAAAAAAGATACATTGGGTTTCTCGCCGTTTTAGAGTCCATCGAACAGGATAAACATATTTAAAAAATCAGTAAATTTCCATTACCTCGAACTTCCCACGTTATGATTTTTCCATTTATTGGTGAAGTGTGACCCAACTAAGGCCGTATTCCGTTTCCAAACCTGGTTCACCGGTCCAAATGACAGAAGTCTGACAGTGGTTTCGGAAAAACCCTTTAAAAACGGAACACCCGTCAAGTAATTGACAGTTCAAACATCGGTTACCCCTTAGAGTAAGAATAAAAATAGAGTTCATTATTTACATATTTAGCCACTGCCAAGATTACCTCACAGTATAAGGTCGATCGTACGACGATGCCAAGCCTAGCCAAGAACACCAATGTTTGTACCAATTTATATTACGGTGAATACGTTTAAACATGATGCAATAAAATGTTCATGCAAAGAATAGTAAAGGGTTTCCAGTATTAGTTTCTAAGCAGTATAAAGAAATTACTTTTATTGCAAAATAGTAAAATACAAACTAAAATACCCAAAGTCTCAGATCAGATTACACTAGTAACCAGAGTTTTAGTTAGATATGGCAAACCCGATCGACAACTCCACGTATTAGACCATCCCATTGTGGTATTAGGCATCCCACTTTCATTGACAAGGAATCCTTATAGTAAAAAAGTATAATAGTCTGTATTAAAGATTGTTACAGGGTCACGTGACCGGCGCACAGTGGGTGAAATAATTTATCTAGGAATTAATAAATATTAAAAAGGTTAAACACTAATTCACGCTATTTAGGTTTTATTCCACTCCACTATATCTGGGAATAATCCTAAATCCGAATAAACAGCCGATCAATCAAGAGTGCCTTGGTAATAAGACAGAAGAAAGTGCTAGTGTTGTGTCAAATTTGTTTAAACGCCATAATTAGTTTTTCGTGTTGTAAAAAAATATTCCTGTCAAAGTTTGGTGCTTCAATAACTATTTTTACTTTCCAATTATTAATTTTAAAGGTATGTATTACATAAATTATTAAGTGTGTTATCTTTGGCTAAAGGTATTTTTCCACGAGTTAATAATAAGTAAAAATAAAATGCTATATAAATTTTTGACATATGAAATTAATTAATAGAGCCGCAGTATATGGATCCGCATTGATTCGCTGTGATATATTTTTTATTTATTAGGTAATGCTATCAGGTTTACATTAAATTTTAATTTAACTGCAAATACGTGCAACTGTCAATTTGGTGATTTTTTTTTTAGAAAGATGTCAATCTCGCGCCGAGAACTTTTCGACGTCTGGCGCCGCGAAGCTGTACCAACCAAAAAATCCAATGCTGTATTGTCTCATGTTTTGACTGAATTTGGACTGAATGATAATGAAGAAGATAGCAGGTATATCAAAGTTAAATTTTTGGTAAAAAATTTTTCGAGCAAAGTGTCTCAAAAGTGGAAAGACTGTAAGCGTGCATTAAAATATTTTGAGAGACGTGAGTTCAAATGGTTAAATGAAAAAATTGTTTTCTTTTCGCAAAATATCACTGGTGCAATAGAAAGAAGTAAACGAGGCCGACCAGAAAAAAAGTTTTGCCAGGCAGGTTAACAAAGCAAGCGACATAAAATTTTGCCCTTGCTTAAAGAATTCTCCAGCAAAGAGCTATCATTTGCAGCCCGTAAAAATTTGCAATTGTCTGGACAACGAGATGCTGCAAAATTGGTACAAGAAGTGACTGAGACATCCCCTAAAAGAGCAACACATATTAAAAAAAGGCTTGCTTGTTCTTTACAACCGATCAAATACACTCCCGAAGAAGCGCTTGCACTCTGTGTAGATGGCCGCTACACAAAACATTCTTACATTTTAATGCAGCAAGAAGCTAAGCATAGAAATGCTAATATTTATCCATCATATGATATCCTTAAGCAAGCAAAAAAATCTTGCTATCCGGAAGAAGAATTTATAACGATAACTGATATATCAGCCGAAATTAAATTACAGGCGATTGTAGACCATACAATAAAAAGAATTTTAGAGGTACAAAAAGATGTACTGAAACAAATAATATCAGAAATTCCGTATGGCATATCATGTATATATAAGTGGGGTTGCGATGGTAGCGCAAGTCAGTCCACGTATAGACAAAAGTTCAGTGGAGAAGCTATACAAAATAAAAATGACTCAAATTTGTTTGCCGTTTGCATTGTCCCCTTACAGTTGCACTCAAAAAATGGCCACATAATCTGGCGAAATCCAAGACCTTCGTCGACCAGGTTTTGCCGACCCATAAAAATTATATTCGAGAAAGAAAGTAACGACCTCTCAAAATCAGTTATCGAAAGTATGGACAGCCAAGTAAAAAATATAATTTCATCGAAACATGAAATGCATGGAAAAATAATTACTGTCGACCACTGTTTTAAAATGACAATGATAGACGGGAAAATATTCGGGGTCGTTTCAAATACATCATCTCAAAAATGTGGAATATGTGGGGCAACCCCAAAAATAATGAATCAACTAGATACAGTGACAAAACGTACTGCAGATTCTTCTCAATATGATTACGGGATTTCAAATTTACACGCCTGGATCAGATGCCTGGAGTGTTGCTTGCATATTTCATATCGCCTTCCCCTTAAGAAGTGGCAAATCCGTAATTAAAATGACAAACAAATCTTCAACGAAAGAAAAAAATATATACAACCCGCTTTAAAAACAGAAATGGGTCTATTGGTCGACATCCCAAAACCTGGCTATGGGACGACCAATGACGGAAATACGGCCAGAAGGTTTTTTTACGAGTCGTCACTATCAGCTTCTGTTACTGGTCTCGATGAAGACATAATAAAACGTTTTTATGTTATTTTAAAAACAATATCGTGCGGGTATGCGATCAACACAGCCGCTTTCCGTACTTATGCATATGATACTGCTAAAAAGTATGTATCTGTATATTCTTGGTACTATATGCCGTCTAGTTTGCACAAGATATTGATTCATGGGGCAGATATTATAAATTCAGCTGTGCTTCCCATAGGAATGTTCTCGGAGGAGGCTATGGAATCCCGCAACAAGGATTTCCGGACCTACCGTGAGTTACATACCCGAAAATGCTCTTGGGAAAAAACAATGAGCGATTTGTTAAATGGTCTGCTTGTCTCATCGGATCCTTTAATTTCTTCATTATGCAAAACAAAATCTTATTGTAATAAAGAGCCACTTTGTACTGATATAATAAATTTGTTATCAGAGCCAAATATAACGCCTAATGCGATTATTACTTCGGAGGATTCAGATATTTCTGACTAAGTTAAAAATGTTTCATTGGTTTGTTTTCACAAAATTATTTTGAAGGTAGGTTTAGTAAATTGAGGATTTTAAAATTGTTTAATAGCATTAATATCATTGGCAAAAATAACAATATAAATAATATTTAAAATAACAGCAATAACTTTTAATATTATTATCATTATTATTTTTTTAAAATTATTATAAGTATTATTATTAGGTATTATTACAATTTTTTGTAACTGCAAAAATATGCGGCTTACGAGAACAACATAAAGCAAGCGTACTACTACTCACATTCAAACCTTTTTTTTAAATCTGGCATATTTAATAACACTATTTATTTATTTTCATAAATTTTACACTCCTTACAATATTGTTCTTAAATCTCATATGAAATTTGACTTCAGAATTTCTTTTCTTTATGTGTCATCTTGATTCATAAATAACTTTTTGAATAAAATTAATAATACATAAACAACGTTCCATGATATTGCATATTTTTGGAGGCCCTGTATATATTATATTGAAGTTATTTTACGTATATGTACACAAATAAATATTAAGGTAGTCTCTGATAGCTACAACTTAATCCATAGCAACGTAAATTTGTTAAAAATATTAATTTATAACAACCGTTTATATCTTGTTAAACAAGACAATATTATGTAACAGTTATATTTTTTATTTCAAATTATATTTTTTGTTTTTATTATGTGAATAAAATTAAATTGAGTTAGATACATTTTTACTCCCCATATAACCCAAAAAAATTATAAATAGAAATTATTCGGTGTATTAGATTTTTTATTTCCTAGAATAAGCCTTTCACCCACTGTGCGGCGTGGCTTAAAAACCAATAGCGGGTCGTGGAACTACAATAAATTTTAATATTAAAAAAATCAATTTCCTAAAAAATATTTTATTAGATACCAGGCTTTTTTTAGCGTCACCTTTACTTGCCTTACTTCAAGAAGCAGCGTTCTAAAGGTGCGGTGACATTAGAAGAACATTGATTTTTTAAATATTTAATAAATAAGTTTTATTTACGTTATCTTGGACATTATGAAACAAGGAGCTTTAGTTGACCTAACTATGGTGCGGCAATGTAAGTTTTTAAAAAAATGGCCGTTTAAATTTGGAATTTCTTTTTAATCACTAAGTAAACAGCAAGATTCCCTTTTCCGCGAGACATGTCTAATGAAAGATACCTTATTCATTTATTTTGGGTCACATGACGTACTGACCAATCCGATTCAGTATAATAGAACGTTTATTTCGTCGGGGGTCATGTGAGAATCCTCAGAAACAAAATGATACAAGAAAGACTCTGGTGATTTTTTTGACTATTACAATAGTTTTTCCTATCAGACAATTAAAATAATTATAGAATATATCTATACTACATTAAAATAGTCAAAAGGCGTCTCACGCTCAAAAAAACGTACTGCGATTTCGAAAATCACTAGATTTTGGATGAAATCTGGGGAAATAATAAAGTTTCAATATATTTTCACTTGAGTTGGGCCAATTTTATGTACGTGTTGTCAGGTAAAGGTATTTAAATGGTGATTCTTTGGTATCAAAAGTAAAAATGTGTTCATAAACATGTTCTAAACTGGTTAGAATTTATTCTTTAATGTTGAAAATTAAAAAAAAATCTTTTATTTTTTAAATTTTAGCTATTAACATGGAAAAACAATATGACAATTGGCTATTCTATTCGTATCTAATAGCGCTCGCTTTTTTTACTTTCCTCGCAAGAGGAAAGTATTCTAGTTGCAAAAAAATATGTTTTCTCAGTTCCGTCGGTTAGTCTGTAATAAATAATAAATAAATAAATGCTTTATTGTAAAAAAAAATTTTACAATTTTGTGGACAAAGCTGTTGTAAAAAAAAAATAGTTTACAAACATCAAAATTAGCAAACAAAACAAAACAAAAACACATCATAAATATTATAGAAAAATAATATTTAAATCAAGAATTTAGAATATTAATATTATAGAATCCTAAAAGAAGTACATTAGAAATGTACTTTGTCAGTCGTACTATGTTATAAACATTTTCATAAATATAATGTAAAAAAAATAAAAAAGCAAAGTAAAAAATAAAAAATAAAAAAGTACGAAACAATTAAAAAAATACATATACAAAATTCGGTAAAAATGGTTGGTAATGGCAACTATCACACTAGGGGTTCATAAGGATAAATTTATGTGTTGTAAAACTCGTTCACGGTGTAGAAGGCGCTTTCCAGTAAGAATGATTTCAAAGCCTTGCGAAATGAAGTCAGAGATATTATGGATTTGATGTTAAATGGCAGGTGATTATGCATTTTTTTTGCATTGTAGATTACTGATCTTTTAATTAACTCTGAGTGTGGGGTTGGAAGATAGAGATCGTGCTCAGTATTTCTGAGAGGGTAGTTGTGAGAAGGTCTCTCTGATAGAGCAGGTGCATGCTTACGAATTAAGCAAACCGATTCCAAAATGAATAAGCAAGGAAGGGTTAGTATTTTATATCTTTTAAAGAAATCTCGGCAGTGAGTTCTACTGTTAAGTCTCAGTAGGTAACGAACAGCTCTTTTTTGTAGTATAAAAATTCGATCAAATTGAGTCGCACACCATGTACCCCAGAATGGAATAGCATATCTGAGGTGCGACTCAACAAGAGCAAAATAAACAGTTCTAGAGGTAGAAAAGCTAAGCTCCTCGGAAACAGATCTTAACGCAAAGCAAGCAGAACCCAACTTCCTTGATAAAGCGTCGATCTGTGGATCCCATTTTAAAGAATCATCTACAAGAAGCCCTAGAAATTTTACAGAGTTTACGACATCAATAGTGGTGCCATTAAGGTCAAAAGGTTGCAGCGTGTTTTTATAAAACAAGACTTTCGTTTTAGAGATGTTCAAACATAGGAGATTAGAATCGCACCAGGATTTAATGGTGATTAGGTCATTAGATACAATCCTATGTAGGTCCGTGACATCTGGGTGGCTCCACGTAAAGCTGGTATCGTCCGCAAAGAGACATATTTTTTCACTAATGTTTAAATTAGCCATGTCGTTTATGAACAGAAGAAACAAGATGGGGCCTAGTACCGAGCCTTGAGGCACTCCATATTCCATTGGCCTACAAGAAGACATCCTGTTGTCAATTTTCACAACTTGATTTCTGTTGCTAAGATATGACTTAAACCAATCGAGAGGAGCCCCTCTAAATCCATAGTACTGCAGCTTGTTAGTTAATATATGATGATTCACACAATCGAAAGCTTTGGAAAAATCACAGAAAATTGTTGCCGTAGCGTGATGGTTGTGTAGGCTGGAGTAAACTCTATTAAGAAGGGAAAACATGGCATCGCTTGTGCATTTGTTACTTAAAAATCCAAATTGATGTTTTGTAAGTATTTCATATCTAGACAGAAATGATAAAAGCCTTTTTTTAACCAGTCTTTCGATGATCTTAGATAGCGTAGGGAGAAGTGCAATTGGGCGATAGTTCGAAGCTTCTTCTGAAAGCTTCTTCTGTATGTCTATCCTCGACAAAGCTCAAGAACTGCTTGTCCTATTTACTTCAAGTTTTGGTTAAAAATTAAAGGTCATATGATAATGACGTGGTAACATTTTGGCAAAAATCCAATATGGCTGAACAAAATGGCGGTCTATTGAAACGTTAAACAATATTACTAAAAAACTGCTTATGCATTTTATCCAAATTTAGCAGAAAAATTAGGTGTGACATGACCATTAACTGATAAGTTTTACTACAAATCCAAAATGGCGGCCTAATCAAATGGTATAAAAGTCAATGCAGAAAACTACTGCATCGATTATGTTCAAATTTTGCTGAAAAATCAAATATTATATAGGGATGAACTGGTAAAAATGTTGAGACAAATTCAAAATGGGGGAACAAAACGTTGGCCTAATTAAATGTTTAAAAATATCTGAAAAAAGTACTTATCGGATTGATTGATTGATGACATCCCCATTTTGAACATTTATAACTAAAAATGTATAAATTACACTCTTAATAATCTATTTTTAATCAAATCTGTATAAATGTTAAAATTCGCTCGCAATCTAGGCATTCCTACTCTCATTTTTTAAATATTTACTAAAAATGTATAACATGTTAAATTTACAATCTTGAATTTTTAAAATGTTGACAAAAATTCATGATGTGCAGTCCTAAATACTCCTAAATGCCGAATTTTAATCAAATCTGCAAACATTTTAAAATTAGTCTGCTATGTTGGTGCCGCCATTTTTAATTCTCAAGTATTGACTAAAATTCCTGTTGAAATGACAAAATTTTGATTTTTGTTGTGCATTCTTAAATAATCCCCACAAATGTTAAAATCATCCGTCCGACCTATTGACATTGTCGTTTTGGCACCGCTATTTTGAATATTTAAATGCTAACACTCTTAAATTTTCCTAGGCACCAATTTTCAGTTTAATCTACCCAAGTAACAAAATTCGTCGTTGACTAAAAATAATCGGTAATAATTTGAACCAGACATACAAACATACAATCAGTAAGAAGCCAATAAAAGCACGTTACAAGCATTGATTATAGTTTAAAACTCTAACAATTGTAGAGTATAGTAGAGGTTTAAATTTAGACAAGGTCTAACTTGACAGTTATAGGTTTAAGATGACATTTTTAATAACTGAACAAATAATTTTTCTAAATGTCACAATTACAAAATGACAGTGACATAAGGCAAACATAACTAAAAACTAAAGTTTAATAATATATAAATAACTAATTTCCTTTTTTTAAACTTACCTAACTTATTGGTTTGATTTAAATAGTGAAGTAGGGAACGATTATTTTTTTAATATTTGTAAAAATACCTATTTGCCTCCTCATTAAGGAATAGGTAAGAATCCTTCCTTTTGTCAACGATAATGAGGAATGGCCCATTTCTTCATTTTCGTACATCAAATATTTTAACAGGTCGTCATTTTGTTTCGCCATATTCAATTCATACCAATATTTTTTTGTATCAGACGTAATTTTTGTGGAAAATTAAATAAAATTAAAGTTAATCGAGTAAGTAGATTTTTTAGCTATACCGGAACAGACCGACCGACAGTAATGGAAAAACATGAAGATCTGTAAAAACCCGGAATGATGTTTTTTTTTCACGATCAATGATATTTCCTTATGCGCGAAGTGAAAACTCGCGCCGCCACTGGCATTCGTCAACAAATGGCCACGGCTTGAACATGGGCCATCCCCACTTCTTATTTTATCGTAAACAATTGATCGATAGAATGTGAAAAATAGGGGAACCATATTGGCGCATACCCCTAATGTGATTTATGAATGAATTGTGATCTCTACTTTAATTCTTACTCTAAGGGTTACCCGACAACCAACAAAATTCAACCGTCGTTCTGGTGACACTATTGACAGTTATTTTTAGGAACCGTGTTTCGTAAATAACCGATTTTTTAGATAACCGGTAAATACGGAACCCGAAACCGAAACCAGGATTGGAAAAGGAAAACGACCTTAATTTCGCACATACTCATTTAGTAAACATATATAATATCTTTTCAAATATTTTTATTGGGCGTCAATTTGTTCCACCATATTGGATTCGCACCAGTATTTTTTCAGTTTCTACCTATGCCATTCATTTTTGGGCATAATTTAAAGTAAATTGAATAAGTAGTTTTACGCTGATTGTTTTAAGACCGCCATTTTGTTCCGTCATATTGAATTTTTACCAGTTTATCACATTTAATATTTCTGCAAAGTCAAAATAAGATTTTTTTACGTTGACTTTTAAAAGATCTTATTTGACCGCCATTTTGTTTCGCCATCTTGAATTCGTATCACAATTTTACCATTTTATCTCTATGTCAAATTAATCCAATAACTAATTACTCAGGCTGATTCAGATCTGAACATTTTATATTGCCCCCATTTTGTTTGTTATTTTGGATTGTACCAAAATGTTACCAGTTCATACTTATGGAACACTTGATTTTTCTGCAAAATTGGAGGTAAATTCGATAATGACTTTTTTTAGGAATACCTTTTTCAACATTTCACTACGCCTCCATTTTGTTCCGCCGTATTTTTACCAAAATATAACCAGATTATCCCCATATGACCCTTAATGTTTGACAAAAATTTGAAGTCAATCGGGTAAGTAGTTTTTTAGCTACGCCACGAACTGACAGATAGACAGACCGAAGTCGAAAACATAAAATCTGCGAGGTTGATTTTTTGATGATACTTAAATTTTATTTGGTCGCCATTTTGAATTCTTACCACAATTTTACCAATTCATCTCTATACCACAATTAATTCTTGCACAAAATTTGAAATTAACCTATTACTTAAATAGTTTTTCAATCTGAATTATTAAATATTTTATTTTATTTTTATTTATAACATTTTCTTTCGCCATATTGAATTCGTACCAAAATTTTACCAGTTCATGTCTATGTAATACAATAGATCAATATAGCTAGGCAGTAGATCGAAGAAGACACGGCAACGTTCAGGCCCCCACCTAAATGGCCCCGAGAAATTAACACGCAATGTTGCCAAGTGGGTTGCGGAAGCCGGCAGACGAGAGTAGCGACCGCAGAATCCGTTATGAAAAAAACAAGTGACTATAGCATGCCTATCTATATGCCCTAAAAATATAACGAAATACGTTTTTTTTTTTAATGGAACACCCTGTATTTTTATAATTTTTATGAATGTTCTTTTTTTCCTGATTTCAAAAATATATAGCTTGACTACTTTGGCGTAACCCGTTTTCAATTATTTTGGTTTAACTGCAACAAATTGTACATTATATAATAATATTACCTTAGACTTATATGCCAAGTAATGTTTATTTATTTTATTTACTATTTATTTCAAATAACATACTCTACAGAGTCAACCTCCAAAAAGTATGGTTAAAAGTAAAATTAAAATAAGCTTAAAAAACACAGTATGTCAATATACAAAGTACAAAATACAAAGCCAAATTTCTTATTAAACGTATCAACTAACTCGAAACCAAAAAGTATAAAAATAAATAAATATATGTACAAGTCTACAAGAAAAACAGAAAAAAAAAGAAATAAAAATAACAAACAAAACATTTTAACAATATAAGAACATTAATCATTACAGCAAACTTCTCCTAAAAGCGCCGAAATTCATCCGAAAAAGGTCAACATCCGGAAAATGTCTGTTGCAATTTCTGAGAAGCCAATCTGTAAATTCATGGAAACCGTAATTAGTCCTGTATGGATTCTCAAAGAAAAGCCGGAACTGTCTCGTAAGTCTGATCGGTGTATAAAAGAGGACAGACTCAGTAAGTACTTCACAGTCCATACATCTATTCAGAACCTTGTAAAGGCACCATGGCAACTCTCCTATGATACTCCAAGCTCCTCAAGCCACAAAGCAGAAATCTGGTGTCATGGGAGGTGATGAGAGGGGAAATGATGTTTGAATAACAAATATTTTTCCAACTTATTCTGCACTCCTTCAATCAGGTTGATGTAGAAATGATAAAGACACCAAACAACAAAACAGTACTCCAAAATACTTCTAACAAGGGCATTGTATAGACATATAATGGCCCTTGTATCTGTGATATGCTTGGTATGGCGATTGATGAATCCCAGCATTCTAAACGCCTTCAGCACCATTTGTTCAATGTGCAGATTAAAAGATAGGGAGTTATCGAAGATCTCAACCAAAATCATTGATGGACAACACGACTTCAAGTTCATCATCTCCTTTTGAATAAAAACCACTTCTGTGGTGGAGTGGCGTCTCGAAAAACGAATCACCTTGCATTTTTTGATGTTCAGAGCTAAACATTTTGTCTTACACCATTCACGGAAGTCATTAAGCTCTTGCTGAAGGTAATTACTGTTCGCGTCAACAACATTGTAAAACTTCAGGTCGTCAGCATATAGAACCACATTAGAACGCTTGAAGCAAGACACCACATCGTTTACAAATAGGAGAAACAAGATTGGTTCAATGTGGGATCCTTGAGGAACATCCGATGTTACTTACTTCACCTCGCGAGAGGCCGACACGCCGATAACAACACGTCGACGATCCGTCAAATACGACTGAATCCAACTCAAATAGACGCCCCTAATACCAATGTTTGATAATTTTTTGAAAAGCTGAGGATGGCGTACACTATCGAATGCCTTCGAAAAGTCGTTTTACACTGCATGAACCTCTTTACCCGACTCGAGAGCTTCAACTATAAAATTCTGATAGTTGCCTAAGTTTGTTACCGTAAAACGGCCCCTATAGAAGCCATGCTGCTGAGTCGTAATGTATCTTTTATAGGTATAGAAGATTTCTTCTGATAATATAGCCTCAAAGATCTTTGGGAACGCTGATAGAATGCACACACTTCGGTAGTTAGAGAGAGATTTCGGAACGATCTCCAGATTTGTATATTGGAATCAGGTTTGGGAATTTCCAAACAGTGGGAAAATATACAGTATCAAAAGATCTCTGAAACAGTTTCGCAAGTGGATAGGCGAGAGAACTGCATCTCTTCAATACTACAGGGGGAACACCGTCAGGGCCAGCACCTATCGACGGATCCAGGCCTATAAGTTTAGCTTTGACTTCATTCTCACAGAAGGAATGACGAACAAGCATCCTTCCAGACTCATCAGCATAAATCCCATCAAGGTCAACAGCATCATAACACTTGTAGCATGATTGGAAAAATGATGCAAAAGCATTGCAAATATCCGTGAGATCATCAAAAACACAATCGCCAAGTCTCACGGTAGATAGTATCCCCGAATCTTTTCTTAGGTTCTTGATATATGCCAAGAAGTGTTTTATATTCTCTGGAATTAAATGTTCAGTATTAGAGAAACATTTTAAATAACAGATGTCAGTATGAAATTTTACTTCTCGCCTAACCGCTGAAAAAGCATTATAGTCACTTACCAAACCCGTTCTTTTAAACTTTTTATATAAAATAGTTTTATGGGCTATTAGTGTCCTCAAATGGTTACTGAGCCATTTGGGTTTTTTTTTTTTTTTAATAAAATATATCGGTAAAACCATCAATATCATCGCCGCAGTCTAAAAAGAAAGAATCAAGTTTGTCAAAGCCTGCTTTAGGAAACTGGTAAACTCCGACAGAATTATTGTTTTTGATTATGGGCAGGTAGCGAATGTTGATGATTGCCTCAAGGGGGGGAGTGAGAGTCAGGGGAATCAGAGGCTGATCACATAGTGATATGGACAAGTCACTAAAGTCATCGGAGAATCCCAAGTCCAAAATACGTTCGTTAACATTTGATATTAGATTATTCTGCTATAGTTCAAGATAAAACATACTATTAATTAATGCCTCAGACGAAGAAGCCGTGATATGCTGGGGTATAATAAAGTCATGATCAATTAACCAGGTCACTTCTGGTAGGTTAATGTTGCACTTGAACTAAAACGCTTTGCACCAATATAATCAAATTACATATTTTTGAAATCAGTAGAGAATGGCCTTTCATAAAAATAAAGCATATACAGGACAATCCATTAAAAAAAAAACATATTTCCTACCCTACACTTTTTGTATTTACACTTTTTCCCTATCTTTGTTAATAAAAAACCCTGTAGGTGGTTGTCATAATATAATCACCCCTTACATACAAGTATCTCAAAAAGAAACAAATGTTCCTCTTCCTGTATAATTTAAAAGCTGTAAAACTGCTTTTTGATTAAAATAATATTTAGCGTTGTCTCTTTGATTTAGTTATTCAGGTTTTTGTATGAATAAGTTTGTTTTCTATTAAAACATATGCTTAATCCTAGAAATTTTATACCAAGCTAACCTGTATCAAATTTCAACCCCAAAGATTAACAGCCAAATTCAGTATTCCTATCTTTTCTATTCTTTTAACTAAAAGATCTCTTCTAATATTTAGTGACTAGAAACGCCGCGTCTCGTTCCCGTTGGCGAGTCGAGGGTTACTGCCCGAAATCATATAGTTTCTGCGAGCATTGATGTCCCCAGACCGATTCAAAGCCTCCCATTCAAATAATTTATCTATTGAGTAAGCTAAAATGAAAATGTAAAAATGGAAAAACTTCAGTAGCTGGCCCGGCAAACCTTGTTCTGCCTTTTCCGTTAAATGGCGCGATTGAGTTTTGAGTGGGATTATAAGAATATGTATATATATTGTCCAGAAATGTTGAAGAAAACCTATGGATTTTATAGCAAAAATATGCAATAAAACAATACCAAAAATAGTGTTAAAAGATCTTGGTAAGCAGACAATCATTTCAAAAAAAATCATGTAAATTGGTGTAGTACAACTCTCTTACGAACTTGCTGGAAAATCTGGCTTAATGTTTTAAATATATAGATTCTTGTGAAAAATTGGAGGTAAATTGGATAAATAGTTTTTTAATAATAATTTCATTAGGCCGCCATTTGGTCTCGCCATATCGGATTTTTGCCAAATGAACTGAACAGGATTTAAAAAGCAATAATGCCAACTTTAAAAGTAAAAAAAAAAAAAAACAGAAAATGTGTATCTATATTTAGTCTGAAAAATTTGGCAAACGTGTTGACTGCACCTCTGGTGAATATTATTGATAGCTGTCTATCAGAAAGTGTTGTTCCGTCACTTCTCAAACTAGCAAAGATCTTTCCAGTATACAAGAACTTGATAAAAGCTTACCTCAAATTTTTAAGCAAATTTCAATCTTACCTGTTATGCTAGAATTTTAGAGACAGTAATCTATAATCAAATTGTTTATTTCGATAAACATAAAATAATTATTCCAAATCAATTTGGTTTTAGAAGTGACAAGTCTACCTCTGATGCCATAATTTCCTTAACTAATTACATAGGGGACTCAGAAAAAGGTTAAAATTATCTGGGTGTCTTTATAGATCTACCTTCTGCATATAACCATGTAAATAGAGAAAGTTTATTACAAAAAACTTGACTTTTATGGGATGGAAGGCACAGTTCTCTGCCTCATGCAGTCTTACTAGAATGAATAGTTTTAGACTGTCTGTTCTATTAATAATCATTTGCCAAATGAGTTTGGTCTGTCTCAGCACCCTGTGATGGACTCTCTCCTCTTTCTTGTATACTTAAATAACCTTCCAAAAGCATTTTGTGATGATTAAAACCTTGAAATTATATTGAATGTCGATGATACCACTTTTGGTCAGGCAATAAACAGAGGACACAGAGTGGTTACTTGAAAATCTGTTAATCACGCTAATCAATGGTTTGTTAGTAATCAACTGATGCCTTTTGCATATCTGAACTCAAACTCGTAATAATTGTGAACTACATGTCAATCATGTTTTAGTGTAATTGTAATTGATTTAAATTTCTGAGTTTTAATTTTTGACTTGTCTATAAATGCATTGTATTTTTCAGATTAATAAATATGTCTATTTGTTTTTCTTGGAAGATTAAATTAAATTATTTTCTAAAATAAAGACTCATCAATTATTGTATATTGAAGGTATGTCTGAGAGAATCAAGGGTGCCCGAGAAAAACTGGTAGAACAACTAGCAAAAGCAGGTTCGAAAAGGTCTTGGGACCACATCATCAAACAACTAGGAATGTTTAGTTATACAGGTAACTAGATAAAATATAATAAAAAATCAATAAAAATAATTCGTTGGCGGTACAATAAGACCATTACAAAGCGGGTAAACTGAGCAACACAAGAGTTGACTATGAACAAAATTTAGTTATAACATTGACACCTGTTATTTTTTACCCATTATTTTTGAAGCCCAAGTTAGTTTAAAAATTAATGCTTCTGAAGCTCTAAAAGCTTTTACTGTTACACTGTTTTCTTAACAGTTAATATTTGTTGCTATTTAAAACATATACAGCTGTATCACTAAAGCAGTTTAACTTTAGATCGGGTCTAACTTGACAATTATGGGTTTAAGATGACATATGCAATAAGACCACAAATAATTTTACTAAATGTCACATATACAAAACCAAAAGTGAAATAAGCAAATTATAACTGGTGAATTAGAAGTTTTAATTTCCATGGCAACTAGATCTGATCTAACTTTTACACCATGTTAATGAATCTACGGGTGAATGATTACATTTGACAATTCTCACCTGTCATTATGAATACATGTGTAGTTATTTGTCAAAAGCTGATATGCCAATTTTTAAAGGTTTTATTAAAATTTGTATAAAGCTAAACTTGTAAATGTAACTAACTGATCATGTCTTAAAATTCTACCTTACATGTTATATTCATACAGCACTTTCAAAAACTTGTTATGTAACTTTTCCCCAACCATGGCAAAATATATTTTTAAAGAAAATATAGCCTATTAGGTAATATATTTTTAGGCATAATAAAACTATTATATTATTACTACTACTATTATATACAAAAAATTTAATTTTGTTTTCTGCAAAATCAATAACATTAACATATCAGCTTTTAGCTTGGCTTTTAGCATACAACAACAGATTTAAACTTTCTTATTAAATATGTTTTATTGTCAAAGATCAACCTGGTAACTCCCTTAAATCCTTTACAAAAATTGTATTAATAAAGATTGAAAAAAATAAAATTAACAACACAATTAGTCTAAATGTCAATACATGAAGCATCTCTATCATGTAAAATTAGAGTGCAAAGAGGGGATTAAGACTGGGGTGCTACAGGGCAAAGTCCTAGGCCTGATATTTAGTGATGAAGACTGGACTGGAAATTGTAATGACTGGTTTTAAAAAAGTAAAAACCTTACTGGGAACTTACAAACTGTCACTTAATCTAACAAAACTACCTAATTATATTGCCTTTTCTATGAGAACAGCCACCAGACCAAAATGTTCACATATTAATCTAGAAAACATAAAGTATTTTGGTATCATTTTTATATACTTGGAGAAATTTTAAACAAAAAAGTTCTTATAATGATTTATAAAGCTCTTGTTGAATCTTTGTTAAGGAATTTTTGTATGGGGACCACTATATAATAATGCAAACTAAATACAATACAAAAGTACATATTAAATGTAATTTATAAAAAGAATTGATTATATCCTACAGCACTGTTTTTCACTGAGAAAACAGATTAATATTAGAACTATATATTTGACAGCAATGTGAATGTTTGTTCATTTCAACGAGGTGAAAAAGACTAAGTCAATTGTGCATATTGTATTCGCTCAGAAAAAAATAGAAGAAATAAGAATTATAAAAGCATAAATCTGAAATGTATAAATTACCTGACTTCTAAAAATTATAATCTGATACCAAGCAAAATCAGGTCTACAGTAAGAAAAAAATCAGTAACTTTGTGATAAGTGTACAGGGTATTAGAGGTTTGACAACACCATCATAGTATGGACCATTTTAATCAAAAAATTTATATAATGTTGGGTTTGGTCAATTTTGAGAAAAATGACCTTAAATTTGTATTTTATATTATTTAATTTTGAGCACAACGGTAACACTATTATTTATTTTATCTTGTAAAACAGTTACTTATACTATTTTTATGTAATTCATAATTTTTTTTTTTAATAAAATATCTGTACAATCTAAATTTAGAGAAAAAGCACCATATTGGAAACCCAATTTTTACCTTAATAAGACCTTACATCATTTACCACAAAATAAATTAAACATAGTTCAATGTTCAGTGAAAACCAGACAAAATGTAGTGTTTTGTGTTTGCTCAAGTTTAAATATGCCACGTGCGTTTTAAAATGTTTATAAATGAAGAACAGAAAGTAAAGATAACACATTGTTCAATCAGTTCAATAAAATTGATTCAAAATTAGCTTTTTGACACCTATGCATAAATGTTTAAAGTGAGCATTTGCTTTAACTTTTTATAATAATTTTTTTGAATTTCTTTGTGCTATAAATTGGTTTTTGGTAAGTTAACATTTCTTAAGACTCAGAAACTAATAAACTAAAATTGTGATCTGTAGGCTTTTGGTGTCAAAAATGTGGAAATAATTTATCTCAGAAATTATTATTGTTTAGATATACTTCTGTTTCATTATACAATGTGGTTCCTAATTACTAACCTATATACCAAATAAGTAATTCATACATCCCGTCAGCTGCATGGTATTTCAACAATCAAGAATAGTGTAAACCTTTTTGTTCTTTGACAAAATACAACTAAGCTGATAGAAAGCTGCGCGAAAATTGCGCACTTAACTAATTATTAATTATATTTAACACAACTAAAATCTTTTCAAAAATTAAACATTTTAAACTGTAATATCTCAAAAACCATTTAGAACTGACCAATGGCATATAGAAACTTGTTGCCCAAATCGAATAGACAATTACCTATTAAAATATTCGTATTGAAACCCAAACACTCAGTATATTTGAGAAATTTTAAATGCTTGCTATTTTGTTTGACTAGTGAAAGCCTGTAAAGTTGGGCACTGAATGTTTAATGCATTATCATAACTTGATACATACAAGTGTATCTATTACTTAGGTGTCTTACCCCCGATTGCACAAAACTTAATTGCTGTTTAAAATATTTAACGAAGCTTTCGGGTTTGACAAACTGGATCGAAGAAATTTAGGAACTCACTCTAAAAAAATTTGACATTCCGTTAAACATTCTAAACTTTAACTGAGATCTCTGCAACCGGCCAATAATATTGTTTAAGAATATTAACAAAAGTCATAATTAAAAAAAAATATTGTAATATGCAATTTGCTGTTGAATAAATAAATAAATAAATTAAGCTCCAATAAAGCCTCAGTTTAAGTTTTGCAGTCTATTTCTTCATCACACTATTTTGCTATCTACATTTCACTCTAGTTTGTAAAATTTTAGAATTATTTTCTTTTTATATAGCTGTAATCTGGCATAATAACTGGTTTTAGAAATCCTAAGCTATAGGGTGTTATTATCTTGATTTCAGGACAGAGAACCCCTTGGACCCCCTTAAATACCCCATTTGTTTTAATAAAACTGATTTTGTTATAAGAATGTTTGTTTTTTTATCATAAAGCATATTTTAATGGAAAAACAAAAATTCTATGAAATCAATATTATTATTTATTTTGAAAAAATATGCAAAGATCATTGCCTTTCGACTGATCTGCTTAAGTATTAGGATTTAAAGAAACTTTGTCAGTTTGGTATTTAAAACAGAACATTTTATAAATTTTCATATCAGTTATCATTATCTGGATTCAAATTATCAAGAATTACATAGATATTAAAAAAAAAATGTTTATAAATCTGTTAGAAACAAGACAACTACTTATGATGTTTATTTTTTTCAGGAATGACCAAAGAACATGTTGAAAAATTAGCAAAAGAACACAGTGTATATTTAACTGCAAACGGACGAATTTCAGTTGCTTCATTAGGAAGCAAAAATATTGAATATGTAGCTCGAGCAATCCATGATGTAACAAAATAGGATTTACTCAGTACATATAATCCATGGGTATTTTTTCTTGTAAAAATACCCAACTTTCTTTATGTAATAAAGAAACCGAAAAAACCATAACTCCTTTAAAATCCTTTAAGGTCCATTCAATATGTTTATGCAAACAATAAAGTTGTTGGTCAAGTAAGAAACAGATGTTTTAATTTAAAATTAATTAAAAAAAAACCCAAATTTGTAGAAATATTCTCTGAAGACCAATGAAAAATGAACAATACCAAAATCAGCATGAAAAATAAGACTTGATGAAAGACTTACCTTGTCTTTTACCTCTATCATTTCGGCCTTTGGCACTAACCGGACGCGTATTGCACAGTCGAAATCTAGCTAAACCTTCGCCCATTTTCAGAAAAGGTTTCTTAGGCTTTGGATTAACTGTCACAGGTCTATCCTCTGCTAACTTTTCCTCTAAAAGTTGTTCAAATGGTTTTGTAGGTGAAATTTTTCTTCTGTCCCATTCTTTAGAATCGCCACTTTTTCCTAAAGAGTGGAAACTAGAATTTGGACTATCCTCGAGAGCAATACTTTCACTAGACTTCCGCTGATCCACAGATCGACGGGTCGTTGTGTTCCTGGATTTTTTAAGTAAACTGTCATAGCTACCTTGCCAAAGTTTCAATTCTTGGAGCTGCACGAGACTTAAGGAAGGTGAAAACGTCATAGTGTAAAGTTTAATTAATGTACATTGCTCACAAAAAATTTTGAGAACATTATTAGTAATTTTTGAATTTTTGGACGTTAAAACTTTGTTTGACAGACTGAGGTTAAGTAAATGTAAACAAAAGAAGGGCAGAGAAACATTAGAGAAATAAGTTTTGAGTATTCTGTTGGAATTACTACTGCAATCGTAATACTTGCTCCTAAAAATTCAAAATTCGTATAGCAGAGCTTGAGTCTAGAGCCAACTAATAAATTCTAAGTGAAAATACAGTGAAAGAAAATCAAAAAATATCTATTAAAATGATGAATATATACATATGACTAGTTTCCAGTTAAAGTTAAGTTACAAATTCAGTAAAACATAGATAAGCAAGCAGTAATTGTTATTAATTGAAACATATTTATAAAAAAAATTGAAATTTTTATCAATTTACTATTAGCAAATTTGATTATTAGTTATATTAAACACAAAAAAATAGCAGATGACATACTAAAAAAATGATTTTAAAATAAATTTGACGCCTTCCGCAATGTTGCCAAGTATCTGACAGCTGTCAGGCCATTGGTTTTTGTGGCGTTTGAGAATTGACATTTTACAAACTTCACTCCTGCTCCTGTTATGGTTATACTTTTGTTTATTGTGCAAAAATCAAACAAATTAAAATAAATTATATTTACAAAATTTTAGACAATTTGCACATTGTTTAAAATTTAGATCACGTATAGTGATTGATGTATGTATGTAATAAACTTTGTATTATTAATACTGGCAAATTTAATATTTATCAGGTATTATTCAAGTACTATTTGCAATTGCTGCTAGCATGGTTTTCTTATTAAGGCATGTTGAAAATGGTGAGTAACAGTGATTATATTATTGTACAATATATTGAAAATCAGCTTTTATTTTAATTATTTAGGAGAAATATTAATTTTGGGGCATAACAAAACATACACGTTAGGTCGCAGTCGAAGAAACAGTATCCATTTAAAAGAATGGACAGTAAATAAGTATCATGCTACGTTAGAAGTAACGGTAAGGAGTGAGAGTAATTTTTATTATGCAATTTTTATTAATTATTACATTAATTACCTAGGATAATTATTTAGTTCATATATAAAAAATCCATTATTAGTAGAAGTAGTCATATCTTATTTTTTAGGCTGGTCATGCAGATATTGAAGACAACAGTTCAGACTTTGGCACATGGGTCAATAAACAAAAAATCAGTGAACCTTTTAGATTGAGAAATGGTGATGTTATAGTCTTTGGGAAGGAACATTGCAAATATGTGTATGTATATCAGAAGCCCTATTGTTAATATTATATTGTAACATGATTTTTAGAATTAATTATTAGTGTTGCAGTGTCTGATGTATTACAGTCTACAATAACACCCAAAATATATTATTCAGTTTTAACCAAAGTATCAACATGACATTGTACTGACTTAAACTGGAGCATGTTTTCTTTTATAATTATTACATTTTAGCTTCTTGGAGCCCAAATTTCAAGCTTTAATAGACAAAAGTATTTCAAAACCAACAAGCTGCATGATATCACAAACTTTAAGGGAATTGAATATTGGATTGGCCACAAATTATACAAGAGATAGTACACATTATGTTACAGAATCAGTGTCTCTTACCACTCTTAAGGAGAAAACCATTTTGAATTATCTTATAGAGCGGCAAACTGTGATTGTACCAAAGTATTTTGTTGACATATTGACAAACATAAAAGAAGCACCTTTGATTCCTAACATATACAGATACATGCCAGATATTGATATCAGTCTTAAAAGCAAAGGCATAGAGGATATAAAGCCAAGAAAAAATAGAAGGCACATATTTGATAATATGATATTCATATTTTTTGATAAAAAATATTTTTTGGACTTGATGAGTCTTATTGTAAAATGTGGTAAGTAATTGTAAACATAGAATAAAAGTAGAAATATTTTTAAAATGTAGCTACATTTCATAAATTAATCAGAATAATTAATCTTGGCAAATAAATTTAAACATTGGGATATTTTGTCAAGGTCTTTTTGAGTAGGTACATACAGGTTTGGTGAAAAACATATAAACATGGCAATTAAAAAAAATTAACACATTATTACACATAAATATTTTAAGTAGTGCATTTATATGGTTTGTCAGGCACATAATTTGTGAGAGACTTCTCAAATTTAAATTTTAAAATGTGACTAAGAAGCAACCTTGTCTAATACAACTCGCCAATGTTTACAGTTGTACAAAATATCTTTTAAAATCCAGGCACCCTTCAATTAATTAAGCAAATTCATGTATCCATAATTTGTTTATTATTGTCTTAGGTATTTGATGGAACAAAGTGTCTTCGTTTCCTTATGTAACATTTTGATTATGTATCAAAATAATAGTTATTAAAGTCTGATAACGGTCACTATGACCGAAACTGGTAAGATAAGATATAGTGTAGTTTCTGACATTGCCTTTACCTTACATTGTTAAAAGGATGGATTTTTTTTAGGTGGTGATGCAGTGCTCTACTGCCAAAGCCGAGATTTCTTTATAGACTTATTCAAAGATACAACTAGTACATGTAAATATATGCTGGTCAATCATAACACAGGTGGCAAAAAATCACCATCAATGGACTCGTTTTGGAGAAGCATGAAAAGTAGGGATAAGACAGTTTCTCTAATAAGTACTGATGATGTGTACATCAGTATACTAAAAGCAGAGGTGGCTGCTGTCAAACAAGAGCTCTTACCTGAAAGGGCCCGTTCCATTGGTAAGGGTCTTGTTGCAGTTATTGCTTAAACATTAGACATTAGGGGCGAAGAGCCCTCTTATTTTTAAAAAGCTCTTTTCAGCAGAGCATGCATTAGAACCTTAGACTTCACAAAGCTGTAATCTTGTGTTGACATTGATAGATCAAATGATCTGTACATTGTTGGTGTAAGGTATGATCCTGGTAATAGTTCTTGACCCCTATTCTCTTGAATCTCAGTTTTGATATATTATATGTATACCCAAAGGCTTTAACTATTCAGAAAGTACTTCTAAACTGGTTGTATTGAATCTATAGTAGCGTCAATGTGGGTAATTGGAAATGAAACTTTAAAATTCGCGTTTTTGGCTGATTAAATATAGATTTTAAATAGAAACATTGTTTCTAGTGCAAAGTGCATGCTATATTTGTGAGGTGAGACTTTAAACAACATATTTTTATATGAATTACTAATATATTAGTTGTTTTTTCCTTAATATGGGTCGTTCTCTTTTACCCCAGGATTTTAAAGAAAAAACAGGATTTCGGGGGTAATTGGATACAAGTAACTTCTCATGCAATTAAAATAAGGGACTTATTATAGGGACAAATAGAAACATTTGAGATATTTTATTAGGAAAAATACAAAATGTTAACATAACCAAACATCACTAAATTCCTTATAAACAGAAATCTAAATGATAACATATTCTTACATATATTTTGTTCCTAATAATAATTAAACTTAATTGTGATTAAACATACTAAGCATTCTCAAAAATGTCAAGAGCTTTCGAAAACTTATAATATATTCATTCTCCTTTTACCAAAAGGTTAGGTTCTGGGGTAATTCCAATTATTTGGTCTACAGTAATGAAACTAACATCAGAATCAACCAAATAAAAAACTTTGCGTTCGCTATTTAAACATTTTAAGGAAGTCACTTTAATTTCACCATCTTCGGAATCGATATCCTCTATTATACATAAATATCTGTAAGACATAGTCATTCTCTTCCCTCCTTTAAAGGCAACTACCACAAATATTCCTTTTTTTAACTTGGTCATTTCCACAGACTCCAGTTCTTCAAACTCTTCTATTCCTTCATCCCATGGACTATCGTCAGTCTCTGCATATGAAAGTATTCCTTCACTCAAATCTGAACTTGATAATTCTTAATTTTGCCTCTTTTTTTTTATGTTGCATGACCTTTTGACTTTCTTTGTTAATACCTGGTAATTTTCCAACTGGTATTTTTTTTTCGTTTCCCCTGGATTTTTTTTATTTCTTTCCTCCTCTTTTTATTTGATTCGGTTTAGAAGATCTTCTGTCATTAGGACCTCTCCATATAGTCTCTGCATATGAAAGTATTCCTTCACTCAAATCTGAACTTGATACTTCTTAATTTTGCCTCTTTTTTTTATGTTGCATGACCTTTTGACTTTCTTTGTTAATACCTGGTAATTTTCTAACTGGTATTTTTTTTCATTTCCCCTTGATTCTTTTTTATTTCTTTCCTCCTCTTTTTGTTTGATTCGGTTTGGAACATCTTCTCTGTCGTTAGGACCTCTCCGTATACTAATTGTTTTAAGCTTGGTATAACTTTTTTTTCAGGTGGACTCAAAGGGGACTGTAGATGAAAGTATTTTTTTCTCGATAAAACTTAAGCTGTTCAGAATCAAATCCTTTTTCACGAAATTTGGCAGGATTCAGGAGTCAAGTGGCTCAGAAATTTTATTAACTCAATATTATTATTTATTGCGGCTTGAATAATAGTCACACTTATATGACTAATAACTACAGTGACTATCAAATAAAAGTAGAGCTTACTGTTGTGGCTTGTTTTGTTTTATGCAATGTTGATTTACATGAGGAATAAAACCATATATTGGTGTAACTGTGGCTCTTCTATCCATCCATTCTTACTAGTAGCGTATAGAGTTCCTGCTAAAGCCTTATCCAAAATCCACCTGGCTTGTACATCCGCACCCGTAAAAATAATCAAAGGAGGCAGATAGATACCATCAGCTGTGATACAAACAAAGACTGTTGTGTCCTCCCTTTGGGAGCCTCTAGAAACACGATACAGAGCTTCTCCTTTTACTTCAATACCTTTGATACGCTAAGGATCTCTCTTAAAGCCAGTTTCGTCAGCGTTAAAAACAAATGATGACATACCAGGCAGATCTAGCCCATTTTCTTGAACAGTCTGTTCTAATTTATGATAAAAATCAAAAATGATCTTGGGTTTTTTTGCAGTTTTTGAAGGTGTAGAAGAACGTAGGGTGTCACAATATAAATGAGCGGTACCATTCCTCCCCAGGAGTTCCATCTGAAAATCTTATTTTTATGTCATTTATTTTAATATATTCTCCCACTAATCTTAATAGTTCTGTCTTATCACAAGGAAAGCCCATGTTTGCTCGCATTTTTAAGCAAAAAACAATGTCATTTTCAACATTCATCGGTATTGTTAGAGAAACACCAGCACCCATTTTATCAATTGGCACTTGTCTACCCTTTATCCTATTATAAATAACCAATACTGGAATACGGTAAAATTCTGCAGCCGCCCTATAGGTTTTTTTTTCTTTTGAACATCGTCAACAGCCCTGGCAAAATCTTCTAAACTATAGGCTGGTGAGTCCCGCTTTTTAATATATTTACGTGGCATATTTTATCCGATAGGTAGGAGGTATAGATCTAGAAAAGAAGGAAGAAATCAGCTCCTCCTCATATACCTCAAGCAGGTGTTTTCATTTACCCCCTTATTAGTTTATTTAGGGGTAATTGGAAACACTGCCCGAAAAACCGCCATACGTTAAATAACATCAAAATGAATATTTGCAGAGGGATAAAGAACTTATAAATAGTATGTCATAAAAGGGATATCAAACTTACCTAAAGTATGTTGCCAAAATTTTCAGTATTTTAAACTCTATCAGAACGCACAGGCAGGATTAAAAACATAACAAAATTCATAAAGCAATAGCAATGCAAACAAACAATTCTGGCGCGTAGTAAAGCGTTGTTCCTAAATGTACTTTAAGTTATTTATTCTTGCTGTTTCCAATTAAATGGCTTTTTAAGTTTGGACATCAAAATTCAATAGTATCGCCAAACTCAATAAAATACAGTACAAGCTCTATAATTTAAATACTATGTTGCAAGGCCTTATTTCAGGTATCCAGTGGTTCGAATTACCAAGTTTATAAGGAAAATAGTTCTATTTAATTTACTCATAATATTAAAACAAAAGATATTACCTATATACGTACATATTATTTTTATAAGAACGTGATTAAATATTTTATTTAATTACCATTAAGCATACAACTACATTAAAGAATGAAACATATAAAGTACATAATATGTATAACATGTACATAAATGCATAACTGTAAAGCCCTACTTATTACAACCTTTCAAGTTTTTTAATTTTGGCCTGGGTCTGCTTTTTCATTAGTGTGTCTTTTGTTTGAGCTCACATTTCATGTAGAAAATCGATGCCAGCCAGGACATTTGTTAAAATTTAAGACAGCATCACAATGTGTCACTAATTAAGGTTTGCCATCAATAACATCTTCAATCTCACTCTCAGAAACTTCATCAAATCATCAAAATTTAAAACGTGAATTATTTACTCACTGTGAAAATCGTCAATTAAATTAAATTTTAACATTAAAAATAAACAAAATTTGTGTATAATTAGTGGAATATGCTGCTCAAACTTTTTTGTTGCTCTGAAAGTGAAGTTCAGTGGATTAGTCGAAGATTTTCAAAGGAAAATTAATTAGTAACTTCGTCATATTTACCCGCAAATTACCCTTGTGAGGTTATATTTACTTGTCAACTTCATATCATTTTTAATCTGGATTACTATTTAATAGTACCAATACCACCGCTTATCAGGCTTAGAATCAATATGGGTGACAATGAAAATCAAACTCCAGCTTTAAATGTTGCGCGACGAATAAATTTGCTAGCTTTGTATGTGTGGTCTGCACCGGAGTATATCAAGTTGCTTGAATAGGAAAAGTAACTTTAAGATTTTAGATAAACACAGAAACTGTTCCAAAAATTGCGAAAATTTGGATCTAGAAAAGAAAAAAAACTTGATGATTGCGCTCTATTTGATTCTCAATACAATAGGATAAAAAATATGTTAGAACAAAAGGAAAATGAGTTTGAAAAGTATGTTCAAGAAAAAGATGACGAAATAAGAAATATGGATAATGAAATACAAAAATTAAAGAATGACCTAAGGGCACATGAGTTATATTTACAAAGACAAAAAAGAAACTCTGTAAGTCTCCAAGAGAATGCTGTCGAAGCAGAAAAAAAGTCCGATGAAACAATAAAAAATCAACGTTCATCAATATCTTTACTTAACAAAAAATTGACTGAAATGGAGCAAGAAAAAATTGTTTTATGTGAAAAACTAAATTCAGAAAATCAGTTATCGCAATCATTGAATGAAAGAATCGCTGATATGAATCACTCAATGCATCAAATGATAGACTCTATAAGAACCTTGGAACATGACAATGATTGGTACCAACGTGAACTATCCAGAATGAAAAGGGAGTTAGAGCTGCGAAAAGTTTGTGAAACAGTCCCTGATTCATTTCAGTCGGAACATATCATTAATAACATCATTATTGAAAAAAGGCCAAAGATCTTTGTTATTGGTAATAATATTGTAAGGGGTTAAATCTTTAATATTAAACAAATTACGCAGTGTAGGTTTGATATTGACTGCCAACTGAGAATTGGGGTAAAGGCAGGCGTTTAATAAAAACAAAGAATTACACCAAAAAGGATTATGTGCTTCTATTCATGTCGCCACTCGAATGTATCAGGGGAAAGAAAATAGACCTACAGTTAATACTTAACCTTCTAGAAAATACTCAAAACACAAATCTTATAATTATTGGACCACCGCTATGGCAAAATCGACCCATCCTCAATAAATTTATCGCCCAACAGAACTCTTCGATAGACTTGGCCTTATTGCAGCATAGGACAAATGATGTCAGTTTTGTTCCCTTAACCAACATTGCCTTATCCGGATCAATGAACCACGAATCTATGTTTAAAATAACAGAGTATTTGTTAAACAGATTTGTTATAAACAAATTAAAACCTGAAGACCAAACTGTTGTTCCAGCGACCAAAAATACCCCTGCCTCAGATTCCCAATCGAAAGCACACTCAGTTAGTCAAGCAAAAAACGATTAACTCACCAGAGCAACGGAACCTCCACAAATAAGCTAAGAATATACTACCAAAATACGAACGGATTTCGATCCAAGACTGTAGCCTTTTTCGAACAAATTTGCCTACACTGAATACGACGTGGTTTTGACGGAAACATGGTTAAACGAGGGTATACTTAGCCAGGAACTGTTTCCGGATAGTTATGTTATCTACCGAAAAGATCGTGATCCTTTAGCTACTGGTAAGCATAATTGATTGCTGTCAAGTCAACCTTGTCTTCTGTTGTTTACTCTTGCCGAGAAATTCGCTGGATGAACTGTGGGTTGGTATACTTATAAACAATGTACACTATGTATTTGGCATTGTGTATGTTCCTCCATCGTCACTTGTAGCTGTGTATGATGAGCATATTGCGTCAATTAATTATGTGATGGAAAGAAGGCTAAACTCTAAAGTAATCATTCTTGGTGACTATAATTTACTCAACTTTGTTAAGAATGTTGTGCTCATCGAACCATGGGACTCACCCGTGAACGAAGAAAACTACTTACAACTTTTCAATAACCAACCAGAATATGTTTTAGTATCGAACAACTATCCCGAAGTGAACCTATATGACTGCTTATTTTTTAACGACCTTAAACAGTTTAACAATATTTATAACTATAATAACGTGATGGATCTTGTGCTCTCCAATTGTGTCAACTTATCCGTTGAAGGGTGTGACTCACCATTATCAAGACCTGATAATCATCATCCACCTCTTATTGTGTCAATGTTGTTGGACCATTCTATGTGTGAAGCTATTCATGATATCTACAATTATAACTTCTTCAAAGCTGACTATGATGGACTAAACGACTTTTTTGAGATATCCGACTGGTCGCCACTTCATTCTTTGGAACTGAGCCTTGACGACAAGGTTTCATATTTTTATGACATCATTGAAGCTGGTATTGAACAATTTGTACCAAAAGTTCTACAAAAGAGTCTTACCTTTCCTGTTTATTTTTCTAAAGAAAGTATTAACCTGATAAAGCAAAAAAACAAGCTATTAAATAAAATCAATAAAAAAGAAGAAACCCTGAATTAAATAAGCAATATAAAGAAGTAAGAGTAAAATCCAAGAAAAGCATACAAAAAGATACCAAGGATTTGTTGTTCGATCTCAGCATAATTTAACTAATTTTTGGAAGTAAAAATCTAAACGATACTTATAGGGATATCCCAACCACATGCACTTTAACGACAGGACTTCATCAGATCCCAGTCTGTCTATGTAGTTTCATGCAACAATTCCATACCACCTGATGTTATTCAGAACATACCATATATCAATGATACTCTTAAATCAGTTGACATTACGTCTGACAGTGTGTTTCAAAATTGATTGAATTGGATGTTAATAAGAGTCCTGGCTGTGAATCGCTCCAGTATTTGCAAAAAACTGTAGTCCAACTCTAAGCTTACCACTCAGTCTGATATATCAGGATTCACTAAGAGAAAGCAAATTTCCCACTACTTGGAAAAAAGCAACAGTTCCAATATTCAAAGTGGTTCCGATGTTACAAACTACCGCCCAATTTCAGGGTTAGCATGTTTTGGCAAGATTTTGGAATCGTTGGTGACTGACGGTTTGTCTACTTTTGTGCATGGAGTGATCTCACCAAATCAGTACGGGTTTTTACAGCGGAAGTCGTGTGAGGCCAATCTCACGGTTTATTGTAGTGAACTGTCATCCTTGATGGATAGCAATATACAAGTGGACACAATATATTTTGATTTTAGAAAATTTCACCCCTTGATCCTCCTGACAAAATTGTTTCACTATGGTATTCAGGATCCCCTGCTGTCCTGGATTCAGAGCTACCTGACTGACCGCGCTCAAAAAGTGAAATTCAGGAATACACTGTCGAAAGATATTGATGTATATTCTGGCGTCCCACAGGGTTCTCATCTGGGACCAATATTATTTTTGATGTTCATCAATGATTTGTCATTAGTGTTCCAAGAGTGCTCGTTCTTAATGACCTGAAAATATTCAAACCGAATTTCCGAAGCAGATGCCACAGGTCTTCAAGAAATTATCAATAGTCTAATAAACTGGTGTAAACTTAACAGAATGAACCTCAATGCTTCAAAGAGTAAAATAATAACCTTTATGAAAAAACAGCCGATCTTGAATGAATATCACATTGAAAACACCCCACTTCTACGTGTCAACTTCGTAAATGACTTGGGAATCATTTTTGATTCGGAGCTGAAAAATATTGAAAACATAACATCAAAAGCATTCAGGATGGCTGGATTTATTATGAGGCAATGCTGGGATTTTAAGGATATAGAGGCTTTAAAATCTATTTTCTATGCTTTGGTCAGGAGTCATTTGGAATATGCCTGTGTAGTGTGGTCACCAGTATACAGGGTCCATGTGAAACGTCTGGAGAGGGTCCAGTCGAAGTTTGTGAACTTTTGCTGCACAAACTGGGAATTAATGGGGAATCACTGCAATATATCAAGCGGCTTGAGATTCTTGGCATAGACACACTCGAGATACGTCGAATAAAACTCAGTATGTCTTTTGGATACAAGATTCTTAACAACCTGGTTGATTCCCCTGATTTGCTTGGACAAATAAGATTTTTGTCAGACCAACCAGACAAATTCGTCCATTTAGGACTGATATAGGAAGAAATGAACCAATAAATAGAATTATGTCTCTGTTCAATCAATTCCTGCCTGCTGATTTTGATATTAATGAATGTTCACTGAGAAACTTTAAAATGGAAATTGGTAGAATTGTCGACGATTTTTATATACACATTTAAATTGAAACTGTTTGTTATCTGTAATTGTAAGTACTGTCTTTTTATAATGTATTATTGTTTTTTTTTTTTTTAATGTATCTTAATTTGTCTTTATTATGTACTATTTAGGTTAATGCCTGTAATGTACTTTTACTTTACTAAATAAATAAATTGAAAAAAAAAAATCAAAAATTAAACAGTATATATTTTTTGTTTAATAGTTAGTTTTGGGGCTCACGAAAAAAACATTTTCTCCAAGTTCTCCTACTTCTGATGGAAGTGGGATGAAATGTACAAGAAGTTGGAAATACAATAATCCTTTTTTCTTTGTCATACCGCAAATACGGTGGTATATAAATTAAAAGCTTATAAAATTCTCTGCAAAAAAGATTGTATGTACTTTTTATGTAACACCAGTACTAACTCCTTAGCATGTCCTTATCGAGATAATTTTTGAAGTATTACTTCATGATGAACAATGTCATTCAGATTACAGAATTTTCAGATTAATGACTGTTCAGATTAAAGAGGTTTCACTGTACTATTTGGCTTGTATTCATTACAGGGCGTAACTGTAGAAGAGTAGAAGTTGTGGTAGATGTAAATAAATAAAATTTTATAAACATCTCGTACAAATATTATAAAATGAATATACCTACATACCTTTTTAAAGAAAAATAGACCAACCTGTTTAGGGAAGTCCATGCAGATGCTTCCATGCATATAGCAATTTTATTCATACAAAATGGAAAATCTTTTTTCTCACAAGTATAATTGTATCAGATGTTCTATTTTTCAACTTTTTCAAAGTAAGAGGGAGGTACTGCTTTTTGTATATAATTTATTACCCCTTTATAAATTGCATTTAAATAGACACAACATTTTTATTTCACAAAAAAAAATTAATATGAAAAGTAAAGAAACAGGTTCGAAACCAGCGACAAGGTCTAGTCGAGTTGAAAGTAAGATGAAAAGGAACCTACGCATTAAAAAAAACTTCCTGCAGGTCGACCTCAAAAAAATGTGTTATGTATAGGCAATTTAAATTACATTTCGGTTAAAAATGGGTTCAAAAAGGTTCACGCGCTGCAGAAATACAAAGACATGAGTACAATTTACCACTTCAAACTTTGCAGTTACGTAGAAAAAGGATCAATGTAAGACGGTAAAGAGCCATTTTGTAGAAAAAAAATTATATGAGAAGGCATGTGCGTCAAAAAGTGGTCAAAAAATAGTCGAAAATGGACAAATCTACTTTTATTTTATGACTCTAGATTTGATTGTTTCCTAAAAATTCGCATTTAGCGCCCAACTATACATATTTCCTTATTAAAATCACATTGAAGCTAATACATATCTCTTATAGTTTTAACATAATATTGCAGCGGCGGAAGGCTTGCAAATGATCCATATTACTGCTTGCAGTTCCCCCTTAACTGGTTATAAATATAGAATGTAAGCTTAAAAGTGAAATGGGGAATGTTTTTAAATGGAATATAAATTTTGAAAATGAGGGTCTATCTACCTAAAAAACAATAAAATGTGATAAGCACCACAGTTCACTATAAAACATACTTGCTTATACCATAGTTTTTTTTTGTCATAATTAAATTATTATTAAATTACACATAGTTTATTGTAATTTCTTGGCTACACTACAGGGTGCAGGTGGTTATGTGGAATGGCCTTTAATCAAACTTCTCCACCTGCATTCTTTGTATTAGACGATAATTATTATTATTATTACATTAGGATCTCAAGTTAGTGAGAGACACTTGAGCGCACCACTTTCTAGGAACAGACTGTAGATAGATGTGTGGTGGGTTGTGTGCTTTCAATAGAAGAATGTTAGAATGTTTAATATGCAATCAAATATTCTGAATTCCTTTGGAATTTAAGACTGTTAGTTTTAGCAATTTTATGTTATCGATTTTTACTAAAATCACTAGCTTATCTTGAACTGAATTCATGCATAACAGGGAGGCTAACAAAGAACGAACACACTTTTTTTCTTGTACTTTTTTGTTAAAGTTTATCAGAAAAATTTTTGAAGCAGATCTTAAAACAAGAAATGCAAATCCATTTTCCTAAAATACGAAGCACCAACAAAAAATAAATAGAGTACTAACAAGCATTAATAAAACACTAATAAACAATGTCTAATTTGGGCCGATAAGAAACATTTTTGGGGTTGACCAAAACAAACACAATGAATGACGCCTAGTTTGGGACGATCAAAACTTTAGGGGCTGACCTTCAAACAAAATAAATAAGTATTTTAAAAATTGAGCAAACAATAATGAAACTACTTGAAGCACTAACAAACAAAACTTAGTTTGGGTTGATCAGAAAAACTTTGGAGGATGACCTTAAAACAAAGGTAAGTGAATATTTACAAAAATAAGAAATCGCTAATGAAACTAATCGAAGCACCAAAGGGCAGTAATGAAGCGCTAATGAAACACTAGGAATCACTAAAGAATGAGTCCAAATTTGAGTGGATCAGAAATACTTGGAGGGCTCATATTACATTAATAATAAAATATATGGGGGCTGTTATGTGGGGAAGTAAAAATAGGCATGCTTCCCAATTTTCCTGAGGGCATGATTCCCAATGAATGGACTGTATTACTTAACTATACTGATTTAAGAACGTTATTAATGAAAATGAAGTAATAAACTGACTTTTTGAATTTTCGTAGAACCTGTAGCTGGAAGTTCAGCAAATTCCAATATTGTTGTCCTGGACTCTAACGATGACGAACAGTCGTCTAGTGGCGACGAATCTCGTATAGGGATCGTCGCGCAGATAGTAAGGAAAGATGCCAAAAAACCAATCAATACATTTAGCAGATTAGCTGCAGCTTATAAAGAACAAAAATCATTAAAACGAACTGTTTCGGAGAATCATGCCAATTCAAAGGTTCTTAATAAATGGATTAATAGGTGAGTAATATAATTTTGTTACATTTACCTATTCATTTATTTACATTAAAATACAGGGTGTCAATTAAGTACTTGTACAAACTTTAAGGGGTGATTTTTTGACTAATTTTAAGATTAAAAGTTCATATGAACAAATATTGACACCAAATAAAAAAACAATTTTATTTGGTTTTTTGCTTATATTTTTGTTAAGGAACATGACAATTGGACAAAATTTGGGATTCTGGGTATATTGATGACGAGAAATTGAAATATTAGCTTAGTTTTTTATTTAATGTTAGAGAGCGCCACATACAGTGTTCTTCCTGAATTTAATTAACCATAACTTTTTTGTGAAGCCTTTTATGTCATTTTTGGCAGACCTATTCGCCATTCAATTTTACATAAAAAAGTTACTCTTAGTATTTTTCGCTAAAAGCAGCCCTTTTGGATAAAAAAGAAATTTTTTTTGGTTTCCGAGATTTTGAAAAATAAGCGAAAAAATACTTTTTCAGAATCACATGATATGTTAATGTGATAGAGTAACATAGTGAATTACCAAATTAGTGAAAATTGGATAAAAATAATAAAATCGTAAAATTGTGCTGCATCTTTCCTCTGCAGCCGCAGTACACAAGAAAATAGTATAGGTGAATCCATAGCAGGCCTTGGAAAACATTTGAGAGGTTTCCATGGTAGGAGAATCAGTCATGGCAGTTGATTTAGAATAAAACAAGTAGTTTTTTATCATTTGGCATTATAAGTAATAATTTATGGTGTGTTTTGTCCAAAATGTACCAATATACCAACGCGGAAATGGCACATATTCATTTTACTTATGGAATGGCTCGCGGTAATGCACAAGCTGCAAGAAGAATGTATCAGGCGCGATTTCCTCAACGGGTGGGGTCACACGTCCAAACTTTTATTAATATTCACGCAAGACTTTGTGAAACTGGCAGCTTTAAAAGGACAACAGATGTTCCAGGAACGCCTGCAACAGTTCGAACAGTTGAGATTGAAGAAGCTGTGTTAAACAGAATTGAAGAAGACCGACCTGCAAACTAGTACACGGAAAATAGCTCTTATTAACTAGAGATTTTTCCCTCAGACTCGATTTTTGTGTTTGGTTGCGTAATAGATTAATACGAACCCCGGATTTCTTAATCCATGTGCTTTTCACAGATGAAGCCTCGTTTTCTCGAAATTCCATAATTAACTTTCATAACAACCATATCTGGGCTGAGGATAATCCCAATGCTATCAGAGAAAATCATTTTCAGGTGCTATTTTCTCTCAATATTTGGGTAGGAATTATCGGTGATCACCTTATTGGACCTTGCATTCTTCCGCAAAGGCTTAATGGCGAAGAATATCAGAGATTTTTGGAGCACGAACTTCCCAACCATTTAGAAGAAGTTGATTTAGAAACCAGCAACATGTTGTGATTAATGCACGACGGAGCACCGCCACACTTTAGTGTCGTTGCGTGTCAATTTCTGGACGAGAATTACCCTAACCTTTGGATAGAGCTGGACTACAAGCCTGGCCTCCCAGATGACCAGATTTGAATCCTTTGGATTATTTTCTGTGGGGTCACTTGAAGTCTTTAGTTTATAAAAGTCCAGTCCAAAATGAACAAGATCTAAGAAATAGGATATTTGAATCTTGTGCCATTATTAATCAGACGCCAGGTAATATTGATGTTAAGGCGACTTATTGCATGCGTTGAAGTAGGCGGTGGTCATTTTCAACAATTATTGTAAAATAATGTTATTAACTAGTTTAGTTTTAGTCTTGTAGATGATTTAGGTTTTACAATCAATAAAAGATATATATTTTTTTGCTTATTTTTCGAAATCTCGAAAACGATCCAATTTAAAAAATTTCAACGCAGATTTAACTTCAAACCCTTTTTTATCCAAAATGGCTGCTTTTAGCGACAAATACTAAAAGCACCTTTTTTATGTAGAACTAAATGGAGAATAGGTCTGCCTAGTCAAAAATGACATAAAAGGCTTCACAAAAAAGTTATGGTAAATTAAATTTAAGAACAACACTGTATGTGGCGCCCTCTAACATTAAATAAAAAACTAAGTTAATATTTGAATTTCTCGTCATCAGTATACCTAGAATCTCAAATTTTGTCCAATTGTCATGTTCGTTAATAAAAATATAAGCAAAAAACCAAATAAAATTGGTTTTTGGACGCCCTGTATCTCAGAAAGAAAGCCGTTTCAGACCCATGTTCATATGAACTTTTCATCCTAAAATTAGTCAAAGAATCACCACTCAAAGTTTGTACAAGTACTTAATAGACACCCTGTATATACAATTTTTGCACAGGGTGTTCAGAAAGTAAATTAAGAGATTTTAAGGGTTGATACTTTTGCTAATTCTAAGACAAAAGGTTCATATAGACACATTTCCGTAACGGCTTAATTTTTAAGAAACAGGGTTTTGAATATTAAAAAAAATCATTTTTTTAAACTCGTGCAGAAATTCTACTGTCAGTTGTCACAAGTTATTACCATGGAATGAGTTATATTTTAAATTTTCAGAAGCATTTCTGATAGATAACAATTTATATATTTTGGGTTTTGGGCAGTCTATCTTAAAACTAGTCACAGGATTATATTGTATCCATAAGAACTTTTGAACAGAGCTTCGAGAAAAAATTAGAAATTCCCACATAGTTTTATCTACTTCCTATATATATATATATATATATATATATATATATATATATATATATATATATATATATATATATATATATATATATATATATATATATATATATATATATATATATATATATATATATATATATATATGTCATATTGCACGGGCATTCAAAGCCCATTGCGACCTTTGGAAGCTCACCTTATAAAAGAGATAAAACATATCGTACCTGAATCTGTATTAAACTATGAAAACGTATTGTCAACACATTTAATGCATTTTTTTGGGAACTTTAAATCTTTTTGAACAATTGGTTCCAATTACCCCCCTAATCCGATTGTTATAAATAGTACGTGAAAGCAGTTGGTTTTAATGTGTTAGTAACTATATAGAATTAAATAATGTTGCACTATTAAAACTTTACATTTTTTATAGCCTTCCGGTGAGTGGTAAGGCGCCACAAAAAAAAATAAACATTTTCTTGTATTATATAATTATATTGTTAAAAATAGTACTTGACAGCAGTTAGTACTTTAAATATGTAAATAACTACACATTTTTTTAATAAAGTTTTATATCCAAAAAATTAGTTTTATTTTCTTTTGTTAGTTAGTAGTGATTACGACCCATAAATGTGCAATAATTTTTTAACAGATAAACTATAAGTTCTTAACCATTTATTTTCAGACCAAGAGTTTTTACATATGGAGGTGACCACAATCTATAAAACTTTATATTTTTTCATTAATTGGTGATTAATTCAAACGTCACATACGATCAAATCAAAATAAAACAAATGGTAAAGTACCACAACAAAAACAATAACATTTTCTTGCATTAATAATCTGATTGATAATCACAATACAATACTTTGAAATATAATACTTAAAATTGTAGTAAATATAATAAAACCATTTTTTCTATTAACGCATAGAAAATATTAGTCTATTACAAAAATGACTTCTTCAGTTTTTCGAACTACCCTATTCCCAGTTAAAAATGTTTACTTAATATAATTCTCCATTAATAAAAAATAAGTATGATAACTGTTAAGAATAAATAAAAATGCTTGTATTGCTTGAGCATATTGGCAACGCAGCTGGGCTTCATCTAATTCAACAAGTGTATACATTTTTACACAGCGGGCTGCTTTTTTTCTAAAAACATATGGGATTCATAAAACCCGGAAAATATAACGATTTCTGTATATCAATAAAGATTTAAATTGTTTTTCAATAAAATACACTTTGTTCAAACCAATATTTAGGCCGGGATTCGGGTAGTCTGTGGGACATACCGGGCTTCATATTAATTTATTTTTATGCCTCTTGTCTGTGAGTAAAATATAGGCAGAACAATTAGGGGTGCCTAAAACCATCAACACCACTGCATATGGCTACGGTAATCGTCTGTAAATAAAGCCCAAACTCTTTGAACATGATAAGGGTATAATAGGTTCTCTTTCAAAATATTCCATACAATTGTGGGGCAGATATTCAGTTCTTCAGCATTTTTTCTAGTGCTAGTTTTCAGATTCTCTGTAATAATTTGTAAAATATCTTTGTTTTACAATTCTTATAGTCCAGGATCAAAGTCAAACTCAAAATGTGCTTTATTATCAAAAGAAGTTATTCTCATTAACAAAGCTGTAAAGAATAATACTAATACAAGTAATTCTAATTAAATTATATAAAAAGTAGCTAATATATTGTCAAGTACTCTTAAAAATAAAAATGAAATCTATTTTAATATACATTACAAAATTTAAAAAAACACTCAAGCTAACACATATCTTAATAAATATGTATGGATACATATACATTCACAAAAGAAATATGACACACACGTATACAGCATAAAATATAAGCAATATCAGTATACAACCAACAACAACATATAATATAGAGACAACATACATACATAGGTCAATTTAATTGTCATACAATATAAAAGAAAAAGAAATACCCAAAACCACAAGTATGTCAAAAGGAATCAGAAAAGTATTCGGTCAAATTATAATAGGCCTTGTCCAAAAGCAGGTTCTCAACTTGATTTCGAAATTTTATGTAATTGCTTGTTCTGATGTGTAATGGCAAATGATTAAACATTTTTTTGAGTTGTAAAAAAAGAACTTTTTATAAAGGTACTTGAAGGTATTGGTAAAGCCAAACTATAACAATTTCTTGTTTGATAGGTTAATGCAACTCTTGTATATTCTCCCTTCTTTCGAAAATCCAATAAACCGATTCCAAAATATACAAACATGACAATGTCGACACCTTATGTTAGAACAACCTCCCCAAAAAAGTAGGCCATATCGTAAGTGGGATTCAATTAGTGCACCCCATAGCAACTTGATGGACTCCACTATTAATATCCATTTGAGAGGAGGTTCCTCCTGCTATCCAAACCATACCTGCTTGCAGTTACTTAAATATGACTTAAACCAACTTAAAACTTTGTTCTTGCAACCATAGTGTTCTAATTTTTGCAACAGTATTCTGTGAATCACACAATCAAATGCCTTTGATAAGTCACAGGACACTGCTGCTGCTATTTAAAATTTTCCTTATTTCTGATACATCAGTTGGGGTAAAATAAGAGGAGTTTGGCAATGAATAACTGTCCATAAAGCCAAGTGCATCGCGCGTTGTTTTAATATCATCATATTGGCAGTAATAACTATTTAGGATCTTCCAGCAATGGCCAGAGATCTAGCGAAGGTATCAGTTTGTTGCAAGCAAAGATGCAACATAGTACACGTTTAAGAACAAATAACAAGGCAACTGATTTTCTGGGTATGACTTTGCATACAAATGTCGTGCTTGCAATGCATTTTCAGCAGCTAATAGTAGCTATTCCTAAAAATATCCATGTTGAAAATTCGTAATATTTTCTCCAAAAAACTCAGTTGACAATAAAATCGTCAATTAATACTGTCTCAGTTTAATAACAAAGCTAGCTATGGTCCTCTGTTAATTTTCAAGTTTTTTACCAGTAACTAAATAGCAAAAGAATAAAAAGGGAAAATAGTAATAGTGATACATTAAACCAGTTAGGGGAAGATGCACATTTTTATACATTTTTGGAGGGAAATAAGCCTATTTCCCTCCATTTAAAAAGCAAAATCATAATCAGACTGGGCATGCTTTGTTATTAAACTGAAATCATAATCAGAGGCATGCAGTGGAACACTTTATTATTTTTCTCAAAAGCGGCACGTTGTAGAGAAAAAATATAAGAGGCAGTTCTAACAGGTCAACCTTAAAAACTCGTTAAATTTTTCTAAAAGTCAGTGGATTACCATATTTTTCTTTATAAATGTTAATGGAGGTACTCCATGTTGCTGGTGGAAGTAAACTCTGGGAATAGAAATACGTCTCTTTCCATGGTAATTTGTGGCAGTTGCCAGTACAATATCTGCACGCATTTCGTAAATATTTGGAAAACACTGAATTTTTTTTTTAGTATTCAACACCCTGTATCTTAAAAACTATTTTTACAGTTTGAAGTGAATTAGTTAAGTAATCCTTAAACTAACCAAGCAATGGTTCAAAAATACCTGTTTCGATATAACTCCATGATTGACTTTGTCAAATGCGTTACCGTTACTAAAATTAGTGTAAATAGTATTCTTTGCAGTTTTGCTTCCACCAAACTAATCATATTTTGTTAATAGCTAAATAAGCTGGTTACTGTCGATCGATCTGCGTTAAAACCATGCTTACTGTCGTCTAGGATTCTGTTAAAATGAGGATTTACCTTGTTGGTAATGATGTACATATTGTAGGTTCAAAAAGGAAGATCAGAATATTAACCGCAACAAACCAAATGGAGATATTAAATCAAAGGCTATAAATGATGAAGCTCTGAAGCATAATGGGTTGGAAAGTATGGATCATGATCAAAACAGAGAATCCAGTAAAAAATCATCAGATGATGAGACTCCTGACATGGATTTGCATATGGATGACAACAAAAAGGATGCTGAAGATAATGTTACAAGTGATTCTTCGATTTGTACTATTGTTAGGAGAAAACGAAGAATTCCTAGAAACATTCTAAGTGATGAAGAACTTAAAGACTTAGCGTCAGATGGTGAATCAAGTTTGGCACGAAAAGAAGGTAATGGTGGTAGTGGAAAAAAGGTTGAAAGGTAGGTAAGCTTTTGATTAGGAATCTATAATCCTCAAGTATATTGTAAAATGTACATTACACAGTATACAGGGTTATTTCTTAATGCATGTATATTGTGATGGGCAGCTGAAATGAAACTTTTCCATTGCAGAACCTTTCCAGGAAGAAATAAATCGATTTGGGAAACTTACCTTTTGAAATTTTCCAGGAATCCAAGGAATATTTCCCAAAATTCTCTCAAGGGTTGTACATTTTTTAAATTAGGCGCTGGTTTAATGTCATATGAAATAGATATCTATCAATAAACAAACTTTTAATCCCCATCAGTGACAGATCTATGGGAGCTTTAAGGTATATAGTATTGTGGTATTTGTGAATAGACTTGCTTGCCTAATGATGTAGGCCCACCGCGATTTATTATTTGTGTTCGACTGCTTGTGTATTACTGGAAGTTCCAAACTTTTTTGTAAGACCTTATGCAATGTAGCATTATTTGACGTTTCCAGAATTTCTGAAGTAGGAGTAACATTTTCGTCGCTGATTCCTGTTTCATATTGATTAGTTGATTCATTTTCGTTGTCTAGCGTGATTAAAAGTTTTTCTAATTCATATTTAATAAATACTTAATGTTTTAAAGCAATCATCTGTTCAGAGTTTATAGAGTCCGAGTTTGTGAAATAGCAGAATATAATTCAGTGGTTCTGCGTTGCTTGATTCTCGTTCTTATATCTCTTGTAGATCAGTGCTAAGTGGCATTTTAATTTTGGATAATTTATTCCTTCAACATGAACCTTAAATTTGTTAAGTTGCATGTTCTATGTCACAATAATAAAGTCATCAACGCAACATTAAACGTGAGCGAAATCTATATTACTACGAGAATTGAATAAAGGAGTATAAAAAAATCGGGAATAATCCAAGAGTTAATCGCTGTAATACCGGTTTTTTCCTCCTAGATCCTGGGGCGGCTGAAGTGCCACTGGCGATCATAGCATGATATTTTTCTTTTATAAGTGGATTTCATATAATAATAATAATATTAAACATCCTTTATTGCCAGCAAAATCACAAAGAAAAATGCAACGTCACACGAAAGAAAATATAAATGCTGCATCACATTAGTTTATCATAAATATTTACAAAAATATACATGGTTTACATATTTCAAATAGACATTTAAATAAACATGATCAAATAAACATGATTTTTCACATTGAAAGAAAGTCAACATATAGATTTTTTATATATATATATATATATATATATATATATATATATATATATATATATATAGAACAAATGATTTGATTTATTTTCTTAGAATGAAAGAGTGTAATATTTCTATTTTATATAAAAAAAATGTCAAATTCTATGAGTTTTATTGTTTACAAGGCCCAGATTTAAAGAAGAAATTTCCGAAATATTTCATTAAAAAAGTTTAACAACTCATCAAAAAGTTTCAGAGAATTTTCTGCAAGCGATAATTTTGCCCAAAACTAAGTAAAAATTTAAATTCATTTATCTAATTTGAGCTACACTTTTTGGTTGTAATATTAACTCTGTTTGGCTCAGTATTTAAAGTAATATGTGTTTTTTGNGTATCTAATATAATATTAAATTTTGCANACNCCATTCCAAGATCAATGGTAAAAGAAAGACACTGGTCGCCAATCCGTTTGCTTTTAAGAAAAGTCCAAAAACGGTTGAAGGTATGTGATTTGATGGTTTACTCAATTTTATCATAGGTTGTTTGCAAAAGGAGATAATCTAACAGAAGAGGATTAAATTATTTTTAAAAACGCCTAAATTCTCAGTTGCTTTTAAGTTGAGTAAAAAATTTATTAAAATGGGAGAGGTATTACCTAAAGATATGCACAAACTATTTGCAGATTATTTATTAAATAATTATAATATAAATTGCAGTTTTCTATTGTGTTGTATGTGGAGGTTATACTTAGATTTTGTTCTTGTGTCAAACTAAACTGCTGATGGAATTAGTCGGTACAGTTAATTTTATCTTCATTTATAGGAGACTGTATATTGAAAACTTCTCAGCCGATTTTTAAAAATGAAGAATATTCTGAAAGCTTGTTATTTGTTGAATCAAATGGCCTAGAGAGATCTTCATTAAAAAGTATTTGTAGTGATATACAGGCTGTGGAAGAATGTGATGTAAAATTGTGACACTCTGCACCTATTGCAATAGTAATTCCAAAACTTCTTTCATAATGACATTTATAAACTAGATTTTACAAGTTGCTTTTCTCATGAGATCCTACTGAAGAAATTTCTTTATTATGGTTTTCAGCCAGAGAGCATAGGTCTCTTAAAATCATATTTATCTGATTAGGACCCAGTTTGTATCTTGCAATCAAGTCACATCCAATTGTAGTGCAGTCAAATGCGGTATGCCCCATGAAGATGCCTGGTGCAATCGTAAACGAAACTTGGGAAAGTGATTCCATTTTGAAAAGGTCTAATCCCAAGAACCATGATTTCTTAATTGACCACAGCCATAAAAACTTTCTTTCTATATCTGCTCGTGTTGTAATAGCAATTCCAGAACTTCTTCGTACTTTATTATCAAAGAATATAACATCTTTGGCAAAGCACGTTAAAAGTATACAGTATACAACTTTCACTATATCCTAGTTCTATTAACTAGTGCCGTTTTATTGAAGCTTAAAACTGTAAGATTTATTCAAACTGAATTTGTGTCTCAAATCAATAATAACAGTCCAAGTTGGGTTGGTTCTCTTAGCAAACTTCGCCACACTTTTATAAGTTGCTCTATATTTATGGTATTATAACATAAAGAACAAACTGTCTGAAAAGAATGTTCTTATATAATGAAAATGGAGTGTACATATTAAATACTTTATTACTTATTATTATTTTATTGCAAAAAATGTATTTACTTTTTTTTAGAAATGGAACCTAAGGAGGCCCCTTTAGAAGTCTGGAAGAAGAAATATAAGAATGTCGAGATAATCCCTATGGCTTAGCCTTTACTTTCATAAAATGTGGTATCAGATATTTTCACGAGATTGTAATAGGTAATCTGGATTTAGAAATTTGGGATTTTTTTAACTTCTGTCTAAAAAGGAATCATGAAATTTTATGATGAAAAATGAAAAATGTTGTAATCTGTTTAGTGTTCCATATCTTGATTTGATAATAAATACCGGAAAATGTTGATTCTAGCTAAAAATATTTAATAATTTAATATTATGTGTCATGAGCTAAGATATCAGCCTACCTCTCGCACATATAGTAGCAGTCAGAGAAAATTCGATTTACGGTAGCGCAAAGTTTTCAAAGTAATAAAAACACATAAAGGAGATATGATAATAATGCATATTACTCTGGTATTATTCAGATAAAATGTTATTATTCTGTACAAACTAAAATCCATAATTTTCTTTATTTCAGTTTACTGATAGAAAAAATATATTTTTTGTATAAAAAAAGGGGTTATTAACATTGCAATTACATTGAATAGACTATAAAAATATACAAAATGTAATCAGTTCGTTTTGTTGCCGGTTCAATAAGTTTTCCTTTAATTTCCCTGGACTAATATGATTATTTTATGGGCGTATCTTGGCAAATGAATTATTAGTGACCTATATGTATATATACTATATACCTAGGATGTATACGCTAAGTTGTTTTTACATAGGTATATGGCAAGAACGGACATGTATAGGATTATTCCGTATATATCAAATCGCCAAAAAATGTTGAGTAACAAAACAATTGAATATCGCAAAGGTAGTATAAAACATAAACTTGGTAAATCTTTAGTGGATATGGTGATATGTTGACATTTGGCTTAGCCGTTTTTGAAATATTTGCATTTAAAAACGTGATCGCACTTGCCATGAATAAACAAATGGCTGGAGCTCCATTATTCCATATATTTATTTATTTTCAATAAACCAAATAGAGCCAAAAAAGTAACTTAATAAAATAATTTATGAAAATTCCCAAATGTTGAATGTGACCGCCGTTATTTTCGATACATTTTCTGTAATGGTCAACTAATTTAAATAAAGCATCGCAAATATGCTCTGGATGTTCTTCATTCAATAAATCTATACTCCTTTGGATTCCTTGCCTTAAGTCCTCCAAATTTTTACTTCTTTCTTTATATACTTCATCCTTTTGATAGGCCCATAAAAAATGGTCTAAAGGGTCAGGTCAGGATTATTAGATGGCCAGTTAATGGTTCCATGAGTTCCGATCCACTCGTGAAACCGGTTATTTAAAAAAAATCTTATGTGCGCTGTGTTATGAGGCGGTGCGCCTTCTTAGTGTCATATTATGTTGTTAAATTTCGTGAGAGGAAGTTTTTCTATCAAACCTTCAATTTCATTTAAAATCTGGAGGTATCTTTTTCCTGTTAACGACCTCTCAAATATAATCGGCCTAATTATTCGGTTCTTAAGAATACCACACCAAACATTCAATGACATAGACCCTGATTTTAATTTGAATATAATAGTGGGAGTTCTTTAATGCCCACATACTGGGTGGTGCAACCAAGATGGGGTGGACGATTGTGGGCAAACGGAGAGGAATTTGAAAAAACATTTTTGGGATATGATTGATAATCAAGACCGCTGTGTTTTAAAATTATACCCATTCTACAGGGTGGTCTGAAAAGTTCGTGGTGAACCAAACTTGTGTTTTTTTAAATGGAATACCCGGTATATTATTATTTTAGTTGATTCTCCTATTCGTTGCGATCATTTTGATATAAGGTTAGTTGGGTCTAAAATTTATACCAAGGGAATGGGACGAGGTTAAAGTGGAAAAAAGGGTTATACTCCGGCCATTTTTTGAAAACAATTGAAGCAGGTATGGAAAAACCAAATATTCTATAAAATGTATTGTATCTAGGACTACAATAATCGCTTGTAAGTCGTTCAAAATTATTCACTGTTATACAGGGTGGTCAAGTTTTGCAAATTTACCTTGGATTGAATTTTTTTAAATGGAACACCCTGTATATTTTGCTTTCATGTTAAAGATAACTTTACTCGCTTTCAGAAAATATCATATTTGATACCTTTCTGACCAACAGTTTTTCAGTAAATTAGCTGTGAAATCAAAATTTCTTCATTTTAACACGAATTACTCTGAATTCACGTTGTTAAAATTGACAATTTAATATAGGAGGCCATGATATCATCATAAATTGAACAAAAGATTGACAGTCCTGTCAAAACAGCAAAGTGTCAGAATATTGTCATCAGTAAATAAATAAATATTGTTCTTTGATGATGCGATGCCGAAATAAAAACAAGATAGAAGCTTTTGCAAGTTTATCATAGAGATTTCAAGAATTAATAAACCAGTTACCAATGAAGATAATGCTTTGACAGTATTAATAACAGATCTTTTTTACAAAAAAAATAAATTTAATATAAATCAACAAAAACAATGTAATTAAAACTTATAAAAGATGTTCAACTAAACCACTGTTTTGCTGAAGGCACATTTCGAGTCTATCCATAAATGAAAGTTTCACTTTTCTCAAAGTCAGGTCTGAAATGTTGCGAAAACTGCTTATTATTCTAAACTTCATATCTTCCACTGTGGTTGGAACCTCTTTATAAACTTCTTCTTTAACATGCCCCCATAAAAAGAAATCTAGTGGCGTTAAATCGGGTGACCTCGCAGGCCACTTAACTGGTCCACCTCGCCCAATCCAATGCTCTCCTTTCCAATTATTGAGAAAATGTCTTACATGCCTATGGTAATGCGGGGGTGCTCCATCATGTTGGAACCATAAGGAATTTCTTAACATTAAAGGTAAGTCTTCGAGCAATACGGGCAACTCATTTCTCAAAAAATTTAAATAGACTTCTCCCGTTAAATGCTCTTCAAAGAAATATGGTCCTATAACATAAGAGCCAATTATACCTCCCCAAACATTAATTGACCATTTATTTTGATGGTCCACCTGACGAATCCAATGTGGATTTTCGGTTGAATAATAGTGCATATTATGTTTGTTAACCAAGCCGTTGCTTTTAAAAGTTGCTTCATCTGAAAACAGCACCCTATCTACAAAACCTGGATTATCCCAAATTGTATTTAAAAACCAAATTGAAAACTCTTGTCGTTGGACGTAATCGCGATCATACAGTTCTTGGTGCAATTCAATGTGGTAGGCATGATATTTATGTTGTTTCAGAATCCGTTTAATACTAGTGCGTTCAATATCAGTAGCTCTCTCAATTTCCCTGGTACTTGTGTGTGGATTTTCTTGCACTGTTAATAACACTGTCAAAGCATTATCTTCATTGGTAACTGGTTTATTAATTACTTTACGTTTCTTAAAAGCAACATTGCCTGTTTCTTGAAACCTCTCTAATAAACTTGCAAAAGCTTCAGGTCTTAGTTTTTTTTCGGCATCGGGATATCGTACCGCATAAACCCTGCTTGCTAGTAAAGGTTTTTTTTGACACTCGCCCAACATAAAAGTCATGTTTATCAACTCTGGAGTACTCAAACTCAATGTTACTTAACAATTTCTCGGCTTATCGTCAAAAAACAATGGTAATTGATGCCAATTCTCTGACACTTTGCGGTTTTGACAAGAATGTCAATCTTTCTTTTCATTTATGATTATATCATGGCCTCCTTATATTATAGGTAGTCAATTTAAGCAACGTAAATAATACCGTTTCTGTTAGAATGAGTAAATTTTGGTTTCACGGTTAATTTACTAAAAAACTGTTGGTTAGAAAGATATCAAATATGGTATATATATGGTTATCTTTAATATGACAGTAAAATATATGGGGTGTTCCATTTAAAAAAATTCAATCCAAGGTAAATTTGCAAAACTTGACCACCCTGTATAACAGTGAATAATTTTGAACGACTTACAAGCGATTATTGTAATCCTAGATACAACACATTTTATAGAATATTTGGTTTTTCCATACCTGCTTCAATTGTTTTCAAAAAATGGCCGGAGTATAACCCTTTTTTCCACTTTAACCTCGTCCCATTCCCTTGGTATAAATTTTAGACCCAACAAACCTCGTATCAAAATGATCGTAACGAATAGGAGAATCAACTAAAATAATAATATACCGGGTATCCCATTTAAAAAAACACAAGTTTGGTTCACCACGAACTTTTCAGACCACCCTGTATAATGGGTATAATTTTAAAACACAGCGTTCTTGACTATCAATCATATCCCAAAAATGTTTTTTCAAATTCCTCTCCGTTTGCCCACAATCTTCCACCCCATCTTGGTTGCACCACCCTGTATGTGTGTTTCATCGGTTATAGATACCTACTATGGAAAACGTAGCTTCATCGCTATGTTACTAATATATCATTACAATGTGCCAGTCTTCCGATTTTGTTATTATCTGTGAGTTTTTGTACACTTTGTAACGGTAATATCCATATTTGTGTAAAAAATTTTGAATCTTTTTTGTTGATTTTTCAAAGTATCTACTAGAGTTGACGGTAGATAACTTTGGATGTTCTAAATATAATTACCAACACAATGATGAATCAGATAAAATAATTGAATACTCTTTTCTTATCTTGAAAATACAATGAAATTGGTAATTTTTCATCCTCATTTACTAAGCGCTTTTTTTCTTTAAAGTGTTTTACGCTCTGCTTGCGCCTGAGCAACATTATTGTTGTTTTTGTAATATAGGCGAATTATTTCTTATTTTTCTTCTGTATAACCCATTTTACCGAAGAATAAAGGACATCTGACAGTCACATAAAAATCTGACAGCCGAATAAATAATACTAATAGCGTTCAAGCAATTTGTTTATTCATGGCAACAGCGATTACTTTCGTTAAATGCGAATATTTCGAAAACAGCTAAACCAAATGTCAACATATATATTTTTGAATTCAGAAAAAAAGATCTATTAATTTTTGTTTCAATATACAAGGTATTCCATTAAATATTTACCAAGTTTGTGTTTTATACTTACTTTGTGATATTCATTTGTTTTGTTACTTAACATTTTCTGGCGATTTAGGATAAACACTACAACTTTTGTATTAAAAGTTTTTTTCTACCGCGCTGTCTAAGTATACGGAATAACCCTGTACACCTAATATTCATTTGAGTTCACCCTGTATATATTTAAATTTTTATATTAATTGAAGAAAGGGTAGGCAGGTGTATATTTTTTCAGTGTCTATTATACAAATAAAGATATCGAGCACATTAAAAGGATATTCTGAATGAAGTGAGTAAATATGAAGTTTTATATGTTTTTATTTATAAAAAAATGAAAAAGCAGTTGTATCTGTTTACTTTTTAAATATTGGTCATGGAATTTAATAGTCTGAGTTAAATATTTGCAGATTTGTTTTGTAATAATTCCTACTAATATATTTTATTTTTATTTATGTATAAGAATGATACCCATATTGGATATTTGTTTTTAAATTCTTTTTATATTGAGTGTTAATTGTATTGTATTTTGATTTTTAAATATTAGGATCGGTGAAGATCAATTCTATTGTATCATCAGGTCTTTATTTTATAAAAATACATTTTTGTACAGTTTATCAAGATGTATTTTGTGTATATATATATATATATATATATATATATATATATATATATATATATATATATATATATATAAAGATTTGTTCTAGATTTTTACCTTTTTCATTGTTAGCTAAGGTACAGTTCAGTTCTTTTGCGGGGTATCTCCGTTGTTTTTATGGATAGAAAGTTGCTGTTTTCGCGACAGTGTGCAACTTTTTCGTAAAACTAAAGATGCCGTTAACAAAATTATCATAGCCCTTTTAGTTTTTAAGATACAGGTCAAATTGAAAATGTGGCATTTTCAGGCACCCTCGATGACTTATCGAAAATGTGAAAACTGTTTCTGGTATAACTTTTCTGGAAGAACTCAATTCCGCCTTCGGAATTAGTATACAGGCTCAGGTCAAAAAGTTATCGGACCCTACTTTATTTTTTAAATGGAACAGCCTGTATATTCATAGACTATAAAATTTGTCTTTTTTTTACCTTTTCAAAAATATATAACAGTATGCATTTTTTCTCAGAAACACGCAAATAAATGACAATTTTCTGAAATTAAATGCATAATTTAATAGTAGTCCTTGAATAACAATAATAAACAATTGAAAGTCACATATTGCTAACGAAGAATTGGATACCTTGCATATAGATATCTTCTTATATAAAAATACCTAGAGAGTTTTTTAATAACATTAAGTTTGTAACAACAGTTTTATAGCACAAAGTAACAATATAGCAATATACAAAAAAATAACATTATTAAAAAAAAGTAAAACAAGTTTTTAAAGGTGATGTTTAAATTGGCGACCATTTTCTCTAATGCAAAATTGGCACATTTTTTTAATTCTTTGAATAGTGTTAAAAAGAACCATTGGTCTCATTTGCAGATTTTGAAAGGCTGAATGAATTTCCTTTTGAGGTTCTGCTATGCCGTCATATCGTGTTTTATATACTTCATTTTGTATATAGCTCCATAAAAAAATCAAAAATTGAGAGATCTGGAGATCGTGGGTCCGTTAGTCCCTATATCCATATCTGAGGAAAGTTATTATCAAGAAATTCCCTTAAGAGCCTAGAGTTGTGACTTGGGGCACCATCTTGCTGTAGGTAAACAGCATTATATTGGGCTAACGGAATATTTATTATGGCAGTTCTGGAATAATTTCAAGGATTTCTAGGTATCTACATGCTGTAAGACCTTCTTCAAAAATCCTATAAACTGTATGTCTGCCCAAAATAAAACATGAAATACCAACTCCAAAGCATCCTTGTTGTGCTTTCAAACATTAAATACTGATTTTCACTATGCCAGTTCCTGGTATTGTGACGATTAAAAATTTCCGCACTTGAAAAAAAGCATTTGTCTGACCAGATAACAAGTCTGCCAAATAAATCGCCAGGATGCAAATGTTTCACTATATTAAATTTGTACGGATGATACTTACATTTCTTTAAGATCTTCTGACCGTCAGTTTTTGGCACACCAATGTCCTCAATTTTTTTACATGAGAACGAAGGTGTTGCTTTTATATATCCTAAAACATCTATCTCTTTTCTTTCCCTGTTCTCTTTGTTGTATGTTTTAGGACGGGGGTGAACAACTCGTTTAAAAGCAAATAAATTTGCTTTTAAACGAGCAAATATCTCAAAAAGCGGTTGCCTTCTTTCTGGACAACAAGCAAAAACTTATAATGATAATACATTTTTTTATGGCCATAATATCTTACTTAACTTTGGAAATATAATTCCGAGGCTTCTTCATAATTTTCATTACTCTGTATAAAACATACCAGCGTATCATATTTTTCATAATTTTTATACTCTATTATTCGAAGAAATTGATAAACATCAATTAAATAAAAATACCCATAAACAATAGCCATAGCCTAATATTATGCATTTAATTTCAGAAAATTATCATTTATTTGCGTGTTCCTGAGAAAAAGAGCATACTATTATATATTTTTGGAAAGGTAAAAAAAAGACAAATTTTATAGTCTATAAATATACAGGCTACTCCATTAAAAAAAATAAAGTAGAGTCCGATAACTTTTTGACCTGACACTGTATACTAATTCCGAAATCGGAATTGAGTTCTAAGGGAAAAGTTATATGAGAAACAATTTTCACATTTTTCGATAAGTCATCTGATATTTGAGATACGAGGGGTATCTTAAAAACTAAAAGGGCTATGAAAATTTTGTTAACGGCTTCTTTAGTTTTACGAAAAAGTAGCAGACTGTCGCGAAAACCTCAACTTTCTATCTATAAAAATAACGGAGATCCCCCAAAATGAGACACCCTGTACAGGGTATCCGGATTTGGTTGCAAAAGCAGGGTATCTCGCTTATTTTTAAAGATAGAACCTTGCGGTTTTTACGAACCTGAGCTAATTTTTTGTGAAACTCATGAAGCCGTAAACAAAATTTTCATAGCCTTCTTCGTTTATGAGATATAGGGCGAAATAGAAAATTTTACATTTTGGGACCCCCTCGTATCTCGGTTATCCTTTAACTTAACGCAAAGGGAAATATTGCTGCTTATGCAGTTTTTTACGCTGGATCCAGTGGCGTAGTCATATTTTTCATTTGAGTTGTTATTTTTTAGATATGACTCAAAGTTGTGTTTTTTTAAATGGGACACCCTGTATATTTGTCCAGAAATTGATTTGTCTTTTTAAAAGCTTCTCAAAAATATATAAAAGTATGGGTCTATTTTAATAAACAACAACAAAAATCCTAATTTTTATAATTATCATCCAAATTTTACAGTATATATAGTTGTCGTATAAGAACTACAGTAACCAAGGAAATCAAAAGAGCTGTTCAAACTGATTTCCATTTTGTTCTATGCATGCTTCGCACAATTTTTGTATTTGTTTTAGGTAATTAAGCAAAATAACGAGATGATTTTGTAAATAGCGAAAATTTTCTCTTATTGCATTTCCTAAATCTTGGTCATTATTATAGTGGTCTTTGTAAATTCTATTTTCCAGATATCCCCATAGAAAGAAATCTAAAATCGACAAATCTGGGGACCTAGGGGGCCATCTTATAGGTCCATTTGTTCCGATCCATTGATTGGTAAAATTATTGTCCAGAAATAATCTCGTCATTCCAGAATTGTGTGCAGCAGCACCGTCCTGTTGAAAATAAATTTCGTTAATTTGCGCTAGAGGAACATCGTCAAGTAATTCAGGTATAGCTGCCTCTAAAATTTCTATATAGCGATTGGCTGTTAGATTTCCCTCAAATATATAAAATTTTATATGTGTTCCTAATATGAAGCAGGACACATTTAGACCAAACCTGCCCTGCTGTCTTCTGGGAAATATTTGGTGTTGATTTTCCTGGGACCAGAATCTACTATTGTGCCTATTGAGTATACCAGAATTACTGAAATGTGCTTCGTCTGACCATATAACCTTCCTTTCAAAATCTCTAACCATATCGCATCTTTCTCGAAACCATGCAGAAGACTACCCTGGCATCCCCTGGCTGTAAGTGCTGCACGAGCCTAAATTTGTATGGGTGGTATTTGTGCTTTTTTAGAATTTCTTTAACTCTAGTTTTTGGAATCCCTATGCTCTTTTCACTGGCCCTACAAGAGTTTGTAATTTCCGTAATTTCCTCAGCCTCCCGATTTTCTTTATTATATGTTTTCGTACGAGGTTTGATAAATGATCCGTGGTTAAGTAAATTCTTTTTTATCCTATAAAAAGTGGATATATTAGGTTGCCTCCTTTCTGGATATCTAAATAAAAATTAAGCAATAGTATTTCAACATACCTAAAAATTAACTATTTACCTGTTAAAATATATCTCAGAATCCGCTTCAACATTTTCATTACTTAATATAAAACAAGCTAACATATCGTACTTTTCATAATGTTCGAAAGTTTGGTTTTCTTCCATAATAATACAAATATATTTTTAGACAATAAATAAATACAAAAAACTAGCGCTATATTTTATATACTCGTACAAAATTGGGAAATGTCATTTGCTTCCAAGAAAACAAAAGAAAACGGCATCGTTTTGCATGGCCTACGGCATCGTTTTGCATGGTACTGCAAAATTTGGGATGATAATTATAAAAATTAGGATTTTTGTTGTTGTTTGTTAAAATAGACCCATACTATTATATATTTTTGAGAAGCTTTTAAAAGGACAAATCAATTTCTGGACAAATATACAGGGTGTCTTATTTAAAAAAACAGAACTTTGGGTAATATCTAAAAAATAACAACTCAAATGAAAAATATGACTACGCCACTGGATCCAGCGTAAAAAACTGCATAAGCAGCAATTTTTCCCTTTGCGTTCAGTTAAAGGATAACCGAGATACGAGGGGGGTCCCAAAATGCAAAATTTTCTATTTCGCCCTGTATCTCATAAACGAAGAAGGCTATGAAAATTTTGTTTACGGCTTCGTGAGTTTCACAAAAAATTAGCTAAGGTTCGTGAAAACCGCAAGGTTCTATCTTTAAAAATAAGCGAGATACCCTGCTTTTGCAACCAAATCCGGACACCCTGTATAATTAAGTATTTTATATGGATATTTTTTCAGTAGTAAATTAATTGTAATAGTGTTGATATTTTTTTAGATTCCAGAAAATTTTAAATGAAATTTATTACATATTATACTACGAGTAAAATCTATAAAGCGACTAAAACAGCTTTAGAACAATCCACGGGGTGTTACTTTTTTTTTCAGGCTGCGTCCGTTTTTAACACCTTCCGAATTTTTTTCTACCATATCATTAGGAATTTCTAAAACAAAATCAAATTGTTTGTTCTGTTCCGAGTCTTTTTGGTCTCTTCGGATTTTTTCCATATTTTGCACATCGAAATTATTTAGCCAAATGTCCATCATACAAACTTAATTTGAAGATATTAATGCATTAACATTAGAACTTTAATGTTTATTTCTCATATGTTTGACCTTCAAATTATCTAAACATGAACGTACTAAATAACTTCTAGACAGTGCAAAAGATTGACAATACTGTAACTTATGAGAGTTTAAATTTAGAACAGGTCTAACTTTGTGTAAGTTATTCGATACTGTTGGTCACACTATTTTACTTACAAAACTTTTAGATATTGGAATTTGGGGAAAAAATTATTGTTTATTCAAACATTAATTAAGAAATAGAAACCAATTTGTTCAATTGGAAAACAAGATGAGTTCTCAAAAGAAAAATAGTTAAACAGAACTAGCCGTTACTTGATGGAAATCCATTTTAACCAAGTAAACGGAAACACTTGTTTAAAATTTCTTCTTAATTTATTTTACAAAGAATATAATACGCGACAATTGTTTCGCAAACATTGTGCTTCATCAGATGTTAGATCTTAAATAAATTTGGAATTTTTCAAAAATCCTTTTTACAGAATAATTCATATTTAGTTGGAGGCAAGGATTTTTACTAAAGCATATAATTTACGAATTATACCCGATTAGTGCTGTATTTTAATACAAAGAAGTAAACAAGTTCTAGTCTCCCACAAACAGAATAAATAAATTATGTTTTGATGATTTATGGTGTGTTTTTATGGCTTTAATCACTGCATTTTTATTAATTGTAAGTTTTGTTGAAAAAGAACAAAACAGTTATCCGCCTGAACGAGAATTCGAACACATATGTGCTGCATACAAAACCGATTCAGTGGCGTGCGGTCCCTGGAAGCGGAGGGAGCACCGCTTCCCTATACTTCGGGATAATAAATGATAATTTTTTTAATTTATAATGCATAGCAATTAATAAATTTAGGTACTATATTTTAGCTGATACAAGGGAGGTATCACTATAATTTTGTTATATAGTTTAATCTTTAAGTTTAACATCTATAATGTACTATTTTAGTGTTAATTTTTAATAATTGATATGTGCACTTTATTTAAATTATGTATTGGTTTATAATTTAGTTAGATTACCCATATCTCAAGCGAAAATTTAATTTGTTATACCAGATTATATTATGATTAATAGGTATGTATACCTATTATCAACAACTATCAGTAATCTTATACTAAAGTAGTTCACCACCCTGTTCTAAAGAAACATTTTACTCCAAGTTCGAACGTTGTTACTTGGATGGCGATATCTATATCCATACAATATCATTGATCAATTAAAATTATAACTATTTAAAAAATAAAAACCCAAATAACATCTAAAGATATATATTTCTTAATATTACAGAGTAAATAAGAATTTAATTTTAGCAGTCTTGACAACCTGTTTTGCCTCCTTTATGCAAGTTTTGGTCTTTCTATAATCTTGTCAGGATGTTGCATTTTCGATTTCAACCCTCTATTTTTGGGTCCAAACATATCTTTTCTCTTTCTGTAAATAATAAAATACTGGCATCAATGCACCGAATTTTTTTTTTGCATGTAAGGTCGATATTTTGTATTAATACTCATATGTAGGAATTTATGTTTATGAAGCACGGTTACTTTGATAAATATTTCTATTTTAGATATATAAGATTGTTTTTAGGCCAATACTAGCTTGTTACTTTATTTTAAATTTACCCTATTTTAATTCTATCTTTTTGGCCCTAATCTATCTAGATATCTAACACATAAGGGCAATATTAGTTAAAATTCTTTCAGTTAACTTTGGCCTATAATCACATAAAATGTCTCGATTTAAAATCGATATTCATACCTTTTTTTTCTTGGATTAGGTAGCAGTTGCAGATTGGTATAACTAAATCGGATCTGTGTAGTGTTTGGAAAACCAAATTACTTCCTTAAATATTTCCGTTTTCAATCATTTTCTGCTCATTGCATGAGTATTTAGACCCTTTTATGTCCTGAATTATTACTCGACCATTTTTTGTCTTCTGTGAGTTGCCTAAAATATTTCGTTATTAATAAATCTCTTTTAATGGTAAAATAACAAATTTATTTATATTGTATTGTTGTGAAAATCTAATTTAAATCAAGCCTAGGTACCTTTTTGTTCAGGGTTTTTCCACTTCCCCATTTGAAATCAATTCCCCATAGCTTTGTTCTCTGTTTTAGTTTTAGCCTTTTCAACTATTATTCTAATTATCTAAGTTTTGGAAGCTGGAAGATAGATGTTTGTTTACTATTTGTTTTGCCTAGTTCACAGTATAATTTAGGGTTATGGGACGTTTTTTAAAATTTCCTATTTTATTTAGGGTTTCATTTTATTTAAAGTTTGCAAATTTTTTGACTAAAACGATGCATTTAGGTAATTTATTAATAATTATAATAAAAGTTAATCACATTTACAGAAAACTGAAATTTCAATAAAGATATTGTTACATACCTCATTTAATCACTACACTCTTTTAATAGCTGTAATATACCTACATTTTAACATAATGTAGGAAAGATCTCTAAGACCAACAACTAATTATTGTTGATGAAATAAAATATGCAATCATTATAAATTATATATCACCATAAAAATACGTTACTAAAAATATATTACATAAAAAAGTACCAAGTAGGTAAAAATGAAAAGTGATATCCAAGGAAAAAAATAAACTTGAACAATAAAAATTAACACTCATTTATTGTCCTCTAAATAAAATAAGTTTTGTATATTGATTTCTAACAGGATCTGTTATTGCAGACAATCTTTTAGTTATAAAATGTATGCGAATATTAAGATATTTTGATACAACAGATTCTGTTAAAAAGTATATATGGTTACAATTAGCATTAGAAATTAAAACATGTTCCAAACTGCTAAAACATTGGGATTCAATGCATTCAAACATTATTCTCCTTTTTAAGACATTAATGCTAAAATTGGCTTTTACCAACTCATTTTCATTTATTCTTATAAAATGCTCGCAGATATTACAAATTTGTATCACATCCTCTGAGGGATACGTCAATCCACCATGACTTTTTTTTGTTATCAGCGAATGCAAAAAGTTTTCTCGGTTACCACTTAATGCAGTCAAACAGCTTTAACATTTGACAACCTTAGTAAGCTGACGGGCAACAAAAACAGCAATATAAATAATAATTTGTTTTGAACAATTGCTCAACATCTCACTATTTATAAGGTAATTATGATCATGCCAAACACTTTCCAAAGGAAATGGTTCATTTTGACAGCTCAAATACATCCTATTTGAATTAATATTTTCTTCAGGTGAATCGAATCTACTTGATCCTGTTAAAATAAGTATATCGTCTAAGGGTATACAATTTCCCATACCACCCTCCCTTATTTCTACTCTTACTAATAATCTCTTATATGATGCTATAAACTGCCATGCAGTAGGGTTATTATTGAAGCCACCTTTTGATTTTATTGAAGAAAAATATAATTCTAAATGATCTTGACTGACTTTATATAAAGGAAGATAAATTAATTGTTTGTTATTTGTAACTAATTCATCATACATCAACAATGCACTTTTTAAAGAAATTATAAGACCCATAAAGCCTGTTTTTCTTTTGGATTGAACTACTAATTCCCCATCATGAAATTTTAATAAAGAAAGATAATCAATAGAGTTAGCAATAAAACTTTTTGTCTGTTCTATATTTCTTTCACAAACTGCCTTTTTAAAACCTGGAGGAATTAGTGATCTGGAGTTTAAAATATCAAAGCAGTGGTTAATTATTCTAATAAAGTCAGAGGTTGCCTTTCAACCCATAAATTCTTTTAACTGCAATTCTTCCTCACAATAATTAAGCGAATCAGCAACCGATTCACTTAATAATTGAGCTTTTCGTAGTTTATTCTCTAAATGCAAACCTTCTGAATCTTGCAATTTCTCTAAATTTTCCATATATTCCCATTTAATTAAATGTCCATTGCCATCTATAAGAACCTTTTTTTCACCAAAAGCATTACATATCAATTTAACCATATGACAAGGGTCATAAAAATTATAAATATTGTTTCCTCTTAAAGTAAAAAAAGTTTGTAAGCTTGGCATATTATTATCACAACCCAAAATATTTGACATAGCAATGTTGGATGGCGCACCATCAAATGTAAGTGATACTACACGTGCCTCTGTCTCAGTTAATAAACTTATGCATTAGGAGACAAGAGCACTTTTCTGTTGACCACTCAATCCATCAGTTAAAAAGTAACCTACTGACAATTTCCACTGACCATTAATGCACACAACCATTAAAACAAAAACCTCTTTTGCCATAGGATTATTGTCATCTTGTAAGTCGATGCCATAATTTATATAACCGTGAAATTTAACTCCGTCCCAATCAATATGTTTTCTGATAGACATCTCATCTAAAATGAGAGCAAGAAAAAAAGGCTTACGAGAAAGGTCACATTGTTTTTTTAGAATGGCAAATGACTCACTTGTAAAGCCAGGATCCGCATTAATATTTCTAAACCATTTACCTATAGTACTTCTGTGTAGTAAACATGTATCGAACACAGAACGAACATAATTGTAAGCTTTTGGAGAAAAAAAACTTAAAGTTATCGCAAATTTTCTAAGTTCTGGAGAGTACTTAATCTTCTTTCCTAATTTTCTTTTTTGCATTTCTTTAGTTATTTCTGGCATATTTTCAAATAAATAAGAACTTTCTGATGACAATAGATTTTTTTGTTTTAAAGAAGTAATCAATTGTTTCAAAGAGGTAACCTTTTTTTTCAACCTTCTTACTTTCACTCGCAAAACTTTAATTTTCTTAGACTTTGCACGACTTTTAGCAACTTGACTAAAAAGTTTTCGCTTCAGTTTATGTTTTCTAGGAGTATCTAGAACTGCTGTGTCTGGAACTGAAGAAGTAGATGCTTCTTCCTGATGAGCTCTTTGTCCCCTGAAATAAAATACACAATATATCAAATTATATTTCTATATTTATAAAAATACATCAATGTGTTTTTAAATAAATGGTGTCATAAAAAAACTTAACAACTAAGATAAAATACAAACAAATGCTAATATTAAATTTAAACAATACATTAAAAGCAAAATGAACATTAAAATCAAACAATATGTTGGAAAGTAAAAAATATTTTATGAAATAATATGTGAATTATGAATGAAGATAAATAGATGGGATGAATTAATATTCTGTCATTTATATTTTACACAAAAAGCAATATTGCTGATAAAACTTACCTTGCGATAATGACTACTTGGCTGCATATATTTTGTTACATCAGGGAACACTGTTGGTACTGCTTCATCTAGTAGACATTTTTTTTTACCAACACGATAAAACAGTTTGGGGTCAAAATGTTTCGAGCATAGCCTATCATTTTTTGTAGGTGTCCAGTTTGCAATATGCAGCTGCTTTACCCATAAAGCAGTTTTTTGCACATCTTTTAGAGGAAACCTAAAAAGACAAATATATTTAATTGAATTATAATAATATTCACCAAACATGAAGGTTGAATAACTATTATTTCTTTATATCCATGAAGCATGGCCTACGCCACTGGAATAAATTGACCTTCACGCCTAATTAGATCATAAATTAGATAATTTTATAAGCTATTCTGAACGAAAGAGGACCAAAATGCTGGGTTACTTATTTGTCTACCAGTAAATATAAACTGTGTGGATAGAAATATGGGTATTAGGCCGCCTTTAATAATGAAAACGCGAATTATAGGGACACCTAAAATATACAATTTTCTTTTATTTACCTGTAAAAGGTTATTCCAGCTTCTTTTCTCTCGCTACGACTTTTGCAACCAAAAGCACAACAATTCACCATTTTAGTTCGATAATAATCACAATGTCTTTAATTCACTTTTCTCTAAAAATCACACTACAAAACCACGCTGCCATCACAATTGTCTGCCACCAGAAATTGGCCTTACTTCTGAGACGGCGCATAAATGGTTGTTACGCGTCCTCTCTCTTTCCTTGTCTAAGCTCAGGTGGTTGCCGTTTGAATTATAAACCAATCTGATCGTTTTTCTTGCCCTGCAATCCATATTTTGAATGAATTCCTCTTGACAACACTGATGTCACCTGTGGCAATCTAACCAATGATAGTTCAGCATCCGAGTTGAGTAAATTCTAGAAGGTACAACGGAGCTGGTTCCAGGAAGGAACTACTGTTTCACTTCACTTTTCTGGTCTCCTCTAGCTTCAGCGCGACCTGGGGAAAATAAAATCCAAGTTTTTCTTGGAAATCCGGATTTCTCCTCAGCTTCGTAATAATTTACTTGGGGTTTTGTCTTTATGAATTTTACAATATTTCGTAACATCCAAGTAATCTCTCTGAGAGAGGATTTTTGGAGCTGAAGTTGGACCAGGCCGCCATTTTCCTGCCACGTTCTGAAAAAGTCTTCCTGTCCGGTTCGAACTAAACCCTATTGAATAGGGTCTTACTACAGGGCTTTAAGACTTATTTTGACGTGAACGAGTAACGTTCCGCCCTATAACTACAAAGGTCCTGTCTACTGATACACCTTCCACCGGTTGCAGGGACGTATCACGCTAGGACAATTGGTGAACTTTTTTATTTCATATTAGTGTTTTTTTTTTCATTGTATTTTTTTGAACAGGCATTTAAAAAAGAACTAACTTTTAGTAAATAGATTTTATTGTTTTTATTTAATGTGTTTTATTTAGATCACATTTTCTCTTCTTTTTCAGATTTTTATTTAAACAGCTTCTTAATTTTAAATTACATTTTTTTTTATTTCATAAAAGTATCAGGAACAAGTGAGTGCCGGATACATCCAGGGGCTTTCCAATTTAAGCCGTAATACATTGGTAGCGCTCACCTTTTTTACTTTCAATTTTTTTTCTCACGCCCACTCTCCGGGTTAAACGGGTTTAGGGCATTAATATTGCACGCTCTGTTGACTACGAGCTTGTCTCTTGATACTTTTGCCTTTTTTTTTAATACCTTTGCGAGTTTTTTTTTATTTCAGTAAATTAATAAAAATATTTCCTATTTTATTATTTAAAAAAAAATAAGAGCGTAGCAATCTTGCACCCTACGGTTGTAAACCAGAGCCAGGGTTGCACCCTATCGCATCGAGCCCGTCAATGTCAGCGTAATATACCGCATGACTGGATCGGCTGCCGCAGTTCAGTTCTCCTATTTTCTTGGTGTTAGGATTATTGACCTTGCCTTGCCGACGCACGAGGCAGTGAGAGTAATTACGTTGAAATCGGTCGCAAGGCAGCGCTCGATCGACCGCCTTCCGCTGGTTTTAATTTAGCGGAGAGTCGACGACAGGCGAATGAATAAAATCAATATCAAAGATTTAGTGGAAAATTAGAATTATAAATTTTTTTCGTGGTTGTCTATTTGTTTTTTTTTTGCAATGGAGGGACTATCTACTGTGAACAGTAATAGTGTAGCAGAAAACTGTATTTGTATTGTATGTTGTTTGCTGAAAAATGAATTTTCGGGGATAGTACCATGAGTGCTTAAAAATTATCAGGTTAATTTTTAAGCACGAATGGTATTTAGGAGGAATATTCCACGAATCAAATACAGGGAAACTAAGCTTTATTAACTGAATATTAAATACATACCTATTTCAAGTTCAGAAATTTGAATTTTGTAACAAATTGAACAAAAATTGAATAATAATATACTAATAAAATTATTTGTCTAAATATTGAAAAGTACTTAATATAAATCTAAATATTCAATTGTAATTATTGATTGTATATTAACCACATTGTTGTTTTGTTACGACGTAGAAGATGCCGTCAGACCACTGCTTGTACTTATGCTGGGTGATGCTGCTACAGGGGCTGGATGCACGTGCTGTTGAGGTGGTTCTTTTCCAGGTTCCCTCATTTTTTCAATAATTTTTTTGTGGTGATCTGGATCCATTTGCAAATAACTTGATAGGGATTTCGCAATCGAATGACCTGTAATGTTTTTGCTCCGACACTCCGCTTTTGACCAGCTTGGACACGGCAGTAGCTCTGAAGGAATGGTTGATAAATTTTTTTGTGGTATTAAGGCCTGATTCCTGTGCTTGTTTTTTTGTCCAAGTTGAAATCTCGTTTTCTCCTACTGGGCTGTTTTCGGAAATTTTCCAATTGGGGTTTGGAGTCAAAAATAGTCAAGTGTTGGAGATACTTTTCCTTTTATCTTGTAATTTTTTATAAATTCTTACTGGGCAAAAGCTGGGACTTCTCTCGTTTCTCACCAACCACTTCGAATCGGCGAGTTTTCGGCCACCACCTTGACATGTTTTAGAAAAAACAGGGTTGTATTGAATTCTACCTGTTTTTCCTCCGAAATTGTCAGTTTCTTCTTTGAAAAAAGTTGTTTCGGCTCTTGCACCTTCTCCTCCTCTCCAGGCTAATTCATAGGACAACAGAAAAAACACTTCTTTTGTAAACCCTCTGGAGTTGATTCATCACAAGCTTCGATTAGATTTTTTAATTCATTGTATGTTAAAAAAACGGCCGATTCTCTGCGTTTGCCTTCAATACCTTGCAAATGTCTCCTTTTGGCATTTTTTGTGTCTCGGGCCGATTTGAATTCGATCTGCTCGAAGGGATTTATTTTAATCTTGTATTCATTGAAATATCAAATAATTTTTACCGTGCCTTCTTTATATTCCTCCCCGTTCATTTTTCGCATATTGTAGGCCCAGCTTTTCAAAATCATTGCTAGTTGGGATACTGGAGTATCTTTGTCAAAGGTATAGTTTTTTCATCGCAGAATGACATAAACTGACTCCAGATGCTCTTCTTGGATTTAACGGTGTTTCTTGGTTCACTTCCAATTATATTTTCATCAATTTCCTCTTCTTGAGCAGGTTTTATATTGTCAAGATTTAATTTTTTGGTTAGGTATGTAACCACACCTAACCAGGTAAGTGGAAACACCATGTTTCCTAGACGACGTGGTATTTCCGCTATAATTTTTCGAAAACACCACCAGTCTTACGGGAAATTTCGTACATGAGTGGAATATTCAAGTAAACATTTTGCAGCAAAAACTGACATTAAATCTGATAGGCCATTGGACCCTATTATTTTAGAGAACAAAGTGGAAAAATCAGCAAAGAAATTTACCAGCAATTTTCACATGGGATTTTATGAAAAATATGAATGGTTAACCGTGTGTAAAATTGTATCGAAATTGTTTTGTTGGCCTTGCTTACTTTTTAATATAAATGAGAAAAGTCATTGCAACTCAGTCGGTATTACAGATTTAAACAATTTTCACAAAAGTTTAAAGCGACATGTAAATAGCAAATCTCATATAATTGCTACAATTAAAGAAAAAAACGTTTAGAACAAACCGCATTGAAATTTACAATAAGTAATACTATTTATAATGAAAGGGTGAAGAAAAATAGAGATGTCTTAAATCGTAATGCAACTTGTTTTCTGGGAGAGCATGAATGTAGTTTCAGAGGCCATAACGAAGCAAGTGAGTCCTCCAATTAATTTACTTATTCTGTTTGTGGAGATGAAATAGAATTTATCTACTTGGTTGTATTTAAAAAAAGCTCTAATCCATATAGAGCACAGATGTTAAAAAAAGCGCGTAAATCTCAACTTTATGCACGCCACTGTAAAAAATGGGGGCTTGGGTTGAAGAAAAAGTAAATAATTCTAGAAGAATAATTCACAGAGTATATGCTTTAGTAAAAATTGGCTAAAGAAATTTTCGAAAAATTGCACATTTTTTTGAAAAAAAATCCAGATAACACGAGAGGAACAATTTCAAAAACTGATAATTTTTTTTCTAAATTTAACAAATTACCTGCAATTGAAATATCAGTTTTTATTTTCTTTTTCGTAGGACTGTAAGCGTAGAGGGGTCACAATAAAAACTATAGAAAAAAAATCTGAATTACAACTTGAAAGTAATAATTTAGTTAAATTTCTAAATTTCTACTCTTCAAGTTTTTTTTGTGAAAAGTAGGAAATTGAATAAATCCGCACAAAGGCACTGTCTCAGTACTCTCAGCTAATAAATGAATTATATATTCTATACTTTTTATCTCTTATTTATTATTGTTTTTTTGTTTAAGAAAATGATCATAAAAGTTTGTTTTATGTTTTTGGTGTGATTAAAATAAATTTTATTTTTTAAGGCAACTTATTTTATTTCTTATCGTATTATTACATATAGAAATAATAGCCTAGGGATGGTAATTATCATCCATCAAGTTCGGAATCTTTTTCTCGACGATGTAGCCTACAAAGCACCGAAAAGATCTTTTCTAACACGGTTCGTAGACTGCGGTAGACAGTTTTACAGTTTTAAATAAGCCGCGTTAGGAAAAAAAACAATATCTTTTCGTTGAAGGATAGCCAAAGTAATGCCAAAGTTTACTGAATAAAAATATAAGTTGCGGCACTTAAACACGTGATCGATTTACCTATTCCTCGTGTCTTCGACACATATACAGTTGGTCAGGTTTCGTGATCGCGCCAGTTTGTTATAGTGAGACAAAAATGCCTACTAGATTTTGCTCTGTAGATGGTTGTAAAAAACATGTTTTATCAATTCCGTCGTTTCGTCGGTCGGTTTGTACGTCTGTCTATTAGTTCGCGACATAGTTCAGATACTACTTACTCGATTGACTCCGAATTTTGACCGAAAATGAAAGGTCATATGAGGATGACCTAGTAATATGTTATAAAAAAAAAAATGTTAAAATGGTGTATTATTTGGGGTTAAGATCCAGTAAAAAAAGCAAGTCTTTTTTTAATTTGTCGATGGTTCCCAACTTTATTGTTGCATCCTCAGAACACACACCATATATATATATATATATATATATATATATATATATATATATATATATATATATATATATATATATATATATATATATATACATATACGTATATATATATATATATATATATATATATATATATATATATATATATATATACATATACGTATATATATATATATATATATATATATATATATATATATATATATATATATATATATATATATATATATATATATATATATATATATATATATATATATATACAGGGTGTCCCAATAGTGCGTTCTCGGTTGATTTCTTAATAACGGATAGTGATATAAAAAAAGTTCAAATACAAAAGTTGTAGAACAATAAGGGCGACATAACCTAAAATTATTTTCATTTATACAGGGTGTCTCAAAAATCTGTAGCGAAGCAAAGTTATGTTTTTTCTTATGGGAGACCCTGTATATTTTTGCATATTTAGATTCTGCTCGTGTTTCTACACATTTTTTGTATAACATGTCCTATGTCTAAATCTGATAGTTTTTCTAATATCCGCTATTTTGTAAAAAATTATGAATTGCAGTGCCTTTTTTCAAACGACGTGGGCCGTTGGCTTTTTGATATAGGATTATGATTTTTGGCAGGAACATTAACAAAAGTATGGGTTGACTTTTAACGTGAACAAAATTTGTCGGCGTTGTACAGGGGGTCCTAGATAAGTAGGAGAAATTAAAAAAATTAAAAACATCATATCTTCATTTTTTTAAATGGAATGTATAGTATTTTAATATTTTAGACTATTCGTGACCTAAAACCCTATCTGTCGTTATAAATATGTCCTATACCTATGTGTCATAGTTTCCGAGATATTGACATTTTTGTATTTATTATTTGGTTTTCAATGGCAATCGCCTTAGAATTTACTTTATTATCGAATTTTCTAATTATAATACACTACAAGTGACGCAAAATTAAAAGTCAGCTCATAATATTGTGCTAAGAATCGCGACCTAAAGACTTAGAACAGATATTTTACCAACTATTCTTAAATATTTACTATTATAAAAGCGTAGGTTGTGTCAACATTTAGTTAGAACTTAATGTTTGAAGATGCCTTAGACAATCCTAAAGTAAAAACAAATGAAAACGGGGAAAATGTTGTCATGGCGAAATGTCAAACTCTTGTATTTGTGTTGTAACGGTGTTCAAATTGATTCCAAATGAATTTTTCTAGAGAAGAATTGATTAACATGATTTATGTTTTGGGCGCAAGTGATCAAAATTGTTTTTTAGCAAGTAGAGTTTATGCGCAACGGTTTAGCGATGCCGAACGTCATCCTCATGAGATATCATTTGTCAGACTCAAAGAACGATTTCAAAGAACTGGATGTGTCGATTACGAACAAAAATTGGAAAGGCAGAAAAGAGCCGCAAATGAAGAAACTGAATATCTTGTTACGCAAACTTTAATTGAAAATCCTCATATTTCATGTAGGCAGTTAGAAAAGGAGAGTGGTGTTGCTAAATCTATGGCAAATAGAATAATTAGAAAACATAAATTTCACCCATACCGTATTCAACTTGTACAAGAGCTGGATCAAGACGATTTCAATCGAAGACTTGAATTTTGTACTTGGGCATTAGCAAAAAATAGAGAAGAACATGATTTTTTCAATAACATTTTATTTACTGACGAAGCGACATTTCGTAAAAGTGGATACGTCAACCGACATAATTTCCACTATTATAGTTCTGAAAACCCCAGATTCATTATCCCCTTGGATCACCAACATAGATGGTCTCTTAATGTATGGGCTGGTATAATAGGTAACCGTATCATTGGACCTTATTTTTTCGAAAATAGAGTTAATGGAGACACTTTCCTAAATTTACTGCAAAACAGTTTGCAGGAGTGCATTGACGAATTACCTTTGAATCTAGAGAGGCGGATGTGGTTCCAACTAGATGGCGCTCCGGCACATTTTAGCAGGCAGGTGAGGCAATTTTTAGACGCGAATTATGAAAATAAATGGATTGGTAGGGGAGGTCCAGTATCATGGCCGGCAAGGTCTCCGGACCTCACAAAACTAGATTTTTTCTTGTGGGGTTTTGTTAAAGAGCAAGTTTACCAAACGCCACCCACTACCATAGAGAATATGAAAGTGAGAATTAGAAATGCATGTACAAATATCAATGCCGCGATGCTGAATAGAGTTAACAATTCCTTTGTGAATCGGCTATGTGTGTTGAAAGAAATGTTGTGTCTCTTTAATTAAAATATTTATTTGCATTTTTACATAAAGAAAAATAGTAGACTGAATTTTTAATTTTGCAGTTTTTACTGTGTATTAATGACATGATTGATAACGGATAATTCCTTTATTTTTAATAACAAGAAAAAGTTGAAATGCAAAAGTTTCGGATACAACTTTGTTATTTTACATGGCAACCTGTAAAATTATTTTTTATTTCGGAAAATATAAATTCGATAATAAAGCAAATCTATGGCGATTGCCATTGAAAACCAAATAATAAATACAAAAATTTCAAAATCTCGGAAACTATGACAAATAGGTATAGGACATATTTATAACGAAAGATAGGATTTTGGGTCACGAATAGTCTAAAATATTTTTGTATAACATTCCATTTAAAAAAATGAATATGTGATGTTTTTAATTTTTTTAGTTTTTCTAATATACAACGCCGACAAATTTTGTTCACGTAAAAAACTTTTGTTAATGTTCCTGCCAAAAATAATTTATATAAAAAGCCAACGGCCCACGTCTTTTTGAAAAAAGGCACTGCAATTCATGATTTTTTACAAAACATTAGAAAAACTATCAGATTTAGACATAGGACATGTTATACAAAAAATGTGTGAATCGAGCAGAATCTTGCAAAAATATACAGGGTGTCCCATAAGAAAAAACACAACTTTAAAAACTACATATATTCATTTTTTAAATGGAATGTATACTATTTTAATATTTTATTTGAACTTTTTTTTATATCGCTATCCGTTATGATACCCAAATCCCTATCTATATATATATATATATATATATATATATATATATATATGTCATATAGTATATATATATATATATATATATATATATATATATATATATATATATATATATATATATATATATATATATATATATATATATATATATATATATATATATATATATATATATATATATATATATATATATATATATATATATATATATATATATATATAAATATATATGTATATGGATTTTATATCCTGCATAAACCTATATTATGAAACCTATATTATCAGTCTTAAAGTTTAAGTAGTGTATTATTTGGGGTTAGGAAATATCTTAGGACCAACGGAGTACTGATAATATGGGTTTCAATTTAAGATGGCGAAACGAAATAGCGGCCAAATAAATTTTTTAAAAGATCATCGTGAAGAAATTTTCTCCAATTGGCTCTCAATTTTGCAGAAAAATTAAATGTGCAAATGGGATAAACTGGTACGAATTCAACATGGGATAACAAAATGGCGGTATGTGTCAATGTAAAAACTATTTATTGAATTTATTTTAAATTATGCCCAAAAGTTAAGTGTGATACAGGTAGAAAGAAAATGATAAAATATTGGTAGGAATCCAATATCATGAAACAAAATGGCGCTCAATAAAAATCGAAAGTATATGTAACACTTATATACCGTGACTATGTTCTGAAGTAAACTGAGTCACACTTCACTATTCCGAACAAATGGAAAAAAAAACGAGGGAAGTCCCGGGTAAAGGAAAATTACCGATTTTTTTATTTATATAATAACAATAATGTATTCTTAAATTCAACTAGCAAGTAAGTAACAATTTAATATTAAATTCACTATATTTAAATAACATTTAAAACTGTAATTGTAAAATATTAAACCAGTCCGACGACAAAATTCAACTCAATAATTTTTGTCTAAAGTTATTATTTATACTTTTGAAATTCCCTGGTAGATAAAAATTCGTTGCGCCAAGCCAAACTACTTTTAAACAGCTAGGTAATAGGAGGCAGTGTCGATGGGGTTTGAAACTAGACGGCTCGCCTTTTATCTGCGATTGTGCCGACGGTCCAGTGCGGCAACTTATGTTTTTATTCAGTAAACTTTGGTAATGCTATCAAAATTCTTAATTGTGACCGATTAACCCATGCCTGCTAACTTATATGACGCACCCCGTATTCTCGTTCTACGCACACTACGTACGTTCGTTGGAGGTTGGAGGGCGCCACATTGAGTATATTGTCATGGAAACGAGGAATACAAACATCAAACAATATTAATTAGGTTTGTCATTATTCTGACATTTTTGAATTTGGGTTATTCAAATTTTAAAGATTAATTTAAATATGTTTTATATTTGTTTGTTTCGTTTTAGATTATTGGTGGTCGGTCAATATTACAACAGTGTATTCCAGATTGATGCTGTCAGCCTGTTTATATGTAGCATGTTTAATATTGCAAAACTAAGTAATTGAATTCATTTAAAAAAGTTTATGCAAAAATAAAAACAAAACATTCGTACATACATACTACGAGAATCAATTTGAAACAACCTGTATTATTTTAAAAAAAAATCCTTGAAGTCTACAGACGCTAGTGAGAGGCAAATACGAGACCGATTTTGTCTACTAAGTTGCCTATCTATATTGTAAACAAACTATGGGTTAACCAGGTATTTCAAACTTAACCAATTGGAAAACAAAGATTTTCCAATAAATATTTCACCGGTTATTTATTTGGTTGGTTATCCGGCTGATTGGTTAATCGATTAAACCATTAACCGTTTAGAAGTTGCAAGCTGAGTCTTTCTTTGGTACGTACTTTTAAAAACAAGTACTTAAAATTGAGAAAAATATTTTATTTCAAATGCAAACAGCAAATATCAATTTTTCCAATATTTACACAAAAGTAACTAGATACTTTTTTGAAGTATCTTTCACAGCTGTGGCTATGGGACGCGGTGAAGCGCCGCCTCACCTACATTTTTCAATCAATTTACTTAAAAATAAAAATATTTTTAAAATATTAAGCATTTTATAATCTATATTTTTATTATAAAAATGTGGTATGTTTTATACAAATTCACATTATTTACACATTTTCATAAGAGCGGCCCGTTGAGGAATCACAATCAGCAGTAAGAAATTCCACATCAGACTCCCCCTGCACGACGCGACGGCTTTCGCGCTTAGATTTGTTTACGGCTGTTGCTATGGCATCGCAATGGTGAATATCCGTAAGCCCTTAGACAAGGAATGTCTAAGCGTAAGCCAAATAGAGATGGGAGCGGCATAAAACTGCTGCTGCAGGCGCTTGTTATAGAATTAATGTAAATTAGTGCTTTCGGATCATCAGAGACGGAAGGAGTTTTGCATCGATCGAATCGAATCGAAATTAGCTTTAAGGTATAGGTACATAACTGTTTTTTAAGAACACAAACATATATTTAAAATCTTATAAATTCATATTATTTCCCCTAAGTATTAAGAAACGCTCCAAGCTCTGGATAATTAACGTCAAAAAAAGGTTAAAAAAAAGCCATTTTGGGCGTGGCACCCCGAAAAAATTTCCCCTGAGGCGCTGTGCACCTAGCTACGCTGCCCTACACCAATTTTTAAATCCACAGGATTTTTTACCAACCGGAACGCCAAGGTTGTTTTTGGGGTCTTTTATATTGTTCGTTCTTCTAATTTTTTTACTCAATTTAATTAGTTGGACTTCTTCCTTTCCAAGGAGTTCCGGCACCGATTTTAGATTTATTTGAAAGTTTAGAGATTATCCTTTAGAGGTCATGTAAGATAAACTGCAAAAATTCGCAATTTTTTAATTATGTGCATTTACATTCATACAAAAAATATTTTACTTTTTGCTCTAAATTATTTAGTTTCTGTTTTTAGGATCATCAAAACACGAGGTCTGAATATTATTACTCCAGAGTTAAACTTTGAAGTCCTTTTATTTCGTAAAAATAATTTATTTTACGACCAAGCAAAGTTTACTCGATCTGTGTCACGTATTAATATCAAAATCTTTAATAAAAAATTAGAAAAACACGTAAAATTTCTTCTGTTTTTTTTTGTATATAAATAATTTTTTATCCACTATACGTGTTTGCTTTAGTATGAAGAAGTCTCCAAAAAAAAAAGCGATTAGTTAAAAAAAACAAACGGTGAAACAAGTAGTTTTTGTATATACAACCTTTTTTACAAGAGTTTAAAAAAAAAAAAGCAAATACAGTGAAACCTCCCTTAACGGACACCTCCGAACAATGGACACCTCTGCTGAACGGACAATTTTGAACTCACAGACCGTCAGTATATGTATTCCTGTGTATTAAACCCTCTTGACAACGGACATTCTCAACAACGGACACGGACAGTAAAATTTGGAACATTTTTAATAAAAACAGTAAAATTTACCTCCTCAGAACTGACAGATGTTCAGATAATTTTTGAAAAACCCACATTTAATGCCCGTATTTTTTTGCACATTATGGGCAACATTTAGATCTATGCTAATAAGCGGCGCGGCGACTACCTATTGTTAATAGCACTAGTTTAACAATAGGCTGGCTTATGCTGTCTGGCTTGTGGGTAAATTGCGGTGAATTGCGTAATAAATAGATCACCTTATTCTTGTAAGATGTAGTCTTCATCAATAGAATATCTTAGTTTTGATGTTACTCTAGTGCGATCAATATGTCTTCAAACAAAAAAAAGTTTTTGAGTCTTCAAGAAAAAGTTGAAATAATAATCCAATACGCGGAAAAAAAACAAACTTAATGTTAGAGTATTAGCCGAAAAATTATGTGTAAGAAAATCTCAAATTAGTGATATTTTGAGAAACAAGAGCGATGCGATTTGCCAAGATCGGGAACATGAAAGAGAAAAAAAAATGCGAAAACTGAGGGTGCTGCCATAGACCAAATTGTCTACGACTGGTTTTGTAAAGTACGCTCCAAATTCGAATAACCGGTACAATAATAAAGGAAAAAGCACAAGAAAATGCGAAGAATCTAGAAGTTAATGGTTTTAAAGGATCAAAGGGATAGTTGGAGAAGTTCTGTCAACGTCATAATATCTCTTTCAAATCCATCTGTGGTGAAGCAGCGGCTGTAGACTTGATTCGGGTAACTGATTGGCGGACGAAATTATGTGCTATTATCAAAAACTACGCATCGAGTGACATTTGTAACATAACACCGATGAAACGGGACTCTTTTTCCGCGCCTTGCCAAATAAAACGTTTTCTTTTGATTAAAAATTTTAAAATCCACTACAGAAAGTTTTTAATCAAGCGACTTTTGTCATCCATGCAGTATTCTGAATCTACCGAACAGTAGGAGTGGAGAAATCCATAAATGTTGTAAGCGCCTTGATTTCGATTATTGCTGCATGGAAAAGAAAAAAGTCTAATCCAAGGCCATCAATAACTGCTTCCGCAAAACTGGTTTCGACGAAATTCTCGAGGAAAACGTTGACTACGATAGTGAAGATGATGTGCCATTGTCGGAATTATGTAGAAACATCAATGTATTATCTTCCGACTTAACTTCAGATTCAGAAATTGATGAAAGTTTATTCACGGAAAAGTCCTAACATAAGTGTGAGTGCATCAGTGAATTTAGAAATAGTGAGAAAGGTCAGATTTAATCTGACAGTAATGATGACGAAATTATTTCTTCCAATTTTAAGAGCATTAAGGAAGCATATAAAATGTTAAGGGATATTGAAAACTTTTGTATGTTATCTGGAGATTCTGTTTTAGGGAAAAAAATCTCAGAAGTTGCGTCTAAAATGGAATCCCAAATTATTAAAAATAAATTAACTAGTTTAAAACAAACAACACTTGATAATTTTGTTAAATAAAAACTTTTTATAATGTAGAACTGTATCAAACTGTATATGTAGGTAGTATAATATTTTATATTAGGTAGTACATTTTTATTGTATGCATATACGTATGTAAAAGATGTTGGTGTATACGTAGTAACAATTGTATTAATAATTTTTACTAAACATATTATTTTTTTACTTTTTAAAATTACATTGTTATTTAATTTGTTCACTCCCCACACCGGACACCTCTATACATCGGACAGTTTCTGTGGCACGGCTACTATCCGTTGTTGAGAGGTTTCACTGTATATTCAATAACGCTCAGCTTTAAAAGCAAAATAGTAAAATCGGAAAAAGTTATTTCCTCTTTTTGCATACTGTTCTTTTAAGTCGCTAAATTTAAATAAATAAACTAATCATATTTTAAAAAGAAGACAATTTTATATTTTTTGCACATAAACTTCAACTTAAGAAAACCATGAATGGACATACAGATATGGGGAAGTACTATGTACCCATCTTTTGTTTTAGTTCTTGTAAATTATTGGGTATTATAAGAAACACGCTTTTTTAAGTAACCCAATGGAGCAAGGTCCGGCGACCGTGTTGGCCATTTAACAGCTCTACGACGCCCAATCCAGCGCCTAGGAAAATGATTAGCACTGAGGGTAAATAAAAGTGCGAGGGCACCTGGCCTGCTGAAAAACTGGATACTAATCAATACCGTCTTGTTTAATGGTTGTTACAATTAATTAGGTATAACAGTTTAAAGTTTCTTCCAACGGTTACAAATATAAGGGTCCGGTAAGTTTCATTAAGAAAAAATGGACCAGTTTCCTTATTTTTCAGAACTCCATCCCATACGTTAATTTTCTGGAGATTTTCATCACTCAATAAAACATGTCAATACAAGTAATTTATTGTTGTAAATAGTTGCATTTTATTTAAATGTTTCTTATTAAAGAATTTTAGGGGTGAAATGTATGTTTTTTTATAGTTTCTTGAGCTCTGTTAATTTACCCACACCAACATCAGAAACTACTCGAAGTGATTGCTTAGTTTGAAGTTGAATTTCAAGATCTTCACATGTAATAGAAGGACGACCAGATCGGGGAGTAAATGGTTGTTAGTTGTTAGGAACTTGAAAACAACACTTCTCACATAACTTGCAGAAACTGTTCTATCTGGAGAAATAGCACAACGGCAAAAGGCTTAAAGGCGTTAGTACGAAGCAAACGGCATAAACTAACATCATGTGTTGTTGAATTGGTTGCAGACCTCAGTAACCAGATGTTAAAAACATTTTTTACTAATAATAATGTCGGTATTTCATTTCTTGTCACAGTGTATCTCGATCTTTTTCATTTCTTCTATATTCGAAAATAGATACCACCGGTTTGGGCAGAAATTTTTGTCTTTTAAAGGTCTTCAAAATAAGGTAAAATTCGATATAGGGTTGCATTTAAAATTTTCAAAACTTACTTAATTTTATTCATTCATTAAATTTTACCAAAAAGTAAAAAAGCATCAGATTTTTGTTATTTTTAGAACATCTCCCCTCCTATATGAAATTATGTTGAAAATCCCCAATAATAGGGGAAAAATCCTCAGGTCGGCAACACTGGATGAAGGTCGAAATTGTTTCTTATTATCCGCGCGGCCCTTGATTTCTTCTGACAATAGTTTTTTCAATCTACTTTAAAGTTTCTAAAATTGAGTTTTGATCGACTAGATTATTCCAAATATCCTGTGTGCGCTGCGAAACACATTCAACAAATTACTTTGTTATTAACGTGATTTTTTTAACACACTGTATTGAAGAGGCAAACATATTTTATCCTTTAACTGCAGTTACAGTGAATAACTTCCTGTGCAAAATTTGATAAATTTACGAGCACTTGATAACCGACAATTTTTTCCGTCTTCGAGGTCAGTAACACTCCAGGCTCATTAAGCATTTTTTTCAGTTGTATTTATAAGATGCCGATACAAAATATTTATAAAGTTATTTTAATTTTTTTACTTTGTCTTATGGTTTTTGTGAATAAAATATGTTGTTTTACCAGTGAGGACGTAACGAACGATATGAAATTCATCAAGGTATGCAATACAACTTCGCCGGTAAGCGCATGTAAGTATTGAACCTAAATAATTTTTTGTGTTTGTTTACAACATTTTAATTACAGGCTTCAAAAAATTGTTTTTTATTTGTTACTTAGATTCAATGAATGATGTCTTATCCAACAAGAATCCGGAAAACAGTCAGTATAGGGCGTTTCAGTGTTTTCTGCATTGCCTGTTGACAAAATATGGTTGGATGGACGAAGATGGAGGATTTCTACTCCATGATATAAGAGAAACTTTGCAACAGAGTGATCTTCAGCTCGCTACTTTAGAATATATTTTATATTCATGTACTGCTACAAAGTCGACGGACAGGTGTCATAGAGCTTATTTTTTTACGGACTGTTTTTGGAAAAAGATGGACGAGGTATAAACATATAAACTTTTAGTTTTTTTCCTGGTATAAAATAATAAAATCAAATAATAGCATCACTTCATACCACTGCATATTAATTGCAACCCCCCCCTGTGTTGTGTTTAGCTATGGCTCTGAGTAATAGGTATAATAAACAGATAATTCTTTTATTTCAGGAGCAGCCGACAGCTGACGAATTATTTTATAACGTGGAAACCAGGAGATAAATTACATGTTTGTAATACTTTGAAATATATATATTTATATTAATTACATTCATTTTATATGGATCCAATCTGATATTTTTTTGTTTTATTAAATGACAAGGATAATTCTAGCCTGCAATCGCTGCGTTGCCGTTAACAACTAATACAGCTTATTATAATAAAGGTTTTAACCATTATTACTAGAAAGTAGTTTTGATTGTTATTGGATGAATTTTATTTGACGTTTGAATTGTAAATGTCAAACAAAAAAAAAAGCGTAAGTAAACACCTCTTTTATTTAATCAACTTTTTAAGCTTTATTTGGGTAATAAGAAGAAATCAAGATTTTACATTGTTTTAAAAACAAAGATTAATAATGGTAAGATACAGAACTTTATCTCTCTTTCATAATATGAATAGATATATTGATTTTGCAGCTCGTTTTGGTATTAGGAGATTTACACATTCCACATAGATGTAGTAGTTTACCAGCAAAATTTAAGAAACTCTTGGTACCCGGTCGAATACAACATATTCTTTGTACAGGCAATTTGTGTACAAAAGAATCCTATGATTATTTAAAAACCTTGGCCTCTGATGTTCATGTTGTACGAGGCGATTTTGATGATGTAAGTATGTATAAAAAAACATCTTTAATTTTTTTTAACTTATCATAACATTGCTTTTTTAGAATTTAAATTATCCAGAACAAAAAGTAGTTACTGTTGGACAATTTCGGATCGGCCTATCTCATGGACACCAAGTGGTTCCTTGGGGTGATCCTGAAGCCTTAGGTATTTTTTACTTAAATTTGACCTATTTTGGCTGTTATTGTAGATATTATTTTCTCTTATAGCTCTTATTCAAAGGCAGTTGGATGTGGACATTTTAATATCAGGGCATACACATAAATTTGAGGCATACGAACATGAAAATAAGTTTTATATTAACCCAGGTAGTGCAACTGGAAGTTATAATGCATTAGATACGTAAGTATGTTTTATTTTCATTAAAGTTGAAATTACACAATTTTTGATAATTATAGCGATATTAAAAAAATACATTATAGAAATTCTTTTTATTTCATTTGTTTTCTTGTTGGTAACTGATTAATATCCTTTTCTTGTTATAAATAATTCTTTTTTATGTGCTTATAGTTCAGTATCTGCAGGGTCAAACCTCAGGAAAATTAGGAAGCAGGCCAATTTTTTTTTAATTGTAGCTTTTTTGAACCTACCAAAATTTACATTCCTAGATACGCTAGTAAAAGAAAATTGCAAAAATTAATTTTTGCGAAAATACTGTATGTAGAGCAATTGTGTAAACTTTTGAACGTTTCAGGGAATTAAACTAATTAAATTTACTATAACTCCATCAAAAATGATTTGATGTTTAAAAAATAAGTTTGAAGATGAAATACATGACCGCAATATTTGATAATTAGTTTTTAGCTGTAAACTTTCCAAAATATTGAAAATAATGTTTGATACCTAATATTTTCATGCTTGTACAGATTTAATTGTATTTTCATAGATAATTGCTTATTCACTTTGTCCATATGATACTCTCCTCATTAGAGGGCCTGTAACAATAGTGATACATTAAAAATCCTGCATTATTTATGTGGTAAACACTCATTACCTGTGATCATTTTGCTTTTTAGTACTTTCCCAGATTTTTTGAGAATCTTATCAGTCGCAACTAAAAAACAGTATTACAAAAATACATCGGGAAATTCACCAGAAAAACAATTGTCATTGTTCTTAAGGAAGGCAATAAAATGAAATGGTTTGAAGCAATTAGAAGAAAAAATTTCAATTAGTAAAACTTGTTTTTCTGTTGTGATGATCATTTTAACAAGTGCCCCAAAACTTTTATATTTGTAAATTGTTTAATTTTCCTATTTGAAATATTTTTGTTTTATAATATATTGATAATATGATATAAAGATATAAAAATCAAATTTGAAATTTTTTGAATTTGCTTTTGTCAGAAAATATTCACTTCTCTGTTGTTCTATTGAATCTTATGCAAGCTTTTTATATTATGCAATATTTTTGTCTCATCAATTTATATTTGTCATTACTGTAAATTAACTTATTATTTTGTGTGCGAGTGTGGTAAAGCCTTATAATTTTTATTGAGATTTATACTTAAAATGGCATCATGTAATAAAAATTTTAATTTTATCTTTAGTACTAAGAACCTGTTATTGGTTGTTTTTAGTCCTGTGACTTTAATAAAGCAATCAAATGCTTATTCTTAATAACTAATGTTATTGTTGTTATAAGTTATTGGTAATGCTAAATTTTGCTACATGAACCAATCTTTACTATGATGCTATCACTCCTCAGACTTCCGCAATTAAAAACAATCATCTTGCCTTAAAAAAAGCATGTGTATACATGTTCACTTGGGGTAAATTATTAGAAGTTGCTTTCATCACAAATTCATCACTGGTTTCACTAGATGAGGCCATTTTACAAAATATACTATACTACGAGTTCAAAACTTCACACAAAAATTTGAAATTTTGATGTATATTAAGTATTAACTAGCTGGCTCGACATACCTTGCTCTGCCTTTTCCGTTTGATGGCACTCTGAGTTGCCAGTGGAGTTGGACTGTCATTTGTTGCTATTCGAAATTATGCGACAATTGACTAAAACAGGAACGACTTTCATAGTCATACACATTGTGGAGGGAAATATTTCAAATTAAGACGCAAAGTTTATTTGAGATGATAAAACAACATTATCTGATATATTTTTGTTGGTTAGATATGATTATTACTATGTAAACTCAACAGTACACGTAATAAAACTATTTTATTTAACTACTGTTTGTAAGCCTATGGTCAACATCAGATTTTTTTTTTAAATCAGTTTTTGTGTTATTTGGTTCTGTGCGTTTTATATGTGAAATCCGAGAGGAGTTCACGACGTCTCCATTCATTATGTTGAGCATTGTCTTATATAACATTGGAAGTTAGCAAATTGATCATGTGTAAAAACTAATTATGACATTGTAACCATATTCGTGGCTCTTCTAATTCACTTTCAGATATCTAAAAAATAATGATTTTTGGTGACAACATTACACATTTGGTCCCCAGACGGTCAAAAACTTCAGATTTTTAACTTTACAGATGTCAGTGAGATAAAATTAACTATAGGGTTTGTAATGTCAGAAACTATTATATATATATATATATATATATATATATATATATATATATATATATATATATATATATATATATATATATATATATATATATATATATATATATATATATATATATATATATATAAAAAAATTTATTGGGACCCTTTTTTTATATCCTTGATCTACATAAATTATTCTTACTACTTACAATATGTTGGCAGATACTGCCAAAAAAATTTTTTGCAATTTATGGAGTGTCTAGCAATGTAAATTTGATAATTGAAGACAGACTACAAAGAACTGCATTAAAAAAAAACGCCTTCCTAATTTTTCTGAGGTCCAGCCTAAAAAAATGTTTCTATTTTCTGGGCAGAGCAATATTCAAGTATCTGACTACATTCAACTAAATTTTTTTTTAGGTCTATAACACCTTCTTTTGTTCTCATGGATATACAAAATACCACAGTAGTTACATATGTTTACCAGCTCGTAGGTGATGATGTCAAAGTTGAAAGAATTGAATATAAAAAGAACTAAAAACCTTATTACGTTATTTATTATAAACTTCATTATTAAGTCTAAACATTTTTTTTACATATTATATTTATATTAGGTTTTTTTTTCAATTTATATATGTTTAAATTGATATACAATTTGTAATTTTATTGTAAAATTGTAATTTAAGGTTCCAATCTGAAAATATATTGTTTTATATTATTGAATAAACAAATGTTTGTTTTCACCTTGCTTTTTTTCAAATACATATAAAAAGACTTAAAACTGCAAAAACTTTATTTACAACTTAAAACCTGAGTGTATAGAAACAATACCTAATGTTAAATTTTCATAACTGACTTGACGAAACCCGGCTTCTTCTATCATGTTTTTGAAGCTGTCCTAGAAAAAGAGTTCATTTTGAAAATCTTGGTAGAACATCTTAATTTCTACACTTACGTGATTTGGAAATTGTCTTATACTTTCAACTAAATATTGATAAGGTTTCCATTGTCCAGCTATGAGTTGTCCCAATACCGGGATAATTTGGAAACTATATTGGTCATACACCCTAAAAAATAACACAGCTATAGTTTTGTGCATGATTTATAAAATATTTATTAATGAGAAAATATCAATGGGATTATCTGTAATAAAAACCAGGTCCAATCACTCTTACAATCTTTAGAAAAAAAATATATAACTAAGAAAATAATTAATTACATACTAACGAAATGTGTAAAAAATGATTAATACCAACCATTGAGCTACAGAGTTTTCCAGCTGACTAAATTCCAAGCATAAAAATCGGCCTCCAGGCTGCAATACTCTATAAGCTTCATTTAATACTTTGTCCAAATGTACACAGTTTCTTATTCCAAACGCTATAGTATATGCATTAAACATATTGTCTTTAAAGGGCAACTCTTCTGCATTTCCTGAAGTAAAATGAACTTAATAATTAGTGTTTCATTATCAAAAAGCACATCTGTACCTTCTTGCCAACTAATTGTATCTGGGTTATGGTTTAAAGCTTTACTCCGACTTTTTCCAACTTCTAACATATGACTATTTATGTCGGTAACAGTTACGTGGCAGTCTTTAATATTGTATTCATTCACATAGTTTAAAAATCTAAAGGCAATATCACCTAAAATATTTAAATATTTTAATTGGTAACAAATATATATAAACAATTTCTACCTGTTCCCCCTGCAACGTCTAGAAGTTTTGTATTTTTAACTGGGCTAAGCATACACATGAAGTAATCCTTCCATAATCGATGAATTCCAAGGGACATGGCATCGTTCATTAAATCATAATCTTCAGCTACAGTCTTAAATACTTTGTCAACTGAAATGAAAAGATAGATGTGATGAAACTGCGGAAAATTATATTACTAGCGTATTAATGACCTTTTTCTTGTTTTTCACTTTCCTTAACGGTTTCAAATCCAAAATGAGTGCTCTTTTCTTCAGCTTTTGCTTGACCTGTTAAGTTTCTTATGTTTCGAAAGCATTGTCTGTTAAACTTAAAAAATAAACTTTTTTGGAATTGCAGAGACATTTCTTATTTGTAATTGTTTTTAATTTGAGGTTAGCTTTATTGGGGTTTTAAATAACTACATAAAGGAAATTTGATCTACCAGAATAAAGGTGGGTTTATAGGGGAAATAAAATAATATAAAATAAGAAACGAAATTAAATAAAATAAGGAGATCAAGGCATTTAACTCCCATATAGCGTAATAAAATATTTCGAAAATATGCCTGCGCATTGCGTCTTGGAACATTTAATATTGATAATTTTACTGAATTTGTATTTGGATCAGTTGTGTGTAAAATCTTTAAGCCGGTATGTATAAGATTATTCGGTAGCTGAAAAAAAAACTAGTATTTTAACGGGTTTGGCACACATTTTTTTCTTATTTAATTTTTATTTTCTGAATAAACCACCTCCGAATCCTTATTTCTTATTGTTTTATACAAGTCTTATTCTGATAGAAAGAATCATAAATGGAAGGGAAAAACCCCTTTCATAAAAGATTTTGTTGCTCATAATCGTTGCCCTATCGTCCTAGTTTTAAATCCGTATGGCATGGGGGCGTGAACAAATAGATGAAACGAACTAAACAAAGATAAAGATGGGCGATGGAAGTTATGGATTTTTTATTAAGTACAAAGTAGAGAATTGAGTTGCTTCTCGTATTTGGAAAACAATAAATATTTATCATTTTATTGTTTGGCATGTATATATGTATATATATATATATGTATATATATATATATATATATATATATATATACATATATAGAATTTCTATAGTTTAATTTGGTAGAAAAATGTTAAAAGTCTTAAATCAGCCTTTAGCGACGACGTTGTCATGTTAGGCGGAGCGACTTCTATTAACAAAGGTGCTTAAAATGAAAACTGATGAAGCTTCCCTGATTTGACATTGGCAGGACAACAACCTATGACATATCGACTATCAAATTTATAGGTGTTTGTTTATAGTCGTTAAAAAAATCGGCTCCAGAAAGAATACGATAGTTCTTTAAAAAATATACGATAATTATTTGAAAAGAATTTAGGCGAGATGGCGATCAGAACGTACGGAGATAAACCAATCACTTTTCAACTCGAAGAAAATGGTGAATATTATTGTGTCGGATCAGAGGTAAGAAAGATTTTTGAACCAGGAAAAATGTACACTCAGTTATTTAAAACCAAGGGAAATTAGACCCTAAACAGTATTTGTAATGTTAAATAAAACCGAAAGAAATACTTTGTGGATTGATATAAAATTAATCTGATCAGGTTGGAAACTATCTTCGACTCTTTCGGGGATCTCTGTACAAAAAATATCCTGGAATGTTCAGAAGGTCTATAACAAATGAAGAAAGAAAGAGGCTGATTGACTTAGGACTTTCACAACATTGCCTAGCAAGCAGCGTTTCACTATTAAGAGCTTCTGAAGTTGAAGATATTATTGAAGGAAATGATGAAAAGTAAAACATATTCATTCATTAATCCTCTTAACTTTTGTTTCAATAATTTAAATGTTTGTAGATATAAAGCTGTATCAGTGCACACAAGTGATCCACCAGTTCCCAGAGAGGGTAAAAGCAAAAAAAATCTCCAATGGGTTCCATCTTTACCAAATTCGAGTCATTTGGATGCAGTCCCTCAGGCTACTCCAATCAACAGAAATAGAGTTGCTGCAAAAAAGGTACAATTGAATAATATGTGTGTCAATTTAAAGTTTTATTAAATTTTGAAATTTTTTATTAATTTATTAAATTATGTAATTTTAAGTACATATTTTATTACTTCATAGGTAAGAACTTTTCCATTGTGTTTCGATGACACCGATCCACAACTGAATATAGAAAATGCTTGTCAGCAAGAACTTTTAGTACCAATTCGCCTAGATATGGAGATTGAAGGGCAGAAGTTAAGGGATACTTTTACTTGGAACAAAAATGGTTTGAATAACATTTTTTTTTATTCATGTTTGATACTTACTTCTTGACTTACTTTAAGAAGATGGCATTTATTTGAACAAAGATTATCAACAATAAAGATCAGTGGTAATATAGGCTAATTCAGAAGTATTTATTTCTTTCAGAGAGTTTAATCACACCAGAACAGTTTGCTGAGGTGTTATGTGATGACCTAGATCTAAACCCTGTTACTTTTGTGCCAGCAATTGCCCAGGCGATTCGTCAACAACTGGAAGCATTCCCAAATGAACAGCCCAGTATTATTGAAGAGAATAGTGACCAAAGAGTCATCATAAAATTGAACATCCATGTTGGTAATACTTCTTTAGTTGACCAAGTGAGTATATAATTTTGTTTCTATAACCAAAAGAAAATAGTAATATTCCTAAAAATATAAAAGATTACACTTTTTCTGCACTGTGCAAATTTATACTTTTTTTTTTGTATAGTTGTATTATTATTTTATTTCAGGTTGAATGGGATATGAGTGAAAAACAAAACAACCCTGAAGAATTTGCTTTAAAACTCTGCTCTGAGTTAGGACTAGGTGGTGAATTTGTTACTGCTATAGCTTATTCCATCAGGGGACAATTGAGCTGGCATCAGAGAACTTATGCTTTTAGTGAAGCCCCATTGCCTACAGTAGAAGTGCCCTTTAGGTAAGTGCTTCAACTTTTGTATTATAGTATATAATAAATAGGTATAATTGTTTCTATCAATTGTTTTCTTAACATTTACAACTAGATGCTTATAAAAGTTGGATAAACCTAAACCATTTATTTTACTACAGATTCAGTGTTTTTTTTCTATATTTTATGTGTTTTTTTTTATCAATCTAGAACTCCATCAGAATCTGATCAGTGGGCTCCTTTCCTAGAAACTTTAACAGATGCTGAAATGGAGAAAAAGATCAGAGATCAAGACAGAAATACCAGAAGAATCAGGAGGTTGGCAAATACAACTCCAGGTTGGTAAATGCAGGGAAAGAGTCCAGCATTTTTGCCTGTTAGAATAGGTCATTAATAAGTTCAAACTTTTAATTGTATCTTCATGTCAGATAGAATTAGAAAACTGTATGACATTTAAGTAAAATAAAATTCTACATTTACGTAGTTTGACAGTTGCTTTAATTTTATTTATATATTTTGTTTAAACCTTTAGCTTTATGATTTATTTTTAATTCCAGTGATTGGACTGTATTTTAGAATATCTACATCAGCCATTTTTCTTCTCAAATTTCTTTCAACAGTATTCAAATGTGTGATATTTATAAGAATTTTAAATAAATCTTAACTTTAAATGTTTTTAAGTTTCTGACTTTGGGTTTTCCTTATTTTGGTTTTATATTTTGCTCTGCTTAATCAATGTGTATCCTTAATTGATTTCATATTCAGTTATAATAAAAAAAATTTATTTTATAGTCATAAATTTGACTTAATGTTCTTAAGTAAAAAAATTGAGAGAGAAAATATCAGAAAAATGTAACTGACTTCTATTTTTGTATTTTTTTCAAACCTTGTATATTGAATTACACATTTTTACAAATCAATCTTATTTTTAAAATAAGCAAAACTTTTTATTACAATTAACTTTCTTGCTAAAGCTTAAAATAAAAAAGTTTTCTATTTGAATCGGCGGGGGGATGAAAAAAACATTAATTTTTGTACAAACGTAACGTCATCGTTACGTTCCGGGGATCCGAGCGTGAAAACGAAATGGGGGTCGGGTAAGGACCGTCGGGGGGCGAAAAAAAAATGATGATACTCAAAATTTGACAGTTGTCACTTTTTTTTACATAGGGGCGGTGCGAAATAAGGGGGGAAAATTTTTTTACAGGTAGCGCCATATTTGACACCTGTCAAAAGGGCGTCCCCGAGGTCGCGTGGGTATAGTTCTGAAGAAAAAATTTGACAGTCGAACTGTCAAAACTTGACAGGTGGTGCTTTTTCTCGAAAATTAAGACATTTTCACGAACGGATGGGGGGTCAAAGGAAACGCATTTTTTAAAAAATTTCGAAAAAAAATGTTTAGACAGCTGTCAAATTTTGATGGTGGGGTGGGTCGGCGGGGGGGGGGGTCGAGAAAAAAAACGAATCCCGGCTTGTTTAATCTATAAACAAGGACACTAGTGTCGAATGATAAGCATATAGCTGTGATGTCAACGACTTAGACGTTATACCAGTGGCGGCTATTCAGGTGAAGTGCTACTTCACCAGGAGAAATAAACACGCAAACATCTAACCATATTTATTATATATCTCTTACAATTTTAGTTTTTACATTCATTTATTCACCTAATTGGTAAAAAATAAACTGTCCATCTCGAATAAATATTTTACTGGACCGTTGACGGGGTTCGATGTATTTGGCCCTAAACTTCACTGGCCCAAACAGTTAATACCCCTAAAAGACATTTGCCCGAACCTACATTACACATAACCGTCACTGGCGCTAACAGTCGAAATCCCGACACATTGGAATGCATGGAATTTGTCCTTGGCCTTAAACGTCGAAATACATAAATATGTACGCCAATGACGTAAGAAACTTCTGTCACTGTTGCCAAAGTGCGTTATTGTTCAGATGAAGTACATATTTCCGAAAATATTAGTAAAATAATATGGTGTTTTTTTATTTATGGTTGATAACATGTTATTAATATTCCTAAATAATAAGTTTTAAATCGTTCTCAAAGAGTTTTGTTTATAAAAATAGCAAATAGCTACGTATTAATTTTACTGCGTCGTATCAGTGTTAGGATACAATAAAATAAATTTTACTAACATGATGTAAATTGTTAGTTGGTTCGGTAGTGAAACATGCAGAAATAATATGCAAGAAAGCAAGCTTTTACTGTGTTCCGGATACGTCCTGAATTCTCAGCTCTTCGCCCATTTAAATGCGATTTCAAGAACGAGAGTACTAGAAAGTTAGATTCGGCAATTTAAAAGAACTATCAATATTAGGACATCAGAATAATCAGAAAGTATATTGTAATGTACAAATTTCATATTGGTAAGTCACCTAGATTCTTTTTTTGTGTAGGTATACATTTTTTTCTTAAATGTTCCTCTTCGGATTTTCTACAATATATCGGGTTTTTAATGTATAGTGCACACTAAATGTTAGTTAAAAGAAAAACCGCAACAAAAACATTTGTATTTGGTTGATAACATGATTATGACATATAGTTGTGTTTGCATTTTTAGGAAAACCATGTAAATTCATGGATGTATCAGCCACAGTAGTCTCCATCTTGGCAAATTGGGATATGAATCTTAGACCACAATAAAAAATGAAAATCAGCTTTGCATATAAAATTATGAGTAAACAGACATAGCAGTGAGGAATGGTTCTATGATCCATCTGAGAATAAATACAGAACTGCTGAGGTAATTCACATGTCAAAATAATTAGATATTTTAATAGAAATTAGACATTTCTCCTTTTCAAAGTATTTTCTTCTTACAAAGGAAACTTTTAGAAAAATTTGTTAAATAGGTAGCTAAATAAAGTGCTTAGAAGAAAAAAAAAATTTTAGTTTGTGAAGTTAAAGCCAAAAATGTTATTTCCTGATAAAATGGTGAACGCTTCGCGTCGTTTTAACAATAAACTTGCTGTGAGACCACTTCGGGAATATCCTGAAATTTCATCCAAATTGTTGAAACCACCGCAGAGTAATCGATTGATTGATAACCTCCTTCTTTAGTCTTTTAAAAATTGCATTAATATTTGTGACATGGCCATCTAAACAAAATAAAGAAAATGCCTGCAGATCCGCCATTTTTTGTCCGATTTCAAACATTTAAAAACTGATATTCATAGAATTTAAAGTTTTATCGGAATGTAAAAATTTATAGATATTAATATATTTTATTCCCATATATGTAGGTACCCATTATATAAATGTCTGTGATTAAGTTATTAAGAATAAGTTTGAAGACGACTTCATAAAGTCAAATTTTCAATGTGGAACAAAATATTATTTTTTACTTTTTAGTTTTGTTTTTTTTGAAGTTTTTTTATTTTTTATAAAAATTTCTGTTTGGAGAACAAAGCCTTCTGAAGTAGATATTGTGAAGAAACGCCCCAGAAGTGAATCCCATACCTTGTGCCTATGAAATTGAAACCAAACCTATTCTTAATTACCTAATCACAAAACTATATTTATGTAATGAGTGTTTTGATGTCTAATACCAAGAGTATAATGTTTTACTATCTCTATTAATTTGGTGCTGACGTCACAGACTAAAATTTTCCAGATGGAATAAAATATTATTTTCCATTTTTAGGTGCATTTTTTGAGGTTTTATTTTTTTATACAGTTTTTTATTTCATCCTTTTTAGTTCAATTTATATGAGTTTTATTTTAAGTTATATTTAACAAATAACCATATATATCTATGTAAATTCCTAATAAAATGGTGTACGCTTTTATTGCGTCGAATAAATATTTAATATAGCGTCATTCCGCCATATTTAACCTTTTATAATATGCTGGCTGTGGGACCACTCGGGCAATATCCCGAATATTCCTTGAAAATTTCATCAAAATTGTTGAAACCATCGCAGAGTAATATATGTACATACATACAAAAAATTCATAGGGTGAAATTGATAACCTCCTTTTTTGAAGTCTGTTAAAATTTGCATTAATATTTGTGACATGGCCAGCTAAACAGATCCGCCATTTTTTGTCCGATTTCAAACATTTAAAAACTGACATTCATAGAATTTAAAGTTTTATCGGAATGTAAAAATGTATTGATGGTACAACTTCTGATTAAATCAAATATATTTATAACATGCCTAAGATAAAGCTAGAATAATACTTCGACAAATCAGCATTTAGTATGATCAATTTTTTTGAAATTATAAGGGCTCATTATTTAAATTTAATATGTAGTTTTTTTTTCTTTTTAAAATTCAAATAGCATAAGTTCACCAAGACCTGGTTATTTTTCTAAGTAGTGCAATATCTATTTCATTCATTTCTTTTTTTTTTTAAATAAGAGTATTAATTTTTTTGAAAATAATTAAGAAAATTCCTTATTTTTAGTATGCCCAGGGACGACCACTATGTAATAAGATCACAAGCAAGATGTAAGCTCTAGAAAGTTAGTATGTATGTCATTGATTAAAATCTGGCCTTCTTATCAACTACACCAATTCAGTTATTGCCAGGGGCGAGGCAAGTGAAAACAACCTTTTCGTGAGTTGAGAAGACTGATTACATCATAAGAAGAAAATATTTACTGTAATGTGTTTTAAATAAAGTTAATGTTTAATATAATCTTAGGTTTAGATTTATTCTGAAAATAAACTATATCTTGACATTCACCATTTTGTCAAGTAGGTATTATGCCATTACAATGTGTCTGACCTACAATGAATAGACTTACTTCTTAAAACTTTTTATTATTTTTTATTGCCTTATTTACCCAGTTGTAACAGTACACTCAAATAATCTATGTTAATTTAATTAAAAGTTGGATGATTAATTTATATAATAAGTTAGTTTTCTTTACATTAAGGGTCAGTTATCCAAAAACTATTTAACCTTCAGTCATCAGCATAGGCAACCACTTTACCCCCTCGTGCCAAGATTACAAAGAGTGTTGATATACATGTTAAAAAGCACAAGACGCAGCACTGTACCTTATGGTACTCCAATTTTGATTTCTTTAGGCTGACTCATAGCTCCTCCTCCTACTTTAACATAATTAAGTAGATACATTTTGAAATCATTCAACACGGATTCACATTCACACATCATATAGCTATCCACAATGTCCAGTAACAAAGATATATAACTTTTACAAATATTTGTGATTAAATACACAAAATGATTTAAAGTATCATTTTTTAAAATATAGCTATTATTGTTACATCCAGGGTTAGGCTAACTCCAGACTGGACTCAGAAAAAATTCATAAAAACTCTCAATACATAAACTTAATTAAAGTTATCATAACAAAAACAGTTGTCTGTATTTTAAAAAGAAGGCAATCTATCTTGTTAATATTTTCAGAATTTGAAAGCTTGCTTCTTTAGCTTTAAGAAGCCAGTTATTTTGACAACTTCTTCAATTTGTTAAAAATAGTTCGTTGACACCTTAAATGTAACCTCAAAATCCACTTAGCATATTTAGTCAAAAGTAAGGGTTGCTGTAATTAATTTCTTATGAAATTATTTGTAATCACAGACTTAAATTATTCATATTGTTAAAAAGTGATATGATTTGTAGAATTTTAATCAAAACCATTGCAAACTAAGCTTCAAAAATGATCATTGGAAATTGAATATCAGTATTTTTTTATTGTAAGGTTAAAAAAACTTACAAAATTATACCTGGCTTCAAAACTGTTTTTGTAAAATTAATAATTTTGGTCTGTTGCATTTGGAGAAATTGAAAGAGCAAAACATAATTATAGGCTCTGTTTACTATATTCGAGCTAGGCCCTGAAGAATGTTGTCACACCAACCAAGTTATTTGTTTGAAATTGTCTTTAAATAATTTTAATAAGAAAATTGGATTTTATTGTATTTAATAAACCAGTGGTTCACCTGCCCAGACAAATTGGCATTTTATCACCTTAACAAAAAAATATCGAACCTTATTTTTTTTTTATTTGAATTAATCTGTGCAGGTAATTTTTACTCGACTTCCAAAAGGAGCTTATCAATTCAATCCTATTATTTTTTTTATGTAGGTACATCGAGTACTCCTGATTTGACGAATTGCGCCCAAGACAAAATATTTGACGTTCACCATACTATCAGGAAAAAAAATATGCCCGTTAATATCATGATTTGAGTTCTTAATGTCACAAAGTTCAATTTTACTGATCATTTTAAATTTTAACAGTGAATATGGCTAGTTTTCCATAAATGTGTAGAGATGGCACATTTTATGTAATATTAACATGGCGATTGTGGTTAGCTACTTATTTATTTTCTTAGGGATGTCAATAAGCTTAACCAAGTTTAGGTAGGTAGTAGGTAGACCGAGTAGTATATACATATATATATATATATATATATATATATATATATATATATATATATATATATATATATATATATATATATATATATATATAAGGTAATTGTATGATTAGTATGCATCTGGGCACAAACAAATTAATCAGTAAAATTATGTGTTTTATTTAAAAAATTACAAAACTTATTCCTAGCTATTATATATTATATTTATTTTAGCACTTAATTTTTTCTTTTAGGGTTAAACTTACATTTTACTTCTTTTAGTATCTCAGTTTTATTACCTGACTGTATTAAATATTTTAAATTTCATTACTTAACTATTGTTCTATGTTTTGTTCTGTTTGTGAGTATTAAGTGTATTTTCTTTTGTAAAATTATGCTTTTTTGTATAATAATATATTAAATAAATACAAACATTGTGAAATTTTAAACTATAACAATAAAATATATTAACAATGACAGGCAAATAAATAGTATTTTTATCATCTACAATGATCAATTATCATCTAATAATGTACAGGAATATTGATTATAAATAGAACCCTCAATTTTTTTATGGGACACCCTGTCTATTATATGCCCATTAAATAGGCATCTTTTTGCTAATCTTAAATATGTTAGATTCGATACCTTTACCTTTGAAGACAATGGAGAAAAACCATGCCATAAGAAGCAAGTTATTCATATCGGTGTTTTCTCTAACATCTCTTATAATAGGTATATTGTCAATTTCCTCAGTTGTGTTTCACGATAAATGTTTCAAACCTAGTATAATTATAATTAGCAAGAAGAGACCCATTTGATGGACATATACAGGGTGTACCATCAAAACAAAAAAAAATTGTCATGCTTTTCTGAAAAAACACCCAGTATAGATAGAAAATAATGGATTAAAAATCTATAACTTCTGCATTTACCAATTTTTTTTTTTTTACAAAAAAGTTAAATGAACGTTTAATTTATGATCAATCAAAATTCGTATGCAATCATGAAATGCTTACTTCATTTTGAAGTATTCAAGATTTTTGTTTAATTATATAATATGATTTGTTCTTAAATTCCAATGGGATTTGGTTATATATCCTTGGCACCATTTATTATTAGTTTATTTTGACAAATAATGACATTATGTCAAAGTTAGTTAAATAATATTTAACATATAATGTTTAAACTAGATTTTTCTCAATTAAAAAATATTTTTCTTAGTCGGACATTAAACAAGGCACTACAGGTATTATATGGGATAATGCTTTCAGTCAATGTCTATCCTTCTTGAAACACTGTCTCAACCTTAAGTATTATTAGTTTTATAATATGATACCTTAATGTACAGTTGATTTAATTGTGATATGACAGAATCTATGTATAAAGCTATTGTAGGATACCTTTTTCACTGGTTTGGAACTATTTATTTAGAAAACTTAACATTTACTTGAATAAAGACTTTAAAAGATATACCATAATTTTTTCAACAATATGCAGTCTTATAAGTTTGACAGCCAGTTCCCAACATATGGTAAAATCAACGATAAGATGTAATATTTTTAGGAAATTTTATAAGATTAGGCTATAAAAGTTTATATTTTAATAAGTTAATTGATACAATAATTTACAAGATCTAAACCACTTTATACCAGTGAATAAACTTAAGAACCTGAAAGCATGAAATTAATTGAGGGTATCTTCGAAAGACTTTTGTTCTTTATAATTATATCATCTACCTAACTTTTTCTTAAGCCATACTTAGATTTAAAAAAAATTAAAGGTGAGTTGTGCAATATCTTGCATACTTACTAAATTAACTTACTACTCAATTGTGTATACCAACTGAAGAAAATATATAAATAGGCCACAGTTAATATTTTTAAAATATGGGAAAAAAATCTTCAAATTTCTAATCCACTTTAGCTATATATCTTTAATCAATAAACAAAATATGTGATACACTTTACAGCAACAAAAAAATTTATTAAAGATAAAATTAATAATAAAGTTGACCCTACATTTATCATATGGTGCATCTTTTTTAGTTCTTAAACTACACACTTTCTCAGCAACAGTAATTGTAAGTACTCAAGTATCACTATAATATACACGTCACTACTACCTGCAATGCACATATGAGCAGAACTAACTTCCAAAGCCTTGTCCACGATACCTATATCAAACATCAAGAAGACTTGCATTGGTCCTAAAACAAATTATATTTAATAAAGTACCTGCACGAATAACAAGCTTAGGGAAAATCATTAACAATCTTATAAAATACTAATCAATATGTGTCTGATAAAAACTGATTTTTAGATAGGTATTTGCTTGGGATCGGGATACAAAATTAAAAAACTTAAAAAAAAAAAGTTGAAATTATGTGTTTCAAAAAGCTCACAAAACATATTAGTTAAAAGATATATGTTCAAGCATCAAGGCTTTTGTGGATTTTTATATGGTCTTTAGTAGAGAACTTTGTTTTATTTTTAGGTAGGGAACAATATCCACATTAATAACAGATGGGGAGTCAATCCTATATACTAACGAATAAGATTATCTGAGTGTAAGAGTCCAAAAACTGAAATGGTGGAAACTTTATACCATATTCACGCTATTCTAAAATAAACATACTCACTTTAAAAGTAGAAGCCTTGTTTATGTATAGACAAGGGTAGAAGGTTTAAAATCATCTCAATGCAAACATGCAATAACCTATTCCTGGGCTTTCCAACAATTTTTTTTTTCAATATTCAATCTCCATTATTCCATTAATTAGATATTATCCTGTGATAAACAAATGCTTTATAATAAACCAAAAAAAACAGTCAATGTACTGTTAACAACAAATATATTTATTTTTATCAATAAACCTTGACAACACACCAGGCCTATTTAAAGAATTTTTAGCCAGTAGCGTAGCTCGCCAATTCGGTATTTAAAGTGTCGGGCTAGCGGCGCATTCCACACATTCCAATCTGTCGGGATTTCGACGGTTTGGGCCAGTGAAGTTTCGGTCCACTAACTGTTTGGGCCGGTGTAGTTTAGGGGAAAATACGCACTATCGTTGGCGGCATGTCTTTTTAAAACTTTCAAACGAACTTTATTATAACAACTATAACAGTGGCGCAAACCGCTTTGACTTTGCAGGAGGTGCTACGTTTAGTTTACGATTTTCCTAGTATGTTGCCATGACAACGCGTATCCGATGACTCTCGGTGAATTGCAGGCGCAGTACACTACACCCACGTGTCGTTCAGTTTGGGGTGGTTGTTTACTTTCATTTTCGCGGATTTCGCTGCAACCGGTGAGTTACTTTGCAGTTAACTTGATTGTTTTGTGTTATATTTATTTATGGTGTTGTTACAACTTCAAATTCGAAGTTAGTAAATATGATTGTTCAAGACTGGAATAAATTAAAAGATGTTTTTGAATTTATTACAAACTGTGACAAATCTGATGAAAAATCAATCCGCCTTGCGAAAGGATTTTTAGGTGAGATTTTTAGAACGATTCTGAATTCACGTTCATTATTGTTTAATGACATTTTCTCAATCACGGACATACTATTTGACGTTCTTCAAAAAAATCGCTTGACATTCATCTTTGCATATCTAATATAAAACGCTGTCGTGAGCCGCTCTGTAAAAAAAGAAATGAACATTTTTTAATACCATGTTTGATAAAGCAAATTCTATTACAGAAATAAATCATTACATACGTGAGCTTGCTAAGCTTTCACCTGAAGAAATTAGGGTTAAGTATAGGATCCTTTTTTATGAAATATTGGATCATGTTTTAATGGAAATGAAACTAAGATTTCAAGACTGTGAAAAACTTACATTTTCATGTTTGGCAGGTTCTGCTAAATTTTCCGAATATAGTTTAAAGTTATAGGGGGAAATATTTTCAAAAAGTCAACGAATTAAAAATGAGCTTGGTCTTATTTTTGCCAATGAGAGTAACTGGAATATATCGCTGCAAGAGCAAGTAAAAAAAAATAATAAAAATAAATATATTTTTACCGAAGCATATAAATTCTTTTTCCTTATTTTGACAATGTCGTCGACAAGTGCTTTAGTGGAAAGAAGTTTTTCTTGCTTCAAATGTGTAAAAACTTATTTAAGAAATACAATATCTCAAGAAAGACTTACTTCTCTTGGCAATATTTCAATTCAAAAGGAATGTTTGGAGGAGATTAGGGCAACTCATCTATTTTATGAGGATGTTATAAATAAATTTGCTGCTATGAAGGACAGGAGAATTGATTTAGTATACAAAATTTAGGTAAGTCGTAAAAAAATATACTACCCCCTTTACATATAAAAAAATTCTGGAAAACAAATTATTGCGATATTTTCTTGCTTCATTTGCTCTTCACTTACTTTTTCACCCGCGGGCCGCCCCTGCCTTATACTATATGAACTCTTATCTAATAACTCATTTCTACCACTCTTATAAAAAAAAACTATCTAATAACGCACAGACACTCAATCAGCAGGATCTGAAATGATTAGTTTTGCATACTCATACAAGTCCATACGGTACCGGTCATTTCATAGATTTCCAAAATTTTGGGTGTTTATGTAGTACGGATGATCTGTAAGTATTGCCGAGTCTAGTTATCTGCCCGCTATCTAAGCATACAGGGCCGAAGGAGTCAACCATGGTTATTTTTGTTATAGCACCATGGTTAATTTATAACATTGATTCTTTAGGCATACTAACTCTATACCTTAAAATATCAATGGTTTTAGTATTGATTGGCGTTGCCATATGTTGCAATAATTATTAATTCATTCGGTTATTTACAATGACCTCTATACTACGAGTAATTTTACAATATTAACCGGAAAACTTTGTAGCATGTATACTATGATTTATAGTTTTTAACAAGTTTTATTTTTTTATTCAAATCTCTACTTTTGATAAATTACCATTTAATTGCATCATACAGAAAACAAATATCCCTATTTTTACTTCCATAGTAAGAGATTTTTACTAACCTTTCGTTTTAGGGTCCCTGGACCCCGAAAAAATGTGTTTTCCCATTTCTGTCGGTCTTGTCGTTTTGGCTGTACGCGGCATAGCTCAAAACCTACTTATCTGATAGACTTCAATTTGGTCAAAAATCAAGGCTCATAGGTCAACATATGGGGATAGAAAGGTAAAATTTTGGTAAAAATCCAATGTGGACGAACAAAATGGCGGTCTAATGAATTATTTAAAAATTCAATACCAAAAAACTACCTATTTGCCCAAATGACTTCAAATTTTGCCCAAAAATCAAGTGTAGAACAGGCATACCTATTAAAATGTTTAAATATTCGGTAAAATCCTGTTTCCTGGAATAAAATCTTTTTATGGAAGAAAATAATAAAGGACTTAATTTATTTTTTTTAGGCTATACAAAAAAGTTTTGAAAAATAAATAATAATCACAATAATAAATAAATTATAAACTAAAAACAATTTAAATAATTTACAATTTATAGTATTTGTATAGTTATTACCTAATGAATAATTCATCAAAACATCGAAATCTTGACAACATTGCTTTGTTTTGATTGCGCAAAGGAAAAGGTCAGTGTTGACGTTCGGAGGTTAGACAACAACTTTTTCCAGTTGTTTAATTTTTCAAGTGCGATAACATTTTTTTATGAATTTTAGGAAAGTTCTAAAACTTCGGTAAGTTTTAACGATTTTTTATACCTTATTTATTTCTCATGTCATGTGTCCATGACTTTATATGTCGGGGGCTTATCGGATCGGATGAATATGTTAAAAAAACATGATATTTACGTAAAAGCTTTGTTACAAATAAACGAGTTTTGTAGTAAAAACTATTTAATTTGGTTACATAATCAATAAAATCCATATTGAATATATTAATGAAGCCTTGTTTCACGTTCATAACAGTTTCACAGCTTGATTTCTGGGTTAATTATGTTTTCATTGAATAATGAAAATTATATAGGAATTTTCGGTATGTGTTCTTCTGTTTAATAGAAAACTCGATAGTATTTTGAACTGATAATAATTATAAATTCACAAATTTTGTCTATTTATATAATAGGTATAAGTACAGTATTTATCTTATTGTTTCCATAAAAATTACATTTTTGGTTTTTGTTGGGGTAAAACATTTTTTCCCTCGATTTTTTATAAAAAAAAGCCGCATTAGGCATTAGACATTAGGCGGTAAATAAGTATAGATTTTATGTACTTTAATATCAATTTTTTAGTCGCCTATAGAAGCTTAATGTAATGAAATTTGTTGACATACATTTTTAAATTTGTATATTTTTATATTAAATTTGTGTATTTTTTATACGTGATAAAATATAGGTACTGGTACTTATGTATTATAACAATACTTAGTAAAATAAAATGATTTTTCAACTGCCTCTCCCCTCTTCTGCCCTACTTAGGTGGAGCCTTTTTTCGGTAAATCCCGCCCTATTTTACAGTAGCGATCCTTTGTTTTCATTAATTACGGCTTACGGCGCTGACTTTTTATTTAGTCGTCACTTGGGGTCAACTTTCGTTTAGTTGGAACAAACCAGTTACATAAAAAGCGGTTCTTTTTCGCCTTTTAGAAGTTTCTAGAAAAATAGAAAAATTCTTGCGGAAATACGTCATTTCCATTTCCCGAGAAAATGTCGTTCTCATTTTGCAGTCTTTAGCATTGCATAAACCAGTTACATGGAAACTTTGTTTTGCTTTGCATTCTAAACATTTTTGCAAAATGTTTGGAACGCAATAAATGCAAAAATGTTAAATTTTGTAAACTATGGAATAGCTGAAATGTGAAATATTCACAAAATATTTTTTTCCTGAATAGGGTAATTAAAAAAATTTCTTTTCGGAAACCCAATTTTTATTTTATTTATTTATTTTTACCTTTTTCTTAACTCAAATATAAAACATTCACAAGTGAATGTGAAGTTTCCTGCCGAAACTCTTATTTTTTAATTAATTTATGGATTTTATTATTTATTTATTTATATAATTTATTAATAATGATTGTGATTTTATGGTTTAAATGATGATTTTTGGCTTTAGTGATAGTTTTATCGATAGATCCGGGGCTAAAAACCTAACGCCTAACTGGATAGATTCACCTAACTGTATGGGTTTTCTTAAAAAAATTATTGTTTTAATATAGTCTGGAAATTTTGTTAGCGCGCGGCGGCGCTTTCTTTACAACAAACCTAGCCTAACCTTTTATTAATTATAGTTAATAAATAAATTAATTGTTATTTATAGTTCATAAATAAATACAATACAAATTGGGAGTTTCCGCAGAAACATTTTTTAATTAACGCATTCAGAAAGCTTTATAGAGGCAAAAAAAATATTTTGTAAATAGGTACATCCTTAGACAAGGATTCCTTGTCTAAGGGTACATCAGATTTCAGCTATTCTAAAGTTTACAAAATTTCCTCAATTACGTATTTCCGCAGGAATATTTTTGCGTTTTTATGTTCAGAAAAATATTTAGACTGCAAAGCAAAACAAAGTTTCCATGTAACTGGTTTCAGCTATTCTAAAGTCTGGAAAATAGAAATGAAATTTCCTCCGACAATGTAAATAACGTATTTTCGCAGGAAAATGTTTGCATTTTTATATTCAGAATAATGTTTAAAATGCAAAGCAAAACAAAGTTTCTGTGTAAGTAATAACAGTTTAAGCAAGTTTTGTCAGTAGAATTTGACTTCTTGGACTAGCATGTGTAAATTAAAGTATACAGGGTGCATCAAACTCGTGGGCCTAGTAGAAGTATTTGACGAACGAAAAGAATGAAGCCTTTTTTTTTATTACTTCTACTACTAAAATATTTTCGTAGTTGCAGTGTTGCCAGTTCTACTGGTAACTGACATAACTGGAAACTCGTGGCGCCATCTAACAGAAAAGGCAGAATAAGGTCCATCAAGCCGTGGGTTATACAAAAAATGTTTAGAATTTGTAGTAAAAATCAGAAAATTAAATAATATACCTTGTGTATTCATAAACTAATTTATTTTACTAATAATAAAAACAAACGATCTTGTATACGGGGTGTTATTAAGTAGGCTTATAGCCAAACTTTCAGGGCTGATTGTTGGGCTCATTTTAAGAAACATTTTATATAAATATAAGGCCTAAAAAGCTCCGTTCTGGAGGTACAGGGTGTTAAACTTGTTAAAAAAATACCTAAGGTTTTTCATTAATATTTGGAAAACCCCTAAACATATTTTATTGAAGCTTGGCATGTAAAATAAGTTTGGTATTTAACTGAGTTCTTTCGCATTATATCGTCTGTATATACATAATTTTTGAAGTAAATCTCTTAATGGAGCTCACGAATACTCACGATTAAAAGTACATAAATAGCATACGAATATTTTTACACTCTTCAGAAACAATGAAGTCAGTGTGCTTTTAATTGGATATACTCGTATAGGTTTACAATCCAATTAAAGTCGTCATCAGATAATCGGCGCAGGCAAAATAATTGATATAGTTTGAAACATCACTTCTCGGTCAAGGAAAGACCGATCTAAATTGCCGGACAAAACAAGTGCACCGAACAATATTTTTAATAAAATATAAAGTTAAAAAATTTCAAAACGCGGAAAAATTTCGAAATAGATTTTTTTTCTTCAAACTACACTTCTTAGTTTCATGACTACCATATTATACAGGTTGTCATGTGAAACGCTGATTTTTTTGCAAAAGTGATCTCTTCCGAGAATCAGATTTTTTTTGGAATTTTCTTTTCAAAACAAGAATAGTATATTCGATAATAAGTTATGGAATGGCCTATACTCCACACCTAGATCGAGTCGAAGACGAAGTCTACGGTTCACAAGTGTGGAATATAAGGCATTCCAAACGTGTTGTAACCTATACGTTCTCTAACAATACTTTAGAAATTATGCGACAAAATAGTTTAATTAATAACCAAATAATAAGAATACAGAATAACATGCATCGAAAATGTAGGCAGCAGATATCTCAAAAACCGCTAACTTTAGCGACCTTTACAAGAAAATACAATGTCTTTTTTTCGTTAAAATTTTTATACACATAGGCGCACAGAATTTACGACGTTCTTAACCTATAAAAGCTACCGCATGTAGCGCACTCTAGAGTATGCGTTAAAATTAGGAGCACATTTGAATTTCTCATTCCAGGAAATCCGCAAATTTCCACTTCCGTAACGATATCTTGAAAAATAGCAAACTTATGCGAGATAATTAAAATTTAAAAAATTATCTTGAGTCTCTGTATCTCTGTTTATCTTTAGTACTAAGGAGAGTTGGGTTAAATCATCATATTTTTAGCTTCAGGAATTTATGGTGGTATTTTGTACAGATCTTTATATACCTAATATGCATCAAATAAAACAATAACAGCTTTCTTGGACAAAGCAGCATCATATTTCTGCAGCTAAATTATTTTCGAAAGTTTTCCGTTTGTTTTTGGGATGATTGATTAGACCACTCATGTTACCGTGCAGTACCTACTAAATTGGAATTTATTAGCCCTCTTGATAGCACAAATTGGTGCCGAAACGTTGGCTTCGTAATAAAAGTTTATAAAATATGTCCAAGAAAGCTGTTCTTGTTTCATTTGATGAATTCAAATTAGTGGAAGAAAAAACCAACCATATAAGTAATATTGTTATCTAATCCGACAGCATTTTTAATTGCGGAATATGTTGTTTCTGAAGTAGTGTTAGAGAATTGTATATTCTTACCAGGGAAGTTCCGGGCAAAGGAAATTTACCGGTTTATTAATATTAATGATTTCTTAAATAAAAGTATTTTCGCTCTTAAACAACTATTTTACCCCCTTACCTTTTGTGCAGTCGAAAAAAAAATTATACAAAAAATAAAACAAATTTTACACCATTCAAAAAAAACTTAAATATGTGATTTTGTTTATAGCAGGGGCGTGCAGTCCATGGAAGCAAGGGAAGCAGTGCTTACCCAAAAAAAAAATTACAAAACATCTTCTAAAATGTAATTTTTGAAATAGGAAACCATTAATTTAGTTTATATTAAAAATGCTAAAATATTATCTTAATTATCAAGACCATAATAAATGCGGCCTTGACTCCGACCGAGCCACAATAGAAATCGAATAGAACCTATGCGGGCCGCTAGCTTCTCTGCAGCCAAGTCCTGTATGCTTGATTTCCCGTGAATCGAGCCAGATGTTATTCAACTTTCCACCGTCCGTTTGCAATTCAGCCGCGTGCTTTAAGTGGGGGCGGAAGCTATCGCTAGAGTAGGTTCTTTGTTTCTTTGTAATGTGTGGTGTGTGTCTTAATAATAAAGGGATTTTCAACATTAAACTTCGCTGTTAAGCTTCAAATAATTTCCAAATGAAGGGCAAAACCGCCTATGAAAAATTTAACTACAAAAATGAAAAAGTGTATTAGACATTTTTATCCGGAAAAACAATACAAACAATTTAAATGGCTAACAGGGTGTGAAAATATAAGTAAATTATTTTGTTGGCCATGCTTACTTTTTGAAAATGAAAAAGGTCTCTGGAATAAAACTGGTTTTTCCGATTTAAACAATTTCCCTAAAGCTGTAAAAAGACACATTATGTCCAAAGCGCATTTGCAGGCCGTTATAAAAGAAAAAGTCTTCGGCAAAACCAGAATTGAACACGCTCTTAATAAACAGTTGGAAATTAGTCACCGCCAACACAATGAACTAGTCGATAAAAATAGGCAAATGTTAAGAAGACTTATCGATGTTGTTTGTTTTCTCGGACAGCACCAATTGGGATTTAGAGGTCATGACGAAACAAGGGCTTTTTCAAATAGAGGAAATTTTCAAGATTTACTTTGTTTAATGGCTAAATATGATGATTGCTTAAAAAATCATTTAGAGCAGTCTAGCCTTTCGACGGAACGTCGAATCGAATCCAGAATGATTTAATTTCCGCTGTTGCAACCATTATTCTAAAAGGAATTAAGCGGGAGATTGGCGAGGCGCGGTTCATTGCTATTGTTCTGGACAAAACAACTGATATCACTAATTTTAGCCAATTATCTATAGTAATAAGCTACGTTAAAACAGACGGAAGTATTCAAGAGCGATTTTTAGGTTTTAAGGATGCGTCCGAAAATCGTACAGCAGATGCATTATATACCGTAATTTATAACGTTACTAAAGAAATTAATGGAGAGAAAAAATTAGTTGATCAAAGCTGTGATGGAGCTGCAGTGATGGCAGGACAATTAGGGGGTCTGCAAGCTAAAGTTCGAGAAACTTTCCCAAGTGCTGTGTTTGTCCATTGTTTTGCTCATAAATTAAATCTAGTTTTATCCTAGTCCATCAATCACATTAAAGAGTGTAAAGTATTTTTCGTTACTTTAAGTGGCATGGCTGCTTTTTTTTCCAAGTCAACAAAACACACAAGCTTTGGACTCCATTGTCCACAAACGATTGCCCAAAGTAGCTCCTACTAGGTGGAACTATAATGGAAGACTTCTGTTAACAGTATCTGAAAATCGCGAATCACTGATTGAACTATTTGAGAATATAATAGAAAATAATGGAAACATGGGACTCAGAAGCAATAAATAGTTCGAGGGGGTTTTTGGACTGTTTGAAACGAAATTATAATTTTAAGTATTTGTTGAACATATTTTCAGAAATATTTCCATTCTCGGACAATGTTTTTAATATATTACAAACTAAAACAAATGATATTGCTTTTTGCCTAAAAAAAGTGGATGATTTTAAGTCCATGTTAAGCCAAAAAAGAGATGACTTTGACCTATTTTGGGAGAAAACGATGACGTTAAATGTAGAGCTACAAGCCAAGCTTCTTCGAACAGACAAGGTCGGAGATGTTCAAACATTATACAGTCGCCTCTTTTATGAAATAATCGATCAAATTCAGCAACAAATAAACTATAGATTTAACGGTTTAAATGATTTGAAATTTCTCGAGCTCTGCAATTTTGATGCATTTAAAGGAAAAACTTTTCCAGAAGATGCGTTTAAATCTCTTCTTCTTCATTATGACCAGTTCTTCGACCGAGTGTTACTGCGATGTGAACTAAAAGTGATTTACGACACTGATGACATTAGCGCAAAAAATAGCGCTAAGGAAATAATGCAATTTTTAAAAGACAAGGAGCTGGAAGATGCCTACACCGAGGTGTCGAAATTGTGTGAATTGGTATTGACAATACCTGCTAAGTTTATCAGTAGAACGCAATTTTGCAACACTTAAACGTATAAAAAATTTCGTGAGAAATTTAACGGCGCAGGAGAGACTTTTGCATACATCGCTGTTGTCCATTGAAAATAAACTTCTCCAAAATATGTCGGAGCATAGGGAGCTGTTTCACCCTCTTAGAATAACCCCATGTAAAGAAAAAAATTGCTTTTGTGTACAAAAAAGGAAATAAATATGACCTGTTTTATTGTTACCACAAGGCTAACCTGTATAGTGGAAAAAAAGTTTTATATAAAAAAGAGATAACAGAAATTTAGCATATTTCACCGTTTTCGATTTTTTTTTGTTTTCATTGGGTTATCATAAAGGGGAAAATTATGTTATGAACAGAACTAAATGATGAGCTAAATGCTGGAATATATATATTTTTTTCTTTCAGGTGATTTTTTCATCCTTTTAGAGCTACCCTGAACAGTTGACAATAAATATTTTTGCATACAAAAAATAAAAGGAATTTGACGTGTTTCACTGTTTTCTAAGCAAACTAAATGCTTCTGATTTTTTTTTTCATTTTCAGATAGCCGTATAAACAAAAAAATTTGACGTGTCTCGCGGTTTTTCAAAATATGTTTTCTTTTTTATATATAATCGAAAAAAACAATCAAATATGTACGCTAATGATGTCCACAGAGTTGGCACATTTACCCCAACTATTTCTGTTTTCAGTTTGACTCTTATCGGTTTATAAGTTCTCAAGATTTTTGTTTCGTTTTTTATACCCCTTAAAAATATCGAAAGTCTACACCCAAAATCTAATCCCGCGACCCAGATTATTTTTGGTGCAAATTCGAAACAAATCGATTTAACAGTTGTCAAGTTATCGCAAATTTTGTTTATATACACACACATCCGTACAGACATCATAATTTTTTCTAAAAATATGTTTTTCGTGTTATAGGGACTCAAAAACGTCCAAAAAACCCTACTTATATTTTTCGAAAATTTTTGAGACCCCAATTTTTCTCCTATATAGCCTTAAGTGTATTAATAATACAATTAGGTATTGGCTGTTACATGGGGAAGTAAAATTATTCCCTTTATGCTGTTTTTAATCGACTTCAAAAAAGGAGGTATCAAATTGATCCTATGTATTTTTTTTCATGTATGTACATCGATTACTTCGCGATGATTAGACCAATTTGGACGGAATTTTTGAGGAATATTCAGGGTGGCACCGTAGTGGTCTCATAGCAAGCATATTAAAAATACGTTAAAAATGGCGATTATCGATGTTACATTGAACAATATATGCGTTCACCATTCTGTCAGGAAGAAAAAGTGTGTATGTTATCATTGTATAATGTCATGATGTTACATAATATACAATGGACTTTTACAATAAAACTTGTATAAATAGAACTAAATAGAATGAAATGTGTATAAAAAAGTACAATCAACTTCAAAAAAATGCAATAAAATGTGAAAAACATTTTATTTCAGCTGGAACATTTTAATAAGACATTATACTCCCTGTAATATATATTTTTTTTACTAAGTTATTAAGATTAAGTTTGATCCTGACTTTAAAAGTAAAATTTTCCAGATGAAATAAAATATTGTTTTTCACTTTTTAGTGCATTTTTTATGTCGGTTTTATTTTTTTATAATTTTTTTTTTCAAAATGCACTTTTTTGGGAGAGATTGGAGAGAACTTCATTCAGAAGGCTCTATGAAGAAACTTACAAGGACCCCGCACATTTCTTATGGATGTTTTTCTGAAAATTAAATATGTTACAGATCTCGACCTGATGAAAGTTGGAATATTTTGCATTTTCCATATTTTATGAAAATTTTAATTTTTTTTAAAATTTTTATTAATTGATACGCATTTAAATAGGATAGTCGCTAATAATATTTTTGACTAGAAGCTAAGGTATGTAAGTAATAATAAATTTATATAGGGTGTAGCTGTATTTAAGACTTCGGACATTTTTGTTTCATATTCGGCTGCACCTAAAATTCCAATTTTTATTAAAAGCTCCATTACTAAATTAAATTAAATTTAAATAATTGCAACGAAAGTTTTTACACAAATTTTGTAACGCATTATAAATTGAAAATCAGGATCATCACTTTATAGCTGGAATATTTAAATATTCACTGAAATTGACACATTTTAATTATCGAACGAATATTATCATTAAATGCAGCTTTAATATTTAAGAATATAATAATACAGGGGGTTTCATAACATTCTAGACTAACTATCCTGTTATGGTTAGGTGAAATTCACCTAGTATTTCATAATAATTCCTCAGAATGTGATATTATAAAAAGAAAAAAACAAAATGAAAAGGGCGATCGGATAGTACATTTTCTGAAAAGTCTTTTTAACAATAATTTATCTTCAAAATATGCGGTCATTATAATTACAGAAATGGCGGTAATTCGTTAATGTGACAGAACCTAAAAAAATATAAATGTATATTTACGGGATGTTTTATAAAGAAAAAGCCCCCTGTAAATAAAAACGTATAATATTTAGCACCCATGCTCATAAGGAAATATTAATTAAGAATCATGTGAGGAATAAAATACCTCCAATTTTTATTCTTTAAAACCTTTTAGGTTTTTAAACATTTACGAATGGTCGCCATTTTAAATTGTGTAATGTTGATGTCTCCTTAATTTGGGGACATATTAGGATGAAAAGATGTGCTACTCGACCTCTTTAATCGTGAAACACACATGCATCACAAAAGAGCATTAGTCTGGTATTACAGATTGCAAATTTTAATTTTTAATCTTGATTAGTTCAATTAATATAAGGGGCCCTATTCAAGTGGCACACTGTATATGTATTAACAAAATATACTCCTTGTATATTAGTATTATATTAATAGAATTGTATCAGTCTTTGAGGGATTTTTATAAAAAATCGGGTGAATCTGACATCACAGTAATCGCATAGTTTTTCTAGAATTTTAGTATTGAAAATAGTATTGGGATCACTTTTATACAAACTTAACGTCGACAAGGCAAAATCCCGATTCCGAAACTGCGATAACGTGTTCAGTAAAATAATACTTATAGATTGTGAGTATAGAAGCATTAAATGAATAAATAAGATAACATTATAATATGAGTTCATCGGATTGCCCATACATAGATAAACAAATTTTATATAGAAATAAAATAGTCCATTGTTTTGTGTATGTATGTGTGTAACAAAATTCTGAGTCTTATATTAAAATAAGGTAAATACGGATGGCTAATGCTTAGATGAACAAATTTTAGTAAAAACAAATTAGTCCATTGTTTTGTGTATGTGTACGACAAAATTTCGAGTCTTATTAGAATAAGGCAGCCATCATTAAATACGGAAATGCACGAATTTATGATTGCAGCCGATTTCAAAACTTTTTTTTTTTTGTTAAAAAAGGTAAGTCAGATATATTGTATATATATATTTGAATCGATTTTTACCACAAATTATTTATTTAATTTTAACTTAACAAAACGTCCTATCTTTTCTACTCATATCTTATTGCTCACACAAGTGTATATTAATCTAACATCTAAATGTAAATGTTATCAGAATTTAATCGCATCCAATGTTTGTTGAAAACATTGGGATAGGGAGAAGGCCGACAAATTAAGAAGAAATATAGGGAGGTCTATCATGTTTGACATAATTACAATAGTCGCATTTAACCCATCTTTATTAATAATATTAAAATGCTATAACTGTCACAAATTAACCCATCTTTATTAATAATGGTTTTATACGACTATACCATTTAATTTTAGACCCTCTCTCCTGAAATTTCTTGCATCTTCCAATTAGAAATATAAAAGGAGATACCGTTTGTATCGAAATTTAGATGAAAATTTTTAATAAAAACGAATATAGATTTGCTTGTTTTTTTTTTAATTTGTATTGTAATCCTCTTTTTTTTTTATAAAATATAAGCAGTTTCTATATCGCCACGTTTTTTTACCGATTTTAATAATCTTTTTTATTAATATGAAGTATAAGCAATTACTTCATAATTATAATATTTTAATATTGCTTAGTTTTTTGTTTGGACTGTCATCCTCTTTTTTATATATTGCAAAATATAGGCACATAGGCAGTTTCTAGATTGATTGCTTTTTTTATAGATTTTAATAAGCTTTTTTATATAATATGAAATGTAAGCAATTTATTAAATATTACAATATTTTAATACCCAAGCTTAAGTTTCCAGATCGCCACGTTTTTTTTTATAGATTTTAAGAATATTTTTTATATAATATGAAATACTATAAACAAATTATTAATATTACAATATTTTAAGACCCAAGCTTTGAGTTTCTAGATTGCGTAGTTTTTTATTTGGATTGTAATCTTCTTTTTAGATATTATAAAATAAGGGTAGTTTTTAGATTGGCCACGTTTTTATAAGTTTTATTAATCTTTTTTTATATCACTTAAAATGTAAACAATTTATTAAATATTACAATATTTTAATACCCAAGCTTAGAAATTTAAGCGTTCTTTTATAGATTTTATTAATCTTTTTTGATATTTTTTATATATGAAATATAAGCAATTTAATAATATTACAATATTTTAATACCCAAGCTTAAGTTTCTATATTGCCTCGGTTTTTTTTTAAATATATTTTAATAATATATTTTTTTAAACATAAGATATAAGCATTATACACTGCGCAAAACAATTAACGCAACGCCTAAAATTTCGTCTAACTTTGAATGGAAATTTCTCGAGAATGGTTGATCCGATTTTGATGAAGTTTTTATCGAAATTTAGGTAGGTTAGGTTAAAATTCCTCGTGAATATTTTTTTGATATTAAAATTCAATGTTACTTTGTTCTAGGCAATAATACAGGGTGAAAAAGAAAGACATGTTTTATTTACCAAAGTTTAAAACACCCTGTAGAATAAATCAGATGGATTCAAGAGATCTAACCAAAAGAATGTTGTAGCCCAGTATGTTTCCAACAAATCGTTTTTTTATTCGCTTCAATAGCACAATTTTTGCCTGAGTTACAGGACTTATTGAAAAGTACTGTATTTACCGTGTTTTAAATGAATTTACCAGTTCATGTTTGAATTGATTCTGTTGAAGACGTTTGTAATTTGTAGCGTGGTTGTGAAATTTTTTTTTTGGATCACTAAAATTCAATATTAGTTTTGTTCAGTCAATATTACAGGGTGCAACGAAAAATAAATTATACTGTTTTTTAAATTACGAACGCATCGGTTACCGGATATTTGAACATGGCGCTGTTCTACATTTTAGTTTAGTTATACGAAAATTTCTTCGTGATATCAAGGGCCAGGATCGGTTTAGTTTTGTCAATAATACAGGGAGTTAGAAAAACATGTTTTAATAGGTAAGATTAAGATATGAACACGACAGTCAAAAAAACAAAACACTAAGAACTAAAACGAACAAAAATAAACTTTATAACTATTGAACTAATATTTCGTATTTCCCCCTCTGTTTCTTATGACTCTTTCGCACCTTCTATTCATGCTTAATATCAAATTTCGTATGAGTACCTCATCCATCCCATTCCAAGTATCGATGAGTAGCTCACCCAGCTCTTCCACGTTATTTGGCTGTCTTTCATTAGCCCTTAATCTCCTGCCCAATAAGTCCCAAACATGTTCGATTGGGTTCAGGTCCGGACTACGTGCAGGCCATTGCATGACATCTATCCCAACATTATTAACGTAATTTTGCACTACACGTGCTGTATGGGGACGAGCGTTGTCATGCATTAATAAAAACTCCGCTTCAACATTATGTGCAAATGGCCTCACGTGATTGTCCAGTATTTCGTTGATATATCGATCCGCATTCAAATTCCCATCCACAATAACTAACTGCGTACGACCAGGACCCCTCAAAGATACCCCTCCGCAAACCATTACTGATCCCCCACCAAACATTACGGTATTAACAAAATTCCCCTGTACATAGCGTTCATTTGGTCTACGATACACACGGACCCGTCTATCGCAATTAAAAAGACAGAATTCTGATTCATCTGTCCACAGCACTCTCGACCAATCAGCTTCCGCCCAGTTCATACGTTCGTTAGCCCATTCTAGCTTGGCTCTCAGATGTGTTGCTGTTAACGCAGGACCTCGTGCAGGAACACGTGGTCTCAAATTTCCTTCCCTCAAACGATTCCGCACTGTTTGAGTGCTTACCTGAGGACCATTCGCGTGTTGAATTTCCTGCCTCAGAAACCTTGCCGTCACGAAACGTCGTAAAGCAGACAACCGCAGATACCAGTCTTCACGCTCACTGGTAACACGCTGTCGAGCTTGTCCAGTCCGTCTGGAATGATCATCGGTCTCCATGTGTCTTTGTATGACTCTATGTACAGTTGATTTATGAACATTCAATCGTTCCGCTATCCTGCTATAGCTCCAGCCTTCATCTCTAAGAGTTCTTGCAATTACACACTCGTCGCGGGTCAAATTTCTAGTTTGTCTTGGCATGACACAATAAGAAGAAAAATTTAAAACCGAACTGAAACTGACGCCTAAATGTCAATCTGGTATAAGTTGTGTTCTCTTGTTACCGGGCAACGTCTTCAACAGAATCAATTCAAACATGAACTGGTAAATTCATTTAAAACACTCAGGCAAAAATTGTGCTATTGAAGCGAAAAAAAAAAACGATTTGTTGGAAACATACTGGGCTACAACATTCTTTTGGTTAGATCTCTTGAATCCATCTGATTTATTCTACAGGGTGTTTTAAACTTTGGTAAATAAAACATGTCTTTCTTTTTCACCCTGTATTATTGCCTAGAACAAAGTAACATTGAATTTTAATATCAAAAGAATATTCACGAGGAATTAACCTAAATTTAGATAAAAACTTCATCAAAATCGGATCAACCATTCTCGAGATATTTCCATTCAAAGTTAGATGAAATTTTAGGCGTTGCGTTAATTGTTTTGCGCAGTGTATATTACACGTATTAGTTTAATTTGATCCATTTCTTGACCCATCTGATAATAAAATGTACCTGTTTAATCATAAAAGTTGTGTCAGGTATTTTCAATACGTAGGATACTTGCCTAAGGTGCAAGATCTATACATTTTATGAAACACCCTGTATCATTTTAGTTTCAATTATATTATTTAACCTGTATCTATTGATAATATGCATTCGATAATAATTAAAATGTGTCAGTGTCACTGACAATATCCTAGCTATAAACAGATTAGATCTAGATTTTCAGATAATGCAATAGGTTATAAAACTTGTATATTAAAATTTATGGCCACTGCCAGCTATTTACAAAAATGTCTGATAAAATTTTTAATTTTGATAAACATATCATAAATCCAGCAAAATCTGACTGTTTGTTTTAGTGCGATAAAGATTTTAGTAAAAACGGGAATTTTAATATTTTAGGTACAGTCGAAATGAAAGGAAAAGGATTGGATTCTGAAATACAGCTTCACCCTGTATACGTTTATTTTTACTTTTACTTACATTAGCTTTTAATCAAAATTATTCAGAACGGCTGACCTATTTGAATACATATTAAGTATTTAAAACTAAAAAAATAATAAATGTTTTGTGTAAAATATGGAAAATGCAAAATTCCAACTTGGTCTCCCTGTATATCAAAAACTAGCCGCAGTATTTAGTTGTGACCATGAAGGCTTTTGATCACATTTTCAGAAAAATTGACTGAAAGGCATTTTCCATAAGAAATATGCGGGGTCCTTTCATTAGTTAGGTTGGGTAAATTGTTTTCGAAAACACTCTTATTTTAACTTGTAATGACTGCACTATAACTAAAAGAATTTTTATCACTTTCTCGATAATATTATAATCTTATCTTTACAACTATTTCCCATTTTAACGTAATCTAATATCACTTAATGTTATATGAATAACGTAATAAGTAGTTCTCGGGTGATTGTTCATTTAACTCCTTGGTACACATTCGGCAAGGTTAACTGTCAAGTAATAAAATAACATTTCTGTTGTCCTTCAAATGTTTTACACATTTTTTTAAACAAGTTCCTGAGCTTTATTTAATTGGGTGAGTTTTATTGTACTTTTATCAGACGATAATTTTATGATGTTTTAATTGGAGAGTGTATCGTATTTTTTAACCGACAGACAACAGCTGATTGTTTAGTGGGAATTTGGAATTTCACAGTTAGTCGACAAGGTTATTTGTTTCAATTATTATTGCCCTTCAAGTAACACGTTAGAGTTACATGGATGGGCGTCCTGTGCTGTAGCCTCGTAAGTTTGTTACTTATTTTACTTTCTGGGTGTTCGAACTTTTCAATATCTAGGGATAAAAACACTTATATCTCAGCTTTAAAATGTTGGATTTTAAATAAAACTGAATGAACTGAAAACTCCATAAGAGTCAAATTTTCTTACTGAAAAAACAAAAGTTATTTCCGGTTTTACCGGAAGTAACCCCTACTTTTTTATTTTAAATAGAAACCTGTATATTTTTATGAACTGTCATAGCAGCCTAAAATTAGCTTTTCAACGATGTGTCATAAGTTAACTTTTGTTTTCAAAATGACGGCTGGACCGCCATGTTTTCAAAATGACGACTGGACCGCCATTTTTCGAAAATCCAGCATAGATGCTTTATACAAACTATTTATAAAATAACTGATTTATTTCATTGATTTAAATAATCCAAAATACATTTATTTGTTTCATTTTTCAGAACACTTCGATTTAAAAATCCTTTTGGGTATTAAGAGAATTTTTTAATTACCAGTTATTTTTGACAAATCAGGATAGATTTTATTTAAATTATATGGCTATTTTATAGTCATTTTGAAAATAAAGGGTAACGTGTGGTACATCTTTAAAAAGGTGATTTTACAGCGAAATGACTGAAAAAAAAACAATGTGCCATTAAATATATTGGAATAAATTGCTCTTTTGGTAAAACAAACACTTGTGATATAGATTTGAAAAGCTAATTTTAGGCTGAATACAATAGTTTATAAAAATATACAGGGTCCTATTTAAAATAAAAACGTAGGAGTCACTTCCGGTTTTTTTATAGAAAACGTGTCACTTATGGATTTGTATAAATGTTCATAATTTCAAATTGATGTGTTTAAAACTAAAATCAGTAGGTATGATTTTTTTAGTCCTTGCATTTCCTAGGTGTTATGATCTATATTTATTCAAAAAAAATTTGTTGTAGTTCATTCTAGTGCCTCTATTATGATTGCCCCCTTCACCCCCAGAACCCGGCTACTGGTACTTAAAATAACATTGTCGTCCATTGAATTTAATCCAGTGATGCTCCCAAAACTGGGGGTTGTTTATTTATTTGGGGGGACAAAATTGTTTTTTTTTTTCGAGGGATTTTATCTTAATGTTTATATTTTTATTTACAAAATGCCGTCTTAAATATATGGTTTTGGTTTGGTCATTTAGCCACAGCCAAGTTGCCGTAATTATGTCTCATAAAAATACCCTTTCCATTTAAAGGCTATAGTCTCTGTCTCATGTATAGGTACGCAACCAAGGTGCTTGTTTTATTTTCCAATTCTAATATTTAATTTGGCAATTTGGCATGGTACTTCGCAACTTGCCTGATCGCTCTCCGTCTGGGGCTTAGCCAGAGCTGGAGCGACCCTTCCAGATGATTTACACCTTATTCCACTTTGGAAACGTTTTCGATGGGATGTCCGGATGGCGAGTTCTAAGCTTCCGGTACACCCCGTAAATCAAATATCTTTAAATTTTTCCTTCTTTATAAAATCCTTCTAATGCATCTTGGCTTCCACTAGATGCCCCTTGAGAGTACTACTGGTGTCACGAGATGACCTTTTCTTTCAAATTAACCCCTTACCCCTCCCACTCCCGCGGCAATTTCGCTGATATTCTATGTAGAACTAGGTGGACGAACGGGATAGGATGCATGAATAACTAGGCCCATTGACAGCGTGTGCTCCCTTTCTAGCGGGGTCGCTAGTTTCCACACTGAGCGGTTGAGTCTCCCGCATCCCCAAGAAATAAAGCGGCTAAATCGAACACGTGGAACCACTTATGTTAAAAACACAGAGGTCTGCCTTCGACGAGGCGATTCGAAAAACTTTATTTTTGTATCTTTGAAACTTTGTGGCTGTATAGTAGTGACCTTTAAAGTGTGAAAGAATAGTCTAGAGAGTGATTTTAATTATTATATATAATTGAACAATCTAAAGCAGCTTTAACAGTGTATTTTGAAATTATGTATGAAATCAACTTTTATCTTACAGGTTCTAGAGGTAAACTTGTAACACAATGAAACTAATTTTAGGCTCCCACTTTATTTGATAAAATGAATCATAATTAATAGAGAACATGATATAGGCTGTATTAAAAAAAGTGTGACCCAGTTTAGTTCAGTACATAGTCATTTAGTAACACATACAGTGTGTCCCAGATTCGCTTCTCGATATAGGGATCTCGGCTCCTATTATACCTACAGCAAAGGTTAAATGGGAAAACTTTTAGAGGAAACTTATTGCATTCGATATCTGGCTTCAGATTTACGATCGATCAATAAGTTTGGGAAATATCGACGAAAAACTGAAAATGGCGGATTTCGTTTTTCGCCAGTATATCCAGAACGGTAAATTTGACAGCTGTCAAAATGTGACATAATTCGGACACATTTTTAAGACAAATAAGATGGCGTATACGACACGTCTTCATTGTTTTTTGTTAACCCGCAACCCGCCTCAACTTTCATTTTTCTTATGACCGCTATATTGGATTTTTCGATTTTTGGAAAGAGTCTAAAATTTCCAGTCTAGTGATATCTCACAAGTGATTCTCAGGATTTCTATGGTCATAGATTTCATTCTTCGTGTGACCCCAGAGGTAGAAATCCAAGGGCGACCGGTCAGGGGACCTTGGAGGCCAAGATATTGGACCATTTAAAGAAATTATTCTTTCGTCAAACTGCTCTCTTAAGAAGTTCCTGACTTGAATGGTATTGTGAGCCGGACATCCGTCTTGTTGAAACCAAGTTCTTCTTAATTCATCTTCCGTTAGAATGGCTCGTAAGCCTGGTACAACCTGGTTTCGCAAAAGCTCTAGGTACCTCTGCCGGTTTAGGTTGTAATCAAACAAAAATGGTCCAATAAGTCGATTTCCTGAAATGATTAATAATTTATAAATAGGTGTTCAACAGTCAAGGGCGGCAGGGTCGGCCGGGTGGTACTAGAAACTATAAATTATAAAGAAAAAATTATCTTTATTAAAAAGTAGATATTTTCTTTCCAAAAATAATTATCGAAACATCCCGTAATGAATGAGCTTGTATACAATTGAACCCTATTCAGCTTTATTATGAAAAAGAAAAACATATTTGGTTAGCGGGGAGTAATAGCCGTAATAAATTATTTTGTTGGTATTGCATATTAATTTCGAAAATACTAAATCAATTTATTTCAGTGATATAATAATCTTAAAGAAGTAACACCGTGCCTTAATAAAACATAAAATATCAAAAGAACAAACCCGTTGCGCTTTAAAATTATTCGGAAATACAGCTGAACGCCTTTCTATAAATCATAATGAATATCGAAAAATAATTCGACATTTGATTAATATGGTATTTTTTTCATAACGCAAGAACTAGGCTTCACGGGTAATAATAAATCATTAAATTCAATCAAAATAATTTTAGAGAATTAGCTAAATCTGCAGAAAATTTAGACAAAGTGTTAATACATTTATAGAACCTAATTCTATTTTTATAGGTTCTTCGAAACTACAATACAAAATTATTGAATAAAAATGTAATACAATATCAAAAAAGTAAGTTGACTGACTAGAGTAGAACGTTTTACTTTTTTTTATTAGATTATACTCTTTTAGTATCATTAAAGAACTAAACGAAAAAAAAAATTATTATTTGACCATCATTTGGTGCCTATTTAAAAAAGATTGGTTAGATGTAGACGTCTCTCTGCAACTTCGTGAGGATTTTGCACAACCCAATGATGACGGTTGTGTCTATTAAAGACTCCACAATTCGTGAACCTGCTCTCATCGGACCACAAGACAAGATTTACAAAATCAGGATTTTCATTACATCTCCTAGTATACCACTCACAGAACTGTAGTCGTCTTGGAAAATCCGTTTCCTTAAGTCCTTGTACTATTATGGGTTTGTATGGATGGTACCTTTTCTTTTTTAAAACTCTCTGTACTGTTGATTTTGGCACATTAGTTTCCTGTTCTACAGTTCTTACCGATGCACTAGGGTTTTCGTTGATAGCTTGTAAAATGTTTCTGTCTCGATTTTAATTGTTATTATTGTATCCGCTTCTAGGTTGTTCGAAGGTACAATGGTTAATTAAATTAACTTCGATTTTCCTGAATTGGGTTTTATGAGGCTGCCGTCGTTCGGGGTACATCTCCAAAAACCTTGCAGAGGTAACGTCGGTGTTTCTGTATGATTGAAAGTACAGAGCTAACATGTCAACCTTTTCTTCATTTGAATACGGAATGCCGGCCATTTTATATAGGTTTTGACAATTTATGTGTCAGATTTATGATTTTATTGAGATAAAAGCGTACCTACTACTTATTAAAACACAGCTTTGATACTTTCAACTATTTAACTTAACGTCAAAGTCAAAATCCAATTTTGTTACAGATAAATCATGGCCTCCTTAGAAAAAACTGAAACCTAACTACGAAGTGTGATATTTTGATGACACTAAAATCTTTAATGCACTTGTGAGATATCACTAGACTGGAAATTTTGGGCTGTTTCCAAAAATCGAAAAATCCAATATGGCGGCCATAAGAAAAATGAAAGTTGTTGCGGGTTAACAAAAAAACAATGAAGACGTGTCGTATACGCCATCTTATTTGTCTTAAAAATGTGTCCTAATAATGTCACATTTTGGCAGCTGTCAAATTTACCGTTCTGGATATACTGGCCAAAAACGAAATCCGTCATTTTCGGTTTTTCCCCGATATTTCCAAAAATAATAACGTCGATCTGAAGCCGGATATCGAATGCAATAAGTTTCATCTAAAACTTTCCCCATTTAACCTTTGCGGATATCCCTGTATAGAGAAGCGAATCTGGGACGCACTGTATATACTATCTTTTCAAACCTTTTTATTAGGCGCCATTTGTTTCCATCATATTAGATTCCGACCAGTATTTTATTAGTTTCTACCTATGCCACCCTTGATTTTTGACCATAATTTAAAGTAAATTCAATAAGTAGTTTTTACATTGACATACACTGCCCTTTTTTTGACGTCATGTTGAATTCGTACCAGTTTAGTTTTTTCGCAAAATTTGAAATTCAATTGAAGAGAAATTTTGTTGTTCCGCCATCTTGAATTCGAACCACTTTCAACAGTTTATCTGCATATCACACCAGTGGCGGCTCGCGGGTGAAAAAGCAGAAAGCAAAAATTTTTTTCCAGAATTTTTTTATATGTGAATTTTTTTACGACTTAAATTTGTATACTAAATCAATTCTCCTGTCCTTCATAGCAGCAAATTTATTTATAACATCCTCATAAAATGGATGAGTTGCCCTAATCGCCTCCAGTAATTCCTTTTGAATTGAAATATTGCCAAGAGATAATCTTAAATAGGTTTTTACACATTTGAAGCAAGAAAAACTTCCACTGAAGCACTTGTCGACGGTATCGGTCAAAATAAGGGAAAACAATTTATAGGCTTCGGTAAAATATATTTATTTTTATTAATTTTTTTCACTTGCTCTTGCAGCGATATATTCCAATTACTCTCATTGGCAAAAATAATATAACTGTAACAAATTTTCAAACGGGCCAGTCGGAAAATTTAAACTATATTCGGAAAATTTAGCAGAAGCTGCCAAACATGACAATGTAAGTTTTTCACAGTCTTGAAATCTTAGTGACATTTCCAATCAAATATGGTCCAATATTTCATAAAAAAGGGTTCTATACCTAGCCCTGATTTCTTCAGGTGAAAGCTTAGCAAGCTCACGTTTGCAATGATTTATTTCTGTAATAGAATTTGCTTTATCAAACATGGTATTAAAAAAATGTTCATTTCTTTTTGACAGAGCGCCTTACGACAGCGTTTTATATTGGATATGCACAAATGAATGTCAGGCGATTTTTTTTGAAGAACGTCAAATAGTATGTCCGTTATTGAGAAAATGTTATTAAACACTAATGCCAGAAACGTGAATTCAAAATCGTTCATCTCACCTAAAAATCGTTTCGCAAGGCGGATTAATTTTTCATCAGATTTGTCACAGTTTGTAATAAATTCAAAGACGTTTTTTAATTTGTTCCAGTCTTGAACAATCACATTTACTAACTTCGAATTTGAAGTTGTAACAACACCATAAATAAATATACTACAAAACAGTCAAGTTTACTGCAAAGGAACTCACCGGTTGCAGCGAAAACCGCGAAAATAAAAGTAAACAACCACCGCAAACTGAACGACACGTGGGTGTAGTGTATTGCGCCTGCAATTCACCGAGAGCGTTAGATGGCGCTGGGCTCGACGTCATCACGTACGCGTTGTCATGGCAACATAGTAGGAAAATCGTAAACTAAACATAGCACCTCCAGCAAAGTCAAAGCGGTTTGCGCCACTGTTATAGTTGTTATAATAAAATTCGATTGAAAGTTTTAAAAAGACATGCCGCCAACGGTCAAGTAAAATATTTATTCGAGATGTACTGTTTATTTTTTGCCAATTAGGTGAATACATTAATGTAAACACTTAAATTTTAAGAGATATATAATAAATATAGTTAGATGTTTGCTTGTTTGTTTTTCCTGGTGAAGTAGCACTTCACCTACTTCACCTGAATAGCCGCCACTGTATCACACTTAATGCTTGCACAAAATGTGAGTTAATATGAGTAGTTTTTTTCAGGCCGATTTGTTAAATATATTATTAAGCATGCTCTAGTGTTTTGCTATCTTACCATACCAAAATGTTACATGCTCATTCCTATGTAATACTTGATTTTGTGAAAATTTGAGGAAATTGGATAATTTATTTTTTTTTGTAATAATTTTTTAACGTTTCACTACGCCGCCATCTTGTCCCAACATATTGTCCCTTAATTTTTGACTAAAAATATTTTTTGAATATTTAAAACCTGTCGGCCATTTTGTTCCGCCATCTTGAGTTAGTAGCACAGTTTTACTAGTTCATCTCTATACCACAATTAGTTAGGGCACACAATTTGAGTTCAGTCCATTAAGTTTTTTCACATATATTTTATTAAGCCGCCATTTTGTTCCGCCATCTGGGATTCGTACCAAAAAGTTACCAGTTGACTTCTACATAATATTTGATTTTTGTGGAAAATTTGAGATAAATTTTTATAAGTAGTTTTCACATTTCACTAGGCCGCCATTTTGTTTTTCCATATTGGATTTTTACCAAAATGTTCCCAAGTAGCACTTTTAGTCATTAATACGTTATATATCACCAGTATTTTCATTGTAGTAACCGGAACTTGGTGTCGTTACGTTCTGTTTAAGCTGAGACTACGTAGTCATTACCAAAATGGGGAACAATTTTAGGGTAACTATTTCGTGAACAACATGTAACTGTGACTTTGACTATTACGTAGATAGTGCGGAATTGTAGAGTTCTATTTAAGTAGCCGAATAGTAATAATTTACCCTATTCGTCACTTCCTTATTTCTGTCTTTATTTAATCTGTTTTAAAAATATGTATGGCTCGTTTTAATATAAGCAAAACAGTTATGGCGACTACAAACACTCAAATTGGGATTATGGTGTAGAGCGTATAAAATACGTTATTGGTATTTGAGGTAGGATACATGCTTAGTTTTCTGGATATGCTAAAGACCTAAAATTGAAACGCAGGCAATTTCTCTGGCGAATATGCTGATTAGAGTCGTAAAAAATGACGCGCCTTTAAAATTCGTTAATTTTCAATACATTTTGGTAAAATATATTGGCCAATTTAAATCTCAAAAATGTAATTTTGGACTTTAGTTTAAATAGTAATTATCATTAAATATCTTATTGTAAAGAGTGATTATTTTTGTAACGTAATGTTTAATTTGTATGCATTTTTAATCTTTATGCTTACAAAAACAAACATCATAGCTAAATATTTATAGAGAGATGAAAATAAATAATGGCGTTCTATTGAAATTTACTTAACATCAAGTGTATACGACTGCTCCCATACGCTTTTATAGTTTTGGATTCTTTAAATACGCAACTGTCTCTTATAGGTACCCAATTACTTTGAAGTCTACTAGTCATCTACAAAGTTCACATTAATCTCATAGTATATATTATTACCAAGCGGTTACGATTGGCGAACATTCCGCTGGTTCTTTAAAATTGAATGCGTTGTGTCTTAGCATTCGGAGAGTTGCGGTACTTCTGCCATCTATCATAACCATAACCCTTTGTTTCGTTTTTATTTTTTATATTCTTAAAATACCGCTTTAGGTTGTTTTGTTCAGGTATCACATAACCAAGTGTTGTGATATTTTTAATTTTTTATAAATTGACAAAGGTACTTTTTTTTCTTATGGTATATGAAGCCATTGTGAACCATTTTAACTTGCTACTCGTAGACGATAACGCAAAACATACATAACTAATTAATAGCTGTAGTCAGAATTACAATGACTTTATAAGGACAGTGGCGACAATAGAAGCCTACCCGCCAAATTGAGTTTTTCGCAAAATATTACTAAATTAATCTACTTTTATATTGACAACCTCTGTCAGAGTCAGTTTTAAATGTAGGGTTTTGTTAATGTTTTACTTTAATAATCTATTCGAACTAGAGTCTTCCGGTTCGTCTTGTCGAAGGCAGACCTCTGTGTTATTAACATAAGTGGTTCCACGTGTTCGGTTCTGCTGCTTTATTTCGAAGGGAAATGGGAGACTCAACCGCTCAGTGTGGAAACTAACGATCCCGCTAGAAAGGGAGCAGACGCTGTGAACGTGTGAGGCCTAGTTGTTCCTGCATTCTATCCCCTTCGTCTGCCGCAGTTCTACAAAGAATATTAGCGTAATGGCCGCTATGTGGCGGGAGTGGGAGCGGTAAGGGGATAGCTTGAAAGAAAGGGTCATCTCGTGATATCAGTAGTACTCTCAAGGGGCACCTAGTGGAAGCCAAGATCCATTTCAGAAATTAAAAGAGGAAAAATCAAGAAGTATTTTAATGATTCAGGGTGTTCGGGAGCTTAGAGCTCGCCATCCGGACATCCTACCGATAACGTCTCCAAACTGTAATAAGGTGTAAATAATCTGGGAGGGTTGCCCCAGCTCTAATTAAGCCCCGGGCGGAGAGCAATCTGGCGATATGTCCTGTTATGTAACAGGATAAACAGGAAAGTCAAGTCTATTCGAACTATCTAGTACAAACTTACTTTTTCATTTAGATTTTTAACAAATAACAATGTTTGTGCAAGCGATTAATGCAAGTTGTGTGCCAAGTGAATTTAGTAATGTAATATGTACTGAAGAAGGCCTACAAAATAAAGTTTCTTTTATGCTAATCTTAGAGAGCTTCTACCTCAAATTGGGGTGCTGAATGTGAAGTAAAACATACACTAAAACATGAAGCAATATTGTTTTTTACAGCAAAATAAACCTAAAATATAATAATGTGCAATATGTAATAACTTTTCTTGAAGTAAACTTGAACTTAAGACATTTACGGTCATAGTCATTTACACATTCATCACAAACACTTTATAATTACAAGCAAAAAACTGTGGAACCAGGCTTAAATACATTTCTCTATATGGCCAATGGCTGAGAACTTCTTGTTTGATTCAATATTCATTTTCATAATCACAAAAACTAATAAAATGAGACACTAAAACAACAAACCTCATAAGAAACCCACGTAGGCGAAAAGTAAACAAAGCGATTTTAGTAGCAATATGGCCGAACCAATCAAACATTGATTACTCTATTGTTGCCACTGTCCTTATAAAATCACCGACCGAATCTCGTACCAGCGCCTCCTGTCTCCGGAACCTCAAGTACAAGAAGTAATAGTTTACTTGTAGTAAATAATTACTCTTATTCTTACTTCTAAGTTGCAACAGAAGAATAACGACTGGTAATAGCCAGTTTAAAGTAGCAGTAAGCGATAACTTTTTCTACTCTGCAACGACTCGTTTTACTTTATAGTAATACGTTATAGGAGTACATTTGAACGTAATGGAGTAGTCTCTGCAAAGTTCAAGAAGGTACTGATACTTAAAAGTTGTAATTTAGTAAACAAATTAGAAATATTAACTTGAATAATTACTATAATGTCACGGAAAAGAAATAATGACTATGGAGTAAATTGCTTAAGTAGATACTTGGCAGTGATTATTATATAATTACTTTACATGAAAAATTACTATAAAGTATTATTCGCAGTAACAAATCCATATATAATACTTAAAAAAGTGTAACCCAAATCGTTTGTTGATATATAGTGGGATTATTAGTAATAAATACGTAAAAACTCTTAGTAGTAGTGGAAACAGTTGTAGCTACTTTAGTGCTAGCTGGGTTACACCAGGTCATCTAAATATGACCCTTAATTTTTGGCCAAAATTTGAAGTCAATCGGGTAAGTAGTGTTTTGAAGTCAATTTGATGATTAGTTTTTAGGCTCTGCCGCGAACAGACAGATCGACAGACAAACAGACACACCGAACGAATTGAGAAAACAGTTTTTCGGCATCTAGCGACCTTGAAACGTATAGGTCTGAAAAAATCTCGAAGGGTGATTTTTTTTCACGATTACAATACTTTCCTTTTTCGAGGCAAATAAAAACAGCGACAAAACTGATTGTTTCATCTAGCGGCTATCGCTTAGGTTATCAATCAAAACTTAATTTGGCAACCCTGAACTTGGAGTCCATAAGCAATTAAACGTTAAGAACACTAACAGTTGTGAATTAGGTCCATCAGTTAAACAATTATTTGTGCTGTGATATTTGTGTTATGCTGAAGTTTATTTTACCCAAAAACAGACTTTTTGTAGTCTTTCGTTGCCACTGTATTTATGAAGCCCTAGAATATCTCCCTTTAATTCCTACATTTAGGGATTTTTAATCTCTATAACCCAAATTTTGGGTGGATTTTGACCATGCTTCGTGGGGAACCTGAGGCAGTCATCTGGCAGCACTGATTTAAGTGATTTAAGGTATTCAGTAAATCACGCAATATGCATGTTTAACGCACTCTGTTATCACGTTTTCGTTTCATTTTAGTTAACAACAGTCGTATAATTAATTGTAAATATTATTTGCGAAACATACCCACATTTAGCGATTAATGAATCTTAGTTTAATCAGTGAAATACTTTTATTTATGGTGTGAGTGTTTATTTTATTGCTACTTAGAACGATGGCAATCGTTGAGTACAAGTACAAGTGACTACTTTTTAAATTAACTCGACACGTTTCTAAATAAGTAATAATAAATCTTACTTTAGAGAACATAAGTAGTTGTTTACTTTATTATTATGTAGATACGTAAGTCAAGTTTAAAGAATTTAATATTCCTATAAAATTAATTGCGGTCATTTATTCTATCGGGTTATGTTAGTTATTTTTGGTTGTGGCCACCATGGTCACCTGATTTGACTCCTTTGGATTTTTATCCTGTGGGACCATTTGGAATCAAAAATATAGGCAATGCAGTAAGAACTGCGACAACAGATCGTAATGGAATGCTCCAGAAATGCTTTTCAATGTTCGAGAACGTTTTGCAAGTATTATTGTATGACAGTATTGTTTTCTGAAAGTTGGTAGTGGTCTCTCCCAAAATTATTTATTTATACTTCTAAGGAACTGTTTGTTATTCTTCAGAATTTAAAAAGCGTTGTAAATGTCTGAATTCAAATGTCGTTGTAAATGTGATTTAATGACATTCAACGAATTACCGCACGACCCCTTTTACCATTTAAAAATGTAAGAGACACTTAAGGGTTGAAGTTAAGGAGATGAAAATACCTAAGTAATCTCTCGCCCTGATAACTAAAACTGATGTGTCCAAGCAATTTTTGTTTTTATTATTGAGCTAAAAGTAAGGAAACTCAGGGTGCTGGGTGAAAAGTTGTTGGTGGGATGGTGGGCCACCCTCCACCCTGTGTGAATATATTTACTTACCTGTTTAACATTCCGTATATTGTATGTATGTACTATATCGGCAATACAGGGTGTTTCATAGGTCGTTTTCGCCAGAATTAACTGCGATTTTAAAATCTGGTAGGTGTTCATTTGGTAGGGTAAAATGTAATTATTTACTGTTAAAATAAAAACGGCGCCGTCACCACTATAGACGTCGTGGTGCTAAAAAAAAACAAAACATTTGATAGTACTTTGAACGTCTCATATTTCCAAAATACCCCTATTCATAACACATATTTTTACCAAATTTTGATATCCATTTTCTTCAAGAGAAAAAGTCGTTTGCAGTTTTAAGTGAAACACCCTGTATATATAGGATAAATATTTTTATACGTTTATTTACTTACAATTCGTAAGTTGAGTATAGAAGTATAAAAATATTAAAAATTAATAAAAAATAACAAAAAAAATTAAATCGCATACATTTTCAAAAAATATAAGATGAATTTGAATTATATATTTAGAAAAAAAACTCCAGATCAGTGTCTCGCAGGGATTAGATTTTTATCCTTGATTACATCAGGAAGATTAAACAACAGTTATTTCTAAACAAAATGCTTAAATTGCAAAATCTCTTATCTGATAAGTAATATAAAAAAACCCTAATACTATAAATACGTTCAGATAAGGCAACAAAACATATTAACAAGAGCACAGATCCTATTAGCAGATGGTAAATATTTGTTGGTGTCGAGTTACGCATAAACGTCAGTCAAAAAGCCGGAAGTCAACTATGACTTGATGATAAAGGCATAATAATGTTTTCTTGTAATTATTTAAGGGAATATTTTGCATTGTTGCGGGCTCCGTTTTTGTAAAAGTTTTTTTATTATCTAATAAAGGAAAATCTTATACCGTGTGTCCAAGATTTGACTTACATGTTGCTATCGCTAAAACTATTATAGCTAGAAAGGTTAGGTTGGAAAGAAAGGAATTGGGTGGGAAAGCTATAGAGAGTTTCATTACAAATTTAATTCTGACTGAATATTTAAATGATCTTCGGCCATTTTTGAGGTAATTAGGAAAAACTAAAAATATGCATTTTACGCCATATTGGATTTTTGCATTTTTTGAAAGAGCTCCTTAAGAGCTTTCAAATGATGTATTACAAGTTGACATTATTATTTTCCTTAAGGCCTAAAGACCAAAATTACAAATTTTTTCGTAGTAGGCTTTGATTACGCCTTGCCGGCAGCCTCCATAATGAAACAAACGAAAGCTGCTTGTCATTGTTCGCCTTCCTTGAGTTACCTTCAAATTCTTTATGTGTTTTCACATTAGTTTCTAAAATGTATCTAGTAGTCGATATTTATTCTACGAAGAAAAGTTATATATGATGGAAGTTTATTGTAAAGCTAACAAAAAGCACAAGTTGCAATACGTGAATACGAAGAACAATTTCCGGAACGGCTTCAACCCAACGAAAGGCATTTTAGATTCTTAGTTACCAGTTTGCTAGCTTGTGGTTCTTTTTCGAACCCTAACCCTAAGACCTACTTAAACAATAAAGAGTTGAAGTTATCGTAGAAAATGGCAGAAACAACTCGGTGAGGAAGATTTTAAAACAAAATCGCGTGGAATAAACTTCGTATAATTCAGTTCCTTCACGGAAATGATTTTATTTAACATTTTGCAATTGGTTCATAAATAAATTCCGAGAAATACCTGCTTTTCAGTCTGAGTTCTTTGAACAGACGAAACGCGATTTACAAATTGCGGAATATTCATTAAACATAATCATCACTACTGAAGTATAGAAAATCTGCATAATTTAGAAGAACGGCGATTTGAAACAAGATCTGGATTTAATGATGTGGCATTATAGGTAATTTTGGAATAAGTTCTTTAGATTAATAGTTTCACAAATAAATAAAACTTGGATTTTTGTATTTTAGACAACCATTTGATTGGGCCTTTCGTTTTCGAAGAAAATCTAATGGGAAATAGATATCTGCAGCTGTTGCAAGAACAAATTATTCCAGCAATTAGAAACATTCCACCCAGTGGCGTGCCAAAAGGGCCCGTGTTGCGGGGGGGGGAGGTTCAAGGGCCCCTCGACCTCGAGCAAGCTTCTTAGATGATAATAAATATAATATACTGAATTCTATAGCTGCAGAATTTGGTTATACCCCATAATTTTCAAAATTAATTATCAGTACCTATTTAATAGCAAAGTTGCAGTGTTTTATTTATTTATTTTTGTTACTTCTGATAATCCTATTTTCGTGTTATTAGACATAGATGGAGAGCCCGACAAGGGCAACACTTAGGATCACTGGGGCCCATTGTCCTATCCCCCAACTAGGCATTTCAGGCCAACAGCCCACTCCTTTTTAGAAAGGAAAGGACCCTTTCAGGTCGTGCACGTCCCACAAGCTCAAGTTCTACATAGGTGTCACCCAAGTAAAGCAGTCTGGCGTTGATTAAAGCGTCACATCGACAGACTAGATGCCTGGTCGTTTCATCGACCTCAGCACAAAACCTGCAGTATGGATCGTTGCTGAGTCCAATCTTATGCCGGTAATATTTCACCAGCCAGTGTCCAGTTAGGCCCCCGGTAATGGTTCTAAGTTGGCATCTGTTTAGATTTAGAAGTCTATTAGACTCAGAACGGCTATAAGGGCCTGATATGAAGACCTTAGACTGTTTGAGGCCTGCTAGCTCGTGCTATTCAGCATGGAAGTCCTCGACAGTGGGATACTTAATCCTAGCCTTGACAGCTGAAGGAGCAATTCCAAGAGCAGGTTTCGGCACAGTGAAAGCAGTGTTGCTACCTTCCCGAGCCAGCTGATCCGCCCCTTCATTACCCCCAATGCCCTGATGGTCAGGCACCAAATGAGGCTAACCCTACAGGACTCACACAGCCTCTTTGGGCTCTCCTGCATTCAAGTGTTAGCAGCGAATTGACCCTATTCGAGGACAGAACTTTAATCGCGGCTTGACTATCACAGCATATATAGATATGCTTGTCGTGATATCCTCTGGAAAGGTTTTCCTGTACGCAGTCCAAGATTGCTGTAATCTCAGCCTGATATACAGTTGCATACCGTCCAAGAGCAAGACTAATTCTTGCCCTGGGTCTCTTCACATAGGTTTCCGCCCCAGATCCCTCCTTCATTAGAGAGACGTCTGTAAACCAGACAAGGCCCTACGGTTTAAGGAAGGACGGGGAGGAATCCCTCCATTGTTCTCTCTCACGAACAATTACACAACAGACAGACAAGTCTCTGGAGCTTGTCAAGCATTCTCTTGTATGTCGTCCTGCGAATGGCGGGCCACCACACAAGAGCGTCATAAGTGATCATTGGCCTTATCACTGACGTGTAAAGCCAAGTTGATCCGAAGGACCGTCTGCACGCCCACAGACACGCTGTGGTCCTTTTTGTGATCCTTTCAATATGATCCTTCCAGGTCAGTCGGGAACCTATTAAGACACCCAGATATTTTACCGACCCGGAAGGTCTCAACTCTTTCCCAAAGAGGGTGAGCCTCTATTTTCGTGTTACTTATATATGTATATTGATTAAAGTTATTTCTTATGTTCTGTAGTTTTATAAACATAAATCAGTACCCATATAATAATACCGCGTGACAACGAAACTCCTGTCCAGGGCGGCATTTTAGAACTTTTAATCACAGTTAGATGAAATTTGGTACGTTAATATGGTTGTAATTAGTAAACACACATGATATATAGGATGACATGAAATTTACTTAGAATTGTTCCGAAAGTCGAAAGTTCAAAAAAAATATAGGGTGTTTGATTTAAAATAACGAAGTTGAGGTTAAACCGGAACCAAATTTCCCTAGTCAATTGTCTTTATGTTGAAAGTGTTCACTGTATCCAACCATATTAACGTACCAAAGTTCTTCTATCTATAAATTGCTCTGAAGTGTCACCGTAGACAGTAGTTTCGTTGTCACCAAGTATAATAATTTTCTTGGTGTAGAGTAAGGGGACCCGTAATAAAATTGCAGGGGGGCCCCAGAAGAGATTGGCACGCCACTGCAATTTCCACCTAATGAATTGTGCAACACTTGGTTTCAGCAAGATGGCTGTCCAGCTCACAATTCTAGAGAAGTTACAGAGGTTCTTAGAGACACTTTTGGCAATAAAATTATTTCAAATAATGGCCCCATTGCTTCGCCGGCGAGATTACCAGACCTTACACCTCTCGATTGTAATTTATGGGGATATGCAAAAAGCGAGGTGTATAATTTTTTTTTTCACCAGAAAATCGCGAGGAATTAGAACAGAGGGTACGAGGTGTTCTTACTAGAATCAGTGGAAAGACTTTATACTGATTACGTTTTAAGGCTGTGTGAAAGATGTGTACAAAATGAAGACAGGCGTGAGTTTTAAATATTTCTTTATGAATTTTCAATCAACAGTGTTGCTTAATTTAATAATTAACTCAATGTTAGAAAGTATGCCTATTGTTTCATTATGGCGGCCAGAGGAATCAAAGCATACTATGAAAAAATCAGTAATTTTGGTTTTTAGAGCTTAAGCGTAATACATCATTTGAAAGCTCCTAACGAGCTCTTTCAAAAAATTCAAAAATCCAATATGGCTTCGATAAGAAATTTGAAAATATATCTCGAAAACAGGGAGAAATGTAATTTTCATTTTACCTCCATCAGATTCTTCTAAAAAAAGTGTCTTAATATTGTATTATTCCTAAAACCAGAACACTCGTATTTGGTGAACTACAGAGAACAATTGAAAGTGAACATTTTTAGTTTTCCTAATTATCACAAAAACCGCTGTAGTTAACTTAATTCTTCATTCATTCGTTAGAATCAAATTTGTAATGAAATTTTCTACACCTTAATAATTTAACGATCTTTCTAGTTATAATAATTTTCGAGATAACAATATTAGCAATACATGAAATATCCGCTTATGCACAATATTTAACAGTAAAGTCCATTCTTCTATTTTTGCCTCATTAGAGTTTGGAAAAAATCTTGACTGAATTGGATGGCATTGCCAAGGGCGATGGACTTTCTCGATCAAAGAATGTAAACATATATATATATATATATATATATATATATATATATATATATATATATATATATATATATATATATATATATATATATATATATATATATATATATATATATATATATATATATATATATATATATTATAGTATGTTTTCATTCCACGTACACCAACGTCATAACAAGAAAATGATCCTTGTTTGGAACATGTTCTGCATCACAGTTCTTAAAATAAATGAATCTAAAGCAATGGCGGTTTGTTATTAAGAGTCATAACAAGAAAATGATCCTTAATGATCCTATATATATATATATATATATATATATATATATATATATATATCTAAATATATATATATATATATATATATATATATATATATATATATATATTATATATATATATATATATATATATATATATATATATTGTTTCTACAGTTGCGGCTGATCGATGTAATGTAAGAGCCAGTTAAGAAAATTGTTTTGAATTAAAAAGTATTGAAAAAACTTCTTTCGCTGCTGCAGTTCTTGAAATAAATGGATCTAAAGCAGTGGCGGTTTGTTATTAAGAGCTGCAGCACTGGTCACAAATTTCAAAAAACAATAATTTTAATCCAGCTTTAACTTTTTTCTGCGTAGTTTCGTTAACTCCGACAAAGCTCTTACACAATACCACAGAATATATATTAGCTATTATGTCCCACTGCATAATCTATTATCCTCGTTCCCTCGTAAATTCGCCCTTCGACGGATACAACGTCAAGCAGCCGTTGTCGCACTGCGAAGTGACGTTTTCGCGGCTCATCTAATAGCAGCTGGCAGCAAACACATGTGATATGCACTGTGACCTTGAAGCGACCAACAAACGATAAAGAATTTAGCGGCAGTGTTTCGTTTGAATATTGGTATGCCTTATTTGCATATGTCGTAGAAATGCGAGGCTGGTTCGAAAATAGTTTTCGGAAGAATCATTTGTACTTCAGATTACACTGTTTCATAAGATAATGGCTTGTGTAGACATCCTTTTTAATGAGTTTCAAAAACGAATAATATAATTTCTTGTTATGAAATAAAATCAGATTTATTGTATTGTTTGTCTGACGGTTCCCATGCTCATCTCCACTTATGCACCAGCCACCGCTGAACTGATGAACCGGAGTCTTCATGGCTTTTCTGTAGGTTAGACCGTGTTACACTGGAATTACTTTTCAACAATCCGTCTTCAATTCTACACCGTCTTTAAGATTCTTCACTCCAATACTGATCGACTAGGGGTGTAAAGCTTCCTGAAAATGCCTCGTGTATTTAAAAACTAGATATCTGAAATGTATTCCACTTTGACAACACCAAAACCAATGATTTCTTTTAAAAAAATACTAAATATTTGCTCTTTCTTTTCAGGTTTTTTTAATTTTTTTACCCGCCCCTAGGATTTAAGAACCAAATTTAGTATATAAGGCCAAAAGATGTCTCCTCAGAATCCTCCGCCTTTTATTTACCCTTTCACTAGAAGACCTTGGTTGTATCAAAATGGGGCGGCGGCAGCGGCAGGGAACGGCAATAAAGGGGTGAAAGGCATCATTGCAGGTAAGTAATTTGATTATCTCTGTATACAGGGTGGCGATTTTAAATGGAATGCTGCGTATAGCGGATCTGGGAATAAGATTTCTCTAAAATCCAAAAATACGTTCTTAAAGATTTTTTATGGGCTTCGTTTTTGTCATATAAAAAAAATCGGGCAACCCTAACAATTCCTACTAAACAACGAGGCCTACGCGCTTACGCGTGACGTCATCAAATTTAGGCCTATGTTATTTCAATAACTTCATTAGAAGGTACGGGTTATTTACAGGGACATATTTAAACGAACATTTTTCTTTAATTTCAGCAAATAAACATCAATTTATAGTTTCTATTTTATGAATTTTTGAATCTGTCAAATTTATTCGGTTTCGCTATAGAATTAAAATGCCAAAGACTACTCTTAAGCGATTACTCTTTTTTTTTGTTACACGACGAGGAATGCATTTACGCACGAACTATTATGCACAAAGCACTCCAGAACAGTGTGGGACTCGGTAAAGCCCCTACCCACTAAACCCCTCCGTGTTCTTACCCGACAACGCTTGCCCGGATCTACTGCAAAATTTCAAACAGATGTCGGTATGATTTTTTGCATACTAATTATCCTATTTTAGCCAATTATTAAATTGTCAAAGCCGAATTGTTTGTCAAAATCGGGTAAGGTTCAAGTCCAGCTAAGTAGTGTGGTGAGTCCATATGATCAAGAATATGATAGGTTATTATTTTATATTGTCAAAATCGGGTACGGTTTCAAGTTTGGGTAAGTAATATATGCCTGTGGCGAGTCCTTATGATCAAAAATACAATAGATTATTATTTTAACTTGTCAAAATCGGGTATGGTTGCAAGCTTGGGTAAGTGGGCAAGTGGGTAAGTATAAGTAAGTATATGCCTGGGCTGTAGTGAGTCTATATGATCAAGAATATAATAGGTTGTTATTTGCTAAATTCTGAAAAAAATTGTATTGATGATACTTCCTAGCAATACAAAAATGCGAAACTTGTGCTAGGTTTTAATTTCATAACTAACTATTTATTAAAAGTCTGTAGTTTCCTTTTTTTTTGTTTTTATTTAATAAATTGTGATTATGTTTAGAGCAATAATTATTAAGAAATGTATTTGAAATGCTACTAAAAAAAATGTTCGAAACATTAATTTTTAGGTGGCTTTTACAACTTTCAAAAGGAGTTAAAAGTGTATTTTTATTAAAATAACTTTAAAACAACTCATAAAGAAAAGATCTTTTGTTGTAAATATCCAAAAATGTATATTCAAATTCATCAATTAGATTTTTAAATATAATATATGCGGTTGAAACTACATCTACTACCTGTTCTCGAGGATATAAAAGAGCACCTCTACGTAAGGAATTAATTAAATTATAAGAATTCTCTACAACACAAGGTTCATTGAGAGTTAAGTTTTCTTTGCAAAAAGTACAACTTTTTTTTTAAACAATATAGCAGCAATATCCGCTTAAATAGATTATTACTGGGAGTTCTGATTCGGTATCAGACTGTGTAACTATGATTTTAGATAATCCATTATTAACATGTTCAGAATTTAAATTGGTGTCTAATGGCTGTGTTTCATATTCAGGAGGTTCGAAGAACTGATTTATATTAATGTACCCATAATGTCTAGATTTTAGAGATAACATATACTGAATTCTAAGTATTTTTTCTTATTCATATAGCTGTCGACCTGAGATGTGATAATGACCACCAGCTAATTGCCTATATTTTCCAAAATGCCCTTCCAATGGGTCTGCTTGAAATTTGCCCAGTAATACATAATTCATATTAAGCTCAGTTAAACAGTATTCAGTAACTTCAAGCAGCCCATGAATGGTATGGATTAATGCAGTGTGGGTTTGTCGAGTCAGTGTATTTGTAAAATTAGTTGGATTCCAAGTATCTAAATTTTGCGTTTTTAACAAAAAACAAAACTTAGGATCATCATTGGGGGCTGTTAGTATTTGTTTGGTAAAAGGTTCCTGATATTTATCTAACAAATGTTTTCCCTTAAGGGGAGTTTTTACGTTCACAATTTTCCACCTTGTCAATATAATACTAATAAAGTTTGCGGTATCTTCTGAATGAGACAAATTTTTAACAAAACCTTTTACAGCCTGTATAATAAAGGGATTAAAGATTTTAAGAGCTAATTTTACATTTTGTCTTTCAAGAGATGATGGAAATAGAGCCTTTAAACGAAGTGAATAACCTTCAATAGTTTGTTTTGTTCTAGTTCGTATAGGTTTTTGATCACAGAAAAGGAAGCACATTTTTTGTGGCCTGTCTCAAAATCGGGATAAGAGAATGTTTGGTCAGGTTTTGAATTAAGCCAGTTGTTAAAGATACATTTCAGTAAATGAACAGTGTCAAAAAGGTAAAATAAGGGTCTACTGGGTCAATAGGATGTAGGAATACTATACTGAGTTGATTAAGGGGTGAAAAATTGCTTTACTATGTACCCAATTTCTTCTAAATTTTCTATAATGGTCTTGATAAAAGTATATAATATTTCTGAATTAAGTTTAGCTACAGGAGATATATGAGTGACTTCTGTAAGGCTTGAGCAAGGACTAGTGATCATAAATGCTACTGCAGATGATGCTAAGGTATCTTTATTATTTACTGATCTTCCTACGGTATTGCCTGCCTTGTAATCCAAATAGGGTTTGATGTGAATTTCATCAAAAAGTAATGTAACATATTTTTCTTTATCTGTTAAATATTGAAAAATGTTACGAGCATAGGTTAAAAAAATTTTCTTTCATTGATATGAGAATCTGTTAAAAATCTATTACAAATAGATTTTACTGTGTTAGGATGAGGTAAGATAATAGGAGCATGACTTCGCAAATATTTATAGCAATGAGGGCTTATTGTGAACAAAATTGAACATAACACAATGGCGCTTGGTGAATATCGATACCTTTCTTTTGAAGTACGTAACAAAGTTTACCGTTCTGAGAGAAATTTTAGATTTTGAGTGAGTTCGTCAGAACCTTTTAGGTTTAAAAGAATATCAGTCACAAATTTAAAATTTTTTTTTATATTCTCATTGTCAAACTCAACTTCATCTGAATTGAGGGTTTCACTAGTACTGGGGAGTTGACTTGACTCGGTGTGGTGTAAATCACGAGAATCACTAGGATCAGGAATGTCGCTATCAAGATTTATGGGTATTGACATCATCATATTGTCAATTGTATCAATTAAATTTTCTATTTCATTCAAACTGCTAGATAAAAATGGTGATTTTAAATTTATTATTAAATCACAGATTGACCATATAAAAATGTTTCTAATTTTAAATCGCTATTTGCGAGTTGCCCCAAGTTGTTAGGGGACCAGGAGTATATTCGAGTTTAGTTAGTTAGTTAGTTTATTAGGGGACCAGGAGTATATTCGAGTTTAAATAAAGTTATTTAATCTGTATCCTTTACCGAAAACATCCCTTTCCTTAAATTAAAATTTAGAAATACTTTTAAAAGCTCTTCAAAACTTTGAAAACATGTAGCCTCTCTGTGTAAATTAAACTCTTCTTCACTTTGCTCTATGGCTTGCAAAAGATGTAGTTCATAAAGATTCTTATTTTTTTCATCTTTACTTTTGCGGCCAAGAAAGTTTTTTTTGACAAATAATTGGAGCAATTTGGGAAAACCGTTGGTACAGAATCTTCTTTTAATCGTTTTTTTTTTTAATGTACTGAAATAATTTTACCTGTTCTCGGATCGTGTTCTGAAATATCCCAAATTATACTACCTTTAGACAAATGTAGCTCACACACTTTAGTGTTTTTATTGGGGACTAAACCATTCCGCGGAATTGCTCGTAGCCATTTTTTTTTGCAAATCACTGTCTTTCGGGAAACTAAACACGTGAACTTTTGGTACTCCAATACACGAACAACGACATCATGTTTCATACTGTTTTGTTTTCGGTTAGCAAGTGCCGGTTGTCGGCCAGTACGTCTTATGGCCTAATACAGGGTGTTTCAGAATAACATGCTAATAATAAAGAGGGTGATTCTTGGGCTCATTCTAGGAAAAAAAGTTCATATGAACGTATGTCCTAAACGCCTAAACTTTTGAGATACAGGGTGTCAAAGTTTTAAAAAATAAATACTTTTTTTACAATAAGTTTGTCACTACTGTAGATATCTTTATGAAATTTGGGTCATGTATTTTAGGAATTAATACGCATTTTTTGATGCATCAAGAATTCAATTATTCTGACCAGTGCCGTCCATGCGGGTTTTGCTTTGTATATTTTTTGGGAAAAAAATAGTACGCCACTGGTTTTTCTTGAAATAAAAATTATTTTTGAAATCTTCATTCATTTCTGAACAAATTTGCTCTCTTGGTATTTTTTCGTCAGATGCATAGTTTCCGCTTAAAAAAATAAAATAGATTTTACTGCAAAGTCATTATGAATTGGTGTTCTGTTATTCAATGTTTTAAGATCACCTCACAAGATATGATAACCTATTGAGGTCCGGGGCGGCCGGGGCCGGTCGGTCGCCATGCTTGTGGCATTTGTTTTATAAACAAAAATAATTTTGACAGTTGTCTAATTAATTCATTTTATTTGGATTTTTTGTAACGAAAAATGTTTCATTATACGAATTCCGAGTTAGCAGACATGCATTACATGTATGGCCTAGCTGACGGTAACGCACTACAAGCGAAACGGTTGTATGAAGAACGTTTTCCCAATAGAAATGTTCCGGATGCCAGAACATTTTCAAAACTTCATAGAAGGTTGTGCGAAAAAGGAAGTTTTGATCAAGACAATCACCTAAAAGGAGTACAACGTACTGCAAGAACTCCAGAAATTGAGGATGCGGTTTTGAACGCAATTGAGGAAGATCCCGGATTAAGCACTAGAAAAATTGCGAATAATTTGAATATCACTCATGTTCTTGTGTGGCGAGTACTTCACGACTTTCTATTGTATCCCTACCATATCCAACGGGTTCAAGCTCTACTTCCCCATGACTTTCCATTACGGATGAACTTTTGTCAATGGTTTCTTCAGAAGGTGCATGAAAATCCCTTGTTTGACAACGAAATTTTATTCACCGATGAAGCCAATTTTTCCAGAAATGCCATTCAAAACTTCCACAACAATCATTTTTGGGCGGAAGAAAACCCACATGCTATATCAGAGTCTCGCCACCAGGAACAGTTTTCCGTTAATGTGTGGGCTGGAATATGCGGTGACTATTTGATTGGCCCGTATTTTCTTCATGAGAGGTTGAATGGACAAAATTACAGAAAGTTCCTTGAAGAAGAATTACCAGCTTTGATGGTGGATGTTCCTATTTTAGTAAGAAATCGTCTATGGTTTATGCACGACGGGGCGCCAGCGCATTTTAGTGCACTGGCGCGCGAATATCTGAACCAAAACTATAACAATCGGTGGATAGGTCGCGGAGGACCACAAGCATGGCCACCCAGGTCCCCGGACCTTAATAGTTTGGATTATTTCTTGTGGGGTCATCTAAAAACATTGGTCTACAGCACACCTATTCACACTGTAGAAGAGCTGAGGAATCGCATAATAGTTTGTTGCGAAACTATTCGAAATACACCCGACATTTTCCAAAGAGTTCGTGAGTCCATGAGAAAGAGAGCAGATGCATGCTTTTATGCTGGAGGTGGACATTTCCAACATCTCATTTAATTTATTTTGCTTTACTTCTAAGTTAATTTTCTCTTTAATTTAATTTCAAAATAAAAAAAATGTGTTGTACACCAGAAAATGCGTTTTGATGAGTACATGGAAAGTGTGTAACAAATTTCTCAAAAATACCTTATTAATTTGTATCACAAACATTAATTTAAACAAAGATAATCTGAGCTTGCAGATTGTTTACTCCGAAGCTTTTGACTTTGCAGTAAAATCTATTTTATTTTTTTAAGCGGAAACTATGCATCTGACGAAAAAATACCAAGAGAGCAAATTTGTTCAGAAATGAATGAAGATTTCAAAAATAATTTTTATTTCAAGAAAAACCAGTGGCGTACTATTTTTTTCCCAAAAAATATGCAAAGCAAAACCCGCATGGACGGCACTGGTCAGAATAATTGAATTCTTGATGCATCAAAAAATGCGTATTAATTCCTAAAATACATGACCCAAATTTCATAAAGATATCTACAGTAGTGACAAACTTATTGTAAAAAAAGTACTTATTTTTTAAAACTTTGACACCCTGTATCTCAAAAGTTTAGGCGTTTAGGACATACGTTCATATGAACTTTTTTTCCTAAAATGAGCCCAAGAATCACCCTCTTTATTATTAGCATGTTATTCTGAAACACCCTGTATAGATAGAGATTTAAATAGTATTTTTGCAATCAGTTTATATTATTTCTATTATATTAAAACCCATTTTTTACCTTTAGGACTATTTGCTGGCCAGTGTGTCGGATGATGTCTGTCTATTATTAAGAAATTCGGTCACCTGAATCACAATATAAGCAGGAACCCCATATGTATAAAAGATTTTTAGAGCTTGAAACAAATGATTTTTTCAAATATTTAAACTTGAATAGAAAGAAAACTTGTGAGCCAAATCAGGATTATTTTGTTCTGGCTATCATCCTCACATTCGTTTTTTACATTTACAGAATTGCTCTATCTGCATCAGTTTAGCAGATATTGGTTAGCAACTTTTTTTGAGAGCTTTTAATAACATGAGCTTTAGTAGTATCAAGTAGCAGGCAAAATAATTTCGTATTATAGCGAATTTTTCGCATATTCAACTTAATTTCTAAAAACATATTTTCTTAATTTCCAATTGCTAACGGGTTTTTATAGAGATATGTATTAGGATCATGCAAATATACACTTTTACATATTTTTAGGTGGTATAACCGGTGGTATCGAGATCTGCATAACCTTCCCCACAGAATATGTGAAGACACAACTTCAGCTTGACGAGAAGGGGGAGGCTAAGAAATACAATGGAATTGCCGATTGTGTTAAAAAGACTGTTAGGAATCATGGATTTTTCGGCCTTTATAGAGGTCTAAGCGTCCTGCTATATGGATCTATACCTAAGAGTGCTGTGAGGTAAGAATATCAAAGATCAATGATCAATATTTACAATCTTGCATAAACGGTAGGAGCTTTAGGTACGACAACAACACTTACCCTTTACTAAACTCGTTCTGTCGGACTTGCATTGGCTTTATTATTTCGGATTTGCAACGTTTCGAATGGTAACTATCTCAACTTTTACCCAATTATGTCTAATGATTCACATATCGGATATTTGTGTAGAAACTTTGTACATCAAAGCTTACAAATCTTCTTACCCTAACGTGATGTCCCTAAGAATATTAACAAAATGATTTCAATTTTAAACAAATGAATTCGTCTTACTCTGTAAAGGTTGAATGATCTTTAACAAAAATTTGGCTAAAGCACTTGTTGGTGAGTCCCTGGAGCTAGTAATTGATCTTATGGATCTTTGACAAGCCATAGAGATGAGGTGGCTTGCTGTAATGTGGCGTTAACTTGCTGCGTATCCTATCTGGGATGTAGGTACTATATTTCTTCAATGTCCAGTATACCTTGCTCTCGATTGCACTTGTGGGATCCTTCGGTAGTATTTTATAGTTTCTTCGTCGATCTTCTGGTCATCTGTTTCGGTGTCCATAACTACTATAGTATTCCCTTTGTCTGCAGGAAGAATCTTTATGGGACTGTGTTTCTGGAGACGCTTAAGTGTAGTTTCTTCTTCTTTGGATATATTAGTTGGTGTTTTTGTCTTTTTATCCAAAACGGTCCTTTTTTTGTGCCGTATTTAATCTGCTTCAAGCTGCTTATCCTAACTTATTTGGGCTGTGAAATGCGCCTTGACTTACGTGCAAATGGTGGTGATCATTTTGTAAATGGAATGGTCTACCTGTATTTGTAGTGTTCCATTATAGATGGACGAGTATAGATGCATGGTATATATGAGAGTGGCTCTTAGTAACATACCGTACCTTATCGAATGTCTGAGAGACATTGAAACATATGGTCCCTGCCCTGTTTGATTGATGGTAAAAGAACCGCTAAAGCCGTATATTCACTTAAATTTACCTAAAATATTCGTAGGTTTATTTCAATATTTACTTTCACGTCTACATTTAGCGAACATATGCGTGTGATGTTTATAAACATGTACACAATTGACAGCGGGCAACGATTTTTCTCTTTGAAGTACCAAAAAGCGGGCGGACTTAGACAAGCGTTCGCCATCCACATACTTTACGTCTACACTGAGCTAACACAACGAACATATCATATCAGGATTGATATGCGCGCCATAACTAATGTTATATCTATTGTCTTTTGACTTAACGCGATAAGTAAACTGATAGTACAACCTGTAATATGGTATATACAGTGTGTAATAAAAATATGGAACACTCGAAATATCTCAGTTATCGCTCACCTGAAGTTAATGAAATTTTGTATACTTGTGTGACAGCATTGCCAAGTTTATCGTTTTTCTGTAATTGATGAAAACTTTTATTTTTTAAATATAATACCCTATTTTTTATTGCATTTTCGAATTCTGCTTAGAATTTTCGATACTTTTCATTGGAAGCAAGTTTTGCGAAGGTTAACTGTTTTTGAGAAAATCATGGTTTAATATTGAATGTGTCAATTATTAAAATACCTGCACACGAAAGCCTACCTGATATATCTTACCTGACAATGTCAGTAAATCCCAAAGACTTGAAATTTTAATGATACTGGGTTATGCGAACAGAATACAAACAGCAAGATTTTTGTAACATTTTTAATGAAAAATATCCTATTAGAAATGCATTAGCTAGATCTCCTGTAAGTAAAGTTCTGAAAAAAATTCGTGAAACTGGAAACGTAAAAGATGCTGCACACTTGCAGACAAAAAGCGCAACAGATGGTGATAGGTGATGCCTATTTGGATATTTAGTACAAGAATAAACAATTTAGTCCAATACAATAAACAATAAATTATTTTAAACGCTGATGAAAACTAAATAAGATGTTTAAAATGATGTCCATTTACTTCCTGACAATAAGCTATATACTGTGGAAAAAACTTCAAACCATTCAGAAGGATGTCAGTTTCCTCGACTCTTCTGCATTCTCTTCCTATGCTTAGCTTTAAATCATCGAGGCATTTGGCTTAGTTTTGAAAATCACATTCTCAAGGTGGCTCCCCAAGAAGTAATCGAGGGGTGGCAAATCTGGGAACTGAGCTAGCCACTCAATTGTGCTTCTACCTAAATCCATCTTCTAAAAAACACAAAATCCAGATATTAGCGAACATTTTGAGCTCTTTGAATAATGAAAGGCCTGACAACTGAAGTAATTCTGGGATCGTGTGGTGTGCATTTTTGCTGTAGTCGAGAAAGAAACGTTACATGGCTTAACATTTACAGTGATATCTATCACACGTAGGTGATAGATAGTGGCGTATTTAGAATGGCTTTCTGGGTGGGAAGGGGAGGGCAAACAACTACATAATTTGGCGACTAAATTCGAATATTTTGCCTCGGTTAGTAGCTCTGGGAGGGGATGGTGATAGATCTTTAGGAACGTATGTGTGTGCTTGATTAGCTATATATCCAATACATTCCTTTTTTATATGAACTGTGAGAGTTTATTGAAACACTGTTAAAGCGAAATAAAATAAGTCTATTGAACTAGAACAACAAAATTCACATCCGACTTCTTGCAAGTCCAAAAACAGAGTTCTCTAATATTAATACAAATCTCAAGAAACATAGAGTTCCACCCCCTGTGCCAAAATTCCTCGCTTCGATTGGTCCTATTCGTTGGCAAAAGGGGTTTTTTTTATCTTTGTAAACTTTCCCATGGTCAAAATAAAAACATTCATTACAGATAGTAAAATGGGAATTTGGAGAAAGCTTTACTAAGAAGGGTCGTTTCGGTATTTTCCTATCATAAACCCTAAATGCAATAAACAGTTTACTATCATACTTACTAACATATTTTAAAATCGTACAAAGAAGTGTTGTAAAAATAAAAATTAACGGATAGCATACAACAACCTTAAAACTAAATTAGACTCTAAATGCCGATGGAAACTCCCACAATTATGTACAGAAAACTAAGTACCTACAAATTGTTACATTTCTCAGTAGCAATAGATAATTAGCCTAGATTAAAAAAGTAAATGTAAAATAAAATAAATATGTACAGTATGTTATGCAGTAACAATGAAAAGAAAAACAAATATATACAGTGTGATATGCGCAAATTTTAACTTTGTCAGACAAATGTGGGAGACATTCAGTCGCCACAGATCAAATAATCGGCAAGTGAATGATTGCGTATCATCTGTATACAGAATTTACAAAGAGAAGAATTCTTGCTGCTTTTTGTAATATGTGGCCATTGTAATTTTGAAGACAAGACATTCCCTTTGGTACTTCGCTAAAATGTTTTTGATACTTCTGGGCTTCAGGAATCCTCTATTAAATTTTACTGTTAACAATCAAATATTATACTGACTGTTTTTTTTGTACCTTTAGGTTTGGTGCCTTCGAAACGTTCAAAGATTTTGTGGTACAGCCAGACGGCACGTTATCGCCTGTCAACCGTATGCTGTGTGGTCTTGGCGCGGGCGTCAGCGAGGCTATCTTGGCCGTCACCCCAATGGAGACCATCAAGGTGAAATTTATCAACGACCAGAGGAGCGGGAATCCTCGTTTTAGAGGGTTCTTTCACGGCGTGAGCATTATTATTAAGGAACAAGGTAATAATAAAAACCCTCTTTAATTTTTCTTTAAAGGAAAATATTTTTTGGATTAGCTAGTTACAAGAGATACGAGAAATGCATATTGACCCTCAACTTAATCAGGCAAATTGCCTGGGGCACCTGCTAATGTGTCTTGATTAGAAATCGAAATGGCTCTAAATACTAGTGAGTTAATAACCAATTTCTTTTGTACTGGATAGTAGTGGGAATTTGCTTTTAATTATCTACTTGTATGTTCGGTTTTCTATACACAGAATGTCCTAATGTACCATTTTCCTTCCTTTGGGCAAATACATCTAGATTCCATTAGATTCGTTTTCCAGTGTGAATTTAATATTATAATATTGTTGGTTAAATTGGTCCAGAAATATGAGGAGATTATCCTGTCTATGAGGCCAAACAGTAAAAGTATCAGCTACATCTCTGAACCAGTGTTTTGGTTTTAGTAGAACGGATGTTAAAGCAATATCCCCAAAGGTCTCTATAAATATATTCGCTACCACAGGTGATAAAGGCGATTCCATAGCTGCCCCTGAAGTTTGTTCATAAAAAGTTCCTTAAAACATGAAATAACTAGATGTAAGACAAGCTTCACTAGGTCTATTAAGATATTATCAAGATTATTATACGTATATGACACTACAACAAAATTACTTCGGCGGTCCAACATACGTACCATCTTCAATACACATAAGAAGATTGGACAATGCTTGTGTCCGAGACAATTTAAGGTTTTGTGACCTTAAAGGGTAATGGTAAGAAAGAGGGGCCACTTTGGAGCCCATTTTCTGCCCGACGCTCCCCTACAACTGGGATGCTGCCGGGTTGGAAATAATAGTTCAACCCCCCGTCCCCCCCGAAAGAGATCCGAGTGCGCTGCAGAAAGGGATTTTTGACAGCTCCTCAAACTGAAGACTGTCAAAAATCAATAAAAACGACATGAGAAAATTTAAACCCTTTCACACTTCCTCCACGGGGTTGAAAATGACTATCTGAACTACCCGCTTCCCAGTAGGGGAGAGAAATCCTCAGATCATACGTTAAGCGACCCTGAGGTCTGCCATCTTTGAGTATCCGAGTACAACTGGGACGCCTTGTACAGTTTGGACATCTTAATTTATCCAGATTTTAATCTGCTAAACATTTTTTATTTTTAAAGATATACCAAGTTTTATATAACATTAAAATAATATAAAAAAGTGTCAGTTGTCAAAAATCTAAATATAACTTGCCTTTTTTTAAATGAGACATTCTGTAATTTTTTGTTCAGTAAATAAGTATTCGTTTCCTAAAAATAAACGAGAAAACTGAGAAACCATGAGAAAAATGCCGTAGAGACACATCGGTCTTACTGCGCAGCTTTTCTCTATTTTCTGGTTTTTTTTAAGACAATTGTATCAAACCCGGTTTATTTAGAATCAAGAAAAAAAGGCCTATCTATTAAAAGTGAAATTTGGGTGTCCTATTTTAAAAAATGCAAGTAATATTTATATGTTTGACAATTAATACATTTTTTTATTTAACTAATGTGGCAAGCAATTGCTAACTAGCTATACAATTTGTTTTTTGGAAAATTTTGCTATCTTGAAAAATAAGAAAGTTAAGTAGATTAAAATATAAACAGGTTAATGACCGCGCTCTACAGGGAACATCTAACATATCGTAAAATTTCGTTTTATTTTTGTTTCAGGTATTGGTGGTGTATATAAAGGTTTGACAGCTACCATAATGAAACAGGGTTCAAATCAAGCGATAAGGTTCTTCGTCATGGAGAGTCTGAAGGACATATATAAGGGAGAAGATAAGTCAAAACCAGTTCCTAAGTGGTTAGTAGGAATGTTTGGTGCAGTTGCAGGTACATAATTATTTTTATTCTTTAATACAGACAATGTTTTTCGAAACATACTTTTACGTTGACTTAAAGATTTAAGTATTAAAATGCACAATAAAAACTGCCTTCTAAAAAGAAAAAAGTGAAAGACAAAAAACAACTTTTTCAGGTGCCGCATCGGTATTTGGAAATACTCCCTTGGACGTAGTCAAAACTAGAATGCAAGGCCTCGAGGCCAGCAAGTACAAAAATACCTTGGACTGTGCTTTACAGATATGGAGAAACGAAGGGGCGTTCGCCTTTTACAAGGGCACAGTACCTAGGTTAGGTAGGGTGTGTCTGGACGTCGCGATCACCTTCATGATCTACGACAGTTTTATGGATTTATTCAATAAGATTTGGCCTTAGAATTAAGCTTAAAAGGTGTATGACTTGATGTTAGAGAGAGTGCGGTACTTATGGAGGCCCAAGAAGTATAATGGAGAAGTTGGAATATTCTATATAGTCAAATTTTGCTTGTTATTTGTGGTGTCCCTCATATTTATCAGTAATTCTTTAGTGGATTTTTATGATTAATGATAGGAGTTATACATGGTGATTTAAATGTAACTAGCGAAAATTTATTGAAAAATCGTAGAGATGGAAATATGAAAATAAAGTGTATGTAAACTTTATTTTCTAAATGTTATCAAGAGACAGGTTATTAAAAAATATATTTTTGATAATCAATTTCTATGTGTTAAAAATATGCCAGACTTGCCAGTGGCAGACCTGGCATATTGTTATACTTAGAAGTGTAGTTGTCCCAGGGCTGACCAAATCATCGGCTTTTTAATTTTCGGGAAGATGTCCTTTAGCATCCTTTGGCTACAGATACCTTTTTTAAATTTTGCTCTCATATGTATATCAGTCTCGATCTGATACAGTTTGAATAAATTATATTTTGCAGTATATAGGGTGTATCAAATAAAATGAGGCATAGATCCAATTTAATTTTTTTTAATTCTAGATCCTCTTCGTGATTTTGAATGTATGTCATATAGATATAGATATAGATATACCTATGTTCAGCTGTTTTCAAGGCGTTAATTTTAGAAAATTGACAACTTTGTACTTTAAGAGGCTGTAAAATATAAACTGTTCCACCTAGTTAGAAATCTTATATATTTTTTTAATTACATGACATCAACTTCTGGCGTAACGAGAATTGAGGGGAACAACAAGGACCAGGTTAATTTTATTTTAATCCCTAATTGATCTTATGTAGCTGGTTTTTATTTTTGCAAGCTATTTTGACTTTTTTAGTATTTATTTTTTACTTTTTAGCATCTTTATATTTGTCTTTATAAACTATTTTTTATTTTATTTTATACTTTTATTTTATTATTTTGAATTTTCTTTTCAATTTTGATTAAACTAGACCAATGAGGCGCACAATTGTAACAGATCTGAATTATTACATAAACTAAATCTTGACACATTATAAATCAAATGTTTTATGTTTCAGCGAGTTTTTTGGTTGTGAGACTTATGTTAGAGACAACAGGTCAGATAAAATATAAAAATAGACAAGTTAAAAAGCCTACATCCACATCCACAAACAATTAAAAACTAAATTATAATTAACTGACAAAGATTTAATTACAGTTAACAAATAAAAATAATTGCAAAATTTTAAATGAACATGTACATGTGCAACATATCAAAATGATCCATATACAAATACACAACATAAAATTATTGTCATTTGTCAAAGATATAAATACAACAACAAAACAAACGAGAAAATGGAGAACTTCACTATAAGAGCAATGTGGACAAATTAAAATGGCAACGCTCTACATAGACTGCTATGATTTTTACAAGATAGATTTACTTGGTAATCACCTTATTATAAATGTTAAATCATTTTCTTCAATTTCTTAAAATTATACCCCAAAAATAATTGGACTTGGGTATAGGGTATATATAATAATGTTTATAGTCGAGGGGAGAATCAAAATTTTGAAAATGAAAGAGAGCATTTTATTTAAATATTAACACCCGTAATCACTAAAAAGGTTCAAATTTAGACCAGGTTTAACTTGACAGTTGTAATGTACAGATGACATTTTCAACAATTGAACAAATTATTTTTCTAAATGTCACAATTACAAAATGACAGTGACATAAACGAAACATAACTGAAGAACTAACAGCCGGTTGCACCAAACTTAATTGCTGGTTAGAATATTTAACCGAACTTTCGGATTTGGCAACTTGCTTATAGAAATCTAGGAACTCGGTGTCCAAGTTGACATTCCGTTAAACATTCTAAACTTTAATTGAGCTTTCTGCAACCGGCCGTTAGAGTTTTAAGTACCATGGCAACTAGACCTGGACTAACTCTTAAACCTTTTTAGTGAATACGGTGGTAAGAGTTGACCCATGTCCCATTTTTACAGACACCCTGTACACAGGGTCCAACCAATTTATGTTAAATCGATTTATTACTGAGATTATTACCCGGTTAGATGTAAAAAACATAATTATTTATTTCAATGGAAATCCATTATTAGTTAAAGTACAAACATATTTTGAAATGTATTTTTAAATAGAGTAAATATACTCATTTTGTTATGCACAGGTAAAAAATAGTTTTAACGATTTACACTTTTATTTTTAGTGAATCTGCATATATTATATAATACAAAGAGTTTTAGAAAAAGTTAACAAGTTATTTAGGAACTGAAAATTTCTTGGAATTTTTGTACAAATTGGTTAGTTGAAAGTGAGAATCTAGTCAGAGAAAAATATTCTCAAAAATAATTGTTAAGTATTCTAGATCGGACTTCTTTCGATTAAAGCTTTTCGAAGGTGTCATATGCAACCCACAAAATTTACATAGCAATGTACTTTGATTTTTTTATCATTTGCTACCTAGTAATTTCTAGTTAAAAACGCCCTCACCCCATTTTCATGAATATACCTGGTTCCATAAAATAGTAGCTCACTCCCAAAACTTTGGTTTCAATATCTTGAACAAAAAAAATGACATTTTTGATATTGAACTGTCATAAATTTCTTAATTTTTTTCATTAAAATTCTGAATTTCTACTACTTTTGGGACTTTTTGTACAAAATTGCTGTTTTGGTGTATTTTCTGTTTCTACTGTTATGATCAAAAAACCGATCAAAAGCGTACTTCTTTTCTTTTGTACGCATTTATATGTCAATCAAACGATTTTTGAAAGGTTTTCCAGAACAAGAAAAGGTAACTCTCTCAGTGAATTAAGGCTCTTTGTTTATGACTAATTTGAATATCCGTTTAGGTTCAAAACATAGCCCATGATACAAGAGCACACGGTCGCGTGCCTCGAATGTTATAATAATTCAAAATAAGTTGTGTGTCCCATTTAAAAATCAAAAGTTAGTGGCCACGTTGTGAATAAAAAATGCAATATATTTTTAAACTAATGTATGCTATACGGTATAATAAATATCAGTTTTTGAAAACTTGATGTTTTTGTTTTCTCAGTGGCGTAACTATCGAGCGAAAGAGTGCAATTGGGAAGTAGTGGCATCCTTGCTTTTGGGGTTGCATTTGACTGACGTTTTTTAGTCATTTATTTTCTGTATGTGCATAGGGGGCCCAATATTTGTAGTTTCGCCACTGTATTTTTTAGTGGTATAATGTCAGTTTACTTATAGTGAAATTTAAAAACCTTAGTTTTACTAATACGTTATTTTTGTTATTTTACTTTGAAATTATACTTAAATATAGATAAATTTTCCCTTGTATTTCTCCATTATACTTCTGCTCCATATAGAGCCGATTTAATGTTTGCCAAATGACAACTAAAATACCCTTTTGTAGTTTTTATATAAAAAGAAAAATTAGTGTTTAAACTTAAGCATTTTCGTGTAATTCCAACTTTTGTACCTAATTTATTTTTTTCTTTTATTATCTTATCAACATTCCTTAGATTTCGTTTACAAAAAAAACTAAATCGTTCCAGTCTACAGGCAAAGGCGTAACGTTGGAGGAAATTGGGTTTTGAATTGAAATGAAAAAAGTTCACATTATTTATAATAATAGACAAATTAAGGTTTATTTTGCAATATAACACTTTTTTTTATTTTTAGTATAACATTTTCTGCAATAAAATATATATTCCCCCAAGCCAATCTTCAAGGTACGCCACTGTCAGACAAGCATTTATTTATTGACTACAGGTAGATCTTACCATTATTTAAAAAACACAAGTTAGATTTACTGATTTTTTTTATTTGTCGTGTTATTTTATTTATACCAGTTTGTTAGACGCTAAGAAATTTAAAAAATAGCAGATACCTACTAATATTTAGTTGGCCCTTCTCGCTTTTATTTTAATTTTGAATGTCATATAGAAATTAAATTCCAAATTTAATTAAAATGAAATGTATAATTATGTTATTTGTTTGTTTATTTTGTTATTTGTTTTATGTATTTTATTGATGTTTTTCGGGGTTTGGTAAATTTTCTAAACTTTTGACTTTAAAGGTGTATATCAGATTTTTGATAATTATATCTTCAGTGTTTTTTCCTGTTATATTTTGTGTTTTCTTCTGCAACTTTTTTCTTAATTGTATTGTCATTAATTAATGTAAGATGTAATTACACAATATCGTTAAGTTTGCTGTATTTCATTTTTTTTTACTGTGATATTGATGCTTGTGTGATTTTGTTAAATTATTTATACCAGGTTTAAATACTGTTGAATATACGATTTACCTATTACAGATATTTTACGACTTTGTCACAATGTTGTTTTTTTTAAGGATTTGAGGAATATAGCAACAATTTTTAAACATTCTATGTGTCTTTTTTCGTAATATTTGAGATTCTCGATTGAAAAGTGAATGCCGAAATTAGTCTGACTTAAAGGTGTAAATACTGATGCCTCAAAGTCTCTAAACCAGGGGGCAACCTTTGCTTAGCTGAGGGCGTAATTTTGGGACTTACATCAGGTCGCGGGGCGTAGGTAAGACATAAAGTAGGTAGTGGTGAATAAAAAAGTGAAAAATTCACACATATTTTTATTTTTTAATTATAATAGCATAATCAGACATATAAAAAACAATTTAACAAAAACAGATAGAAAAATCAAATGAAAATTAATGAGAGACTTGAGTTTGAAGCTGAGAAACAAGATGATCAATATTGGGGTCAATATCACTAGTACATAGGAGCAAAGTGTTTTCTAAATTAACGTCTGTAAGCCGAGTACGATGCTTATTTTTATTAATTTTCTTGATTGAAAAAAGCAGCACATTTATACGTGCTACCGAATGTACAAATTATTTTTCGTGCGAAAACACTCAGCTATGGATACTTTTCTTCGGAAAGGTATGTTCTATAAAATTCCGCTTAGTTCCAAAATTTAGACTTCAAATATGAGTCTTGTTGATGCTCGATCAACTCCATTTGTAGGTTAAGCGGAGCATCTTCGACATTACACCAGTGGCGGCTATTCAGGCGAATTAGGTAAAGTGCTACTTCACCTGGAAAAATAAACAAGCAAACATCTAACTATATTTATTATATTTCTCTGAAAATTTAAGTTTTTACATTCATTTATTCACCTAATTGGCAAAAAATAAACTGTACATCTCAAATATTTTACTTGACCGTAACTTGACTAAAAACTTTCAATCGAACTTTATCATAACAACTATAACAGTGGCGCAAACCGCTTTGACTTTGCTGGAGGTGCTATGTTTAGTTTATGATTTTCCTACTACGTTGTCATGACAACGCGTACGCGATGATGTCTAGTGCATGGAAGAATAATGTTAACCAGCGCCATACAACGCTCTCGCTGAATTGCTAACGCAGTACACTGCACCCACGTGTCGTTCAGTTTGAGGTGGTTGTTTACTTTTATTTTCGCGGATTTCGCTGCAACCGGTTAGTTCCTTTGCAGTTTGCTTGAATGTTTTGTGTTATATTTATTTATGGTGTTGTTACAACTTTATTTGGTGTCGGGTTATTAATTTACACTATTGATAAATCCGATTATGGATGTGGTTTGCATTTTGTTGGAAACTTCATTTAATCGATGGAAGGAACAAGATCAGAGTTTTAATCGTCATCCTGGTTTTCGGCGTACAAATGGTTATGTAGTAGTCAAATATTACAAAAATTTTTTGCTGGTCTTATTTACTAGTTTCCAATAAATATTCAGTGTGGAATAAGGAAGGATTTGCAGGTATGTTAAATATATGAAGGTCTTTACATAAACATGAAGACTAAAACATTTGTAAAAAATCAAAGCACTATAGCTGACACTTTAAAAGAAAATGCTAAACTATACAAAATATATTTTAACGAAAACGTCCGATTAAATAGACTATTCATGTGCTTGGTAATTGACGCAGTTTTGTACCTTGCAAAACAAGAGTTAGTCTTTCGAGGCCATTTTGGAACTAACTATAAAACTAGCTTTAACAACACTGTTTAGATTTGATATTTGTAAATGGAACATTTGTTGATGTTTCTCTAAATCGGTAATGCGTTTTTATCCTATATTTATCCTTTCTTAACTGGCCTGTAAGTAAATTATATTGAGCGAAATGCTTGGTGGAGTAATGCCGCTTTATATTTTATTCTTTAAAAACAGAAATTCTTTCATTGCACAACAAACACGTAGGTTTACCACTGTGCATGATAAGAAAGTATTTATCAGTCCATTTGTTTTGGAATTGACGATATTCTATGTCCACTTTCCGCTTTTTTAATCCAGACCACTTGATAGATTTTTTTTCTTAGCTGAATTTGCTTGAATATTTCGCGCGTCTTTTATTATCTGTTGTTAAGAAGTAATAAGTTGACACGCGCCCTAAGCGGTTTATATATTACCCTCAATAAGCAACTAAAATGTATTCGATATATATATATATATATATATATATATATATATATATATATATATATAAAAATGAAATTAAATTTGTTTTAATTTTATTCCTACTATCGAACCAAAATACCCAAGAAAACAAAATTAGAATATATATGTATAAAAGGTTCAGAACTAAGCAAAAAAAAATCTCAAAAAATATATACAGAATGGGAGAATATCTGGAAACTATCAATGAAATCAGAAATGTCCGTAATGAAGAGCCAAACACCCGTAGAAATGGACTTACCAATCACCTATGCAAACTAGCAAAACAAAAGAATAGGCTGCAATTCCTCCTTAGATGTAAATCCGAAAATCTTACACCCACTTTTTTAAATATTAATGTAAAACATATAAAATTTTCGAGTGACAACTTAGGAAGGAAATTTCATAATTCTACCATAAAATATTTTATTCTTAACACCTTAAAATTATTAATCAGCGACACAACAATTAACATAAAATTCTTAAATAAAAAAATTATGGAATATAAAAGCAAATTACAAACTATTCACCCCCCAAATATTTTTCAAAATATCGTGAGTCTTGAAACGAATAAATATGAACACCTATTTAATAAGATAAAAAATAATATCAAAAAAATTAAAACTTTGGTTCAAAAAAGTAAAAATATAAAGGACTCTAATAAGATCCACATTGAGGGCGATTGGCTGGAAAATCTGACTATTATCGAAATTCCAAGTTATGCTAATGATATTCTAAGTCTTGGCTCAGATTTTGCATGTCCAATCACCACTTCACAAGATATCCCTATTCCAGAAATTATCTCATCCATTGACACAGCCATTAACAACTTAAATCAGGAAAAAAAAGACGAGATCAGAACAACATGTTGTAATGCCCTCACATCTTACAAAAATAAACTTAATTCTAAAAAATATAAAACGAAGAACCAAAATATAGATAATGAACTATGTAAAAAGTTAAGAAAAACAAAATCCTTTTTAAAAGAGCACCAAAACTTAAAAATCTTAAGACCAGATAAGTCAAACAAAACAGTCATTATGTATGAAAACGAATATGATAATAAATTGGAATCCCTTTTGAACGAGGAAACTTATAAACTCATCTCTAACGACCCCACTAATATACTACAAAAAAAAAAATAATGAACTAATCAAAATCTGGGAAAACAAAAACTATATTTCTCCCACCATAGCAAAAAATTTAAACATACATAACGCTCAAGCGCCAAAAATATACTGGCTACCAAAACGGCATAAGGATGGTATACCCTTACGGCCTATCATCTCATGTATGCAATCACCTCTAAATGGTCTCTCAAAATTCCTGAAAACTATTTTAGCAAATGTCATAAACAAAACTGATACTTTCATCAAAGACTCTTGGGATTTTAAAGAAAAAATAAAAAACATCCAAATACCAAATAACCACACTTTAATCTCGCTAGACGTAGTCTCACTATATACTAACATTCCAATTGATCTAACATTCGAAATCATCAGGAAAAAATGGAATGATATAAAAAAACATACTGATATCCCACTTGATGAATTTTTAAAAGGAATAGAATTAGTTCTAAAATCCACTTACTTTATGCATAAAAACAAATTCTATAAACAACTTGACGGCTGTGCAATGGGCTCATCTATTTCAAGTGTCGTTGCACAATTAGTGATGGAAGAATTAGAAAACAACGTTATTAAAAACTTAAATTTTAAACTTCCATTCTTCTACAGATACGTTGATGATTGTTTAACAATCATACCACAAGGAAAAAGCGAATATATCCTTAACGCGTTTAACAATTTTCACCAAAAACTTAATTTCACCATCGAAACTGAAAAAAATAAAAAAATAAATTTTCTAGACATGACCTTATATAACAAAGAAACTTGCATAAAAACAAAGTGGTATACAAAAAATACTTGGTCTGGTAGATACATAAACTATCTTTCGCAACACCCACACTCCCAAAAAAAATCTGTCATTATAGGGCTCGCGGATAGGGCATTCAAATTAAGCGATCTAGAATTTCGACAAGAAGCTATCCAAAAAGCAAAAAATACTTTATTAAAAAACAGCTACCCAATGAAATTAATAAACTCAATTTTTAAGTCCCGATTGAATAACATTAATAAAAATAATTCTAACCCCAGCAACAATCAAAACAATAAAAATAAATATATTTCAATACCCTATATTCAAGGACTGCCGGAAAATTTACAAAAATCCCTTAAAAAACAAGATCTAACCGTATCTCACAAAAGTTACAATACCCTACAAAAACAATTTTTTCCTCTTTAAAATCAAAAATACCTAAGTTTCAAAAACACACACTATATACAAAATAAAATGCAACGACTGCCCAAAGGTCTATATAGGGCAAACCACACAGTATCTTAAAAATCGTTTGAATGGACACAAGTATGATAAAAAAAATAAAATAGCGCTTACAAATCACGAAACAGAATATAAACATACTTTTAACTTTCAAGATACTACTATTCTAAATACGGAAATTAATCAAAAAAAGAGAGAGTTTCTGGAAATGTTATACATAAAACGGGAGATCAATGCTATAAATGACAAAACAGACATAAAGAATTTGAGCCAAATATATTATAACGTTATCAAATAACTCTAAAACTGACTTCATATATACATTAAATTAATATAAAAAAAAAATAAACTAAATTAGCCCCCTTTCTTCTAAATTCAAAAGTAAATAAACAATATATCACCTTTTAAATAATAAAACAGTTCAAAACAAATCTAATCATCTTTGCTTTTTTAAACTAATGAAGACCAACCATAAATGGTAGAAACGTCTATAAAAATGTAACAAAAATTAAATTAAATTTGTTTTAATTTTATTCCTACTATCGAACCAAAATACCAAGAAAACAAAATTATATATATATATATATATATATATATATATATATATATATATATACAATATTTGTATTTCCAGGCTTATTAGCGCAGCTGCATACTTAATAATCAGCTAAAACTTTAGTTACATCTTTCTTAAAGATCATTCTCAGGATAAAATATTACATTCTTTACAGTTTTTGAAATTTATTGTTCTTAATAATAGGTTGAGCGTGAATAATTCAACTTAACTACAAAACGGTATTGGGAACTTCGTCAGGTTTCTAGTTTCTAGGGGTTGGAAGTAACATTTGACCCGCGGCTTTCGTGGGAGCAGCATGCTATTAATGTGTCCACTCGACGCTGAGCAAGCTAGTTTTCTGATTAAGAAAGATTTCAACAGCAGAACCAAAGGTTATCTCACGCTGACTTACCACCCACAAGACCGCAAGAGCCGGAGACGGCCAGAACCATTTAGTTTTACAATGTTTTGCCGACACAAATAAAAATTCTTGAACCTGAAAGCTTAAACTAAAAGTTGGAGTCTATCTTAAGTCTTAACAGTGGTGGATAAGAGCTGCCGGCTGCAGAACACACCTAATTTCGACAATTCGTATTTTTTTAAATATTTTTGTATAACAAATAAATCCGAGAATAAATCTCTAACATCGCTATAGATTTTTTCTATAAAAGTAACAAGAACACCGGAAGGTTCACGGCCTGAAGATCTCCAGCGTAGGCTCGTTTTCCGACCAGTGGCGGCTCTTCCATAGTCATTTGGTCAATGACCCCCCAAAAATTTTTCAGAAAATAAATTCGTTGGACCGTCCCTCCTAATAGTTGTAATAAAACGCGAACCCTGGGAAAATAAAATACGCTATACTAAGCTAGGCTGGGCAGTCCGAATTGCCCTGATTAACTTAAAACTTGACGAAAGTACCCGAAGATTTCACAGCTACCGAGCGGCAGCCGAACGTGATAGCAAATGGAATATGAAATCGCGATTTGGGTCATCAGTCGGTCTCTTCTCATAATTCGATCGATCGGTCGCGGCATCTCGTCGGCATGCGGAAGTTCAATTGTTCAGAGGTCGCGTGGCCGATATTCTAACTCGATATTGTTTCGGATGTTTTAAATCGATGAAAATTGATTTATACTCTGTGTCCGAGATAAGGAGGGCCACTATGGGGATTTTGGAAACGGTAAGAGATACAACTTTGGTTAAATGGGAGAAAAGTTGCGTAATCAAGGGTCTAAGAAAATGGCGTTTTCAAATTCCTGAAACATTTTTCGGATTTTGAGATATTTTGAAAAAATTGGATTTTTTGATTTTACGAACTATTTTTTTCTGGCGTTATTATTTGCCCTAGAGCGAAACCAATAACAATTCTCCACAGCAACTTTTAATGCTCTTTAGGACGACGTTATTAGTTTCTTAATCTGACGTTTCGTTTTTGTGGGACCATCATCAACTTCATTTTTTTAAATACGGCCCTGATATTCTGATATCAGATTCTGAAAGCCCTTTCTATTTCGAATTCAACGATGTATAACACTTTATGGTTTAATTGCGTTTTAGTCTTTTTTTCTTGCCTTACACAAGAAAATTCCTATTACGGACCTGTACACACCAATACACATATGAAAACCGAAATAGTATTGACGACTTGACTTTTTTTTTAATGTAGATTAGTTTTAGGCCAATAATGGACATTTCATCTAATATAAAAACATCATTTTATTCGTAATCATACAGTCATATGAAAAATTCAAATTCTGCAGGTATTTTCTCGTGTACCATTCGCAGTATGAACGACGATAATTTTCCAAATACATACATACGCAAAAATTAATTAATAGAAGACATGACTAATTATTGCGCACTAAATTACACAGTAGCAAATGTGTCAAAAAATCAACGTTACTGACAATTATTAAAGAAAAGCAGGCTCCGGAAAACAAATGAATGTGTTGATGGCCTCTTATACATTTGAATTGTCAGCTAACGTTGATTGTTTGACACATTAGCTTACTGTGTAATTTAGTGCGCAATAATTAGTCATTTCTTCTATTAATTATGTTTTCTAACGAAGAAAAGTTTGACATGGTGGCGTGTTTCATTTCATCCAACAGAAATTGTTCTGTTGCGGAGCGTTTGTATTTGCAAAAATATCCCGAAAGAAGACAGCCAAATCAAAGGACCTTTAGCAAAAAAACCTTAAAGCATATGGTTCTTTCAAAAAACCTGTAGTTTCGCGACAAAAGAAGAGCAATGAAGAAACAGTTCATAATGTTTTGTTAGCGGTCACTGAAAACTGTACATCAGTCCGATTGGTCGAACGAAATGTTGGTATACCAAAATCAACGACGCATTGTATTTTACAAAAACAAAAGTTCCATCCGTATAAGTACAGAATTTGTCATGGACTTCGACCAGGCGATTTAGAGCGACGTCGCTCATTCTGTGAATGGTACACAAGAAAATAGAATATGTATTTTCCATATTACATAATATGGTCTGATGAAAGTATGGTTACGAATAACGGTATTTTCAATAGACGAAATGTTCATTATTGGTCTGAAAAAACGTTTAAACAAAACGTCGAGGCACCAACACCGCTTTGGTTTTAATATGTGGGCTAGTATTATTGGCACAAGGATTGTAGGACCATTTATTTACAACCACAACCTGACATCAAGCGTTACCTACATTTGCTGCAAAATGATTTAGAGGAATAATATGCCTCTGGCGACAGTTCGCAACTGTTGGATGCAGCAAGATGGTGCACCTGCACATAATTCCAGAGCCGTTCGAGCATATCTATCCATGAGATTTCCAGAGAAGGTGATTAGCACGAATATTTTCGGAAACACCCTGGCCAGCGCGTTCACCCGATATAACCCCGCTTGATTTTTTCGTATGGGGGTTCGTTAAGAATCATGTTTATCAGCGAAATTTTGCTACAAACAAGAACTGAGGGGGTTAGTTTTAGCCTTTGCTAATATTACTCCACAAATTTTGGCTAGGGTGTTAGAATCAACGGTTAGAAGGTGCTATCTATGCTTAGAAAACGACGGAAATCTTTTTGAACATTTAATATAAATTTAGTTGTTTTGTTCGTATTCCCTTGTTGTTGCTTTTTAATTTTTAGATCTTCTGCTAAATTAATTGTATTTGATCTTTGTTTATTCTATTAAATTAGTGCATCAATTCAACCACTAGATTATTATTAAACACCTAAATGACATAAAGTGTCATATGTTATGCTAATTGTTTATTCTTTGAAATTAAACTAAACTGAACTTAACTAAACTATGTACAGGTCGTAATAGGAATTTTCTTGTGTAAGGCAAGAAAAAAAGACTAAAACGCATTTAAACCATAAAGTGTTAAACATCGTTGAATTGAAATAGAAAGGGCTTTCAGAATCTGATATCAGAATATCAGGGCCGTATTTAAAAAATGAAGTTGATGATGGTCCCACAAAAACGAAACGTCAGATTAAGAAACTAATAACGTCGTCCTAAAGAGCATTAAAAGTTGCTGTGGAGAAGTGTTATTGGTTTCGCTCTAGGGCAAATAATAACGCCAGAAAAAAATAGTTCGTAAAATCAAAAAATCCAATTTTTTCAAAATATCTCAAAATCCGAAAAATGTTTCAGGAATTTGAAAACGCCATTTTCTTAGACCCTTGATTACGCAACTTTTCTCCCATTTAACCAAAGTTGTATCTCTTACCGTTTCCAAAATCCCCATAGTGGCCCTCCTTATCTCGGACACAGAGTATACTGTTTTTTGTAATATATATATTTTTTATTTTTATGATCCATGTGTGAGTTGTAAATACACAGGAAATAAAATGTTGGTAGTGACTAGTGCAAAAAAATAAACAACTAAAAAGTGCTTACGAACTTAATTTTACAAAAATAACCAATTTCAAGGTGGTCTATGTTTGAGTTGTGAATGTAGATGAAATAAAATGTCGGTAGTGCAAAAAAATAAACAACTAAAGAGTGCTAACGAACTTAATTTTGAGAAAATAACCGAATTCAAGGTAAGTGGTCGCAATTTACCAGAACTTACTTTACAACAAACTAGTAAATACGAAAATAAAGAGGTTCATCGAAACTTTCGCAAAAGTGTGAAGCGTTTAGCTAACTGAATATGTGGTTGTAAAGTCTCTAACTCGTTTTACTGTTATGTTTGTTTGCTGTTTTCTAATGACCCATCGGACTCATTATGGTTATGGCATTATTTGTTGCTATAACAATGAGCCCTGCTGATTTTCAATATTAGAGCACCTAAAAACTTCTTTGGGAAGTCCATGCGTGAATTAAGAGAGACTATCGATCTTGGCAAGGTTATCAAATTTAGTCAATATTCGTTTGTTATCCGGGCCAAGGGTGGCGGTTGTCGAGTGTGGAATACCGTAGTCTATACTTTTTGTACGAGTCTAAAAATATAGTGATTGCCAATAAATATCACTACTAGTACATATTCCATCATTTGTTATTGTATGATTTATATCATAACAAATGATGGAATGGAAACAATTCTGTAATTAAAAATGATATCGGAATGTTATTATTCCATAAAAGCCATAGAAAAAAGTTATGAATGAATGCTTTTGTTTGGAAAAAATATCTTATACTTCCTTTATGTCATAATATCTAGTCTTTTTCTTATGTTTAGGCAATGTAGCAAACTGCACTATCCTCTTTACTGTGTGTTGCAATCTGAAACAATCTGCAGTAGTATTAGCAGAACATCCAAATGATGAACTGTAATTGTTAATTTAGTTTTAATTGTTTTATGTATAAGTATTGATTATAATACCGACAAGTCATAGACAGATACACAACCTTGTACTTAAGCAATGTTTGAAATTAAAATTATGTTAATTTCTGAGTGCAAGCGTTTTATTTTTTTATTATATGTATTTTACACAAATACAGTATCACAAAATGTTACTTGTATCTTCAGCGCAGCTGCATACATTAACAATCAGCTAAAACTTTAGTTACATCTTTCTTAAAGATCATTCTCAGGAAAATATATTACATTCTTTACATTTTTGAAATTTATTGTTCTTACACTTCTTACTTTCTAACTTTATTGTATCTTTAATAAAAATTAGGATGAAGTACACAGAAATCCTTCTGGGTTGGGGTTTTCTGTGTTAAGTATAACAGCTTTGTCAATAAGATTTTATAGGTGTGAAGTTAGCAACGATTTTGCCAGCAACGTTTCCGTGGCTGGCAATTCGGTACACTGTTTTTGTAGAGCGGCAAATTCTTAATAATAATTTTTTTATAAAATTAATATTTTAAATTAAACCTAAATACCCCTTAAGGAAACCATCCGTGAAAACACAAACAAAATTATATGGGGAAAAGGGGTTAAAATTAATTCTTTAAAAAAATAAAATTATACTATGATAAAGCCAATGCGGCACTACCAAAATTGTAGACTTTTAGATAGCACGCAATTTGCCATCTAAATTTGAACAAGATTCTATGGGGAACAGGGGTTGAAATTCATCCCTTAAGAAATTAAAAAATTATTTTATTATGATAAAGCGGATGCCTCACTACGAGAATTTTAGACTAACATCTTTAGATAGCACGCAATTTGCCATCTAAATTTGAACAAGATTCTATAGGGAACAGGGGTTGAAATTCATCCCTTAAAAAATTATTTTAACATGATAAAGCGAATGAATCGCATTACGAATATTTTAGACTAACATCTTTAGATAGCAAGCAATTTGCTCTCAAAATTTGAACCAGATTCTATGGGGACCTGGGGTTGAAAACTCATTATTATTTTACTATGAAATAGCGAATGCCTCACTACGAAAATTTAGCAGTAACATGTTTACATAGCAAACAATTAGGCCTCAAAAGTTGAACAAGATTCCATGGGCACAAAACTTATTTTACCATGATAAAGCAAATGCCTCACTACCAAATTATAGGAGTAATCTGGTTGTCACAAATAATTAGCTCTTCAAATCTGAACATGGGGTTGAAATTCATATCTTAAGAAATTAAAAAAATATATTAATATGAGAAAGAGAATGCCTCACTACGAAAATTGTAGACTAACATCTTTAGATAGCACGCAATTTGCTATCTAAATTTGAACAAGATTTTATGGGAAACTGGGGTTGAAATTCATCCCTTAAAATATTATTTTATTATGAAATAGCGGATGCCTCGCTCCGAAAATTTAGGTGTAACATAACTAGGGAGCAAACAATTAGCCATCAAAATTTGAAGAAGATTCTGTAAGGACATGGGGTTGAAATTCATCCCTTAAAAAGTAAAAAATTTATTTTACCATGATAAAGCTAATGCCTCACTACCAAAATAAGAGTAATCTGGTTATGTCACAAACAATTAGCCTTTAAAATTTGGACAAGATTCTATGGGGATATGGGGTTGAAATTCATCCCTTAAGAAATTAAAAATATATTTTACCATGATAAAGCGGATGCCTCACTACCAAATTACAGGGGTAATCTGATTATGTCACAAACAATTAGCTCTTCAAATCTGAACATGATTCTATGGGGTTGATTTTCCATCTCATGACCCTAGAATCTATTTCAAATTTTGAGAGCAAATTGCTTGCTGTCTAAAGATGTTAGTCTAAAATTTTCGTGGTGAGGCATTCGCTTTATCATAATAAAACAATTTTTCAATTTCTAAAGGGATGAGATTCAACCCCTGTTCCCCATAGAATCCTGTTCCAGATTAGATGGTGAATTGCGTCCTATCTAAAGATGTTACTATTCTACAATTTTGGTACTGAGGCAATCGCTTTATCATGGTAAAATAATTTTTTAATTCTTTAAGGGATTAATTTCAACCTCATGCCCCCATAGAATCTTATTCACATTTATAGGGCTAATTGTTTGTGACATAGCCAGATTACTTCTGTATTTTGGTAGTGAGGCATTTGCTTTATCATGGTTAAATAAATTTTTAATTTTTTAAGAGCTGAATTTCAAATCTATCTCCTTATAGAATCTTTTTCAAATGTTGAGGGCTAATTGTTTGCTCCCTAATTATGTTGCACCTAAATTTTTGGAGTGAGGCATTCGCTTTATCATAATAAAATAATTTTTTAATTTCTTAAGGGATGAATTTCAACCCCTGTTCCCCATAGAATCTTGTTCAAATTTAGATGGCAAATTGCGTGCTATCTAAAGATGTTAGTCTACAATTTTCGTAGTGAGGCATTCGCTTTATTTTGATGTTTTAAGGGATAAATTTCAACCCCATTTCCCCATAGAATCAATCTTGTTCAGATTTGAAGGGCTAATTGTTTGTGACATAACCAGATTATTCCTGTAATTCGAAAGTGGGGCATTTGCTTTATCATGGTAAAATAAGTTTTTAAATTTTTAAGGGATGAATTTCAACCCCATGTCCCCATGGAATCTTTCAAATTTTGAGAGCTAATTGTTTGCTACGTAAACATGTTACTCCTTAATTTTCGTAGTGAGGCATTCGCTATTTCATAGTAAAATAATTTTTTAATTATTTAAGGAGATGATTTTGCACCCCTTGTCCCCATAGAATCTGGTTCAAATTTTGAGAGCAAATTACTTGCTATCTGAAGATGTTAGTCTAAAGTTTTCGTCGTGAGGCATTCGCTTTATCATATTAAAATAATTTTTGAATTTCAACCCCTGTTCCCCATATAATCTTGTTCAAATTTAGATGGCAAATTGCTTGCATCTAAAGGTATTAGTCTAAAATTCTTGTAGTGAGGCGTTCGCTTTATCATAACAAAATAATTTTTTAATTCCTTAAAGGATGAATTTCAACCCCTGTTCCCCATGGTATCTTGTTCAAATTTAGATGGCAAGTTGCGTGCTATCTAAAGATGTTAGTCTATAATTTTGGTAGTGAGGCATTGGCTACATAGGTTTATTTTAAAATATTAATTTTATAAAAAAATTATTATAAAGAATTTGCCGCTCTACAAAAATAGTGTACCGAATCGCCAGCCACGGAAACGTTACTGGCAAAATCGTTGCTAACTTCACAACTATAAGATTTTAAGGTCTTGGATAATAAAGCATATATTGATTGATTGATTGTAAACATACAGTCGCATGTTAGACATAGCGGCAATCACGATTTCAACAGCAGAACCAGGGATTATCTCATTCTGGCTTACCACAAGACCGCAAGAGCTAGAGACGGCCAGAACCATTTAGTAATTTAGTTTTACAATGTTTTGCCTGCACAATTAAAAATTCTTGAATCTGAAAGCTTAAACTAAAAGTTGGAGTCTATCTTAAGCAGTGGCCGCTCCTCTATTAGGTCATATAATCAGTGACCTCCCAATAAATATTTCCAAACAGAAACAAATAATTAAAATAATACATAATTTACATTTTACCAATTTTTTTTTTTAATTTGGAAATTCCCTCTATTATTCTAAGCGTATAAACCCGTTGATCGTTCTCTTAATTTCACGACACAGTATCGGTGCCTCGTGTGTTTAATGTGCCAGTTGAATGATAGAGTTTATAGTAATACGACGTGGTTTTTTGTTTGCGTTTTTTATTAATTCAGAACACAGCCTTGAAAATCTCACGCGCCGCCACTGAATCCTAAGCTTTTTACTCGCATACAGAATATTTAAACAATGATTTCTCAGATCTATCCTGAAATTGGCCAACTTATATACCTCTATAATTTTCGATTATCTGTAATGTAATCCAGATTTTATTTATGTGTATAATAATAACCTACCATTTCACCTGTAAAATTATTTTCATATACCTATCAATCAACAATAAAAATTCATTCACTCAAGCGTCAGTATTTTTTAAAGTGAAATTCTTTCAAAATGTGCAGGTTCAAAATTTGGGTTGAGGTAAAAATTGTAACTATAATAAAATAATAAAAATATATTAAACTTAGAGTTATTCTCTTTTTTAAATAGTGTGCGCTATATATTCGCATTGCCCACTATCATTTCATTGGTGCTTTTAGTTGATAGCACAGGAATTAGCAGTTACTATAATTTTTGTTTTTTACTCTAATTCGTTTTTCTGTGGTAATTAGGTCCAAGTCTAAGTGACAGATTGCCTCTTTGTGTCTATTTGTGTTGTGTTGAAGTTTTGTTTTGAAAGGGGTCTCGCCAGTGTTGCCGGGTTATTACAATTGTAACAGATCTGTTACCTTTTGGAAAGTTTTATTTCTTTTTTACCTTCTGATGAAATCTACTACCTTTTTACGTATGGCTCGAAATAAAAAACCGTAAAACTGAGCAAAAAAATTGTCTATTTAGGAGAATGGCTGAATGACCGAATCACCGTATACTGAATAAAGGTAAGCTTTTTCTTTCTTCTTTGTTGCTCTCTAAAGCTCAGTGTTGTACTAAAATAATCTTCAATAAGAATTTATTGCCTTTCTTCAAAATCTATTACCTTTTCAAACGCCCATCTATTACCGTTTATCAAAATGTTCTGGCAACACTGGGTCTCGCCCGATTCACGACCAAAACAATAATAAATGACTTATAGGGCACTCCAACGAACTGTCAGTTGAACGTCACCGATCAGATGTTTTTGACAGGCGTAGGACAAACAAATCGAATTTTTTACATTGGAGTATATGGGACTTTTGTTATTTATTTTTGTTTTTTTTTTACCCTAAAATGCCTTCTTTTTGTTGTATTGCAAATTGTGGATGTAGAGGTATAAAAGACAATGTTACTTTCATTTGTAAGTTTCAAAAATGTTCAATTTTAGAAATGAAAAACGATTGAATGAACTTTCATCGATCTGGCTGAAGTGGATACTGCAATAAGAAGAGGATTTACGTACTACTAAATTAAATTAGGCCCAAGTGTGTTCAAAACATTTCATATTAATTATTTATTAAAATACTAAAATCAATCTAGCTAGTTAATAATTATTACGATTCTCAATCGAGACTGATCAAAGATCTAATCGTTGTTTGAAAAAGTTATATTACATTTTGTACTGTTACATATTTCATTCATTTTAGGGGACTTAAATAATTAACAGTATTTGTATGTACCATCTTGAAAAGATTTGTTTAATTTTGAACCTTTATGCAACTCCGTAATTATTTTTTTGTTTGAAAGTGAGGTAATCCTACTTAAAAGACCCATAGTTCTTAAATTCATTATGCGAGTAATAAATATTTTTTTACATTATATGTTAAACTTCACGAATTCATCATATGTGGAAGTTGGAAGCTTATCACATACTTTAGGAACTAAATAATGTATGCTTTTTATATTGATATTATCCTAGCACGAGTGGTAGCTCTGGTCTACAGTTTTTACAATTTTTTTTTTTTTTTTATGTATAATAAATGAACCTACAATAACCATATACAGGGTTATTACTTACCTAATACTAAGATTTGCCAAAAGTGTCTGTCGGCAAAACCTATGACCGAATAAAGAAATCTTGTTATGCATTCAAGATGGAAGTTCTTAAATTGTGAAGGGCGGAAATTCCAGACTCATAATTACAAGTACGATAAAGGCATGGACACTCTTTTCAAAATTTTGAGTTTCTCGATAACTTTTGAAAAAAATAGGACAGGAATAAAATGTAACCATTTTTTTTAGGGACTCCACGGTATAATCCTGTCTTAGAGTGCACGTATAAAATTATATTTTTTCTAGACGTAAGTAGGTTTAAGTCTAGTAAAGAGTAAAGGTTTTATTATGCTAAAAAGAATACTTTTTATTCTTATTATATACACTCTGAAAATGTTATATATTGTTTCACTCTGACATGCATGACAATTTATTTAAATAAAAACAAGATTGTTTTATTGATATATGTTTTATTTATAAAAAAGGATATGTACTGGGTGCAGTAAAAAATATTAAACACACAGATTGAACTAAGTTTAACTTGGATATACATAATTTAAATTGAACAACTAGGTAACTAGCAATGTCCATATTTGTCACTTGGGGAAAGTCTTTTGGATCTACACTACAAAAGGATATAATTTTTAATTATAAAAATATTTTGTTTGCACTTGCTTGGAGACTTTGGCCTTCTTATTTCGAAGCTTCAAAAAGTATTCACTTGTCATAACTAAGTTTAAAGCAAACACACAATTGTAAGAAATGGTCCTGTACAAAAAAAATGTACTAAATATATATTAAAATACTTGAAATTTGCTTTTAAATTATCACGGACTTAAATCGAAGAAAACAATGTTTGTCCTACGCCAGCCATATTGACAGCAGTCAGCTGTTTTGTTGGACCGCCTAATTTACTTCTAGCTTGTAGTTATGTTTGCTTTGTGGTCTAAATTTCTTTAATGGAAATAACTACTACAGGGTTAGTTTTCAAATAAAAGTACATAGTTATTCTTCCACGAAATCTGTTTTATAAATTTTTTAAAATGGAAGAAACCAAAAGTGTTATCGAAACCGATAGCCTTTATATTTCTCCAGAATTTATAAAACTAGAAGCATATCATGAAATAAAAACCGAAACTGAAGAGGAGGATCACTCAGATTTAGTAGAGGTAGACACAATCACTCAGGATTCGCTCATAAAGGAAGAGATCAACCACCAAGAAAGCAACAAAGAAACTCCAGGTTTATGTGATGACCCAGAGTTACAAATCTGTGCAAAGTCAGACTCCAGTAGAAATTGGACTACTGCAATTGTAGGAATCGGAATATTATTAGATCAGGCTAATGCCTATTATAAGCATTATTTATATAAGCGATTAATATTTAAAGATAAAAATTATGCTAGGGGTAGGAAAGAATGTAAAGAGCAGAAAATATTAACTTACCAGTGTGTGTTTACCTGTCGTGGAAGAATTGAAGTTAATTTAGAAGCATTTATGGACAATACAAATATAGTAGCAGTAAGAACGATTGAAGATTCACATAATTGTGGTCTTCCGGTTAAAGTATTAAGCTTGATTTCAACTGAATCTAATAATGTTCCGCTAGAGGAGCAGTCGAGTTTTCAGTTTGTTCCTGACTATAATTATATTGATTTTAGAGGCTACAGACATTCCAAAAATGGTGGATTCTCCATGGGATCAAAAGGTACAGTTTTAATTTGCTCAAAATATAATGAATTGCGGTGTCCAGGATCCATTGTATTCAATAATGCTTTGGTTGTTGAATATAGAGAACATATTTGTAAATATTTAAATGGTGACTTACTTAAAAACTTCCATGAAAGATATCCAGATACAGTTGTCATTCATGTTGACGATGATTATAGATCTCTTGCAAAAGCATATTATAATGGATTTTCCTATAGAAAAAATGTTCAAAAAATCTGGATTCAATCATCATCTAAATGGAAATGTGCTCAATCATCTTGTCCAGCTCATATAAAAATTGAGCTAGACAATACCAATCAAAAATTCTGTAAGATGAAAATGTGTGGCGTTCATAAATGTACTGATGAAGTATTGACTGAAAATGAGGAAGATTTAAATGAATGTTCCAAAGCCAAGGTTGCGAAAAATATAAGGCCTAGATCTAAAGAGTTTACTGTGAAGCTAAAAGATTTTCGTTTTCCTATTTATGACCCTGTGCCATTAACAGAACAGAGTTGTTATGAAATACCAATTTCAGAAAAGTTATGCTCAGAAGAAACCGATAAATTTCAATTTATAATATTTAGAGGTTATCAACATTCAAAAAAAACTATACTGGCTGATAACACCATAATTTATGAATGTTTTATAGACAGGGGATGTCCTGGTATGATGATGTATAAAGACAAGAAAGTTATATCTTATAAAAATCATATTTGCAAAACTTCTGAAAAGGAATGTAAAGGTGAAGCTCGTGTTAAACTAGAGACTGGTGATAGATCAACTTTAATTCTAAATTATAACAGTGATAAAAAGTGTGAGGAATTTTCTTTCGAAGGATTTAGGTATTGGAAATCGTCTACACAAAAGAGACGGAGAAAAGAATCTTCCAATGTGGAAACAGAGCTATCCACATGGATTTGCATTAAAAAAGTAGATACTGGATGCCCAGCTTCATTCAGTCTCAGAACTTCTATAAACAACAGTGAGAAATGTCAAGTAAAGTCTATATTGATGACTGAAACGGGAACTCACAGTTGCCATCAGGGGAATAATGAAGACTTAAAACCAGGGATGTCAGAAAAATTGTAATCATGGGTTGTATGTGTGAGGGGTTGAAGTCACCCACATTTCATAATGCTTTTAGCTGAATCAGATATATAATTTTAATACATGCATTTCCACACCCAAGTTTGTCATATCACAAAGTCTCAAAATTTCTTTTCTTGTCGAAAGGAAAAATAATATCATTTCTTCGAAATAATAAAGAAGTATACAACTATATGATGAAACTTGGATGCAACTTAGAAATAAAAATGTGGCCCACCTTGGCTCATATATGGAATTGCAAAATGCTTTTCCCTACTTGTTTTTCAAAATTAAATAGTATTTTGTAGTGGAAGTGGCATATATTTTAAATAAATTCAGAATGGCTATCCATACCAACTTACAAATCTGAAACAAAGATTTCTATTTTAAGAACACACTTAATAATTCATCATTTAGACATAACAGTAGGGGCATACAACTAATTTCAGATAAAGTTTATACCGAATAATATTAATCTACAAAGAACTAATTTTAGAAATCTGTGTGGAGTTAAGTTTATCATAAATAAAAATCCCCAACATATATTTAGTGCCACTTTTATCTTTTTACAATTATGTGTTGCTATAACAATGAGCACTGCTGATTTTCAATATTAGAGCACCTAAAAACTTCTTTGGGAAGACCATGTATGAATTAAGAGTGACTATCGATTTTGGCAATGTTATCGAAATTAGTCAAAATTTCCCAAACTCTAATAAAGCTAATTAATAAAACTCTTAATAAAGTTATTGGCAAGTTTGTTGCAGACAAATATAGAAGACTCGATTTTAAATTTGTGCATAAGCAGATATCTCATGTAGTATATTAAAAATGTATTTCCTGCTACATATTTTGTGAACCTGCCTTCTTAGATCCAGAGTCGCCACTGACACAGGTTTCTTGTTAATTATTTAAAATTTGTAGATGATAAAATATTTCATATATACTGTAAAGTGATGACTGAATGCTTTTGTTTTGACTAAATATCTTATACTACCTTTATATCATGTTTAGCCTTTTTCAGATGTTTAGGCAATATAGCAAACTGCACTATCCTGTTTACTGCGTACTGTAATCTGAAACAATTTGCAATAGTATTAGTATAACACCCAAATAATGAACAGTAATTATTATTTAGTTTTAATTGATTTATTTATATTTATTAACTATTAATTACAATACTGACAACATAAGTCCTAGACAGATATAGAACCTTATACTTAAGCAGTGTTTGAAATTAAAATTATGTTTGTTTCTGAGTGCAAATGTTTTACTCTAAATTGTTTTTTTTTGTTATATGTATATTACGCACATCCAGTATCACAAAATGTTAGTTGCATCTTCAAATGATATTATATCATTAAAGAATCCTCAAGCCTCTAAATTATGCACTTTTATTAACTTACATACCTATAAATGACATGCCAATTAGACCAGTTGTATCCTATATGTGAAAACCAGTACTAGTTGTTTCTGATAACTTAATACACATTTTAGTAAAATATTGCAATTTTAAACCTAAATACAGTATAAAAAAATAGTTTTCAAATAATAAGTAAAATCAACAATTTATTTATTGCAAGTAACGCTAAACTAATATCCTTTAATGTTCAAAATTTATTCCCGAGTATACCGCCATCTGATTTATACTATTATCTGAACGACTTACAAAAAATTATGTTAATCCAATTTATAAACATCTTAGAGACCTTGTCGACAAAATTATTTTGAATTTAATGAGAACTATGTATATAAGTACGGAAGATTTAATAAAGGGCCAATTTTCGCCAAGATTTATAGGCCATTCAGAAACTAAAATTCAGTAATATTCTCTTAGTAAAAATTTCATTTATTGGTATAGGTATGTTGATATATTAGCATGTTTTACTGGTACCCACAGACAATTAAAATAATTTTTTGATTATATAATTAACCTACACAAAAATATAAATTTTGCATTTGTTTTAGAAAATAATAAAGAAACTAATTTTTTAGACTTAACAATAACTATTAAGAATAATAAACATGAATTTTAAATTTTCCATAAGACATCTCATACAGACATTACAATACACAACACTTTCACAAAATCATCCTTTTGCACACAAAATATCGGCATATTTTGTTCATTGATTGATCAACATTCAACGTACCTCTAAGTGAACGTTATACTAGAGTTAAATATAATAAAACAAATAACGGTTAATTACGAAAATTACGTCTATGAAAATCTCATAGACAAAATAGTAAAAAGAAGCAATATAAAAAAGCATTAGAGTTCATTTATCCTACTAATAAGTTCTATGAAAATACTTAATGTCATGTGTGTACCGTTACGAATATTTGAGGTAAATACAAGGGACATTTTTATTTTTAAACATCCGCATGCGTTCCGTCACTTGCCGAGTCTTTCATATAACAGTCCTTGTTTTAATATAATACACTTTTTTATAGATATGCTTTTTTGTCATCCCAGGAAAAGGACCTAACTAGGGCTAACCTCAACGGTATCCGCTTTTTAAATCACAATTTTTTGTCCTCAAAAAAAAATTCCAACCAAGACTCGGCCGATGTTTAAGAATAAAAAAATTGGGTAAATAAACAATACAAAAAGGAGCAACAGCAATTAATCCCTGTGCTCTCACATAAACCACCAATGAAATGATAGTCGGCGCGGCGTCGCTAACAAATAGCAGGCGCCAATTAACGAATATAATAGTAAAAATAATAACTGCAACTTTAATACAATTTTATTGTTTTAGTATAGATGTACTTTTTTAAATCAATACCAAAAAAGGTCATCATGGCTAACCAAAAATGCCGTCCAATATTTGAAACACTACTACAAACAAATTATTGTTTTAAAATATATACACTCTCAACCCAAAAAACAAGACCTAACCAAGCATCAAAAAACGAACTTTGCTGATACTCCGATATTTTCAATAACGTCACCAATTTAAGCAAACCGCCGCAAGTGACGTCATAGTCACGAAATCATTCAGTACAGGTTTTATGTCCGTTACTTGACGACAACCGTTTGCTATATTTAAATTGTATCATGGCTGAAAGAAACAATTTTGGTAATTTATGGCTGAAACCGTTCAGCAAACTAGAAAGAAAATATATCAATTATTTATGTTTTCTTCTTTGTTAAAAAAAACTGACTCTCCCAAGGTAAGTTATGTTTAAAAATGTCCACTTTACGATGTTCCGCGGGAATATCAAAAAAACTGCAAACATTTGTAGAACAACTTTTTTTCATATCAAACTCATAATTTTGTATGAATTGTTTTAAATGTCGAACTGCGTTTTTGGTTATTAGGTCTTCTTTTTTAGATTGATGTAAAAAGTGAATCTATAATAAATCAATCAAAATACATTTGAGCAAACTACCGTTGCCAACAGTCAACAGAGGGCAGTGGCTTGTCTATATGTTTTCATAAATGGTTGTCCCAAAGTGTACTTTTGTACCCAATACCCCAATACAATTTGGCAAATTTGGAAAATATTTGGCACCATGGAACCTCTTTCGTCTTTTTATCATAACAAATAACATAATAGGCTTTTTAAATAATCTTTTTGTGCTACAAGTCATAACATATTAGGATTTTTACGTCAGGGTGTGTGGCAGCATTGATTCAAGGTCACAAAAGAACGAAGTGGAATAGCAATGGCCGCGTTCACCCGCCTGATCGCTCCTTCGTTATCGATCATCAAAGTAGCGCTCAAATAATAGCAGTGGTTTGAACGGTTTTTAGAGATTTCGAGCGCAGAAAATATTTTTTGACCTTAACCTTGATGAGAATGAGAATATGGGATAACGGGAACAAGGAAGGGCTGAAATTAAAAGAAATATGATAGTAAATGTGTTTGTTAATACATTTTGTATTTTGTGTTAAAAAAAAGATTAAAAAAATCTGTTACCGCTCTGGTGTATTATTATATTATACAATTATTGCGGATAATGTACATTACATGCCGCCATCTCGTTTGTTGTGTCAGCTGATCGTTGCTCAGTTAAGTAGCAAAAATAAAATACGGTACAAAACATGGCGTCCGCTCAACGACCCGCTATCAAAGTAGCAATATTAAATAGCTCGTTCATGGTAACGCTCTCAGAGCGATCACTTAGCGATCAGGCGGGTGAACGCGGCCAATAGGCGCGTAGCTCCATAGAGGAAGAGTCATCTTTAATCTCGAGCGGTCGGGTAAATATTAGATGAAATTGTATGTTTTCTCTCTCTCGCTAAGATCCCGGCTCTCTCAATGACTAATCCATAACATTCCTTCTTCGTCTGTCCAGGCTGGTTGTTTATTTGTATGCTTCTATCTAACAGTATTAAAAAGCGGAAAGTCTAGCTATTCAGTCGGTCGAAGTTAATGATTCGAGTTTGAATAAAGACGGTTTCTTTATTTAAAGAATATCATGGATAGCAGTAGCTTGTTTTACGTTTTTGTATTGTATGTTAACGGATTAATTGAGTTAAAAGTTGGAAGTGTATGAAGTCAGTTCAACCACGAAGTACACAATAATGTTATTGTTAGCAGTCGTACGAAATATCCATGCGCGTGCAGGGAAGCTAGATGGGGCACGGGCAGGTACATGGTTGATTATCATATCTACTGGTGTGAACTTGGCAGCCGAAAGTTAGCAGTTAAGATGCCGGCGGCAGCCCAACAGCCAATGGCGTCGGACATACTTTGATAATAATAATATTCTCTAAGAGTATAATGCATTTCAGTTTTTTGAAATGGCGATGGAACCTTCCGTCAATAAGAAGTGGTTTAAAATTTGTACTATTTTAGTCGGCATCAATTTATTCTTAATTTTTCGAACAGTAACATAAAATTCAAAGATATCAATATTTTTTGTATGTGTTTAATATTTATTTAGTAAATAAGGACTATAATTGCAATATAATATAAAAATGCAAAGATCCTATATTTTATTATAAGGCTTACATTTTATTTTTTGTTATTTATCATTTGGGCCAATAAATACCAATTTGTTTTTTTTTTCACACGACCTGTTTTAAAAACGATATTATAATTTAATAATAGTTCAGTTTATTTTTATTATTAATAAATATGTTTAATATTAATAAATATGTTGACATACTTTCCAGTTTCAATTTTTTAAATTAGCTAATAATTATTAAAATTGCCTATCATTCCTTTATTTTCATGGGTGACATAATGTTCAAAATACAAAATAGTAATGTTGTTAAAAAAGAAATCGCAAACGGCAAACTGAGGATGTATGGGATCTCCTAATCATTACTACATGTAAATCTAATTTGGTACACTTTTACGAAATTTGGTACAATTCAAAATAACCGTCTGATACAACAATGTTAAGCTACGGACGGAACAACCCTGTTTTTATATCACTCAAATCAACATTGACCAAAACAATAATAAAAGAAAGAAAGAAAGAATAAAAGTTAATTTTTTTCTTTAAGTTTTACATTATAAAAATGAAAACCAACTAATCGTGAGACGTAGTATTTTTCGTATAAAAATACCTTGTGTTTCTTCGACATGGATGTACAAACTAGGAGTATTATCGAAATCGATGGACATTATCTTCTACCTCCTATAGGATGTATAAAACGAGAAACTTGTAATGAAATAAAAACCGAGATTGAAATGGATGATGACTTTTCAATAGAGGAAAATTTATTATGCCACGATTTGGAGATAAAGGAAGAAATCAAGCAAGAAAGCAATAAAGAAGACTTCGATTTATGTGATGAACCACCATCATTTTGTTCAAAAAAATCAAAGTGTTGTGTGAAATGGTCTGTTTTAACTGTAGGAATAGACATATTCTTAGATGAGTGTAATGCCTATTATAACCACTATTCATATAATATTGTGAAACATAGATATAAAACACCAGGTAAGGACAAATATATAACAAGCAGAAAGCAGGGAATATTTACTTACAAGTGTGTCTCTAGAACATGCCATGGCAGAATTGAAGTTAATTTTAGAATATTTAAAGATAGTAGTACCAATAAAGTAGGAATAAAAACAAAGAACGATTCACACAACTGTGGTCTTCCAGTTAGAGTATTAAGTTTCATTTCAACTGAATCTAATAAGGTGCCCCTAGGAGAGCAGTCAAGTTTTCAGTTGGTTCCTGACTATGATTATATTGATTTTAGAGGTTATAGACATTCTAAGACTGGTGGATTTTCTGTTGGATTAAAAGGTACAGTTTTCATTTGTTCAAATTATAATGAATGTCGGTGTCCAGGATCCATAGTATTCAATAATGCTTTGGTCACTGAATATAGAGAGCATTTTTGTAAAGATTTAAATGGTGACATACTTAATAACTTCTATAATAAATATCCAGATACATTAGTAATTCTTTTTGATGATGATAAAATATTGCTTCCAAAAGCATATTATAATGGATTCTCCTATAGGAAAGACTGGCTGAATTATTCATCTAATTGGGATTGCTCCCAATCCTTTTGTCCAGCACATTTGAACCTAGAATTCGATGACACCAGTCAAAAATTCTGTAAGATGAAAATGTATGGCTTTCATAAATGTATCAGTGCAATATCGAGTGAAAATGAAGTGGGACATGTAAATGATTGTGCCAGACAAATGTCTGAAAAGTTTTCAACTGTCAAGCTTAAAGATTTCCGTGTACCTATTTTTGACTGTGTTCCATTAACAGAACAGAGTTGTTATGAAGTACCAGTTATGGATAAGTTATCCTTGGAAGAAAGTGATAATTTTCCTTACATTATTTTTAGAGGTTATCAACACTCAAAAAAAGCTATATTGGCTGACAGTACCCTAATTTATGATTGTTCTTATGTCAAGGAATGCCCTGGTATGGTGATGTATAAAGACAACAAAGTATTTTCCTTTAAAAACCATATTTGCAAAAAATCAGAGATGGAATGTAAAGGTGAAGCCAGTGTTAAAGTAGAGCCTGGTGATAGATCGACTTTAATTTTAAATTACAATAGTGAAAAAATGTGTGAGGAAATTTCTTACAATGAATTTAGTTACTGGAAATGGCGTAAACACAATCTACCGAGAATGCAATCTTCTGTTGTGGAAACAGAGCTATCCACATGGATTTGCATCAGAAAAGTAGATACTGGTTGTCCAGCTTCATTCAAACTTAGAACTTTTATAAACAACAGTGAAAAATGTAAGGTAAAGTCTGCATTGATTACTGAAACAGGAATTCATACTTGTCATCAGGGGGCATAAAATAGATCCAAGAGAAATATGTGGCAGGTAAAAGGAGTTGTCTTATTTAAATTTACAGAAAAAAATAAGTAATTATTTTTTTTACAATTTTTGATTGAAGGTTTTGTTGGAATCCAGTCCATACACTATATATATTTAAAATAGCAAGTTTTTTTTTATTAGTCAATATTTCAACCTCGGTGAACCCTATTCTAAGGGTTATCTATCGGGTTATAAAATATAAAACTTTTAGATGAAAGAAATTCATACTAAAATAATTTTGTAGGAACACTAAATACATATTGAAGTTTCTGTTTAATTCTATGTTATGTGACAGTCAAAATATTTACAATCTACTAAGAGAGGTAACTGCATTGAATAGAAACTCTAATATCTAGACACCATTCCTAGACAATCCTGACAAAGTATGTCACCATTAGACAATTTGGTTTTACAATTGGGCGATCCACTGTTGACGCGGTATTATCAACTTAAAACTACTTAATAATTTTAATAACAAAATAAAATCTATGGGAATTTTTTTTGACTTTACCAAAGCATTTGATACTATTAATCATCAAATATTACTTAATAAGCTAGAACATTATGGTATAAGAGGGTTGGCATTTGGCTGGATCGAGTCTTATTTGCCAAATAGAACCCAGGCGGTCAAGCTGAGCTCTAGTAATGGTGTGACTATCTCTAGTTGGCTTGATACTCCAACGGGTGTACCGCAGGGCAGTGTTTTAGGACCTATTCTATTTTTAATATTTATAAATGACTTACCTCTTTTTGTAAATAACAGTTATATAACCCTATTCGCGGATGATACATCTGCAATAGTGGTGCAAATGATTATGATTTGCTCTATCTTAGAGCTAATCAATGTGTATGTGATGTTTCCCTGTGGTGTGACAGGAATGGTCTGTGTCTAAATGGTACTAAGACCAGCACTATGATTTTTACACCTATTAGAGTACATCTGGATAGATCTCTGCTGATAAGAGATAAACTTACTAACATTAAGCAACTAGAGACCTTAAATTTTTTAGCTCTTACTATTGACCAACACCTTTCATGGAATAGCCACATAGAATATGTATGTAATATATATGTAATAAACTTTCTTCAAATAACTATGTTATACTACAGTTAAGGAACTTTACTGATTTAAACACCACAACTCTAGTAGCATTTCAAGGGTCCTAATTAGCCAAAAATGTATAATAAGAAGTATGTTTGGATTTGCTTTTAGAGCTTCTTGTAGGGAGATATTTAGGTCTCAAAAAATATTAACGGTCATTAATCTATATATATTACAATATGCTTGCCATGTGCATCAGCATATTGACAAATTTCCAAAATGGAGTGACCTGAACCTCTATAAGATGAGGGGCTCTGAAAGACTATATTCCCAGCTCTAGACTGATCCAGGTGCAGGGGGGTCCTGAAATTTGTTCCTTGAGGATTTTTAATCATTTGCCTTTTAACATCACTAGTGTTAATGATTCCAAGGTTTTCAGGTATAAACTAAAGACCCTACTACTGGCTGACCATCCGTTTTATTCACTGGATGAATTTTTTAACTTTAATTTTTACTTATGTTTTTTTTATATGACAATTCCAATACATGTAACCATGTCAAAGGAAATAAACAATTTGAATTTGAATTTGAATTGTTTTAGTATGCATTCTTTAACCCAAGGCATCTTAATTTTACATTCCGGAGAATGAGCTCATATAGGTTGAAACATTGGTTATTACAAAAAACTTGATGTTATTCCTAGTATAATTTTTTGACGTCATTCGAACCAAACCTGTACAATATTTCATAAATGATAAGGGTAACTTAATGTTTATGTTTTGACTATTTATCTTTTCCTACTGCACATCAGTGATCTAGCTTTCTTCTACCAGCAAACCTATTGATAGCGATGCTAAGGATAGTACACTACACTCTAATATACAATTTCCCAAACCTGTCTTCAAGACTGAAATTGACTCGGAAATTGATGATAGATGTAGCGTAATAACTTTATCCCTAACTGGACCTCATTAAAATAGTAGAATGGGGAGCAAAGAACCTTGTCCAGTTTAATGCCACATTCATGTTTATTATCTCACAAATTATCTCCCATTTAAATATGTGTTCAAAGGGCCTTGGTTTTTGAGATACATGGTGTTACAGTTTCATTTTTTTTTTAATTATTAACTGTCTCAAAAACGAAGACCTTTCGAACACATGTATGTGAACTTTTAATCCTAAAATGAACCAAAGAATTACATCCTGCATTTTTAGCAACCAAGATAAAAACAGGAAAAATAACATAAAATTTTAAATGTGTTGAGCCTTAGCATTTTGTTAACTAAAGTCTAAACTGTTCTAAATATCAGATTAAAGTAACAAACCAAGAAAATAAAATTGAATCTGATTTTCTATATAAAAACAGCCAGTGATGTTGCAGTGATAATTTTGAGGAGGGGAGTAAAAGGGGTAGCAACCTGGAAAAAAGTAACACCTAGTAGATTTTTTAAATTTGTTATAGCCATTTCGTAGACATTACTAGGTTGCAGGTAACTACTCTTCTTAGTAAATTAATGCTTGTCTTGACCTCTGTTTTGACTAATTATCTTATACTTTGTTGTATTTATATCATTATTTATAGTCTTAGTGTTATTCATATTTAGGGAAATGAAGGTGAATGTGCCTCCTTGGTAGACTGAATTACCACCTAAAACAATTTGCAATAATATAATAAAACATATTTTCATAATATCTACAGAATGTTTTATACAGGTAGAACATTGTAGACAAAGCAGTGTTTGAAATCAGAATTATATTAATATTTGCTAGGTTCAAGCTTTTTACTTTAAAATAATGTTTTAACCTCAATTTAAATTTTATGCAGGTATTCAAATTTAGGATGGATTTATTTTATTGACCAACATTATTTAAAATCACATAAAGAATGAGAAAATACAAAATATTAGTGGCATCTTCAAGGTCCAGGATTATTGCGTATTGCCAAAAAATGTAAATAACAAAACAAATGAATATCACAAAGTAAGTATATAACACAAACTTGGTGAATATTTAATGAAGATTACAGAAAATGTATTGAAAATAACAGTGATCATATTCAGCATTTGAAAAACAAAGTTGAATTTTCATAAATTATTTTGTTAAAAAAAAAGATATTTTTTGGTTCTATTTTGTTTATTTATGTGCAAGTGCGGTCAACACATCATATATTTTTCAATTCAGAAAAAAAAATCTATTAATTTCTGTTTCAATATATAGGGTGTTCCATTAAAGATTTACCAAGTTTGTATTTTATACTAACTTTGTGATATTCATTTGTTTTGTTACTTAATGTTTTCTGGCAATCTAGGATAAACCCTACAACTTTCGCATTCAAAGTTTTTTCTAACACATATATTAAATGAAGTAGGCGCAGTCTAACTCTTAGAAATTAAACACCTATCTGCACTATTATAGTATATATGTTACATATTATTTACGTTAACAGGAAAACTACATTTCTAAATAACAATAAACTAAAATAGAGTATCTATATCACATTCCATATTTGATATTAAGTAGTTTTGAAGATTATGTTTAAAAGATTTTATTATCCTGTAATTAGTTTATAAAATTTATAGGTCCAAAATGTAAAATCAATTGATGCGTTAGTTCTGCTCTAAAATACAGATTATTTAAATGATTAAATATATTACCTTGGAACATTTTTTTGAGATATGGTTTCAGTTCAAATTAATAAAAGCCTATTTTCAAATATGTTTTAAATATTACCCCAAACTGATAGAAAGTAGTGCTCTACTTCTTTGTTTTACTTACTTTTAATTTTATAAATGTTAAACCAGTCTTAATTAATTTGTTTAAGTGAAATAATTGCCAAAACTAGTGTTATTTGTATCGTTCAGTTTCAAATGATTTCATTTATTTAATATATTTTTGCTTTTAGAAGCAACTATTTGGGAATCAGTCAATATGATGAAGCAGTTGAGGTAGCAGGATTATGTCTGAAGGGAATGATCAGACAGATATTTGTTAGGGAATGCAAGATAACCTTCTGACATTTCAGGACTAGGGTGGCTTCAATAGCATGAGTTTGAACATCAGCAAATGTAAATATATTCAGTTTCCACAGAAAAAATTCCCAATAATGAATTCATACAATTGAGTAGTTTTCAACTGAAACATTTTAGGATCTGGGGGTAATTTTTTATGTAAAATTATGTTTATTGATCATGCCACTCACTGCCGCAAGAAAGCATTGAAAATGCTCAAGGTTGTAAAACATCATACTAAAGACTTCAGTAGTGTAATTCCTCTAAATGTTCTTCTGTGGTTCATTCTCAGTTAGACACCAGCATTTGTACTTGGTCTCCACACTTCCATGTCCACGAATCGACTGGAATGCATTCAAAAGAAATTTTTGATATATCACGTTTAAGTTTAAGCTCAGCATTTTTGATGAATATACTAAATATGCTTCACTATTAGCCCTTTTAAATTTGAAAATGTTTGTGGAGAGAAGAAAAAATAATCAGCTCACTATCACTAACTGTTACAACCGGTTGCACAAAACTTAATTGCTATTTAGAATATTTAATCGAGCTTTCGGATTTGACAAGCTGCTTATAGAAATCTAGGAACTCGCTGTCAGATTTGATATTCCGTTACAGATTCCAAACTTTAATTGAGCTTTCTGCAACCAGCCATTGACAGTCAAATAGTAAGTGTGGAGTTGCTTGTTTATGTCTGAACAATTGAAGTCTTTATTATAATGTCTGTGATATTGTCAGTTTTCAGACTGATTACTTTGTAGTAAATACCTAGATAGGACATTTGAATTTATTTTTTTATCTGTATTTGCAACTTAATTTAGTCAACTGGAATCTGTAATGAGAAAATGTAATTGGCTTGTCTGTTAATAAATAAACAAATTAATGTTTCATGTCTTATATTTAATATACATTATAAAATATATTCATTCAAGTTTATATAAAAGTTATTTAGAAAAGCCAGATAGGTAGCATTATTTTGGTTGAGCTTCTTACAGTGGCAGGGCTACAAATTTTGGGTCTCCCCGTGGTTTTCGGTAAGGGCCCCCTGTCACATGAGAACAATAACTGATGAGAAAAAAAGGTCCTTTACTTGTCAATAAATGTAGCCCCCAAAGCATAGCCAGAAAATATATGATGACTAAAAAAAGGTCGTCCTTACTCTCATAATCCCCTTAAGCTCATCTGTAATTATCGCTGGGTCCCCTAACCTTGTTATCGTTAATGAAGGCAGTTTGGTCATAGTTGATTCTATGATGTTGTTCGTAAAATAATTGAGTTTGTCTCGTACGCCTTAATGGAACTAAGAATAACATTAAGCCTAATAAATTACTGCAATCAATAAAACCGTTAATAAGTTTGTAAAGAAATAGCAGATAAGCATTTCTGCGTCGATGCTCCAGGCTTTTGAAACCACAAAGCAAAAGCCAGGTATCATATGGTAAATTATGATATGGAAAATGGTGTTTATACAGTAAGTATTTAACAAACTTATTTTGAATTCGTTCTAGTCTATTTACATGACACGCATAAAATGGCGACCATATTAGTGAGCAATACTCTAAAATGCTGCGAACCAAACAATTGTATAAAAAAATAAGTGCCTTCGTGTCATAAATATGTTTAGTGGTCCTTACAATAAAACCAAGCATTCTAAACCCCTTCAGAACAATGCTATCAATATGAAGGTTAAATGTCAAGCCGGTGTCAAAAATTACTCTCAAATCGTTAATGGATGATACATTTTCATTATTTATATTGATAGCATATACTATTCTGATTGGTTCGCGACGCTTATAGATTTACATTTCGATGTGTTAATTGTCAAGTAATTTAAATTACACCATTCGTTAAATCTATTAAGATCAGACTGCAAACATTCGGAATCAGGCTTTGCAATAGCAAAAAATTTTAGGTCATCTGCATACAAAGGACAATAAGACGATTTAAAACATGAAGTGACGTCGTTCATGAATAATAAAAAAAGTACAGGCTCCAGATGAAAACTCTGTAGAACGCCTGATGTTACAAACACTTCACGTGAGACAGAACCAGACACCACTACCCGCTGACGACGCTGGGTCAAATATGATTTGATCCATCCGAGATAATTACCAGAAATACCCATTTCATACAGTTTGTGCAACAGTAGAGCATGGCAGACGCTATCAAAAGCTTTAGACAGGTCAGTATAAATGCAGTCAATCTGATGTTCAGCCTTGACTGAGGAAACAAGACAATTTTGATACTCTGCAAGGTTAGTAGTAGTTGAGCGGCCTCTGAAAAAACCGTGCTGTTCAGATGCAAGGTATTTTTTGAAAGTATCAGAAATCTCCTCAGTGAGAATAGCCTCAAAGAGTTTAGGCATGACGGAGAGTAGTGATATTCCTCGATAATTGTTAATATTCATTCTGTCACCACTTTAAATATAGGAAAAAGATTAGAATGTTTCCATGTTACAGGAAAATAGCTGGCGTCCATTAACCTTTGAAAAATAATCATTAGTGGTTCAACAAGTGATCTGCAACAGCTCTTCAGTAAAGCAGGTGATATGCCATCTGGTCCAGCCCTCTTTGAAACATCTAAATGCATTATTTTATTCTTTATTTCTTCATGTGTAAATGTATGGAATGTTAAGGTAGTAAAAAATTTGACTGAGTTAAATTTAGGTAATTTCAAAATCTGTGTATGAGGAGTAGCAAGATTGAAAATGCGAAGCAAAGGCATTTGGTACATCATTAGCGTTATTGAGTGATTGATTGCTATACTGCATTACTCTGGGTAGATTATAAGTATCTTTTAAACTATTGACATATGACCAAAAATGTTTGATGTTTGTAGGGATTAAATGTTCAATATTACTAACAAACATAAAATAACATAAATCAGTGTGAAATTTGACCTCGCGTTTAATATTTGAGTAGACATCATAATCACTCTGTAAACCAGACCTCTTGAACTTCTTATGAAGCTTATTTTTCTCAGCGACAAGGCGTCGAGGTTCCGTGTCAAACCAGGAAGGGTATTTTTGACTTTTAATGGTACGTAAATATCTTTGCCTTTAAAGAGAACATCATAGAATTTCTGGATCGCCATGTCCATATCCGAGATAAATTTTAAAAAAGACCAGTAAACACTTCTACAATCTTTTAGAATCAAAACTACTAAAAAACGGTTTTGTTTTTAAAATAAAATGAAATTGAAAAAATATTACTTTGTTTATGTTTCTTCTACAATGCATTAATTCGAAAATTATGCAGAATGTAAAATATATGTAATTTTTGTTCTTGCGTCTGTGCATAGCTTTGTATTGTTGGTTATTTGTTACAAGAATTAATAAAAAAAAAGATAGAGGAACAGTTTCTGGCCCCTTTTATTATTTTAGTTTTTGATATCCATTTAATGAAGAAACTTGTATTGATTTCCAACTGCAATATCTCGATGACTACAGACCAGATATATTATCTTTTCTATTTTCTTGCAGACACAAATCGCCACTTTTGACACGTTTTCGCCTCAACCAGTGGCATATATAGACTTTGCTTTTGGGGGGAGGTTTTGAGACGACAAGATTCAACAAAAAAAAAAAGGTCTTTACTTGTATCATGAACCTAAAACACACTAACACTGGCTCTGGGGAAAGGTCCCTATTTTATACTATTGTACCATTTAAGCTTATTTAAACAATAGAGACTCTGAGGGGAGATTTTTTTAACACCCTCCCTTTAAATACTCAAGCTAAAATATCAAAATAATTAATTCAAAAATATCACATTAATTCCAAAAATCAAGACAATCACAAGAAAAACCTTTACTTAATTAAAAGTTAACAGTGTTCGGGATGTGCATAATTTGCTGACCAGAATAAAAAAACGTGCTACCATCCTAATGTATTGAAAAAACGTCACCAAACTTTAAGCATGTAATTGGCTTCTCTAGCAGTACACGCTACCATAAAAATAATTATTTAATTTAGCCTTTAAGGGCTACTTTACTTTTACCACCAAACTTAATGAAAATATAGTCCTAAGAGACACTCTACAAGGGATTTAAGCTACCGTAAAAATAATTCTTTAATTCAGGCCTTAAGGGCTACTTTTCTCTTACCAAAATTTATAAAAACCCTGCGACCACCGCTCTTTATAAACCAAACTCAACGAAAATATAGTCCTGATACACTTTACATCTGCTTTAAGTTACCGTAAAAATAATTATTTAAATCAGCCCTTAAGGGCTACTTTATTCTTAAATATTTTTACTGAAACCGTTCGACCACCTCTATTTATAAATCAAACTCAACGAAAATATAGTCATGAGAGACAATTTACAGGGGCTTCATGCTACCATAAAAAATATTATTTAATTCAGCCGATAAGGGCTAGTTTACTCTTAACAAAATTTACTAAAACCGTGCAAACACCGGTATTTATAAACCAAACTCAACGAAAATATAGTCCTGAGAGACAATTTACAGTTAAGTTACCCTAAAAATAATTATTTAAATCAGCCCTTAAGGGCTCCTTTACTTTTTCAGATTTTTACTGAAATCGTGCGACCACTGCTATTTATAAATCAAACTCAACAAAAATATAGTCCTGGGAGACATTTTACAAGAGCTTTATACTACAATAAAAATTATTATTTAGTTAAGCCCTATGGGCTACTTTGCTCTTAGAAAAATTTACTAAAATTGTGCGACCAGCGCTAATTATAAACCAAACTCAACAAACATGTAGTCCTAGAAGACTGTTAAGCTACCGTAAAATTATATATTTAGATCAGCCCTTAAGGACTACTTTACTCCTAAAAAAAATACTAAAATCGTGCGGCCACCGCTATTTATAAATCAAACTCGACGAAAATGTAGTCCTAAGAGACTTTACAAGAGTTCTATGCTACAATAAAAATTAGTAATTATTTCAGCCCTTAAGAGCTATTTTACTTAATATTATTACTAAAATCGTGCGATCGCCGCCATTTTCAAACCAAACTCAACGAAAATATAGTCCTGAGAGACACTCTACAACAGCTTTAAGCTACCATAAAAATTATTATTTAATTAAGCCCTTAAGGGCTACTTACCTTTTTACAATTTTTACTAAAATCCTGTCACCACCGCTATTTATAAACCAAACTCAACGAAAATATTGTCCTGAAAGACACTTTAAAAGTGCTTTATGCTACCATAAAAATACTTAATTCAGCCGTTAGGAGCTACTTTATTCCTAACAAAAATTACTAAAACCTGCGACCATCGATATTTATAAACCAATCATAGCGAAATATAGTCCCGAGAGATGCTTATTTAAATCAGTCCAAAGAATGTTTTTACTGCAAAAATATTTGTTCGTGATGCTAATTTAATAGAAAGCACCAAAGGTCTGATTTATGATATTAAGTATCCTTACTTTTAGTTCCTAGGGCGTAAAAGTATGTTGCGAATTTTTTCCTGTCTTGTAGAGGGCGGAAAATACGTTTGCGCTCTAAAAAATCAATTTTACGGCATAAGGCGTCTTTTTTGTTAGTTTATGCTCGAAAGTATAAACAGAGAACAATATTTATTTAATAAGATCCATCAGGGCATATTTTAATTAAAACAGGACCTTCGTTGAGTTTTATTCATAAATAGCGGTGGTCGCACGGTTTTAGTAAAAATCTTTAAGAGTAAAGTAGCTCTTTAAGGCTTAATTAAATAATAATTTATATGGTACCATAAAGCTTTTGTAAAATGTCTCTCAGGACTATTAATATCAAACACATTAATCCATATAAATGACAGAAAAGTGGAGAATTATGTATTTGGTTGCCATAACTACAGTTGTTGAAACAATTGCCATCTAGCGTATTATTGCATCATAGTGATAACCAAGGCAGACTTAACCATATCACCGAGAATATGGCTGAAGTCTCGTTTACCGAAACGATAATGTTTAAACTGAAATAGCTGAACCAAATATCAACAAACTATATAGTTTGTAAATCATAATAAAAAGACCTTTCATTCTAGCTAATAATATACAGGGTGTTCCATTAAAAAAAAACATGTCATATAATTTTTTTAATTTACGAAAGTTATTTTTTGAAATCTGAAATATCAAAAAGATAATAGACAAAAACCCTGTAATATTACGGCTGTTCGGGGATGCCAAAATATAATGAATCACCTTGTGCATATAGGGAGGCCGTATATTGAAAGATCGCCCCGGGCCTCAGGTACTCTTAGTCAGACACTGATATAAAAATATCCATATCACCACATTTTATCCTAATTTCTTTTTGTCGCGGGGTGCGTTAATAATATACTATCTTATCAAAATAACTCTTGGTTAGAAGGTACTTAACTACGCCATTGCTCAAGGAGTTTATTTTGTTATAATACGTCTATGAGTGACCTCTATTCCATACTTCTAATATCGTTACGAAAGTCGACCAAATAAAACTATTCTTTGACTTCGCGTTATCTCGTTCACAAGAATTAAACAAATGCTTGGGCCGCTGTGATTTCTTTCAACGACGAATATGAGCGAGCAGCGCAATAACATTCGACAACGCTGTAGGAAAGGATAGTCGACCAGATAAAGGTTTGGTGTTGTGTTGTTCAGCTGTGCTTGCTTGATTTTTGATCTTAACTTGGTTTAAAATTTGCTCAAAGTTTGTAATAATTTGTAATTTTACGAGAAAACAAAATAAAGTTAAGTGAAATAGGATTTGCGTTCGCCCTCTTCGGAGAACATTTACACAACGTTATAATTGTTATAAGTGACTTCAAGAGCAGTATTTTTTTGGCCGGTTCTGAATTCGACAAGGACAGAGAGGAAATTACGAGGGATATTGGCAAGGTACTTTGTTTAGTTTAGATAATATTTAATTTACCTACTTACGAATATTTAAGTGTTACGGGTTACAAAAAGAAAGGTATTTATCATAGACCTTATATAGTAATGTCAATGGTATTTATTTTGGTTGATTCGGTTGACTGTAACATAAGTTTCAAATAATATAACATTCGACGAAAATATCCATTGAAATGGTTCATAATATTTTAATAAAAATCTATGGGATTATATAGAGATAAGGACAAAATATCGGTTAAGTTTACTTTGGTTGATTTTAACATTTATGGTGTGTATTAATATTTTTAAAAAACGCCAAAACACGTCAAATTGAGATAACAGGAGGAAGTGTTACGTCTCTCAAAACACATTTTTTAAATATTTCCTAACAATGGGGATGAGGTAAAATTAAATTTTGCATTAGCAACGAACATAAACCCAGGCTCTACAATTTACCATACATGTTAAAAATCGACCAAGGATCTCATGAACCTTATAAACTCAAACATTTTAGGTTTTATTCCAATTTTAAATGATAGCAGTATAGAGTAGAATAAAATTAAAAATTCCTTGGAAAACTAATTTTTTTCCAAAGAAAAATTGAAAACCACACGATTTTTACTACTTTTCAATACAAAGCCTCTCTATTATGAGGTATTTGATGAAATACAGAAACAAAATTATTGCACTGCTGCCAAGCTCACCTTATTTTGTTTCCTTTGTACTGGTTTAATCTTAGAGGAAGAATAAAAATAGAGTTCATTATTTACATATTTAGCCACTGCCAAGATTACCTCACAGTATAAAGTCAGTCGATCGTACGACGATACCAAGCCTAGCCAGGAGCACCAATGATTATACCAATTTATATTACGGTGAATATGTTTAAACATGATGCAAAAAATTTTTCATACAAAGAATAGTAATGTATTTCCAGTATTAGTTTCTTAGCAGTATAAAGAAATTAATTTTATTGCAAAATAGTAAAATATAAACTAAAACACCCAAAGTCTCAGATCAGATTTCACCAGTAACAAGAGTTTTAGTTAGCTATGGCAAACCCGATCGACAACTGCACGTATTAGACCATCCCACTTTCATTGACAATGGATCCTTATAGTAAAAAAGTATAATAGTCTACAGTAAACATTGTTACAGGGTCACATGGCCGGCGCGGGGCGTGGCTTAAAAACCAATAGCAGATCGTGAAACCACAATAAATTTTAACATTAAATAAATTAATTTGCTAAAAAATATTTTATTAGATACCAATCTTTTCTCAGCGTCACTACTGCATGTGTTTTAATGTATTATTGTGTATTTGTTGATATGGCTCAATTCTTCTAATTATATGTTGGCTTACTTCAAGAAGCAGCGTTCTAAAGGTGCGGTGACATTAGAAGAACATTAATTTTTTAAATATTTAATAAATAAGGTTTATTTACTTTATCTTGGACTTTGCGAAACTAAGAGCTTTAGTTGACCTATGGTGCGGCAATGTGAGTTTGTAAAAAAATTGCCGTTTAAGTTTAGAATTTTCTTTTAATCACTAAATAAACAGCAAGATTTTCTTTTCCAGGAGACATGTCTAATGAAAGATACCTTATTCACTTATTTTGGGTAAAATGACATATTGACCAATCCGGTTCAGTATAATAGAACGTTTATTTCGTCGGGGTCATGTGAGAATCTTCAGAAGCAAAATGATACAAAAGAGACTCTGAGGTGATTTTTTTACCGATTACAAAAGTTTTTGCTATCAGAGAATTATAATAATTATAGAATATACCTTTACTATATTAAAATAGTCGAAGGGCGTCTCATGCTCAAAAAAACGTACTGCGATTTCGAAAATCACTAGATTTTGGACGAAATCCGGAGAAATAATAAAATTTCGGATGATTTCGCGCCTTTTTTTAGTTTTCACTTGAGTTGGGCCAATTTTTTATATAAGTGTTGTCAGGTAAAGGAATTTAAATGGTGATTCTTTGGGTATTAAAAGTAACAAATGTGTTCGTAAACATGTTCCAAACTGGTTAGAATTTAAGATTTAGGATATTGAAAATTGAAAAAATCTTTAATTTTTTAAATTTCAGCTATTAACATGGAAAAACAATATGACAATTGGCTATTCTATTCTTATCTAATAGCTCTCGCTTTTTTTTTACTTTCCTCGCAAGACGAAAGTATTCTAGTTACAAAAAAACATATTTTCTCAGTCGGTTAGTCTGTATGTCTGTCCGCGACAAAGCTCAAGAACTGCTTGTCCTATTTAATTCAAGTTTTGGTTAAAAATTAAAAGTCATATGATGATGACGTGGTAACATTTTGGTAAAAATCCAATATGGCTGAACAAAATGGCGGTTTATTGAAATGTTAAAAAAATATTACTAAGAAACTGCTTATCCATTTTATCCAAATTTTGCAGAAAAATTAGGTTTGACATGACCATCAACTGATAAGTTTTACTACAAATCTAAAATAGCGGCCTAATAAAATATTGTGTGTCAATGCAGAAAACTACTACATCGATTATGTTCAAATTTTGCTCAAAAATCAAATATTATATAGGGATGAATTGGTAAAAATGTTGAGACAAATTCAAAATGGGGGAACAAAACGGTGGCCTAATTAAATGTTTAAAAAATCTGAAAAAGTACTTATCGGATTGATTGATTGATTGATGACATCCCCATTTTAAATATTTATTACTAAAAATGTATGAATTGCTCACTTAATAACGATTTTTAATCAAATCTGTATAAATATTAAAATTCGCTCGCATTCTAGGCATTCCTACTCTCGTTTTTTAAATATTTACTAAAAATGTATGACATGTATTTTCAAATACCCCAGATTCCTACTTTCTTTCGGCCAAATCTACACAATTCCTCCGCCATGTTGGCATTACAATTTTGAATTTTTAAAATGTTGACAAAAATCCATGATGTGCAGTCTTAGATACCGCTAAATGCCGAATTTTAATCAAATCTGCAAACATTTGAAAATTAGTCTGCTATGGTGGTGCCGCCATTCTTAATTCTCAAATATTGACTAAAATTTCGTAACTTTTATTCTTAAATACTTCTAGATACTGATATTTCAGCCGAATCTGTACAAATTACAAAATGTTAAAATCATCCGTCCGACCTGTTGACATTGTCATTTTGACACCGCTATTTTGAATTTTTAAATGCTGACACTTAAATTTTCCTAGGCACTGATTTTCAGTTTTGGCTACAGAAGTAACAAAATTCGTCGGCCGTATTGGCGCCGCCATTTTGGATTTCTAAACGTTGACTAAAAAAATTCGGATTTTTTATATCCGAAAGTGTATGCATGTCAAATTTGAAAATAATCGGTAATGGAAGTGCTGAAGAATCCATTACAAGATTTGAACCAGACATACAAACATACAATCAGACGAATAGAAAGCCAATAAAAGGGAGTTAAAAGTATTGATTTTAGCTTAAAACTTCAACACCCGTATTCACTAAAGAGGTTTAACCTTAGACAAGGTCTAACTTTTACAGGTTTAAGATGACATTTTCAACAACTGAACAAATAATTTTTCAAAATGATAGTGACATAAGGCAAACATAACTAAAAACTAAAGTTTAATAATAAATAAATAACTAATTTCCTTTTAAACTTACCCAACTTTATGGTTTGATTTTAGATAGTGAAGTAGAGAACGATTATTTCCTTGAAGTTTGTAAAAATTGCCTCATTAAAAAATAGTTAAGAATCCTTCTTTTTGTTAATGATAATGAAGCATGGCCCATTTCTTCATTTTCGTACATCAAATATTTTAACAGGTAGTCGTTTTGTTTCGCCATATTGAATTCATACCCATATTTTGCCAGTAAGTTAATCGAGTAAGTGGATTTTTTACCTATGCCGGAATAGACCGACAGACCGACAGTATTGGAAAATCATGAGGATTTGTAAAAATCCGGAACGATAATTTTTTTACGATTAATGATATTTCGTTATGCGGGAAGTGAAAACTCACGCCGTCACTGGCATTCGTCAACAAATGGCCACGGCTTGGGCATCCCCACTTCTTGTTTTATAGTAAACGTTGGTCGATAGAATGTGAAAAATAGGGGAACCATGTTGGCGCATGCCTCTGACGTGATTTATGAATGAGTTGTGATCTCTACTTTAATTCTTACTCTAAGGGTTTAATAGACTACTACAATTGATTATACCGTTGACAAGTTTATAAAGAAATAAGTAATCATTGTTACGTCGACATTCAGTAAAAGCGTTTCATAGGCTAAGTTACTAGAAGGAAATGTAAATTTGTACAAAGTATATATCTTACGTTTATACTGATCCTTAAGAATTTATACCGTTCCACGATTTTCGGTATAGTCATTGAATGATAAAATGCATACTTATATCGTAACAAAATATTTTAAGTAAATTACATTACTTTGTACTTCTGACAATCTTTCTAGTTTTTTTAAACTATAATTTATTTTTTGCTTTTTAGTCTTAAAATATCTTTGAAATATTACTGGTAATGTACTGGACTCGTCAAAACAAACCAAACGAACACAAACTGGAGTACACTATCTGGTAATGGGTACTACTTGGTAGTATCATCGGGCTGATTAGATCATAGCTCGACGGTACCAAAGTATGTACTGAATTTGTTTGTTAAAACAAATGACATCAGCGGTACTATTTAGTACCATCGTTGATTGAAGGAAAAAGGAAGATGCGCAACCTTATGGGCGGATTCGTGGCACAAAAGGTGTCCGAGATGTAGCTGGCGACATCGTCGCTGCCAGAAAAGGTGTCCGAGATTTACTTGGCGCCGCACGCTGCCAGTCGTTTACAGCGAAACAGCGGATAGATCGGATAGTCGGCGGAGATGTACGAATCGCTTACCTGTATTGTTTACATCATAGTGGTTATTGTTTTTTGCTCGTTTTCGAGTCAAACTCGTGAATTTTTAACTCTACGAAACCCGAGTTCGTTGCATTCTTGTGAAACTGTTAATTAAAGCAATTATGTCTGCCAGAAAAATAGAATGTGCGTATGTTGGATGCAACAAGAAAAGAAAAATAATTTGGTGAGCTTTTTTAAATTCCCCGTGACGAGGCCCGACATTCTTTGTTAATGGATACAAAACTGTGGCAATGTTGAAATATTTTTAATGGACGAAAATTCTTTGATAAATAAATGTTTATGTGAAAATCATGTTTCTAAACACGTTATGTATTCAAGTGGCGAAGGACAATTACTGAAGAAGAATACCGTTCCTATATTTTGGACAGGTAGGTAAGTGTTTTTTATTTTGTATCTTATTTTTCGAATGTCCTTGCTAAAATTAAATTTAAATAAAGAATAAACTATGCAGGGTCCTAATAATCTTATAAATGTTACATCGCAGGAATTTGATGTTTTTAGAATCTCTGTATTGGAACTTTCTTCTCTTGATTAGTACTCTTTTTAAAATAAATTAAATGGGTGATGATTATATATATATATATATATATATATATATATATATATATATATATATATATTTATATATATATATATATATATATATATATATATATATATATATATATATATATATATATATATATATATATATATATATATATTGTGCTTGTAGGTAACGACCGTATACATAGTCACAAAAATAAAGATTTGGTAAATAAACCACACAGAAAAATAAGAATTTTGTCGAATACATAATTTTTCAGTTTCCTTTACTATTTCAATTCAGTGAAACAATTTATGTTTCATTTGTTATTTAAAAAAACTTGTCAGTGCTTTATAATATTTGTTGCAAAATTTATATATTTAAAACACTGAGCTAAAGTTTTCAGCAAGTTCGTGAGAGAGTTGTACTGCACCGATTTATATGATTTTTTTTTAATGATCGTCTGGTAACCGACACCTTTCAACACTATTTTTTGTATTTTATACTGGGTGTTTCAAAAAATCGGGTCACTGATTGATCACGATTCTTCTCAAACTGCTTGACGTAAAGTTGGTAGTAGAAAGTAGAGGTTGGAAAAGAAGGAATTTTTTATTTAAAAAAACGGTTTCTTTTTAGGAAAAACGCTTAAGCTCGTGTATTTTATTTAGTTATTTAACATATTTTAAGTTTTTTAAAAATGTATACAGGGTGTTTCAAAAAATATGGGCCACTGATTAATCACGATTCTGATCAAACCGCTTGACGTAAAAAATTGAATTTTGGCATACAGGTTGATTGTAGGATGTGGAGGTCCGATAAGAAGAGTTTTTTCAAAAATCATATTTCAAGGGGATGAAACCGCCCTTTAAATAATACAATATTTTTTATTTAAAAAAACGGTTAATTTTTCGAAACAGCGTTTGATCAGGTATATGTCATTTATTTTTTTTAATGTATACAGGGTGTTCCAAAAAATCGGAAATAATTTATAAACAAAAAACTCTCAAGCCTCTGTTGACAAAAATTGAACGAAAAAGCAACAACGTGGATTCTAAAATATATAAAACAATAAGGTGATCTAAGTACCAATTTAAATCCCTTTCGTTAGCGTCATACGCGAACGAAATGGCGGGTACTCGTTAGCAAAGTCACGAAAATAATTTAAGGAAAAAAATGTCTCAAGCAGAAATTTGGACGTTTCGCATAATTATTTAGGTAATAGCAGCAAAATGGTATTAACAAAAATATACTATGCTAATATTTAAAAATCTACAGGTATAGCGCGCGCTAAAATTTATAATTAAATAACTAAATATAACTTTCATGTTGTAGTATGTAAAAAAATACCAGTTGTGTAAATTGAATGTATTCAATATTTATAGATAGTACCTATTTAATAGTAATTTTATTTTCACGTTTCTTCTAAATGTTCATAATCTTTTTGATGCAAACCTTGCATATGTATTTACCTGTTTTGATTATGTATTATTTCTAAATTACATATTTTGTTTAAAAATTCTGAAATAAAGTCATTATATTTCAACTTTGCTTTAATTATCTATATTCTAGTCATTGCAAAAAAATAAAACCTTTTATGAACAACATTTTCTTTAATTTTTAATTAAAAAAAGCTACTTTACAGGGAAAATCTCTCATATGATGTACAGCGTGTCCCAATATCTAGGGTGATAATTGGGAGAAGCTATACATTATATGAAAGAGTTTAAATTGTGGCAAAGTTGCGCAATTTTGTGCTCAATCAAATGCCGTTTTGAAATTGAGGATATTTGCAGTACTTCCGAAGATATCCGAAAAAAAACGTTTTTTTTTAAAGTTATTTTTCAAATAAATGTCACATCATCACAGCCACCTTTTTCCTTCTACCAAAATACATTATTAAATTTACGATTCGACGATTCATCTTCGAACGATCATCATAAACTTTGCTTTTTAAATAGTCAAAAATGTTGTGTTTATCTGAATAAACACTAATGTTAATTCTAAATTACAGAGCATATCACACTTAACATTTTTCTGATATTTCGGACTAAAAAACCCATCATCAATAGTAGTTAACAATGACTGCGCGGAACGGAAAGCCCACGTCGGGTCAAAAATTCAATTACCTACGTCATCTTGAAGCGGGTAAAAATGTGGTAATGGAAATTTAAAATTTATTTGTCTTTACCTCTCTTATTAGAATTAGAATTATTAGAAAATATTATCAGGCTATCCCCATATTTTCACTAGGCCGCCATTTTATTTCGGATTTTTATCGAAGTATTACCAAGTCATACCCATATGACCCTTAATTTTTGATAAAAATTTTAAATTAATCGGGTAAGTACCAACAGACCGACCAATGGAATCGATAAAACATATTTTTTTGCTATCTAGGGATAGCACTCACTCTCAAAAATCACTCTCTCAGGTTTTACAGAGAGAGTGATTTTTTCACGATCACATACTTTTTATTTGGCCGCCATTTTGTTCGGCCACCTTGAATTAGTACCAGAATTTTAATAGTTGATCCCTATAATACCACATTTAGTTATGACACACAATTTGAAATCAAACCATTAAGCAGTTTTTCAGGCTGAATTTTTAAATATTTTATTAAGCCGCAATTTTGTTCCGCCGTCTTAGATTCGTACCAAAATTTTACCACTTGATTTCAACATAATACTTGATGTTTTTGCAAAATTTGAAATAAATTGGATGAGTAGTTTTTTAATATTATTTTTTTTTAACAATTCACTAGGCCGCCATTTTGTTTCACCATATTATCCCGATATAACCCTTAATTTTTGACCAAAATTTGAAGTCAATCGAATAAGTAGTTTTTTAGCTACGCCGTGAAGAGACAGACCGACGAAATTGAGAAAACCTTTTTTTTCGTCATCTAGGGCCCTAACACGTAAAGATCCGAAAAAATCTCGGACAGTGATTTTTTCACGATTACAATACTTAGTAGTTAAATGTAAGTTTATTTTCACATTTTTTCTAAATTTCCATTATCTTTTTAATGCAAAGATTGCATATTTATTTACCTTTTGTTTTGAATGTGTTTTCTAAATTACGTTTTGTTTGACAATTTTGAAATAAATTCATTATATTTCAACTTTGCTTTTACTTATCTATGCTCTAGTCATTGTAAACAAAAATTAAAATCTTTTATGAGCAATATTTGTCTTTCATTTTTTGATACACGAAAAATCGCTCACATGGTTTAGAGGGTATGCCAATTTCTAGGGTGACAATTGGGAGAAGCTATACGAGATATGGAAAAGTTTAAATGGTGGCAAAGTTCCGCAATTTGTGCTCAATCAAATGCCGTTTTGAAATTGAGGATATTCCGAAGATATCCGGAAAAAAAGAAATTTTTGAAAATTATTTTAATTTTTTATCGAATTTTTTTAAGTAGTACTAAATTTTTAAGAAGTACCTAATTCAAAAATATTTCACTTTTTTGTTTACTCCGGAAGTTATTTAAAAATTCATTCTCATTGCCATATCTTTTCGTCGACAATATGACGTGATTAGGTTTTTGACCCGATGTTTCGTTCCTCATCATGAACAAGCACTGATGAAGGGTTTTATTTGTCAGAAACATTGGAAGAACGCTCAATTTTGGGACACTCTGTATCTTTATTAGTTCAGAATAATGTAAGAAATAAATTTTGTCTTAAAAAAAGGTAAGTAAGGTTTGTAAATTAAAATTTAGATTTAAACGTAGATTTAAAATAATCTCCTTTATTTTTTAATCATAAAATAACACAAAATGTTTTTCCTATTGTCAAGACCTATAATTGGTATGGCCCTGTTAACGGCTAAAGCGATAGACTTTTTGTTAGATTAAATAATAATGTTGAGTGATCAGTAAAGCATAATAATATTGCGCGGCACCGTCTTCCACGAATCTCATCGTTTTCCTATCAACCCGCAGCCGACGGTCATCACACCGAGAGCCGAACGACTGCGAATAGGTGTTTTATGCTTTTGCGGTAGAGCGGCTCCACCTTACAGCAGCCGAAATGTAAGTGGAATGAAATCAGCACTGCCACGAATTCGTCCATAAGATTGCGCATCTTCCTTTTTCCTTCAATCAACGGTACCATCGAGCTGATTAGAAGTACGTTAAAGTAAGGTTAAAATTGACTTCCGAGATTTGTTTACATAGATACATAGATATAAACTGCTGTGCATAATAACTGCAATTCTAAAATTTTTGTGTAAAATTCAAATTGCTGTAACTTTTCAGGGATGAGAGATATTGGGCTACGGTTTTCAGCGTATTATGGAGATATGTTTTGAAAAAAAGCCCAGTATTATGTATTTTTTCAAAGTGCGTTTCATTTTATTATACAGGGTGTGAGATGACACCGTCTTATTTTTTTAAATGTTTGTTAAGAGCGAGAACTTGTTACAGCAACTCTTAAGTTTTCTTTTTTCGACCAAAATGATCTTTGGCAAGATGCAAAAAAACAATTTCTAGCGATTTGTCGTATCTTCACTTGTTTTCAATATACAGGGTTTTTTCGAAAAAAACGACATCGTTACATTATTAACACTTCAACACGACACCCTGTACATTAGTCGGACATTGGTCACTTGATTTATTATGGGTATTTATGCCTGTAATCATATTCATAGGAGCAATGTATACATGGTGTAACATAAGTAAAAGAGAAATAACAAAATTGGAAATTAATATTTTGGTTGAATTTCGTACACTCCCTCCTTGAATCTCTTGTCAAATCTAAAATAATGAAAGCTCGCCAGTTTTGTGAGAATTTTTGAAAATAATTAATCCTTTTGTCGAAACGGTTTTTTAGGTTTTGTCTTAAATGCATTTATTATTGAATATACAGGGCGTTATTTAATAACTAATTAAGAAACGGCTACATTCTGATATTCCAGTAAATTTTTCACAATTTTTGGTTTGTTCAGCCAAAAACTAAAAAGATATGATACATGTTATGTTTCGATATTGATATACTGAGTGTTTTATATTAAGAAACCATACATTTCAATTTTCTGCCAAGCTATTGCCGTGCTATAAAATGGAATAATTAAAATAGCCCACTAATCACCGAATTAAGTCGAAGCCAATTTGGCATAATAAGACAATTTTAAATGCATTGGCACTATTGCCAGATTTATACACTTTTTTTTTTGAAAATAATAAGTAGACCTTTCACTTTTTTTAATACCTACTTCAAATACCCTTTGTATTTTATGAAATAAAACAAGCTTATTTAAACACATTATAAATAAGTCTCTATAACGGTTCTAGCTCGGTGGGGCCTTGCATTGTCATCAGCTAAGATAAAATCGATTCCAAAATTATTTGCAAATGGTAGAATGATATTTATTAAACATTCATTTCTATAAATTTCGACGTTGACAGTCCCACAAGTGATAAATAACTCTGTCTTGCCGTTTCTCATCATACCCCCAAATATGGTTAAACCTCCGCCACCAAAGGCCTCTTCAGCTGCCATATTTTCTTCGTTATACCTTGTATTCCTTTGCTGCCATACCGTTATTCGTCCATCCGAATGGTATAAAGTAACTTTGGATTCATTAGTGAATAGACAATTAGACCAGTTGTCCAAATTCCAATTAATATGTTCTGTCCACCACTTGAGTCGGGAAGCTCGGTGCTGTGGTAAAAGTCGCACACATCTGGCTCGTTTTTGATTCTTGAAAGCAACATACCTACTCGGTTTACAAATGTTAGTTGTCTTTAAGTCATTACTAGTAGTAAGCTGTTTAAAATTAAGGAACACTTGGGAGATATTCGTATAATACCATTTTTCCCGATTTGGTTTTTATTTTTTCCTTTATTTATAATTATTTAGGTAGTAATAAAAAAAATACATATTTATTGTCACTTTTCTCCTTTGCGGTATCTCCGAAATCGTTTAAAATTTCATCAATTTGTATACTGCACATTAATTAGCATCAAATTACGGAACTTTCCCCTAATTTAACCAATTTTATATCTTTACTGTTTCCGAGATCCCTACCTATGCATACACTCGAGTTTGTAATACCCTGTATATATCCTACAGCGGCATTTAAATCTCAAGTAAGTAATTCATTTTAGTAAATTTTAATATCTAAATAAGTATTTATTTATTTACCTAAGCCCGTTTTTGTTGAGATTTCTTTTCACCGTGGAATTGTTTACGAGAACATCTGTTTGTGCTCGTAAATTTGAATTAAACCAAGAAGAACTCCGTAAGGGGTGTGTTCTATCAGGTTACGTTCCATTTGTAGAGTAATTTTCGGAGGCCTACCACCACTTGTTCGGTATCTGTGAGTCCCAGTTTCATTCATCCTTTGTTGTAAACGGGTTATCACACTAGGGTGTACATTGAATAGTCTTGCAACCTCACGTTTTTTCATATTTTTATTTATTTTCGCCCCCCCCCCCTTAACATCATCCTAGATCCGCCCTTATTAGGAACACGTTATTGTCAAAATTTTAAGTTGTATACATTGCAAAAAACCGTGATAAATAACTTCTTTTATTTAGAGAAGTTTCCTGCAAGGCGGCTATGAAAAAATAAATGACATAATTGAATAGCCATGTCAACTGAATGTTTATCGTTGGTAATCTGTCAGACTAAATACAAATGTGAAAAATGCGAAGACTTTCCGAGATCGAAAGAGAAAATTGCTTGAGGCTTATTTATGAAGGAATGCAAAAGATTGAGGTTGCAAGACTATACAATGTACACCCTAGTGTGATAACCCGTTTACAACAAAGGATGAATGAAACTGGGTCTCACAGATACCGAACAAGTGGTGGTAGGCCTCCGAAAATTACTCTCCCAATGGAACGTAACTTGATTCGACAAGCTAGAATTCACCCCTTACGTAGTTCTTCTTGGTTTAATTCAAATTTACGAGCAGAAACAGGTGTTCTCGTAAACAATTCCACGGTGAGAAGAAAACTCAACAAAAACGGGCTTAGGTAAATAAATAAATACTTATTTAGATATTAAAATTTACTTAAATGAATTATTTGAGATTTAAATGGATGGTTTTATACAGGGTATTACAAACTCGAGTGTATGCAGAGGTAGGATCTCAAAAACCGTAAAGATACAAAATTTGTTAAATTAAGGGAAAATTCCGTAATTTGGTGCTAATTAATATGCAGTCTAAAAATTGATAAAATTTTAAACGATTTCGGAGGTTCTGTAAAGGGGAAGAAGTGACAATAAATATGTAATTTTTAATACTACTTATTATAAAGGAAAAAATAAAAACAAAATCGGGAAAAATCGTATTTATACGTATATCTCCCAAGTGCTTCATAATTTTATTATTTTATAATCAGCTTACTACTAGTAATGACTTATTAAGACAACTTACTTTTGTCAACCGTGTTTGTTGCTTTCAGGAATCGAAAACGAGCCAGATGTGTGCGACTTTTACCACAGCATCGAGCTTCCCGACTCGAATGGTGCACGGAACATATTAATTGGAATTTGGATAACTGGTCTAATTGTCTATTTACTGATGAATCCAGAGTAACTTTATATCATTCGGATGGACGAATAACGGTGTGGCGCCAAAGGAATACAAGGTATAACGAAGAAAATATGACTGCTGAAGAGGCCTTTGGTGGCGGAGGTTTAACCATATTCGGGGGTATTATGAGAAATGGCAAAACAGAATTATTTATCACTCGTGGGACTGTCAACGCCGAAATTTATAGGAATGAATGTCTAATAAATATCATTCTACCATTTGCAAATAATTTTGGAAACGATTTTATCTTAGCTGATGACAATGCAAGGCCCCACCGAGCTAGAACCGTTATAGAGACTTTGGAAGCCTTCCAAATTAATACATTGTATTTGCCGGCAAAGTCTCCAGACCTCAATCCAATTGAGCATGTTTGGAGTCATTTAAAATTTAAATTACGCGGAAGAGCAAATCCACCGCAAACGTTAGACCAGCTTGAAGTTGCAATTAGGGAAGAGTGGGAAAACATTCCACAGTATTTTATAAATAATCTTATTTTATCAATGCCTCGAAGGTGTCAGGAGATTATCAATAAAAGGGGGGGACCCACAAGATACTAACTAAATATTTTATTTTACATTTCTTCTTGAAGGAAACTTCTTTAAAATAAATAAAATTTTATATAATTTGGTAATTTAGTAGGGTTCTTTTGCAATGTCTAGAGCTTGAATATTTGATAGCAAAGTGTGGAATTTTTTTTTATTCTTTTGTTTTTTTTTGCACCCTTAGTACGCAACGTATTAATTAAAAATATTTATAAGGTGTTAAGCTTGTTTTATTTCATAAAATACAAAGGGTATTTGAAGTAGGTATCAAAAAAGTGAAAGGTCTACTTATTATTTTCAAAAAAAAAGTGTATAAATCTGGCAATAGTGCCAATGCATTTAAAATTGTCTTATTATGCCAAATTGGCTTCGACTTAATTCGGTGATTAGTGGGCTATTTTAATTATTCCATTTTATAGCACGGCAATAGCTTGGCAGAAAATTGAAATGTATGGTTTCTTAATATAAAACACTCAGTATATCAATATCGAAACATAACATGTATCATATCTTTTTAGTTTTTGGCTGAACAAACCAAAAATTGTGAAAAATTTACTGGAATATCAGAATGTAGCCGTTTCTTAATTAGTTATTAAATAACGCCCTGTATATTCAATAATAAATGCATTTAAGACAAAACCTAAAAAACCGTTTCGACAAAAGGATTAATTATTTTCAAAAATTCTCACAAAACTGGCGAGCTTTCATTATTTTAGATTTGACAAGAGATTCAAGGAGGGAGTGTACGAAATTCAACCAAAATATTAATTTCCAATCTTGTTATTTCTCTTTTACTTATGTTACACCATGTATACATTGCTCCTATGAATATGATTACAGGCATAAATACCCATAATAAATCAAGTGACCAATGTCCGACTAATGTACAGGGTGTCGTGTTGAAGTGTTAATAATGTAACGATGTCGTTTTTTTCGAAAAAACCCTGTATATTGAAAACAAGTGAAGATACGACAAATCGCTAGAAATTGTTTTTTTGCATCTTGCCAAAGATCATTTTGGTCGAAAAAAGAAAACTTAAGAGTTGCTGTAACAAGTTCTCGCTCTTAACAAACATTTAAAAAAATAAGACGGTGTCATCTCACACCCTGTATAATAAAATGAAACGCACTTTGAAAAAATACATAATACTGGGCTTTTTTTCAAAACATATCTCCATAATACGCTGAAAACCGTAGCCCAATATCTCTCATCCCTGAAAAGTTACGGCAATTTGAATTTTACACAAAAATTTTAGAATTGCAGTTATTATGCACAGCAGTTTACATAGTTATTAGTTAGTTACATTCAAGTGAAGCTAATAACGGCGTGTTAAAAAAATATCATTTTATATACAGGCTGTATATAAAATGATATTAGGCTACGAAATAAATACAAAAATATAAATTTGAAAAACAAAAAAAATGTTGAATTTCCAATTTTTTAGACAGCTAATAAGTTAGTGGGTCTGCAAATACCAGTCTGAAAGCTTTTAGGTGTTTTTTGATAAAATAAAAAATCTGACGCGGTTTTTGAGAAAATGAATGGCGGAAAAATGCATCATTCTTACATATTCACCATCAATTTTGTCAAAAACTAAGTCTATTATTAACTCCTGAAGGCTTTTTGACTTGTATTTACAAGCTCATTAAATTAGTTGGTTAGTTACCCAAATCCAAACATGCGCTGTACAGGGTGCCCACTGAAAAGTAACACATTTGGCGATTTGAAAACGAAAAAAAAACGAAAAATGATATCGAATTTTCACCGAATGGCTTAGATTTACCCCGAGTTTTTTGTTATCAATGTTGCCAAATTTTCCCATTTATCCTAGGATGGCGGAGAAATACTTATTTTTTTGGAACTAAATTGCTGTTTTATTTTAAATGGAACACCCTATATATTTTTATGGTCTTGGATAGCCTGACACTTCTTCTTTTCAAAAATACATAGTTTGGGGATATTTATTTTAAGTTCTCAGATTTTAAAATTAACTTTGTAAATTCTTGCTTTGAACCTAATTTCAAATTTCTTTATTGCTACAAATACCTATTTTTTGGGACTAAATTACTGTTTTATTTTAAATGGGACATCCTATATATTTTTATGGTCTTGGATAGCCTGACACTTCTTCTTTTCAAAAATACATAGTTTGGGGATATTTATTTTAAGTTCTTAGATTTTAAAATTAACTTTGTAAACTCTTGCATAACAATTTACCTTTCTGTTACTGGCATTATTAATTACGCTTTAGTAAATTGTCTCGTCAAATGCAGCTGTTAGATTTTTAATTTCTTCACTTTTTAAAATGTTTAGTCAAATTGTCACATATTCAGAAACGAAATCAATTACAATATGCGGACCCAGATTTCGTACAGTACACCAAGAAAATCGCCCATCCAAAAAGTCGATTTTGTTATGGGTGCATCTAGATTAGCCATACAGGCTCTTTGGAGAGAATCAAGCGACGTGACAATCGAGCAGACGTGCTACTAAACGAAGTCTTAGCTGTAAGGGAAATTTTAAGTAATAATTATAAAATCTCTATTCGTAAAATGGCCAGCACATTGCAGTTGTGTAAATTGAATGTATTCAATATTTATAGATAGTACCTATTTAATAGTAATTTTATTTTCACGTTTCTTAGTTTCTTAGATTTTAAAATTAACTTTGTAAACTCTTGCATAACAATTTACCTTTCTAAATTTTGTATTATTATTCTTGACATCTAAAAAAAGTATTTACTCCAATGACTTTTATAATTTTTTGAGGTCAAACAAAACATTTACCCCAGTTTTAAGAACTCCCAATTTCAAAAAAGACCAACTATATATTTGCAATTTTTGCAAAATACATCACCTACATATATATATATATATATATATATATATATATATATATATATAAATATATATATCTAATGAAATATCTATGAAATATTGGGCTTAGAAAAAAATGTTCTTAATAAAATTTATCGGGATCAACTTGCTGCATATTCTAAAATTATTTTTATTTATACAGAATATTTCATAAAACTGCACCGTATCAAAGTTGTGTTTTTTTTTACATGGAACTCCTCATTTTTTATTGCAAATTTGGCCAATTTTAACATGTCTTCATGTAACATAGATGGTGTCTGTAATGAACCGTTTTTCATTTTTTCTAAAACAATTGACCTTTCGAAAAAACGGATTAACAGGATTAACTCGAATATGCTTGAATTTGGGCAACTGCGATTTCGCAGCTCCAAAAGGCATTAAATGTGCTAACTAAAACCAATTGTGCAGCTTATTAATGGAATTTGCAGTCTCTAAAATCATGGATAACTTGATTTTTTCAAAAGGCACTACCTAACTTTGAATATGCCGTTGAATGTAGAATTGTGTAGGCTTGCCAGTAATCTAAGGTATGTATCTTTTACGATTTTGCTCCAAATTCAATTTTTTGTAATTATTCCTCTTATTTTTTGAAACTAAGCTTTATTGACAACTCAAAAATCGGAAGCACTCCGTAGGGATACGTATGCTACAAAAATTGAGATCTAACTACTTATTAACAATATAAACTTACAAGAAATAAATAAAATATGAGTTTTGTTTTTATTGCACAAGAATTTAGAACTAATTATTACTAATTGACAATAACAATCTAAAATAAATAAATAAAAAACTGCAGCAAATGTTCAAAGTGACCACCCTCCTGTTGCACACACAATTCAATTCGTCTACATATTTCTTAACGTTTCCGGCGGGATTGTTCCAAAATCATTTCCAATTCGTTCTCGTATTTTTTGAACTGTTGTTGGTTCTTCAGTATAAACCCTATCTTTCACATATCCCCATAAATAAAATCAAGGGGGGTCATGTTGGGGGATCGCGGAGGCCAACATATTGGTCCTGCCCTTCCTATCCACTTTTCATGGAACTGAATATTCAGCCAAGTAGTCACAGCACGTGCATGATGGGGTGGTGCTCCATCTTGTTGGAAATACATATCTAGCCTGGCACCATTTAAGGTACCATTGAGAAAAAAAGGACCAATGATAATATTTAATTGGAATCTGAGTAGTAATGAAAGTTATGTCTGTTGACAGATCCATGCCGGTGAAAAGTGCACTCGTTCGTAAACATTATGGAATCAATCAATCAAAATTTGCATTTGCATTTAATTGTAAGTTTTCTTGTACTTACACTGGGGATCTTCCGTTATAGCCAACATAACCCGTTTTCCTCATTTGTTATAGTTTTTTCTCTGTTTAGTATAATGAACACTTCTTGTGTTATCAAACCTTTCAATTATCCTCTGGAAACATATTTTTCGTGGCTGACTCGACACTCTCACGTCAGAACATAAATCATATCGACTAAGTCATTTTGCGAATAATAATTACTGTTCATTTTCGTTAACAATTTTTCTTATGTCAGCAAAACAACAAGCAATACACAGAAAATGACAAGTAAATAAAGCAATATTCTCTGATAGTTCTTTATTATTAAAATGTCATGGCCTACCGTGATAGGACTAATTTAATTTAAAAATATAGACTTTTGAGCAAAACCGTAAGAGATTGATAGCTACAATCTTAGATCACTAGAAAGCCTACAAAATTCTACATTTAACGGCATATTCAAAGTTAGGTAGTGCCATTTGCAAAAATCAAGTTAACTATGACTTTAGAGACTCCAAATTCCATTAATGATTGCTTAGCACCAAGAAAAGTTGAAATGCCGCACAGTTGGCTTTAGTTTAATGCCTTTTGAAGCTGTAAAATCGCAGTTACCTAAATTCAAGGATATTCGAGTTATTCGAGTTTTTGAAAGGTCACTTTTTTTAGAAAAAGTGAAATATCAGAAAAACGGTTTATTACAGACAGCATGTATGTTACATAAAGTCGTGCTAGAATTGACCAAGGTATCCAAAATGGGGAGTTTCATTAAAAAAAACATACTTTGATATTGCCCGGTTTTATAGAACACCCTGTATAAATAAAAATAATTTTAGAATATGCAAGTTGATCCGCATACATTTTATTAAGAATATTTTTTTCTAAATCCGATATTTTCAGAGATATCGGCCGTGCACATACTAATGACCCACCCTGTACCACCCTTGCGAAGTAGAAACAGAACAGTTCCGTAAGGCACTTTCTAATTTAGATGTAATACAGAACTATATACTTAAAGTCATTAATTTCAGAACCAAATTATCTCCCACACGGGATTTATATAATGAGGATATTCTAAATATCCGTTCATTATATTTCCTGGCAAGCAGTATTTATTATTATTAAATAAATAAAACAGAATATTACATATCACACAAATACAATACAAGAGGTAAAATAAATCATAATGTCATAATTCCTTACTGTAAAAAAGAAGCAACCATTAGATTTTCTGCATATCTTGCCCCTAGAATACATAATTTAATGCCTGGTAATTTAAAAAATACCAAAAATGTAAAGAGTTTCACCAAACAATGTAAAATATTTATTCACCAGAACTATACTAAATTAATAAATATCTTTTGAATTAAGAAGTATAAAAAAATAAAATAAACTAAAAATTCTCTCTCGAACAAAAGCTAATACTTCGTTATTATTTTGCCAGTGTACTACCAAATTGGAGAAGAGTGGAGCCTTATATAGGGGAAAATTATATCAATAGAAATTTTTATAAAAGTAAAATTAATTTAAATATTCTTTCTGTTAAATAGATGTTTAAGCTGTGAAATGATCTGATAATTATATATATTTTTTTGTTATATGTTATTATATAATATGTGTATTGTATAAATTAATAATAATACACCATGCACACACAGGTGCTTGCACCTAGGTGCAGTTTATTACATATTAGAATAACTAATATATAATGTAATTTGTTGTAATATTTAAGGAATTCATTAGATCAATAGATAGATATTTATTCATATTCGTAATATTAATGGATGGCTCTGTAAAAGTGTAGTAATAATTCATCTGGTTTAAATATATCCAATATTAGTTATTGTGTAATTAATATATATAATAATAATAATAAATTGTAATAAGGTCCTATCCTGGGTTGAGAGAGGGTATTATGATTAATTTAAATTATATTGGGTTGGGTTTCATTAACAGGGTTTCTACGGATTTCTATCATATAATTAATAATATTTCGATAAAACTATTATACTGCTCTTTGGTCAGACCCCAACTGGCATAAGCTAAAAAAAAAACAAAAAAAAATAATATTGCGTCCATCTCGTACAGGTCGTAATTCAAACAAATATTATAGGTAAAGTTGAAATCAAAGAAGTTTGAGCCACACGCGTTAGAGGCTACGTTATCGTTGTGAAGCGCGGTTTCCGGTGAATCGATCGATATTCCAGTGGCGTAGTTGATTTTAACAGTAAATCCATATTGCTGCGATTTTTTCTGTTTTTGTAATATTTAGATAGATAATTTATAAAATATTGTGTTATATCAAATTTGTATTATAAAAATAGTTTCGAGCAAAAATTTCATTAATTTAAAGAAAGTCGTCGTTTTTGATGAGGTGACATAATAAATTAATATTCATAAGATGTGTATGCCATCTCAGAAACCCAATTTATTTAGAAAACTATTCTATATATGGGTCCCTACAAAAAATTACATAGTGCAGCTCAGGTAAAAAAATTATGTAAATAAATACAATAATATATATATATATATATATATATATATATATATATATATATATATATATATATATATATATATATATATATATATATATATATATATATATATATATATATATATATATATATATATATATATATATATATATATATATATATATATATATATATATATATATATATATATATATATATATATATATATATATATATATATATATATATATATATATATATATATACCTGTAATTGGGGCCCATTATGTCTGAATTTTAATAAACAAGTTCAGGGGTCTTTCTTTCTCACAAAAGTATTTGGTAGGATTACCGGCTTCGAGCTGTCGTACCGCATATCTTTATCAGATCCCAATTGCTTGAAATAACATTTAAAATAAAACATACCTAAGTAAGAAACACAACAAGAGTACTAAAATGGCAAATTAGTTGGTTATTTAAATAACTTTATTAATATATATATTAGGAGCCTCAGGTGCTTGAAGAGTAGTGGCATCTTTTAACATTTTCTTATTCTTATGTCTGTTTTATTTATGTACAAAATTATCATTATGTCCATTACTTTTAGCTATATTTTTAATCTGATTCATTTAATTGTTAAAACGTTCTTTACTTAACGGAAAATTGACCAACCTGTGAATTAAGAAAATGAAATTCTGACATTTTGTGTTGAAGACAATGAAATGAGTCGGATTTTATATATCTATCAGTATTAGTAAATTTCCGATAAATATCAAATTCTAATTTATCGTTATTTCTAATAACTAAAATCTCCTTGGAAATCCTAAAGACAAAGTCGACTTGAAGAAGAGGAGGAAACAATCACCAAATAGCAATAAATAATCTTAAGTTAATTAAAAATATATCTAATAATAGATTATTGGATGCATTTGAGAGTATAGAAATAGGTAAATGGGGTAAGAAAGCACTAAATAAAAAGTGCCTATTCCCTATAGTCGCCTCTATTGCTTACTTGACAACGGGCAGTCGAGTGCAACCAGGTGTGACCACATTTACCTATAAATAGTCTCGGTTAGGATAAGTTACTTTAGTTTATATCATCTGCTGATGATGCTAACTTGGTTAGCGAAACGCGAGTCCAGAACGTAACAAGTTGTGGTGTAGTGTGGTTAGAACTCTTGTATTTTGATGGATAATTAGTGTTTTAGCAATAATTTTTTAACGTTGTTCCGCCATATTGGATTTTTACCAAAATATTACCAGGTCATCCCTATATGATCCTTAATTTTTGACTAAAATTTGAAGTCAATCTGGTAAGTAACTTTTAAGCTAAGCCGGACCGATGGAATTAATAAAAAATATTTTTTGGCATTTAGCGAGGCTAAAACATAAATATGTGAGATTTGAAATCAATCCATTTTCAGGCTGATTGATTTCAACATAATACTTGAAGTTTGTGCAAAATTAGAGATAAATTGAAAACGTTTTCTAATAATAATTTTTTTAACATTTCACTAGTCCGCCATTTTCTTTCGCCATATTGGATTTTTACTAAAATGTTACCAGGTTATCCCCATATGACCGTTAATTTTTGACCAAAATTTTAAGTCAATCGGGTAAGTAGTTTTTTAGCTATGCCTCAAACAGACAGACGTCAGACAGACCCACGGAAATGAGAGGAGAGAGACGGCATCTAGCGACCCTGAAACGTGAAGATCTGAAACATCTCGGAGGGTGTTTTTTACGATTACAATACTCTCCTTTTACGAGGGAAGTAAAAAACAAAAAAAAAAAGAGTTGACTCACGTCTTCAACTGTCAATATCTTAAAAAAAAAACGTTATTACTTCGGATATATTAAAAACGATACATAGATCAAGAAAGTTAAATGTTGTTATTACACCAAGTTATTTTTACAAGCATCTATCTAAATTCACACTTGTTTTACCTCGGGTTTTCCTATTAATCTAACAATACAATTTTGTAAATCGATACATAATACATCGTTCATGTTCCTTAAGTCTAGAGGATATTGAGCGTGCATACACTTCTCCACAGGAGCAAGGAATTTTATTTACTCCTTTTTTGTTGGATCTATTTGTGTGAATCGGTTTTCTATACACAAAATGTCCCAATGTACCATTTTTCTTTCTTTGAACGAATATGTCTAGAATGGGAATCGTTCCATTTAATTCAATTTCCATTGTGAATTTAATATTATGATGTTGATTAAGGTGGTCCAGGAATATGAGTTGCAATGAACGACGCCTTTTTGACGTTTACCGGTTAGAAGTAATTATTTACGAGCATTTTTAATATCTAATACGCTGGACGATGGGTTATTCGGAAGAAGAGAAACTCGACATGATAGAATTATTTTATTTACATGGTAAAAATGCATCGGTTTCCAGATAGACCAACACCGACTTGTAGGACAATATTAAACATCGCTAAAAAATTGAATGAAAGAAAAACACTTAAGCGAAAAGTTAGAATAGTGGAAAGAAACGCTGAAGAAGATTTAAATATTTTATTATATTTTGAAGGTAATTTTGAAACTTTTATATTAGAATAATTTATTTATCTTATTTATTCTTGTTTCAGAAAATCCTGAGCGCTCAATTCCCGATGCAGACACTTTTTTTAACAAATCATGGCATAAAATCCACTCATTTCTAAAACATTATAAATATAAGCCATATAAGGTTTTACCTAATCAAGAATTAACCGATCAAAATAAAATAGACCGATTACACTTCTGCCAAGAAATAGAAAGACGTGTTATGGTGAACCAACTAAATCTGTCAAACATAATTTTCACTGACGAGGCAACATTTACCACTGGAGGCATGTTTAACTGGAAAAATAAGCATTTTTGGTCAAAAGAAAACCCGCGAGCTCTTCAGGCGGTCAAAATTCAAGGAAGAAGATTGCTACATGTTTGGTGTGTCCTTCTTAACAACCATGTTATTGGACCTATATTTTTAAATGGGAATTTAACCGGACAAAGGTATCAGGAGTTATTAGAAAACGGAATCGAGGGACATTTAGAACAACTACCGGTTAATTCATATCTTAATTTGATATGGCAACAAGATGGTGTCCCTCCTCACAATGTCCAGCCGGTCACCAATGACAGGTATCCATTTTGGATTGGAAGACATGGACCATTAAGATGGTCAGCAAACAGACACGATCTCTCTCCATTGGACATATTTTTGTGGGGTTATCTGAAAAACAAGATATACTATAATATTATTATTTACCTACTTTATATTCTTGATTTTTTATGGTATTGTTTCTTTCCACTATTCTTTCGCTTAAGTGTTTTTCTTTCATTCAATTGTTTAACGATGTTTAATATTATGCTACTGTCTAGAAACCGTCTATGATATTTGTTACGAGCTATCGATGCATTTTTAAATTTTAAATAAAATAATTCTATCATGTCGAGTTTCTCTTCTTCCGAATAACCCATCGTCCAACGTATTAGATATTAAAAATGCTCGTAAATAGATATTTTTGACCGGTAAACGTCAAAAAGTTGTCGTTCATTGCAATTGTCTTGACCATGGCTAACTGTGTTTTAGCGCAAATTACCTTACCATTTCCTTAATCTTTAAACGCTTATATATCCCAAACTAATTAACAGAATAAATTAAAAATATATATATTTGAAACTAAAAAAAAAAGATCTTCAAGAATATGATTTAATATACAGGGTGTTTCATTTAAAAAATTGACAACCTGTCAAAATTTGACATTTCCAATAATATTTTCGCACTAATGATATAATATTCTAAATCTTTTCATAAAAAACCCAACAACTTCTGTATTTACGACATTTCCGTATCTATTCAAATAAACTCTCTAGGTGGGTGGAAAAATATATGGGAAAACTCTGTACCTAGACTGTTTTATGTCAAAAAACGACAAAATTCGTATTTTGTTTGAGTTGTCCATGACGGCGAAGCATTTCGGAAGGATCTTTGGTGGAGAAACAAACGTCATTCCAAGGGAAGGAAGGGTAGAAATCCAGCAATCCATCCCAATCAGCAAAATTATAGTGCCAGTTTGAAGATTCTACAACTTCCTGTTCTATTGGACAGGAAACAGTAATTGAATCCTGGTCAGAGCAACCAGAGGAGCGGAAATGGAAGACTGACAAGGCTCTGGATGAGTGGTGAGAAAGAGGTCCAATGGATTTTAGCAATGTATGACGATGCGTAGGAAGTAAGTACGTTGTCTGATGAAGCTGGTAAGATATTGATTGGGTTCGATGTATTTGGCCCTAAACTTCACTGGCCCAAACAGTTAATACCCCTAAAAGACATTTGCCCGAACCTACATTACACATAAACATCACTGGCGCTAATAGTCGAAATCCCGGCACATTGGAATGCATGGAATTCGTCGTTGGTTTTAAACGTCAAAATACATAAACATGCTGGCCAATGACGTGAGAAACTTCTGTCACTGTGGCCAAAGTGCATTATTGTTCAAATAAAGTACATGTTTCCGACAATATTAGTAATATTGTGTTTTTTATTTATGTTTGATAACATGTTATTAATATTCCTGAATAATAAGTTTTAAATCGTTCTCAAAGAATTACCTAGTTTATTACACTTACCTAGTTAGGATACAATAAAGTAAGTTTTACTAACATGTTGAAAAATGCCTGTAAATTGTTAGTTGGTTCAGTTGTGAAACGTGCAGAAATAATATGCAAGCTTTTACTGTGTTCCCGATACGTCCTGAATTCTCAGTTTTTCGCTCATTTAAATGCGATTTCAAGAACGAGGTTGACCAGAAAGTTAGATTCAGCAATTTAAAGGGACTATCAATATTAGGACATCAGAAAGTGTATTGTAATGTACAAATTTCATATTGGTAAGCCACCTAGATTTTTTTTTGTGTACACATCTATTTTCTTAAATGTCCCTCTTCGGATTTTCTACAATATATCGGTTTTTTAATGTATAGTGCACATTAAATGTTAGTTAAAAGAAAAACCTCGACAAAAACATTTGTATTTGGTTGATAACATGATTATGATATATAGTTGTGTTTGCATTTTTAGGCAAACCAAGTAAATTCATGGATGTATCATCCACAGTGGGCTCCATCTTGGCAAATCGGAGTATGAATCTTAGACAACAATAAAAAATGAAAATCAGCTTCGCATATAAAATTATGAGTAGACAGACAAAGCAGTGAGGAATGATTCCATGGTCCATCTGACACTAAATATAGAACTGCTGAGGTAATTCATATGTCAAAATAATTAGATATTTTACTAATAATGAGGCATTTTTCCTTTTTAAACTTTTAGAAAAAATTGTTAAATAAGTAGCCAAATAAAGTGCTTTGAAGATTTATTTCACATGAAGAGGATCCATATACTTATCATTTTTAAAAAGATAACTATTACTCTCATTACAGGGCCATGCTTACCCTAGTCTTGGCTGGGACAAAATTTATTTGGATCTGTATTTTCAAAAAAGGCAACCCATTTTGTTAATGTATACACAATTTTAAACACTTGTGTCTTCGATGTTCTTTAATGATTTAAATGAACAGTTCATTCATACTAGGCTCTACCCATAATCAGGGCGTAATCTGTATGTAAAAGTTAAAATAATCATCTGGGGAACAGAATTCTCTTTCAATAAAAATTTTTTGGTTTACTTTTATGCTTTGAATACATTTTATGTTTAATGGTAATATATATAGTTTTATACATCTGACTAGAGAGCCCTTATGAAATAAAGAAATTTGGTGAAGTGTCATAACCGAATCATTCCTACCCCTGTGTTGATATTATTGGAGATATCCTATTTCTAAAAATTAAGTTTACATTGTTTAAAAAATACATTATTTATACACTAAACGAAAGCATCTTGAAAAGAGTTGATACTGTTGAAGACTTGGGAGTGCTATTGAATTCCAAATTTACTTTTGCAAACACATAGATAATATAACGAATAGGGCAATAAAACTATTAGGCTTTATTTTAAGATGTCTTTAACATTTCAGCAATGTGTATGTTCTAATAGAGTCTTTTGTGCCGTGCCATCTGGACTTGTGTAATTTATTTAAAATTCTTAACAATTTTATTAAAGCCTCTTATGTAAAATAAACGTTCATGTTCCTGTCCAGATTAAGTTCCACAGAACAAACTGTTATATATAAATATATATATATATATATATATATATATATATATATATGTATATATTTATAATATATTTTTTACTTGTTTTATATTTTGATAGGTTGCACTTTGATTTTGTAATTTGTTAAGTCTAAAAATGTTAATGGCTATTTTCTGTTCATATATTTTTATTTATTAAAAAAAAAAGCAAACATTGTTTCTTACAAAAACAGAAAAAAATACACAAACAAAAAGGAAGTGTTATGATAATTAAAATAATTTAAATTTTCCTCCAAACTCTACAAGGTTTTCTGTGAGAGATGCATAAGAATTTATTTATGGCACAAATATAATTGAAATTTTAATGTAACTTAAATGCTTTATTGTGTAAGAATTCTATCTTATTGACAAAGCTGATTTAGATATTGAATTAAATTTCCTTATATAAGTAAAAATAATGAGTTCAATTAAGATGTTAAATGAATGGGAAGAGCAATGGTATGTGATTGTCTTGAATGACCAGTTTGGATGAAATAGGGAATATTCAAGATGTTACTGGACTGATCCCATAGCAAGTATATTAAATATATCGGAATGATGCCATATTTAACATGTTTTACATGTATACACGAGCGCGAATGACAAGATATATCGCGTTCACCATATTGCCAGGAAAAAAGTATGCATGTTAATATTGAGATTCTGACAAAATTTCATATGCAATGGACTCACGGGGTCCAAAATTTTAACCTAAGTTTAGGCCTTATATCTTGAAACTTTGTATAAAGAAAACTAACGAGGATGAATTTAAAAAATTATAAAAAAATAAAAATTATTAAAAAAAACACTAAAAAGTAAACAATAATATTTTATTCCCATATATGTAGGTACTCATTATATAAATGTCTGTTTATGATTAAGTTATTAAGAATTAGTTTGAAGATGACTTCATAAAGTCAAATTTTCAATGTGGAATAAAATATTATTTTCTACTTTTTAGTGTTTTTTTTTTGAAGTCGGTTCTATTTTTTATAAAAAATTCTGTTTGGAGAGCAACGCTTTCTGAAGTAGATATTGTGAAGAAATTCCCCAAAAGCGAATCCCATACCCCGTGTCTGTGAAGTCGAAGCCAAACTTATTCTTAATTATCTAATCACAAAAATATATTTATGTAATAAGTGTTTTGTGTTACTATCTTTTTCGTTTAGTGACTAAAATTTTCCAGATGGAATATAATATTACTTTCCAATTTTAGGTGCATTTTTGAAGTCGGTTTTATTTTTTTATACATTTTTTTATTTCATCCTTTTTAGTTCTATTTATATGAGTTTTATTTTAAAAGTCACATTTAACAAATAACCATATATATCTATGTAAATTCCTGATAAAATTGTGAACGCTTTTATTACGACGAATAAATATTTAATATAGCGTCATACTTTTTACAATATGCTGGCTGTGGGACCACTCGAGCAATATCCCGAATATTCCCTGAAAATTTCATCCAAATTGTTGAAACCATCGCAAAGTAATCGTTGTACATATTTAAAAAAATGCATAGAGTAAAATTGATTACCTTCTTTTTTTAATTCTGTTAAAAATTGCATTAATATTTGTGACATGGCCAGCTAAACAAAATAAAGGAAATGCCTGTAGATCCACCATTTTTTGTCCAATTGTAAATAATAAAAACTGACATTCATAGAATTTAAAGTTTTATCGGAATGTAAAAATGCTTAGATGGCACAACTTCTGATATATTTATAACATGCCTAAGATAAAGCTAGAATATACTTCCACAAATAAGCATTTAGTATGATCAATTTTTTTGAAATTATATGGGCTCATTATTTAAATATAATATGAAGTTTTATTTTTTCGTTTTCTTTTTAAATTTCAAATAGCATAAGTTTACCAGTACCTGGTTATTTTTTTAAGTAGTGCCATATCTATTTCATTCGTTTCTTTTTTTTTTTTAATAAGAGTATTAATGTTTTTGAAAGTAATTAGGAATTCTCTTTATTTTTGGTACGCCCAGGGACTACCATTCTGTAATAAGATCACCAACAAGATATAAGCTCTAGAAAGTAAGAAAAGGATATCATCTTGGACTGTGTCATTGATTAAAATCTGGCCTTCTTACCAACTACACCGATTCAGTTATTGCCAGGGGCGAGGCAAGTGAAAATAACCCCTTTGTGAGTTAAGAAAACTGACTACATCATAAGAAGATAACATTTACTGTAATGTGTTTTAAATAAAGTTTATCTTTAATATAATCTTAGATTTAGATTTATTCTGAACATAAGCTATGTAAGCTGTTATTCACCATTTTGTCAAGTAGGTTTTATTTATGCCATTACAATGTGTCTGACTTATTTATGAATAGACTTTTACTTCTTAAAACTTTTTATTTCTTTGAACTTTTTATTATTTTTTATTGATGTAATTGAATAAATTAGTTTTCTTTACATTAAGAGTCAGTTTAAAATTATCCAAAAACCATTTAAACATTTAATTATTCATGTCCTTAATTAATAAATCCTACACTTCTTCCCATATTTTACTGGGGAAAATCAAAATGGAGTCATCAACATAGGCAACCACTTTACCCCCTTGTGCCAAGATTACAAAGAGTGTTGGATATACATGTTAAAAAGCACAGGACCCAGCACTGTACAGGGTGGGCCAAATTGGACACTTTTAAAGGGAAACTCCCTTTTCTAGAGGAGATAGGCAAAAAGTAATGTCGGTGTCTGGGGCTCAATTTTGACAAAAAACATAGTGGTGGAAACCGCACATCGATATCTCTTACCGTTTCAGAGTTACAGGGTGTTTTTCGAAAATGTGCATTTTTAACAAGTAGCTGTAATTTTTTTCCTATTGATTTTTTTTTGTTTCTGTAAAAACATTTTCAAAGCAACTTTTTACGTAGAATTTAATGGTTTTAGAATAATTTAAAAAAAATTAATAGTTTAATAGGTATAAGCAAAAAAAAATTTTTTTATATGGTACACCCTGTATATTATTGAATAATTGAAAAGAGCTTAAAATTACCTTTCCGAAAACATAGCTTACTTGATATTTTGCTCAAGTTCTCTTTGAAATAGAGAGTTTTTTATAGTTTACTCATTTTAAACCAAGTAGGCTTTGGACGCACGCGGCCTTAAATAAGAAACAATTGCGTACTGCTACTAGTAGTTACTTAGCAAAAAAGTGTATTATTTACAACGAAATCATTTATTATTTATAATTTAAAAACAAATAACAAATTTAGAAAAAGGTTAATTAAAATTAAAAAAAATTAAATTAAAAAATTAAAATAATAATACGAAATAGTAATAAAAGATTTTTCCTACAGGAGGTTTTCAAAATGTCGACCGTTTTCTCTTATGCACAGACGGCATCGTTTCATCACACTCTTTGCAGAATTCATTAATTCAAGAGGGGTGAGAGATGCAAACCCTCGCATAACTGCGACTTCTAAATCTTCTCTTGTATTTATGGGCAATTGAAAAATAACGTTCTTTAGTCTTCCCCAAAGATAAAAATCCATAGGGGTTAGGTCCGGCGACCTCGCTGGCCAACGATTAGGACCTTGGTTACCTATCCAATTATTTTGAAAGTTAACGGCTAGAAAATTGCTGATGATTTCAGCATTGTGTGGCGGTGCCCCGTCTTGTTGGAAGAAAATGTTACGGTGTGCCATTAAGGGTAAATCATCAATGAGAGGTTCTATTTGTTGTTGTAATATTTGTAGATACCGTTGAGAGGTGAGAGTTCCATCATAAATTATTGGCCCAATAATCCTACCCCTAAATATACCTGCCCATACATTAAATCCAAATCTTCCCTGATTTCTTACCTCTACTATTGAATGAGGATTTTCCTGTGCCCAAGTATAGGAGTTATACCGATTGAAAATACCGGCACTGCTTATATATGCTTCATCTATCCAAATACAATTTAACGGAAAATCGCGTACTTCATTACATTTTTCTAAAAACCAGTGGCAAAAAACTATGCGGCGTCCAAAATCTCCGGGTCTAAGGTGATGCACTTTTCTGGTTCTATATGGTTTAAAATTATGTTTCTTTAAACTTCGTCGAATGTTACTTCGTCCCAGTCCTGTTACTGTAGTCAGTTTTCGTGTGGATGTTTTGGGATTATTTTGAACGGCTCCTAAAATTACTATTTCTTCTAACTCTTTATCTCTGTTTGCTGCATACTGTTTTGGTCTATTTTTCTTAAACTGGCCACTATTAATTAAATTGTAACGCAATCTTCCGAAGATGTCTTTAAAAGGTTGCCTTCTCTCTGGATATCGTTCGTGGTACAAATTACTTGCTACCTGTGCATTCTGTCCGGCTTCTATAAAACACACTATCATATCCCATTTTTCATAATTGTCAAATTCCATTTTAAATTTAATTAAAAGCCTAAACCGGCCTAAACTAAAACAAAGCGTCGATCGTCGATACAGCCAAAATGGCTAAAATAACAATTTGACAACTACTTACGCAATTGTTTCTTATTTAAGGCCGCGTGCGTCCAAAGCCTACTTGGTTTAAAATGAGTAAACTATAAAAAACTCTCTATTTCAAAGAGAACTTGAGCAAAATATCAAGTGTGCTATGTTTTCGGAAAGGTAATTTTAAGCTCTTTTCAATTATTCAATAATATACAGGGTGTACCATATAAAAAAATTTTTTTTTTGCTTATACCTATTAAACTATTAATTTTTTTTAAATTATTCTAAAACCATTAAATTCTACGTAAAAAGTTGCTTTGAAAATGTTTTTACAGAAACAAAAAAAAATCAATAGGAAAAAAATTACAGCTACTTGTTAAAAATGCACATTTTCGAAAAACACCCTGTAACTCTGAAACGGTAAGAGATATCGATGTGCGGTTTCCACCACTATGTTTTTTGTCAAAATTGAGCCCCAGACACCGACATTACTTTTTGCCTATCTCCTCTAGAAAAGGGAGTTTCCCTTTAAAAGTGTCCAATTTGGCCCACCCTGTACCTGATGGTACTCCAATTTTGATTTCTTTAGGCTGACTCAAAGCTCCTCCTACTTTAACATAATTAGATACATTTTGAAAACATTCAACACGGATCCTACACATCATATAGCTATCCACAATGTCCAGTAGCATAGCCTGAGGGATTGTGTTAAAATGCCTCACAATAATTAGAAACTTACACAGATGTTTAACTTTTAGAAATATTTGTGATTAAATACACAAAATGATTTAAAGTATATCATTTTTTAAAATATAGCTATTATTATTACATCCAACTCTCTACATAAACTTAAATTAAAGTTATCATAGCAAAAATACAGTTGTCTGTATTTTAAAAACAAGACAATCTATCTTGTTAATCTTTTCAAAATTTGAAAGCTTGCTTCTTTAGCTTTAAGAATCCAGTTATTTTGATTACTTCTTCAATTCGTTAAAAATAGTTCGTTCACACTTTTAATCTTGCTTCAAAAACCACCTGTCATATTTAGTCAAAAAGAGGGGTTTATTCCTAGTTATTATTATATTATATTTATTTTAGCACTTATATTTTACTTCTAGTTTTAGTATCTGAGTTTTATTACCTGACTGTATTAAATATTTTAAGTTTCATTACTTAACTATTTTTCTATGTTTTTTTCTGTTTGTGAATATTAAGTGTATTTTCTTTTGTAAAATTATGTTTTTTTGTTTATATAATAATATATTAAATAAATACAAACATTGTGAATTTGTAAACTAGCAAAATGCTAAATAAAGGATAATAATGTAATATACTCAATATACCATTGTCTGTATCTGTATGTGCATCATTTTAAAATTATCATATTAAAATTGTGACAATTAAAATCGAAGGCATCAATATCAATGAAACTTGACAACACAGCAGGCCTATTTAAAGAATTGTTAGCCAGTAGCGTAGCCCGCCAATTCGGTATTTAAAGTGTCGGGCTAGCGCCGCATTCCGATCTGTCGGGATTTCGACTGTTAGGGCCAGTGAAGTTTGGGTCCATTAACTGTTTGGGCCGGTGTAATTTAGGGGAAAATACCTACCTTGGGGATCGATTTTAGTAGACCTTAACTATTTTATTATGAACGTTAAAGTTGCCCAGGATAATAATTTCAGAGGAAGGGACTTTAGAGATTAGGAAAGTCAGTAGCAGCAAGAGAGTCGAGGAGCTTGTTGAATGAATCGTCTGAGGAAGATAGATAGATAGATAGATACAACAAATAAATTTAGTGGAAGTTCTGAGGCCTGGTTTGAGCCACAGAAATTGGATCAAGATTCGGAAATCTTGTACAGGACATACTACTAAGAACGTAAACGCGAATTTTGCATTTTTACAACTAATTTTCGATTCGGTTAGGTAGAGAATATGAGGCTTGCAAGATTAGAAATAGAGATGAACAGAGTTGAGGTTTTTACTCAAGCTTCAGATAGTGATCAATGAGAAATAAAATTTCGATGGTGCAGCATGTACTTCTCACTCGGGGATCCGAATGAAGAGATATTTTGACTCCGGAATATTTTACTTGAGGAACACCCATTATTTTTTCAGATCTTCTCGTTTCAGGGTTCCTAGATGACAAAAAACATGTTTTCTCAATTCCGTCAGTCTGTCTGTTCGCGGCGTAGCTAAAAAAACTACTTATCCGATTGACTTCAAATGTTGTAACATTTTGGTAAAAATCCAATATAGCTAAACAAAATGGCGGCCTAGTGAATTGTTAAAAAATTATTATTAAAAAATCTATTCATCCACTTTATCTCAGATTTTGTAAAAACATCTAGTATTATATTGGAATTACCTGGTAACATTTTGGTTCGAATACAAGATGGCGGTACAAAATGGCGGCTTAATAAAATATTTAAAAATTCAGTCTGAAAAACTGCTTAATGGTTTAATTTCAAATAGTGTGCCATAACTAATTGTAGTATAGGGATCAACTAGTAAAATAGTGACACTAATTCAAGATAGTCCAACAAAATGGCGGCCAAATAAAATGTTTGTAATCGTGAAAAAATCACCCACTCAGGTTTTACACATCTCTACGTTTTAGCGTCGCTAGATGCCAAAAATATATTTTATTAACTCTGTCGCTTCACCTGTCGGTCTGTCTATTTGTCTCTCAGTTCGAAGCATAGGTTAAAGACTACTTACCCGATTGACTTCAAATTTTGGTCCAAAATTAAGGGTCAAATGGGGATCATCTGGTAACATTATGGTAAAAATACAATATGGCATGGCGAAACAAAATGGAAATTATTATTAAAAACTGTTCATCCAATTTATCTCAAATTTTGCAAAAACCTTAAGTATTATGTTGGAATCAACTGGTAACATTTTGCTACGAATCCAAGATGGCGGAACAAAATGGCGGCTTAATAAAATATTTAAAAATTCAGCCTGAAAAACTGTTTAATGGTTTGATTTCAAATTGTGTGCCATAACTAATTGTAGCATAGGGATCAACTAGTAAAATAGTGGAATTAATTCAAGATGGCCGAATAAAATAGCGCCCATTTAAATATTTATAATCGTGAAAAATCACCCTCTCAGATTTTACACATCTTTATGTTTTAGCGTCCCTGCCAAAAAACATGTTTATCAATTCCGTCGGCCTATCTGTCGGTCTGTCTGTCTATCTTTCAGTTCGCGACGTAGCGTTAACACTACTTACCCCGATTGAATTTTGACCAAAAATTAAGGGTCATGTGGGGATTACCTGGTAATATTTTGGTAAAATCCAATTGGTACATTATTTGAAGTTAAGATCCAGTAAAAAAAACAAGTATTTTTTTAAATTGTCGACGTTTTACAACTTAATTGTTGCACTCTCAGGACATATATAGATCCTATATCCTATATGAAACCCATATCAGTCTTTACCTACTCCGTTGGTTGGCATATATTTCTCACATATTAAGTTTCTAAATGGTTTTCGTTAACAATCCTCTTGATATTATGTTAGAGTGGTGCGTTATTTGGGGTTAGGAAAACCATTTAAAATACTTATTTTAAATTGTCGACGTTTCGCAACTTTATTGTTGCATCCTCAGGACACATATTGATTCTATATCCTGCATGAATCCCATATTTTCAGTCTATACTTACTACGTTGGTCCGCAGATATTTCCCAGATATTAAGCTTTTAAATGGTTTTCGTTAACGATCCTCTTGTTTTTATGTTATCGTGGTGTATTATTTGGGGTTAGGATCCAGACGATATATGTAACAAATATACAGTGTGTCTCAGATTCGCTTCTCTATACAGTGATCTCGGCTCCTATTATACCTACAGCAAAGGTTAAATGGGGAAAGTTTTAGAGGAAACTTATTGCATTCGATATCCGGCTTCAGATTTACGATCGATCAATTGTTTTTGGAAATATCGGGGAAAAACCGAAAATGGCGGATTTCGTTTTTCGCCAGTATATCCAGAACGGTAAATTTGACAGCTGCCAAAATGTGACATTATTCGGACACATTTTTAAGACAAATAGGATGGCGTATACGACACGTCTTCATTGTTTTTTGTTAATCCGCAACCCGTCTCCACTTTAATTTTTCTTATGGCCGCCATATTGGATATTTCGATTTTTGGAAAGAGCCTAAAATTTCCAGTCTAGTGATATCACACAAGTGCATTAAAGATTTTAGTGTCATTGAAATATTACACTTCGTAAAGTTAGGTTTCAGCTTTTTCTAAGGAGGCCATGATTTAAAGTAATGTTAGATCTCAATGGTTTTTTAAGGAGGCCATGATTTATCCCAATAAAATCATAAATCTGACACATAAATTGTCAAAACCTATAGAAAATGGCCGGCATTCCGTATTCAAATGAAGAAAAGGTTGATATGTTAGTTCTGTACTTTCAATCAAACAGAAACGCCGATGTTACCTCAGCAAGGTATTTGGAGATGTACCCCGAACGACGGCAGCCTCATAAAACCCAGTTCAGGAAAATCGTAGTTAATTTAATTAACCATCGTGCCTTCGAACAACCTAGAAGCGGATACAATAATAACAATGAAAATCGAGACAGAAACATTTTACAAGCTATCAACGAAAACCCTAGTGCATCGGTAAGAACTGTAGAACAGGAAACTAATGTGCTAAAATCAACAGTACAGAGAGTTTTAAAAAAGAATAAGTACCATCCATACAAACCCATAATAGTACAAGGACTTAAGGAAACTGATTTTCCAAGACGACTACAGTTCTATGAGTGGTATACTAGGAGATATAATGAAAATCCTGATTTTGTAAATCATGTCTTGTGGTCCGATGAGAGCAGGTTCACGAATTATGGAGTCTTTAATAGGCACAACCGTCATTATTGGGCTGTGCAAAATCCTCACGAAGTGGCAGAGAAACGTCTACAGATCAGATTTGGAAGTAACGTTTGGTGTGGGATCATTGGTAAGTTAATCTAACCAATCTTTTTTAAATAGGCACCAAATGATGGCCAAATAATAATCTTTTTTTTTTCGTTTAATTCTTTAATGATACTAAAAGAGTATAATCTAATAAAAAAAAGTAAAACGTTCTACTGTAGTCAGTCAACTTACTTTTTTGATATTGTATTACATTTTTATTCAATCATTTTGTATTGTAGTTTCGAAGAACCTATAAAAATAGAATTGGGTTCTATAAATGTATTAACACTATCTAAATTTTCTGCAGATTTAGCTAATTCTCTAAAATTATTTTGATTGTCTGAATTTAATGATTTATTACCCTGGAAGCCTAGTTCTTGCGTTATGAAAAAAATACCATATTAATCAAATGTCGAATTATTTTTCGATTTTCATTATGATTTATAGAAGGGCGTTCAGCTGTATTTCCGAATAATTTAAATTTTAAAGCGCAAGGGGTTTGTTCTTTTGATATTTTATGTTTTATTAAGGTATGGTGTACTTCTTTAAGATTATTATATCACTGCAATAAATTGATTAGTATTTCCGAAATTAATATGCAATACCAACAAAGTAATTTATTACGGCTATTACTTCCCGCTAACCAAATATGTTTTTCTTTTTCATAATAAAGCTGAATAGGTTTCAACTGTATACAAGCTCATTCATTACGGCATGGTTCGATAATTATTTTTGGAAAGAAAATATCTACTTTTAATATAAAGATAATTTTCCCTTTATAATTTATAGTTTCTAGTACCAGCCGGCCGACCCTGCCGCCCTTGACTGTTGAGCACCTATTTATGAATTATTAATCATTTCAGAAAATGGACTTATTGGACCATTTTTGTTTGACTACAACCTAAACGGGCAGAGGTACCTTGAGCTTTTGGGAAACCAGGTTGTACCAGCCTTACGAGCTATTCTAACGGCAGATGAATTAAGAAGAACTTGCTTTCAACTTTAAATAGTCAAATATCTTGGCCTCCTAGATCCCCTAACCTGTCGCCCTTGGATTTCTACCTCTGGGGTCACACGAAGAATGAAATCTGTGAATTTGTTCCCCCCGTGACCATAGAAATCCTGAGACAAGGAGTTCTGGACCCATTTAGAAATATTAACCGAAATACACTTACCAGGGTTGTACGAAAAACAGTCACTAATTGTCAAAAATGTCTCGATGCGAATGGACGTCATTTTGCAGATTTGTAAATTAATGTTACCCACTTACAAAGTAGTTAAAGTTCATTTAGATTTTTTAAGTGGTTATTTACGTTCATGTTGTATTGAAAATTCAATGCGTTCAATGACAAATAAATCATGGCCTCCTTTAAAAACATTGAAACCTAATTTACGAAGTGTGATATTTTGATGACACTAAAATCTTTAATGCACTTGTGAGATATCACTAGACTGGAAATTTTAGGGTCTTTCCAAAAATCGAAAAATCCAATATGGCGGTCATAAGAAAAATAAAAGTTGAGGCGGGTTGCGGGTTAACAAAAAACAATGAAGACGTGTCGTATACGCCATTTTATTTGTCTTAAAAATGTGTCCCAATAATGTCACATTTTGACAGCTGTTAAATTCACCGTTCTGGATAAACTGGCAAAAAACGAAATCCGCAATTTTCGGTTTTTGACCGATATTTCCCAAACTTATTGATCGATCGTAAATCTGAAACCAGATATCGAATGCAATAAGTTTCTTCTAAAACTTTCCCCATTTAACCTTTGCTGTAGGTATAATAGGAGCCGAGATCCCTATATAGAGAAGCGAATAACTATACCTATATAACGAATACTAGCCTTACGTTACTACACAAATTGATAGAATCGAAAGAACGTTTAGTAAGCTCTGCATTGGGTACTGAAAGAGGTATTACATGTGTTCTATGTATTACATATGGCCTAGTCACGTCGCTAATCTGGTCATGAAATTTTGTTTGTAATAAGCACACTGTTTCCAAGATAAAAATATTAGGCAGAGTAGGAAGCTTATGATTAAGAAACAGAGGTCTGCAGGATGCCTGCCTTTCCACATTACATAAAGCACGCAGTGCTCGCTTATGAAGTATAAAGACAGAATCAAATAAATAACCAGCGCAAGAACCCCAGAAGCAAATGCCGTAACGCAAGTGTGATTCCAAAAGAGCAAAATATACATTCTTTGCTGTGAGAAAATCCAAATCATGGACTGCGACTCGCTAAGCAAAACATCCCTTTGCCACTTTGGTGCAGATGTTTTGTATATGCTGGTCAAACTTCAATTTATTGTCGATATTCAGCCCCAAAAATGTGTTAACCTGAACATTGGTCATTAACTGAGATTCTAAGTACACATCATTTATGTTACATTTGAAGGTCATTAGATTAGTTTTTGATATATTAAGGGACAAGCGATTTGCATTACACCACTCTTTGATTATTGCCAAGTCCTCAGTCATTACATCTTCTAGAAGATCCTTTTTTTTCTGATGCCTTAGATTGTCGTGTCATCATCAAACATTGTGATCTGCCCCGATATGTTTACACCAGCAAGATCGTTGATGATGAAAACCGATCCCTGCGAAACACCAGTCTCGATGGAAAGAAGATCAGATTCCACGTTGTTAACTATTACGCATTGTACGCGCTGAGACAGGTAAGAGGCAAACCAAGACAATGACGCGTCTCCAAAATCATATATCTTTAACTTACTACTTACTTACGCGATCTACATAATCAAATGCTTTGGACAGATTGTAGAACACTGCCACAGCACCCTCACCATCATTTAAACTAATATACAGATTCTCCAAAAATTTATATGTAGCGTCATTTGTGTTTTTTGACGATTGAACACCAAATTAAGAGGCATTGAGTAATCCGATGTCATTCAAGTAATCAACAAGGCGCTTTTTAACCAATTTTTCAGTTATTTTAGATAATGTGGGAATTAAAGAAATAGGTCTAAAGTGCGAAGGTTCCTCAAGATCTCTACCTTTAAAAATTGGTATAACTCTAGCCTTTTTTAAACACTTGGGAAAGTTCCCTGTTAAGAAAGATACGTTAATGGCTCCCACTAGAGCATGAAGCATGTTATCTAGTAACACACGGAAAACCCTTAACGATATATTGTCCCAACCAGACGAATTTGCATTTTTAATCTCTGACAGAAAATATTTGTTGGGTGGAGAAGAAACGAATCCTGGATAGAGATGTTTTGCAAATATTCTAGAGCATTTTAAAACAAGCAATATCTCTTGTTAGTTATGTAGAGATTAAGCAATAAAACTGATTTAGGTCATTGCATTTCACACCACATTCACTTGCCACTCTTTCTCTCCCACTCAACTCACTGACAATCTTCCAATTTTCTTTTTGTTTATTTTTAAATTGATTTACTCGCATAGAAAAATAATTTCTTTTTACTATTTTTATAGTGTCTCTATAAACCTTGCTATAAGCGCGGTAATACAACACAAACCTCTCACTATGCAAGCAGTATTTACGCAGTTTGTGAAGTAAGCGCATATTACGTGCTGACACCTTAAGACCTCGTGTAAACCAAGACTTGCGGCTTCTTCTTTTAATTATTAGTTATCATTAATATTAGTTATTACTAATCAGTTAAACAAGGTCAAAATTATACAAACTGTAAATAAAGAAAAACTCCCAAACATCCTAAAACAGCTTGAAATTAGAAACTCGTTAACAATTAATCATTTAACAACAAACGATTACCTAAACGTGTTGTGGACACTAGTTAAAATGACCCTTTTATTAGGGCAGCGAAGCCTTATTGATTAGGGTAATAAATGTCTGTTTAAACATATCATCGTAGGAATTTTTTATTTGTTATTTGTTATTTGTAACTACCCATTTTCAGTTGCTTTGACACTGCAGCGGCAACAACCACCCGTTACAATATAGAATGTATACTAATTGGAGCTCCCCAAGTGGAAAGACTACGAAAACTAGACCTGCGCCGTATCGATAGGATGCATATCTGGTAAGTGTAATCTGTGGTATTACCGGAAATAAACACCGCGTCTTTTTTAATATATACTTTACTATAATCTTTTTATACACTGTAAGATATAAATGAAGTGTTTCTTTTTTAGAAAATCGCGGACAAATGTTTTCTACTGAATCAAACGTATACAAAGAGCTTTACGAAAATGGAGCCACAAGGAAAAAACAGTTATAATAAAAATGAACACGAAACCGACAGTAAAGAAAATATTATAGAAATTATATCTACGGACAGTGAGACGGAAGATGAAGAGACCAGTGTAACCCACATCCAGATCGTCTCGAAATCGCCAGGATATCAGAGATCTGTTAACGTTATTTGGTATCACTACAATATCAATAAGGCCGATGTGGATCGGGAGGATCGTGAAGCCATAATTGTTTATCGGAAGCAATTTGAAGATGGCTATATAGCTTCATACAAAGGCTACCAGTACGAATTATTGTTGTCGACTGGGTATAAAACTGCGCTTACGTTTAGATGTATCAAAGCACCGAACTGTCCCGCTGCTCTGTTTATTAAGGAAAACAACTATGTCTATGAGGCATTTGAACATAAATGCGAGAGCACAATAGATGCCTTTAATTTGGACCACTTTTCGGTATATATTGGTATGACATACACTGTTGTTGATGTTATATGGTACGAACGAAATTATTTACCAGAGGAAAACAACTACCGTTTGTTATTGTTAGACAAACTCGTTTTAATCTTATATGGGGTCGATAATCTGGCCGGCAAAAAGGCGTTTTATAATGGATATCAGTACGTACAAAGCATTGTATCAAAAGATTTTTTTGAGTACGGATGTCCGTTCCTTGTGTGCGGGGCCGTTTTAAAACTAAGTCGGGCAGGCATTTTTAAAAAGTGTCTTTTAGACATCAGCCCTCATACGTGTCAACAAAAAACGACAAACAAACAAGTTTCGGTGGTTGATCCATCATTGGTACCAGTAGGATTTAAAGCAATTGTACGGATTGATTATCGTACCTATAACCAACTAGATTTTTTTTTGAAAATTGATCGGTTTCTTCCATCTCAGGTCTTGACGCCACTTTACGTCAGTTATGAGGAAACGTCAGTTTGTTACCAGAATTTTCAGTATACATTCGAAAAAGAGAATGCCTCATATTGTCGAAGGTACGTATGTAAAAATAAATGGTGCAGAGCAGAAATACAGGTAGATATAAATTTTATAGCTGTCCTTGAAACGACTACGCATTTTTGTGATAAAGGAAGTAAGAATGGGAAAAGCTGCTTTTGCAATTTGGCTAAAGTTAGCGATTTACCTGACGGGATATTAAAAAAAAATTTATTAGTTTCCCTTCAATCTGATGAAAATAATCTCAAAGAAAAAACTTTGAGTGGCCCAGCAGCTACATCTGTATCCAAATCCGTTTACAAGCTTGGAAAATACAAACACGTACTTTTAAATGACACTTGTGCCAATTTAGAACTAAACGACAATGACACCTTAACAGTATTAGTCAGTAGGCATTCAAAACGGTTTGTTTATTACAAAGGATGTACTTATATTCATAGTACCGCTGGTCATTTATGTTTATGCAGTAGGTCTCCATCTTGCGCTGCATCTTTGATAATACTTGTAGCATGTTCTGAGGTAATAGAAGTTGGTGAACATAACTGTAACCGTATTTGCAAACCTTTAAATGCAATCCGTAGCTCTATTGATTGGGCGGCAACAAGAAAACCTGGTCTTCGACTTAATTCAAGCTCACCACTACCTACTCCTAATGTTCCAATCAATGGTTCTGCTATTTGTCTTGAAGATAACTTAAGGGAGTCGCAAGTAAACTCTAATGATTTATCGACTGCAACTATTTATCGAGATGAAACTGGAAAACAAGTTATTAGTTTTAATGGCTATACTTACACCCTTACGGCTGGTTCAATATATTTTTGTAGTAAGTCACGTATATGCCCCGGATCTTTAAAACGCCATCCGATTTATAAATCCCGTTTTGCCGAAGTAGGAGAACATAACTGCATTGCGGAAGTCGCTAAATCTGCTACTCGTTATACGCAGACATCCATCAAATTCCAAATATATTCAGCCGACGCTTTTGAACAAACTGTGGATTCTTTTAAAAATGATCAAACTGTAGTTACAATGCTGGTTGGCGATCCGAATAACCACAATGTCGTCCTTTACAATGGTCATACTTACGTCGACGACAGGAGCCTGAGTTGCGAACGTGGTAGTGACGACACAAATAAGAGTTGTAATTTACTCTATATGTGTGTTAAATCGAACAGATGTTCGGCAGGATTGTGTATGAATAAAGAAAGAACTAACGTGTTCGAGGTGGGATGGCATAATTGTTTGGTTGAAAATGACGTCAATGACGAAAATAAACTGTTTCGGGAGCTACAATCGGTTTCGTTCAGTAATCCACCTTACAAGCATGGCCTCAGCGATAAACAAATAGTAACTAACTTTGTGAAAGGCAGGCAGCTATTTTTCTATCATGGATACACTTATATGGAGTCAGTGGCCGGTTGTTCCCACACGACAGCTTGCAAATCCTTATATATCTGTCAAGACAGAATCAGTTGTTCAGCCGCCATACTTTTTCTTTCTCAAGACGCGGTGCTCCAAGTGGGATTACATAGTTGTGATATTACTAATGATGTAAATTCGTCTGAGAAAACAGTCCCCCAAAATGAGCCTACTCCTAGTTCGTCTTTTGCAAGTTCTGATTCCGTTATGGCATTTGAGGATCCTTTAAAATATAGGTTTCTATTAAAATCGGGTGTCGACAACACAGATTCGATAGTGGGATATATTTCCAATTCTACATATACTCTTAAAACTGAAGAGTCGGCAAATTTAAATGAAAATTTAGAAGACGTCCCCAATCCGGAGGCATCTCTTAATAGACCGCCTATTCTAAATCCAAAAGGAAAAGCAGTAATTCACCTGACGGGATATTATCCAACTTGTAAATCTCGATTTGCCGAAGAAGGAGAACATAACTGCATTGCGGGAGTCGTGAAATCTGCTACTCGTTATACGCAGACATCCATCAAATTTCAAATATATTCCGCCGACGCTTTTGAGCAAACTGTACATTCTTTTAAAAATGATCAAACTGTAGTTACAATGCTGGTTGGCGATCCGAATAACCACAATGTCGTTCTCTACAATGGTCATACTTACGTCGACGACAGGAGCCTGAGTTGCGATCGTGGTAGTGACGACACAAATAAGAGTTGTAATTTACTCTATATGTGTGTTAAATCGAACAGGTGTTCGGCAGGATTGTGTATGAATAAAGAAAGAACTAACGTGTTCGAGGTGGGATGGCATAATTGTTTGGTTGAAAATGACATCAATGACGAAAATAAACTGTTTCGGGAGCTACAACCGGTTTCTTTCAGTAGTCCGCCTTACAAGCATGGCCTCATCGATAAACAAATAGTAACTTACTTTGTAAAAGACAGACAGCTATTTTTCTATTATGGGTACACTTATATGGAGTCAGTAGCCGGTTGTACCAACAACAGGGCTTGCAAATCCTTATATATCTGTCAAGACAGAATCAATTGTTCAGCTGCCATACTTTTTCTTTCCCAAGACGCGGTGCTCGAAGTAGGATTACATAGTTGTGATATTACTACTGATGTAAATTCATCTGAGAAAACAGTCCGCCAAAATGAACCTGCTCCCAGTTCGTCTTTTGCAAGTTCTGATTCCGTTATGGCATTTGAGGATCTTTTAAAATATAGGTTTCTATTAAAATCGAGTGTCGCCAACACAGATTCGATAGTGGGATATATTTCCAATTCTACATATACTGTAAAAACTGAAGAGTTGGCAACTTTAAGTGAAAATTCAGAAAACGTCCCGAATCCTGATCCATCTCTTAATATACCGCCTATTCAAAATTCAAAACGAAAAGCAGTAATTGAAGATGGCTTTAATTCAAAGAGAAATAAAAATGATCATAGATATGAAAATGTGTGTATTATAGATCACCTGGTAAATAAATGTGAGAAGGTCAACATTGAAGATCAATATCAATTCACTGAAACCGGTTCCAACTTTTTGGAGTTTAGGGGTTTTTCATATGCTAGAAGTCGTGTTGGAATAGGACGGAATAATACGTATATTTTTTACAACTGCCTTTCTGCTTTACCTCTCAAATGTAGAGGACGACTTTGTTTGAGAGGAGGGAAAGTGATATGGGCCACTGATCATATTTGTCGAATTATTCAAAGAGAAAGGTTACTAGACCCAGGAGAGTCATCAACGAAATATTTAATTTTATATTACAGTAGAGATGGGGGTACAAAAGAAGTTCTTTTTAAAGGGTTTATATACCGACAAAATAGAAATCCGAAACAATTTTATAATCGGCCAATCATAGCGAATAAAACTGTTGGTCACTGGATTTGCTCTAAGAATCCTGCTTGTGAAGGTGCCGTAGAGATACATACAGGTAATATAAGTTTTGTAGAAGAAATTTGCAAGCATACTTGTTTTACCGGTATAATGACGCACAAAAGCCCTGTAATAGAAATTAATATAAGGCCTGCATCTTCTATTGATGAAATCAACACCATACATACAGACTATAAGAACTCTGTAAAAAATGCTAAACAGGTTTTTTCGGATATAACTCGAGAGTACGAGTTCAGTTTTTTGACTCCAGTTTTTGAAGAAACAGCGGAACATTTGTGTGTAATTTATAAAGGTTATATTTATGCCCACAAAGGCCACACACAGCGTGAAGTGAGGGGCATCAGGGCGAGTTCTTCGGTTCATTCAGAGTGGACATGTATTCAACCCAATTGCGCCGGATCATTGAATTTAGATGACTCTAATCCAACCTTAGCATCAAGTCATGGCTGTTTTAAAACAATATCAGGTGCATTATTGTCTCAGCGGGACGATTCCGGTAACTTCACACCAACAAATGATTTTCTTCCTGTTCGAATTTTCCGTGAATCCAGAGAAAAGAAATATTTAATGTATGCCGGATACATTTACCAGTTGGATGGACAACAACTGATAGGACATTGTGTTTTACTCAAATGTTTTTACGCAGAGCCGTCTGCCTGTAGAGGGACCTTAAGTATAGGAGTAAATATACCTACAACATTTTCAGAACATTTGTGTAGAAAACAAGATTATGACGTAAAAGACGAACTTCTAGATGGTGATGTCATCAACGATTGTATGGAAAAAAATGTGCCAAACGAATATGCGAAGGAAGAATGTAATGACTCAGACATTACAATTAAAGAAGAAGATATTAGAGAGATTGTCACCGATAAGACTGATGAATCAGTTGTACTTGACATGCGATCTGTAACGCCCGATTTATTGCCCATCCATGATGATCAGTCTGGTCAAGATAATTCTGGTATACCTCTTAAAGAAGAATTAACTAATACGATTACCGAAGACTTTAAAGCTATACATTCCGAAAATTATATAATATGCGAAATAAAAGAGGAACCAATGAAAACTGAAGTTATAGACCAAATTTATCAAGACGCGGCAAATTTTAATAATGCTTCTGAGTATGTATTAGAAAACGGTTTGAATACATTAAATCATGGGGGCACTTTTATAGAAGATATAGAAGATGTTATTCCAGCTAGTGTGGTCATATCAATGAAGAAAAATCCTGGAGTGTAGATGGGTTATAAAGCTGATGCTTACCAAGAGAAACTTTTAAAAGGCTAAGGTAATGTGATATTTTATATAAAATACTTAATAGGTGCTCCGCGCCGACGCACAGTGGTTTCTCGGAGATCATTTTTGGCCAAAACTGGGTTATATAATTGTGATTAAAAATATTTTGTGTTTAATTGGTAGAGATTAGGTAAATTACGCTTAAAAATAAAATTTAGTTAGTAAATTACAAGCTATTTGTGTCTTAAATTAACAACAACAAGATATAAATATAAAATATTTAAAAGTATATTACGAATATGTATTATTAAATGAAGTAATTATTAAAAAACAAACAAAAAATCGATATAAAACATTGTTTTCATCGTCAGAATCGGAGAAATCAATATATTTAGGAGCCATAGACGGTAAATGTTCTTTAAATAATTTTATTGTTTCAGGTAAAAAAATTTGTTTATTTTTCTTCGGCATTTTCCTTAAACCTGTGATTAGTGGATCAGAAGATACCAAAAATCTATTTAAAAGATCCTGGTTTGTGGCTGTTCTTGATGTTTTTCGAATAAAATGTTCCCGGTAGTTTTTTGTTGCGAGACTCTTGTGCCTCTTCCGACATCATGCCTATTGGTAGGACTGCGGCAGAAATTATGGATGCGCCATGAATCAAAACCTTGTGAATACTGCTGGGCATGTAATACCACGGATATTTTGATGTCAACAACACCGCTGTCTTTTCGCCATATTCTTTAAATTAAGTTTCATCAATTGGAAATCCCGATGACATAGCTTGTAAAATGCACGCACAACGCTTTACACACTCTTCGTCGATATTTAAGATGTTACCTGTTACTGATGGTTCGGCAAAAAATCTTCTTGCCGTATTCCCGTCATTGCTAGTTCTACCCCCCCCCCTCGCTTTACTTTATCTATATTCAATCCCACGTCGCTTTGATTTGAATTTCTTTCTTTAACACTTTTTTTGGAGTCCAATCGGTATGATAAGTGTATGAAATATTCCATAAATTTTATCCATGCGTGAAGAGTGGATAAACCGTAGTCTAGAGATGATTCCTTTATTGGCCTCTTTTTAACTTTTTCGATGTCGTTCATTATTTTCGGAGTAGCTCCGCAAACATTACATGCTTGATTTAAACTCGTTTTTATCAAAGCAAATTTTTCCATCTATCATTGTCATCTTTAAATCATGTTTCACATCTACATTCGGTCAAATGTAATTCCTCAATTTCTTTCTTCACTGAATTGGATTCTTGCAAAGTCAAAGCTGCAGTTTCTTTTTTAAAAGAAACATGAATTGGCCTACAATATCTAGTGGAGGACGGCCGAGGGTTTTGCCAAAATATTTTTTTTATATTTGGATCAACTTCACTGAATGAAAATAATTGTAGGGTTACGAGTGATGTGAGAAATATATCAGAGTCTGAAGCATTTTCTGTAAGTCTGTTTATATTCGCTGTGACCGGTACTTCCGTCGTAACCCCACTTGTGTATAAAAGTCATTGTAAGGCCGGTATCGACATTTTCAAATACATCTTTTTGAGATAAAATAATTCGCGAAACAGTATGGTCCAAAAGCGCCTGTAGTTGAACCTTTGCATCCAATTGAATGACCTGTATATATACAGAAGATGGATAACAACCTTTGCTTCCAATTTTTTTTTTGACCTTTGCTTCCAATTTTTTTATATAAAAGGGTTTGAAAACATCGAAAATTATTTTAGCTGATCGGGTTGGTGTAGTTTCAAGACCTGTTTTAATTAAATTTAGGTTATCCTTTTTTTGTTCTTTTTTTAAAATTAAGTTCAACGCACCTTTCAATTGATTTTTGTCGTAAGTATGTGCCAGTTCTTGCCTTTTTCTTCGTTTTGACTTATTACTGCTTTCTGTAAATGATTTTTCCTGGTCTTCCAAAAGAAATACTCGGGGTTTGTAGTATATTCATTTGTGGAGAAAAAATTACCTCGCTTAGTAACCACTCATTATTCGATTTCATAAATGTATTTTTGGGACGATTAGCTTTTTTCCAGCATTTTGTTAATTGGTCGTAAATTTCAATTATTTTTTTTACCGGATTTTTGATAGATTTTGCCTCAAATATTTATTCTATTGGCAATTCCATTGTAAACTTGTGAACTTCTTTCAATTGAATTTCCTTTATTTTCAAACCATAAATTAAAAACCTCTAACCTGTGAATGGTTGTGACTCTTTGCGGTTCTGTAAAAAAAATTTTTTTTTTAAGTTTTGTGCAGCACATGATTTGTCTACGACATTGGAGGTAAAATAATCTACAAATTGAGAGCTGTACAAAACCAAGACAAGAAAAACCTTTTCCCTATGACATTTGGAGATTAGAAATGACCGATATCGATGACTAAGGAATGGAGACTGTTAGTATGTTAAACTGTAGGTTTTTAATTTATTTAAGCAAAAAAATTTTGAATAATAATGTTTTTTTCTATTTTTACTGTACGATGTATTTTATTGTAACAAAAATTATTACTGGTGAATACCAACATAAAAGTGTTGATATCTCATAAAACGGCTAAAAGCGGCAGCTATTTTATTTCTCAAAAATATCTTTAGATAATGTTCTTCTAAAAACATCATAAGTTGCAAAAACGGTTGATGACGGAAACATAAATTTTCTCTACCAGAGAAAAACGTTTTAAATATATCAGACATTTTTAACCACGAATAAAACAACCCTTTAAAACGGCTACTATGAAATAAAAATCAAACATTGAATTAACGTTTTAATTTTACTTACGTTGTTCTGCAGCTTCCATATCAAATTTTGTTATAATATTTCCAAATAAACTTAAATAATTACCGATAACTTAAACAATATAATAGAAAAATAATGTGTTTTAAGAGCCTGTTTGTAAAACATTGAAAAGACGCTTCGTTTTGATAGCTGTAGATATTCTTTTGTTTCAGTGTTTTTTATTGTCTAAGCCTACTGGATCTTCTAGTATATTTTCATATTATATTTACTTAGGTTAAAGGGACTTCTAATATAATCCGTATTGGTCATAAATGGTCTCCGAGAAACCACTGTGCGACGCAAAAATTGTATATTTTGAACCTTCCTTACTCAGTCAAAGTATGTTCGACTACCAGGGCGATTCTTTGGATTTAATTTGAGTTAGAATGTTGGTCAAATTTTTATTGATTTGCCTAGTTTAAATTTCAGCTGCAAATTGATCAAATTTAACTTAAGAATCATAGCTTATTCAACCAACAATCTTCTTATTCATTAGGGTCATACTTCGAAACGTCGTTGCGTTTTTGACCTTTTATGATTTCTTTAAAATAATAACTTAATTTAATTAAACTTGTGAGTTTTAACATTAACACCTTGTTTGTGCATCTGGTCATTCTGATATTTTATTCTTAAGACTATTCGACAAAAAATCAAATTTTGATTTATAATTTTCATTTTGTTACCTAGGGTGTCCCAAAAATGGGATATACAGTGACGGAAAATTAATTGGGAAACGAAAATACCGTTGAGTAAGAAATTGGTTTTAGATATTTCGAATATTATAATCATTGTTGCTATTGTTAGGGTGTACATCTATTATTATCGCATTAAACAACCTTATTAAGTTTAAAAAAGAGTTTATTCATTACAAAATTCGAAGAACACTACATTTTTAGGCGACAAACTAGTTGGAAACGTATTTCTGAATCAACATTTTCTAACAAGAAGGCTTATTTTAAAATTGACAACCGTTACCATAGAGTTTTAGTGGGTTGCTGACTTTCGTTCCTGTTAATAATTTAATGTTAATCTTCATTGGAATTTCTGCAAATATGGGTTCGCGAAAAAGTTGTAACGAAAATGAACGTCATGTTATTATTAATCTTCATAGGAAAGGTTATTCTTAACAAAATATTGCAGAAACGATTAATCGTTTCAAAAAGGCGTTTTTTAACTTTGTTCATCATGTTAGGATTCATGGAATCACTAGAACTGTTCCTAGGAATCGACGCACTGTGGGCCAGATTCACCTCAAAATATTGAAAAATTACTAATTGAAGTTATTTGGGAGAAAAAATAATAATGTGATATTTATTCAGAAAACTCAATCTAAAAATATTTTTTTTGTATTTATTTACAGGGTGAGTTAAAAAATGTGGGCTTTTTTCAAAATGAGCATATTTTCTATTATAAACGAATGTCTGCAGCTTTTTTTTGTTTATGTAGCTATTGACTACATAATACCTTGTTAAATTAAAATATTACACAAGTTAAAAATCTGAATATTTTTATTTAAAAATTAGTCAAAGTAACAACAATGAATTTGCAAACTACTCGTTTTGTGTAAAACTTAAATGGTTTCTTGTAAGACAGCTAATTTATATAAAAAAACAGAATTTAAATAGGTAAAAAAATGTAATATTTAAAGTCCTGTGATATGTAGAAGACTATATATATATATATATATATATATATATATATATATATATATATATATATATATATATATACATATATATTAAATGCATTCTTCTTAATTAAAAATCCACTGGCAATTCTTGAAGAATGATATAAAATCGACATATTAAGTTGACATCCAGTCCTGTAATTTTGCTATTTTGCAAAATTTTGAAAAAATTTTGTTGCACAGTTACCATCGTTAGAAGTTCCTTCTCCTTGTTTAGGATGGTTTACAATAATTCCCAATCTTGATCTGAATTCCGTTTAAATTTTGTTCTTTTGCCCTTTAACTATAATTTTATCCTCACCCCTCGCCTGCCATTTTTCTAGAGATAAACCGTAACTAATCTTTAAAAAACATTCGAATGATCTTATCCAAATATGTAGGAATGTTATGCCAAACTTGAGATTGTCGACTTTTATGGGCTTATGTAGCAGTTGTTCTATATTGTTCATTTCAGCAGGTGATGATTTTTTGTGATGAGCAATCTGTGATTGAATTAATCATTTTGGTATTGATCATGGTCAAGCTGATGAGTTATCTTGAGTGATTCTTGTTGATTAGCAAAAAACGTTGGAGTTAAAGCTGCAATTTCGGCTTCCATTTGTGCATATTCTGTTTTAGAAACTTTTATACTTTCTTTTAAAAACTGCATTTTACAAGGACGGCAGTATCACGTAGTCGAAGGTGTTGGATTACTCGAGATCATATTTTTAGTTGATAGTTCAAAGGGACCAAGCACGTTAACAATAGATAGCTTCTCGGATTTTGTTGTAAAAGGGGTATAAATCTGCATTGTTTTCTTTAGCGGTATCTCGAAGTTGTTGATATTGTTTTTTGGATAGTCTAGCATCTACAATTAAATATAGCGCTCTTTCGTTAGTCAACTGATGTACAATTTTACAGCTTTTTTGTTTTACAGGAACATCGGATAAATATGACAATTGTTTAGCCTTCTGCATTCATATCCATTTGCGTCCCAAAAAGTAACTCGTCTGTGTCACATTCACGTAATGTTTCAGTTCTCTTGTATGTAGCCGTATAACTTAACTTAGCAAAATTACTTTTAGGCCTATCAACTGTATTTTTTTTCTGAACACAGGGTAAAGTCAAGGTTTAACCAATTTTTATTTTTTTCTAAAAACGCTCTTTTAGTTCTTTTAACTGCTAACCACTTTTTTCGGAATTGCGTCGAAAATTTTTTTGACAAATATTCTATTTTGGATTTGTTTTCTGTCATACACTTTTGACATATTGCGGACAAGATAGTGTTTTTATTGGCTTATCGATCCATTCCAGCGTCGAAAATTGCTTGGACTTTGATCTCATGAACTTTGGCATCTAAAAAAGTTTATTGTTTTGTTTAGTGGCAGGAAGTTTATATTAATTAATTTTAATTACCAAAAAAGCCCTAAATATTATTTTATATGTACGAAGTTTCCAATATAAACCCTTTTATCTTATGCAGATTGCACGACAATTTTACATGTGACGTAGCACGGCGCATATCGGCAAAAATATTTTTTTGCAAAATGAGGTAAAAGATCCAAGATACTTAAATATATGTCCCCAAAACTGGAGCTCTGCTAATCTCTTTAGATATTCCTATCAAAAAGTGGATTAATTGCTTTATATAAAGAATAATCGAAACCTATCAGCTCTAATTTAATTATAATATTCAAACTTAAATCTAACTCAATAAAACCCTTGTGTTTAAAAGATTTGAACTTACCTCCAAATAGTTCAGCCATGCTTAATATCCCTTACGAAACATAAACTCAGTTTTTCGTAGCTCAACTTTCTCAAACTTCCCATAAATTTTTACAGGTGCACAGAAGAAGTTTCTGTGTTTGACGTTTGCTGCGTTACCACGCGTAACCATGGAAAGTGACAAAACAAACGTTGTTGAATTTAGACATCTCAAAGCCTACTTATTTAAAATAGAGTAATAAAAATGTCAAATTCGAAAAAAACAATTACGGACTTTTTTAATATTTTGAGGTAAATCTGGCCCACAGTGCGACGTCCCAGAAAAACGAGTATGGAAACAGATCGTCGAATTCTTCGCATTTCTAAGGAAGACCCTTACAAATCAGCAGTTGATATTTGGAAAGAAATTTTGTTTGAAAATTCAAGGGAATTTAGTGTTCGTAATCGTTTGAACAAGGCACCACTTTTTGGCATGGTACCTTGGTACTCATCTCAGCCTCACCTTTCTGAAGTGAATCGGAGGAGCGGTTTGGAAATTGCTAGAAATCACCTTCCTTGGAACATTCAACAATGGAAGCAGATACTATGGTCACATGAATCCAAGGTAAATAAAATGGGTTCCGATGGAAAACGTTTTGTTTGGCGTCCACCAAATGAAGAATTTGACCCTCGCTACACCATGAAAACAGTGAAATTTGGTGGTGGTTGTATCATGGCATGGGGCTGCTAGTCTTGGAATGGTATTGGCCCTCTTCATAGAATAACTGGTAAGATGGATCAGTATGAATATATTAACATAATGGAAAACGTGATGCAACTATATGCAGAAGAAAATTTATCTGTACTTTGGAAATTCCAACACGATAATGATCCAAAGTACTCTGCTAGGAGGGTGACTGTCTGGCTTCAGGATAATCATGTAGATGTCTTACAATGGCCAACTGGTAGTACATATCTTAACCTAATAAAAAATCTTTGTATGGTAGTTAAAAGATCTTTCCAAAATTCGGCGAAGTATGAGAGAAGCTTGGACCAGTATTCCACTAGAGACTTGTAGACGTCTAATAATGCCTAGAAGGTGTTTAAAAATAACACTGGCCGACAAGATTTTTCTAACACAGGCCAGCTCATTATTTTCAAAATAGAAATACGCTCCCAATAATAAAAAAAATATTCGGAAAGCCCTAATACGTACAATTTTTAGCCTAATTAGAACCTTTTATATTGGCAGGTAAACAATTTTATTGTGGGGCGGCTAAAATGGGTCCATTTTACAACGGAAAAATTACCTAGGCTAGGTTGTTTACAACATTAGACATAAAATAAATGTTAAACATCACTATTCTGTTGAGTTTCGAATTGAGTGGTTCTCTGTGTATCCATAAGCAAGTGTATGTGAAGACGAGAATGTCGAGTCAAACGCGCCGAAGTTGCAAAATTTCTCCTGACAAATTTTGTTATATTTGTGGAGAATTTCTGGTGAAATCACAAGCTAGGCCATTTTCCCAAAATGTAAAAAAGGCCTATTTTAAATATTTTGGTGTGTTAATTGCGGATCAAGATAAGCGGTGGGCCCCCCATGTGTGCTGTGTTAGTTGTAGTGTATCATTGGTGCAGTGGATGAAGGGAAAGAGAAAAAGTATGCCTTTTGCAGTTCCAATGGTATGTCGAGAACCCACCAATCATTGTGACGATTGTTATTTTTGCCTGACAAAGACTGAAGGTTATTCCAAAAAGGGAAAGCACAATATAGAATATCCAAATTTGCAATCTGCCATACGACCTGTTCCTCATAATGCAAATTTGCCAGTGCCGATGCGCCTTTAAATTGGCAAGCTATTGATTTGGGAGATAATGGAGATAACCCATCATCAGGCAGCTCAGAAGAACAGTGCACCGATCCCACTTTTACCACAGGTCCCAGTTCCGGCGAGCCACATTTGATTGTTCAAAGTGAATTAAATGATTTAGTACGCGATTTGGGGTTATCCAAGCAACAGTCAGAACTTCTGGATTCTCGTCTTAAGGAATGGAACCTATTGGCCAAAGTAACAAAAATTACGAATTTCAGAAAAAGAAATGCTATGTTTTCTGAATTCTACAGTATGGAAAATTCGTTGTGTGCAGGAACTTAATATTGAACATTATCCCCGTGAGTGGCGCTTATTCATAGACTCATCTAAATATAGCTTAAAAGCTGTGTTATTGCATAATGGAAATTTAAAACCCTCTATACCAGTTGCGATTTTAGTGGGACTTCAGGGGGGATTTACAAAATATTGCTGTTTTCTTTGTTTATGGGACAGTCGTGCAATAAATCAGCATTATATAACAAAAATTTGGACAGAAAGAAGCGAATTTCAACCGGGATCTCAAAATGTTAAATTCATACCTCTTGTTGATCCCAAAAATGTCCTTTTGCTTCCTCTTCACATTAAACTTGGGCTGATGAAAAACTTTGTGAAGGCTTTGAATAAAGATGGTGATGGATTTAAATACCCAAGACAAGTCTTTCCCCAGTTAAGTGATGCCAAATTAAAAGAAGGCATTTTTATTGGGCCACAACAAGAAAATTGCTGGACGATGTCAATTTTACGGAAAAGCTTACCATACAAGAACTCATTGCATGGAATTCACTTGTTAATGTAGTAAGAGGATTTTTAGGCAACAATATGGATGAAAATTATGAACCATTAGTTAATGAACTCTTAGATGCCTATAAAGCGCTTGGTGCCAGAATGTCATTAAAAATTCACTTCCTCCATTCCCATCTGTCATTTTTTCCTAAAAATTTGGGAACTGTTAGTGACGAGCAGGGTGAAAGGTTTCACCAAGATATCAGAACAATGGAACAATGTTGGTTTTTGAAGAGAGAAGATAGGGCACCTCATAAACGGAAAAAATAAAGTTTAATTAGTGTTTGAAGTTAATATTTTTCTCGTTTGCTTTTCTCTTAGATGTATGGTATGTTTAATAGGCGAAAACTGTAAACATAGGCAATAAACAAGGTTAAGAATTTTCTGAAATTATTTTTTCTATAGATATTAAGTATCGTAACATTCGATATGGTTCTACAACTCAAACAAGAAAACCCTACATGCAACAACTTTCTATTTGTCATTTTCGTATTTGGATTGTATTAGATTATGCTATTCTGATTTGTTTTGAAATTTTTTTGTCGGCCAGTGTAATTGAAGCCAAAGGAAAAATACTAGGTACTCGCTTGAGACAAAAACTTAAAAGTTGTTAAGAAATGATTCAGAAATACGTTTCCAATTAGTATGCCGCTTAAAAACGTAGTGTTCTTCGAATTATGTAATGAATAACTTATTTTTTAAACTTAATGAGGTTATTTAATTCGATAATATTAGATATACACCCTATCAATTGCAACAATAATTATAATAATGGAAGTATCTTAAACCAATTTCTTACAAGCAACGGTTCAGATTTTCGTAAGGTATCGTTTCCAATTAGTTTGCAGTCACTGTCTTTGAAATACTTTCTAACAGAGTATACCATATTAACCGTTTTTTACGACTTATTCATCCAAAGTTTTTATTCCTTGGCATTTTTTATTAAGGTTACAATAAATAAAAAAAATAAAAATTAAAAAAATTATTCTTTATTGAAGTTACTTAATTTAAGTTTAGTAGATTATTTTTGTTAGATGTTATTAGATTTGAAAATTTATTATACTGCTTACCACGGCTACTCAGTTAGGTTAGTCGGAGACGATTCGAAGGTTCATATTAATTTTCAGACTTTTATGGGCGCCACCAACTTTAGTAGTTGGACATAAAGAGAGAAATAAAGAAAATATAATAGACCGATATACTGTTTTTTAATTAAAGTCTGTAAACCAAAGATTAATTAGGCTTTAATTATAATCCCCAATTAACATAAACTGAAAAGTCAAAAGATAAATAAAAAAGAAAACAAGTAATATGTCAGGTTGTCCCTGTGGACTTTGGGTGTGTGTATTAGGCGTGTGCGTCACCTTAGGAGTCGTCCTACACACTTATTTTCGATCCTATTTTATTATTATCATAACCTTGAGCGCTATTTTTGATTAACAAACGTCCTCTAGTCCGATACATCCGGTTACGAATATATATGCTATACATTTATCTGTAAAAATCTCATTAAAAGAAATTTAGCTATTGAAAAGTTAGGAATACTAGACGTTTTTTGGACAGCTGCAAAAATATTTCTCTAAAACAAATTACGACAGAAAAATTTTCAAACTGGTCTCTTAGAAACACGTCTCCTACAAAAATACAGTCAAACTAATGGCCCTATTTGTAATATTTTCCGCGAAAAACCTCTATAATATTTTTTCTAGCTACTGGGGAAATAGGTGAAAATTTGATTTAAAGGAAAAAGTGCACGCTTTTGGGCACAATTTCTAAATTTATGGAAAAAAAGCCACAATAATTTAACAATTTTCATAGGCTAGGCAATGCTTTTTTGCTTATATTGTATGCATGCCACTGGTGTGATATAGTTTCATTAAATGGACCTTTTCTTGCCGATTAGAAATTTATTAAGTTTGATCCCTTTATCTTTAAAAACAACAGATAGTCAGGGCCCGCTCTAGCTTTTCGGTCAATATGGGCAAAAATAAGATTTGCCGCCCCAAAAATTTATTTGGGAGTCCAGCCCAGGAGTAAAGGAGATGAATGAGGGTATTTGATTAATTTAGATTTTAGGTAAATCTGCACAAAAAATTTTATTATATTCAAAATCAAAACAAATAACAAAAGAGTTAAAACTTAAATATAATTAAAAAAACACTTTTTTGCGAACTTTCAACTCCGCAAAATTTCTAATTACATCCTTTAAATCTAATTTCTCAGCTATAACATGCTCAATAGATATCATAGCTAAGCCATTCAGTCGAGGTTGTGTTGATGTCGACCTTAAAACATTTTTAATTAATTTAAGTTTGGAGAAACTCCTTTCTCCACTAGCAACACTAACTGGTATTGTTAATAAAATCCGTAATGCGATATTAAGGTTTGGTGCGAGGTTTAAATTTGTAATAAATTTGAGCACTTCCGCAGAGCTTTCTTTTTGTCCTAGAAGATTAAACACGACGGGTATCTCATCGGCCAATTCATTTCCATTTAAATCAGATGAATCTCGAGAAGTTAAAATATTTTCTAAATCTTTACAATGGGATAATAAATCTTCTTTTGACATATTTTTTAAATTATAGATGTCATACAGAAACTCAAAATATTTACTATAGTCACTTAGGAGTTTAAAACGGGTGTCTAATGAATTAATTGCTTGATCAATTGTAAAGAAAAAAAAATCTACTTTATATTTTTCTTTAGGATCTTCGAGCACTTCATCTCTATTTTCATAGGGAAACTGAGTTTTTCTTCTTCTAACCCGATGTCTTGGTAATGTTAAGTTAAAATTAGTCTCTGCGTCGATTTCGTTAGCCAGTTCTTTTGCATCAATTAGGACATTATTAAAGGATTCGTCGGTTCTTAGATTAACAAAAAAAGAATGACAATTTTTAATAAGACTTATAGCTAATGATATATCATATTCCTTAGATTGCATCAGTTTGCTGATAGGGTTTATTTGATTTAAGATTTGATACCAAATAATTACCGAACACAAAAAAGTCTTTAAGGCAATTTAATAGACCAGAAGCTTCCACTTTTACTAGGTTGTCAATATCTGCATGTTCATAAATATTTAAAAGAGCATCGTATATGTCACCAATTTGATACCTTAATGGTTTTAAAGCGTCTACTCTACTCTCCCATCTGGTGTCACTTAAAGGCTTTAAAGTTAATCCTTTTACATGCTTTAAAAGAATTGACCATCGTAGAGTTGACGCTGAAAAAAAAACATATATTTTTTGAACCATGTTAAAAAAATTTGTAGCCTCTAGTGATGACTTAGCCATGTCATTTACTACCAAATTTAATATGTGATTACTGCAAGGTACAAAAAATGCCCTGGGATTTCTATTTCTAATTCTAGTCTGCACTCCCGCCTCATCACCTCTCATATTTGCCCCATTGTCATATCCTTGCCCTCTCATATTTTGTACATCTAAACCTATAGTATTTAGTTCATTAATTACTACATTAGACAGTTCTTCACCCGTAGACTTTTCAATTGGAAGAAAACCCAAAAAACTTTCATTAACATCAATGTTGACATCCGTTTCAGATACAGTTATAGAAACATATCTAATTATTAAAGTCATTTGCTCAATTTTACTCACATCAGGAGTGCAATCTAGAATAATAGAATAATATTTTGCTTTTTTAATGGCATTTACAATATAGGATTTTATATTATCGTGAAGAAGCATAATTATTTCATTTTGAATATTTTTTCCAAGGTATGTTGCTTTAACTGCTTCATGTTTCAGGACTCTACGAACATGTTCTTCCATAACCGGATCGAATTTTGCTAATAACTATATTAATTTTAAAAAATTGCCATTATTATATTCATAGAGCTTATTGGTTGTGCCTTGGAAGGGTAAACAATTTTCACAAAGCATTTTTGTTATGGAAACAATACGTAGAAGCACCTCGTACCAATGATTTATTTCTGCATTAGTTAGCCTTTGAGCGGCTGCGTCTATAGTGCGACCTGAATTTAGTCGCTGACTAAGTTCAATCCATGCTTGCTTAGATTTACCATGTCCGCTTGAATTTTCGTGGGTTCTTAAAGTTTCACCAAGGTGCTTCCAATTATTGTAACTATCTTTTGAAAGTGAACTTAAACTACAACCAAACAATTTACAGTAAAAACAAAAAACTGAGTTTTTAGAAATAGAGTAAACAAGCCAGTCTCTTAGGACTTGTTCTCCATTTTTTAACACTCGATAATAGTAACTAGAACTAAATTTACGACCTTTATTGTCGGATAAAAATGAATAATTAATTAAACGCTTAGCTGGTCCCTCCCTGACTAAAAATAACCTTTCTGCATCTCCCAAGATTTGAGGCCATGTTCCTGGATCAGAAGATATATTTTCGACACGGTCATTATTTTCGATAGTGTCGTTAGTATCGTAACTTTCATTGCGCTCGATCGACGAACCATCATTACTGTTACTAGTCTCAGTCTCCTTGCCCACTACATTCACCATAGCGTTATCAGGATTTTCATCATTTTCCGATGTTGACACCTTACTCGTAGTTGGACCAGTTTGTAAAAAATGTGCCAATGCCCCAGCTTGTTTTTGTAGATGGGTTTGTTTTTCTATCCTCTTTTTTTTATACTGAAAACCAGATAGTCTTTTCCTTGCGTCAGACATTCTATAATACAGTTATTTATTTGATAAAAAAAAATCAAATTACAAAATTGTCACTTTTTTAAGAAAGATTTGATTGGCTGTTACGCAATAGTTAGGATAATTTTATATTTAAAAAAGTTAAAAATTAAAAAAAATACTTTAACATTTTTTGTATATCACAACAATGTCGAAAATCTACCACATAATGTTATGATTTTATACAAAAATGAAAAGCATTTGAGGAAAACATTATGTGGTAGATTTCCGACATTGTTGTTTGTTGTGATATACAAAAAATGTTAAGGTATTTTTTTAATTTTTAACTTTTATAAAATTATCCCAACTACTGCGTAACAGCCAATCAAATATTTCTTAAAAAATTTCTATCGCAGTAAATAAATTGATATTAAACTAAAAAATTGTCACTTACCTTAAACAACAGAAAAAGTTTTCCAATACATTCACTGAACAATATTCATATTTTGGCAACAACGCATGCAACGGAAACTGTTCTTAATTATACATAGATAATAATATTATTCATTATTCATATAAATCCATTAATAAAAACTTTAGCACTAGACCCATCAACTTAAAGAGGGTGCGCCCTACAGATCGAACAAGCACCAAACACAATTAGAAATAGAAATTAATAAGTAATAAATAGGTACCAGACACCAACGCATCGATCACAAAGGGTGCAGGTGACTTATTAGCATCTCATTGGACGCCCGAAAAAACCGCGTCGTCCGTTGCTATTGCGACCGGCATTTTTCTGCGAAACTATTCGCGTGCCGAACGTCTCATCTTTTTTATTAAGGTGCGTATCCACCAAGCGCGCAAAATGTTTGCGATTGTAAGCGAACATTTTCAATCTTAAGAAAATATGATTGTTAGAAATGCTTACAATGGACAAAAAATTATATTGGCTCCCAATCGCCGCTTAATTTATTTTTATTAAATTGTTTTCAAGCTAAAAATGCCGCCCCAAATTTAGCCGCTCCGGGCAAATGCCCGGGTTGCCCCCCCCCTAGAGCGGGCCCTGCAGATAGTATTGACAAAAATTCTGCCATAAGAAGCAGTGTATTGGACGACAGAACGTTCTAACACGGAAATTTGAAGCCAGTATTCTACTGGCTTCACACTGCCTCTTATGGCAGGGTTTTTGTCAATTTTCACGATTATCTTCAAAGATAAAGGTATCACACGTAGTATATTTCTAATCAGCAAGTAAATACCCAGTTAATGAAACAATAGAGTAAGTTCGGGTAATATGGAATACCATTTATTTTTTTTCACTATGAAAATAAAATCTTTGGGGTATTTCTTATAAGTACTTTATAACCATTTTTGAATAGAAAAAAAACATTCTGATTAAGGAAGGAAAATTAAGAATTAGTCATTTCTATCGGTCAAATAAAAGTGGAGGGTAATATGGGATTAGCATATGGGGTAATAAGGGATAGGGTAAATATTAAAGAAAACTAAACGAACATGATTTTAATTCTTAAACGTATACATTTTTATAAAAAAACAACTAATCATATAATTAATTATTTGCAAAAGTCACATACAAACACATCAGCTTCCATAAGTGAGCACGCTTCATGCGCCCAGCCGTTGCAAATTGCACATTGCACCCATATCTCTCTGCTCTTGCTAGTTGCGAACTGTTCTTGACAAAAAATACACTCTGTGTCATCACCGGCCGACTTTTTTCTGACAAAAGATGATAGTGGTATATCATCATCAGAGGAGGTTTCCAAATCAACCTCTTTCTGGCTAACTAGGGATGATAAGAGTAAATCATCATCAGATGATGCGGGTGATAAAGTTGATGGTAAATCCTGCTTCTTTCTGACAGAACGGGAACTTGGACCAGTTTTCTTGATTATTTTTCGCTTTTCCTTGATAGAACAGGAACTAGGACCAGCTTTATCAACAATATTTCTTTTAACTTTATCACGCGATGTGCTCATAGATTCCTCTAGTTCGTCCTTATTGGGTGTTGAGGTAATCACCTTTGCCCGAGCAGGTTTTCTTCCCCTAGTGCCAATTTTCTTTTTAAGTTCTGGTATAGGCTCGATATCCTTGGGAAGAATACTTGGTTGTAAATCGAAGTCTGGTCCCTTCGTTTACAGACGAATCTCCTGTTACATGATGTGCGCCATGGTGTTTTTGGGCTTCGTGAAGAAATTCTTCGTCAGAAAAAATATCCCGGCGAATCGGATATATCCCAGTTGTGCTAAATCCTTTTATTGATCTTTCTGCAGTCTGGATTTTTAAAAAGGCCCTTCCAAATAGCTCGCTCATATCATAATGTGTCACGGCTCTATTATGGTCACGCATAAAGATTCTGATTTCTTCATTGTAAAACGTTTTTAGGGCACCCATAACGGTTTTATCGAGTGGCTGCATTTTGTGGGAAGTATGCGGTGGCAAGCATAAAATCGTTATAAAACTCTCTCGAGCTTTTATAACCACATCCAAATTTCTCGTATGAGTGTGATGGCCATCTAATATAAGAAGAACTGGATTACCTTCGCTGGGTTTTACTTTTTCCAAAAAATGTTGGAACCACTTAGTAAATAAGTCGGTTTGTATCCATCCTGAAGGGTGAAAGGCAAATAGCGTTCCTGGAGGAGCTCCCTTCTTCAGCTGCTCACTTGCATTTTTACGAGGGAAAATAATCATGGGTGGCACGAACCCACCTGCAGCATTCATACATAAAACTGCTGTCACTAAAGAGCCTCGCTCAGCCGATGTTAGTGCACCCACTTGTCGTTTGCCCTTCTTTGAAATAACCACGGGACATTTTGATTGTACAATGCATAGTCCCGTTTCATCAACGTTGTAAATTCTATCAGCGGGAAAATTATTTTCTTCCATAACTTGCTCAAGAAGGTCAAAAAACTCGTTGACACTTTCCTTGTTGAAACCAAGAGCTCTATTCAAAGAAGTTCCAGTTGGTTTTCGAAAACTTAATTTATTTTTATGTCTTTTCATAAAAGAGTATAGCCAATCTTTTCCGGCGGACTCGCGTAATAATAAAAACGGATGTGCCAGATTGTTACGGCGCTGAAAAGCCATAGTTCTTAAATCGTTTCGAGTTAAACCAAAATACTTCTGATCCATAAGCAACAAATATTCTACAAGTTCCCTTTTCAATTCCGGTGGCAACACTGGTTTCCTGCCCAAAGTAGTTTTACAAACTGTGTCAGGAGAACCCTCCTTCTTACACAAACGGTGAAGTGTAGCACGAGGGACATTATAACGTTTTGCAGCAGACAAATAGCCTAAACTGTTGCTCTTAACCGCTTCTATGGCTTTTTGCATATTGTCAGAATCCCATTGTTTTCTTTTTTTTGCAGACATAGTGCCTACAAAAAAAAATTACACTTTAGAACTTTAACTAAAACCATCGGGTAATATGGGATACCCCAATATGAGGATAATATGGAATATTCCATAATACCCGAAACACCTGTTACAAAAAAAATACACGCTAACCATTTGTTTTGAAAAATAATTTTCTCACAACCCTATCAAAAATTAGCTTTAACATTAGGATAGACTTACCTGACAGAATAAACAATAATTTTGAAAAATTAACAGCACTGCAGAAACTTGAAGATCTATTCTACAAAATTTTGCATAAACGATTAATAAAGTATGGCGTTTTGCATGCACCAGAACGGCAACTGTTGAAACCTGTTGACGTTATTTTTCGTTTAGGGTTATATTGAAATTAGTGTGGCCTTAAAAATGTAGATGTGGCCACCTACAAGAAATTAAAGAGCTATTCCATATTAGTCATACTATTCCATATTACCCGAAATTACTCTATTAGTCCATGCCGATTTTGTTAATTTCCAATAATCATTTATTGATTTGTTTAGCAAATCCTGGCGGTTTAGATAAAACTATAAAGTTTCTGTATTTAACATATTTTCTATCTTTTAAAATAAAGTTTGTAGATCTCGTTGAAAACACAAACAAAACCTCTGTATCTGTATATTGTGTAGTTAAAAAATGGTTATTATTATGGTTTCGAGACGAGACGACACAGGGGGGAGGGATATGTTCACAGAGAAATCAAAGGGTTTACGATTAAGCCAGATCATGAGTGGTCATCAGAAAAATGGCGAGCAGATTAGGTATGTGATTTTGGCGAAAACGTCAGCTAAACTGTTCTTTTTAGAACGACAGTATTGAACGGATGTACACCCGGAATGAAAACACATTTCATAAAATATATATATATATATATATATATATATATATATATATATATATATATATATATATACGTAGGAAGATTTTCTTTGGTTTTTTTTGGCCTCAAGTTATTTTTTTGGAAAAATAAAACAAATTTATTTTTCGGCACTAATTTTCATTTTGTTTATTGCAAACGTTTCGGCTAAATGCCTTCATCAGTGCTGTTTGACTGAAACTAAAAACAGTACTATTTTATATTATGCGAAGTCAACATTTTTTTTTTTTTTTTAAATGTAGAGACAAAATGTTACATACATATACTTATAGACACATAATTAAAAATAACCTTTTTTTTTTTTTTTTATATAATAATAATTCGTTACGCTAACTAAAATTCCTAGTAATTTATACTTTCAAACTCACCCAAGAAGGTAACTTCCTGCATTCAGCAAACCAAAAAAGAATAAAATTTTTGTCACGTCACATTTAGTATACAGTATTAGACGCCAACAAACATGTAAAATTTTTATTTATAAAACTACGGTGGCATGTTAGTCTACCGATATATTTTGACTGGAATTGCACCTCGTTTTGAAGCAGTTGCTTGTCTTTCTGATTGTTTTTACTGAAGCAAAAAATTGTATATTGTGTTGTTGTTGTTTTGGTGTATAGCATGAGGGCCTTTAATTATACTATTTGTTATTATAATCAATTGGTAATTACTGTATTTTTTTTCCGTTTCACTTAACTAAGTAAAAAAAATTTTTTTTTTTTTTTCTTATTTATTAATCAAGGAGAAAATTTCGGAGCATGATAATTATTTTATTACGTTGTGATATATTTGGTTTAAATTTTTAATTTCAGTTCTATCATTTATTGAATTTTTATTTTGCTTAATATAGAGCATTTCTAAGAATTCCCTTTTTCTTTGGTTGGTTTCCGTTTTTAATATTTTTGTGTCTTCATATTTGAATTTATGGGATGTTTCATTTTCGTGCTTAGTTAATGAAGTTTTATTTTTTTTGTCATATTTATGTCCATTTAGGCGGTTTTTAAGGTATTGAGTAGTTTGTCCGATGTATACTCCTGGGCAATCATTACATGGTATTTGATATATAGTGTGTGTTTTTTGACTGGTTGGGGTTGGTGTTTTAAGACAAGTAAAAAATTTCTTTTGAAAAGTGTTGTAGCTTTTGTGGCATACGGTTATGTTTTGGTGTTTGAAAATAGTTTGGATACTTTCTGAAAGACCCTGGATGTAAGGAATAGAGAGGAATTTTTTATCTTTAGTTTTTTCGTTTGGTACGTTTTGATTGGGATTGTTCATTTGCTGTAATCTGGAGTTAAATATTGAATTTATTAATTTTTTTGGGTAACTATTTTGAATTAAGATGTTTTTTGCCTTTTGTATTGCCTGGGATTGATAAGTTAAATTACTCAATTTTATTGCTCTATCGGCAAGACTGATTATTACCGACTTTTTTTGGTTCATTGGGTGTTGCGAAAAGTAATTTATGTATCTGCCAGACCACGTTTTTTTTGTGTACCATTGTGTTTCAATAATATTGTTTTTATTATATAATGTCATATCTAGGAAATTTATTTTTGAGTTGTTTTCAGTTTCGATGGTGAATTTAAGTTTTTCGTGGAAGTTGTTAAAGGCATTTAGGATATATTTACATTTATCTTTTGGAATTAGAGTTATGCAATCATCAACGTACCTGTAGAAAAATGGAAGTGATATGTCTAGTTGTCCGATTACATTGCTCTCTAGTTCCTCCATTACTAGTTGTGCAACTACACTTGATACAGGTACGTTGATGATTGCATAACTCTAATTCCAAAAGATAAATGTAAATATATCCTAAATGCCTTTAACAACTTCCATGAAAAACTTAAATTCACCATCGAAACTGAAAACAACTCAAAAATAAATTTCCTAGATATGACATTATATAATAAAAACAATATTATTGAAACACAATGGTACACAAAAAAAACGTGGTCTGGCAGATACATAAATTACTTTTCGCAACACCCAATGAACCAAAAAAAGTCGGTAATAATCAGTCTTGCCGATAGAGCAATAAAATTGAGTAATTTAACTTATCAATCCCAGGCAATACAAAAGGCAAAAAACATCTTAATTCAAAATAGTTACCCAAAAAAATTAATAAATTCAATATTTAACTCCAGATTACAGCAAATGAACAATCCCAATCAAAACGTACCAAACGAAAAAACTAAAGATAAAAAATTCCTCTCTATTCCTTACATCCAGGGTCTTTCAGAAAGTATCCAAACTATTTTCAAACACCAAAACATAACCGTATGCCACAAAAGCTACAACACTTTTCAAAAGAAATTTTTTACTTGTCTTAAAACACCAACCCCAACCAGTCAAAAAACACACACTATATATCAAATACCATGTAATGATTGCCCAGGAGTATACATCGGACAAACTACTCAATACCTTAAAAACCGCCTAAATGGACATAAATATGACAAAAAAAATAAAACTTCATTAACTAAGCACGAAACTGAAACATCCCATAAATTCAAATATGAAGACACAAAAATATTAAAAACGGAAACCAACCAAAAAAAAAGGGAATTCTTAGAAATGCTCTATATTAAGCAAAATAAAAATTCAATAAATGATAGAACTGAAATTAAAAATTTAAACCAAATATATCACAACGTAATAAAGTAATTATCATGCTCCGAAATTTTCTCCTTGATTAATAAATAAGAAAAAAAAAAAAAAAAAAAATTTTTTACTTAGTTAAGTGAAACGGAAAAAAAATACAGTAATTACCAATTGATTATAATAACAAATAGTATAATTAAAGGCCCTCATGCTATACACCAAAACAACAACAACACAATATACAATTTTTTGCTTCAGTAAAAACAATCAGAAAGACAAGCAACTGCTTCAAAACGAGGTGCAATTCCAGTCAAAATATATCGGTAGACTAACATGCCACCGTAGTTTTATAAATAAAAATTTTACATGTTTGTTGGCGTCTAATACTGTATACTAAATGTGACGTGACAAAAATTTTATTCTTTTTTGGTTTGCTGAATGCAGGAAGTTACCTTCTTGGGTGAGTTTGAAAGTATAAATTACTAGGAATTTTAGTTAGCGTAACGAATTATTATTATATAAAAAAAAAAAGGTTATTTTTAATTATGTGTCTATAAGTATATGTATATATTTAAAAAAAAAAAAAAAAATACTTCGCATAATATATATCAAACATATATATACGTTTGCAATAAACAAAATGAAAATTAGTGCCGAAAAATAAATTTGTTTTATTTTTCCAAAAAAATAACTTGAGGCCAAAAAAAACCAAAGAAAATCTTCCTACGAATATATTTTAAATGGTCCAGAAACTCACTCTAAGTATATATATATATATATATATCGATGGCTTATTTGCAATAGGACGTATCCCCGGTAAGTTGTGTTTTCCAGGAATCAAGAAAAACTTAACAAACTCCTACAATAATGTTGTGGAAAGTAATTATTTTATCATTAAACAATAAATTGGATTAGAAATGCGCCTTTAATTAAATTTTACCAGTTTTTAAATTTTGGTCTTAGTTTTGTGTGATACGTCATATTCGCTAGTCTTTAAATGAATTTTTTGTGGCATATGACAAATTACGTCAATAATATCAAATTCCATTATTATAATAAAAAGGCATTTTTTTAATAAGTAGTCTTGCTATAAACATTTATTTTAAAGATATTAAACAAGTTAAAGAAACTCAAATATAACATGAAATTATAAATTCGGAAAAACACAGAACAAGAGAACACTAAAAAATCTAATACAAAATCTATTCGGTAAAATGTGGTAGCGAATCGTAGAAAGAATGTGTTTCAGAAGTAAGATGCGTTTTTAGTTGTTGTAGATGTTTCCACTTGGAATTTTTGATTTTTAGTCTTTCAGGAAATAGTCTGCGGTATGAGGCTGGCTTAATATTGATTTGTCTTTGCCTCTGTGGTAAATCTTTATACTCGTCATCAAAATTAATTTTGTAAAATATCTTTCCTTCTGGAGTATATTTCAAAGATCTAATATCAGTGACTGTTGGGTCATTACTACTTCGTCCTGGTCGAATGGAGCTATACACAAAAGTAGACTTGTCGTCGAAGTTAAGAAAATATTCATGAGTAAGATACTGAACATTTAAAGGGGTAGGCTGTGAACGAGCTTCCTGAATCACCGAGATGTATTCGCTAGGAAGTTGAATTCTTCTATTTTTCAATATTCTTTCAATAAGAGCGTGAACCGAGTCACACTCCATTTGAGTGTGACCCTTTTCCAAGAATTTCTGCTCAATTATTATGGAATGCTTTACTGAAAAGTGAAGCAAAGCATTCGCCAAAACGGCGTTTCGGTTCTGGTAGCAGCATCCATCCGAAATTAATACGATAGGCTTCTTGTCACTCAAACAGTTTTCTTCCAAATGTCTTAATATGCAATTAGCGAAAATAGAGGCGCTCAAGTCGCCCTCAGTCTCATTCCAGAGATAATTCCCACAGTGATGGGACTGCAAATTATAGATTGTGAAATTGTAAATCTGTAACTTAGTTTTGTAATAATATGCACTTATATTTAAAACTGGGCACAATTTAACAGCCTGTGTATCCATGGTGAAGGTGTATACTAAATTTTGTTCTGCTTCTTCTTTGTTTTTATTTTTTTCAGCTCTGGCTCGGTCTTTCCGTCTTAAATGTTCATTATACTTTTCTTCAGAAAGCTGCCCTACCTTAAATGCATAGCACGTGTCGCATTCATCTTTCTTTGGATGAAAAATTGAAAGATTCATTTCATCAAAAAGACATGAGAAAGGATAAATCGTGTAAGCCTCTATCTTATCTTCGAGACATCTATCCTTATATAGTCGATAAAGTTGAGATTTGCTGTGGAATGTCTGCTCAAGGTATACTTTTTTACTGTCTTTTCGACAATAATGAGATGGTTGCTTAGGTAACTCATTAAAAAATGTATTTAGATGTTTTTTCCTTGCCTCATTTCTGTTAGCCTCGTCGCTATTTGAAACTGTTTCCGATCTAGCTGTCATAGTCATACCTGAAGTTTTTTATTTAACCAAGAATGCACCATCTTTTCCTTGAGCCCTAGTGTTCCTAAAAATTTTTTTTTGCAAACTTGGAGTCTCTTATCTTCTAATTTCAAATGATAGTTATAAGTTCCGGAACGTCGGGAGGGACCAGATGTATAAGAGCGCTTCTTGGGAACAAAGTCAACAAGGGAGCGCACGTAAATCTTCTTTTCATTCCAGGACATCTTCTAGAAATCCGAAAATAAGTGCACGGAATCATTTTGTGATATTGAGTTACATAATCTCTTATTTTTTGAACAATAAGCTGAAGTGCAAGATCTTTCTAGCTGCACGTTCTTTATCGTTACTAACTTTGCCCTCCTTTGTTCGTGTGTATCCCAAATAGGTATTTCCCTTCATTCTTTTTATCTTGTTTTTGTTTCTCTTCCAGTTGTCTGGGCATGATTTTCTTAACCTCTTGGGACCTTGAAGTTTTTCTTCAGCTTCATTTTCTGTATTTTCGGAGGAGGCAGTAGAATGACTGTCATCTCTGTTTTCAGGGTTATAGTCCGGTCTGAATTTTGTTTGTCACTCTGAGCTTCGTCGGAACATAGGGTGGTAGTCTGAGCCTTCTCACAATTATTCTCCGTCATATCACTATTGTCAGGTATTCCCTCATTGTCTTCTTCTAATGAAAAGAGTTTTGAAGATTCTTGTTGCAGCTGTACCATTGTGGAGCCTTGGATATCAGTTAGCACCTCAGCATCCATGGACTTGGATTCAAAATACTCGTTATTTATGTGATCCGGGTGCAAACTCTGGGTAAAATTTGTAAGAGTGGATGTCGAGTATACTCCTTGTGGATCGTATAGAGGACTAGCTTGTTCTTCTTGGAACAGTAGACCAGCATCTACTATATTTTCTATGTTTAAATCAGTATGAACAGGTTCTGTTCTTTCTACAGATTCAAATAGCTGAGAAATTTGTTGTTCATGAGAGCTTAGATAATATTCCGGATCATGACTTTTATTTATGGCTAGATCAACAAGTTTCTTGCTTCGTGCAGACATTTTTCTGAAACAAAGTGTTACTTACGTTGATATTTACTCAAATTTTTTTAAAATAAACAAGTTATTACTTATTTTGCTTTGATAAAAATAACAGAAAAGGCAAGGGCGTATCTAGGAAGGAGGGGCGGGGAAGAGGCATCCTTCTTTTATTACAAGATTTTGAAAAAAAATTAAAATACCTAACTTTAATTATTTTTGAAAAAATCCACCATTATTTTACCTTACAAAACTTAAAATTTTAAAAGATAACTTTACCTGCGGATCATTTCCGCGCCTTTTTTTGACTGACCCCCCCCCCACCCCCTTCTTTTTTGAGCTGGGTAAGCCTTAGACAATCTCGCATACATGGACTGCGCTTTCAAGATCGCGTCGCGTCGGATGCCCCTACATCTAGGAGCGTTGTAAGTTTGCGATGGCCAACAATTGTCTATTATAGCGCCTGGTATATTAAATGAATACTTTCTCAAGTAATAATTTATCCATGACAACCACGCTCAACAACTTGCAAGTTTCCATAGTGATTCTGGCCCTCGCAAACCTACAACGTTCTCATGCTGGGGCCATATTTTGCAATATTGACAGATAGGCCAAGCTCAATCCATGTCAGTGTATGATCTAAGGGATAAGCCCTTGAGAGAAGAAAGAAATAATTGCAAAATAATTTATTGAAAAAAAATCCAAATATTGCTGTAGTTAACAAGACGTATCCCAAAGCTTAACTATAAGAATGTGTGTGGTAATAGGACGTATCATCAAAAAGAATGAAATTCTTACCTGTAGATAGTTTTTCTCAAATCTCGATCTAGGGAACTAAACAAATAAACTTACAGTAGTTTTACACTATTAGTTTTTCTATGAAAAAGCAACAATTTTATCAAAAAATCCCATCATTAAACGGAGCGACGTTACACGCACGAACAGACAGAAGAAAACTGCATGTTACGCGTTATTACATTCAGGAATTCGCCGGTTGTGATACGTCAGGTTACTGCTTTTTGAAATACAGGGTTTTGATTGGTCCTAGGCCAACACGCCATTGCGAGCACGTGTAGATCGCGCAACTCTATGAGATGGCGCGAAAACCTCAAATTTCAAAAAATTGTGGGTTACGTCCTATTACAAATAAGCCATCGATATATATATATATATATATATATATATATATATATATATAATATAAATATAATATATATATATATATATATATATATATATATATAAATATATATATATATATATATATATATATATATATATATATATATATATATATATATATATAATATATATATATATATATATATATATATATATATATATATATATATATATATATAAATATATATATATATATATATATATATATATATATATATATATATATATATATATTTACATTATATACATATATAAATATTGGCTGGTAAAACCCTCCAGACCCAGTTTTACCTACAATTAAAACAAAAGAATGGCCCTTTTTTTTCGGTTGTTCAGACTACTTATGCTCAATTAGACAGGAAAGAAAAATTGAGCATTTTTTTTTCACGTTTCAGAGTCCCCAGATCCAAAAATCTTGATTTTCGTATTTCTGAGCGTCTGTCGGTCCACCACATGCGATTCTTTTTTCCCTTAACCATGGAGGAAAATCATAACATTTAAAACTGTTATGTATTCCAAAAATGAGTGAGTTTCATTAGCTTAATGAATGTTTCTTTATATTGTATACATTTTTTCTTTACTTAAGTATTGTTACACTGAATTTTGCTGTTTAGTATTTCTTTTTTTAAGAAGTGTTTTTTTAGTTTAAATATTTTGTAAATAAAAATTGTGTAATGTTGTCAATAAAATGTGTACAGAGAGGAAGCTGGTATTTTAAATCTGAGTTTGTATTTTTGAGGTGTGATTTTATGGCTTTAATGACGGTTTTAGCTACGAACCTGATCTAACCTAGCGCTATCAGGACAGATCCACATAATTAGTTGCACCTGTAAAGTCCATCGCGCATATTGTGGGGAATAGTATGGGATATCTTAACTTTTATCAACTAATTGATATTCCGAATTGAAAAGGCGTTTTTCTTGATCTGTACTTCTCTGACGTACGTGATTAAGCATTTACAATCGCCGACGATTTATTGCTTCCCGACAGTCGCCATCATCGTGCCTATAGTTGTGATTTTCTCAGTTTTAATAGACTGAACTCTATGAAATTTGACTTGCAGTATTACCATTTTTAAAATGCTGACATGTTTTCTATTAACAATTATCTGTCTCTTGTAGATTGGGATTCCTGTCTAGATAAATATGACATTAATCTAGTTATAAGTCGGTTTTATACAGTGTTGTACCATGCTATTTCCATTTTTGTCCCATTAAAGCGGTTTAGGAGCTCAAATTTTCCAATTTGGTTCAACCACGAGCTTAAGAAATTAGTTATTCAAAAAAGTTAGCTCATAAGCGCTTTAAGGAGAATGGACACATTTCGGATTACTAGGAGTTCTCAGCAGTTCGGGAAACCTGTAAGACTCTGACCAAGATGTGTTATGATCAATACATGCATTCATTGCATGCTGGCCTACAGAATAATCCGAGATCCTTTTGGCGTTTTCTAAACAATGCTAAAAAAGTCAGTGGGTATCCAAGTACTATGTTTTTTAATGACTGACATAGTGAGAATTGTAGTGTTCTATGAACTTATTTGCAGCCTTTTCTTCTACGGTATATAAAGCTTGTGATCTGGATATACCTGATTACTATGCAAATGAATTTAAGTAGTATACATATAACTGTTTCGGAGGTTTATAAATCTATTAAGCAGTGTAAGTCAAGCTGTTCCTATGGTCCCGACGGAGTTCCAACGTTGTTGCTCAAGGCTTGCATATGCTCTTTGAGTCGGCCGCTTTAATTGATTTTCACATTGTCTCTTAAGAATGGTGTTTTCCCCCAGTTTTGGAAGCATTCATTTATAATGCCAATTTTTAAATGTGGTGACCGGAGCAATGTAACTAATTGTAGGGGTATTTGTCTACAGTCTGCGATACCTAAAATATTTGACTCTCTCGTAACATACAATCTATCATGGCACTGTAGACGGATGGTTATTGAGCAGCAGCATGGGTTCTGTAGGAACAGGTCGACAGTTACAAATTTATTGTCATACCAAAATTATGTGTTAAACGTCTTTGAGAAGAGGGCTCTCGTGGACCCTTATTTTTTATATTATTTGTTAATGACTTGAATAACTTTATAGTAAATTAATTTAAAAATATTTCGCTCTATTCAGTGCACGTCTATTTTTATGGTCTGAACTGAATGGTTTTAGTCTAAATATTATTAAATGCCACGTAATGTCTTTTCTTAGAATTATGCTTAAAATTAATTATGAATATTCTATATTAATAACATTGCTGTAGATAATGTGGATTCAGTTAAAGATTTGGGCATAACAATGGACCGTTCACTTTCCTTTATTGATTACATAATTTCAATCACTGAGAGAGGCTATAGAAATCTTGGATTCATTGCAGGGATTTCTCGTGTCTTACATTTAAGTTACTGTTTTATTCGCTAGTGAGATCAGGCCTAGAGTACGGTAGTACTGTTTGATCTCCTTACTACAAAGTGCACGTGGATGAGATTGAGGATGTACAGAGAAGATTCTTACGCACTTGCGCCTTTAAGTTAAAGATCCGTAGTGTGGAATATCATATTGATTATTGTCTTATTCGGGACAGGTTGAGAATGTGTACCCTGCAATCTAGGCGCTTCCTCCTAGATATGTGTTTTATATTTAACCTCTTAACGGGTAACATCGGCTGTCCATATCTCTTATCCACACTTAATTTTAATAGCAGCCACCGTAATACTAATCTTTTTTCTATACCTTCTCACTCGAACAGTTTCAATAAATTTAGGAATGCCATTTTTATAATCTATAATTGTCGATTGTAAATCAATTGGGATTTCTCGTTGATAAAGTTAAGTAAAGTTTAGACTTATTTTTAGAAAATCCCTGTCTTAATACGGACTCCGAATTTTGCTGGCCCGCTACAGTGTCCTTTCTTTGGAGCAAACCTAACCAATCCTAATCGAATCCGCGTTTTTATTAATTAAGTTTATTTATTATTATTATATTTATTAAGTTTTGTTAAAAAAAAACTGCCTGAACAGGGATTCGGACACGTAATATGCGCTGCATCCAAAGCACAGTCCCAAGCCCCGACTAAACACTCAACAGAACTTGTTTATACTCAGTGGAAATAAACGGCAAACCAATAGGACGCACATTGAACAATCTGCGTTGTGGTTGGAGAGGGATTCAAGGTCTTGTCAGAACTTATCACAGACTGTGCCGCTACTTGCGGTGGTTTAAATTGGTGAAGATTTTGAAAAAACCCGCACTGAAACATGCAGACAGTGGCTCGCTTGCGACGATTTGCTTAAATTGGCATCTTACTGAAGTATAAAAAAAGTTCTATCAAATTTTGATGAGGGATTTGCTAGCTCAAAGATAGGCTCGTAGGGTGCTACATTAGCATTGCAAAGGTCCTGTGTTCCATCCTCGACGGGCGATGGTTTTTTTTAACAAAACCTTTTGTATGTAGTTGTGTTTTAAATATTAGACAGATTAGACTGCGTTTTTGGTTAGCTCTGGTTAGGCGTTTTTTTTGAGGTGATGTGAAAAAAACACGCTATATTAAAGAAATAAAAATATATTAAAATTATAATTATTATTTTTACTCTGCTTTCTATCATTTTATTGGTGCTTCGTGTTCGGTAGCACAGGATTTAACGATTCCTAAATACCGAAGTACAAAATAAGTTTTTAATGAGAGTTCTCTGCTCTCCTGACTCAGTGGTAGAGCACTGGAAAGTAATAAAGGTTTTGGTTTCCTTTTCCGATGAACGATGTTTTTTTTGATCATGCATCATTATATTATGCAAAAAGATTTTATGTGATATGTAATCTTGTTTTAAATACCGAACTGCTTGGTTAGCCTTTGTTAGGCCTTTTTTGGGTTGTTGCAAAAAAGTTTATTTACAATAAAATATGTTTAAAGAAATCACCACAAGTCAAATAAAGTCTAAGTCAGATAGAATTTCTGAAGATTTAATCACTCTTTGACTTCCGACAGTCCAATTGTAACCAGTCTTGTAAAATTTCTTTTGAAACCAGTAGAACGTAGAATAGGCAAGCCATTAGTGAGCACAGATTCTGTTATGCCTTCCTTAGTCATTCCTGCCAGGAAGGGCATCGACCCATATGCATCCCTTCACCGTCCAACTGCAAAGACCAAGACTCCCAAATATGGAGTGTGTTACCAATGCAATGCAAATACATTTCCCTCTTCTCCTAATCTGCAAGTCTATAAATCTCGCCATCGATACACTTTCTATGTCTTTACTTAAAGCAACCACTGTACCTAGTTCTTAGGCCTTCGTGGTATGGTCTTAGATAAAAAAAAGTCGTGCGCTTACTGGATCAGTAGAAAAACTGATAGAATTACTCTTGCTAGACCGAGAAATAACATCGCATTTATATTAAAAAATATAAGATTTTGAAAAACGTTAAAATATAAAATTCGGTAAAGTGCTGTATCCAGCTCTGATAAGAACTAACAATAAGGACATAATTCAGTGTTGGGCGTCACTTAACAAAAGTGATTGTATAAGTGACTTTACATGACCGAGCCACTTTCATAAATGTGGCCTATTTTTCAAAATCACTACACAAATTATCTAAAATGACCGGTCATTTTCTTATAAGTGACCGATTTTGCAAAAATGACCGTATAAGTGACCGATTTATAAAAGACGGTTAAATAAATATGTCTTTTTTATTTAATAGATTAATATTGTTTGGAATTAATTGAAAGCTTAAGATAAAGGCATCGTTTTAAGCACACTTTCAAACGTTTTTAAAAATGACCGGTCATTTGCCAACACTACCATAATCATAAAACTAGTGAAGCAGCCTACCGGTCCGTGTTCTGATGGTTACACTGCACTGGTTGTGTACGTGGGTTTTGCTCGGTTGGTTAATATATCGCTGCTAAAAGCCCAATAAAAGGTAAAGTAGGTATTAGAATTTGTGGGAATTGTTTATTCAAATTTATTGTCGTGTAACTCCGAATAAATAATCTCCATAAACTTAAACTGGCCTGTTTAATCCCTTTTGAGACACTAGGTGAGTTTATTTGGTGGTTATAAATCTAAAGTAAGTTTTTTTCGACATATCTTTAATCAAAGCCTGTAAAGCTTGTTTTATGTAGGAAAACATAATGTTAGTATCAGTACTGGGCGGAATTGACTGAATAAATGATCTAAAATGGCCGGTAATTTACCTTTATCAGTGGTGGATTTAGTCAAAAGCAGTGTTATCGTGCGGGTCATATGATTTATCAACGACAAACTTTTTAAAATTGTTTTTCTTTTATTACGTGCAATCATATCCTCCGCATAAAATCCGGAAGATGAATTAGATAGACCTATGATATTTTCATAAGAAAAAAGAGGATAAACATATAAATACCAGCAGTTGCAAAAATCTTTGAGCGATGTCACTTCAAAGTCAGATTGACAAGTTAGTGATAAAATGAGTAATAGAAAAGTGTGTGCAGAAAATTGTTCATGAAAAAAAGCATAATTTACTACCGAAGAAGATTAAGAAATGTACACGAAAAAAGCCAAAGACAGAAGATTTCAGTGACAATGTAAAAATGGATGTTCGTAATGCAATTTATGGTTTATTCACATTAAAAACTAAAATAACCCTTCAAGTTTTAAAAGAAGCTTTAAAAAATCGAGGCATATTGGAAATTGGACTAAAATCGTTGTCAAAATTAATAAAAAGGACTGTAATCGAAGATTTTCATGCGAGTTGCCACATATAGCAAGTCAGCGTATCCAGTTTTTAAAGAAATACAGGGAAAATGTTAATTCAAAATTTTGAAAAGTGGTATTTTTAGACGAGACTTGGATATTTTCTAGTGGAAGTGGTTCGAAATCTTGACAGGACGAGTCTGTAAAAAGTGTCAAGAGAAAAAAGGGATGTGGGACGGGAAAACGGTTCATCATTTTGCATGCAGGTTCTTCAACAGGATTTCTTCCAGGTGCAAGTTTACTGTTTTCTTCAACATCCAAAAGTATGGACTACCATGAGAATATGAACTGTGAACTGTTTGAAAAGGGGTTAAAAGAACAACTGATTCCAAATTTAGATGCTCCATCTTTAATTATTCTGGACAAAGCATCTTATCATTCAAGAATCTTAAATAAACAAACTGTTCATCCTGGAAGAAAAGTGATATTTATGACTGGCTAATAAAAGAAAAACAAAATCCTTTATCCAATATACTGAAACTAGAACTTCTTTTAATGGCAAAATCTATTAAAAAACCAACAATATATGCCGTAGACGAAATATTACGGGAAAATGGACATGATGATTTACGACTGCCGCCATACCATTGCCAGTTTAACGCAATAGAATTAATATGGGCTGCGGCAAAATCATATTACGAAAAACACGTGAACGATGGTCTTACATCAGATGAAGTGCAAATTGTTTGGCAAGATTCATTCAATTATATTAAGCCGGAGTACTGGAAGAAATCTGTGGAACATAATACGGAGAAATTAATATGGGATTGGTGGAATCGAGAACGAGTTCTAGATGTCGAAATAGCACCAATGATCATTGCGCCATTTGAGGACGACTCAGAAGATGAGGACTTTTTACGTGATGATGATATTTTTTACTCTATAATATTAAAAAGTTTCTGAAGGATTATATTAGTCTTTGACGTGTATAAATCATAAATTGCATTACGAATATCCATTTTTGCATTGTAACTTAAGTCTTTTGCCTTTGGATTTTTTCGTGTACATTTCTTAATCTTCTTCGGAACTAAATTATGTTTTTTTTTTCATGCACAAGTTTCTGTACATTCCTTATACCGATTCTCAGAGCTTTTGCCACTGGCTCCTGGATATTAGCCAGCGAATTTTAATTTAAATTTTTTTTTATTAGAATTGACTCCAATTTTTTGCTTACTTTTTTAGTACATGTGTAATTTTGTAGGCAATAAATAAATAATTATAGGATACTTGTTCCAATTTTAAAGGGCGTTTAAAATAAGGAAATTTTTTTATTAATTATAAGACAAAATTTGATATATAAAAATCGGTAACATCGCTTTACCAGAAACTCGGGGCTAACGAAAAATACAGGCTATATATATATATATATATATATATATATATATATATATATATATATATATATATATATATATAAGGTACCTGTACCAATTAAGGCCACCTTAAGCTTTAAGTGACTGCATCTTAGTTACCACGTAATAATATTCTATAAAAGTTTGTAAACATAAAGTTTGGCTTTATATGTGTGATTTTGGGTATACGTAACTAAGCGGTATTTTTCGTTTTTTTTTATTTTTGAGAAATAAAAAAAGTGTTAAATGGCTTTATTAGGAATAACAGCACCTAATAAGGCCATATATCAGATATGAGAAATAAAGGACTGGAAATAAATTATTATTAAACATTTACATAAATTAAAATCATTTTTATAAACAGATCTAATTAAAAAAATATTCAAATTTGATAATCCGGACAAACAAATTGGACCTTGTCATCATGAACATATCGTACACAAATGACACATAAGCGCATGTCCAAAACTTTGTCGTTTTCACATAAAAAACAAAACCAGCTTTCTTTGTTTTCTTTTTGGATTTTCTTTGGTTTATCCATTTTCGTATTCGTAGTAGAAGTGCTCATTTCCTGATCACATTAAGTTTCGGTTCTTTTATTGAATAAATCTCGGTTAACAACCTGTGCAGTAGAGTTCAAAGCCTTACGTCTTTTTACGGTAGGAGTTCGTAGCTCAGGTGTGGGCCAAAATTTCGTAACACTTTCTTTCATTTTATGGCTCGGTGAAACAGAATTTTTTTCAGTGGGATTCAGTTTCGCCGAAACGGATTGCTTATTTGCCGAAGCGTGAATAGTGAGCGGAATATCGTCATTTTCCGAATCTGATAAGGATAAGTTCCTTTTACTGGAAACTTTACTAGTAAATGGTCTTCTATTTTCTATCTTTGAAACATATTGAGAAAGTGGTACATTTTCAGAATCGCTATCACTTTCCGAAGAAATATGGATTTCATTAGAGACACTAGATAAACCACTAGTGGAGGGACGTTCAATGTCTGTTGTCAGAATAACTTCTGTAGACGGAGTTTGCTCGGAAACTTTTTCTGGATTGGGTCTTTCACTCAATACGCTGGGAGCAAACGCGGTGTTAGGGATAATGCTTGGATCAAAGGGATAGATTCCTGTAGCCTTAAAACCAGACTGAATATTTTCTGGTGACATTGCCTTAGGAAAAACACGGGTTAGAATTTCACCAAATCGACTTCGTGTTATTTGTCTATCAGGGTACCTTGCATAGTAGTTCATGACCTCTATATCCCAGTGGTATTCAAAACTTCTAAATACGCTTTTATCTAAAGGTTGCAATTCATGCGTAGTATTGCTTGGCAAGCATAGTAAAGGTATTTGATATTTATCAGCTTCGGTTACTATAGAGGCATCTAAATGAGAAGCAGCGCCATCAAAAATAAGAACATTTCCGTCCATTTTATATTTGGCAAAATGGTTGATCCACTTTATAAACATTTGACACGTTATGCTTCCCTTTGGTGTCATTGCTATTTCAGTACCGGGTGGCATGTTATTAGTCCATTCTTCTTTCTTCCTGTTCCCTTTAAAAAGGACCATCGGAGGTATTGCTTGACCTAGCGCATTTCCACAAGCTACTATGGTAGCATTTTCAGCATGTTCTGATGCTACAAGATGCACCCTTTTTTCACCTTTACGGGCCAGAACTTCCTGTTGGTGATGAAGGGTTAATCTGCAACCCTTTTCATCCATATTATAAACTTTCTGCGGTTGATTGATCAAATTATATTGTTCCAAAGCATCTTTAAGTTTTTTAAAGTAATCGTTAACAATAAACCTATTAACTTTCTGTGCCCGAGCGGGATTTAAGGTTTGTGCTTTTCGGCGGCGCAGGTCTCCATGCCTTTCAAAAAATAACTTCATCCATTTTCTTCTGGCCATACCAGAATCTCGATTAAAATTGTGTTTTATGTTATGTTCTTGAGCATAAGAAAATACGGATCTTCGCAAAATTTGGGCGTCAAGGGCATTCCCACTTCAGCTAAACGAAAAATCCTGTTGCATAAATATTCTTCCTGATCTCTGGTGAAAACACTTGGACATCCCAATTTTCGCTGTCTACTACCGTCTTAATGTGATTCCGTAACGTTCTTCTCGGTATCTGATAAAGTTTAGCAGCAGTATTCACATACATTCCATTGGCAATGCTTTCTAATGCTTCATTCAATTGCTGTTCTGACCATAGAGCTCTTTTTTTAGGAGGCATCTTACTGTTCGGGGACCTACAAAAACATAATTTACACTATATTATAATATATAATAAGGCCAATATTGCTTATAAACCCAATAGCATTCACGGTATATTGTTTTATTTAATGCACAAAAACTTCATCAGAAAAAGTTAAATGTTTACGTATTGCAAATATATATTTTTTAAATTAATTTTACACGTTTGCAACGCGTTCCTACTAAGGCCACTGTTCCAAATGAGGTCATCTGCATATGGCCTTATTATGAACACTTAACCTCAAATATAGAAAAAGCTATTTCTAAAAAATATTATAATATTTTAGTTTATACTTACCAAGACTTTTCTAGACACCTTTCACTAACGGTGAACTAATAGTTTGTTTTTCCCGAGATTTCGTCAATTTTTAATCGCTTGAAAATTACTTCTGAGCGGTGAAATTCGGGCATGTGATACTACCGCCATCGTGTGTAGGACTTTGGAACTAAAAATCATGTGACGGGGCATGTATTCCTGAACTTTTTAAATTACCAGAATATTTATGACGCCATGTTACGCGTTTCATCAGAATAGGTAGGTGGCCTTATTATGTGCTTGGCCTTAATTGGTGCAGGTACCTATATATATATATATATATATATATATATATATATATATATATATATATATATATATATATATATAGCCTTTATTTTTCGCATGCATGGCCCTTAATTTTATATTAATATTTATATATAGCCTGTATTTTTCGCATGCATGGCCCTTAATTTTAGACTGAAACTTAAAGAAATCGGTAGTACTTTTTTAGCTATTCCGCGACAGACTGACGGACAGACATACCTACAGACAGACGGAATTGAGATCTTTTCCGGCATCTAGGGGCCCTTAAACGTAAAGATCTGAAAAAATCTCACGAGGGAAGTAATAACTAATTGTCTTGTGTTTTTAACAAACGTGTATAATATTTTTGCAAATAAAATTTTCTTTGCGCAGGGGTGGCCCGCATTTAAATAAATGACACTGTATAAGTGGTTAGATTTTTAGGTCAAGCGGGGCTCATAATTTTTGGTGATTGATACAAAAATCTCACTTTCATTAAGTGACTGTATAATGTATAAACAGAACATATCCTGATTGTTCCACTGATTCGAACCGCCTTCCGACTTTATTAAGGCGCTTGCCATTTTGTGTATTTTTATTTTTGCCAACCAAAAAATTTTAACCAAATACATATTTAGCGAATTTTCTATCTAATAATATTGCGTAATATAATAAAAAAAAAATTATTTTCTTTCTCCCTGTATATTTGTAAATAGCCCATCGAGATTTAATACCCCGATAAAAGAATCACACAACATTTTGGTATTCACTGTATTTTCTGATTTGATTCATACTGTTGGTGACCTTTGGACCCACACGATAAGACCGCTTTCGACTATAAATATAAAAAGCATTAAATGTTTTGCTTATTTAACAGATCAACTTTGCTTGGTATAAATTGAAATTTTAAGATAGAAACCAACCTTTTAGCAATAATTTTGAACGTTTTTAAAAACGAACGTATAAATGGCCATAAGTGTCTTAAGTAACCAATATATAAATTACTGGTTATTTGTCAACATTAGTATGTATTAATTTTACACATATACTGTCTTTTAATTGTACTAGTGATTTTGTCACTACAACAAATATTTTATTTGCCCGCAAAATTTCAGGTAAATTGGATAAGAATTTTTTACTAATATATTTTTTTAACCAAGCCGCTCTTTTCTTGCGCTATATCGAATTTTTACCAAACTGTTTGCATGTCATCTCCATATGACTCTTATTTTTTTATGAAAATTTGAAGTCAATCAGGTAAGAAGTTTTTAGCTATGCCGCCAGACAGACAGACCGACGGTGTTGAGAAAACATATTTTCGGCTTCTAGAGACCCTAAAACGTGAGGATTTAAAAAAATCTCTGAAGGTGATTTTTTTACGATTACAATGTTTTCCTTTTACTAGCGAAGTAAAAAAACAACCAATGACACCAATAACCAGGTGAGTTTCCGATACAAAAATTAAAGATCGTAAGCGGCAAAACTGTTCTATCATCTTAAAGACATTTTTCTACGAGCGTGCGAAAAGTGACAACTTTCACATCAATATCAAAGTGAATAACGTTATTTTAAAGCATTAAGGCGCAAAATGTTACTTTGCGCACTACTGTTTTAAAGTGACATTATCACACTGAGATGAATGTGAAAAATATCACTTTACGCAGTGTCGTAAGAAAATCTTGTAGGATATTCGTGTGAAAACTGCGTTTAAGGCACACATAACGGAATGTCTGAAACAGAACAACTAAAATAAACGAGAATACAAAAACGATGTTACATGTGTAGTACAAAAACGGCTGATAATTTTGACGTTGGAACTAAATATAACCGTTTATAACCCGTATTGCAAAAACTTAAATAATAACAAAATGCCGTAAAATACATAGAGGAATTGAAAAATAACGTTTGACGTAATTTGTATTCCACACTTAAGCAGGAACTTGTTACATTAAGCATGTTAATGCGCGGAACTTAAAACGTGGAACAGAATAGTAATTACGTCATCCGTTTCCGTTCATTTACGTCAAACTTTATTTTTCTTTGTGTGTTTTTCTGTGCTTGGTTAGATACTTTCTTGGAATAGCGATTATAAATGGTTATATTTAGTTCCAACGTCAAAATTATCATCCATCTTTGTACCACAAAGGTGTACTTCCTTTCTAAGCCTGAATTTTGTAGATTAGTTTTTGCGTTAAAGGTTTACAATAATTCATTGTGTTCTAAGCTTAAAACAAATTACGTCAATGTTCCAAGTGTAGCCGGTTTTCCGTAAAGAATTTGGACAGATCTGTATGGAACACGATGGAACCCGTTTACCGTAAAAACTAACCAACAAAAAGTGGCGAGCCGCGGTGGTCGAGAGCGTACAGCTTTAGGTTTACACCGGAGTTTGTGTCGCAGGTCTTGGATTCGAATCGGTGGGTACACGACTTCTCAAGTCCGCAGCTAATATTAGTGATTTAAAAATTCAACAGAGAAGAGTGTAAAATGAATTCCACTGTCCACGTTGCACGCTGATAACCAGGCCGGGGGGAAACGGATGTTCCCGTGGTACTTTGGGGGTAAATTCACACTCCCCGCCATGATATACCCTATCAGGTGGAGGGATGACCGAGGTTCGGACTAGTCGGTAAACTGCAGGGCCAGTTGGGCTGACATCCCCCAGACGTAAATTCCTTCCCCCATCCTTGGGTGATTCTTGTCCCCTTTCCGCTCACCTTTTCATTCCCCCTATATGTACTTGTCTGGACAAAAAGTGTACCATTTGTAAGAACCGGATGTTCGGGCAGGGTTACGTTACTCTTTGCATGTCATCTCCATATGACTCTTATTTTTTTATGAAAATTTGAAGTCAATCAGGTAAGAAGTTTTTAGCTATGCCGCCAGACAGACAGACCGACGGTGTTGAGAAAACATATTTTCGGCTTCTAGAGACCCTAAAACGTGAGGATTTAAAAAAATCTCTGAAGGTGATTTTTTTACGATTACAATGTTTTCCTTTTACTAGCGAAGTAAAAAAACAACCAATGACACCAATAACCAGGTGAGTTTCCGATACAAAAATTAAAGATCGTAAGCGGCAAAACTGTTCTATCATCTTAAAGACATTTTTCTACGAGCGTGCGAAAAGTGACAACTTTCACATCAATATCAAAGTGAATAACGTTATTTTAAAGCATTAAGGCGCAAAATGTTACTTTGCGCACTACTGTTTTAAAGTGACATTATCACACTGAGATGAATGTGAAAAATATCACTTTACGCAGTGTCGTAAGAAAATCTTGTAGGATATTCGTGTGAAAACTGCGTTTAAGGCACACATAACGGAATGTCTGAAACAGAACAACTAAAATAAACGAGAATACAAAAACGATGTTACATGTGTAGTACAAAAACGGCTGATAATTTTGACGTTGGAACTAAATATAACCGTTTATAACCCGTATTGCAAAAACTTAAATAATAACAAAATGCCGTAAAATACATAGAGGAATTGAAAAATAACGTTTGACGTAATTTGTATTCCACACTTAAGCAGGAACTTGTTACATTAAGCATGTTAATGCGCGGAACTTAAAACGTGGAACAGAATAGTAATTACGTCATCCGTTTCCGTTCATTTACGTCAAACTTTATTTTTCTTTGTGTGTTTTTCTGTGCTTGGTTAGATACTTTCTTGGAATAGCGATTATAAATGGTTATATTTAGTTCCAACGTCAAAATTATCATCCATCTTTGTACCACAAAGGTGTACTTCCTTTCTAAGCCTGAATTTTGTAGATTAGTTTTTGCGTTAAAGGTTTACAATAATTCATTGTGTTCTAAGCTTAAAACAAATTACGTCAATGTTCCAAGTGTAGCCGGTTTTCCGTAAAGAATTTGGACAGATCTGTATGGAACACGATGGAACCCGTTTACCGTAAAAACTAACCAACAAAAAGTGGCGAGCCGCGGTGGTCGAGAGCGTACAGCTTTAGGTTTACACCGGAGTTTGTGTCGCAGGTCTTGGATTCGAATCGGTGGGTACACGACTTCTCAAGTCCGCAGCTAATATTAGTGATTTAAAAATTCAACAGGGAAGAGTGTAAAATGAATTCCACTGTCCACGTTGCACGCTGATAACCAGGCCGGGGGGAAACGGATGTTCCCGTGGTACTTTGGGGGTAAATTCACACTCCCCGCCATGATATACCCTATCAGGTGGAGGGATGACCGAGGTTCGGACTAGTCGGTAAACTGCAGGGCCAGTTGGGCTGACATCCCCCAGACGTAAATTCCTTCCCCCATCCTTGGGTGATTCTTGTCCCCTTTCCGCTCACCTTTTCATTCCCCCTATATGTACTTGTCTGGACAAAAAGTGTACCATTTGTAAGAACCGGATGTTCGGGCAGGGTTACGTTACTCGATCAGTCCCGAACAATTAGAATATGGGTATTATGTACATTATGTACCAGTTTACGAGTCCACAACTAAACATTCAGTCATTCTAACCAACAAAAACAAATCTTAAAATAGAAATACACATTTGTAGTATAAAAAAGGATAATATATTTGACTAAATATTACCGTTTATAACCTATATTTAAACAACACCCAGAGTTCCATGCTTTAGCGTTAGGCTAATAGCGGAAAAGAACTCTCCAGTTACTACCAAAAAGTATGGACATTTTATATTTTTGTTAAAATTTCGACGAAATGAAATTTCCATAATCTCCACTTGTTGGCAACACTGCATGAGTCACTGGCCGGCACTAGTGGCAGTGGCACTTGTAGGGCATGTAGGGTTAGGATTCTTGTTGTTTGTTTGTTTTTGTATGTTGACAAGTGTATTGTTAATGCAGCTCGGCCTCTATGTTTAATTTAATTTTATTTCGAATTAATTTACACCCGAAATTATAATATTATGTACGAGCAGTGAAATAAATCTGTCTTCCTCCAAAATGTGATTGTGTATTGTGTCAACTTTCAGTTAGCTTTTAAACCAGTAACCAATATTTCTTTGATTAGTTTAGAAGAAATCCCTGACGATCTGACGGACATTCCTATTCATGTTAACGAAAATTACAAGGGCCATTATAAAGGTATAGTATAAGTATTTGTTTCAGGTTTATGAGGAATCGAAAACAGAATTTTATCTTAAAGTTGTAAACCGCTAAAGCAACGTGGTGTACTACTTGTATGGGCATCAGAAAATGTCAAACCAATGCCAGCAATACTATAAAAATCTGAGCAGTGCCTTTTATACTCAGGCAATGCCAGAAAATATGTCCCAATCATAAAGCAATACATAAAATATAAGGTAATACAAACAATACTTGTATATAGTTTGAATGTTTATTATTGATATGACAAAGTGGTATCTCCATCTTTAATTTTATTTCTTTCGTCAGTGTTTGGTCTCCGAACTACCAAATAATTTGAATTTAATTCGCCAATTGATGTCGTAAACAGTGAGACCTAATACTTCTTCGTAAGGTCCTGGCTGATAGATCATTGCTCTCCTTCAAAAAATAGGCTTACATGTTCCAGCTAGACCAACATGCAATTGTGACTTATTTTTTGAGTCGACCCATAGAAGAAACTATGGCTCCAACTTGTTTATTACTCTTGCAGTTTGGTTGGCAAATAGAATCCTAGAATAGATTTGTTGGCTAATTAATCAACTAATTATTAATTAACTATTAATTGATGTTCTCTATGCGCTAGGTCTGGTTAGGTTCTGTTTAATATTTGCCTTATTTTACTTGTAATTTTAATTTATATTACACAATATTATTTAGTCTTGTTTAAGTTTTTTTTCTTTTTATACTTTTTTATATTGTGTAAATTAGTCTGTTTTAGATTTTTTTAAAATCTACCACTGGCTCATAAATATATAAATAAATAAATGAACCACTTTAACATAATACCTTAAAATTTGGTACTTATGTTAAGAATAATTATCCAAAGGTCATTAATGTATCTTAAGGTATATTTTCTAACCTTGGAGGAAGGGCTGTTTATTTTCTGGAATGATTATTTCGGTTATTATAAATCTTTATGGATGTTGAAAATATTAAATAACTTTATTATTGATATAAAAAATATTTTGTATCAATAAATTAAGTGTACTACATGTAAAGTGAGGGGTAATATCGAATTTCATATGGTTTTTGGGGTTTTTAGGACGACGAACATAAGAACTATTTAGAGTGGTGCCAGGGTCATCCCACAGTCACCATATTAAAAAATACAAAATAATATATTGGTGCTATAAGTTTTTTTCTTAGAGAGTATTGGAATTGTATTAACCAAAAAAGGTAATATGGACAAGCTTGGATATGCATCATTGACCTAAAGAGGGCAAGTTTTTTTAGGTAGGAAATTCTTAATCTTAATTCATCTTATGCTAATAATATTAGTTCAAATTCAAATCTTTTAATGCCATTTTAGTTATAAATAAATATAACATTATATTTATAACTATCATTAAATTTGGAAAAGACAAAAATAGATAAAAATACTAACACTAACAATTAGTTACCAGGACAGTCAGAGTTTAATGTTGACATAGAGAACACTTACATTGATAAAAGACTGAAAATAACATATGGGACAAGAAGGAAATATTTAAAATGACTATTAGACTATCATGCTTACTAACAATAGTTACATTATCAAACTATAGCCAAGGGCATTACATCAAAATCAAAATATATTTATGTTAGCTACAAAAAAGCATTTATACAAGTCAGGTAAGTCAATGTTAATAAAATATTACAACATTAGAGTTAAGAATACAAAGTACATTTACATAGAGACAAACATTAAAAGTAAGAATAAAATACACTAAGTCTAGACAATACAATAAAAAAAACGTACATCAAATATAACACTAAATTTAAAACATATTAAAATAAGTAAAGTTAAAAGAAAAGTTCAGGTACTCACTAGTATTGAAAAAAGCTTTACTAATTAAAAAACCTTTAACCTTAAATTTGAACATTTTCATAACGTAATTCCCTCTCAGTTTGTGGGAGTTTATTAAAATATTTTACCGCCAGAATATTTGGTCTGTTTTGACACTTTCTTAAGCGCAAAAAACTGGTACCAGGCTATGTTGGTTTTTGGTATCGCAACCATGGACATCACCACGAGTTCTATACATGTCAGCGTTCCGCCTTACATAAAGTAAGTAACCCCAATCTGGAGAATGCGGCTCTACACTCCTCTCTGTATCCAAGACCAGCAATGATCCAAACAGCCCCACTCTGCAGTGCAAAAACTCTAGCTGAATGTTGAAGATCCTTCCCAGGCAATTATACCGTAGGTCATAATGTTCTGAAATATTGCATAATAGGCTATTTTAATGGTCTCCTGGGAGACACATCCTGCTAGGTTACGCAGGACAAATACACTTACCCTCAATCGATTGCACACATTCTCCACCTGTACCTCCCATGTCAGTTTTGTATCAACATGTACCACTAAGAATTTTAATGTTTGTATTTGACAATTTTTGATGTCCCTAAAAGAGAGAAAATCATTGTTTGTGTTTTATCTACATTCAAAAGAAATCGATTCGACAACTGCTCTGAGTCCCCAGTTACAGAGACAGTGGTGTCATCCACAAAAAGCACATATCTAGCATTGGAGTAACAGCTAGGTAAATCGTTAATATATATCAGAAATAGGATTGGTCCTAAAATAGATCCCTGTGGCACTCCAATGTCTATCAGTGATTCTGCAGATGACATCCCTCCCATCTGCACAATCTGATGGCGATCGCTAAGATAAGACTGAATGATTTTTATACTATTTTCGCTAAAATTTTACTATTTAAGTTTACTTATCAGAATGTTATGAGTAACACAATCGAAAGCTTTACTGAGATCACAGAACAGTGCCATAAAGTACTTCATGTTCTCAAAAGAGTCCATGATGCCCTCTAGCAGGTTGAGAATTCCCAAAATGGTGTTCATGTCCTGTCTAAACCCAAACTGAGCATTGGTAAAGAGTTTTTCTGATTCAAAAAACTCACTTTGTAAAGCCATAGGCTTTTCAAACAGTTTAGATATCACTGGCAGCAAAAAAATCGGTCTATAATTTGAAACCAGACTGTTATCCCCCTTTTTAAATTTGGTGTAACCAAGGCAGGTTTTAGTATATTAGGGAAGATACCTTCTCTTGTACACATATTAAAAAGTTTTGTTTGCATAGGGTTGGTGTTAGCTTGGGGCATGTCCTTAATAAGGTTATTTGCTATGTTTGCAAAGAAGTCATTAAAACTATCAGGAGATATTAGACATGAATCACCCTCCCTTTTCTTATTAGAACCCCTTTTTGAGTTTATTATATCCCACGTACACTTTGCAGGGTTTGTTGATGAAGTAACAGTCATAGGTCGATCTCTTTGCCTCGATGATAGCTGCATGGTAGGCAGTTTTGTAACTCTTAAATTCTGCTTTATCACTCTCTCCATTGTATTGTTTACACACCTCATCTAAGAACTTTAGTGTCTCTCTCATATCTTTCAAGGAGTAATCAAACCAACTCACCTTATCATTCCTCGTGTTAAGAGTTTCCATAGAAAAGGAATGTAAGAATGCCTTCTCCAGATTTTCCATGATGCTGGTGACCTTTTCCTCAATGCCAATATCCACTTCCACAAAATCCCAGGATATCCCTTCAACCATACAGTAAAAATTATGAAGACCTCTTTGTGTTATGGGTTTAAAAATTTGTTTGAGTCTACTTTTTTAGATTGAATATTAAACTACAGAATTTGTCCTAAATGATCTGAGATATTAAAGCTTTTATTTTAGAAAAAGAAGAGTTATTAAAATTTAGAAAGACATTGTCAAGACAAGAGCCCCCCCTTGTATGTTCAAAGATAGTCTGATTAAAGCCGTAGGTGCCTAAAAGATCAAGGAGAGCCGCTGACTCCCCCTGGTCAGTACCAAATTTTATGTTGAAGTCCCCTTCCAAAACGATATCCCTTTCAGGTCCTATATGGTTCAGCACCCCATCCATTGCAGACAAGAAAGTGTGAAAGTTTCCACATGGTGACCTGTAACTAACAACAATAAAAACATTTTTTATGGTAATAACAGACAGTTCTATACATTTTTCGTGGTTATATAAAGAAAAGTTTTCCGGTGCCTCAAAACTAAGAGTATTTTTGCCCAATATTATGGTTCCACCACCATTTGATTGCTTACGTGCTGAATAATCAGCCACTTTGTAGTTTAGTACATTAAATTCACAGATTCCTTCACACTTCAGCCAGCGTTTAGAAATACACACAATATCAAAGCTTGTCTCTGCACTCACTAGGGCAGTTTCGAGTTCATGGATTTTGTTCCTGACTGAGCATCTAGCATTTTGGTGTGCTAAGTACTCCTGTATAGAATAAAATGAATGAGATTTAAAAAAGTATTTTATTTCATTCCTAAATTTACTAAGACCTACAATCCTTTTGCTTGAGAGAGGCAGTGCATTCACCCCCATGTAATAAGGCCACTTTTCATATAGCACTGTAGAATGTTGTGGTGCAGTCAAACCATCTCTGTTTCTGGTGGTTATCTCACTTGTTTGCGTAGAGCTATTAGAGTTAAATTGACTCTTATTCTTAAAAACAAAGCAGCACACATTAAACAAATCTAATCTAAGGTAGTCAGTATTACAAATTGACCTCACTATTCTGTTCTGCATAACAAAAATACATAGCATAGTTTGAGCATGAGTGCCCCCTTGTGACATTATTCTGGATACAAAGTTTACTTCTGCTAAAGTCTATTTAAATTTAAGATGCACTAAACAAGGTGGTTGAAGTTTTTAGCTCACTTTGAAAGACATATTGTTCGCACAATCACTTTTGTTTACATGCACTGCATCCTGAATTAGAATAGACTTTGGTCTTGACAATTGGTTTTATTGATAAATAGGTATAGATTTGTATAGTAAACATGATTTTAGCAACATTTTAAGTGTAATGGAACCCAGTATGTTTAGTTTATTAGATATGTAATACATTTTAACCTAGATTGGGAGAACTTTGAGCCTCTCCTTTATAATAAAACTTGAAATAAATATTTTTTTAATTCATGGGTTAAGAGCAGATTTACTTTTACTTATACTTTTTCAAACACATGCTAGTCAATATTATAAATGAGTGACATACATGACACTATAAATAAAATATGTCTGTATTTATTTATTTCACTTTAGTGCCTAAAAATCTAATTAGTCAAAAATAAAAACAAAACAGCTAACCTAAGGAAATATCTATAACTATCACAATAAGATCGGACTAAACAACAAATCATTATTATTGTAAAACTGAAAAATAATCTTTAATGTTATAACTTTTCTCAAGAAGGTAACTATACTTTTTAAATTTTTTTATAAATGGGTTTTGTAGTAACATGTTCTTGTTTTGTATGTAATGTTTGCAGTGTTTATTTTATTATATTAGTAATGGAATTAAAACTAAGTTGATGTAATTGGAAACATAATTTTATGTAGAAATAAGACTTTTACCTTTTATATATTAAAATAGTTATGTAGGATTTATACCATAGTATTATTAGTTATCGCTAGTAAAGCATTTTGATATATATATATATATATATATATATATATATATATATATATATATATATATATATATATATATATGTATATTATATATATATATATATATATATATATATATATATATATATATATTTAGATATATATGTATATATTTAGATATATATATATATATATATATATATATATATATATATATATATATATATATATATATATATATATATATATATATATATATATATATATATATATATATAAAAAAGCACTTTGAAACAAAAGAATATAATCTTCACGAAGAGGCGAAAGATTCTATCCTCCAGGTTCTTGGTTAGGTGGGGATGCAGTCAAAGAAAAAATTTATGAACGGCCTAGTGTGGAATACTCTTTATTGTATGGTCGAGCTTTCGAGAATGTTTATTCTCTTCTTCAGGACCCTTCTATAGAAAAATACATTTGTAGATAAGAAAAGAAAGGATTACAAAGTAAAAGAAACATCTTACCAAAGTGAGTTAAAAATAGAACAGTCCCATTGCAATAGGCTTAATGTTCAAACTTGTACGTAACTAGAATATAGATGGTAACTAACACATATCAACAGTAAAATAAAATTTTTGGTTACATTTTCAAATTTAAAAAAAAATAATTTTTTTTATAAACATGCAGCGAAACCAGTTTTAATGCTGGCACGCCGCCATTACTGTAAAACGAAAAACTACGTCGTAGTAGGTAAAATAATAAGGGAGACAAAGGAAAGTACAATTCCCACCTAATTCTATGTATATCGATTACTACGAACTAACTATGGCTTCTACCCCGGAGGGGGGAGTTCACAAGGACAAAGCAACGTCATTGTTACGCTGGCGCAGTACCACATTAAAAATTTGGCTAGCGAAATCTTCCTTATTGCGGGAAAAAAAAAGGGAAAAACAAATTATAATAATTTATAGGCAAGAAGAGAAAAGATTTTTAACAGTTTTATCGTTGTTATTGATAATATCTATAACTATATTGCATGGTTTATGTATGCTAAAACCAAAAAAGAAAAAGAGAGAAGGGCCAGTTATAATATGTACAAAAGTCTGGTGAAAAAAATTTTTTTCTTGACAATTTTAATACTAATCACTAAGCTCGGATGGCTCTAAAACACATTTGTCCATATTTTGTTAGACAATTAAATTACAGAAAGTTAATGTTTCTATTGTTGGAATATAACTAAGCAGACGGTGTCGTACAATTATATAATGATGCTCAGAAACCCAAATGGACCAATTTTGTAAGCAAAAGAAAAACATGCTTTCTCTCATGTTAATGACTATAACAAATTAATATAAAATAATTATTGTTTATTGATATTCTGGCGGACGAAATAACTAAAAACCAGGAAAGATGAACCACACTGCTTCTTTAAAACAAATTCCGAACAATACTTTTAAATTTACCGAAAAATCATTGGAAAACTTGTGACACGAAAACCTTATAAGGCATCCTCAGCGAGGTGAGACATCTGTTGGACTTTTAAAATATTATAATAATTTTTATCCAATTTAAGAATATAATTATATATAGAACTGAGATTTTGAATATCGCTACGTTTGTTCAAAGCGTTCAAATCATTGTTAATGTGAATCATTTTGAGAAAAATTCTTTTGTGATAATTCTCCTTTTCTAGAATAGAAGGTCTCCTAAATTCCATCAAATGTCCTTCCCAGATAACATGTTCAGACAAGGCGCATGTAAGTTTCTGAGTGTTACAGTCACTTTTATGTGACGTAATTCTACCTATTAGGTTCCTAGATCCATCCAGAAACATGAAGATTAATTTAATCTTTAATTAATGTCCTTCCCAGATAACATGTTCAGACAAGGCGCATGTAAGTTTCTGAGTGTTACAGTCACTTTTATGTGACGTAATTCTACCTATTAGTTTCTTAGATGTTTGACCTATGTACAGGGTGTTCCAGCGAGGACTGAACAGGGACCTATTTTCGACCTTCCTTGTATTTTGGAAAAATTCAAAATAGCCAATCGATGTATTTTTTCTTGTAGAATTCAAAAATGTCATCGAAAAAATATTTGAACCAGAAACAAAAGAGTTACGCTATGCATCAGGTGTTTTTTAAATGGAATGTATCGTTTTTTATACGATTTTTGGAAAGAGTGATTTTTTTTATGTCCGTTCTGATTAAAAGATTTGATCTTGCGATAGCTGTTTATATTACATTTTAATGTTTTACAAACTAAAATTTTAGCTTCACCTGTTTAAAATATACGATAGGTTGGTATAGGTGATCAAGGTAAAATGACGTTTGAATGCTTTGTCAATAAAAATTGACATTATTTTAATTATTGTCGAAGTCTTCACCTAAAAAATATATATTTGACTCTGATCGAAATGAAATACTCTTTGGACGAGAGACTACAGATTATTATGCTATTTTACAAGTGCCAAGAAAATGCAAGAGAAGCAAGAAGAAGATTTATTGCAAATTTTCATAGAAATATATCCATCAATACAATTCTAAGGATAAAAAACCTATTTGAGGAAAATAAAACTTTACATGATAGAAAAAGAAATATACAAAGAAGAAGAAATCGAGACCAGGCCATTATAAATTATTTTCAAGTTAATCCAACCAAATCTATTTCGGATGCAGTTCGGGAAGTTCAGTACGGTGGCGGTGTAAGGCGCAGAAGAGTTACCCGAGGGACTGTTCACAGGACTCTGAAAATTCATAAATTTAGGCCTTTTCGTATACTTCCACTTCAGCACCTAACACCGGCACAAAAAGAACTTCGCTTCCAATTTGTTTCTCAAATGGTAATTCGGCAAGAAAACGAAGACCCTGATTTATTCAAAAATATTGTGTGGACCGACGAAGCTACTTTCACAACATCGGGAGTATTCAACAGACATAATAGTCACCACTGGGCCGTTGAAAATCCAAAAAAGTTCCAGACTATTAAATTTCAAGGGAGGAATTCTATTCATGTTTGGTGTGGGATAAAAAACAATAAAATTTTGGGACCAATATTTTTTAACGGGACTTTAAATGGGCACAGATATTATGAGTTTTTAGAAAACGAAATTGAAAATTTTTTGGAAGACTTACCATTGGCAGAATATCAGAATTTAATTTGGCAACATGATGGGGCGCCTCCTCATGCCGTGCATGATGTGGTTCAATTTTTAAATCGGCGCCATAACGAATGGATAGGGCGAAATGGAACATATGCTTGGTCGCCCAATAGCCCCGACCTCTCAGTTTTGGATACATTTCTTTGGGGCCATTTGAAGAACGTCGTATACAGACAACGAAACGAAAATATTCAAGAGATCATGGGAAAAATTGTCGATGAAATAAACCGCCTTAACCAGGAAAATCATATTGTAACAGCAAGTTTAGAAAGGCTACAAAGGGGTTATCGATGTTGTTTCGAGAAAAACGGCGGTCACATTGAAAACTTATGTTATTAGTAGTTTTATTTTATTATTTAATAATTATTTTTTATTGAATTTCTTTTTCTATCATGTAAAGTTTTATTTTCCTCAAATAGGTTTTTTATCCTTAGAATTGTATTGATGGATATATTTCTATGAAAATTTGCAATAAATCTTCTTCTTGCTTCTCTTGCATTTTCTTGGCACTTGTAAAATAGCATAACAATCTGTAGTCTCTCGTCCAAAGAGTATTTCATTCGATCAGAGTCAAACATATATTTTTTAGGTGAAGACTTCGACAATAATTAAAATAATGTCAATTTTTATTGACAAAGCATTCAAACGTCATTTTACCTTGATCACCTATACCAACCTATCGTATATTTTAAACAGGTGAAGCTAAAATTTTAGTTTGTAAAACATTAAAATGTAATATAAACAGCTATCGCAAAATCAAATCTTTTAATCAGAACGGACATAAAAAAAATCACTCTTTCCAAAAATCGTATAAAAAACGATACATTTCATTTAAAAAACACCTGATGCATAGCGTAACTCTTTTGTTTCTGGTTCAAATATTTTTTCGATGACATTTTTGGATTCTACAAGAAAAAATACATCGATTGGCTATTTTGAATTTTTCCAAAATACAAGGAAGGTCGAAAATAGGTCCCTGTTCAGTCCTCGCTGGAACACCCTGTACATCTTATTACAGTTTAAACAAGGGATCTTATAAACTACATTCCAATTTTCATTGACGGATAAAGGAGTTTTAGTTTTAGTATATAATGTGGAAATAGTTTTTATTTGTTTAAAAGCAAATTTAATATCTGTATGACCCTTGAATATGCCTTTAATCTTATAGGTTAAGTCCTTAATAAATGGTAGAGCACAAAAACGTGATTGCGTAAGTTCAGATTGATTAGAATTGATAGGCTGTGACATAACTGTTTGAGATGGTAAAGTATGTATATAGAAGGTTGACTTGTTACTCGGAAAATATTCTCAGGTATATTATATTTAGTATTATAGAGGAATCCATTAATCATATTTAATGGATAAGAATTTTCTAGAAGGATATTTTTTAAAAGTTTAAGACTGCTCTCTCTAAAGTCAGGGTGAGTCAACTTGACTGCCCTTCTTTTCATACCCAAGATTAAATTAATCTTCATGTTTCTGGATGGATCTAGGAACCTAATAGGTAGAATTACGTCACTTAAAAGTGACTGTAACGCTCAGAAACTTACATGCGCCTTGTCTGAACATGTTATCTGGGAAGGACATTTGATGGACTTTAGGAGACCTTCTATTCTAGAAAAGGAGAAGAATTATCACAAAAGAATTTTTCTCGAAATGGTTCACATTAACAAAGATTTGAACGCTTTGAACAAACGTAGGGATATTCAAAATCTCAGTTCTATATATAATTATATTATTAAATTGGATAAAAATGCTTATAATATTTTAAAAGTCCAACAGATGTCTCACCTCGCTGAGGATGCCTTATAAGGTTTTTGTGTTACAAGTTTTCCAATGATTTTTTAGTAAATTTAAAAGTATTGTTCGGAATTTGTTTTAACGAAGCAGTGTGGTTCATCTTCCCTGATTTTTAATTATTTCGTCCGCCAGAATGTCAATAAACAATAATTATTTTATATTAATTTGTTATAGTCATTAACATGAGAGAAAGCATGTTTTTCTTTTGCTTACAAAATTGGTCCATTTGGGTTTCTGAGCATCATTATATAATTGTACGACACCGTCTGCTTAGTTATATTACGACAGTAGAAACATTAACTTTCTGTAATTTAATTGTCTAACAAAATATGGACAAATGTGTTTTAGCGCCATCCGAACTTAGTGATTAGTATTAAAATTGTCAAGAAAAAATTTTTTTTCACTTACTTAATACAAAGGTTATATTGGAAGTTTTTTTTTTATAAAATATACAAAATGTTTTTTAAAGCTAAAAAAATACCAGAATTCAAGGCGCAGTCTAGCTGAGAGGGCTTCATTACCTTGAACCTCCCTTCAGTGGTTGAGTGAAAAAGACTATTTAGATACCGTAAAACCCTATAACATTGAACATTTTTTGACTTTTGTCGTTTGCATATTTTAAGTAACAGACAATAGACAAACACCAATGTGGGCATGTAGGGGGGACCAATAATACCTTTGAAAATATGTAATAACATTTCTACATTTAGGTAAGACCCTCTTTTTTAAAAAAAATAGGGTGTTCAAAGTTGTGTATCCATGGACACAACTATGAACGAGACATTAGAATTACCTTTATGTTCAACGTAATGCGTTGTATACAATACATTGAACGAAAAAAATCCTTTATAACATTGTTTTACGTGAAAAAAAGTTGACGCAAAATAAAAACCTGATAAAAACAGTGATAATATTTATTAAAACTTATCTAAAATAAATATAAAATAAACGAAAATGTTCCTTTGGTCACAAACAGCGAAAAAGTGAGTAAATAGATAGGTTATTACCTAAAACACAAAAAAGTAGGTATTGATTTAACATGAACACAACTTTATTGGACATTGCTTAAGTCTTCGTTGAATGTAAAACGGCCTCTAAGCTCTAGGGGATTTCTCAACGTGCTTTTTACTTGGCCCTTTTCAATATATGACTCGTCTTCTACTTGGGGGAAAATAAAGGTTGACGGCTTTTGCCCATATCGTCGAAGACAACTGACTTTGAAGCCATTTTTATCTTTGGCGATAATTTTTAAGACGAATATTTTTTTGGCTTCCTTTTTTGTTCCTTCGTTGTATATAAATTCGGCCAATACGAATTTATAAGCAGGAGAATCAGTTTCTGTGCGAAGAGAAGTACTGTGGGTTGAACTGTCGTCTTCTTCTGAGCTAAGGCACAGGGCTTCCCGTTCTTTCTCGACTATTGCAGTAAGGTCCTCATCTTCCGACGAATTCATATAAATTATATTGTCTGATTCACCGCTATGGCCATCACTATCTCCTGATGAGTAGTTTTCTTTTTTGCTTAATGCTGACTTCTTGCTCTTTAAAGTTTTTTCGGCAATCCCTTTGCTGGTTGATGGGCGACTCGATGGGTTGTCATTCCGTAGTTGGACAAGATCCTCAAAAGCAATACTTTTCCCAGGAGCTATATCTATTTTAGATCTTTTTTTGGCTGGGGCATTTTCTTTTTCTCCATATCTCATATTCATTAGCATATCTATGACGACCTCAGAAACCACCTGAGAATTGCTGTTATCTTCAGTAGGCTCCTTTGGAAATCGGCTTAATACTTCCTCAGGATTCCACGGAAAAATCCCACATTTTTTGAATCCTGATACTAAATTATCAGATTTATTATCAGGTGCAACAGCATCACATAATGTTTTTAATAATCGGGGAAATTTTTCTTTGGGCAACACTTGCGACTTTTTTTTTAAGGATTGCTTCCATGCATCTAATATAGACCTCCACTTTCGCTTCAATGGCCCATAAAAGGCAACATTAAGGGGCTGTGCAAGGTGGGTAGAATTTTTAGGAAGGCAGCAGAATGAAATATTGTTTTCTTGGGCTCCTCTTAAAACATCTTCAGAGAAATGGCTAGAGAGATTGTCCCCTATAAGCACGACTCGCCCTTCAATTCTTTTTCGAAAAGGTATAAACGAATTCAAAAACCAGTCGGCGAAAATTACTGCGTCAAACCAACCGCTCTTACTACGGTTATATCTGGTGCATCTCGGTCCGCCTTCAGTCCAGGTTTGCCACAGATTCTCTGCTTTATATACCACGTATGGTGGAAGTACATATCCATCCGCAGATCCACAAAACATTACGGAAACGCTACTCTTTGACGAATCCCTGATGCGCTCAGGGTATTTTATGCCTTTACGAAAAATACATTTTTTAGTCCCCGGGTCATCGGATAAATTGGTCTCATCGTAATTGAATATTCTATTCGGAGGTAGAGGCTCGTTGTTGTCAAAAATTATCTCTTTTAAATTAGTAAAGTAGTCTGCCATATTTTCAGGTGTAACGCTTGCCTTCGATTTTTTTAAATTTTGACAAATCCTTAAAGTGAGATCATTTTTGTGTCTCCGAATAAATCTTTGACACCACTTTCTACTGGATAACTTATTTTCCTGAAGTTGAGAAGCCTCTAAGCCGTGCCTAATAATTAATTGCTGTACCAAATGAGCCAAATCTGAATAATCGAAAGGAAACCCCCATTCGCTTACAACTAGGATATGTTGGACGATTGCATTTTCCATTTCGACAGGAAGAACAAACGGTTTCCCCACTTTTCCTCCGTGACGATTGTTTAATTTATTTGATAACGTACCTTTTGGAAAACCGAATTGTCTGCTGGCTTTAGAAAGACTAATTCTATTTTGTCTTATCATAGCTAATGCCGCTTCAAGTCGTGGTTTATCTTCGGCATCATAACGCCGATATTTACGCTTTCCCGGCATTGATATTTTCTGAAATTAATAAAATAGTCGGTATAATTATTTTTTATCATGTTTAAAAAATGGATCAATAACTTTGAACGGTTGTTCAAAGTTAAGGGAAATATTTGAAATTTGGAGGTTAGATTATAAAATATACCATAACAATATTTTACGCCAAAATTCACTATTCTCCACATACTTACGGTTTAATGAGGTCTAAGGACACTGAACAAACATGAAAACAAGTATATAGAACAACTATGTAAGCAGATCTGAGGTAAATTTGAAGCACTCCTAATTTCGCGGGCTTTTTTTGACACACCGTTCAATGTTTTTAGGATCGATAGTATGCATCGAAACGTTATCGGCGCAGTACAAATTTATTCGTTTATGATCGGAGGAACTTATCGAACACAATCTGTCCTTGTTTTAAGAATATATAGGAATGAAGTAAGGGAATATATGTTTTAATGACTTTATGTTCAAAGATATATGACGGTTCAAAGTTATGGGGTTTTACGGTAATAGGATAATAGGAAAAAAAATTAAAATCTAAGTTAATAACTAATGGAATACAAAAAAAAAAACAAAATTAGGAGCCTCTCCTGAATCTTTCTACAAGGAAAAACACTAAGCCTAAAAAGAAAATTTGAAAAACCTACTAGATACTTATTTTATTGAAGTATAAATGTATTTTTTCTTAGGAGTATTAGTTCGTCTGGCAATAAGTTGTATAATTTTATACCATTATAAGTAAACGATCTTTGAATGGCACTTTGGTGAGGACGTAGTGTAGTTTTATTCTGAAATGTAAAATTTCAGGAATGAATGTTTGTTAAAAGTTAAAAATGACGGTAGGATTTGATTATTAAGAAAATCCATTAAAGAACTACTTGAATGTCGGGATCTATGGTTATACATTTTTAACCAGTTTACTTCATTAAAAGTATGAGAAATATGATCGAATTTTCGAAAACCAAAGATAAGCCTTGAATATGTATTTTATACCTTCTGAATCTGATTTTTATCTGCGTCTAGACAACGATTGTATACAAAATCACAACAATCAAAGTTTCAGATTGCTGGGAAAATAAATCTTGCTAAACTGATATTAAAAATGTATGACAGAGGTCAGATTAACAAATCGCTACATAATATCGAGGCAACCAATCAGGTCCCAAAGATTGACTTGCTTTTAATTTATTTATCGCAGACTTGATTTTTTCAACAGTAATAATGGGAATTCTAGAAAAATAATCTTCAGGGGAAATTACCTCCATCTTTAAGTTTTCTTTAAGTGAAAAGTTTGTGCTTAAAAACACTGAAAATTCGTTTGCAATATTTTTTTCCTTCCCTTGAATCACTGTATTCCAGTTCAGCAAGTATGTCGTAACTGTTTCCCTGAGACTTAACATGTCAGTCAGTTATCTGACACATATAATATTGATTGTAAGACTCTTTGACAAGCTGCTTGCTAGTTAGTTATTTATTTTTCCAGTATGAAGAGTGACATCTTTGCATTTTCCAAAATATAATGTATTGCTGTTTATTTTTTAAACTTTTTAAACAAAACCAAACAGGAAAACTTCTACTAGCCTGTGTAGATAGGTTAGATTAAAAGTGAGTGGATCAAATCGACTCTTCCCTGCGACTCTGTGGTCTATTGTGGTTCACACCTATATTTACACTTCCCCAAGCAACTCTAAGAACCTGATCCTGGCCGCTGCCGGGCATTCACACAGCACATAGCTGGCTGTCTCGTCATCCTCCATCCTCCTTCATGGGAAGGTTGATAAATGCCTTTGCCTGGGACAGACCTGGCAGTCCAAGCCAATAGAGATCAGCTTTTTTTTCAATCAGGTCCAAAATTGCGCGCTTGGCCGTTTCATGGGCTACTCCTAAAGCTGGTTTAGGTCTCACGAGTCTTTTGTCTGCTCCTCTCTTTGCTAGAAGGTCTGCAGACTCATTTCCCTCCAGACCCGCTTGTCCTGGTACCTAGATAAGGGCTATTTTATTGTCGCTCTTCAGACCAACAAGTGCCTTTTGGCAGTTCCAAACTGTTTTGGATGTAGAATGACTCGCTTCAAGTGCCTTATGGGCCGCTTGACTATCCGAGAATATTTTTATCTTTTTATGTGTTACTTATTGGTCCTGCAACATGCTAGCACACAATTCGATAGCATGAACTTCTGCTTGGAATATTGAGGTGTTATTGCCCAGGATTACTGACAGAGCAACCTTCGGCCTTACCCCATGGATTCCAGCTCCTACACCTTTATTGGTTTTGGAGCCGTCTGTGAATAGGCACAGCTCTCCTTTGAGTAGATCAGACTTGTTCTGATCCCACTCCACTCTTCCTGGGAATATTACGGAGTAGGGTTGTTGTGCACTAACAGTTTTTTGGTAGCACGTCCGATGGCATTCCCAACATGTAATGGTTTTTCACAACTTTCAGCATGTTGGATGATTCCATCTGACTCGTGCTATCCACCATGTTGATGGTGACATGGTGGAGTCTGTATGTTGTCCTCATCGCTTCACCGTCCACAAATAGGTGGAGTGGTGGAAGTTTCAAAAGCAGTTCCATGGCTGCTGTCAGAGTGGAGCGAATCGCTCCTGTAATTGACAAACAAGCCTGTTTTTGCAGTCCACTCAGCTTGGCTTGGGCAACACTTTGTTGTCCTTTGCTCCACCAGGCTACAGAACCATAGTTTTGGTCTCATACCCCATAACCTCCCGCATATTTTACGGCGGGTCCACAGGGATAGTTTAGCTTTTTGAATTATTTTATTCAGATGAGTATTCCAGTTCAGCGTTTTATCCAAGATAATTCTCAAATATTTCACTTCACTAGTATACAAAATAAACACGTTTAGTTTATTAATTTCCACTTATTTATTTCTGCTTGACAGCTGTTTCGACATATTGTGTCTTTTTCAAAAGCTAACTTAAAACTGACACTAAAATGTACCAAATACAAAAAAAAAATATATAAAAATCTTAATGGTGTCAATAAAACAATATTGGTGTTTACCCACCTCGTCTATTCTTTAGGTATAAAGATTTAACAGAGGGGAACCATTTAAGTCCAACTGGTCATTCAATAAAATATTTCGGGTTTTCCTCTTGTTAATTTCTAAACTTTCCAAATGGTTCAATTTCTAGCTTTTATTAGCCCTATGCGAAATTTTATATTCGTTTTTAAATGTATGATTTGCTTCTATCAAATGTTTAGCGTAATTGGAGTCTGTTTTTTCTTTATTATATGAGGATTTGTGTTCTTTTATACGTTTATTGAAAGATCTACCCGTTTGGCCAATGTAAACTTTATCACAGAAACCACATTCTAATTCGTATACCCCTGATTTTTTAGATTTATCAGACTTGGATTTATTATTTTTAATATATTTCCCTAATGTATTATTTGTACAGAAGGCAACTTTATAATCTGCTCTCATGAGATGTTTACTGATTTTAGAGCTAATTTTGCCTGTATATGTTATTGTATTAAATTTGGCTATATCTTTTAAATTACTATTTGGATAGATTAAATTGATTGCTTTTTTATATTGTTTTTTTATTTACTATTTTGTCGACTATATTAGGACTATAGCCATTGTTAATAGCAATCTGCTTTATAATATTCAATTCTTTATTATAGTTATCTGATGACATTTTGAGTAATAAATTATCGACTAAGTTAATAGCTTCAATAGGGGGGACACTAGGAAATAAGTTTTGTACATCTAAAGAGATTAATATGGCATTATTTGGGATTGTGACATCTTTTATATTGTGAATTAATTCTAAACTATTTTTAATACTAAATTTTGGTTTAAAATTACAAAATGTACTAATAATGTCTATTAATTTATTAGAAATCGTGTGAGCTGGAGCTGTCACATAAGACACTACAGGTCTAATGGGCATATTGCCTTTATGCAGTTTAATAAATGAATATAGCTTAGGTACTTGTGGATTCATTATCGTTAATTTATATTTAATTTTATCATCAAATAAGCTACTATTTTTAATTACATTTTTTATAATTTTTTGATATATTTCTGTCGGATCTTTATCGATCTTTTGAAATTTATCCGGATTCAGAAATTCTGAAGTTTTTTGAATATAATCTTCTCTTTTTATTGCAATAATGGTTTTTCCTTTATCCGCCCTATCTAGTGAATACAATATTATCTTCTGTCATTTTACTGTTAATATTTTTAACTAAACTATAATTGTTTGATAATCGTTCATTAGACAAATCCCAAGGTATTGAAGTAATTGATTGAGCTAATATATGTTTATAGTTATCATTGCCTATTTTATTTACTGCTATTTCACATTCAACTCCTAACATCTCTTTAGATTTAATGTTAACTTTAACCTGAAGGTTGAAATTAAACCCCTTTTCTAATAGTATAATTTCTGAGCCTGTAAAATCTGTATCTGTGAGATTATAAAAGCCTTTAAAAAATACATGATCTGAAAGTGTGTTATGACAATTGTTAATTTTATTTGCAGTTTTATTGTAAATTAATCTATCTAATTTATCCTTTTGACTGACGTATTTCTTATGAACGATATGTTCAGACACAGTGTGTCGAAACAGCTGTCAAGCAGAAATAAATAAGTGGAAATTAATAAACTAAACGTGTTTATTTTGTATACTAGTGTATAATGAATTTCCATCAAGTAACGGCTACATCGATAAGAAATATTTCACTTCAGCTGAAAATGGTACTGTGTAGATAAGGGAATACATTATTTTAAAATATGATGAATTATGTCATATAAAGCACTATAAAATCCACTGCACAAACCGATATTACTACCAGGTACAATTTCAGCTTAAACGAGGTCAAAGTTAGACATATTGTAAATAAATGAAAACGTGTAACATCATAGAACGCCTTGAAATTAAAAATTCATTAACAGATAACCCTTTCACAACAAACTGGCGGTGGACACTGTAATTAAAATGGCCTTTGAACAATTTTTTATTAGCGCAACTGAGCCTTATATATTATGCTTAGTAAATGTATGTCATAGGAACTTTTTAATTTAGTTTTCATTTGTTTTCTCTACGGATTTTCAGTGGCCTTGCACAGCGACTACGGCGACAACAGCCCTCGTTGCAGTATAGGATTTATGCAGATTGGCGCTCGCCAACTAGAACGACGACGAAAACTAGTCCTTGGTCGTATCGAGAGGATTGGCATTTGGTAAATGTGATCTGTTATATCTGTTATTTAGTTTACTATAATCTCTTATTACACCTTAAAAAAGAAAAAAATAAATATTCCTTTTTTAGGATATCCCGGACAAAGGTTTTGTACTGGATCAAATATTTATGAAGCGCTTTACAGAATACAAGATGCTGATTACAATGATTAATGGCAATATGGTATTATAATGTGTCTTGAAAAGTCATATCACTGAGTGCCCCAAAACCTTCATGTTTAAATTCTAATGGAGCCACAAGTAAAACATAGTTATAACAAAAAAGGACATGAGGCCGACAGTAAAAAAGATTCTGTAGAAAGTATATCCACAGACAGTGAAACGAAGCATGAAGAAACCAGTGTAACCCACATCCAGATCACTTCGAAATCTCCAATACATCAAAAATCTGTTAATGTTATCTGGTATCACTATAATACCAATAATGTTGATTTGGGTCAGGAGGATAGGGAAGCCATAATTGTATATCGAAAGAAATTTGAAAATGGTTACGTAGCATTGTACAAAGGGTACAATTATGAATTATTCCCAACTCGATATAAAGCTGTGCTATTGTTTAGATGTATCAAAGCACCAAACTGTCCTGCTGCACTGTTTATTAAGGAAAACCACTATGTCTATGAAGCATTTGAACATAAATGCGAGAGCACAGTAGATGCTTTTAATTCAGACCATGTTGCATACACTGTTGTTGATGTTATATGGCACGAACAAAATCATTTACCAGATGTAAACAATTACCGCTCGTTATTAGACGACCGCGTTTTAATCTTATATGGGGCTGATAATCTGGTGGGCAAAAAGGCGTTCTATAAAGGATATCAGTACGTACAAAGTATTGTATCAAAAAATGTTTTTGAGTACGGATGTCCTTTCCTTATCTGTGAAGCTATTCTAAAACTAAGTAGGGCAGGCCTTTTTAAAAAGTGTGTTCTAGAAATCAGTCCACATACGTGTCAACAAAAAACGACTGACCAACAAGTTCCGATGATTGATGCTCCAGTTATTCCTGTAGGCTTTAAAGCAGTTGTTCGGATTTATTATCTTACAAATGACCAACTAGATTTTTTTTTGAAAATTGGTCGATTTCTTCCATCTCCGGGCATGCCGCCGCTTTACGTCAGTTATTGTAAAACGTCAGTTTATTACCAAAATTTTGAGTATATATTCAAAAAACATCACCATGTCTCACAGTGTCGTAGTTACATATGCAAAAATAAATGGTGCCGAGCGGAAATACAAGTAGCTATAAATTTTAGAGCCGTCCTTGAAACAGCTACGCATTTTTGTGATAAAGGAAGTAAGGATGGGAAAAGTTGCATTTGCAATTTGGCTAAAGTTTCTGATATACCTGACGGAATATTAAAAGAAAACTTAATAGCTGCTCTTCAATATGATGAAAATAATCTCATAGAAAAAGCTTCGAGCTGCCCAACAGCTACATCTATATCCAAATCAGTTTTCAAGCTTGGAAAATACAAACAAGTAATTGTAAATAACACTTCTGCAGATTTAGATCCAAATGACAGTGAATCCGTAACAATATTGGTCAGTAGGCATTCAAAACGGTTTGTTTATTACAAAGGACTTGGTTATGTCCACAGTGCCGCTGGTCAGTTATGTTTATGCAGCAGGTCACCATCTTGCGCTGCATCTTTGATAATACTTATAGCTACTTCTGAGGTAATAGAAATTGGAGAACATACTTGTAACCGTATTTGCAAATCATTAAGTATAGTCCGTAGATGTGTTGATTGTGTGGCAACAAGTAGATCGGGTCTCCCACTTAATTCAAGCTCCACACTATCTATTCCTAATGTTCGAGTCAATGGTCCTGCTAGATCAATTAAGCCAGCCATGCCTAGAAGCATTGAAATAATCCCTGAATATCAGAATTTCAATATTTGTGTTGAAGATAACTTCAGGGAGTCTCAGTTAAACGATTCATCAGCTGCAACTATTTATCGAGATGAAGATGGAAAGCAAGTTATTTGTTTTAATGGCTATACATACACTTATACTGTCGGTTCAGTATATTTTTGTAATAAGTCACATATATGCCCCGGATCTTTAAAACGCCATCCGACTTATAAGTCTCGTTTTGTCGAAGCAGAAGAACATAACTGTGTCACGAGACCTGCTACTCGTTATTATACTCAGAAATCTATCAAGTTTCAAATATATTCCCGACCTTTTGAGCAAACTATAGATTATTGTAAAAATGATCAAAGTAAGGTTACAATGCTGGTCGGCGATCCGAACCACCATAATGTCGTCCTCTACAATGGTCATGCTTACGTTGACGACAGGAGCCTTAGTTGCGACCGTGGTAGTGACGACACAAATAAGAGCTGTAATCTACTCTATATGTGTGTTAAATCAAACATGTGTTCGGCAGGATTGTATATGAATAAAGAAAGAACTAACGTGTTCGAGGTGGGATGTCATAATTGCTTGGTTAAAGATGACGTTCGTGACGAATATAAACTGTTCCGTGAACTACAACCTGTTTCGATTATTCTTTCCAGAAGTCCACCTTACAAACATGGCCTCATCGACAAACAAATGGTAACTTATTTTGTTAATGGCAGACAGCTATTTTTCCATTATGGACACACTTATATGGAGTCAGTGGCCGGTTGTTCCCACACGACAGCTTGCAAATATTTATATATCTGTAAAGACAGAATCAATTGTTCTGCCGCCATACTGTTCCTTTCTCGAGACGCGGTGCTCGAAGTGGGATTACATAGTTGTGATATTACTGCTGATGTAAATTCATCTGCGGAAACAGTCCGTGAAAATGAACCTGCTCCTAGTTCGCCTGCTGCAAGTTCTGATTCTGTTATGACGTTTGAAGATCCTTTAAAATATAGATTTCTGTTAAAATCGGGCCTCGCCGAGACTGATTCGGTTGTCGGATATATTTCCAACTCTACATATACTATAAAAACTGAAGGGTCAGCGTCTTTAAGTAAATATTTAGAAAACGTTCCCGATCCTGAGTCATCTCTTAATATACCCCATATTCAAAACTCAAAACGAAAAGCAGTTAGTGAAGATGGTCTTGGTTTAAAGAGAGTTAAAAATGATAATAGATATGAAAGTGTGTGTATTATAGATCACCTGATAAATAAATGTGAGAAGGTCAGCATTGATGAGCAATATCAGTTCACTGAAACTGGCTCCAACTTTCTGAGGTTTAGGGGTTATTCATATACTAGAAGTCGGGTTGGAAGAGGACATATTTTTTACAACTGCCTTTCCTCTTTTCCTGTCATATGTAGAGGACGACTTTGTTTAAGAGCAGGCAGAGTGATATGGGCCAGTGATCATATTTGTCGAATTATTGAAAGAGAGAGGTTACTAGAGCCAGGGCAGTCATCATCGAAATATTTAATTTTATATTTTAGTAGTGACGGGGGTACAAAAGAAGTTCTTTTTAAGGGGTTTATATATCGGCAAAACCTAGAGATTAGAAAACGGAAACAGTTTCATTTCCGGCAAATCATAGTGAATAAAGTTGTAGATTACTGGATTTGCTCTAAGAATCCTGCTTGTGAAGGTGCTATAGAGATACATACAAGTTTTGTAGAAGAAACTTGCAAGCATACCTGTTTTAGTGATTTAACGACGTTTAAAAGTCCTGTAATAGAAATTAATGTGAGAGCTGTATCTTCTAGCGATAAAATCAGCACCATACATACAATCAATACCAATTCTGCAAAAAATGCCAAACAGGCTTTTTCAGATATAACTCAAGAGTACAAGTTTAGTTCTTTGATTCCAGTTCTTGAAGAAACAAAGGAACGTTTATGTGTAATTCATAAAGGTTATATTTATGACATGAGTGGTATCAGTGCTAGTGCTTCGGTTCAGTCAGAGTGCACGTGTATTCAAGCCAATTGCACCGGAGTATTATATTTAGATGGCGCTAAACCAACCATCGCATCAACGCATGGCTGCTTTAAAAAAATATCAAGTGCATTATTGTCCCAGCGGGACGATTCAGGTAACTTCACACCAACAAATAACTTTCTTCCTGTTCGGTTTTACAGTGAATCCAGGGAGAAGAAATATTTAATGTATGCCGGATACATTTACCAATTGGATGGACAACAAGAGATGGGGCATTGTGTTTTACTAAAATGTTTTTACGCACAGCCATCTGCTTGTGGAGGCACCTTAAGTATGGGAGTTAATATACCCACAAAATTTTCAGAGCACTTGTGTAGAAAACAAGATTATGACGTAAAAGATGAACTTCTAGATGGTGATTTCATCAACGGCTGTATCGAAAAAAATGTGTCAAATGAATATGTGAAGAAAGAATGTAATGACACTGACATTACAATTAAAGAAGAAGATATTAGAGAGATGGCCACCGATATGACTGATGAATCAGTTGTACTTGATATGCGATCTGTAATACCCGATTTAGTGCCCATTCACGATGATCAATCTAGTCAAGAGAGTTCAGATATACCACTTAAAGAAGAATCAACTAATACAATGTCCGAAGGGTTTGAAAATATACATTCGGAAAATTACGTATCCGAAATAAAAAAAGAACCAATGAAAACTGAAGTTATAGACCAAATTTATCAAGACAAGGCAAGTTTTAATAATGCTTTTGAGTATGTATTAGAAAACGTTTCGAATACATTAAATCATGGGGACACTTTTTTAGAAGATATAGAACATGTTATTCCAGCCACTGTGGTCATATCAATGAAGAATAATCCCAGAGTGTGAATGAGTGATAAAGTTGATGCATACAAGGAGAAGCTTTTAGAAGGGTAAGGTAATGTGATATTTTTTATAAAGTGCTCCTCACCAACACAAAAAGGGTCTATTTTGAAACTTTCTTAGTTAGTCAAACTGTGTTCGTCTACTGGCGTTAAAAAGGGCGATTCTTTGGATCTAATTTGAGTTAGACTGTTTGTCAAATTTTTATTGATTTGCCTATTATAAATAACTGCTGCAAATTGCTCAAATTTAACTTAAAAATCCAGATTATTCAACCAACAATTTTTATTTCTTGATATATGTTTTATTCCTAGGAGTAAAACTCGAAACTAGGGATAAGAATACCGGTTCCAAGAAAATACCTCTCTAAACAACGTTGTGGTGGAGCGACATAAACAACGCGCTAATGCGTGTTCTCTATAGCAGGAGCAGACGAGAATAACAATATGAAAACGCGGTTCAATGGTTAGCAAAGTGAAGCGGTTGCAACGCGGGTTGTGGATCGATGCAAATCAATATATGAAATCTGAATTTGGAGTTTGTAAACAACTATTTAAATATCATAATTTTGGGCTTGGATCGTGGGTATAGGAACCCTTTTTTATTTGAAATATCTTTATTCAAAAAGCGACGTTTCGACACTTGATTGTGTCTTTTTCAAGCTAAAAACATTATGAGATAAATATAGAATAATTACACATTATATAAGACAAGCAAGTACAAAAGAATACCTAAAAAGCTAATATCACGATATATAAATGAGGTACTAGGTCTCCAATCACCTACCTGTTGATATTTTATTCATTAGATGTGACAAAGATATTAGAATATTTATAATGAGGACTAAATAGGACATTTTCTTTTTGTTTATATTAGAATCAATGTCGGTGGTCAAAAGTTGAATATTATATTCCTAAAGATAAAATTGTCATTATTGTTTATATAAATTAGCTTGCCAAATATGCGGAGTGAAATTCACAATAACATTAGAAGACCAATTTTTATTACCAAATTCAGACAATTTTTGTTGGGTGCCACTTGAGAGGTTGCCGATTCTTCCTTTCTGTCAGAGAAATCAAAAGATTGACAGTTGAGTGGTCAACAGAAGAATGGCGAGCAAATCAGCTAGAAGACCCGACACTGGAGACCAGTTTTGCATAAAAATGAAAGTACCGAAAAGTAAAACATGAAGGTAGTACACTTGGACGGCCATGATATTTCATGACTAAGAAGGTGATCGGGACTACAGAACTAAGAGGGGTCTTGTGATGGTCGTGCGAAAACTAACCAAATGAGTCATCAAACGTTTCTGTACGTGGGCTAGAAGTAAACATACACGTCATCCTATGTCGAGGGCATTTGGAAGATTATAGTGAATTCCTATATGCATATATTCGGCGCTTCCTTGAGTCAGAACACAGAATGGCTGGTTTTATTATGAGGTAGTGCTGCGAGGTTCACAATGTGGAGACTTTAAAATCTATTTACTCTGCTTTAATCAGAAGTCACAATACTGCTGTGTGGTCTGGTGATCCTATTATAATGTCCGTATCAAGAGGATGGAACGGGTACAGTCCAAGTTTGTGAATTTCCTTTTGTTCAGATTGGACAAATCTCTTCTGACCTACAGTGAACGCCTGATTCTGGTTGGCATGGATAGTCTGGAACTGTGTAGAATAAGGCTAACATTATCTTTTGGACATAGACTGCTCAATAATTTTATAGATTGCCCTACTTAGTAAGTTCACTTAACTTTCGGGTATCTTCTCGCCCAACTAGGCAACTACAAAAGTTCTCGTCAAACCACGGACGTGTCGGTGTTCAAATTCAAATTCAAATCGTTTATTGGTGCCACTACAAAAAAAATGCTTACACAAATCAAAAAATGGTAAACAAAATCATGTCATGTACATTCAATAAAAGAAAATTACAAATACAATAATAAAAATGTTAAAAAGACAAAACCAATTCACATTTTAAAATAGTTATTTATAATACGTCCCTATGTCAATAACACTCACAACCTTTACAGAAATGGCTTTGCCCTATAATCGAATTAAAACAATCAAATATTGCCAAAACCAGTCTTCAAAAGCCCCGAGAATAATAAATTCTTCTAGTGAGTAAAATGCATTGCTAATTAAGACCTTCTTAATGGCATTTTGAAATTCTTTGAGTGGTAATCTTCTAACACTATGTGGTAATTTGACTGGACTGACTTCGAAATCTGGTTTGGCAAATTTCACAATAGAAAGATATTTTTGGCAAGCCTGCCAGCAACAGTGTTAATGTTTCGGTCCCAAAAAACCTAGAGTCCAGCGTTACACCTAGGAAACAAACCGATGCGTTGGCATCCTCCAGCGTTCTCATGGACAGTGCCATTTTATGTGTTTTGGCAGTATTGAGGAACAGACCGTTCGAGGCAAACCATTAATTTGCTCTGGAAAGAGCCTCTCTCGATCTCTGCATCGACTGAGCGTAGCATCCAACCCTGACCAGAATTGTGGTGTCGTCAACAAAGAGAGTATATTTTTCATTAACTGCCATTTGAGGTAGGTCGTTGATATATATTAGAAATAGTAACGGTCCTAATACCGATTCTTGCGGAACGCCCGTTTAATATCTCTCTCGGCAGACAGTGTACCTGCAATAATGTTGGAAGGAACAGATGTTCCAATCGTATTATGAACTGTTTTATTCGTTTCCTTCCTTTTGACTTTAACACTGATTACTCTGCTTTATCATTTAAGAATAAAATTACACCTTCTACAATTATTGATATGTAGCGCCGAATCTTCGCTAGTTAAGAATATATTGGATTTTGGGCTGAGTTTTTATTGGTATTCTTATGTGTATCTAATGTAATATACTGTATAGATAAGTACATATTTTAGGTTTTTGTTTAAATAAGCTTTATTATCTCATTCTAGAGGTTAAGTGTATTTGTGGCCGACATTATTTTTATTGTTTGTGTAAGGCTTGTTTTGACATATAGCTTTGACATTTTATTTTTTAAGATTATCTTTTGTATAGTGGCAGTCTGAGTTATTTCATTTATCTGTATTTAAGGACCGCAGGTGTATGTGTACTCATTCGGTTTGGATGTATATGGCTATACCAAGTGAATTATCGTTTGTCGTTGACCCTTACTATGCATAATTGTATATATTGTTGATATAACCGAGTGATAACTATTGTTTGTATCACTATTTGGGCTTTGCCTCTTATGTGTATTGATAATAAATAAATAAATATAATCTTCGTTCCAAAATTATGGAATATTAAAAAACATAGGTCAGGTTGAAGCTTCGAAATTTTTCTTATTAATAGATCAATTTAATTTTTTTTTATCGGAAAACATAAACATTAGAAAGAGTAAAAAATACTCGGAAAGTCAATAAGTACGGAGTCATGTCAAATTGACTACTATCTAACCGAATCTGTGGAAAAGGAGAGAAGTTGACTCTGGTTTCTCTCTCTGTTGATGAGTCTTATAATAGATATGTTAACCTACAGTAATCGTGTTATATTGTAATGACTAACTAATAAAGTGTGAGTTGTTGTGAAGTAGTGTTTATTATAAAAAGCACCCTAACAATATTTAAGGTTTTTACTTAAGTTAAGATATCTAAACTCCTTTTTATTTAAGACATGCCATATTTACTACGCCTTTTGTGTCCCGGTCATATTGGTCTCCAGTTCAAATTACAAAAAAAATTGTTTAAACAAAAAAAAAATAAGAACTAATTCGTAAATATCCTTGTCCTTATGTTTATTAACATCCTTTCGTTTACTGTTTTTTTAACATACAATTATTTTTAGGTGTGATGGATGGTACAGCCGAGGCAACGGTGAAGAAAATTATTGTGGGTATTTGAATTCACAAGAAAATAATAAAATAAGGCTGTAATTTGGAATTTAAAGCTAATTTTATATGTTAGCCTTATTCAGTGGCGGCTCCTCTATTAGGTCAAATTTAAATTTGGAAATTCCCTCTATTATTCTAAACGTATAAACTCGTTCACCGTTCTCTTAATTCCGCGATACACTATCCATGCCACCGCGATCTCCGGACAGGTTTCGTTTCATTTGGAATCGATCACGGCTGGCGGCCCGCGTTGACCTCGTGGTTATAAACGGTGGCGAGTTTTTCCCGAGTGTTTCCGATCAAATTCGTATAGGGGAGCATAGGTAAGATACGGCTTACGTTGGCAAAGTTTAGGTCAACAGCCGCGCCAAGGAAACTTAAATATTTTTGTCAGTTAATGTGTTTAATGTGGATCGTGTGATAGGTTGTGGTTACGCTGGCGTATTTTTATAGATTTTATTTTAAAGATTTTAATTTTGTTTGTTGATTTTGTGGTTTAAATTAATGTTTTAAAGAAAGGTAGCCACAGTGTTTTAGAATATTAAGAATTCGTTTTCAATTATATTGACGAGCTGAACTTTGAGAAACGATTCGAATTTAAGACCAGTAGTCGAGCTTTGCCGAAATTTAAAATTCAGCAAACAGGTAAAGACAAAAACAAAGAAGTAAATCGTTATTTTCGCAGAAATATGTACGGTGTTTGTGCCTGGACATCCGGTTGCAAAGTAACAAAGGCATTTTATTGTTTCATGTGTCTGATTTTTTCAGATGACTTTGTGGTTTATATGTATTCACCCCCCCCCCCTGAAAAGTTGACCACGAGGCCACTTGCTCTTATTATGTATGGCGAAATACCCACAATAATTTTCTTCTTAAGAATGAGCAACCGCAACAGAAAATATCAATAATCTAGAGAATTTCATTTAGCTTTGTATTACGTCAGGGTTTATACATCTTTACGTTTTAGCGCCGCTACATGCAAAAAAATATGTTTTATCAATCTCGCCGATCCGTCTGTCGGTCTGTCTGTCTGTCTGTCTATTTGGCTGTCTAACATTTCGCGGAATAGCATAAAAACTTTGCCCTATTGACTTCAAATTTTGGTCAAAAATTAAAAATTGTATGGGGATGGCCTGGTAAAATTTTGGTAAAAATCCAATATGGCGAAACCAAATGACGGCCTAGCGAAATGTTTAAGGAATTATTATTAAAAAACTTCTCATCCATGTTGGTACAATTCCAAAATGGCGGAACAAATGGCAGCTCATTAAAATATTTAAAAATTCAGCCTGAAAAAACTACTTAATGGTTTGATTTTAAATTGTGTGCCATAATTAATTGTGGCATGGGTATCAACTGGTAAAATAGTGGTACTAATTCAATATGGCCGAACAAAATGGCGGCCAACTAAAATGTTTGTAATCAAGAAAAAATCACCTCAGGTTTTACACATCTTTACGTTTTAGCGTCCCTAGATGCCAAAAAATATGTTTTATCAATTCCGTCGGTCCGTCTGTCGGTCTGTCTGTCTGTTTAGCAATTCGCGGCATAGATTAAAGACTACTTACCCGATTGTCTTGAAATTTTGACCCAGAATTAAGAGTCATATAGGAACGATCGGGTAATATTTTGGTACAAATCCAATGTGGCAAAACAAAATGACGACCTAGTGAAATGTTAAAAAAATTATTATGAAAAAACTATTTAATAGACTTTTGTTTTTTTTACTGGATCCTAACCCCAAATAATACACCACTCAAACAAAATAACGAGGATTATTAACGAAAATTATTTAGAAATTTAATATCTGGGAAATATATGCATACCAACGGAGTAGGTAAAGACTGATAATATGGGTTTCATGCAGGATATAGGATTTATATGTGTCCTGCGGATGCAACAATTTGAAAAAAGACATTCTAACAAAAGTTTTTAATCATTGTTCCGCCATATTGGATTTTACCAAAAGATTACCAGTCATCCCAATATGACCTTTAATTTTTGGTCAAAATTTGTCGATTAGGTAAGTAGTGTTTAAGCTATGTCGCGAACTGACAGACGGACCGACGGAATTGAAAAAATCTGGGATGTTTGTTTTTTGGCACCTAGGGACGCTAAAACGTGAAGATATGTAAAACCAGAGAGGGTGATTTTTCACGATTACAAAAATTTTATTTGGCCGAAATTTTGTTCCGCCATCTTGAATTAGTAACACAGTTTTACTAGTTGAGCCCTATATCACAAATAGTTATGACACACAATTTGAAATCAATGTATTAAGTAGTTTTTTCAGGCTGAATTTTTAAATATTTTATTATACCGCCATTTTGTTCCGCCATCTTAGATTCATACCAAAACTTTACCACTTAATTCGAACATAATATTTGATGCTTATGCAAAATTTGAAGTAAATTGAATAAGCAGTTTTTTCATAATAATTTTTTTAACATATTAGGCCGCCATTTTGTTTTGCCATCTTGGATTTTTACCAAAATATTACCTGGTCATCCCGATATGACCGTTAATTTTTGATAAAAATTTTAAGTCAATCGGGTAAGTAGTCTTTAAGCTATGCCTCGAGTTGACAGACAGACAGACGGACCGACGGAATTGATGAAACATATTTTTTGACATCTAGAAACGCTAAAACGTAAAGATGTGAAAAAACTGAGAGTGATTTTTTCACGATTACAAACATTTTATTTGGTCGCCATCTCGAATTAGTACCATAATTTTACTAGTTGATCCCTATACAAAACCATTAAGTAGTTTTTCGGGCTAAATTTTTAAATATTTTATTAAACCGCCATATTGTTCCGCCATCTTGGATTCGTACCAAAATATTACCAGTTGATTCCAACATAATACTTGATGTTTTTTGCAAAATTTGAGATAAATTGGATGAGTAAGTTTTTAATAATTTTTTAACAATTCACTAAGCCGCCATTTTGTTTCGCCATATGGGATTTTTACTAAATTATTACCAGGTCATCCCCATATGAACCTTAATTTTTTATCGAAATTTAAAGTCAATCGGGTAAGTAGTTTTTTAGCTACTCCGCGAACAGACAGGCAGACCGTTTTTTAATTAGTTTATATTTGGAAATTAGTACTTTACGTCACTAGCGCAGGAAGGTTACTTTACAGCACTAGTGTGGAAAATTACTCTGAAATAATAAAAGTCAACGTCATATTTTTTGTCTCGAATCGAACAATAAAACTCATGTTTTAGAAATTACCCATACATTTCAATACATGGTTTTTATATACCTTTTAAACGCGTAATTGACCGTGAATAACCCTGGCGATTTATAACAAAACCTTAATTTACCATCAGTTTATTTATGCAGAACTTTTCATCCATGACAGCATGGTAACTTTTCCCGAATTCTTAAAATATAATAATTGCATCTTAAATAAAGACATAGTATCGAATTCGGGCAATACTTTAAAAAATCCATTAGTGTTGGCTCTTACTCCCTTCATTTTTATTTTTAATTAATACGCTTGTTGATACTGTGACAGAGAAATAACAGAGAGTGGAAGAATGATTTATGGCTTCTGATGGATTTATCACAGAAACTATCAGATTAAGTTAATTTAACTTGCAATGGGGATGCTATAATTTAAAAAAAAATTAACCTGATTTCTAATTTTCCTGAGGTTCGACTTAAAAGTAGCTGGTTTCTGAGCTAAAATGTAATAGAGCTGTTCAAACGTGGACCTGCTTTTTTGTTAGGGTATAGTGTCTCGCAAACAATTGTTGTAACATTTTCATGTAAAGGTCGGTCATTTGGGCTCCCATCAAATTCGCGAAATTGAAATATAATCACCCCCGAACTTTCAACCGTCCCCACTCACACAGCCATTTTATCGATGTGAGGCCGTGCGTTGCAAGCCGCAGCAAAACAAATTTATTCCTCTCCTTAAACGTGGTGTAAATATTACGATCAAAACTGTCATGTATTCCAAAGTTGAGTGAGTCTTATTACCTTTGTGAATAATTTTGAAATTGTATAAATATTTTTGTATATTTAGTATTGTTACACTGAATTTTGCTCTTCAGTTTTTTTTTAAAGAAGTGTTTTTTAGTATTTAAATATTTATATTGTATATAAAATGTGTGTAATATTGTTAATAAAATGTGTACAGGGAGTCGTCAATTATTTTTTAATATACTTTTAAAATTTAAAAATCGATTTGGGAAATAAACCTTTCGAAATGGATATTTCTAATGCCCAGCCCGACAATTGATTTGACAGTGTCTTCTAGAAACACGATTTGCGAAACTAATTTCCCAACGTCTACCTCCCACTACCGCACAAACTTATGTCACAGATTGAGAACCAATTTGTCCTTATGTGATGGCTTACACTTAGAACACAATGGAACTTACGTATACTGTAAAAACTAACCTTTAAAAATGATACTCATAAAGGAAATACACATTTGTGGTACCAAAATGGGTGATACCTTTGCCGTTGAAACTAAAACTAAGCGCTTATAACCAGTATTTCAAAAAAGTTTGTCACAAAACAAGGAAATTTATAGAAAAATGAAGTTTGACATAAATGGTCGTAAACGAATGACGTAATTGGCATTGTGTTCCGCGCTTTAAGCCCCGAATAAATAAAACCGAACATTTATTAGTATGGATTTTGATATATCGAAACTATCTATCGATATATCGCCATATTTGTCGTCCTGTGAATAATGTGTAAATGTATCTGCCATTGCATTACTTCAGCGTTTTGGCCATAGACAAAATAAGAATCTTTGTTTCTCTATGGTTCCACTAGGACTAGGCAAAAAAAGATTTGCAATAAATTTACAGGAATATGTCACTAGCTGCGTCCAGATCTGCTCCCACGACTTTAATATCTTCACTTATCTTGATATCAAATATGGTCTATATATAACAGAATGTTATTTTTTCTTTTCTCAACAAGTTTTGTAGTGTTTTCAGTTTTTTAGCGAATTTTTGAGCGGAATCGGCGTGAAGTTTAGAAAAACTTAGTAAAATAGACCTATTTTATTTTCTCCTTTTAGAACACTATTTTTTAAAATTTATTCTCACCTTTAATCTAAAAATATTTGGAAATTTCTGAAAAGTTTCTGGAAATTTCACTTTTAAAGTTTTCGAAAAAGTTGGCGTTAAATATCAACATTTAATTACTGTTTTTGACATATTTCCATTAATTTTTTATATTTTTTTCTGAAAATTTGAAGAATAATGGAATTTCCCACGACTTACTTTTCTGAGAAATGATGCCAAACTGTCAATAATGTCTTGTCATTTATTGCGATATATTTCTTAATATAACGATATATCGATTTATATTAAGAAATATATCGATATATTCAATATATCTTTCGCATCTCTATTTATTAGGGCTGGTTTGTACCAAACAGTTATACGTTGGTGCGCAATCTAGCGTTTTCTTCAGAGCAAACCTAACCAATCTCTACCAATAAGCTAACAGGGGCATGTCGTACGAAAAAGAAACTTTGTTTACACTCCGATATTTTCAATAAGTCAAACAAAGTGCGGCAAGAGGCAATGAAACAATGTCACTGTCATCAAAATATGATAAGTTTGCGCGGCAAGCAGATTTTTTTTTAAACATCTGCCCGAGTCCCGCCGCTTGGGTATTGCTATTTTTTTATTGTTTGCACAAAAAAAAAATGTTTTAAAAAGCGCATTGCGTTTAGGTTAGCCTTGGTTAGAATCCTTATTTTTTGGGATGATGTAAAAAAGCCTATATATATAAAAATTGTATTTATAATGAAACAAGGATTGCCAAACGAAAGACGGCGGGATAAATAATATGCGCACGGCACACATTTTTTTTCTTAAATATCCGCACGAGTCCCTACGCTTGCCGAGTCGTCGTGTGAAAATCTCTTTTTTTAATACAGAATATTTTTAATACCTAACCTAACCTAATTTTTATATAGATACGCTTTTACATCATCCCAAAAAAATGAACCTAAACTAAGGGCAATCCGCTTTTTAAAACATTTTGCTTTGGTAAAAAAAACACCAACCAAGACTGCAAGTGGCGGGACTTGTGCAGTTGTTTAAGGACAAAAAATCTGCCTCCGGCTATCTATTGCGCGATTAACTAAAGTTTGGCACACGAATTTGAGTCTATGAGAAGAATGTGAGTAACTATGGAAACAAAGTCGCTGTTGACTCCGATAGATATAAAAACAAAAACTCTGGTCATTTAAGGCCACTTCTGTGGTGACTTTTGGAAGGAAGGTGACTTAAATCACTACCAATACACTAGTATAATGCAATGTAACTACCATCCTGAACTTTCAAAAACAACAGCTGAATGGCAAAACATCGATATGACAAAATGTCGATCTTGAGGCCTCGAATCGTCGATATGTCGTGCGCAATTCTAGTTTTGAGAAATACAAGTTTTGTTGATTGCTGTGTTTGTGTCTTTGTCACTTATTTCAGATTTAAAATCTAATATTAATTAAGTTAAATAGTAACTCTATAAGAAATAGGTAATATACAAGGTTTAATATAAATTCCAGTTAAATATTAAATAAACCTTACATTTTCTTCCAATAAATGGTGGACTTTCCTAACCAACCAATCCGATAACCAGAACGTCTGTGATTAGTTCGGAAGATACGTGACCTTCGGCTGCTTTATCTGAAATTACCAGGGATGCTTGAAAGGTATGGTGTTCTGTCAGGTTTATAAGAGTATACACACTCCGCTAATTAATAATTCCTAATAATGATGTCCTGTCTGACTGTAAAAGCCTTATGCACGAAACTGAGGAACCATTTTGTATCTATTTTATATTTTTTTATCATCCGAACAGTTTATCTCGGGTTTTATCCACTTTGGTTTAAGAATTCAGTATTGCAATTCATTAGATATTTTAACAGATTATCTACAGTGTACCACTGTGTAATAAGTATATCAGCATGATATAAGCAGAGTCTATATATTTCTTTCTTTAAACTGCGATATAAGATTTTAGACTAACTCATCTTAGTTAAATTTGAGTCTGCACAAAGTTTTTGCTTCAAAAATAATAAATCAAATTGCAATACAAATATTAGTTACGTCATTTATGAACTTATCTCATATTTTTTTGAAAAAAACTGTTATATATAATAGGTTTATTAATATTTAATTTTAAATTGTGAAACTGGATAAACTTTGTATCAACTAGGATGGATTTACAAAATGGTGTTTAAAAAATTAAGAAAATGCATTAAGACTATGAATTTATCAAAAATAGATAGTTTAATTCACGTCTCTATAAAATCATTAAGTTAAAAAAAGAGAAAATTTTAAAGTTAACTCTTAGCATTGAAATTTAGTACATTACACAGAACAAAAAAATCATATTCTGGAAAACCATGTTTGACAGGTAGGACCTCGGGTAAGACAAATCACATTAACTTTTTTATTGTAATTTGGCATTATTTGTTGAGCAAAAACTTTTTGCAAACTCAAATTTTAATTAATTTTAGTACCAATTTTGTCAGTTCCCAAATTTCTTATAGATAAATATTCTGATTTGTATTTTATTTTTTTGTGATTTGATGTTTCTATTAGAGCGGTATTTATTAATATAAATGATTTGCATTAGCTGACCGATTGTTTAGCATTTAACCTGGCTGCAAATTTTATTTATATCTAGTTGAGGGCGATCACTATGTATTTCTCGGTAGTCCTTCATGTTAGTGTATTAAACAAATATATTATAACGTAATTGGCCAGGAGCAATTGACGGAAAATATTTTTATGTTTTTAAATTTAATTTTAAATGCAAGGGGGCATAGTTGCTAGGATGAAAAATACATTTCAAAAATGTTACAAAACTCCCAGAACTAGATATAACTTTTGTTACCTCATTAGAGTTAGTTTCCTATCACTGATATAACAATAAGTTTAGAAAACTTTGTTATATCACCTTAGGTAAGGGTAAGGGACTGGTGATGTATGAAAGATTTAAATCGCTATATCTTCTGTACCCCTTATATGAATTGAATGAGCTTAGGCTTATTTAAATGGGAGTTTCAATCTGTTTTAGGATTCGGACTGAGTGACACTCCCTCCTTAGTTTTTCACTAATTGGTTTGATGGAGCTGTTTTTACCGATATTACAGTTTTTTCCAATTTTATTAAAATTTTTAATTGGAGGTTATAATTACGCTAGTTATACAAATAGAATACCGAAGTTTTGGCGAGAACCGCACATCTACATCTACTCTTTATGAGTTTTAAGCTATTGCCAAATAAGTGAATTAATAACTCGAATAATAGGTATTTTTCGGGCGTCATTTTTTTTTGTATTACAGTAATTTCGGTTCTGCTTTTTATTAATTGTGTCTCGTACTTTGCCATCTGAACCACAATTTAACGAACTGCTTTATATATTGAGGGCACAGTCCCCCCTGCCCCCCCTTTGGTGACGCCGTACAAAATCTCAATTCTGCCGCTACACACAAATCACATGATATCTAGATGTTACAGATCTATGTGGGCCTCTGCGAGAGACCTCAGTAGTCTAGCAAATGAGTCAAAAGATCACCCAAGTACAATATATAGCGGTTGACTTTAAAAATACGTAAAGTTTTCAAAAGTCTTATTTTCCGACGACGAAAAAAACAATTGAGCAAAATTGTTGTTTTTTTTTAATATTATCTGAAAGACTTAATTTTTTTCAATAAACAAAAAACATTAAATATGAAAAAAATACTGACTTTCTGATGTCTTAACGAAAAAAACTTACTCTGGACCTTTTTTTCTCGGGACTTTTTTTCATCGTCGAAAAATAAGTTGAGTGGAAAATTACCATAAATAGTATATCAAAGGCAGACATTGAAACTGTTGTTGCATTGACTTTGAGGGCAAAATCGACGAATCCTAAATGACGGAAAACCTTTTGAAGATGGGAAATCTTAGTTTTCTTTGTTAACTAGTTACCATCAAAGTGCTATTTTTTTTTATTTACTTGTGTTTTCGCGATAAAGTATGAAGGGAGGAAAGCCAAAAGTAACAAATCATATTGCATTATCGTAAGGATATTGGAGTAATTCTAAAAAGCATCGACTTTGCAAGTTACAAGTTCTTATTTTTTGACCAAGAAAAAATGTCCCCGGAAAAATTGTCCCGATTAATTTTTTTTCGTTAAGATTTTCGGAAAGTCAATTTTTTTCTATATTTAATTTTTTGTTCGGTTTAAATTTTTTTTTATAAAACTGTAGACTTTCTGATAATCTTAACAAAAACAAAATACATTTTTGATGGAGTTATTTTTTTCTTCATCAAAAATAAGACCTTTAAAATTCGATGTATTTTTGAGGTCAACCGTCATATCTTGTATTTGGCTGACCTCTTGGCTCGTTTACTAGACCAATGAAGTTTCTCTCAGAGGCTAACATCGATCTGTAACATCTCTGATATCATGTAATTTGTGTGCATTAGAAGAATCGAGATTTTCTAGGGCATCACTAAGAGGGGGGGCAGCAGCAAATTGTGATTGAGTTGACAATTACGAGACACTATTAACATCAAGCATTTATATCGAAATTACTGTAATATAAAAAACATGACTTTTTTTTGGCAGTTCGTATTTTGTGGACATCCTTCCTGAACAGACAGGGTCCAGGGATGCCCCTAGAGCTTTTAATTTCACTCCGACATCCCCAAATTTTAATCATTTCGATTCAATAGCTTAAAAACTAATAAAGATATCGATGTGCGGTTTTCGCCATAACTTCAGTTTTTGATAACCGTCCATTTACAAATTTTGGAAAAAATTGTACTTGTTACATACAGAGCTATCTAAGCAATTTCTGAAAAACTAGGAAGTGTCGAATCTAGAAACAGCTTAATATTCCCTTTTAAATAGCCTAAGCTCTTTAAATTCGGATAAGTGGTTCAGAAGATATAGCAATTTAAATCTTCTGTAATTTAAGAGCTCTCCCCCAACCTTAATAAGTCTGATATGACAATAAGTTTAGAACCAGAGTGGTAATTAACTCAGCTTCCAATTAGGAAATAAAAGTTATATCTAGAGTTTTTGTAGAAATTTTGAAATTTATTTCACACCCTTCCAACTGCGCTTTCATGCGGTCATTTTAGAAACTTAAAAATATTTTCAAAAATTATTTGTTTTCAGGACGCTAACTTGAAGGACTTTCGAGATGTGGATAGTGAATGCCTTTAAGTGAACGCACAGGTAAAAATGTGGGTAAATTACTTGATTTTCCGAAGTTTTCCTTAACAGTTCTTTTTTTTAAACCATTAATTAATTGTTTTTTATACAATTTGTGGGTCAGTGGTACATTACAGTGCTATTTTTAACCTAATATATATGACGATTAGAAGATTTAGAATAGGCGGCCGTCTAATAACATTAGGTATAGTTGTTAAAATTAATGACAAATGTGCAATAACATACAGGGTGAACCAAAGGAGAGTAAACATGGTCTACACTTACGGTACCGGGTGTAATCGAAATTGCTTTCCGGCTGGCATTTTATTATTTTTTAGCCGATCGAATGAAATTTTTGTAGGTGTCTTGGGATATTAGAGTGACAATTTTTGATGTACTTGACAAATTTTGCAACTTCCGGTTTAACAATCGGAAAGTAATAAAGCATCGACTTTGTTATTTTAAATGGAGCACCCTGTATAATATTATGTCAATAAATGGGCATCTTCTTGCTGATTATAAAAATACCGGGTTTGATAAAGTATGGGACACGAAAGAAAACCGGGCGGTCCTTAAAATAAAGGTTCGTAGTCTTAAGCAAACGGAAAAGTAAAATTTGTGTACGCAAATAAATTTTATGTTATTTTATTTGTTGTAATAGTTTGCCGCTTCACCTATAAAGTGCGCCAGCTAAGCGGTACGGAAAATTAATCGAGGATTTAGTAAATTTCGCACTGGTCCACTTGTAATTGGGATGTGCCTAGAGTCTTCATGCACTTGCCGCTAGAAGGTTCTAGCTATTTCCAGTGGCGCCTATACATTTCGAGCATTTGTTTTTATTTCTATACAAATGCGTTGCGTTGAATTTGAATTATTATTTCGAAGTAACGATGGCGAGCAAAAGAGGAAAAACAATTCAAAGCAGTGCACCTGAAGTTATTGCGAGCGTTATAGAGGCATGTACTAGAGAAGCTGAATATGATAGTTTGACTATTCCAATTCAAAATCGAATAGAGCGCGCTGCATTTTACACTGGTGTTTCGGAAAGTAGTATATGAAAAATTCAAAGAGAACATAATGATCGCTCATGTTCTACTTCACCTTTAAAATCTCCTGGTAATTCGACGAACAATAGAGGATTTTTATATAAACCGGAAGAAGGTTCCGACCTGCAAACCCCTACTTCGTGCTGTAAAGAACAAAATACATTTTCCGTACGGGTATAAAACCTTAAATCGGCTTTTACGGTCAAATGGTTTTGTTTGGCGCAAGTGCCAAAATAAACGAAAATTGCTCATTGATAGACCAAATATTTTTCACTGGCGGGTGAAATATCTATCAACTGTAAGGGAATATAGGCAAGAAGGACGCAATATTGTGTATCTAGACGAAACCTGGGTGGATAATGATATGACAGTGAACAAATGCTGACAAAGTGAAAGTGTTACAGGTGTTGTTCAGTAAATCCGCTCTAGTAGTCGCTTTATTATAGTTCATGCTGGTTCAGAAGCCGGATTTGTTTCAGGTGCTGCTTTAGTTTTTCGCTCGGGATTAACAACTGGAGACTATCATGGACAGATGAATAGAGATAATTTTGAAAAGTGGTTGCACAAGAAGCTTCTACCTAACATTCCTCCCAAATCAGTCGTGGTAATGGATAATGCGTCTTATCATTTTCACGTAGAAGATAAAGTGCCAACTAAATACTCCACAAAAGCTCATATGATATCGTGGCTTAAATCGAACAATCTTGTATGTGATCCAACATGGAGAAAATATCAATTATATGAAGTAATATCAGCCAACAAGTCTAGAGAAAAAAAGTATAAAATTGACGGTCTTTTACGTAACCTCGGTCATACACCGTTAAGGCTGCCTCCATACATATGCGACGTCAACCCTATTGAACTTGCATGGGCAGGAGTAAAACAATATATTCGAGAGCGCAACACCGGTGAACTTTCAATTAAAGATTTAAATAAAATAACATTAGAAGCGATTGACTCAATATCGGCTGAAAATTGGAAATCGTATGTTAAACATGTTCGTTTGATTGAAGATAAATACTGGAAGTAGATGGCAAAATTAAAACGGTTATTGATGATTTAGTTATCACACTGTGATCTTCAAGTAGTGACGACGAAACCTCATCATTTTCAGAGGAAGACAACGATTTAGAAGGAATCGAACCATTAGAATCACAGCCGTCAACTTCAAAAATGGCTTAGTTTTTTTTTCATATATTTTGTAAAATTGTTCATAAAGTAGCTGTCAATAAAATGCTTCAAAATAATTAATTTTCTGTTTAATACCGGGTGTCAAAAAATATATAATATTGCAATTAATATTTGAAAAACTATAGAACTCATATTTTTCCAAAATTAACACATCAATGTAGTTATAGTAGCAGAGCCAGCACTGATTCCAGTGAACAAGATTTATCAAAATTTTAACTTATGCAGCTTATTACTTTGTACAGGGGGCGTCATTGTGAAGTACTATGCTAATTCTAAAGGGGGGTGGTTCTTGGACCTTTCTAAGAAAAAAATTTAATATGAATCTAAAAGTCTTAACTTTGGAGATACAGGGTTTTAAAAAAACCTTTTTTTAAATTCTAATTCTGATGCTATTATAGATAAATAACTGTGTGAAATTTGATACACGTCTTTTATGCATAAAAGGGCATTTTTTACATTGTTAATACAATCAATTTTTGAAATTTCTACCAGTGGCGTGCATATGTAATTAACCTGGGTAAATCCGTATGCTACTTAATGCATAGAAGACGTGTATCAAATTTCATGCAATTATCTACAATAGCATCAGAACTGGGATGAAAAAAAAATGTTTTCTTTTTAAACTTTACCATCGTGTATTTCAAAAGTTAAGACTTTTACAATGACGGCCCCTGTATAAAGTAATATGACAAACGGAGAAAGACGGCTACTTTTGGCATACCCGTGTAGCCCCCAGTCGAACTGCATAAATTAAAATTTTGATAAATCTTGTTCACTGGATCTGATGCTGGCTGCCCTTGTAAAATCTGGACTTGTAAATCATGTATCACTATACTGGGTGATCCAATAATAGTGGACGTAGACAGTAGCCCGGGAGCCGTTACTGACAGAACTCAAGAAAAAATATATTCATAGGTAAATCGATCAAGAAAAGTCAAAATTAAATCATTTTAAAATTCGAAAGTTCGCCGTTTTTGCAACACAAAAGAGATATAGAAATGCGGTCCGCGAAAGAAAACAGACAAATATAGATAAAGGTTCATTAAGCATAGTTACATTTTTTAATTATCGTATGTGCGTATAGTCAAAAAGGAGTGCCATATTATTTAAAGAACAACGGGACACCACTGGTTTAAAGAGATTTCTTGGCCGACCTTCCTAAACCGATTGACTCCGCCCGGTTTTCTTTCGTATCCCGGACTTTACCTTTATCTTTAAGGACATCTGAGAATATTGGCTAGAACTACTTATGTTATTCTTATGGATTTATACAAGTGTCTCAAATTTGATATTTTTTAAACTACAAAAATAAAAAATTGCTGCTGATTACAAATTTGATAAAGCAACACCTGCGTATTTTTTTTAAATAATAACTTTAGAAAGAATTTTTTTTTCGATAAGAGATGTCAGATAAAGAGAATGAACTATATTAACTCCAATTCTCGACCGATTTATCTCAGAAAATATCGGTTTTAGGAAAAAAATCATGGAAAACCATTTTGTTTGCGATATCCTCATCTTCATTTATATACATTTTTTTCTGTGCAATATTTTGGGACCGGAGGTTCGAATTTGTACTGTTAATCAGCAATATTTGGAATCTTACTTTCGTATAATAAATTATGTAAACAACCAAAATTTTTACAGAGTTGGGGGGGGGGGGGTTCAAACACCATGGATCCCTCTGGTTAGGTCCTTGCAGCACACTGCAGGTATGTAATTTATGAGCAGTAACAGAATCAAAAATTTAAATGCACTCCGACGCACGTTCTCTTAAGTGTATTCTTCTTTTTAAGTTCAAAAAGTTACCAAAAAATCATAGAGGGTCATATTTCTTAATATTCTTTAGTGCCAAAAATAAATAAGTCAAAAGAGGTGGGGTGAGTGTGGACATTGTATGTGATTATCATCTACCAGGCGTTTCCTTATATTTGGCCATCCTCCTACATAATTTATTTTTAGAGATAGATACAAGCTTTTTTTATCAGAATAAACAATGGAATACCCTGTATATTATTTTTTCATTGTAATCCTCGTAATGTTCCGATTTCAATAATATTACTGGGTCGGGCAAAAGTAAGTAGGTACCCGATCAAAAATTTCTAAATAGTTTATAATTAAAAAAAATATTTTTTTACTTTTATTTAACGTTTTATTTTTTTTGTTTAACATTTATTTGAACATGATATCGGTTAAATGTTCGCCTCTAGTTTTTATTCGTATTCGCAGCACTTTTGGGGTTAGGTCCTCTATTTCTCGACGAATATTCCACTCCATGTCAACCATTGTTTTCGGCCTGCCTCTGTAAATCCTGCTTTTTAAGTATCCCCTCAAGAAAAAATCAGGAGCAGTCAAATTAGGGATCTGGGCAGCCATGACAAATCGCCAGAGCGCAAAATTAAACGTCTAGGAAACATATCTCTCAAAATCATCATTGTCTGTGGTATGCGGCAGTGGCATCTTGTGGATTTAAGAATGAGCGAAGCGCAGTGTAGCTAGGTGCATAATGACTTTTTTTTACCTTTTTAAGATGTTAATTATCCATAGCGTTGGAGAGTTTTTTGTAATGTTCTTGAATGTCTTTGTTGCTTATATTACGTATGTAGGAGTTCAAAAATTCCTACGATTGTCCGAAGAATTCAATGTGCCCTCGAAATGCCCTTTCTTGTTTACCCAAAAAGACAGTCGCAGGAATAGGTAACTGTATAAACCTTCTATTTAGAAGAACATTGTCATTAAACATTTTTACATACAATCTTGAATTTTCCCTTAAAGCGTCTTAAATTGTACTAAGGCCTTTCTTTAAATTTAGAAACGAAATAGGGTACTGAATATGTTCCAAAGAAGCTTCATGCCTACTACAACCTCTCGTCACCTTCCCAAAATTATTGAATCCCTTTTTATTCCATATGCTTGATTTTACACCTACAGTTAAACAGGGCATACAAAATAGTTTGTTTAAATAAATACTTCCACTCATCCACGTATAATCCGAATACCACTGACCACACAACCTACGAAAGAAAATTCTATCTTTTGACTTCCCTTGTTTTTCTATTTCAAGGACAGGCTTAGATCCTTCTGCCCCTGTATTAAAAAGTTTCTTTTGTCCTCGGTTTTCCACCGGGAAAATGGTGTTTCTAATAAAATGCAGACCGGTACGTACAACGGAAACATTTCGTCTAACTTTTACGGTACCACAAATATCACGATACACGACACGATGCAAAACTCCTCCTCCGATGATCCGAACGCACTAATTCACATTAATTCTATAACAAGCGAATAAGCGCCTGTAGCCTGTAGCAGCACTTTATGCCGCTCCCAATCTCTATTTGGCTTATGGATATTCACCATTGCATTGCCGTAGCAACCACCGTAAACAAATCTAAGCTCGAAACCCGGCGTGCGCGGGGGAGTCTGAAGCGGAATTTTTCACTGCTGATTGTAATTCCTCAACGGGTCGCTCTTATGAAAAGGTGTTCAGCGCGCTACGTTTTTAAGTCATTATTACTTTTTGAGTATATAAGGCACTAGTTCTGATAGAAAATAATGGTATAATTAAGTAAATAATGTGAATTTATATATAGTAGTAGTCTGTTGAGTCAAGAAATCGTTAAGCGTCTCTCGATAGCCCGCATAGACTAAACCGTAACTTTTTGTGGATGCAAAGGTCTCTCCTGAATAATTCTTGGGTTCTCAGTACTTCAGAAGTGACTGGTTTCTGACATAACCAGACAGATGAAAATAGACCTCATCACTTATAACAAATTTTACAAAAAGATTTTGTGCGTCGAGATTCACCATGGCTTGGCTGTAGTCTACACCCTTTCGGTAATCTCTGGGTTGCAGTTATTGAGTAACCTGTATTTGGTATAGAAATATATTAAGTTACGCAACAAAATTTGCCTGAGAGACCGGCGAGAAATCTGTAAGACCGCTTTTTCGTTGACGTTCCTGGCTCTTCCTCGACATCTTCGCGAACACGATCTATATTTTCTGCGGAACGAACCGGTCTAGGTCTACCCGTACGTCTCATTGGCAGTAGTCTCACATTTCGTTGTTGACAGCCTGCGAATTATTTACGCATTTATAACCGAGTTATTCCGATGCCGCCTGAGACATTCTCATTAAGTAAACACAACTGCAAGGTCCGTGAAGTTAGTCCCCCAAAGTATTTCCAATTCACTTAAATTTGAAGTCTTTCGTTAGTCCTTCTTAGTGCTTTATTTGGTTTCGTTAGTGCCTTCTTAGTTTCACAATTATTTATTTTTAGGTTAGACACCAAAATTACCCTTATCAACTCAAAATAGGAGTCGTTCGTTACTGATTTTTGATGCTTCGATTAGTTTCGTTAGTGCTTTCTTACTTTTGTAAATATTCGCTTATCTTTGTTTTGGGGTCAACCGCCAAAAGTTTTTCTCATCGGTCCAAAGCAGGTATAGTGTTAAATTGTTAGTGCTTGAAGTAGTTTCGTTATTCCTTGCTTAATTATGTAAATATTATTCTATTGTATTTCAAAGTAAGCCCCGAAGTATTTTCGATTCGCCCAAATTTGGTGCCATTTGTTAGTGCTTCTTACTCTTGTATTTGATTTTGGTAGTGCTTCCTTAGTTTCGCAAATATATATTTTTTTATTTTCCAGGTCAGTCCCCAGCGTCTTTCTGATCGACCTAAACTAGGTGCCATTCATTAGTTAAGTAGTTTCGTTATTGCGTGGTTAATTTTGGAAATAGTCATTTATTTTGTTCTGGGGTCAGTCCCTAAAGTTTTTCTGATCTACATAAACTACTCGTGGTTCGCTAGTGCATCGTTAGGGTTTTTTGATGCTTCGACTAGTTTCGTTAATGCATTTTTATTTTCGTAAATATTTGTTTATTGGGTGAAAGTTTTCTTATCGACCCAAATTAGAAATTGTTCGTTATGTTTTTTAGTGCTCTGATTAGTTTTGTTGATGCTTTCTTATTTTCGGAAAATGGGTTAGCAGCATATCTTGTTTTAAAATCAGCTTCCAAAGTTCTTTTGATTAGCCCAAACAAAAATACGCGAAACACTAGAAAACAAGCAAGGGGAAAGAGCTCTGTCGAGTTATGCTTAAATTTCATAAGGTTTATAAGGGAGTAAAATTGAGAGCCCCCTGTACATACAATATTTTAATTTTCTAAGATTAGTTTTTCTTTTTCAGAATAAGCTGAGAGGAACTTTCCGATGCACTTTGACGAAATTGTATCATGCCTTCGTTATGTTGATCACGGTGGCTAAACGTGTAACATTTTAATGAACTTGTGAGTACCAAATGGAAGCAATTAAAAGATTACGGGAAAATAATGAAGAAGAAGAGAAAACTATCAGTGATATTGATTGTGTGGACCTGGAGATTAAAATTGAAGAACATGCTCTTATACACCACGCCAGTGATTTGGAAAATGAAGAAGACACTTCAATATGTATCAAAGATGTCCTGAGAGATAACCAACAAACATCGTCCAGGTTGATCGAGATCTTTTGGTACCATTACAGGAATGAACATTTAATATACGACAAAGATGATCAAAATGCTATAGTTATACATCGAAAGAAGTTTACAGACGATTTTGTAGCATCGTACAAAGGGCACAAATACCTCTCGGGCCCACGCCACAGAAAAAGTGAAATATCGTTTAGATGTATTAAATCACAGAACTGTCCAGCTACTCTGCTTATTAATGAAAACCACCATGAAATTCATTACGCATCTGAACATAACTGTGATGCCACAGATTTTTTTGATTCAGTATACTTTAAAGATTACGCAATTGTTTACGTAGAATGGTACGAAGGAAACAACGTATTAGGTATAAATAATTACTGCTTATCTTCGCTAGGTAAAGAGGTTGTAATCTTATATGGAACAGACAAATCGGCCGAAAAAGCTTTGTACAATGGATATCAGTTTCTACAGATCAGTGCAGAAGATATTTTTGAATACTGTTGTCCGTTTGGTACATGCAAAGCAATTTTAAGATTAAGTCGAGCCGGTACCTCAAAAAAGTGTCTCCTTGAAATTGGGATTCATTCATGTCAGCAGAAAACGCATAAAAATAAGAACATAGCCGCGATCAATCTAAATAGAATGGTCCAGGCAGGACTGCAACCAGTTAAACCGATTTTTTATAAATCCTACTACGACCTAGATTTTTTATTGAAAGTAAATCGGTTTCTTACATTTACGGAGTTGCCGTTCATTTATGCGAATGCAGTAAACATTGAACTTTCATCAGTACACTACAAAAATTATGAGTACATAGTTGAAAAGCATGTTGTCGGGGATAATCGTAAATTTAGATGCAAAAACGAATGGTGCCCTGGACGACTAGAAGCAACTGTATACCTTAAGGCTGTCCTTGAAACATCCACCCATATTTGTGACAATGAAAGTCTCACTGGAAGAAGCCGCCTGTATAATCTGTTGAAAATGGGCCCAAAGCTCAGCAATACTTCGAAAAAAATTGATCGGAAAAATACTAATGAAAAAACCTCTGTGGACAGAGATTTTCCTACGCCAAACCTGGCATTTATACGTGGCAAATACAAAACTTTTGATTTATGTAATAATCTTCATGCTTTAGATCCGGAGAACAAAAATATTATAACCACAGTTTTCGATAAATCTATGCAACGATATTTTTATTACAAAGGATATACCTATGTTTATGGTGACACTCATCAATTATGTTTATGCAGCAGGTCGATATCATGTGGAGCGTCTCTAATTATATTTAAAGATACTTTGGAGGTTATAGAAATTGGAAAACATATTTGTGGCCCTATTAATTCTGTGCCATTAACAGGGGAGTGTGGAGTTTCACAGCAGATAATTCAAAATAAACTAACTTCAAACGCAGAGTCAGATAGTGCCCCTTATCTATTGCTATCCCTCCAAAACTGCAAACGAAGAAGTGATGCTAATGATGGTCCTGTTTTAAAAAGAAATAAAGGTGATCTGTTATTTCAAAAAGTAATTATCATAAATCATCTAAAGAATAAGTTAAAGGGAGTTAGCATCGAAGAACAACACCGGTTCATCGAAACTGTTTGTAACCACGTAAAGTTTAAAGGTTATACCTATTCAAGGACCCATTCAGGAGGAGGATATACTATCTACAGCTGTCTTTCTGATTTGCCTGTTAGATGTAGAGGACAAGTGTTGCTAAGACGTGGTAGGATAATTTGTGAATCTAATCATATTTGCAGAATTATTGTTAAGAAAAGGTTATTGCAGACTCAGCAGTCCTCGACAAATTATTTAATGTTGTATTATAAACATGATGCATTTACGAAGGAAGCTCTGTACAAAGGGTGTACGTATCGAGAAAAAACAGTCAACAAAGACTCGACGCACTGGATTTGTTCCAAGAATGCTGGTTGTGCTGGTGGTATTCAAGTGCGTGAGTTGTTTGTTGCAGAAACAGGTAATCATACCTGCTTCAACGACAAAACCATTGTCGATACATTAGCAACAGAAAATACGTATTGGGTTAAAGCTTGTGAACTTTTTATTAATATAATAAAGAAAAACATTTGGGACAGTTCGTTGATACCCGTTCTCGACGAAGCAAACGATCATCTATGCTTAATCTGGGAAGGTTACATTTACGCCTATAAAAGTCACGTGCATCATAACAAGATCATTACACGCGGTACCCCTTTAATTAAGTCAATCTGGGAGTGTATTCAATCAAACTGCGCGGGCGCAGTGCATTTACACTGTTCTTACCCATTGGTAGCTTCAAGCCATTCCTGTTTTCAAAACGTGCCAAAGACGATAATAACCCAAGATGATGACTACCGTTCCTTCCCATCAAAGACAGATTTTCATCCTGTTCGTATTTTCAATGGGGCCAAGAAATACCTCATGCACGCGAAATATATTTATGAGTTACATAGACAAGAAATAGTAAACAGTAAATGTTTACATGAACAATTACCTTATCGTTCAAGAATGCTAACTGTGCAAAATAATACTTCCAAAGAAATTTTGGAATCTCGACAACTCTATCCAGAAAAAATCCTTGATACGGAAGTAGCTTGTTTAGGTAATGATGTTACGGACTACATCAACGAGATTGTAGCTAGCGAAGATGTTAAAGTAGAATGTAACGATATTTTTTCTGACAGTATCACAATTAAAGAAGAAGACGTTGGAGAGACTTGCCCAATGGAAACTGATGGGAAACATAAAAATGAATGTTTAAATAATAATTCCACAGGAGTTATAAGCGAAGATATGAAAAAATACTATGATTGTACTGGTTCTGGCAATTGCACAGTATCAAATACAACAACAAATATAACCTTTGAACAGTTTGAAGACACCAATTCGGATAAAGTGCTTAAGAAAGAATCAGCAACTATAATTTCTGAACAGTATGGAGTTGTATATTTGGACATAGAATTTATAGCAGAATCAACATCTACAGAATGTGAAATAAAAGAAGAATCTACAAAAGTTGAGGACTTAGATCGGATTACACAACAGAATCGAGACGAAGCAGTTCTGAGTGATGAATGTCGTTCTGTGATGTTGGGGATAGATGAATACAACCCTTGCACGGGGAATACTTCAGTGGACGGCCCATGTACAACTTTGAAAAATAAAAGAGTTATGAAAATGGATGATATTCTTGAGGATTTAGAAGAGGTTATTCCACTCTCGGTGGTCGTATTAACACCCGGCAACCCTAAACCGGGCATTAAGCCTCGCGTTAATGCTGGTCAGTGAAAGAATCAGGTAATGTATCATCTCAGAATGTTCAAAAAGTATATGGTGTACAGGGTGTCCGGATTTGGTTACAAAAGCAGGGTATCTCGCTTATTTTTAAAGATAGAACCTTGCGGTTTTCACGAGCCTGAGCTAATTTTTTGTGAAACTCATGAAGCCGTAAATAAAATTTTCGTAGCCTTCTTCGTTTATGAGATACAGGGCGAAATAGAAAATTTTGCATTTTGGGACCCCCCTCGTATCTCGGTTATCCTTTAACTTAACGCAAAGGGAAAAATTGCTGCTTATGCAGTTTTTTACGCTGGATCCAGTGGCGTAGTCATATTTTTCATTTGAGTTGTTATTTTTTAGATATGACCTAAAGTTGTGTTTTTTTAAATGGGAAACCCTGTATATTTGTCCAGAAATTGATTTGTCCTTTTAAAAGCTTCTCAAAAATATATAATATGGGTCTATTTTAATAAACAACAACAAAAATCCTAATTTTTATAATTATCATCCCAAATTTTGCAGTAGGCCATGCAAAACAATGCTGCTTTTATTTAAAGTCGTTAACAATATCTACATCCTAACAATAAATCAAAATAAATATGTAATTAAATCTATTTATCAAAATATGTATTGATAATTTCGCACCAAAAAAGTACAACCTACCTAGATTTATGTAGCACAAGAACAAAACAGTAATAAATTATTATGTAACAAGCCTTTCAGCAAAAATCAACTGTCGTATAAGAACTACAGTAACCAAGGAAATCAAAAGAACTGTTCAAACTGATTTCCATTTTGTTCTATGCATGCTTCGCACAATTTTCGTATTCGTTTTAGGGAATTAAGCAAAATAACGGTATGATTTTGTAAATAGCGAAAATTTTCTCTTATTGCATTTCCTAAATCTTGGACATAATCATAGTGGTCTTTGTAAATTCTATTTTCCAGATATCCCCATAGAAAGAAATCTAAAATCGACAAACCTGGGGACCGAGGGGGCCATCTTAAAAAGTGGATATATTAGGTTGCCTCCTTTCTGGATATCTAAATAAAAATTAAGCAATAGTATTTCAACATACCTAAAAATTAACTATTTACCTGTTAAAATACATCTCAGAAGCCGCTTCAACATTTTCATTACTTAATATAAAACAAGCTAACACATCGTACTTTTCATAATGTCCGAAAGTTTGGCTTTCTTCCATAATAATACAAATATATTTTTACACAATAAATAAATACAAAAAACTACCGCTATATTTTATATACGCGTACCAAATTGGGAAATGTCATTTGCTTCCAAGAAAACAAAAGAAAACGGCATTGTTTTGTATGGCCTACTGCAAAATTTGGGATGATAATTATAAAAATTAGGATTTTTGTTGTTGTTTATTAAAATAGACCCATACTATTATATATTTTTGAGAAGCTTTTAAAAGTACAAATCAATTTCTGGACAAATATACAGGGTGTCCCATTTAAAAAAACACAACTTTGGGTCATATCTAAAAAATAACAACTCAAATGAAAAATATGACTACGCCACTGGATCCAGCTTAAAAAACTGCATAAACAGCAATTTTCCCTTTGCGTTAAGTTAAAGGATAACGGCTTCATGGGTTTCACAAAAAATTAGCTCAGGTTCGTGAAAACCGCAAGGTTCTATCTTTAAAAATAAGCGAGATACCCTGCTTTTGCAACCAAATCCGGACACCCTGTACTCTCGGGAGCATACAGGGGAGGTCCAAATGGACGTTTACCGCATTGGAGAGCTTTTGAAAGGGTTGATCGTTGCTTAAGAGAAACAGGAAAAGTGAAATAAAAAAAATGCTAAAAGTAATCTTTTGCTAAGCCACTTTGGAAAGTTTTTTTTAGCCGCAAAATGGTGGAGAAAGGCGTCCAAGAAGAGCAAGAACCTTTCAGTTAGACGAGGCAATTCTGGATAAGATTGTTGAAAATCCCTCTACTAGTATAAGAAAGCTGTCGGTGTAAGTTCATGCGACAAAGTGAGTTGTATACTGCTACGTTCTTATCACGTACAAAAGATACATGCTTATGTCTTCCGCTGATTATCTTGCAAGAGTCAATTACCCCTAAAATGGTGCAAAAACTAAATTTTGCTGGTATGGTTTTGTTCACGGACGAAGCTGGTTTCACCCCATACGGAGTAATAAATTGTCATAATTTGCATATCTGGCATGAAGAAAATCCCCATGTAATAGTACAGACGAATCACCAACAAGGGTTTAGGTGTGGGCGGCAATAATTGGGAATTATCCAGTGGCGTGCGGAGGAATATCTAGTGAGGGAAGCGATTAGGATAATGGCGAAATAAATTGTAGAATACATATCTACATGAAAAACAAACGTAGGGTGTTACTGATTATGTTTCGTCCACCCCCTTACCCTTTTTTACTTTTCAAATTAAAGTTAAAGACCAAAATTTCTCTACAGAGTGTTCCAAAAAAGCATAGTTTATTAAAATTATATATATTTGTAATAAAACCTATATATTTTCACGCTGTTTGAAAGAGCATTCGAAGAACTTTTCAAAAATACTGTATATATTACTACATTTGCTTTAAAGATTTGAAATATTTAACTTCAAAAAAGACATTTTTCTCATTAAGAATATATTTTGACAAGCGCTGAAATTTTTATTTTTAGAGTTATGATAATATTTTGTTGTGCTAATTACACCCTGGCAAAAAAATGATTGCCCTAACTTTAAAAATAAAAATTTCAGTGGCTGAGAAAAACATATTCTTAATGGGAAAAATGTGTTTTTTAAAATCATGTTTCCAAAAATGTAAAAGTAAATTTACTAATACATATGTATCTTTTGACAAGCTCTTTTAGTGCTCTTTCAAACAACATAAAAATATTTAAAAAAAATATAACTTTAGTACACCATGCTTTTTGGGACACCCTGTAGAAAAAAATCCTACAAAGTAATAAAAAATAATCATTCTAATTTAAACAATAAAAGAATTAAGGTGGTCGCAAAAATGTAAAAAACAAAGCAGAAAAATTATTTAACTAATGTTTTGCACCCAGTTGGCCAATTATACTTACCATAAAATCCATTTTCAGATATTTTACACACGGATTCTCTGCTCTCTGAAACTCCGGAGGTTGATGTTTATCTATGTCACTCATCTCTACCGATAACACACAACGGAATATGGAAAAAGCGACCGAACTTAGCGCTTTTCGAGCGTCGAAATTCGCGATTTCCTCCGTGACGCAACCGACCTAAAAACAAAATATAAAAGCCCCGTAGCAATAGCCGACAAAAAGCTCCGAAATCCTTTGCATATCTACAGGCGGAATATGAGAGATGAAGCCAACTGGAAACACAATACACGTTTTGCGTTTGGGAATTTATGAAGGCAATTTGAAAAATAAAATATATTATTATCAATTTATGATCTTCTGTTTTGAATCTTATAAGAGAAAGGGAAGCGATGCTTCAATCGCTTCCATGAACCGCACGTCACTGATATTATCTCATTGGAACAATTTTTTTAAGACATTAAATGGTGCCTTGTATTGTCAATTCTAGCAACAAAACTAGGCGACATTGAAAATGTGCTTTTGGAAAATTAAATATGGTTAATGATAGTGCAGCCCCCTTTTTAGGAATTTAGTTCGTCCGCTCTTATCAGATACTTTTGGTGATCGATCGTCGAGGTGCGCCTATTTTATGGTTACCGAGGTCACCCGAGATGGATTTCTTTTTATGGAGAAATTTAAAGAGGCTTGTATATTCAATGCCAGTTCACCCCAGGGAAGACCTGATAGAAAGAATAACACACCACTGCAACGAAATTCAAGACAATCCTGGAATGTTGTTTCATGTACAACGAGGAACCATTCGTCGGATAAGGAAATGTATAGAGGTATTGGTGTATTTCCAAAATCTGCACAAGTAAACAAGAAGAAGCAAAATATTGTTTTAAGTACGTTTTATAACTTTAATCTACTTCTCACCAACCCTTTCAAATGTTCTTCACCCTACGGCCCAGTGCTTGTCTATAAGTTTGTTTAGATTAGTTATTGCATTTAAATTGCCTGTGTGGAGTTTATTACGTTTAACGTTTTATACAAAAACCTGATTTTTTCAGAAACGGCTAATTTTTTCAAAACAAATGCAGAGTACCTTTTTTAATGAGGAATGACCAAAAAATTTATAACATGAATTTTCAGCTCTGTAAAATGACATCGGTAAAAATATTGGCCCAACGAGTGTGATCGCAAGTCCGTTCATGATTTTCCGACGATGCAAAACATTTACTTTAGTATGGGTCTTAATAGCCTATATAAAATATGAAAATTCTATAAAATATATTATAAACTCGGTTCACAATTTAGAGCCGAAAAGGCAAATCGTTGGGGATACTTTTTTTGGGCCCTGTATCTCCGTTAAGGGACACTATAGCATTTATTTCTCTGACAAACCAGGGACATTTTGACCTCCCCTGTATGCCCCCGGAAGTACGCCATATACCTGTCCGATACCTCGTATAGATATGTGGGGTCTGTTTAGTTGTGGTGTTTAGCTGGTAAGGGCAGATTTATTCCATTTCAGAATTATTTATGACTTTTGTATGTTCAACATGAGGTGGTTAAAGGTCAATTGTTACTGGTTGCCGCGATTTGGAATTTAAAACTTTTAGCACTAGTGCGGAAAAGTAGAACTTTCGGCAGTTATATAAGTGCGGAAAGTACTCACTTTCCGCATGCTTGGAAAGTACCCACTTTCCGCAGGCTCGTAGAAAACAGTATGTTTCCTTACAAGTACCGAAAATGCCTTTTTCCATATGAGACTGTCGTCGATTATTTTTTCTACTAATGTTTCTAAAAACGAACTCGGTGAAATCGGGGAGATACTACATAGATAAATGTAATTACATTTCCAGATTTTTTGTTAAAAGATAATGCAGTGCGAAGTGACTACTTTGCGCACTCATTTGCGTACGGAAACTCTGCGCACACTTTTTTATTCTCAGAATTATCGTCTTTAAACAGGACTTTTAGATATTTTAATGTTTTCAGCATTAAATAATATTCAAAAATACAGATTTATTGTGGTTTTTGTTACGCTTGTGGAGAATTTAGCCAAATTTACATATTAGATTACCATAATTTGATAACTAATTAAACGACCTGAATCATTACTTGTCAGTGTCAAATAAGACAACAATAAGTTCTCTTTGCCACAGTGCAATTTTGACAATTTCAGTGTTTTTGTGATGTCAACCAAAATACAAACATTCAATCATTTGAAAAAAGATTTAAAAAAAGTAATTCTGCTTAAAATGGATAGTTCGGATGAACTCTAAAATTTGGAGCTACTGCTAGTAAAATCAAAACAGAAGTATGAAAAGCAGTACGACTTGTTCGGAAAATGGTTCAACGGAAAAGGTGTGAAAACGGTTATAGAAGAGGTACTATTAGCTTATTTTCTTGAATTAAGCAAAGAATTTAGACCAAATGCTTTGTGGGCTAAATACTCAATGCTTAAGAGCGTTTTAAAAGTTAAAGAAAATATAGATATAAGCAAATTCTACAAATTAACTGCTTTTATTAAAAAACAAAATGGTGGCTTCAAACCAAAGAAAGCAAATATTTTTATAAAAGAAAACATATCGGATTTCATGAATAAGGCGCCAGATGATATATATCTTTTGTTGAAAGTTGTGACCATTTTTGGGCTTGCAGGCACCTGCAGATAGGGGTTCGCGAGACCGAGACTGAATCAGTCTCGGTCTCGGAAAATGTTTACGGTCTCGATTTCGGTATCGGTCTCGATGCTTCGAGACCGAGACCGAGACTTATTTAGTCTCGGTATCGGTCTCGGTGGTCTCGAAAACAAACATTTAAAAATAATAATTGGTCGCCGAGATGTTATTTAGACAAAAGTACATGGAAGCCTACGTTCGAAACCCAGAGATTTTCCAATCTTAAAAATTTAATGTAAAAAAACCCAATGTTCGAACATTTCAGTAAAGTAGAAAAAATGGTATATTTATATAAAAAATTATTCCAAAAATCTATAATTCGAAATGATGTTGCCAATAGATAGAATCAGTAAATGAAAATATACGGACAATAGTACGTGTATCAAAATAAATATCACATATCCCTTGTTCTTTGACATCAACAGAAAGGCCACACTTCACTAGAGTTACTTAAACAACCATCCACAGAACAATAATTATTTGAGATTTCGAAAGATATACGAATGGAATAAGATATATTAAAGACAAAATAAGGACACACTGTATAATCCTGCCGAACTTATGCAAGCAACGTGTTGGGCATTCTAGGGAGAGACGTTATAATTCAATAGGTAGAAAACGATCGATGGCCAAGTAAAGCACTCTTAGGTATTCTGTAAACTTTGCTATTTTGAACTAAACTTTTATTACTTTGATGCGTATTTACTTTCTTAACCAGGACACGTTGTGCTTGCACAAAGTCGGCTATGGTTCATAATACTACTTGTGAATCAACTAGTTTTGTTCTTTGGTAAATTAACTATAAATTTTAAAAGTGGAGTTGATTTTAAAAGTAAATTTATTTATTAAACAAATATCTACTTGTTCAATTTTTCGCCTGAAAGATCAATCTTTAACCTTTTTTGAGAAAATGTACAGGGATAAATATTATATTGTTGCTGCTGAATCACCAATAATATCAAGTTCCTCAAGCGATGATAACTATCATCGATTTTACATCACTATTTGAAAAAAAAAGTGATTCCGAAAATTGGAGAAAAGAAATAATAGAATATTTGCAATTAAACTGCGCTCCAAAGGGTACAGATATTTTAGAATGGTGGAAAGCACACGATAAACAATTTCCAAATTTAGCTAAAATGGCAAAAGATGTTTTGTCTGTACAGGCGACCTCTGTAGCAGTAGAGCGTTTATTTTCACAAGCAGGGTTAATTAATACAAAACTAAGAAGCGTGTTAAATGAAACTTCAAACAAATGCTTATTATGTATTCATTCATGGTATAAAAATAACTTGAAAAATGAAATTATAAAATATTAGTTTAAATTTTCTGTAATATTTTTAGGTTTGTTATATAGGTTGAAATAAAATCTAAAAATATGCTTATAATGTATGTTTAGAAATTTAAATTTTTACTTTGTTATTAGAACAGTTCCTTATTTTTTAAGCGTAATAGTTGAATTAGCCTTATTGATCATCTATTTAAAATTCTAAGCCAAATTCTACTTTGCGTTTTGTTTGTTGAAAATCTTGTCCGTATGTATATGTATTATTTTTATTATACGCATATAGTTAAAAATTTTATATCGTCCATTATTTTCAAATGAAAACAAAATCAATACAAAAATATTGTTCTATAAAACACGTACCTTCTTTAATTAGCAAGCCATCGAAGCGATTAAAGAAGAAAATGTTAAGAAAAATTTTCACTGATTTTTTTTTTAAGAATTTTTTGTTTATTTTAAGTCGGAAAATTTTTAAACAAAAATCACCACAATTACTTCTGTTGGAGACTTTACCGTATCTATACTATATAAGAATATGACATTGCGATGTTTTTAGTTGTTACAGTCTATTAGTTATTAATTATTGAAACAAAAACTAAACATTTTTGGATTTTAGTTACTTTCAATAATTAAACATAAAAACCGATTATAAATTTATAAAGATCACAATATCAAAATCCTATATAGTATAGTTGTGATAAAGTGCCTCTTTTTGAGAACAGGATAGCAATTTACGGTTTTCGACATGTGAAGTAGAATTTCGCTACTAGAATTTCTAAATTTGGGAAATGACTATTTCACTAGTATCATTGTTATAAGAATATATACAATGATAGTATAATATAATTGATTATAGAAAAATTATTTTTTGCCTCAATTAATTTGCCCCCAAACATATATTTTTTGAATTATTTTGTCAAAACAAATAATTTACGAACATGAGTTATTTTGATACGTCACTTTGAGATCGAGACCGAGAGTCTCGATAGGTAAGTCTCGGTCTCGGTCTCGTCTCGAACACCAAGTATCGGTCTCGGTTTCGAAATACTTTTTCAATACTAGTCTCGTGGTCTCGCGAACCCCAACCTGCAGAAGAGAGGAATCAGCAAAGCTAACAACAGTTGACATTGAAGACAAGGGAAATTTAATTGTGGTTAAAATTCAGGATTCAAAAAATTACACTTCACGCTCTTTTGTTATATCCGACGAAATTAACAATGGAGCCTTACGACCACCATCAACAACGCATCAATTTTTTTTTATAAATTTTAAAAAAGGGAAGTGCACAACACAGTGTGTCGGGATTAACAGTTTCGAGAAGATGCCCTCAGAAATTACGGCATTTCTAAAATTGCCCAACTGCAACTTTGCTGGCCGATTCCGGAAAAGGACTTACCGGTGTAAAGCGTTTAGGAGGCTGGAAGTCACCAACAGTAGCGGAGGGATATATTAAGGACTCAACTACATACAAAAAAGAGTTATGCTCAGTGGCGGCTCGCGGGTGAAAAAGTAAGTGAAGTGCAAATGAAGCAAGAAATTATCGCAATAATTTTTTTTCCAGAATTTTTTTATATGTGGAGGGGGTAGAATATTTTTTACGACTTACCTAAATTTTGTATACTAAATCAATTATCCTATCCTTCATAGCAGCAAATTTATTTATAACATCCTCATAAAATAGATGGGTTGCCCTAATCTCCTCCAGAAATTCATTTTGAACTGAAATATTGTCAAGAGAAGTAAGTCTTTCTTGAGATATTGTATTGCAGCACTTGTCGATTTATTTTCATTAATTTTTTTCACTTGCTCTTGCACCGATATATTCCAATTACTCTCACTGGCAAAAATAAGACCAAGCTCATCTTTAAGTCGTTGACTTTTTGAAAATGTTTCCCCATATAACTGTAACAAATTTTCAAACGGGCCAGTCGGAAAATTTAAACTATATTCGGAAAATTTAGCAGAACCTGCCAAACATGAAAATGTAAGTTTTTCACAGTCTTGAAATCTTAGTATCATTTCGATTAAAATATGATCCAATATTTCAAAAAAAGGGTTCTATACTTAGCCCTAATTTCTTCAGGTGAAAGCTTAGCAAGCTCACGTTTGTAATGATTTATTTCTGTAATAGAATTTGCTTTATCAAACATAATAATAAAAAGATGTTCATTTCTTTTTTTACAGAGCGCCTCACGACAGAGTTTTATATTGGATATGCAAAAATTAATGTCAAGCGATTTTTTTTGAAGAACGTCAAATAGTATGTCCGTGATTGAGAAAATGTCATTAAACACTAATGCCAGAAAGTTGAATTCAAAATCGTTCATCTCACCTAAAAATCCTTTCGCAAGGTGGATTGATGTTTCATCAGATTTGTCACAGTTTGTAATAAATTCAAAGACGTCTTTTAATTTATTCCAGTCTTGAACAATCACATTTATTAACTTCGAATTTGAAGTTGCAACAACACCATAAATAAATATAATACAAAACAGCCAAGCAAACTCCAAGGAACCCACCACCGGTTGCAGCGAAATCCGCGAAAATAAAAGAAAACAACCACCGCAAACTGAACGATACGTGGGTGTAGTGTGCAATTCACCGAGAGCGTTGTATGGCGCTGGTTAACATTATTCTGCCATGCGGCCGACGTCATCCCGTACGCGTTGTCATGGCAACATAGTAGGAAAATCGTAAACTAAACATAGCACCTCCAGTAAAGTCGAAGCGGTTTGCGCCACTGTTATAGTTGTTATAATAAAGTTCGATTGAAATGATATGATATTTATTCGAGATGTACGGTTTATTTTTTACCAATAGGTGAATAAATGAATGTAAAAACTGAAATTTTAAGAGATATACAATAAATATAGTTAGATGTTTGCTTGTTTATTTTTCATGATGAAGTAGCACTTCACCTACTTCACCTAAATAGCCGCCACTGGTTATGCAACAATATTTTAAGTGACATGGCAGTGTCAATATTATAGTAAAAAGAAATGCCGCTGAAATTAAGCAAAGAAGATAAAATTGAAATAATTTTAATTGTCGGAGAAAATTATAAAACATTTCGAGAAGCTGCAGACATTTTTAACAACAGACATCCCGATAAAATTATACCTTTCACAACAGTGGGGAATATTCTAACTAAATTCAAGGTTTTTCTTTAATTTCAGCTGCATTTCTTTTTACTATAATATTCAAACTGATGTTTCAATAAAGTAATACAATATTGTGGTTAACAATGGAAGTAGAACTTTTTATAAGTAGTAACTTTTTTCCGTAAAACTACTAATAAAAAAGTTTCCCATATGTAGAGAACTTAAGTAGACACACTGTATAAAAAATCATCTACATATGACAAATTGCCATTCTGACCTTCGGCTTCACGCTTCAGGTCATATTGGCCATATGTCCGACCCACATCTCTATGTACAGTTGGCGACAGATAAATCCGTACGGCTGCTAATTGCTTCATTGTAATTTGTACTTCGTCTTCCTTTATTTACCTGAATTACCTTTCGCATTTGACAGTTATAACAGAACATAATGACATTAATTAATTATTGACGTTTATTGATTTTTGATGTCAGTTTTGCTTTGTCAAGTGTAAAATAATAGTACAAAATATGCCACATTTAAGTACTGCTACAAAAACTGCCATAATTACACAATAGAATAAGGCTGGTGATTCGGGACAGCTGCCAATTATTTTGGTATCTGGTCAGGGAATCATATGAATCATAAAGAAATAACGTGAGGAACATAAGTGTGAAAGATCGGTGAAGACATGTTTAAGTAACAAAATTACAACGAATGAAAATGTTGCGCAGTTAGTAGACTTCTTAAGACAAAATCATTTGAAACCGCTGTATATACGTGAATAGTTAATACAATGTTTCAGCATAAGATTTAGAACAGCTGTCCCAAAATCTTTCTTAAAGTCCAGTGATAATGAACAAAGAGGTCGGGTTTGCTTTAGAATATTTGCCACAAAATGCAGATTTTTGGAAAAAGGTGAGACTTTTTCACGAAACAGTTTTTCAGTCTACTTGTAATTGGTAAATTCGCGACTACCGACCTCCAAATTCTCGGTACGATCCAAATTACACTCAAAAACACGCAAATTAGTGGCCTTTTTTAGTCAAAGTTTGGGTTTAGATAAGCGCCCAGGACCCAGGTTTTTTTATTTCCCCAAAAGTTGAAATTCTATGCTAATTTTGGTAATAGTGAATATAATATGTCTAATATACCTTTAAAACCACTCAATCCATATTATTGTAACCTAGGTAACAGGTAAAAATAAACGTCCGTATTACCAAAATATCATAAAATGGGGTTATACTCATTTGTCACCGTACAGATTTATCTGACGCTAACTGCACATTGTACAAGTTGAAGTACTGTCACAGCTGTGATTTCCAGTTTGGATATAACAGTTTTCTATTTAATTTTAGCCAAGATACAGATTAACAATCTGTGGCCAAGAGCTGTAATTTATGACATTTTTTTTAGGTACCATGCGCGTGCAGTTCAGCCTGATGGCGGAATGAATGATAACTTTGAAAGAAATTGAATATCACAGATACAGAAAAAAATGAACCCCAAAGACACACAAGTATTGGGTTACCACTTCTGTAGTATTCTGTGTATATGTGATAATAAAACAACTATTGTAAATATTTTTGTGATCGAAGTATACAGTATCTTTGATGAAGGAAATTCTTTTCTTCTTTTTTTTTGATGATTTTGTAAATAAAAATTGGGTAATTTTTTTAAATAAAGAACGTGTTAATTGCTAGTCTGTTGTATTGTATAGAATTAGAATATACAGGATGATTCAAAAGTAAGCGTTATCCGTTGGTGGGTGTAATCCTTGCATAAAAATAAGACAAAAATTTCCTATCAACATGGGTCTGGAAATGCATCCTAGAGGAACTACGCCCATCTGTCGGGGGCACCCTAAAAACGATTTTTTCGAGTTTTTTTTAAGCGTTTAATGTTACATTTTGAAAATGGCTGTGCTATACAAACATTTGATGCTGAATCATATTCTGAATTCAAATTTTCAAAAAATTTGTCAGTGGCATCACATACCGGGAAGATTAAGGGTGAAAACAACCCCATTTTTTTACTCTATTTTATTGCGATTCTAGTAAAAAATTATTCAATTTTAGACTTTTCTTCGTAAAACAGGTACACTTAGTTCAATTCGATATAGCGTACGGTTTACGAGAAAATTGACTCTAAAAATTATCTGATTCTCCTATGTTTATTCATTAAAATTCAGCATCTAACATTTAATGCCCCTTATTTAGCTACCATAAATAGAACATACTTTTTATTATCATTTTATTAACGATTTACAGGAAATGTTCAAAATTATTGCCATTAGCATCACGACAAGGTATTAATTTTTTTATTAAATTGCGATGCACACATGGTAGATTTCTTGGGTTGTTTCTAATTTTCTGAAATCCTTCCTGTATCCTTTGTCCCAAAACCTCAGCATAAGGTATTTTCCGGATTAAACTAGTTGTTTTAAGTGTCACCATAAATAAAAATGGATGGATTTAGGTCAGGAGACTGTGGTGGCCTACTGGACCCCCACGACGATCCAACGGTTTTGGTAGATATTATTTAGATGGTCTCTAGCGAAAATGAGGGGGCGCCATCGTGCATAAACCTCATTGTGGTAATTCATTTTGTAAAAAAATTGTGTAATTTTGTCCATTTACTGCCTATGAAGTAATATACACTGACGGCTCAAAGAAAAATGATACTGTAGGAGCTGCATTTTGCTCCAACGGAACTGAATGCAGGTTCTCATTACACAAATCCACCAGTGTGAACATTGCTATATACAGGGCAATCTGTTTTCTCCTAAATTCAAAACGCAGCAAATGGGTAATTTCTGCTGATTCCCTTAGCTCCATCAAATCCATTAAATCATATAATCCAAATCACCTTCGTGCCTGGGAAATATACACCTATATACAAAAAAAGACTGTCGTCTTCTTCTGGACACCTAGCCACTGTGGAATAGACGGCAATGAAAGAGTCGATAAAATTGCGGGTTACCCTTACAATCCCATACCTATCAACCAAATCTTCTACATACAAGACTTGTATTCTCTCCTCAAAAAAACTATACACAATCAGATCCAACTAGAGTGGGACCTGATGGAAAACCACAACAAACTTCAGACCACCAAGGAAATGTATTTCTCTGGTAAGACCTACCCAGTATCAAACAGAAGAGACGAAGTAATCATCACCCGTCTCAGAATTGGACACACAAAAAATAACGCATGAGTACTTACTAAAAAATCAAACTCAACCAATATGCAACACTTGCAGAGGCCCATTAACTGTTAGACATATTCTATCCCATTGTCCCACCCATGAATTAGTTCGAAATAGACTTGGCCTAAACATAAACTATAAGCACATATTCTCAGAACCACACATTAAAACATTACTTACCTTTCTTAGAGAAACTGAAATATACAAACTGATCTAAACACGTAATTATTAAACACCTACACTGCAAATCAAAAGCAATATGCTAGACGCTAAAAGACCCAGATGCCGATACGTCTATAATCCATCTCTCTCTCTCTTTTCCTTATCTTTCTTCTCTCTCTCTTTTCCTTATCTTTCTCTCTCTCTCTCTCTTGTCCATTTAACCGTTGTGGTAAAAATACGGGCCCTATTCAATACTCGTCGATAATTCCTGCCCACATATTTTAGCTAAACTGTTGCTGATGTCCTGTCTGTCCCGTAGCATGTTGTGAAAATTGAATATTCCATTTGCAGTAAAACCGGCCTTGTCGGTAAATAACATTATTAGCCATGAACAGGTATAATATATATAATGCAAACATTTGAAAGTTGCGTTGAAAATGGGGTCTACCCTTCTATTTTGCATGATCAGAATACAATTTTCGTAGTTGAAAACTTAATATTAATTTTGAATTAGTATATTATAGAAAAACACCAGACATCTTGTCTACAATTTTCATAATTTTTTTTTCAAAATTATAAAAAAAGAGGGAAATATGATACTTTGTCACACTATTGCGCCACACTGCATGTATATGTTATATAGTAGATAGTTTTTTTCCAAATTTTACCCATTCGGCGTAAAGTTACTTTCTTCAATCGTTGACGCACCCTGTACATACTCAGCAAGGTGTTTGATAGAATGTCTATACCTACAGTCAGCACCATTTTAACGTTCTCATGAAAATTACGTTTGCTAGAAAGCTGAAATTTTATGAAGTGGCATGTATGGTAAATTATCAAACAAATGATTAGAACGCATTTTCAAGGGATTAATATCAAGTAAGATGCCATAATTGTATCAATTCGTGGATTTGTGAATTGCGCTTCGCTTGTATATAATACCGAATGTGAGTATTTATCGCTAAAATTTTGAGAGAAGAGATAAAGCCAAATCTCGTATTGTCTTGTCTCGCGGCATCGCTAGCTCCTACGTCTCAATATCGCATGCTCTAAACAGAGTAAGCACCTGAAACGGCAGTCGTAATTGTTTCATTATGCGCTGAATTTCATTTTGACTTAAATCAGTTATTTAGAAGACATTAGCTTGACGCAAGTGGTTAATCTGACTTAATTTTTTTTTCTGTCTGTAATGACTTAAATTTTAAGTCAAGTATCAAAAAATGAAAAACCGAAGGCAATAAGCCGATATAACTAATTATATTAATTAATTATTATATAGATTAATTCTCAAAAACTATTCCGTGACCGCACTGCGATATTTAAGACACCATTACATAGAAAATTGTAGGTTTAAAAAAACATCCATCGTCAGAAATGAACTTAAAGATCTTTACAAAGCAATTTCAAAACTCTACCGTTGAGCTAGCAGAGCTGATACTAAAAATTTGATGAACTGTCGGATATTTTCAATATCGTTATCAGTTTAAGCAAATCACCACAAGTAGCTCCACAACACGGAAAAGTTTTAGTATATTACATAACAAGTCTCGAAAATGGTAGTTTTCAAATGAGGAGGTATCCTTCAAGTTTGAAAACGATAACTTTGACACGAGTAATGTACACTATTTCCCCCTCTCTCACTCATCATTTTCAGTAGAATTATTATATTTTGTACATTTCGACAAAACTGTTGTCAGTCAAGTGAGTGGTCGTAGGAAAATGTTCATTATACGCTTCTTTTATATCCGAAGTCGGTGCACGACACCAGTAACAGCCTGACGATATTTAATTAACATCCGCCACTCTGTCAACAATATAAAATAAGTTTATGGCACGACAGTTGTTATATCTGCAGTAATTATGGCGTTTGAGTATGAGGCATGAAACTTTATTGAATAAAAAAAACTATAGAAAACAGGAATATTATTGACTTCTTTTTTTTAAGTAGCTTTTATTTCTATAATTTTTAATTTCAATTCAAAATGATTAGAATTGTGAACAAAGAAATTTGACTTACCCCGTATAACAGGGATTCTCAACCTTTTTTAGCGTTGAGCCTCCCCGGATTATAAAAAATATATTTATGTCCCCAAACCTTAGTTGTTGGGGATGACAAGAAAGGAAAAACTATCTGACTAAAAAAAAAAAAGGTCAGGCCATTTGTATCACAGTAAATGGAATGAACTGATGACTAGATTTAAGACTTCAAATGGATTTTTTTAGAATGTCCGAATAAATTGGGCGTCCTATAAGATCTCTACTCTCCTCTAGGGAGGTGCGCCCCCACTGGTTGGGAAGTCCTGCCGTAAAGCGTGTATGAGTTGTAAGAGATATTGTTCTCTAGTTGCTAAGTTCTTGAAGCCGTTTATCGGTCTAAGTGGCATATTTTTCTGAACACATATAGGTGAGGTAGCCTGCTGTGATGTGGAGCGGGTCCCGTTTTGACTCTGGTCGGTATTTGGTTTTTATATCTTTGTAAAAGCTGTTAAATTTTCCTCTCTATCGGTGCACTCAGATTGCTGGTGAGCAGACTATAGTTACCTCTGCGGATAACCTCGATGTTTGGGCTGCAGGTTAGCTTAGGTCACATCCATAAGCACAGTGCATGACGTTTCCTTTGCCGGCGGCAAAAAAAAGCAACTGTCCTTAGGGACGATCATACTATATAGTAACGTACCAAGCTGCTTATGGATGAAGTTATGGATCTGTTTGAGTGTTATTTTCGTAGCACTTACTTCCAAATAGAAGAAAAGTTCTACGCCTAGAACGACGGCTTCCCGATGGGTTCATCTCTTGTTCCAATGGAAGCCAATATATTTATAGAATGGTCCGAAAACAATTTAGTTGTTCTCGATAAAAGAAGTGATAATGTTATTAAAATCTCTGTTTACAGAAAACCTACTCAGACAGGATAGTAGCCTGCAGAATTGACAGCCTAACTACTGAAGCATATGGAAGTATAAAGACTAAAATCGAACATATCGAGAAAATCGAAAATTTTAAAAAAGATCTCAAATGCTAAGAGAAAAACGATGTGAAGACCAGTCAACAAGTTCTCCTGGAATAATTCTGTATATCAGAGGAATTTTAGAAACGATAAAGAGGTTTGACAATACCAAAGGGAGCAAAATTACTTTCATATTCAGAAATACCCTAAGAAACTTGCTGACTAAAGCCATACCAAATACAATTAGTCATCGAAATAACTGTATTTATTAAATCTGTTTTGAGTGCAGTGAATCTTATATAGAAAGAAACCTCTTGATCACCGAAATCACAAGCAGAGAGGAAATACATCGAGATTAGGCACTGTCGAGCATATACTTAGTTTGAATAACATAGAATGTAGAGATCTGAGGCCAAAATTATACACAAACATCAACCCAGAAGAAAAAGAAAATTTAAAGATTGGCTACAACAGCATTTTCAGTAAACTGAGAATCGAAATACCTAATGTTTGGCGACCTTGACAACGGTTGTTCCTTTTGGAAATATGATTGAATTATATTATTTCACAAAATTATACGTAATGTTACCTATAGGAACAAACGTAGATCTAATGGAAAGGGAAGCAATTTTTAGAAATTTACCTATTTGTAATGTAATTCGATTTTTCGATCATTTTTTGCAAATTCGTCAATGACGTCATCATAAAAATGTCGATGCTCCGACATATTTTGGAGAGGTTTATTTTCAATGGACAACAGCGATGTATGCGAAAGTCTCTCCTGCCCCGTTGAATTCCTCACGAAATTTTTTATACGTTTAAGTGTTGAAAACTTGCGTTCTACTGATGAACTTGTGGCAGGTATGGTCAATACTAATTCACACAATTTCGATACTTCGGTGTAGGCATCTTCCAACTCCTTGTCTTTTAAAAATTGCATTAGTTCCTTAGCGTTATTTTTTGCGCTAATCAGTCATCAGTTTCGTAAATCACTTTTAGTTCAGATCGCAGTAACACTCGGTCGAAGAACTGGCAATAATGAAGAAGGAGAGATTTAATTTAAAAATCTTCTGGAAAAGTTTTTCCTTTAAATGCATCAAAATTGAAGAGCTCGAGGAATTTAAAATCATTTAAACCGTTAAATCTATAGTTTATTTGTTGCTGAATTTAATCGATCATTTCATAAAAGAGGCGTCCGTATGATATCTGAACATCTCCCACCTTATCTGTTCGAAGACGCTTGGCGTCATCGTTTTCTCCCAAAATAGGTCAAAGTCATCTCTTTTTTGGACTAACATGGACTTAAAATCATCCAATTTTTTAGGCAAAAAGCAATATCATTTGTTTTAGTTTGTAATATATTAAAAATATTGTCCGAGAATGGAAATATTTCTGAAAATATGTTCAACAAATAATTAAAATTAAAATCTCGTTTTAAACAGTCCAAAAACCCCCTTGAATTATTTATTGCTTCTGAGTCCCACGTTTCATTATTTTCTATTATATTCTCAAATAGTTCAATCAGTGATTTACGATTTTCAGATACTGTTAACACAAGTCTTCCATTATAGTTCCACCTAGTAGGAGCTACTCTGGGCAATCGTTTGTGGACAATGGAGTCCAAAGCTTGTGTACGTTTTGTTGACTTGGAAAAAAAAGCAGCCATGGCACTTAAAGTAACGAAAAATACTTTACACTCTTTAGTGTGATTGATGGACTGGGATAAAACTCAATTTAATTTATGAGCAACAATGGACAAACACAGCACTTGGGAAAGTTTCTCGAACTTTAGCTTGCAGACCCCCTAATTATCCTGCCATCAGTGCAGCTCCATCATAGTTTTGAGCAACTTATTTTTTTTCTCCATTAATTTCTTTAGTAACGTTATAAACTACGGTATATAATTTCGGACACATTCTTAAAACCTAAAAATCGCTCTTGAATACTTCCGTCTGTTTTAAGGTAGCGTATTACTTTAGATAATTGGCTAAAATTAGTGATATCAGTTGTTCCGTCCAGAACAATAGCAATGAACCTCGCCTCGCCAATCTCCTGCTTAATTCTTTTTAGAATAATGGTTGCAACAGCGGAAATTAAATCATTCTGGATTCGATTTGACGTTCCGCGGAAAAGGCTAGACTGCTCTAAATGATTTTTTAAGGAATCATCATATTTAGCCATTAAACTAAGTAAATCTTGAAAATTTCTTCTAGTTATTTGAAGAAACCTTTGTTTCGTCATGACCTCTAAATCCCAATTCGTGCTATCCGAGAAAACAAACAACATCGATAAGTCTTCTTAATATTTGCCTATTTTTATCGACTAGTTCATTGTGTTGGCGGTGACTAATTTCCAACTGTTTATTAAGGGCATGTTCAACTCTGGTTTTGCCGAAGACTTTTTCTTTTATGACGGCCTGCAAATGCGCTTTGGACATAATGTGTCTTTTTACAGCTTTATGGAAATTGTTTAAATCGGAAAAAATAGATTTATTCCAGAGACCTTTTTCATTTTCAAAAAGTAAACATGGCCAAAAAAATAATTTACTTATATTTTCAAACCCTGTTAGCCCTTTTAAATTGTTCGTATTGTTTTTCCGGATAAAAATGTCTATACAGTTTTTCATTTTTGCGGTTAAGTTTTTCATAGGCGGTTTTGCCCTTCCTTTGGAAATTATTTAAAGCTTATCAGCGAAGTTTAATGTTAAAAATTCCTTTATTATTAAGACCACATATTCACACACACTCTTCTTACTAAATTCTCCAACATTTTCAAGGTTATTACCGACAGCCGAAGTTGACGGTATTTGCATATCCACGTCCGTATTATTGTCTTCCATATCGCACCATGCACGACGCGACGTACGTATCACACAACACACGGATAGCCGTTCAAACAAAGAACCTACTCTAACGATAGCTTCCGCTCCCACTTAAAGCACGCGACTGAAAAAGCACTGTTTAATATGTGTCAATTATCAACTGTCCCTTTTACCAGTATTACTAAAGGTGAGTTAGTTAAAAGTGCATTTTTAAGCTTTACAGAAATTATTTCGGAAACGATTGTATTTAGAACGTGATACTTAAAATATGTTTAGAATTTAAAAATAAAATAAAAAATAGGTGTTTTAATTTAAAAAAAAATGAAGTTAGCTGTCATAACTTATTTTTGGATCACCCTGTATACATGAAATTATCATCAAAAAAAAAAAAAAACGGCAACTAATATTAGAAATCAACGAGTTCGAGGTTTTTTGAAAAAAAAGACAACTCTGTATATTTTATGAATTTTATTCCAACCTTTACGTTCCCATTGTATACAATATATAAACCAATCAAATAAACAAAGCATATATAATGCAAATATTATTATTTAACGAAGGCCTTGTATATCTGTATTGGTTGTGTGGCAGGTCTACATCGCCCGGCCTGCTTTTTAATGCCAGTCCGTCCCTGGTCTAAACCATAATGATTTAACTTTAAAGGGGGTGGACAATATAAAGTTATGAAAAGAACGTGCCTGTCGGACATGCATTACTTTATTGTTGGTTTCTTCACAACGTTTCGACTATTTAGTATCTCTAATCGTTGTCAAGTGCATAGAGATTTTAATGATGAACAAGAACGAATAGAGATTTTAATAATGATTGCTGATGGTATGCAATGGACGTTTGTGTGATTCTTAATAACAAGTATCCTCGTAGAGAACCGATCAAAATGTTACCAGGTCATTCCCATATGACCCTTAATTAGCCATGTGTAACACTGCGTTGAATGGCATTTTTGTGCTGACACTTTTTTGTGTGTCATGGGTGTTGAAATTGATTCGATTCATCCATCGATATCATATATGTTATGTGTTCGGTATCAGTATCACCCAGGGTGTCACTGTTTACACGACAGACGCTGTTGTCGAATGCCGAAGTTGGCGTAGTTTTAGTATGGGTAGAACCCTATTGTTGTAAAAATACGACAAACCAAACAATTAAACTTTGACGGTTTAATCTATTTTATTTGTCTTACTCATAATTAAGAAACATTCGTAATTCGTACTAGTACTATAGCTATGTGGTACAGGCACTTTAATTAAAAAACGTTTTTATATTTAAATGAATGTTTAAAATAAAGTCAGTAGTTTTATATTACATTTAGTACATGAAACTACCCTAAAAGATTATCGAGCATCTATTTTTAAAGTTTTTTTGTTAGGACAATTACATAATGTGGAAGTAATTATACATCTCGTTTAGTAATCAACTCCAAAAAATTCCTCTCGATGATTAAACATTTTTAAATTATCGCTTTGGCCATGTAAACATTATTTCACAGTCCTCGATTATTTCCATGTCAAATTTTTCGTCGTTTAGCATAATAGTAAACCTTAGATGACTGACTCCACGTTGGCTGTGGAGATATGAGTGCGAAACTTTAACTGTGCATGTGAAACAATTTGGATATGTGTCATGATGCAATTGTGCTGACACACTGTGTCAATACCGGAAACAGTGTCGGTGTTACTGAATCAACACACCAAAATTTAGAGTATTACCCATGACTACCCTTAACTTTTGACTACAATTTGAAATCAATCTGATGAGTAGTTTTTAAATATATCATTAAGCCGCGATTTTGTTCGGCTAGTCTGGATTCGTACCTAAACTTTACCAGTTAGTTCCTACATAGTACTTGAATTTTTTGCAAAATTTGAGAAAAATTGGATAAGCAGTTTTTTAGTAATAATTTTTTTAATATTTCAATCGGTCGCCATTTTGTTTTACCATATTGGGTTTTTATGACCTTTAAATTTTGACCATTTTTTGACGTCAATCGGGTAAGTAGTTTTTTAGCTATGCTGCGAACAGACAGAGAGACAAATCGACAGATTTGAGAAAATATGTTTTTCGGCATCTAGGGGAAGCAAAAAATGAAATTTAAAGAAGCGGTATTTATCGAACATAATAAAAAACCTTTGCAAGCCTATTATCGATATTTCAGAGGCGCCTTTATCGTCTGACTCTCAAGCATCATTGCACACAACTGTTATTATATATACTTGTAGTTTTAAACTTAGACCGATCTGTCTACTCTGCGTGTTGACAAAAATCTCTGAAAAAATCATTATGGACAAACTACAGGGAGAAATTCTTGAGAAAAATATCCTCCCAAATTTTCAATTTGGTTTCAGACAATCAACTAGCACTGTAAATCAAACTACAAGGCTTGCTACCGACATCATCTCAGGCTTCAGCAAAGGAAAAAGTACTGGGGCCGTGTTCTTAGATATAAAAAAGGCCTTTGACAAAACATGGCCCAATGGCCCAATCTTACTTATTAGACATGGAATCTCTAACCCCCTAATAAAAATTATACAATCATTCATTTCTAACAGAGAATTTCTAGTGCACATTGATAGTTTTAATTCAACAAACAGACTCATAAGAGAGCCGGGGTGCCTTAAGGCTTTACTTTACCTTTCGCCCCTCCTATTCAATCTATTTATAGCCGATATCCCTACTCAAAATCTTACAAACCTTTGTCTATTCGCGGATGATACAACCCTAACGGCTTAAAATAAAAACCAAAATATCATTGTACCTAGACTACAACGTCACATCTCTCTTATTGAAAGATGGATGGAGAAATGCGAATTACTCTTAATCCCCGCCAAAACCCAAACAATCATGTTCTCAAAAAGCATCAGAGCACACACTAACAAAAAAAATAAAAATACTAAACACAGAAGTACCCTGGTCCAGACACATCAAATATTTAGGATTAATTTTTGACAGAGGCTTAAGATGGTTAAAGGGATTTTTTCTCTAATCTATTCACTTATACATCACAAAAGTAAATTAAGTAACCGTATAAAAATTACACTATACAAATCTTATATCAGACCTGTTCTGACATACGCCTTGCCCACCTGGAGCATTTTTCATAAAAACCAATTAAAAAGACTATAAACAGTCCAAAACAAAATCACTAGAATTATATTAAACGCAGACAGATTCGTTAGAAATTCAATAATATACAGAGCCAGGGGCGTGTAGTCCATGGAAGCAAGGGAAGCAGTGCTTCCCCAAAAAAAAAAATAACAAAACATCTTCTAAAACGTAATTTTTGAAATAGGAAACCATTAATTTAGTTTATATTTAAAATGCTAAAATATTATCTTAATTATCAAGCCCATGATAAATGCGGCCTTGACTCCGACCGAGCAATAGAATCGAATAGAACCTATGCGGGCCGCTAGGTTCTGTGCAGCCAAGTCCTGTATGCTTGATTTCCTGTGAATCAAGCCAGAGGTTATTGAACTTTCCACCGGCTGTTTGCAATTTTTGCATTTCAGTCGCGTGCTTTAAGTGGGAGCGGAAGCTATCGTTGGAGTAGGTTCTTTGTTTGAACGGCTATATGTGTGTTGTATGATACGTACGCCGCGTCGTGCATGGTACGATATGAAATACCGTCAACTTCGGCTGTCGGTAATAACGTTGAAAATGTCGGAGAATTTAGTAAGAAGAGTGTGTGTGAATGTGTGGTGTGTGTCTTAATAATACAGGGATTTTCAACATTAAACTTCGCTGATAAGCTTCAAATAATTTCCAAAGGAAGGGCAAAACCGCCTATGAAAAATTTAACCACAAAAATGAAAAACTGTATTAGACATTTTTATCAGGAAAAACAATATGAACAATTTAAATGGCTAACAGGGTCTGAAAATATAAGTAAATTATTTTGTTGGTCATGTTTACTTTTAGAAAATGAAAAAGGTCTCAGGAATAAAACTGTTTTTTCCAATTTCAACAATTTCCATAAAGCGGTAAAAAGACACATTATGTCCAAAGCGCATTTGCAGGCCGTCATAAAAGAAAAAGTCTTCGGCAAAACCAGAATTGAACACGCCCTTACTAAACAGTTGGAAATTAGTCACTGCCAACACAATGAACTAGTCGATAAAAATAGGAAAATATTAAGAAGACTTATCGATGTTGTTTGTTTTCTCGGACAGCACGAATTGGGATTTAGAGGTCATGACGAAACAAGGGTTTCTTCAAATAGAGGACATTTTCAAGATTTACTTAATTTAATAGCTAAATATGATGATTGCTTAAAAAATTAATTAAGCAGGAGATTGGCGAAGCGCGGTTCACTGCTATCGTTCTAGACGAAACAAATGATATCACTAATTTTAGCCAACTATCTATAGCAATAAAATAAATAAATAATAAATAAATAAATGCTTTATTGTCAAAAAAATTTTACAATTTTGTGGACAAAGCTGTTGTAAAAAAAATAGTTTACAAAAATCAAAATTAGCAAACAAAACAAAACAAAAACACATCATAAATATTATAAAAAAATAATATTTAAATCAAGAATTTAGAATATTAATATTATAGAATCCTAAAAGAAGTACATTAGAAATGTACTTAAAACATTTAAAACTGTAAAACAATTAAAAAAATACATATACAAAATTCGGTAAAAATGGTTGGTAATGGCAACTATCACACTAGGGGTTCATAAGGATACGCTATGTTAAAACAGACGGAAGTATTCAAGAGCGATTTTTAGGTTTTAAGAATGTGTCAGAAAATCGTACAGCAGATGCATTATATACCGTAGTTTATAACGTTACTAAAGAAATTAATGGAGAAAAAAAATTAGTTGCTCAAAGCTATGATGGAGCTGCAGTGATGTCAGGACAATTAAGGGGGCTGCAAGCTAAAGTTCGAGAAACTTTCCCAAGTGCCGTGTTTGTCCGTTGTTTTGCTCATAAATTAAATAGTTTTATCCCAGTCCATCAATCACATTAAAGAGTGTAAAGTATTTTTCGTTACTTTAAGTGGCATGGCTGCTTTTTTTTCAAGTCAACAAAACGTACACAAGCTTTGGCCTTTGTCCACAAACGATTGCCCAAAGTAGCTCCTACTAGGTGGAACTATAATGGAAGACTTGTCTTAACAGTATCTGAAAATCTTGAATCACTGATTGAACTATTTGAGAATATAATAGAAAATAATGAAACGTGGGATTCAAAAGCAACAACTAGTTCGAGGGGGTTTTTGGACTGTTTGAAACGGGATTTTAATTTTAATTACTTGTTGAACATATTTTCAGAAATATTTCCATTCTCGGACAATGTTTTTAATATATTACAAACTAAAACAAATGATATTGCTTTTTGCCTAAAAAAAGTGGATGATTTTAAGTCCATGTTAAGCCAAAAAAGAGAAGACTTTGACCTATTTTGGGAGAAAACGATGACGTTAAATGTAGAGCCACAAGCCAAGCGTCTTCGAACAGACAAGGTGGGAGATGTTCAAAGATCATACAGACGCCTCTTTTATGAGATAATCGATCAAATTCAGCAACAAATAAACTATAGATTTAACGGTTTAGATGATTTTAAATTCCTCGAGCTCTGCAATTTTGATGCATTTAAAGGAAAAACTTCTTCATTATGGCCAGTTCTTCGATCGAGTGTTACTGCGGTCTGAACTAGAAGTGATTTACGAAACTGATGACTAAGGAACTATTGAAATTTTTAAAAGACAAGGAGCTGGAAGATGCCTACACCGAAGTGTCGAAATTGTGTGAAATAGTATTGACAATACCTGCCACAAGTTTATCAGTAGAACGCAATTTTTCAACACTTAAACGTATAAAAATTTCGTGAGAAATTCAACGGGGCAGGAGAGACTTTCGCATACATCGCTGTTGTCCATTGAAAATAAACTTCTCCAAAATATATCGGAGCATCGACGTTTTTATGATGACGTCATTGACGAATTTGCAAAAAATGATCGAAGAATCGAATTACATTATAAATAGGTAAGTTTCTAAAAATTGCTTGCCTTTCTTAAAATTTCACCGCACGTACCTGCAGAGACCTCCAGCTTGAACCCCTGGGTGACTTTATTTGCAAATTCAACACTAAATAATTACTACGTAAGAGCTGACATATCAACAAACGACCTTATTACTCAGTCTCACACCTTCTCTCTACCGAGGAACAGACACAAACTCCCAAAAGACTGTCATGCCGAGAAATTAATCACCAACCCTTCATCACTCCCCCCCCCCCCCGATCCCTATGATGTTCATTTTTTAATTACTCATCCTGAAAGTTCAACCGCAAAAACAAAAGCTGTAATAGCCGCACAGGTTGACGCAAAACAGAAGAGGATCCAAAAGAAGACTTAGCCCTCAGTTTACACTTGATAATGATCAAATATACATCGTTGATCGAAATGTGAATAATTCAAATTAAAGACAATGAAAATCCAAGTGAATTTTATTCGCCTTCAGTCGAACATTTTTGACATAATTTAAATTAAATCAAAAACGACAAACTGTGTTATAAAGTGATATACAATAATAAGAAATTCAGTTTTTCTGGAAATGTTCATATATTTTATGCAAAAATAAGAAATTGTGTCATCTATCTTAAGTTTTAGCTAAGTTAATAGCTTTGATCCGCTGGTAGAATTTTTGTAAATTTTCTCGGTTGTTTTTAAAGATAAAGATATAAAACCCGGTATATTTACTAATTATAAATTAGCCCGAAGAGACCCATTTAAAAAATGAAACGATGTTATGCAGGTTCAAATTTTTTGCTTTCCAATTGTCATTTGTTTAATAATTAATACAGGGTTATTTTCTGGCGGTTCAAATAAACCTTTAAATTTTCGTATTTAACATTTTTTTTCTATCTTTCAAGGTAAAGCTTGCATATCGATTCAAAATATAAATAGAAACCTCTTACAATGGCCCTGTGTATATAAAACTGCACAATTTGTTATGTTTACTTAAAACATATTTTTGTTATGTATCGAAAAGTATAGTCCGTATGTTGAGATACGTGATTTTCCTAAATATTTGTCTCAGTCAATTTAAAGTTAAGTATTGTTGTTCAGTTGTGAAAAAGCCAAAAAAAATTCTTTATAACTTTCCTAAAGTTCCGAAACAGAAACATACTCTCGACAGGTGCTGCCCTCGCGAGTTTTGAGCCGAAATAACCCGCTTGGTTTTCGCATTGCGAAGTCCGAATCGAGGGAAATTTTCAGCGGTTTCAGTAGCGAGTTTTCAGCAGACACGACTCGATCTTTCTGTCTCCCCACTCGGTCACGTTCTCATATATCGGGTGTGCCAAAAAAAAACCCAAATCTCGCGACGGTGACGTATATTGATTTTTTTCGCGATCGTGACGGTTAGTTTTAGTGATCAATTTTTTTCTTAGTGATTCTTTTTTGTGGATAAGGATATTGTGTCTTATTTAAACGGTAAGTTTTGAAAGTTTTCGCGCCATTGAAACTTCGAATTCAAGTCGTTTAAATTTGGGCGCGTTAGCGTTTAGTTCTTCGTTTAGTGTTAATAAGTTAAATATCGTAGTAGGCTCAGAGTAGAGCGCTATTGCGCTTTGTAATTTACTTTGGAGTTTAATGTTTTGCTTTCTTATCAGCTTAAAATTATAAAATAAAAGACACTCATAATTTCGCGGTGAATAATTGAGATTGTGTTTACTTTTGATATGTAAAATGCAAGCAATTTATTTTTGAGGAATTTTTTGGGCTAATCTGTATGTATGTACAGGGCGTTCTACGAAAACGGGCCACCCTATTTTTCTCCCTTATTATTAAGCAAGAAAGAAAAAACATTCAAAAACCTAAGTGTATTTTAAAATATTTAAGTAAATACTATTTAAAACATTCTAATACATTTTCGTTTGAGTTAGGTTAGAATGAATTTATTCTGGAATAAAGAAATTATGCATAAAATTATTAATTAACTAATTAACTATTAATTTTAAATCCAAAAATTCAAAATGAATTTTCTTCGGCACCTTATTTTCTATAAATTCTATCTCTTGACTTTTTAAAATAGATCCATCCATTATCTTTATAACAATTTCTATTTAATATTCAAAATACCTAACAGTTTTACTACTTTACACTCTTTTTGAGATTTTGATTACGAAACATATTTGGCCTTTTTTGACAAATTTTTGGGGGAAGATAGAATAAATACAAGATCACTGGTATTATATAAAGGACAATATTGTTTTTTGACGATTTTACGTATCTTTATCTCTACAAAAGAACCTAATATAGGTTCCTAGACGCACCAAAAATTACCTCAGACCCCGACATACCCCCTCAAATTTTTGATTTAAGATTTCCTTGGTTACGATTTTGCCAGAAATAATATCAATATATAGCGTGAGTTATAATAATATTTTAATTTTTATTACTATGGTAAATATAAGTAGAGAGCTCCTTAACTTTTGTTCTGTGGTTTATATAATAATCAAAATGTTCAATTCAATTATTTTTTGCTCTCAAACGTTTTGGTGACGTTTTTAACTGACCTAAAAGAAGCGTATTTTTTAAATAATTTGTAATTTGGTTATTTAAACCAATTTATTGACACAAGACAGGATTCTTGAATCATTATTCAACTAAATACGTGACTCAAAGACACACCTGAAGTACTTCATTTTGTGTTTACTTTTAGCATAAAAAACGCAAGCGAATTATTTTTGACGAATTTTAATTGGGCTCATCTGTACGTATGTACAGGGTGTTCTACGAAAGCGGGTCATTTTCTCTCCCTTATTATTAAGTTAAAAAAACATTCAAGTACGTTACTTAAATTTAAAATATTTAAGTTAATAGAAATTAAAAAATTCTAATAAATTTTCATTTCAGTTAAATACTAGAATGTGTATTGTATTCGGGAATAAAAAAATGTTTGTTCAGAAATTATAATTAGAGCGAACATATAAATAGAAACTATTTTCTAATAATTGCTCAAAATTCGAATATTTTTTAAACTATATATTTTAAGTCCAAAATTCGAAACGGATTGACTTTTTACAATATAACCATTGGTTGTCTTATTAACAATTTCTACTTAATATTCAAACTACTTAATAGTTTCATTATTTTATGTTTTTTCTTAGATTTTCATTTCGAAACATTTTTGTCATTTTTTAAAAATTTTGTGTGATATAAACGGCAATATAGTTTTTTTAACGTTTTTACGTATCTTTATATGTGCGAAAGAGCCTCGGTTCCTAGACGCAACAAAAATTATTTCAGACCCAAAATAATCCCCCAATTTTTTATTTAAGATCTCCTTGGTTACGACCTTGCATTATGAATATAGAGAGCTAGAAATAATAATCACAGGAGGGTTCTTTTCAATCTTTAATATAATTGAAAATAATTTTTTTGAAGTGAGTTTTGCACTTGTAATAGTTATATATTTTTATGTATTAGGTATATAGTATTGTATATAAGGTGAGTCACCCCACAATTGAAATTATATAATGTAATAATTAATTGTTATTATTATGAAAATATAAGTAGAGGGAGCTCATTAGCTTTTGTTCTGTGGTTTATTTTAATAATCAAAATGTTTAGAATAAATTCATTTTTTTCTCTCAAATGTTTGTGACGTTTCGAATTGAGAAGCGTATTTCCTAAATGATTTGGTTGTTTAAACTAATTTATATAGCATATAAAACGCAAGCACATTATTTTTGACGATTTTCTTTGGGCTCATCTATATCTATATACAGGGTGTTCTACGCAAAATTTTAATAAATCCTCATTTGAGTTAGATACTAGAATGAATATATTCCGGAATAAAGAGGTTACGAATAGAAACTATTTTCTAATAATTGCTCAAAATTCGAAAATTACTTAACTATTAATTTTGCACCCAAAATTCAAAATGGATTTTTTTCGTTACCTCATTTTCTATAAATTCTATCTCTTGACCTTTTACAATAGATCCATTCATTGCTTTATTAACAATTTCTACTTAATTTTTAAAATACTTAACAGTTTCATTATTTCAAGTTATATAAATTATATATTAGGTACAGAGTCTCGTATATAGGCTGTATATAAACAGTGTCGGCTCGCGGGTGAAAAAGTAAGTGAAGTGCAAATGAAGCAAGAAAATATCGCAATAATTTTTTTTCCAGAATTTTTTTTATACGTGGAAGAGGTAGAATATTATTACTTATATACTAAATCAATTCTCCTATCATTCATAGCAGCAAATTTATTTATAACATCCTTATAAAGAGATTTCTTTTGAATTGAAATATTGCCTAGAGAAGTAAGTCTTTTTTGAGATATTGTATTTCTTAAATAAGTTTTTACACGTTTGAGGCAAGAAAAACTTCTTTCCACTGAAGCACCTGTCGACGGTATTGTCAAAATAAGGGAAAACACTTTATATGCTTTGGTTAAAATATCTTTATTTTCATTTTTTTTTTCACTTCTCTTGCAGTGATATATTCCAATTACTGTCATTGGCAAAAACAAGACCAAGCTCATTTTTAAGTCGTTGATTCTTTGAAAATATTTTCCCATATAACTGTAACAAATTTTCAAACGGGCCAGTCGGAAAATTTAAACTATATTCGGAAAATTTAGCAGAATCTACCAAACATAAAAATGTAAGTTTTTCAGAGTCTTGAAAGCTTAGTGTCATTTCCATTAGAATATGGTCCAATATTTCATAAAAAAAGGTTCTATACTTAGCCCTAATTCCTTCAGGTGAAAGCTTAGCAAGCTCACGTTTGTAATGATTTATTCTGTAATAGAATTTGCTTTATCAAATATGGTATTAAAAAAAATGTTCATTTCTTTTTTTACAGAGCGCCTCACGACAGCGTTTTATATTGGATATGCAAAAATAAATATCAAACGATTTTTTTTTGAAGAACGCAACTTGAACAATCACATTTACTAACTTCGAACTTGAAGACCAACGAGTGTCTGTAATGGTTGGTATACGCCGCGTAGATGCAGATGTAAGAGCATACGTTCGTTTGGCTGAGTGATGAAAAAATGAATACCACTAAGGCTTGAAAAAAAATTCGACATTTAGAAATATTTTTAAACTTTGCTGCATCAGGACAAATACAGCCTGCGGCGCTTTTTCTTTTTTTTTGAAGGCCATTTAGATGGCCAGACATCACACTTGCGCCATCGCCGCGCCAAATTAGTCCAAAATTTGATCCAATAGAGAATATAAATTCTCCGACGTTCTATCGGAGCTGACATTATAAAATGCTAAGAATCTCTCGACTTCTGAATTAACGTATTTTAAAATTGTGGAGCACTGGGAGGTTTGCGTAATATCAGTGATGTCATCCACTTGCACAGAAAAAAAACTGTGTGTTGATTATTTAATTTTTTACATGATCATTTAAATAATCAGAAATGCTGAATTCAATTAATAATTAATTATTTCGTTTTGAATAGTTTTCGAGTCACCAGTAAAAACATTTTTATTTTTTTTGTGATGATCTTTTAGTTCTTTGCAACCTCTTGATATTAATAAACCTAAAAGCTTTTTAAAATTTCCCCTATTTATTGACTCGCTGCTCTCATCATGGGCGCGAAAGACTGACTCTTGTTTTGCAAGGTACAAAACTGCGTCAATTACCAAGCACATAAATAGTCTATTTAATCGGACGTTTTCGTTAAAATTCTTATTTTATATAGTTTAGTATTTTCTTTTAAAGTATCAGCTTATAGTGCTTTGATTTTTTACAAATGTTTTTAGCATTAATTCGCATTTTAAATGCTCCGCCGAGTCTTCATGTTTATGTAAAATATATTTAACATACCTGCAAATCCTTTTATTTGAAACTAGTAAACAAGACCAGCAAAACAATTTTTGTAATATTTGACTACTACCAAAGAAAATTATAGCAGTATAATTTTCTTTGCTACTGCATAACCACTTGTACGCCGAAAACCAGGATGACTATTAAAACTCTGATCTTGTTCCTTTCATCGATTAAATGGTGTATCCAACAAAATGTAAACCACATACGTGATGGGATTAATCAATAATGTAAATTAATAAACCCGACACTAAATAAAGTTGTAACAATTCCATAAATAAATATAACACAAAACAGTCAAGTAAACTGCAAAGGAACTAACCAGTTGCAGCGAAATCCGTGAAAATAAAAGTAAACAACCACCCCAAACTGAACGACACGTGGGTGTAGTGTACTGCGTTAGCAACTCACCGAGAGCATTGTATGGCGCTGGTTACCATTAATCTTCTATGCGGTCGACGTCATCGCGAACGGGCTGTCATGGCAACGTAGTAGGAAAATCGTAAACTAAACATAGCACCTCCAGTAAAGTTGAAGCGGTTTGCGCCACTGTTTAGTTGTTATAATAAAGTTCGATTGAAAGTTTTAAAAAGACATGCCGCCAACGGTCAAGTAAAATATTTATTCGAGAAGTACAGTTTATTTTTTGCCAATTAGGTGAATAAATGAATGTAAAAACTTAAATTTTAAGAGATATATCATAAATAAAGTAGATGTTTGCTACTTCACCTGAATAGCCGCCACTGTATATAAAGTAGGTATATAAAGAAGCGTATTTTTTTAATGAATTGGTTATTTAAACTAATTTATTTACCCAAGACAGAATTCTTGAATAATGACTAAATACATGATTCAAAGACACACCTGAAGTACATCATTTTGTGTTTACATTTGGTATATAAAACACGAGCAAATTATTTTTGACGATTTTGTTTTGGCTCATCTGTATGTACAGGGTGTTCTACGAAAACCGGTCGTTTTTTTCTCTCTTATTATTAAGCTAGAGAAGAAAAAAACATTCAAAAACCTAACTTAAACTAGAATAGATATTTTCCGAAATAAAGAAGCGTTTGTTCAAAAATTGTAATTACAGCGATCATATGAATAGAAACTATTTTCTAATAATTGCTCAAAATTCGAATATTTTTTAAACTATTAATTTTGGATTCACAATTCAAAATGGATTTTTTTCGAGACCTCATTTTTTATAAATTCTATCTCTTGACCTTTTACAATAGATCCATTCGTTGTCTTATTAACAATTTCTACTTAATCTTCACAATACCTAACAGTTTCATTATTTTATACTTCTTAGATTTTAATTTCGAAACATTTTCGTCCTTTTTTCACAAATTTTGGGAAAAGGTGCAATAAACATGATCACTGGTGTGCTATAGAGGATAATATTCTTTTTTATGACGTTTTAACGAATCTTTATCAATATTATTTGCCGGTGGTTATAGCTATATGCATTGTAAAACAAAATTATATAATTTTTGCAAGTGCAAAAGAGCCTATAGGTTCCTAGACTCAACAACAATTACTTTTAGTCCTAAGATTTCCTTGCACTCCTTGCATTATGAAAGTAAAGGACCAGAAATAATAATCACGGAAGGATACGTTTTGATATCATTGAAAATAATTTTGCACTTCCAAAAATTATATATTTTTATTTATTAGATAGGACCTATTATATTTTGCCCTCCAGTTAACAGATAGAAAAAAAACTTTAAGTAGGATTTTATGTGTATTATGTTTTACGAAAATATTTTTTTTATTAGTTCATTAAAAAGAAAAATATACATAATCTGTACTACTTTAAATGGGACACCCTATATATTATTATTTCGTTAAATGGGTCTCGTCTTACCGATTATAAATATACTAGGTTTTATAGCTTTATCTTTAAAGACCACCGAAAAAATTGATAAAAACCATGCCATAAGAGGGAATGTATTCCTATTGATTGCACATTTAGAATATACTATTTCTTCTCACTCAACACATTGCCTCTTATTGTAGGGCTTTTGGTATATTTATAATCAGTAAGGCGAGATCCATTTAATGATATAAGCATATACAAGATGACCCATTAAAAAAATATGTCTTATGTATATTTTGAAACATTTTAATGATTAAAGCAAAATGATATTCTTAAAATATAATACAGGTAACAACTTTCCTATTTAAAGTTTTCTGTATCTCAATAATGTAACCCCTCCAAACTGGAAGGCAAAATATAGTAGTAAACACTGTACACAGTCTCGTATATAGGGTAAGTCGCTCTACACTACACTATACTTAAAACTGTATATGTAATAATTATTTTTTGTTTTAATTTTTGTTATTATGAAAATATAACTACAGGGGAGCTCTTTAGCTTTTATTTTGTGGTTTATATAATAATCAAAATGTTTAGACTAAGCTGAAAAAGTATTTTTTTATAATGAATTTGTTAATTAAACCAGACAGACAGAATCCTTGAATAATGACAAAATACGTGATTTAAACACACACCTGAATTGTATAATTTTTGCTTAACAATACACAGGAGCTGATAACCTTGATAAAATGAAGGAAGTGTTAAATTTATTTATACAAAAAGTTACGATATTATTATTTTGCAGTTATTTTTAGTTTTACTAAATAAATATCATTCTTAATATCTAATAGTTTAGAAAGCTTTGTTTTAAGATTGTAAGCAGTTTTTTTACTTACTAAAAGGGAAGTATTTTAATCGTGAGAAAATCACCCTCCCCCAGGTTTTTTTCCTTTTAGGGTCCCAAGATGGTAAAAAATATGTTTTCTGTTGGCCGGTCTGTACGCGGTATAGTCAAAAACTATTGACTTCAAACTTTGGTGAAGGAATAAAAAAAGTTACATTTTTGTAAAAACTGTTACGGACTAAAATGGCGGCCTAGTGAAATGATAAAATAATTATTACTAAACAACTACCTATTTACGTGAGTTTTTGTACAAAAACCAAGTATTACTTAAAAATCAACCGGTAAAATTTTAGTATGAATCCAAGATGGCGAAACAAAATGGCGGTTTAATAAAATATTTAAACAATCAGCCTGAAAAATCTACTTATTAGATTTATTTCAGATTTTGGGTAAGAATTTTGTGTTAACATTAATTTTAAATTTTGTGCAAAAAATGAGTAATTCTATTATAATTAAGAGATGAACTGGTACCGTCAAGTGGGGTGACTTCGTATATCTGGTGTTACTTCGGACAACAGGTGGTTGATTGCATTATCGGGTCACAGCGGCAACGCTGTAAGGGCTAGCGCAAGTGTGGTTTGGTTTTGGACTTTGGTACTAGTTTTCCTTTGATTATGGTGGGTGACGGTCGTTCGCCGTGACTTTTCGACGTTTTATCGTGTTTTAAGTGAAAATAGTGATTTTTGTGTTTAAAAAACAGCGAAAAAGTAAGTAATGCACACCTCACAAGCAAATTTTTGCAGACTTTTTATTCTTATTAGTAGAAAGCGTAATGCTTTATGAATATTCTGACGAGGAGTTTGTTTATTTACCTCTACCGACATTTTAGATACAGGGGGTTATCAAAAATTTCTTATTTCAGGGGGTGACTTCGGACATGGGCCGTATTTATCACAAAGTCGTTGGGGGCCGAAGCTACCAAAACTATGATAAAGCATCATTGGAAAACGCCATCCGTGATGTTAAATCACGATCCCGGAACCTGCGTGAAGCTGCTGACTATTACGGTGTACCCCGCTCCACCCTTAGTGATCGGGTTAGGAATAATAATGTCAAAAAAGTCGGAGGCCAGACATCGTTGTCTTCTGAAGAAGAGGAAAGACTAGTTGTGGCTATAACACTGGCGGCGGACTGGGGATTTCCTCTTTCACCCTACGATGTACTAATAATAGTAAAACAATATTTAGATAGAAAAGGAGTGGTTATAAAGAAGTTTCGAGATAACATGCCCGGACAAGAATGGGTTAGATCATTTTTGACTCGACATCGGAATCTCACGACAAGATTTTGTCAGAATATCAAAAGATATAGGGCACAAGTAAGCCCCGAGACATTAATGGACTATTTCAACGAACTTCAAACCTCATTAGAAAATGTACAGCCATCCCTAATCGTAAATTATGATGAGAGCAATTTTAGTGATGACCCGGGAAACGTTAAGGTTATTTGCAAAAGAGGATCGAAGCACTGTGACAGAGTTATGGATTCATCCAAGTCTAGTGTTAGTGTAATGATGTCAGGTTCTGCAAGTGGCGAACTTCTTCCACCCTTCGTCGTTTATAAAGCCAAACACCGATATCAGGAGTGGGAAGAGGATGGACCAGCCGGCTGTGGATACAGTGTCACAACTTCAGGGTGGTTTGATTCAAGAACCTTCTTAGAATGGTTTCGACAGATAGCCTTACCATATTTCAGAAAGAAAGAGGGACAAAAAATTTTAATTGGAGACAATTTGTCCAGTCACTTAACGATCGAAGTAATTGAGGAATGTCAACGTGAGAATATAAAATTTGTTTTACTTCCACCAAACTCTACTCACCTTTGCCAGCCTTTAGATGTTGCTTTTTTTGCGCCTCTAAAAAAAGCATGGAGGAGAATTTTGACTGAGTGGAAGTCCAAACGAAGAGGGCCCTTTCAGAAGAAAGATTTTCCAAAACTCCTCAAGAGATCCTTAGAAGAAATTAACGCTAATGCAAAGAAAAATTTGTTGTCCGGATTTCGCGCCTCAGGAATTTGGCCCTACAACCCACAGGAAGTCTTAAAACGTCTGCCCCAAAGACTTATGACTAATAATGCTCAACCACTGGATGAAATAGATAAATCACTGCTCGAACTCCTCAAAGTGAACAGAAACCCCGAGGTGCAATCAAGACCAAATCGGCGCAAACGCATCAATGTGCCACCAGGAAGACCAGTCGTCCTTGAAGATATGGATACTCAACGGACAATTATTGAATTGGAAAGCGAATCAGAAAATAGGCCGTCTACGTCTGGTGCACAAAGTTCCACAAAACCCCAGACCATTTCCTCCGATGATTCCGATACAGACTCTTTGCCATTAGCCCATCTTACAGCTATAAAGAAAAAGTTAAATTTGTTTGATCAAAATTGTTTACCACCTGACTCATCTGATTCCGACTCAGACTCTTTGCCATTAGCCCACGTTGTAAATGCCAAGAGAAACCCCACTCATCAACCCACTCAACCAGACTCATTTGATTCGGACGAAGAAGTGACTACCGACAAACCAAGAAGTTGTTTCTCAAATGAAGATTTTGTTGAAATAGGCGATTTTATTGTAGTAAAGGTTCCTATATGCAAGTCATTTAAATTTAAGTTCTATGTTGCAAAAGTTGTAAATGTTTTTAAAAAAAAATATGTTGTTAGCTTTCTTCGAAAAAAGAAACATGGAGAGAACGTTTTTTTCTATTTTCCAAACGTGCCGGATGAAAGCGAGATTGGAAAAGATGAAATTGTTAAAAAGCTTTATCCCCATTCAAATTCTCGAAGAGGTCATATGTTTTCTAATTTACCTGATCTTGTGATAGAGTAAATTATGGCTGTTTCTATTGCAAACTACCTAAAGTTATGCAATAAACTAGTTTAGTTTTATTATAAGAATTATGCTTTAGTTTTGTTTCGTTATTGTTTTTTAAGAATTATGTTTTGTTTTTATAATAAATATTTTATATTTCTACAATAAAGTGTTTCTTTACATGAAAAAAATATTTAAACATTTTAAAAAATATATATTTGTCCGAAGTCTCCTATAGAGAAGGTTAAAATCGGATTTATGTGATTTTCTACCGGCGTTCGGAGTCACCCCACTCTATGGGGTGAATTCGGACAGTCTTTAACAAAAAAAATCTGAAAACTAAAAGCAATTGGAATATTTTTGAGAGTGTCAAAATGTTTCTTGATTTTAAAGGTATATTGAGCGAAACTTTCAAAAATTTTGCTTTATCGGTATTTATTTTGCGATCAAAAATATTGCAAAATGTGACCGAAGTCACCCCACTTGACGGTAAAGTTGTAATAGGAACTCAAAATAGCGACTAAACGAAATGTTAGGAAAGCCCCCCCCAAGGTTTTACATAGCTACAAGATTTAGCGTTTCGGGATGCCAAAAAACACGATTTCTTATACTCTCCTATTTCCTCTCCCTTTTTATAAGCTGATTCTCCATTCTGACTACTTAGTACGTGAAAATTAAGCTTGATATTTATAATTGTATATTTATCTATTTATTTTTTTTTGGCTCAACCAAAGCACCATATAAACTAGTAAAATTGTGGTTGAAACTCGAAAATGGCGTTTATCAACATCATCATTTTCTTTCAAAAACTTTTTTGTTTCATTTTTTATATACTTTTAAAGAGCTCGACAATGTATACAGTTTGAAGTAAAATATACGGCTGTAGGAAAAAGAAAATGAAAAAATAGGAATCTCCTAAAGAATTTGAAGTGCCAAACCCTGTATGTCAAACCGACCAAAATAATAGAATACCTAGTGGGTAAAGGAAATTTATCGATATTTTTAGGATTATTAACGTCATCATTTTCTTCCAAAAACTCTTTTGCTCCATTCTGTATATATTTTTAATGAACTAGACAATACATACAGTTTGAAGTAAAATATAAGACTGTAGTCAAAAAGAAAATAGAAAAATAAGAACTTTCTAAAGAATTTTAAGTGCCGAATTGGAAAAAGTCATCCATATTTCTCAAAGAAACCTGTTTATAATTCTATTAAATAAAACACAAAGTCCCTTTCTTTTATTGATTCGCCTTGTTACCATCTTTCATCGTGGCTAAATAGAATTCTTAGAGAGGTAACGGGTTTCCAAAAACCATATTCGACTAAAAACCAATTGAATTTGCTGATTTTATCAAAAATATTAATATTCCTAATGATGGAACTCTTATTTCACTAGATGTTAAAAATCTTTTCCCCATTAGAACACCTTTGGAATGTATTGACTCGGTGAGAAGGTTATTGAAACATAAAAATATTCCTAATTTAATTATAGACCAACTTATTTTACTTCTATCAACAGTGCTAAATCAAAACATTTTTATGCTTAATGGGCCGCTTTTTCGACAAAAAATAGGTTTGGCTATGGGCTCTTGTTTTTCTTTTTATAATTTTTTAAATTTCGTCAATAGTTTACATAATAAAGTTTATTTTATATTGGAAAATGAAACACAACATAAAATATCTTTTCAGATTTGTTACTTATTAGAAAAAAATAATAAAATACATTTTGAAATTTACAGAAAATAGTCAGCTACTGATAATATAATTCAATTTACTTCTAATTCACCCTACTCATATAAAGTTGCCTTTTTGCAATTCTTTGTTTTTTAGGTTGTTTAAGCTTCCTCTTTCTAAAAATTTTTTTATAAAGAACTCAACACAATAAAACAAGATAGCAGATAATAACGGCTGTTCTATATGTTCCATCAATAAGCTTTATTTTAAATTTGTCAACAAATATAAATTCTCTTATAATATAATACACCCTAAGTCTGACAATATAGATGTATAACATTTTTTAGTAATATTTCCTTACAAATGGCAAAATTCTTTAGAAATGTTAACATATCTATCGCATTTAAAACTGTAGACACTCTTAAAAACTTTTAGTTAAAATTAAGGATAAGTAAAACTGATAGATTCTCAAAATCTGCAGTGTATTCGTTGAGTTGTAGCGACTGTTCTGCTGTGTATATTGGCCAGTCCGGGAGGAAGATATCTACCAGAGTACAAGAACATGTAAATATCTTTCACAAATATAAAAAGTCTGAAATAACGGAGACTAAACCATCTATTAGCTTCAGGACACACCTTTGCTGTATCTGAAAATATAAATATCTTACGTGAGTGTTCCAAGGGAAGGAAATTAGATTTATTAGAAAAAATGGAAATAACTAAAGCCAAGAAAAGTCCATTTCTCACCCGTGTTAATGACGTATTTATTTTCGAACCCCATTTTATTTTTAATAACATTAACAATTAGGCACTCCAACGATCTGTCACTGTCATGTCATTTTTGGGTTGTCGTAGGACAAACAAACTGATTTAGCCGATGAGGCGTAAATATTGGTTTGATAAGTCCCACAATATTGGTCAAATAGCTGTCGTAGGACAAGCAGCTGTTTCGTTGGACTGCCTAATTATTAGCATTGTTTATTTAATTTTTAACCTTATTTACGGACCAGTCATGTGACAATTGAGACTGATCTGTATTCTTCTTTTATAGTTTTATTTTAACACACTTAACTACATGGGCTCGTTTTAAGATTTGTGGAGCATATGCAACCATCAATACTCAAGGATTCAGCCTCTTGTTATTCTTCTAAGATGTAACGTGTGATTTGTTGTTTTAAATGTGTTAAGGTAGCTTTTCTTGTCACTTTAGGTTTTATAAAATATTTGTTTGACTGAGACCACAGACTTTGTGTTTTATTTAATAGAATTAAGTGCCGAATTCTAAATGTTATCAATTTGATGTAAATAATGACCAGTCCGAATAAAATAATAGAATGTCTAAAATACAGGCAACGACCTACATTTAAAATATACATTCAAAAACACTTCGTATAATATCGGTTTATAGGTTACTAGCTATTATTCGTTTGCCACAAAACCGGCATTAAATATTAAACTAACAGTTATAAAAGTATAACACGGTATAAATGACCACAGAAATATCAATACACCTATATTTAGATAAATTAATAGAGACCCAGGTAGGCAGATATTTCCGTAAAATTATAGGTTTTAGTTATAAATTTATCTTTATGCATTTTCGGTATCATAATGAATGATATAACTTTCACACAATGGTTAATATGCTAATGTACTACTGATATATATGCTATTTAACAGCCAATGAAAACTATATACCCCGATTTTCCGGCTCTAAAATGAAAATCAGGAAAAACGTTTGGTCCCGTCGATTCTTGATTTGAAGTGGAAATATTTTTTTAGTTTTTTTCATCCCGCAGCTTTAACTAGGTGGAGAGAACAACCCCGAAATTTCAATAGGAGAGAGGGGTCCTGCTTTGTAAAAAAATCAAAGAAATCTGGGACCTGTCGATTTGAAGGGGAACAATTTGTCTTGCTGTAGGCGGAACTTACCTACATACGAAACCACTTAGCCTGCAGAAGGCCTCAAAATTAAAAAGAAAATGTTTTTTTTTAAATTTCTTGGAAACGTGCTAATTGATTTTAACGACTTTTAGTGTATGGTCAAATACTGTAAAACGACAATAATGGTATAATGGCCAGCTATAAAGTGGACTGTTATAAAAGTTACGACCAGGGGCGTGCGGTGAAATTTTAAGAAAGGGAAGCAATTTTTAGAAATTTACCTATTTGCAATGTAATTCGATTCTTCGATCATTTTTTGCAAATTCGTCAATGACGTCATCATAAAAACGTCGATGCTCCGACATATTTTGGAGAAGTTTATTTTCAATGGACAATAGCGATGTATGTGAAAGTCTCTCCTGCTCCGTTGAATTCCTCACGAAATTTTTTATATGTTTCAGTGTTGAAAAATTGCGTTCTACTGATGAACTTGTGGCAGGTATTGTCAATACTAATTCATACAATTTCGACACTTCGGTGTAGGCATCTTCCAGCTCCTTGTCTTTTAAAAATTGCATTAGTTCCTTAGCGTTATTTTTTGCGCTAATGTCATCAGTTTCGTAAATCACTTTTAGTTCAGATCGCAGTAACACTCGGTCGAAGAACTGGCCATAATAAAGAAGAAGAGATTTAAACGCATCTTCTGGAAAAGTTTTTCCTTTAAATGCATCAAAATGGCAGAGCTTGAGGAATTTAAAATCACTTAAACCGTTAAATCTATAGTTTATTTGTTGCTGAATTTGATCGATTATTTCATAAAAGAGGCGTCTGTATAATGTTTGAACGTCTCCCACCTTGTCTGTTCGAAGACGCTTGGCTTGTGGCTCTACATTTAACGTCATCGTTTTCTCCTAAAATAGGTCAAAGTCATCTCTTTTTTGGCTTAACGTGGACTTAAAATCATCCACTTTTTTTAGGCAAAAAGCAATATCATTTGTTTTAGTTTGTAATATATTAAAAACATTGTCCGAGAATGGAAATATTTCTGAAAATATCTTCAACAAATAATTAAAATTAAAATCTCGTTTCAAACAGTCCAAAACCCCCTCGAACTATTTATTGCTTCTGAGTCCCACGTTTCATTATTTTCTATTATATTCTCAAATACTTCAATCAGTGATTCACGATTCTCAGATACTGTTAACACAAGTCTTCCATTATAGTTCCAACTAGTAGGAGCTATTTTGGGCAATCGTTTGTGGACAATGGAGTCCAAAGCTTGTGTACGTTTTGTTGACTTGGAAAAAAAAGCAGCCATGCCATTTAGAGTAACGAAAAATACTTTACACTCTTTAATGTGATTGATGGACTGGGATAAAACTAAATTTAATTTATGAGCGAAACAATGGACAAACACAGCATTTGGGAAAGTTTCTCGAACTTTAGTTTGCAGACCCCCTAATTGTCGTGCCACCACTGCAGCTCATCATAGCTTTGAGCAACTAATTTTTTCTCTCCATTAATTTCTTTAGTAACGTTATAAACTACAGTATATAAAGCATCTGCTGTACGATTTTCGGACACATTCTTAAAACCTAAAAATCGCTCTTGAATACTTCCGTCTGTTTTAACGTAGCGTATTACTATAGATAATTAGCTAAAATTAGTGATATCAGTTGTTTCGTCCAGAACAATAGCAATGAACCGCGCCTAGCCAATCTCCTGCTTAATTCTTTTTAGAATAATGGTTGCAACAGCGGAAATTAAATCATTCTGGATTCGATTTGACGTTCCGCGAAAAACGCTAGACTGTTCTAAATGATTTTTTAAGCAATCATCATATTTAGCCATTAAACTACTTAAATCTTGAAAATTTCCTCTATTTGAAGAAACCCTTGTTTCGTCATGACCTCTAAATCCCAATTCGTGCTGCCCGAGAAAACAAACAACACCGATAAGTCTTCAGTTTTTCATTTTTGTCGTTAAATTTTTCGGCGGTTTTGCCCTTCCTTTAAGAAATATTTGAAGCTTATCAGCAAAGTTTAATGTTGAAAATCCCTTTATTATTAAGACACACACCACACATTCACACACAATCTTCTTACTAAATTTTCCAACATTTTCAACGTTATTACCGACAGCCGAAGTTGACGATATTTGCATATCCAAGTCCGTATTATTGTCTTCCATATCCCACCATGCACGACGCGACGTACGTATTACACAACACACGGATAGCCGTTCATAGAAAGAACCTACTCCAATGATAGCTTCCGCCCCCACTTAAAGCACGCGACTAAAATGCAAAAATTGCAAACATCTGGTGGAAAGTTCAATAACCTCTGGCTCGATTCACATGAAATCAAGCATACAGGACTTGGCTGCAGAGAAGCTAGCGGCCCGCAATAGGTTCTATTCCATTTTCTATTGTCGCTCGATCGGAGTCAAGGCTGCGTTTATTATGGGCTTGATAATTAAGATAATATGTTAGCATTTTTAATATAAACTAAATTAATGGGTTCCTATTTCAAAAATTACATTTTAGAAGATGTTTTGTAATTTTTTTTGGGGAATCACTGCTTCCCTTGCTTCCATGGACTGCACGCCTCTGATTTTGTCGTCGGACTAGTTTAATATTTTACAATTACTGTTCTAAATGTTATTTAAATATAGTGAATTTAATATTAAATTATTACTTACCTGCTAGTGAGAATTTAAAAATACAATATTTTTATTATATAAATAAAAAAATCGGTAAATTTTTTTTACCCTTGACTTCCCTCGTATGATTTTTTCCATTTGTTTGGAATAATGAAGTGTGACTCAGTTTACTTCAGTACATAGTCACAGTATATAAGTGTCACATATAGTTTTCATTTTTATTGGGCGCCATTTTGTTTCATGATATTGGATTCCTACCAATATTTCACCATTATCTTTCTAGCTATGTCACACTTAACTTGTGGGCATAATTTAAAATACATTCAATAAATAGTTTTTACATTGACTCATACCGCCATTTTGTTACGTCATATTGAATTCTTTCCAGTTTATCCATTTGCATATTTAATTTTTCTGCAAAATTTAAAGTCAATTGAACAAAATTTTTTTACGATGATTTTTTAAAAAATTTATTTGGCCGCCATTTCGTTTTGCCATCTTAAATTGATACCCATATTATCAGTCTTTACATACTCCGTTGGTCCGCAGATATTTCCTAATTCCAAATAATACGGCACTTTAACATAACAAGAAGACCGCTAACGAAGACCATTTAGGAACTTAATATCTGGCAAATATTTTCGAGCCAATTCCATAGTTTAATAATTTCGATCAGGGTATATGTTCGGTGCCAACGGAGTAGGTAAAGACTGATAATGTGGGTTTCATGCGGGATATAAAATCTATATATGTGTCCTGAGGATGCAACAATAAAGTTGCGAAACGTCGACAATTTAAAAATAGAGTCCTGTTTTTTTTCTGTATCCTAACTCCAAATAATACACCACTCTAACATAACAACAAGAGGACCGTTATCGAAAACCACTTAGAAACTTAATATCTGGGAAATATCTGTGGACCAGCGTAGTAGGTAAATACTAATAATATGGGTTTCAAGCAGGATATAGAATCTATATGTGTTCTGAGGATGCAACAATAAAGTTGGGAAACATCGACAATTTAAAAAAAGATTTACTTTTTTTACTGGATCTTAACTCCAAATAATACACCACTCTAACAATTTGTTTTAACATATTACTAGGTCATCCTCATATTACCCTTAATGTTTAGTTAAAATTTGAAGTCATCGGGTAAGTAGTATTTAAGCTATGTCGCGAACTAATAGACATACAGACAGACGAAACGACGAAATTGACATGTTTTTTACAATCATTTACAGAGTAATATCTAATAGGCATATTGGCTTATATTTGTCAAAGAAAGAATTTTTTTTGTCTCACTATATAGCACAATAACAAACTGGCGCGTTCACGGAGCCTGACCAACTGTGTATGTGCCGGAGACCCGACCGGTATCTACAACTTATATTTTTAATCAGTAAACTTCGGTAATACTCTTTAGAAAATGAAAATGGATTTCATCTAATGTCTGAGGGTTATTGAAAATGGCGCCAGCATGTAAAATTCGTGCCAATGAATCTTCACGAGTATGTACACGAGTCTTGTAAATTTCTGTTTTAAAAGCGCCTTACAAAAAGTGATCGCATATATTTAACCTCAGGGAACGTGGTGGCCATCTGGTGCATGATTGCCTCTTCCAATTCACCCGTTGAGATACTGGTTATGTAGATATTGCCGAACAGTAGCGGAAAAATGTGGTGGGGCACCATCGTGCATATATCATAATTCTTGTCGAAGTAAAAGGGGCACATTTTTTAGAAGAATTGGCAGCGTATTTTCCAAGAAATTTAAATGTGAATTTTCATCTAATCTTCCTGGAATCTCCACTCGACCGATAAAATCGCATCCATACATAATATGGATGTAATAATAGTTCTTTTAAAATATCGTGTACACTAGTTTTAGGAATGCCCAACTCACGTTCTACGCAATGAACACTGACACTCGGTTCTTCTTCAACCATTTCCACAACTGCTTTTTCATTTTCGAGAATTCGACTTGTTCGCATACGACCCCTGCTTTGAAAATATATCTCAAAGCTGCCCGTTTCCGGAAAATGGCGTTCATTATTGCCAAATGGTTGGTTATTTGGCACTCGACGGTTTGGATAGTATAGCATTGCATATTAAGTGGTAAATAGAGATTCGAAATTAAAAATAGTCTAATATTCTTAGAGACAACTTGTGAACATATGACAAATTATTAAATATCATGGTAGCGAAAACTGGTGCAATAATTAATAATAATAAGACTATTATTACCTGTCTATATTTGCAAAGTCCTAGAAAGAATGATCAAGAATCGAAAGGCCCTCTAATCCCAAACCAATATGGCTTTCCTAAACATAAATCCAGAGTAGATCATCTAGTTGGCCTGGAAATGTATATTCAGTCAGCTTTTCAAAGAAAACATCATCAAATTACTTGCTTCATGGATTTATCTCATACCTATGACATCACCTGGAAGCACAATATCCTCCTTTATTTTAAAAACCTAAATTTTATAGGCCATCTCCCATCTTTTACTTCCAACTTTCTGTTCAACAGATCCTTCTCTGTTCGTGTTCATAACACCTCATCCCCCTTTTTCAACAAGAAGGGTCCGTCCTAAGCTCAACTATATTCATTATCGCAATGCATTCTATAGATCTCTCTATCCCAAAACAAATTTCCTGCAGACTATATGCCGATGACCTTATTATCTATCATACCTCACCTTTTTACCGTACTACTAATCATCTTAAAACCTAGTGAAACTCAACTAGCTTCTATTTTTTCCTATCTAATTCGAAAGTTGTACGTTTCTGTAAATTAAGAAACTGCTCTAAACTAAACTCCCTTCATCATGACCAAATTAACATTCCTATGTACAATGAGTTAACATTTCTAGGCCTTCTTCGACAAACTCAATTGGTGACCTCACCTTTCCTTGTTAAAAGCCATGACCATGAAGAATCTTAATTTGCTCCGGTATTTTTCCAGCACAACATGGGGTTCAGACTTCCCACCCTGATAAGAATATACACATCTATCATTCGATCGAAGCTAGACTACGGAGACTTTATATATGGTTCAGCTCGTCCATCTCAGAACACTCGATTCGATTCAAAACCAATCTCTCAGACTTGCAGTAGGAGCTTTTTGCACCTCCCCAATCCCAAGTCTAAAATGTAATACGAATACCCCGCCTCTGGAAAGTCGACGTATGATGTCCTTTTACGATACTCTGCTTCTCTGAAATCAAGACTATCTAAGTATCCAAATTCTAATCAAATGTTCTTCACTGATGGTTCAAAGACATTAGACGGGGTAGGAGACTCTGTAGTCTTGAAAAATATACCCTTCTTAAATTTAAACTTAACAATCTAACTTCAGTTTTCTCCGCAGAGCTCCTAGCTATCCGAGAAGGTCTTTCGTTCTTGTCTCAGATTCTTCGAGCGCTCTCACAGCAATAAAATCTCTTCATACTTCACATCCTTTGATCTATTGTATCCTGGATCTCTTGCACATGGCCAAGCTTCGTCCTATAAACATTTTCTTCATCTGGGTGCCAAGTCATACGGGCATCCCTGGAATCGAAAAGGCTGACGAGACCGCAATAGCTGCAATTCAGGATGGGACAATCATCTCTTCCCTCTTCTCTATAATAGATTTTCATAATTATATATCCAATGTTTTCAAAAGTTTCCTCTAACTGGAATGGGATACGTACGAGAACAGTAATAAACTCTTCAGCATTACCTCTTCTTTTGATCTCTTTCCCGATCTCCTCAGAAAACATAATGTTATGTGGAAGAGATTAGCTATAGGTCATACATATGTTAGGCATTCGTATTTATTAAAGGGAGATCCATCTCTAACTTGCCATCTCTGTCAAAATCCCATTTCAAACTCCCTCATTCTTTTTACCTGCCCTCATTTTAACAATGTAAGACAAACAAAACTCTATAACAGGTAAAATTGCTTTGGATATGAAATTCGATTGCCTTCGGGCTAAAAACATTAAAAATTTCATTAAACAGATTAACATGTGCCATCTTGTTTAAATAATTTTCGTATTGTACATTTTTGTGTACTTTGATTATTTACAATATTTATATACTCAAGTGCTATTTAAACCCAAAACTTTCATGGCGCTAAATGGACCAAGTTACTGACGCGCCTTACACTCAAATTGCATTCATTCATTAACTTTTTACCAACTATTCCTAATAAAAGGAAAGATTCATAACCGGGAAAGTTTTGGATAAAGGCCGGAAATTTACCGATCTTTTTAATGCGTCTCTAGCGCACTTAGTATCCCAATACGGTCTCTGAGTTGCAAATATTTGATAGAGTAGAATAAAAGAATTGAATAGTTTATATTACCATAAAATACATTATTATATAAAGGGTCGTCAAAAAGTATATATAAAAAAAAAGAAAAAATATAAAATTAAAAATAAATACAAACTTATAATACACATTAAAAAAACAAACACAAATAAAAAACGTACATGTAAAACATTTTAAAAAACAATACACATAACATGCAATCAGAATACAAAAACTGAACAATTCGCACAAACGATTAGTATAAATACTATCATGTGTCAAGCTGTAACGAAAATCTCAAGACTGCAAATTGTCTGACTTTGTTCCTAAAGTTGTTGCCACTAAGAACTTTATAGTGTTTGGGCAGTTTATTATAAAGGGTCAGATAACTGTAATATGGAGATCTCCGAAAGAATGAGTTTTTATGAGATGGTACACTAATGACATTCTCATTTCTAGTCTTTCACGAATTAGTCTCTCCCAGTTTGACAAATAATTTAAGATTATTGTTTGTATAAATTAGACACTTAAAAATATATATACAGGGCAATGTTAAAATTCGCCTTTGAGTAAATATATGCAACTATCCATAGGCGTGAGATTGAAAATCAGTCTTAAAATCCTTTTTTGTCCAATAAAGACTCTCTCTCATACTGCTCTACCTCGCTATGAAATAATATTATTAGAAAAGTGGCTGTGAGCCAAAGAATAATAAACACTAAGCAAGCCAGACTCGTTAAGTGTATTCTTTAAGTTCAGAACAGCAAAGTAGGCAGAGTTAAGCTTAGCACAGACATGCTCGACGTGACTATTAAAGTTTAGGGATGAGTCTATTATAGTCCCCAAAAATTTGTTAGAATTTGAAAACTTAATGTTGTTAAGGTTATCAAAATTTAAAAGCAAGGGTTTACGTACATTTATACAGTTTTGTCGGAGTTAAGTATTAGATGGTTATTATGGCACAAAATTTCCATATCGCTAAAAATGTTTCTTAAAATACTGGAAAGCTCCTCGGGGGTATTTGCCGCTAATATCATCGTCGTATCATCGGCATACATTGTAACGTATCCAGTACTAATACTTTCTGGCAGATCATTGGCATATAGTAAAAAAAGTAATAGTCCCAGTACTGAGCCTTGGAGAACTCCAATATTTACAGATCTAGGTTCACAATACGCCTTCATACATTACTGTCATCTCACGCACAGATAAATATGAATTAATCCAGGCGGACATTTTACCACGTATACCCATACTGTATAGCTTCAAAAGTAAAATATCTTTATTGACAGTATCAAATGCTATTGAACGGTCAAAGAAGAGAGCCACAACATACTTTCCCTGGTCAAGCATAGAATAGATGTAGTTTAAGAAACGATAGGAGGCTGTTTCGATTGACTTATTAGGTAAAAAACCATGCTGACACTCACTTAAAATATTTTTTTTTTTTAACAAAATTAAGTATTTTCTCATAAATTATTTTCTCTAAAATTTTAGAAAATATGCTAAGAATTGAAATTTGACGATAATTTTCTATGTCGTCACGGTCGTTTCTTTTATGTAGTGGTATCACATTTGCAGTGAACTTACATTTATTAAATATGTAAGTTGGTAACTAATGTAATCCCTAGCGGCCTTTACATTTATATCATCAGAACCAGCAATATTTGTGTTTTTCAAATTCGAAATTATTTTTATTACTTGGTCCATCGAGACAGTTTCAGTAAGTTAGTAAGAGAAGTCAGAGATTTAATTGAGTCCACTTTCGCACTATCATACTGATTTTTTTAATTTATTAGCCGAAATAGAACTAAAATGATCTACAAATTCAGTTACTATACGGTTAGGTTTAGAAATAACGCTGTTTAGGTTTAATTTTATAAGTTGTGAATTACTTTTACCTCTATTTAATTTCATATTAACGATTTTCCAGACTTCTACTTTATTTTTGGAGTTTTCATTTTTGTTGCGATAGAACGTTTTTTTACTTAATCTAATTTGCTGCCTATATTGTTTTTTTAAGATCTTTGTATTGTATTGTTAAATTGTCGTCTTTGGTATGTTTTTGTAGATAATGTAGCCTATCAAATTCTGTTTTTATTTCATAAAGATTATCATTATACCAACTAAATGACTGTTATTTTTATTACTTAAATGTTGTGTTTTGTATGGACAGTAGCAGTTTAAGCAGTGTACAATAGAACCTATATAATTATACCATGCTTCTTCCAACGAAATATTAGGGCCAACAATATCGGTCCACTCCTGTCGTTTAAGCATGTTGGGAAACAACGCAACATTATTGCCAGATAAGTCTCTTATACAAGCTCTGCGGCAATCCAGTTTATCTACATTTCTGCAAAATTCAAGCTTGAATGAAAATTTATTGGCAAAATCATCACTAATATGAGGATTAAGAACCCTGCAATTCCAAAACTTGTCCAGAATCTTAGTTGTTACATAATCAATCGTACCAACACTAGACTGCCCGCCCACGACTGACGAGATCCTTGTTGATTCATTGGTAGTAACTTTTAGCAAAAAACAATTAAAAATATCATCCAATTTTCTTTTCTGTATGATGTGTTTGGCGTAGTCTATATTAAGATCCCCCACAAATATTACATATTTACAAAACTGAAATGCCTTTGAATATTTCTTGAAATAATAGTGCTTTCAAAGTCAAATAAACTGTCTTTCAAATATTGTCGTGTTGAAAAGTATTGTTCTAGCCAAGTTAACACAATTTTTTGTCTGTTTCATAAGTGGTTATAAGAAATATCAATATCATATTGCTTCAGAATGAATGTAAAAAGATACTTAATTAACTCCCTCGTCTGCGCTCAATTTCATGTTTCAGCGTTATCCAACAGACATATTTCTATCCGACCAAATTCAATTTCGGGCACAACAAAGTATGGCGGTTCGTTGGACGAAGACGAAATCTATGTAAAAAGGCCGGCGTCGAAAAGTCTACCTTCGAAAATGGCGATCAATGTGTAACCGATCCCTTTCGTTCCCGTTTTCGCTGTGGATTTTCAGCTTGTAGATATTTATCCCCAAAAATTGAGATGAAAACTATCCGCGTCAGTTCTAAAGTATTATTGTAAGACAGGAGTTCGTTTGTTTTTGTTTTATATATGATGTAATTGCGAAATGGTATAGATATGGAAACAGCAGTTTCCACAATTTGATGACTTATAGTCGATCTACATTAGAATTAGATGTACTACGCAACAAAATACATTTGAAAATCAAATAGAAAAGACAGAGTGGTGAAAAAAGTATGAAAATATTTCATTTACCCGCAGTATTTACTAATGTTTTCTACGAATAATTAAAACTTGTTTAATTTTATTCATTTATTTGACTTTTTTAATTTTACTGTAGAGTATATAAAGTTTCTATTATACTATTTAATGCAGTGGTCGCCAACCTTTTGAAGGTGTTGAGCTACTTCGATGATTTAGAAATAAACCGTGAGCTACCTACTTGTAACCAGCGTTTAAGCCAGCCTAAACGAAATAATGCACAGTTGTATTTGACATACATATTTTTATGTAATCAATAAATACTTGACTGATACTAATACATACCTAAAAAATAAACAAAAGTTTCATATAGCCATAATGGCATGTTACATACGACTTAATAAAAGTAAACATTATAATTAAAATTATAAACAAAAACATGTGGTAAGAAATGCGTGCAATCAATGAGAAGGTTGACACTCGGATTCATCGATAATTTTTTTGATATTCGCAGTGTAATTTGATACAGCCATTCGAACACTATTATCCAGATGTTCATCTGTAAGGCGATCGCGGTATTTGTTCTTAATAAACTTCATATTGGAGAAAGAAGATTCGCACAAATAGGTTGAAGAAAATAACTCTTTCACTTTTAAGGCAACATGACATCGAATTGAATATTTGTCTTTACCTACTATAGGCCAGATACATTTTGTACTTGAAACTAACGATTTCAATGCTAAATCACTTTGAAGTGCAATCACTTCCATTTCAGTTGCAGCGATGTCTCGTAAAAGTTCTGCATAACACAAGTAGCAAACTGTTGGATATCAATTTCCATGAAGTGTGAAACAATAAATTCAGCCACCAATGCCATTTTGTTGAAATTTTTAAACCGATTTTTGAAGTTATCCTTCAAGTTAGAAACTATTTCTACATGAGATTTATTGTCATAGGGTTCTATTGGATTTGAGATATATTCTCTGAAAGAACAGGAAAATGCTTGACATCACGGTTGATTAGGGTTTGTTCCCAAAACTCAAAGTTTTTTTATGAATCAATTTATATCGGAAATCATTACAGGTCTTTATCTCTTCCCTGAAGTTGCAAATTGAGTTCATTAATATTGTCTGTAATGTCCACAAGAAACCCAAAATCTCTAAGCCAAATTGAACTTTCCAGTTCCTGAATAGGTTCGCCGCGTTGTTTGAAAAATTGAACTATGGCAGATAGGGCTTTATTAAAAACGTGTTAGCATTCGTCCTCTACTTAACCATCGCACTTCAGAGTGAAAAAGTAGATATCCATACTGACAATCAATTTCATCTGCTAAGATTTTGAACAATCTTTGTAACGCGTGAGCTCTAATCTTGTTTACAATTTTTACTACCAATTTCATGACGTTTAGTTTTAAAAAAATTCCACATAATCCTTTCTGATGAAAAATGCAATGGTAACACAGAAATTGTAGAAAGCGTTCATCTTTACGACAAAATGCTACCAGCCCCTTATCACAACCCACCATAACTGGATGGGTGTCAAGCCTACTAATTTTTAAATTGGAATTTTCTCAGAAGATATAAAATTGTTTAAATGAGAAAACAATTCTTGTCCAGTGGTATATACTTTCAGTGGAATAAACTTCAAAAGTTCTTTAATCATAAAATCACTAAAAACCATCCTGACGAACACGGCTATCTGGGATGTGTCAACCACATTTGTTGATTCATTCATTTCAAGAGAGAAATAGGGTAAAGTGGGGAGAGATGGCCACCATTTTGTGGTAAATTACTGTTAGAATTTTTGTTATATTACTTATAAAAATAAGTTGTATGTGTCCGTCTATCCCAGTACGGTGGTGCTAGATGGCCAATCCAGTAAGGGTGAGATGGCACATAATAAAAATGAAAATAGAATAAAAAAACGTTAAAATAACAAACTTTTTATAAAAGAAAAGTAAAATATTTTTACTTAACATTAAATTGTTTTCTTTCTAAACGCGGTTTTGCCACAATTTTGACAAGTGTTCAAAAAAGAGGAGCAATTTTCATGAAACCACATCTGGCATATTATACACTGCAACCAATTTTCCTTCTTTCGAGTGCTGTTGTAGCTTTCTCCACATCCTGTACATTCGGTTTTATCCACCTCTGATAGGGTATCACTTTCCTCTTCATATTGGACATCTATATCCTCCTCTTCCTCATCAGAACTTGGCGAAGGTGAGCGTTTTCTTTTTCGAACAATTGGTTTTTCTTGAACATTTTTCTTTGGAGCGTTCTTTTTTTTTGTTCATTGGGTTTTCTTTGCGGATCTATCTTTCAGAGTCGCAATGTGTTCGGGAGAAGTTAATAGGGTGGCTATGGATTTTGCTCGTTTTTTTGCAGAAAGAACTAGTTTAGGTGTAGGATTAATCTGGTCTAAAAGTTTTCCAGGTGTCAAGTCTGGTACAGATGTTCCTTCCACTGGAGTTGTGCATCGAGGCTCTGTATGTGCATGGCTACAGGATGGCACTGCATTATCCATCATATTGATCGGGCGTCTAACTTTTTGTATTGCTTCAACGTTACTTCTGTGGGTGTTTCCTGGACTTCTCTCGTTTCGTTGTTTACAATTCGATCAGAAACAGTGTAAGCATGATCGGGTATAGAATCAGGGTTCCAGGGTAATATACCAGTGGCTCTGAAGCCGGAAATTGCATTTCCAGCGCTCTCTGATTTTCCCCAGCTTTTCGTTAAAAGTTCTCCAAATTGAAGTCGCCCTAGTTTTCTTCCGGGGTGACTCTGCATCCATTCTCTACAAGCTTGATAGCAGAAAGTTTTAAGAGACTTGAAAAAAGCCCTATCGAGTGGTTGCAAATAATGAGTGGTGTGCGGAGGGAGGCACAACAAAACGACATTATTAGCTTCAGCTGTTTCTAAAAGTTCAACGCAAGAACAATGAGATGCATGCCCGTCAAGAATTAATAAGGCCTTCCCTTCGTTTTTACGAGGTAAGAAAAATGGTTGCAGTTACATAGGCTGATTTTTGAGACATCACAATTTGTGAACCGGGCGGGATCGAGTTAGTCCACTTGGTCTTTAAATTCTTGCCTTTAAATACACATACTGGTGGTAGAAAAAAACCTTCCGCATTACAGCAAGCTATGCACGAGATTGTCTCACCCTTTTCTCGTGATGTCACTGTAACAACCTCTTTTGCTCCTTTTTCGGCTATAACATTCCCAGGTCGATTATTTAATTGAAGACCTGTTTCATCGACATTGTATACACTCATAGGTTTGTCGAAAAGCTCATTGCTTCCCAGTACATCTTGCAGAAGCGTAAAATATTTTTCCACAACTACACGATTCATGCCTTCACCTCGCCCAAGAGATACACCCTCAGCTTTTCGAATAGACAAGTCGGGATGTCTTCTGAAGAAAGACCTAAACCAATCAGAACCAGCAGTTCCCGTTTCTTTATTGAACTTATGATTGAGTTGTAGGCTTTCAGCGAAATTAAAGGCAAGCTTTCGAACATAGGTAACCGTCATAGGAAAACCGCATTTTTGTGCCTTTTTAATATGCAGCACTAATTTATTTTCATTTGCCTCCCCCAAAATGCTGTCCGGTCCCATTTTACCAGTCGTGGAAACATTCTTCTTTACTTTCCTTTCAAGGGTTTTCCTTGGAATGCGATAAGTTTTTGAGGCTCCATTTACAGACGAACCATTTCTGACAGCTTCAATTGCTAGTCTCAGATTTTCTGAGTGTAGTTTCTACGATTCGAGTTCTTTCTGATATACTTCTTGGCATTTTTCTGTAGTAAACTCCAAAGGACTCCAAACTGTAAAGAAATAGACGTAAAAAATAAATGGCCATCTATCCCTACAATTTGGTGGCCATCTCTTCCGAATGCTGGGGAGAGATGGCCAACGTAACAAACAAAATCCACTGTATGCTTTTAACGGTGTTTAGAGGTTAGAACAATAGAATGAACATCGTACTTACCTAATGTGTTGAAATCACCGGCCAATTTACTTCGACACATATACAGTACTAGGTAGTAAGAAACTATTATATAATTTTACGAGGGCGCAATAGTATTTTTATTTTCCTAGAGTTTTAATGTCGCCTTGCTGTAAGCGAAAACGTACTGTCAGTGCTTACACGTAGACGTTTGTCGCCGGTGAGGATACGCAGCGCCATCTAACGATGCGTTTTTGAGTTTTAGCAGCTGGTCATCTCTCCCGGTTGGCCATCTCACCCGACTTTACCCTAAACACAGTCATTTAAGTCAGTTTTTAACTGTGAAAACATATCCTTACTCATTACTTCCACTCGTCTTATCACTGTATTAGCAGAAAGTTATATAGATTTTATTGCTAAACTACTATTATATAGATTTTATTGCTGAAACCATGTGTTCTCTAGCTACCGGTAGATCGCGATCGATGGGTTGGCGACCACTGATTTAATGCGTGATACATAAAGTGACCATATGTATTTATTTTATATTTTAGTAGGCCATTACTTATTTTTAAACCTACAGGGGTCGCATAAGATTTTGGAGCATCAGAGCTCACGCAGGACCGTGAGTCCGGACACAAAAAATGCAGTTTACAAAGAAAAAATAAATAAATTACATATCTATAACTATAACAAACATAACAAAGTTATAAACACTTTTGGCTTCATGCAAGCCAAAACGTATATAAAGAGGTTTTTAACATTTAAAGAAAAAATAACATAGATCCTTGCACTTAATGGATAAAGTAGAAACGTTTAATACACATTCAAGAACTGACGGATTTTTTAAAAATTTTTGGCCTTACAAACTATGTGTTTTGGCTACGAGAATTAATAAGATATAGTCATCATTTACAAGCAAAAATAATTAAAAAAAGGATATTATAAGGATATTCACAAAGGAATGTGTAATCACGGCTAGGGGTCTGTCAAGGCGGTTTATCATATTCAAACAAGGTAGACCTCGGACATTAAAAACTGACGGAATTGATAAAATACATTTTTGGCATCTAGGGACCCTAAAACGCGAAGATCTGTAAAACCTAAGAGAGAGATTTTTTCAGATTACAAAAATGTTATTTGGTCGCCATTTTGTTCCGCCTAGACAATAGTTAGAGCGCCCGTATATTTCCAGGCAGTTTGCATACAGGTATTTAGAATGCTCCAGACACAAATAAATAAGCCCGACTTTTAATTAAAACAAGTTTATTCATTATATTCTTCTGCTTGTTGAGTTTTTTCTTGGAAGATATGGTAAAGTTGCACGATACTTTATATGATCGCTTACAAGTTCAAAAGAAACCAGCCTCAAAAACTTCCGCCTTAGCAAACTTCTGTTTGGGTTGTGTAAATGAAATATGACAAGTGAATTTATTCCTCCTATATTTAACAAGGAGCAAAATATTACCACTGTCTATCCAAGGGTATTTCTGGCAACGTTGTAATCAGTTTATAGTTAATAGTTTATCCACACCTCCTTTGGAGAGTTATAAGTCATAATCATTTCGAGTTTTTCGATATTGGCATCAATCAGGTCATCATGGTGCATACTATCAATCAATCAATCAATCAATCAATCAAAATGTACTTTATTGTCAAGAATACAAAGAATTTTTGTCGACAAAGCATGTTAAAGCTAATGTTTAATAGCAAGTAAAAAAACTAACAAAGATGTAAAACCATATATAGGTAAATATCTATGTTAAAGTGTACAATTCATAGATCTGTCTAGTAATAAAAATACAATAAAGAAAAGAAAAAAATACACTCAAAAAGCAAAAAAAATCTAAGCAAAAGACCTGTTAAAGTACACAATAAAACTAACATTTGTAACAAAAGGTAGTAACAATACTTGAGTTATATAATTAAATACAAAAAAAATCAAAGGCAAAATAATACATAATTGACACCAGACAAAAGAAAAAACAACGGACAATTAGAGTAAGTTGTCTGCGTAAAACTCACCCAGACTGTAGTATGCTTTGTTTTGCAGTGCGCACTTTAGGGTCCGTCTAAAAATCTTAATGGATCAGAATTCCTAATGTGAATTGGCAGATACTTAAATATTTTTCTGCCCTCATAGATAAAAGATCGTTTAGTAAATTCCTTAGTGGGGATAGGTAGAGGTAGGTGAGATGCTTGTCTAGTATTGTGTCTAGGTGATGGAATTCGAATGTTATTGCTATATTTGTAAATCAGGGAAGCAGTCTCAAGAATAAATAGAGAGGTGAGCGTGAGAATTCTCAGTGACTTAAAATGAGGTCTGCAGGAGTCTCTTTGGGTGACCTTAGCGATAAAACGAACAGCCTTCTTTTGCAATAAAAAAACAATGTTTAAAAGATTCTGACTACTGGCACCCCAGAATGGAATACCATACCTAAGAGGTGATTCAAATAATGCAAAATAGACTGATCGTGCCAACGCTGGGCCAAGTTCACTCCTAGCAATCTTAATTGCAAAACAACCAGAGGAAAGTCTCTCACTCAACTTTAAAATGTGATCTTCAAAGCGAAGATCACCATCTATGAACACCCTCAAAAATTTTGAAACGCCCTCTTCCCTAAGGGGATCGTCGTCCACACTTATACCCTGCATGTCACACCTAAATCCAACCACATTTGTCTTTGCTACATTAAAGGAAAGTCGGTTCGTGTCACACCATAGTTTTATACTGTTAATGTCATATGATATACAACTTTTCAATTGCATAGAATCTTTGTGTTGCCATACAATGGTCCGCAAATATAGTAAAATCGCCAGAAATTTGAACACGTACAAGATCACTTATATACAACAAAAAAAGGACAGGTCCAAGCACCGATCCCTGTGGATCCGATGTGGCAGCATGTTGATTGCACACGAGAAACAACAACTGACTGACTGCGACCAGAGAGGTAGAACTCGAACTAGGCCAAAGCATTACCTCTAAAACCGTAACGTTCAAGTTTTAGCAGCAACACTCTGTGATCAACGCAGTCAAAGGCTTTTGACAAGTCACAGAATTGTGACCCAATTTAGTTCAGTACATATTTAGGTACACATATACACTGTCTTTCCAAACATATTTGTTGGAGGCCAACATAATGGATCCGATATCATATTTAATTTTTTATCTTGATTTTTTAAAAATTTTATTAGGCCGCCATTTTGTTTCGCTATCTTATATTCATACCAAAATGTGACCAGTTCATTCTTATCTAACACTTGATTTTTGTGCAAAATTTAAGGTAAATTGGATAATTCGTTTTATTTAGTAATAATATTTTTAATGTTTTTGTAGGCCGCCATCTTGTTTCGGCATATTGGATTTTTACTAAAATATTTCCAGGTTATTCCCATAATTTTTAATTAAAATTTGAAGTCAGTCTGAAGAGTAGTTATCAAACTGACATAGAGAGAGACAAACCGACAGACGAACTAACGGATTTTTTTTTTATTTTTGGCCTTACAAACTATGTGTTTTGGCCACGAGAATTAGTAAGATATATCATTTACAACAAAAATAATAAAAAAACGGACCGACAGACAGACCGACAGAATTGAGAAAACATGTTTTTCGGCATCTAGGGACCCTGAAATGTAAAGATAACAAATTTGGGGGATGATTTTTCCACGATTACAATACTATGATAATGTAAATAATGGAGTGAAAATTGAAAACGCACTTAATATTCACTGTTGAAAAAGTTCTATGTAATGGATTTCTTGACGATGTTATGTCTGGGTGATATGTAGAACCCCTTCAAAATGTATGTTATAATAAAAAGAGTAATACGTCCACTATGTTTTGAAAATTGATATACGTTTATTGGTATTTCAGTAAATTTTTAACGATAATTACAACAAACAAGTAAAAATTCAGTTAGAAGTCGTCATTTTTGTATTCTTGTTATAACATATTCCAATAAAACATGCCCTAGATCAGCCCAAAATGGGTTTTTGTTAATAAATATTAATTACAATTTAATAAAGTGCACGTGTTGTAAAAATTCAGTCATAAAACATCATTTTGTATTTTATGACAAATTCGAATCTAATATTAGTATTGCTCTTACTTGTAGGGGGAGCCACCTACATGTCTTTCTACTTTTTCGAACAATCACAACTTTTTGGTACAGTCTTGTATTACATTTTTGAGCAAAACAAATAATTCCCTTGCCATTTCTACGTCAATACCTGTTAAAAGTGGATACGAGCAATCGTTTTCGAGATATTTGGATTTAAAACAGTTTCGGCGCATGTGATTTTTTTTATCAAATTCACATAAAGTATGCATGTATTGTAAAAAAATAGAAGTGTGCCTTGCCTGACAGAACAACTGCTGGTTGGTGTTCTCATCGTTTTTCCTGTTACTTAGCAATAGCAATGTCAGTTAATAATAAGATCAAATTTTGTCACTGTCAATTTCTGTTCATAACTTTTATTATCTGACAATAATCATTTAAGAAACTTTAGATCTAAATACGTCATTATGCCTGTGATATTCTCGCATCGTGAATATGCAGGTATGATATTCGTCTATGGCTTCTGCAATGGGGTCACAACAGGGTGTTAAAGTTTTTATTTAATTTTCCTATTTTTTAAATAAAATCTGAAAATTGATATAGACAAATTCATTATGCGAACAATCACAACTTTTTGGTACAGTCTTGAGTACACCATTTCTCGTCAATACCTCGCAATCGATTTTTTATGCATGTATTGTAAAAAAATGATATTCGTCTATGGCTTCTGCAATGGGGTCACAATTCAAGCAGTCGCGGAGTACCAGCGTCGTTTTCGAGATAGAAGGGTGCCAGATAGAAGAGTTTTTCAAGAAGTTTTCACTACTGCTGGAGAATCTGGGATGTTTCCAAGTGCGAAAATTGTACCGTAAAACCCCATAACTTTGAACCGTCATATATCTTTGAACATAAAGTCATTAAAACATATATTCCCTTACTTCATTCCTATATATTCTTAAAACAAGGACAGATTGTGTTCGATAAGTTCCTCCGATCATAAACGAATAAATTTGTACTGCGCCGATAACGTTTCGATGCATACTATCGATCCTAAAAACATTGAACGGTGTGTCAAAAAAGCCCGCGAAATTAGGAGTGCTTCAAATTTACCTCAGATCTGCTTACATAGTTGTTCTATATACTTGTTTTCATGTTTGTTCAGTGTCCTTAGACCTCATTAAACCGTAAGTATGTGGAGAATAGTGAATTTTGGCGTAAAATATTGTTATGGTATATTTTATAATCTAACCTCCAAATTTCAATTATTTCCCTTAACTTTGAACAACCGTTCAAAGTTATTGATCCATTTTTTAAACATGATAAAAATAATTATACCGACTATTTTATTAATTTCAGAAAATATCAATGCCGGGAAAGCGTAAATATCGGCGTTATGATGCCGAAGATAAACCACGACTTGAAGCGGCATTAGCTATGATAAGACAAAATAGAATTAGTCTTTCTAAAGCCAGCAGACAATTCGGTTTTCCAAAAGGTACGTTATCAAATAAATTAAACAATCGTCACGGAGGAAAAGTGGGGAAACCGTTTGTTCTTTCTGTCGAAATGGAAAATGCAATCGTCCAACATATCCTAGTTGTAAGCGAATGGGGGTTTCCTTTCGATTATTCAGATTTGGCTCATTTGGTACAGCAATTAATTATTAGGCACGGCTTAGAGGCTTCTCAACTTCAGGAAAATAAGTTACCCAGTAGAAAGTGGTGTCAAAGATTTATTCGGAGACACAAAAATGATCTCACTTTAAGGATTTGTCAAAATTTAAAAAAATCGAAGGCAAGCGTTACACCTGAAAATATGGCAGACTACTTTACTAATTTAAAAGAGATAATTTTTGACAACAACGAGCCTCTACCTCCGAATAGAATTACGATGAGACCAATTTATCCGATGACCCGGGGACTAAAAAATGTATTTTTCGTAAAGGCATAAAATACCCTGAGCGCATCAGGGATTCGTCAAAGAGTAGCGTTTCCGTAATGTTTTGTGGATCTGCGGATGGACATGTACTTCCACCATACGTGGTATATAAAGCAGAGAATCTGTGGCAAACCTGGACTGAAGGCGGACCGAGATGCACCAGATATAACCGTAGTAAGAGCGGTTGGTTTGACGCAGTAATTTTCGCCGACTGGTTTTTGAATTCGTTTATACCTTTTCGAAAAAGAATTGAAGGGCGAGTCGTGCTTATAGGGGACAATCTCTCTAGCCATTTCTCTGAAGATGTTTTAAGAGGAGCCCAAGAAAACAATATTTCATTCTGCTGCCTTCCTAAAAATTCTACCCACCTTGCACAGCCCCTTGATGTTGCCTTTTATGGGCCATTGAAGCGAAAGTGGAGGTCTATATTAGATGCATGGAAGCAATCCTTAAAAAAAAAGTCGCAAGTGTTGCCCAAAGAAAAATTTCCCCGATTATTAAAAACATTATGTGATGCTGTTGCACCTGATAATAAATCTGATAATTTATTATCAGGATTCAAAAAATGTGGGATTTTTCCGTGGAATCCTGAGGAAGTATTAAGCCGATTTCCAAAGGAGCCTACTGAAGATAACAGCAATTCTCAGGTGGTTTCTGAGGTCGTCATAGATATGCTAATGAATATGAGATATGGAGAAAAAGAAAATGCCCCAGCCAAAAAAAGATCTAAAATAGATGTAGCTCCCGGGAAAAGTATTGCTTTTGAGGATCTTGTCCAACTACGGAATGACAACCCATCGAGTCGCCCATCAACCAGCAAAGGGATTGCCGAAAAAACTTTAAAGAGCAAGAAGTCAGCATTAAGCAAAAAAGAAAACTACTCATCAGGAGATAGTGATGGCGATAGCGGTGAATCAGACAATATAATTTATATGAATTCGTCGGAAGATGAGGACCTTACTGCAATAGTTGAGAAAGAACGGGAAGCCCTGTGCCTTAGCTCAGAAGAAGACGACAGTTCAACCCACAGTACTTCTCTTCGCACAGAAACTGATTCTCCTGCTTATAAATTCGTATTGGCCGAATTTATATACAACGAAGGAACAAAAAAGGAAGCCAAAAAAATATTCGTCTCAAAAATTATCGCCAAAGATAAAAATGGCTTCAAAGTCAGTTGTCTTCGACGATATGGGCAAAAGCCGTCAACCTTTATTTTCCCCCAAGTAGAAGACGAGTCATATATTGAAAAGGGCCAAGTAAAGAGCACGTTGAGAAATCCCCTAGAGCTTAGAGGCCGTTTTACATTCAACGAAGACTTAAGCAATGTCCAATAAAGTTGTGTTCATTTTAAATCAATACCTACTTTTTTGTGTTTTAGGTAATAACCTATCTATTTACTCACTTTTTCACTGTTTGTGACCAAAGGAACATTTTCGTTTATTTTATATTTATTTTAGATAAGTTTTAATAAATATTATCACTGTTTTTATCAGGTTTTTATTTTGCGTCAACTTTTTTTCACGTAAAACAATGTTATAAAGGATTTTTTTCGTTCAATGTATTGTATACAACGCATTACGTTGAACATAAAGGTAATTCTAATGTCTCGTTCATAGTTGTGTCCATGGATACACAACTTTGAACACCCTATTTTTTTTAAAAAAGAGGGTCTTACTTACCTAAATGTAGAAATGTTATTACATATTTTCAAAGGTATTATTGGTCCCCCCTACATGCCCACATTGGTGTTTGTCTATTGTCTGTTACTTAAAATATGCAAACGACAAAAGTCAAAAAATGTTCAATGTTATGGGGTTTTACGGTATCTGAAACGGAATCGGGATGATCCAAGCATAAGCACTAGGTGGATTGCAGATACTTATCAAATTACACAATCATCTCCTTGGAGAAATCTTCACATTAATTGTTTATACCCATTTCATTTACAACGGGTTCAACATTTGCAGGAGGGTGATTTTGAGTTGAGAATGCAATTCTGTAACTGGATTAATGAAGATCGAAGGTTGTATAGGTATGTTTTGTTCACTGATGAAGCACAGTTCACGCGTGATGGTATAAATAATATTCACAATGAACACCGGTGGTCCTATGAAAATCCTCACTCTACAGTAGAACATAATTTCCAACATAAATTTAGCACTAATGTGTGGTGTGGAATATTAAAGGGTCATTTAATTGGTCCATTTATAATCGACTATAGTCTTACAGGAGAAAATATTTAAACTTTCTTGAAAATCACTTGCGAAATCTATTAGAAGATGTTCCCCTTAATGTAAGACAAAACATGTATTTGCAGCATGATGGAGCCCCCGCACACTACAGTTTACTTGTAAGAGATTTTTTAAACCAAAACTTTCCAAACCGATGGATAGGTCGGGGAGGTCCGTTTAATTGGCCACCCAGATTGCCAGACCTTAATCCTTTGGATTATTGTCTTTGGGGATGGTTCAAATCACTGGTATATTCCACTAAAGTAAATACAAGAGAAGCATTATTGGATCGGATAACAAACGCAGCACAAACATTAAGAAATGCGCCCGAATGTATCCACAGAGCAACCCGAGCTATACACCATAGAGCTGACCTGTGCTTAGAAGCAAATAGTGGAATTTTTGAAAATTATAAAACGTAACCTAGATTTTATTAAAAACAACTTAATAATAACAATTTTAATAAAAACTAAATACCTTTTGTTTAGTTTGTGTCTGAGGCACTGAATACACACCTCAAAAAAATGTGTTAGTCTTTCATTTCAAAGCTTTTGTGCCAAGATGCGTTTAAATTTGGACAAAATAAGAAACTTTTAAAATTTTGCATTAAAAAAATACATGCGGCTAAATTGTTTTAAATCCAAATATCTTTAAAACGGTTGCTCGTATTCACTTTTAACAGGTATACCTTTTTGACATAGAAATGGCAAGGGAATAATTTGTTTTACTCAAAAATGTAATACAAGACTGTACCAAAAAGTTGTGATTGTTCGAAAAAGTAGAAAGACATGTAGGTGGCGCCCCTTACAAGTAAGAGCAATGCTAATATTAGATTCCAATTTGTCATACCAAAAAACCCCGGATATCAATTTTCACTCCATTATTTACGTTATCATAGATTTTATTTAAAAAAGGAAAATTAAATAAATTCTCATATAATTTAAATAAATATCTATTTTTATCTAAATATAATATAATTAATGCAAGGAATTAATTTATATGATTTTAAAAGACTCATATTAACTTAATTTCAGCATGTCGTTTTTAAAAAATAAATGTTGAGCCACTGAGAGAAATTAGTTTTTTTTTTAATATCGACTGCATCATTTAAGCTGTGAGTCACTGTATGTAAAAGACAAAACTGTAATGTATAAATATAGTGTTATTTTAAATTGCTTATTTTGTTATGAAATACGATCAACCAAATTTCATAACAAATACGCATTTGATACCCTAAAATTTTATATTAGTTTTTACAAATGATGCCCAATGCCCCCCCAACTGTGCACAAAATTTTAATCTATAGTCAACATGTTATGAGTTCTTTTATATTATCTATTGGCAGTTGACAAAAGATACACAAGAATTGCGTCATAAAAAAGTGAAATATAGGGAGCACAAAACTCGTAAAATGTTCAGAAAATGGACAAATCATGGTTTGTTAAATATTCTTTTACTATCCTCTGAAACTTTAATTTCTAGTGTAAGTCACGTCACGTATAGAAAGTATATAATTTTGCAAATCATTTCTTAACGACGACTTAGTCTTATTCTTATTTACTTAAAATTCTAAGCTGTAGTATTTAGTTCTGGGTCCACAGTAAAGGTACCCCAGGAATGAGAGTAAAAAAACTGAAAAGTTTTCCGGACGGTTTGGGGAAAGTTTACCGCCTTCTGTATCTGCGTGATATTAATTAACATCCTGCATGAAATTACCTTTAAATTCTGAGCTGTGGTCTTGAGTTCTGGGTCGACTGTAAAGCTACGTGAGGAATGAGATTAAAAAAACGTAAAAAAAAGTTTTTCGGATGTTTCAGGGAAAAGTCTAGCCCATCTTTAGCAACTAGAAGATAAAATACTAAGAGCAGTAAATTGTTTTTTTCTATATGAGGAAGAGGAAATCTCTGATAGAGATTCTGGTGTTCATAATCGTTTCTGTTCTGTGGCTTATAGCCCCAAAAGGTACAAATTGCCATTAATTTAATGTTTTTGAATTATTTCTTTTCTGTTGAAATTTGTAGATAAAAGTACTAAATAGAATTTATTATTGTATCTGCTGAAAAAAGGCGGATTAAGGTACCTAATTTCCGAAGAAATTTTGTTTTTAAGTAAAAACTACTATAATAGTGTAAAATAGATAATTTTAAAACAGGTATCCTAATATCGGATAGTAGGGGTTGTCAATATCGCACTGTCCGGTGTTAGGAACATCCAAACCAAACAAAGCGACTCAATATTTTTAAAACACTTTTATTATTGGAATGGCACATATTTAGTATAAAAAAATATTGTTGGATTTTAAAGAACAGTACAACTTATTGATCAAAACAAAATTCACAAACAAATGTTTTATGTTTTCCAATCCCGGCACACACCTCATGGCATGGCTCCAACGAAAGCACATAGTGGCATCGAATCCATGATTCTCCCCTAGTGTCTTGAGAATACAAGTTTAAACAATAAAAGCATTCGGCATCTTCGTTATCCACATCATTATCGTCACTAATGTCTATGAATTCTATTTCCGCATCGTCATCTTCACTTGATGAGCTAATATTCTTATCAATTCGTTTTGTTTTTTCTTTCTATCATCTTTTTTGGTAAACTGAACTGAAATTTTTTTAGTGACAACCTTAGTTTTTGAATTCCTTCTGGCTATATTCTCTTCCAGCTGCTTTTTATATGGAGACTCAGTTATGATCGCGGCCGAACCACGTTTTCTTCCTTTATTGGAAGTTTGAAAAGAGCATGTGGGCAAAGGACTTATTTCAGCTGGTTAAGGATAGTCTTCCTATGTTATTTTCCGGATGAAGCTTTTTAGGTAGCGTAGATAACGGAACATCGTCATCAGTGCTAAAGTCGCCACCAGTGTCTTCAGTTTCAGGAAAAGCATCTCTTTCAGTTCTTAAATGTATGGCAAAATTATCATCTCTAAAAACGTTTTTAATTAATGGAAAGATACCACATTTTCAAAATCCGTTCACTGCAACCTCCACACTAGCGGCCCGTAAGTAGGCTCTTCCCATTAACTCTGCCACCTGATATGCAGTTACTACTCTGCCCGGATTATGCTTTAGCCAGGTTTCTATTTCCACCGCATAATATGTCTTGAATGGAGACATAAAGGCTACATCCAGAGGTTGTAATTTGTGAGTGCTGTGTGGAGGCAAACAAACTATGTGAATATAGCTGTCTCTGGCTAGGTTAATCACGTCAATGTTTCTAGTATGCGAGTAGTGGCCATCGAGAATTAAAACGACTGGATCTTCCTCAGACGGTTTTACATGCTTTATAAAGTGATGAAGCCAGGATGTAAAAATATCTTGTTGCATCCATCCAGATGGATGACATTTTGCAACCGTTCCTGGTGGGGCTCCATTAAGCAATTCCGGTTTCATGTTTTTCCTAGGGTAAATAAGCATCGGGGGAACGTACACACCTGTCGCATTCATGCAGGTCACTACTGTCACAAGTGCCCCCCTTTCTGATGTTGTAAGGGCACCCACTTGCTTTTTTCCTCGTAGGCTTAATACTTTCGTATGTTTATGCTGAACGGTGGTCACACCTGTTTCATCAACATTGAAAATCTTAGACGGATCCATTTTAATTTTTTCAAGGGCAGATTCTAATAGCTTAAAAAATTAATCGCAGTTTTCTTTTGTAAACCCTTTCACCCTTGCTGCAGATACACCTTGTGGTTTTCTAAATCGTAGCTCCGGATGTCGGCTTAAAAACAATTTAAGCCACTTTTTACCAGCAGATCCCCTATTTTGTGAAAATGAATGTGGCAGTCCATTCTTTAACGCTAGCTGAAAAGCCAGTCTTTTAATATCAACTGCAGTCAGACCATAGAACCTTTTTTCCATATCAAAACTGTACTCAACCAATAAATCTTCAATTTCTTTTATTAACGTGGGGTTTCGGCCTAATGTTGTCGCTATTTCATCCGCACTCTTCCCGGACTTGGCGACCTTGACGTAGTCGACTAAAGTACTTCGAGGTACGCCAAACGACTTCGATGCTTTTAAGTAACCCATCTGTTTATTCTTTACAGCTCCGATAGCTGCTTTCATGGAATCGGCATCCCATTTTTTTCTTTGTGCCATCTGAAAAAATAAATATTTTAACTTAAAAATGGTCTCCTAATATCGGATATATGCGATATTGGGGATATCTAACTGTGCGGTAATAGGCAACTTAACCTCAAAAATGTATCACGACGTTTCGACAACAAAGGATATTTTCTAAAAATACTTATATACCACAAAGATCCTACATACCTTATTGATATAATCGCACTCAGAGAGTTTTGAGTGAGAATTTGAAGTGACGTTTAAAAACTTGCTGTTCGGCTAAATTAACCACAGACAAGGAAAAATGTCCAGTAGAAACGACACTCGCGTCTCTCTACTAGATATTTCGTAGATGTCAAAAGCTACTAGCCTGCCACCGCGGTCAGATGGCAAGGCTTAGAATAATGAAATAAGGTAGTGTGCGATATTAGAAACCTATCCGATATTTGGCTACTTTCCTCTACAGTTGCATGGCGGACCTGATTATAAATACCCGTCACGTTGTTATTTATCTTTTTGGTATACAGGCCTTTCTCAATCAGTAGTAGGGTTTCCAATTTTCCAATACACGGAAAAAGCATTCAGTTGCGCACTTAGAACTTAAGTTTGGGAGAGGTTGAAATTGGAAAATCCAGGATTTGAACCTTGAAAGGGGGTGAAACCAGAATTAACAAAAATATCACATTATATTCGCTTTCTCCAGAGCATTCAAAAATTGCTCCAGATTCATCTCGTAACTCTCGTCATAGAAAAAACGAATTTGCTGTACCAAGTATTTTATTAGATATAGGTAAAACATTTATATAGCAGTATATTGTAAAATACTTAAACAATGTCATGTTGAATTCGTACCAGCTTATCCTATTTTAACATTTAATATTTCTGCAAAATTTAAAGTCAGTTCAACAAGATTTTTTTACATTGATTTTAAAAAATATTTATTTGGCCGCCATTTTGCCTCGCCAACTTAAACTCGCAATACAACTTTACCAGTTTATCTCTATATCACACTTAATGCTTGTATAAAAATTGAAATTAATTTAATAAGTAGTATTTTCAGGCTGATTTTCTAAAATATTTTATTAGGCCGCGATTTTGTTTTGCTCTCTTAAATTGATAGCAAAAGGTTACTAGTTCATTCCTATGTAACGTTTGATTCTTGTGCCAAACTTGAGGTAAATTGAATAATTAGTTTTTTAGTAATAATTTTTTTCCATTGTTCCGTCAGATTTTTACCAAAATCAAAAGTCAATCTGCAAAGCTATGTCGCGAAGTGACAGATAGACAGACCGACGGAATTTAAAAAACATGCCAAAACGTGAAGATCTGTAATACCTGAGAGGGTGATTTTTTTTACGACCACAACATTTTATTTGGCAACCATTTTGTTCTGCCATCTTGAATTAGTAACACAGTTTTAATAGTTGATCCCTCCTATACCACAATTAGTTATGGCACACAATTTGAAATCAATCCATTAGGTAGTTTTTTCAGGCTGAATTTTTAAATATTTTATTATGCCGCCATTTTGCTTCACAATCTTGGATTCGCGCCATTTTGTTCAGTCATCTTGGAATCCTACCAAAATTTTACCAGTTGATTCTTACATAATAAATAATGTTTTTGAAAAATTTGAGATAAATTGGATTAGTAGTTTTTTAATAACAACATTTTTAACAATTCACTAGGCCGCCATTTTCTTTTGCCATATTGGATTTTTACCAAAATATTACCAGATCGCCCCCATTGACTCTTAATATTTTATTAAAATTTAAAGTCAATTGGATAAATAGTTTTTAAGAAGCTATGCCGCGAACTGACAGACAGGCAGACAGACCGACAGACGGACCGACGGAACATATTTTTTGGCATCTAGAGCTGCTAAAACAAGAAGCTGATTTTTTTCACGATTACGAAAAAAAAATTATAGCACATTATGTCAAATCCAGGCTGAATTTTTAAATAATTTTTAAAGTCGCCATTTTCTTCCGCCCTCTTGGATTCGTACTAAAATGTTACCACTTAAATCCAACATAATACTTGATGTTATTTTTATTTTTTTGGATTATTTAAGATAAATTGTATAAGTAGTTTTTAATATTTTTTTTTTAACATTTCACTAGGCCGCCATTTTGTTTCGCCAAATTCTATTTATTCCAAAATGTTACCGGGTCACCCCATATGACCCTTAACTTTTGGTGAAAATTTGAAGTCAATCGGGTAAGTAGTTTTTTAGCTATGCCGCGAAAAGACAGACTGTCAGACAGATAGACAGACAGACGGACGGACAGACAGACCGACGGAATTGAGAAAACATGTTTTTCGACATCTATGATCCATGAAACGTGAAGATCTGTAAAAATCGCAGAATGTGATTTTTTCACGATTACAATATTTGCCTTTTACGAGGGAAGTAGAAAGAAATTTACATTTCAGTAACATCACCTATCATTCTTTCTGATTAATACATTGTTTTCCCTCCGAAGATAAATAACTCAAAATTTCTAAAACTCCTTAAATCCTTTTTTGAAATTTGTCAATTTTTATCATACGCAGATAAAAAGCTAAAAAGTTCTTATTATTGTCCTCTCTCAGTTTAAATAAAAAAAGTCAATGTCATACAAAAATGTGGAAAGTAAAGTGAGAAAGTGAGACTATCAATCTTGAAGGGGATAACTTAAAATAGAAGTGTGACTGAAAAAAACTACATCCATTATGTGATCAGGGTCCTAAAATCTGCCAATATACATTTTAACTTTAGTTTTCTTTCTTGACTGTGAAAAAAGGCGGATTAAGGGGAATTTCCGAAGATATTTCGTTTTTATACAAAAACCATTTAACTTCGCATAGACAGTTCATTAAGGAAAAAAACACAGAGTAATTCTGTCTGTGACTGTTTACCCTCACCTCGTTTAAAATATTTATAAAGAAGTTGACGGGAGAATATCTCTCATATTAAATTACACGTAAAAAATGAAGGCTTATTCCGCAGATAAATTCTCGGGAGACACGTAGGTACACAATAAGAGAAACATAATTTTGTTTCTCCTTGTGTAGCATAGTTGCATTGCAGGCGAGAGAGATTAATAATACACGTCACGTTGTAATTTATTCTCGTATACAGAGTCTTACTAAATTAGTGGTATTGAGACGGCCGTTAATTCTTTCTCTTATAAATGTATTTTTATTTCCCTCGTAGAAAGGAAAGATTGTAATCGTGAAATAAAAACACCCTCCGAGATTTTTATAGATCCTTTTGTTTTAGGCGGTCCCTAGGTTTCGGAACACATGTTCTCTCATTTTCATCGGTCTGTCGTTGTATCTGTTCGTAGTATAGATCAAAAACTATTTAATGGTCATATGGTGTATGGTGAAATAAAATGACGGCCTCATAAAATATTTAAAAAATCTTTATTATTTTACCGAACGGACCACAAAAAGGGCCCGAAATATCTGCCTAAAGAAATCTTTAAAAATTCAGTACCATAAAACTACTTATCCAATTGACTTGAACTTTTCCAGAAAAAATCAAGCGTGAAACATGGATAAACTGTTAAAATTTAAATGCGAATCTTAAATGGCAAAACAAAATGATATTTAAAATATCCGGCAAACTTTCATTTTCTGGAATAAAAAGCTGTTTTTATGGAGGAAAATATTAAATGACATAATTTATTTTATAATGAATTATGTAAATAAAGTAAAGAATAATAATAATATAAAAATAAGTAAAAACAGCTTTTCTCGTACAGAATACTACTACATACATAATACATTTTATCAATCTATATAACCATATTATTTGAGAAAGCTATTCTCAAACATTTAGAAGTACCTAATGGATTTAATCTAATTACATGCACATCAAGTATCTGTCTAAAATTAATATATAAAAATATAACCTCGGTAAAAGTTTATTTAAAAAAATATTAAATTTTATTTCTACGGTCTCATATCAAACAAGTTTTTATGCATCAAATTTATTTTCATCTGCCAAATAAATCCTTTAAGTAAAACTGTTCAGTTTTTACTTCCCACAAAGAGTGTTTATATAACAATAACTTTTTACATCGCATTCAACAGCAAACATAAGGAAAGGCTAGTATAAAAAAACTATGTAATACATAAAAGCGGACATTAATATCTCTGTTTGCATTTTCCAAGAAATTGGGCTACAATACAATCAAAGATTCTAACATGTTTATTGGTCAACACAATTCAACCAAAAACTGAACTTTATATTTCATCACTATTCTTTTTACCTAATCAGTGTATGCCAATTATGTCAACAGCGCATGCCACACGTTTATATGTGTTACAAAAAGTGCAGTTTGAGTCACTGAACTCGTCGCTCGGCTGGTTGGACCTCTGAATCTTTTGTAAATACGAAATCGCTTATTAATGTAATTAATTAACTGTTAATAGTTCAGAGTCATTGAATTCGTCGCTCGGTTGGTTGGTCCTCTGCATCCTTTGTGAATACGAAATCGCTTATCAATATATTGCTAGTACTACAGTTTCAAATCAACAGTAGAGTTCACTTTAAGTATTCGAACGAGTCACTAGGCTTCTCTAGTCATCGCTCGCTTACCCTCCACGGTATCGCTAATGAATTATTAAAGTGCTCTGTTAAACTTCGCTGAAGTCATTAAGTTCGTTTAAGGCCACAAGGCAAGCTATGCACCTCTGAATCTAACAAGTGTTAATCTTCACATTTCCTAAGATAGGATTTTATTAATCTTTCTGTTGTATTCAGTAAAACTTTTTTAATTAAAATTACAAATGTGTTGTTTTTTATTGGATATAAGTAAATCCAAAGTACATTGCTGATGTTATAATCCATTTGAGATTTATTCTACTAGTCAAGTGATATATAACTTTTTACTTATTTAACAGTAAATAACTGAAAGTGCTTTAGTGAATTCCAAGGAAAATGGGTCGATAATAACGTTGATCCAAAGTAAGATCTTTTCTAATCTTAGTGTGACTTAAGTGAATTTTTCAATTTATTATTTAACAATAATTTTTCATTGATTAGTCAAAAGTTGTCAAACTTAATTTAAGACAGAATTAGTTAAGTGAATGAATTACATTTTAGTTTCTAAGATTTGTATTTGTTCTATTGTAACAATTTGCATTTAACTGATAAAATATATCTTTAGGTTTTTGGTAAAGTTTTATTGATAAAATAAATATTTAATTAAGGCAAATTAAAATAAATAAATAAAGATAATATTAAATTGGTTCTTCGAAATTATAAAATAGACTATAAAGAAATTGTTTTCACCCTTATAGGTCGTATCTAAGATTAAATAATCATTTAGGCCCCACATGTTGTTATTTAATTAAAATATTATTATAAATATATATATATATATATATATATATATATATATATATATATATATATATATATATATATATATATATATATATATATATATATATATATATATATATATATATATATATATATATATATATATATATATATATATATATATATATATATTATATATATATATATATATATATATATATATATATATATATATATATACCTGTCTGTCGGTCTGTCTTTTTGCTTGTATGGGTCATAACTCTAAAACTCGCACAGCTCTCGTACTAAAAGTCAAATTGATTTTTAAAAAGCATTCCCAAATTATTCAAAAAAAATACATCAGTAAATTGACTTTCACGTGGAACTTCCCTCGTAACGAATTCCTCCACAAACAGATTTTTGTATATGCGCATATAGTTTTTTAGTAATAACTTTATGAATAATATCCAGAATAAAACGAAATTACTGCAAATATTTTAACAAGTAATTTAGAGCAAAAAAAGTCTAACAAGGAGTCCACACTCAAGGGCTGCTTTGGCGTTACAGACATTTTGAAATTTAAAGTTTTTTTTTTCAAAAGGCAAATTTACTATCTGAATTCTACACAAATACTTATTTTGAACGCTAGTTAGCTTAGGTGGTCATTGTAATAAATTCTACATTTTTGTTGCTGTTTTATCTATTTATTTTTAAATTACAAAACCAGTACCACTGAATAGATAAATTTTAACAAATTACTACTTACATTTTTTTTTAAATTTTTCAACACTTACACAGCACGAAAACTACACGCACGGCAATGATGAATCAAGTTTATTTAAGAAATGAAAATTACTTAACTGGAATTACGTTTTCTGTTTTCCGTACACATTGACAATGATACAAATAATCTTTTATCGTTCTTTTATCTTAAAACTTCTTGCTTTGAGCTGTTGGAACTACTTACATAGGAAAGTTTATAGTAGCAAAAACAATTTGTTCGGCAAGTAAGATTTATTTCGTGTTGTCGGATTGCACGTTTTGAAACAAAGGTCGTTCAATGGTTCAACATAATTTTTAAATATTGCGATTTTTAAGTGACTCGTACTTTCCCGCGTAAAATATTTGTAGTCTTTTCCCCTTTTACTTTGCTTGACACAGGGAAAGTTATTATTACAAGGAAAGTTCTGTTAAAAGGGTTTTCCCTATCCATTACTCAACTACTCGGAACTTACTAAATAATGTAAATAATAAATGGTTTTTTCAAAAAAAAAAAAGATATAACAATTTATATAGGTACTTAATTTGCTAAATTTTCATGATGTTTGTTAAGCTGAAAGTCACCGTTCTCTTAAATAGTTTTCTTGAGCACACGTAAATAATGATTTATGACAATATATCTATTTGATTCATATATCTAATATCCATTTATATTGAGACGAACAAACATTTTCTCTCCTTTATCTGTACAAATTTTTAAATCCAGATGGATTTTACATACATACAACCAACACCTTTTACAAGACAAGGCAAAGGTGCTGAGATGAAATTTTCTAGTGACGTCACGTTCCGTTCTTTGCCGTTCGTCTAACATCGGTAGTTGTCGGTTCACACTCGTCTTCAGCCATTTTTAGCTTGTTAGGATGAAGCAACGTTGTGACACTAGGCCAAACTAAGAAAATTGAGAAAAAAATCTCAAATTTATTATTAATTCATGGCTAAAATAATTTTACAGCAGTATTCCAGCTATTGCTTCATGCTAATTTTTCTTACGAATCGTTACAAACTTATTCAGAGAGCAACGCTAAACGGGCGTCAGGCTCGAGGTTCTTTGTAGGTACTATATCGCTTCTCGCCAGTGCATTCAACGAAGATATAGTTCTCGCCCATTCATATATTTTTTATATTTTTATTTTGTTGTCAAAATTAACAGTTAGAATAATAATTATTCTGACTCCCCCATGAAATAAAGTGAAACAGTAAAATCGATCTGGCATCGTTGCTTCGTGCCGTATCCCTACGTAACGTCGGACCATACATCTGAATGTCGGGGTTGCCGTTCCATTAGAATTGTAATAGCTCTATTTATAACTATTGTGAAGAATCTATTACTCTATTACCTAATAGACCAAATCTATTAATATAAAAGCCAAAAGCTACATATATTTTAATGATGCATTTATAAGCCACAAGTATTTGTTTTTTTTATAGCTAGTTATTGGTAATTGTCATTATTGTTCCGTCGCGATTGCCTCCTTGTTTAATTTTATGGATTTGGCCGATCTCTGTTTTACACTACTGTTTTTAAATTTTGGATGTATTATTTACCATATAACTTGTAACTAGGAGCCAAGTTAATCCAGGTAAACTTTGTCAGCTCTCCCTGTTCTCAGTTTTAGCGTAAGTAAAGATAAGCACAATATTAAAAAATTAGATTTTAGCACAAATACATTTTGAGCAAACTATGACCTGTTAGTATTTTTGAAAATCTATTAGCTTTTTACTAACCAATCTATTACTGTAAATCAAATCGCTGTGGTTGTGGCAACACTGCTGAGTAGTGACTTTTGTTTGTTCTTCAGTATATTAAACAATAAACTCGATATTATTGATTTTGTTATATTTAGGGAAAAGAATCGGTTTTTAGTACCTTTATAAGTGTTTTATATCCTTTTAAAATGCCTTACGTATGTTGTGTACCCGGCTGTAAAAGGTAATTATCCGAATGGTCCAACAGTGCGAGTGTTTCGTTTCCCGAAAACTGAAGAACGCCGATTAAAACGGCAAAATGCCATTCATCGCGAGGTATTTGTTCCTAGTAATAACAGCCGCGTGTGTGAGTGTCATTTTGAAAAAGAAGATTTTATTTGGCAGATATCCCAGCAGATTGAAAGAACACAGCGTACCAACTAAATTTCCTAATTGTCCAAAATATTTATCGAAAACTATAACACATCGAAAAAGCAGGGAAGAAAAGCTTAGGGAACTAGACGAAATTCGATTTTAGCAGGGTATTGACGAAAGCAAGTGCGAAATGTTACAGCATATACAGCGCACAAATTATGATTCTTTTGAAGAGTTTTGCAATTTGTTTAAGACATTTAATTTAAGGGAAGGGTGGTTTACGATTGACGAAACAATTTCTAAGACTCTATTCAGGATTGAACATACTTCTGGGCCTACAATTACGTGGGCTTTTAAAATAAAAACCGATTTAGAAATAAGTACAGGGTGTCCGGATTTGGTTGCAAAAGCAGGGTATATCGCTTATTTTTAAAGATAGAACCTTGCGGTTTTCACGAACCTAAGCTAATTTTTTGTGAAACTCATGAAACCGTAAACAAAATTTTCATAGCCTTCTTCGTTTATGAGATACAGGGCGAAATAGAAAATTTTGCATTTTGGGACTCCCCTCGTATCTCGGTTATCCTTTAACTTCCAAAGAGAAAAATTGCTGCTTATGCAGTTTTTTACGCTGGATCCAGTGGCGTAGTCATATTTTTCATTTGAGTTGTTATTTTTTAGATATGACCCAAAGTTGTGTTTTTTTAAATGGGACACCCTGTATATTTGTCCAGGAAATTGATTTGTTAAAAGCTTCTCAAAAATAAATAATAGTATGGGTCTATTTTAATAAACAACAAAAATCCTAATTTTTATAATTATTATCCCAAATTTTGCAGTAGGCCATGCAAAACGATGCCTTTTTCTTTTGTTTTCTTGGAAGCAAATGACATTTCCCAATTTTGTACGCGTATATAAAATATAGCGCTAGTTTTTTGTTTTTATTTATTGTGTAAAAATATATTTGTATTATTATGGAAGAAAACCAAATTTTCGAACAATATGAAAAGTATGATATGTTAGCTTGTTTTATATTAAGTAATGAAAATGGTGAAGCGGCTTCTGAGATGTATTTAAACAGGTAAATAGTTAATTTTTAGGTATGTTGATTGAATACTATTGCTTAATTTTAATTTAGATATCCAGAAAGGAGGCAACATAATATATCCACTTTTTATCGGATAAAAAAGAATTTACTTAATCACGGATCATTTATCAAACCTCGTACGAAAACATATAATAAAGAAAATCGGGAGGCTGAGGAAATTACGGTTTTGGCTAATACAGAAGCTTACCCTACAAACTCTTGTAGGGCCAGTGAAAAGAGCATAGGGATTCCAAAAACTAGAGTTCAAGAAATTCTAAAAAAGCACAAATACCACCCATACAAATTTAGGCTCGTGCAGCACTTACAGCCAGGGGATGCAGAGCGTCGGGTAGTCTTCTGCAATTAGTTTCGAGAAAGATGCGATATGGTTAGAGATTTTGAAAGGAAGGTTATATGGTCAGACGAAGCACATTTCAGTAATTCTGGTATACTCAATAGGCACAATAGTAGATTCTGCTCCCAGGAAAATCAACACCAAATATTTCCCAGAAGACAGCAGGGCAGGTTTGGTCTAAATGTGTCCTACTTCATATTAGGAACACATATAAAATTTTATATATTTGAGGGAAATCTAACAGCCAATCGCTATATAGAAATTTTAGAGGCAGCTATACCTGAATTACTTGACGATGTTCCTCTAGCGCAAATTAATGAAATTTATTTTGAACAGGACGGTGCTCCTGCATACAATTATGGAATGACGAGATTATTTCTGGACAATAACTTTACCAATCAAATAATTTTACCAATCAATGGATATCTGGAAAACAAATGGATGTCCAAGATTTATAAGATAAGAGAGGCTATTTACAAAATCCCCTAGCTTAAATCCCTAAAACAGAAAATTTTGTAGAACAAAATGGAAATTTTAGTTCTTTTGATTTAGAATTTATTTACTGTTATTATTACTGTTTTGTTCTTGTGTTACATAAATCTAGGTAGGTGGTACTTTTTTGGTGCAAAATTATCAATACATATTTTGATAAATAGATTTAATTACATATTTATTTTGATTTATTGTTAGGATGTAGATATTGTTAACGACTTTAAATAAAAGGCAGCATTGTTTTGCATGGCCTACTGCAAAATTTGGGATGATTATTATAAAAATTAGAATTTTTGTTATTGTTTATTAAAATAGACCCATACTACTATATATTGTTGAAAAGCTTTTAAAAGGACAAATCAATTTCTGGACAAATATACAGGGTGTCCTATTTAAAAAAACACAACTTTGGGTCATATCTAAAAAATAACAACTCAAATGAAAAATACGCCACTGGATCCAGCGTAAAAAACTGCATAAGCAGCAATTTTTCCCTTTGCGTTAAGTTAAAGGATAACCGAGATACGAAGGGGGTCCCAAAATGCAAAATTTTCTATTTCGCCCTGTATCTCTAGAAGGCTATGAAAATTTTGTTTACGGCTTCATGAGTTTCACAAAAAATTAGCTCAGGTTCGTGAAAACCACAAGGTTCTATCTTTAAAAATAAGCGAGATACCCTGCTTCTGCAATCAAATCCGGACACCCTGTATATATTTATATGGACAACCAATAAGTGTAAAAATGGATAAACCGGAAACGCCCTTTTTGTCAAGTAGCTTGGACGAATTACAAAATTTAATTGATAGCATTAATTCTTCGATGAGCGTTCTTTCTTTAGATACCGAACAAGACAATAACCCCCATTATGACTGAGTTCCTGAATTTGAGCAAAAAAATAGCAACGATTTATCAAAAAAAAATGGGATAAAGACCTTACTGTTGATGATCATTTTAATCTTATAACTAACCTAAGCAGAGGGGCACTACAATATCCTCGAGATTCTGTAGTTGAAATAGGTGTGATTTCTTATATTTTATTCCAAAAAATACTAAGTGATCATAAGAATAAATTCTTGAAAATTTTTAATTATTTATTTAATATTAATTTAAACTCATATACTTATATCCTTAAAGAAATATTGTTAGTTTATTTCGAAGGCTGCAATACGCACTCAGCAAAAACAATTATTGAAATTATACTTAGCAGTATTACCAATACTTTGATTAAAAATTACTGAAGCAAAAAAAATCGATTAGGTCAAGGTCATAAAAGGAAATTAAATACATATTCAAAATAATTGGCCTTAATACATTAACTTCAACTAAATGGTGGCTAGGTAATCCAATGATGAAATGTAGAGACATTCTGCTATCTGAAAATGCACATTATCTAGACTCGTATTTAGGATGTTATGGATTATTATAAGAGTATTTTTCTGCTTGTTGTTTCACTGAGTCAAAACGGCTTTAGGTAGGTACCTATTTAGTTCGAAAAATAAAAGAACATCGTAACTATAAAAAAATAAGTGCAACAATTATTAAAATATTAACAAATCCAGGAAAAAAGCACATACTATCGCAATAATCAACAATACTACGTTTTCACAAATCAACGCCTTGGCCTTGTCTTGTAGGAGGTGTTGATACAACATACACACATTTACATATCATATCTACTCCACCACCTATATTCCAGTGTACTATATTTTATTTTGTTTTTATTTGTTTTCCTTTTTTAATGTCTTGCTTTAAATTTAATTATTTTTAATATGTCTTAATTTTTATAACGTTATTACCTTAGTTAAAAAAAACAAATTATTTCTTTTATTATTTTCCTCCATAAAAGAAGTCTTATTGCTGGAAATTTTACCAATTTTTTAAACAGTTTATTGGGCCGCCATTTTGCTTTTACATTAAGAATTCGTACTATAATTTTTACCAATTTATATCTCTGTCGTATTTGGTTTCTGTACAAAACTTCATTTGAATATGTAGTTTCTGACACTGATTTTTTAAAAATTTTAATACGCCGCCATTTTTTCCGCTATCACGACTTTAAACCAAAATACTACAAGTTCAACCTTACCTCTCAATTAAGTCATGTACAAAATTTGAGCTCAGTTGGATAAATACTTTTTTAATTATGATTTTTTATCACTTTTTTGGCCGCCATTCCGCCATTTTAGATTATTACCAAAATATTATTGTTTCATCCCCATATGACCCTTGATTTTTGAGCCCAATTTGAAGTAATTCAGATAAGTAGTTTCTGAGCTATGCCGGGTAGAGGCAGACCAATTTAAATGGTGGATAAATCTGTCGTAACTTCAGTTTCAGTGTAATAAAGAACATAATAATATATAATAGTAATAATAGAGCAGTTGCTGCTACTGATTAATAGAAATAATTAGATCTGTCATTAACGAATTCTCAGCACCAAAGAATTTCGTTCATTTTAAATCCTGCTAAATTTTCTAGGGCCAATCTTCACCGAGAAACGTTCATAGAAGCAGGAGGAATTTTTTTTATTTCCTACGTTTTTCTGACGCTCCTCAAATACGAACTTTCCAATCTAATTACAAGTAAAAATCAATTCTGGAATAAATTATTAAGGCTTTATTACCCTGACCTATTAAAAAAGTTATTGAAAACGTACTAATTGAAAATTTAATTAGTTCTCAATGCAGCTGTTGAATTTCAAATTTGTTTAATTTTTTTAGCGATTCGTTGCAAAAGCGGTTCATTATTTCTAATATCAATAGTAATTCATGGTGAAAACTTGAACATCATATGAATATAAAATATGAGTAGGAATGTGAAGTCTTGAATGGCTTCTAGTATGCATTAAATGTTTAAACTTTAGTTTAGTTTATTCAGGTTATTTGTGACCAATCATTTGGTTTTTAAACATAAATTATCATTCATATAATTTTTTTATATTATCAATTTTTCTCGCAATAGTATATTACATACCCCGGTGGAAAGTGTTTCATTCCTGTCGAGAGAATAGGAAGAACCATTTCTCGTGACAGAAACGAAACCTTTTCACCGAGGTTTGTATACTATTTTATTTACAACTATACCTTTTAAATGCAAATGACGTTTTCTATATATCTATGTGAGAAATTAACAAAGTAAGACTCCTGTATAACCACAAGCTTCGCCAGCATCAACAAATAAAAAGTCAAATTGACATTTTTGACAGTGGTTACTATGGTACTAAATAAGCCAAGCATACAAACTTAAATTAGTTGTATGTTTGATAGATTGTCATCAAAAAAGTGTTTTCGAAGACAATGCGCGATTCAGAAGAAATGATTTGTACAGGGTTTTCCCTTATATTTTTCCACCCACCTAGAGAGTTTATTTGAATAGATACGGAAATGACGTAAGTACAAAAGTTTTTGGGTTTTTATGAAGTTTTAGAATATTATATCATTAGTGCGAAAATATTTTTGGAAATGTCAAATTTTGACAGGTTGTCAGTTTTTTTTAAATGAAACACCTTTTTTTTGTAATTTCAAATATATATACTTTTAATATATTCTGTCAATTAGTTTCGGATATATAAGCGTTTAAACATTAAAGAAATGGTAAGGTAATTTGCGTTAAAACGTAGTGAGCCATGGTCAAGACAATTGCAATGAACGACGCCTTTTTGACGTTTACCGGTCAGAAGTATCTATTTACGAGCATTTTTAATATCTAATACGTTGGACAATGGGTTATTCGGAAGAAGAGAAATTCGACATGACAGAATTATTTTATTTACATGGTAAAAATGCATCGATACCTCGTAACGAATATCATAGACGGTTTCCAGATAGACCAACACCGCGACTCGTAGCATAATATTAAACATCGGTAAACAATTGAATGAAAGAAAAACACTTAAGCGAGAAGTTAAAATAGTGGAAAGGAACAATACCATAAAAAATCAATAATATAAAGTAGGTAAATAATAATATTAGCTTAAAGAACTAAGTTTTGGTTTTCTATATAGCCTCCTTGGTTTATAATGCATTTCTGAATATTTCTTCTAAATTTTCTGTGTATGGATGCGTAGATAAAATGAGGTGATTGGGTGTTTAAATCGTCGATTGTTTGGACTATATTTTGCTCTAAAGCTTGGATGGTTCTTGGCCTATTGTAGTAGGTATATCTTGTTTTTCAGATAACCCCAGAAAAATATGTCCAGTGGAGAGAGATCGGGACTATTTGCTGGCCATCTCAATGGTCCATGTCTTCCAGTCAAAATGGATACCTGTCATTTAAAAAATTGGTGATCGGCTGGACATTATGAGGAGGGGCACCATCTTGTTGCCATATTAAATTAAGATATGAATTAATCGTTAGTTGTTCTAAAAGCCCCTCGATTTCGTTTTGTAATAACTCCTGATACCTTTGTCCGGTTAAATTCCCATTTAAAAATTTAAGTCCAATAACATGATTGTTAAGAAGGCCACACCAAGCATGTAGGGATCTTCTTCCCTGAATTTTGACCGCCTGAAGAGCTCGCGGGTTTTCTTTTGACCAAAAATGCTTATTTTTCCGGTTAAACATGCCTCCAGTGGCAAATGATGCCTCGTCAGTGAAAATTATGTTTGAGAGATTTAGTTGGTTCATCATAACACGTCTTTCTATTTCTTGGCAGACGTGTAATCGGTCTATTTTATTATAATCGGTTAATTCTTGAGTAGGTAAAAACTTATATGGCTTATATTTATAATGCTTTAGAACTGAGTGGATTTTATGCCGTGATTTTTTAAAAAAACTGGCTGCATGGGGTTTTTGGGGTCATATCTAAAAAATAACAACTCAAATGAAAAATATGACTACGCCACTGGATCCAGCGTAAAAAACTGCATAAGCAGCAATTTTTCCCTTTGCGTTAAGTTAAAGGATAACCGAGATACGAGGGGGGTCCCAAAATGCAAAATTTTCAATTTCGCCCTGTATTTCATAAACGAAGAAGGCTATGAAAATTTTGTTTACGGCTTCATGAGTTTCACAAAAAATTAGCTCAGGTTCGTGAAAACCGCAAGGTTCTATCTTTAAAAATAAGCGAGATACCCTGCTTTTGCAACCAAATCCGGACACCCTGTACTCCTCCTCAATTGAGAGATGCCGCGAAAAGTTTGGAAACAATTAAATAACCAACTAATATTGAAACGTTTTCGTTATTCAATAAATATTGACATCTGAGCCTGGGTTATAGATTGAAAACGTTTGCCTCTTGCGTCGCCATTTGCGCTATCCTTGAAATTTACTCAACTTAAAGCAATGGGTATGGTTATATTTGTGCCGTGATCCGTTTGAGTTTTCGCTAGCCGTCGAAAAGATGGCGACTTTTAACTTTGACGGAAACGGCTAGCGTAAATCGACGTTGGCGTTAAGCTGCAAGCACTGAAATTGCTGGATTTTTGTGGTCCTTTATTATATACAGATAACATCCTCGTCTATTTAAAAAAAATGCTTGGGGTCATTGTCTTCAATTTTAAGAAAATACTGGTAGGAGTTTTGGATATTTCTACCTAATTAATAGGCCAAATTCGTCACCTTCTTTGCTGCCTTCTGTTTACAGCTTCGGCACACATTCATATGTCCATAATGCCTAGTCTTTAGTAGGCATCATTAATATGATTTTGATTATCCATTCTTAGCAATTTAAAAAAAACGCACCTAAACTTAAAAACCAGCAAGACAAAATTGCATTACACATAAAGGCCATAAATACACTCACAGGCAAAATAATCGATCCACGCAAATTTTTGACGAATTTCAATTGCAAATAACTTTTTATTTGATGCAGGATTTTAATGAATTTTGAAGAATATTTTAGAAGAACTAATTGAGAATCGCCCACATGTTAAACATTTTTAAAAAAATAGACCAACGTATATAATATACAGGAGTAAACAAAAAGAGGTTTTTTACAATAAGTTTAAGAGGCTCTATGGAGTGGAGTAATAGTAAATTGGTCTAAATGAAGTTTTGGTTTTAAAGTCGCATATATTCTCAGCATGTTTGTTTTTGGTTCACATCGATATCTTTATTTTTGTGGAATATATGAATTTAAAAAAAAATGTTGCAATTTTTATTAATCTTTTTGTGCGAACAACTAAGATGAACTAAGCTATAAATCAAGGTGGCTGTGACAGTTTCGTGAAATAACGCCATACCTGGAAATGTCATTTATGACTTTCAAAAGTAATCAAATTTTTTTTTTTAAATAAGTGTGTTTTTTCGTGAGGTTACTTCTTAATTTTTAAAATGGATACGTCTCCGACTGATGCTGCCAAAGCAATTGCTTTAATCCAAGATGGACGATCACAGTATTACGTGGCAAGAGTTTTAAATGTCACAAGTAGTAAAGTAGAAAGGGCTGTAAATCGGTTTAATCAGCATGGAGAGTACAGCAGAAGAACTGAAGTTTTACAGCCGGTGACGTCACTACTTGCATCGTGAATTCTTGTGGTGCGAAGCGGTCAGCCGAACCGGAGCATGGTGAAAACTTCTATTGTAAAATATTTCTGAAATGCATGTTCTAATATAACAACGTTAAAAATAAAGTTTGTATGTATACCACTCGCGCCATGAAACGCCTCTACATTCGAGCTCACGAAGCACGATTCTACAAAATGGCTTTACATGTTTTAGTTTCCTAGTAATATTCAGGCCCGCGCTAAGAGGTGAATGGGTGCCCTGGGGCGGCTGATTGTAGGGGAGGTCGAATGTCGTTCGAGGACAATGTTGTAGCACTTTTCTTAAAATTTTAATAGTACCGAAATTTAAAAACTAAATAAAAATAAATCAGTAAATTGTGCAAAACACACTGACATGCATACAGGGTGTAATATAAAACAATGTTTTTCCATGCAAATTTTTGAAACGCCCTGTAGAATAACGTACCCTACAAGCGCCATGTCAATTTCTTCTAAATTCTGTAGCACATGAGGTTGTTTTCTTAAAGTATTGTCCCAGTTGGTCGTATAAATGTTCTATTGGGTTTAAGTCGGGGCTTCTCGCAGGCCATGGCAAATGTTCTAATACATTATTATCCAAATACTCAGTTACAATACGTGCAACGTGTGGTCCCGCATTGTCATGTATAAATGTAAAAGTTTGGCCTATAAGATGGGCAAACAGAATAACTGCTCTAGTACGTTGATATATCCCTGAGCATTTGAAGAATTTCTTGGTAGCACACAAAGTTCCGTATGATAATCTATAGAAATCCCTCCCCATACCATCACTGAACCATCCCCAAATTTTTCTTTTTCTATAAACATTTCTTGTTCTGATCTTTCCCCAGGCCGTCTCCAAACTTTCTGCCTTCTATCAGATTATTTCAACCAGAAGCGTGGCTCGTCACAAAATAAAACTTGAGCCACTGCTCCTCATCCCACTGTACCTATTCATTAGCGAAATTCATGCGAGTTCTTCGATGTGGGTGAGGCAATTTCGGACCGGTCGCTGGAATCTTTGCTTTCAACCTTCAACGAGTGGTGTGGTCACTTATGACAATATCACGTACTTCTTGTAGGCGTCTGTTGGCCACCGTCGTGCTCTGAAATCGATTCCTGATTGCTTAAAGGACAATAAACCTGTCATCGATGTTTCTGGTGCATCTAGCACGACCAAAACCCCAGTGTACTGCCTAGTCTCAACAAACCTTTGTCTTGTTCTTCTGGCTGTCGCTTCTGGCATACTTACTTTTCTGACAGCATAACTAACACTATTTCCTTCATGTAGTAAAGCAATAATTTTGGCTACATTTTCTAGAATTACTTGTCTAGTCATAATAACTACTGGATACGAGTTTGAATGGCGCAGATTTTGTTATTTATTATTTTAACGTCTATTTAACATTTCGAGATACACTTACAAAACACACATGGCCTTCTGACAGTTTTAATTTCTAAGGCTACTAAATCTTTTTGAAGTTTTGTGAGTAGGTATGAATAAAATCGTAAAAATGCAATGTTTTACGTTAAAAGTTGTATCTCCTTTAAAAATAGAGATATAACAATCAATCGAAGGCCAAAATAATCCTGAAAGATAGATCTAAATTGTAAACTACGATTTACTATTTTTCCATAGTTACGTTATTCTACAGGGTGTTCCAAAAATGTGCAAAAAAACATTGTCCAGTATTACACCCTGTATATAAAAACAATGGAACAAGTTGACAAAACCACAATGTAGAATTACTGTCTATGAAATTTCCTTTCGACTGATGCAAAGCGCAACAAAATGCGATAAGGCGTTAAAAAGATAGCTAAATATTTAGCCAGTCACTTTTTTTCCATCTCAGTCTATATTTTATGAAGACTACTACACTTGCTTCAAAGAACCGTCGATTATACTTTTAAGTTTACTGACATTATAGAAAACATTATCTAAAACAGTTAACGACAAAATGGATTTTTCTCTGATTAAACAGAGGGAAGTAAAAAAACAATTCGATTATGAGGATGAAAATTAACCCGAGCAAGAACCAGTTGTAAATTTGAAAATTAAATTTTATCTTGTTATTATTGATCTTTCAATCAAGTCCACATTCATTATGGGCGTAGATATAAATACAATATTTATAAATTAAATTACCATGATGCTAATATAGTCGATTTTAATAAAAAATACAATGCATTATGAACTAATCAACAAAAATAGTGACTTCCGAAATTCCAAAAAAAACACACAGCTGATCCTATGATTTATAGGTTGGATTCTAAGACTCTTCTGTCTGTGTTAAAAAAAACTATTATGCTATCACAGATGATGAGGTCGGTTCGTCGGTTCCTAATTATAAAAATAGAAGGTTCAAAAATTATGTTGCCCCCGATCTAGCTATTAAAAAATATATATTTTTGGTTTCAAAATTTTCAGAATCTTAATAAAAATTGATTCAAAACAGATAACAATACTCTTTTCAAAATTGGCATTAGTGACTAGACGAGAATATTAAAATAATATTTTAATTAATATTAATTTTGTTTACAAAAATAATAAAAATACTAAATATAAATATAACTATTTTTTCTCAGTTTCGTTCTTGGATGAATCGCCATTTTCATTCAAAGTAATAACTTAAGGCTCTACGAGGACGTCCAAAACTTATCCCTGACCCCACCAATTTTTAATAAGTTCTTGTATGTGCGTTACTGATTTTTTCAATATTTCTCATCTATCTGGTCCAGCGTACATTACCGAATCATTTCTATTTCACCGCTGTTTAAACCATCTGCAACCCGTTTTTATACTGATGTTTCGCGTCTGCCCATGATACAAAGAAAACAAGATATGCTAAATCGCGGTCACAAATTTGTCCAGTTCGCGCATGACGTCACGCGGTTCGTAAAATTTAAATTTAACATATTGGGATATGGGATTTTTCGTGGTTTTCTGCATATTAAGTTAGATATGAACTTTAAACATGAACAAATGTTGACGATTTATCTATACTGGTACGTTTTATACAATAATTTTATACGAGAGAATATTTTACAGCTTCCTGAGGTAATCAAAAAGTAGCTATAGTGAACTAGATTTGCGGATTAAATATTAAATAACATGATTATATCAAAATAAACAGTTACATTTAAACATATGAGTAGAAATAAATAAAAATAGTTAAATACAGTAGGTTTTAAGAAAAAGAGGGTACTATTTTTCGCTTTTAAAAGGGTTTTATTTAACTTGACCAGTATATTTGTTTGTTTGTTTCAATCTTGTAACAGCTTTTTCAACCATTTTTATTATTTCCATTATTTTTAAATTTTGTACACACATTAAGCTTTTGTGACAATACATAATAAAAATTAATACATTATGATAATTTCACCCCATAAGGGGTTAAAGGGGCAGTTTTTGAATTTGGAGAAGGTGATAGGTAAAGAGAATTCATTTAGAATCTAGTTATGATAAGATAAAAAAGACTATAGAAAAAAACTACAAATTTAACCCCTAGGGGGTTAATTGGGGTGGTTTTTTGTATCTCGTGAACGGTAATTTGCTAAAATACCGTTCTTCACAACCGGGTAGGTAAGTATTTATGATGAATTCAAAAATAAAATGTATAGAAAAAAAATACAAATTAAGTCCTTATGTGATTGAAAAGGGTGTTTTTTTATTTCTCAAGAACATTAATAGATAAACATACCCTTCTGTTAGAATGGAATCAGAATCACTAATTACTTTTACCAAAGATAATAATAATATTATTATTTTTAGGTATTGCTTTTACATAAATTATTTTTTTACAACGGTGCGTAAAGTACTCACCTTACGCACTGTTCAAGACGTGTAACATTTTAAAACAGTGCGTAAAGTAATTGAAAAATTTTAATATTTTGACAAATGTCAGTTTTAAAAATATGTCAAATTTACTTTACACTAGTGTGTAAAGGAATTGAAAAATTTGGAAATTTTGCTACGATTTTTTTGGTTTTAGAAAAAAATTTGTATGCTACTAGTGTGTAAAATCTACCTTTTTTGACTCATGTGATTTTCACATTCGTCAAAAAATGTAACTTCACACACTTATCGCATAAAATAACTATTTTGATTGGGATAAAAAAAACACAGGTATAAAAATATTTATTTGCAACGTGAAAAAAATGATAAAACGATAAACAAAATATAATATGATGTTTTGTTTTATTTTATTAATAATGATGATTATTGATGACTCTATTGTATTAAATGCGATGCAAATAGAAAAAAAACTTTTTAAAAATATATTTTGATATCCATTTGTAAAAACGTTTTTACAAAAAATCTTTCAAAAACCTAATGTAATGAAAATATAAGGATCACTAAAATAATTACAAGTTTAATTATGCAAACAAAGGGGCTATTTTGATTTTTTACAAAAATACATGGAATATTAAAATAAGCCCTCAGGGCTCTTAGTCTGAGTCTGCATCACTGAACCATAACAATACTAACAAAATTTTACAATAATAAAAAAAACATTATTTAACAGTTTTTAACATTTTTCTTTTTTTTGAAAAATCTCTGTCTAACAATTCTTTATTTAAATTCCTCATGCGGAAAAACATTCGAGATCTAAAAAATATTTTTTTTTACATTTAGGCTACAATCCACATTAGAACTTCAATTAAATCTGATATATCCCTTACAAATATGCAGGTTATCAGCATTAACATTGTTAAAAATTGTCTCCAATTTTTCTATGTGCACTGCTCCTCAGATGGTTTTCCAAACCACCTGACAAATACCATGTTAAAGAATTGTCTAGAGTATTTGTGGAGGTAGACGCTGTTGGTTCTGACTTCTTTAGCTTGTGGCAGATAAACCCCGCTAAATTTTGTAAACCATCATAAGGTAACCTTCTTGGTTTAAACATCAGAAATTGGAGTGGTCTTCTGTAACTAGATGTCGAAAATGATCACTTAAAACATTTTCTGTTTCCAAATCGGGGGGTCGTCTGTCTGAGTATTACCTTAAATCAAAGAATTTGTGAATTTTCTCAAAGAAACGATTTTAGTATAAATTAAAATAAATAAAACTGAAAGTTTAGACCTAAGTCAGTGATGTGTTAAACAATAAAACGTTACTCCGGTATGCTTATTATTATATTTATTTATTATTGTTACGTATAGAAATAGGTTGTTTATGTCATTTTAACATGTTTCACATTTTTTTAATCTTTAAATTTTAATTTGTCTTATATTCTTGTTTTATTTTAATGTATTAATCTTTAATGTGTTTGAGACTTTGAGTTTTACTTATTTTAATTTTTGAGTATTACCTTCACTGAATAAGGCTCCTTCATTTCTTCCTAAAATATACGCTCTAAGGCGATATTTAAATTCAAGGGGGTTTGGATGGTCATGTAAACCTCCCTTGTCTAGTCAAAAAATTTTAGCACATCCTGATTCAAACGGTAGGTGAATGGCTTAATACCGATTTTCTTTAAGATCTTCATACAACATTTTTAAGGATGAATTGGTAATCAGAATTGAAAAGGTAATAATGTATTTTTACCTTTAACCCTGAAAACACACATTGCTCATTTTATCTAAAATGTTGGTTTGAAGTTCAAGTGATAGGCTACTAAATCTTTTTGAATCTTCTTCAGGCACTCTTACATTGAGAACGTCAAACCAGTCATTTACCTAAAAACAAAATACCATTAATCACAAAGTTGACGTTAGATCATACCAGTATTTACAAAAAGTTGTATACATCCTTTAAAAATGCACACTCCAGATTTTCATAACAAGCATTCCACATCTTGTAAGAGCTCTTGAAACGGTATGGGAAAATAGTTTTGTTGCCAGTTTCACTTTTTGCCTTTAACATTTATAGAATCCATCGAAATTTTGTAGCTATATTTTCACTGGAATTAGTGATGCCTATTAGTTTTCTATAATGGTTTTATTGATTTCTTTGCCATTTAAAATAAAACCCTGATCAACAAAGTGAACTTAATAATTTGATCAAATGTATTACAAACACCTTTTGTTTGGATATAAAAACAAGTTTGTGTTGTAGTAATTCCCAATTCTTTGTGCAAAACCACAATCCACCTAAGTCACTTACTACTGCAACTATGAAATTTCCTTTTCTATGAACTTAAGGATTTCAAAGCGCAACAAAATGCGAAAAGGCGTTCCAATTAAAGATAAAGCTATAATATTTATAATTATAGCTTCAACTTTTTTTCCATCTCAGTCTATATTTTATAAAACACACACTACTAAATCTTGTTTGACAATCAGAAAACCCAAAGTCTCAATTATACTTTTAAGTTTACTGACATTATAGAAAACATTATCTAAAACAGTTAACGACAAAATGGATTTTTCTCTGATTAAACAGACTGGACAATGGTAAAAAACAATTTTCGTTTTTTTATATTATGAGGATATGAAAATTAACCCTTTAAAGAGCAAGAACCAGTTGTAAATTTTTTTAAAATTAATTGATTTTACTTTATGTATATTATTGATCTTTCAATCAAGTCCACATTCATTATGGGCGTAGACATAAATACAATATTTATAAATTAAATTACCATGATGCTAATATAGTCGATTTTAATGAAAAAAAAATACAAAGCATTATGAACTAATCAACAAAAATAGTGACTTCCGAAATTCCAAAAAAAAACACACAGCTGATACTATGATTTATAGGTTGGATTCTAAGACTCTTCTGTCTGTGTTAAAAAAAACTATTATGCTATCACAGATGATGAGGTCGGTTCGTCGGTTCCATAAAAATAGAAGGTTCAAAAATTATGTTGCCCTCGATCTAGCTATTAAAAAATATATATTTTTGGTTTCAAAATTTTCAGAATCTTAATAAAAATTGATTCAAAACAGATAACAATACTCTTTGCAAAAATCAAAATTGGCATTAGTGACTAGACGAGAATATTAAAATAATATTTTAATTAATATTAATTTTATTAATATAAAATAATAATAAAAATACTAAATATAAATATAACTATTTTTTCTCATAGTTTCGTTCTTAGATGAATCGCCATTTTCATTAAAGTAATAACTGAAGGCTCATACGTAAATTCAAGGACGTCGGTTTCAAAACTTATCCCTGAATACCCCACCAATTTTTAATAAGTTCTTGTATCGCGCGTGCTTGTTACTGATTTTTTCCAAAGATATTTGGGAAACCGAAAAAACATTATCTCTCTGGTCCAGCGTACATTACCGAATCATTTCTATTTCACCGCTGTTTAAACCATCTGCAACCCATTTTTCATACTGATGTTTCGCGTCTGCCCATATCAACCCAGTTACATTGAACTGACAATGATATGGTGGCAGGCGCAAACTTTTGTGGCCATGTTGACGTAACATCTAATCCACCGCATCCGTCTTTTTGGCATTACCAGGCGGTCTGACTTCAGCATGTTCGGCGCAGGGTTTAAGTATTCTTTTTGAAGTCACTCAACAATCTCATTTTGTGTGAATTATTTAATCTACTAAACGAATTGTTGGAACAGTACAGGGTGTCCGGATCTGGTTGCAAAAGCAGGGTATCTCGCTTATTTTTAAAGATAGAAAATTTTCACAGCCTTCGTTTATGAGATACAGGGCGAAATAGAAAATTCTGCATTTTGGGACCCCCCTCGTATCTCGGTTATCCTTTAACTTAACGCAAAGGGAAAAATTGCTGCTTATGCAGTTTTTTACGCTGGATTCAGTGGCGTAGTCATATTTTCATTTGAGTTGTTATTTTTTAGATATGACCCAAAGTTGTGTTTTTTTAAATGGGACATCCTGTATATTTGTCCAGAAATTGATTTGTCCTTTTAAAAGCTTCTCAATAATATATAATAGTGTGGGTCTATTTTAATAAACAACAACAAAAATCCTAATTTTTATAATTATCAGCCCAAATTTTGCAGTAGGCCATGCAAAACAATGCTGCCTTTTATTTAAAGTCGTTAACAATATCTACATCCTAACAATAAATCAAAATAAATATGTAATTAAGTCTATTTATCAAAATATGTATTGATAATTTCGCACCAAAAAAGTACCACTTACCTAGATTTATGTAACACAAGAACAAAACAGTAATAAATTATTATGTAACAAGCCTTTCAGCAAAAATCAACTGTCGTATAAGAACTACAGTAACCAAGGAAATCAAAAGAACTGTTCAAACTGATTTCCATTTTGTTCTATGCATGCTTCGCACAATTTTCGTATTCGTTTTAGGAAATTAAGCAAAATAACGGGATGATTTTGTAAATAGCGAAAATTTTCTCTTATTGCAATCCTAAATTCTATTTTTCAGATATCCCCATAGAAAGAAATCTAAAATCGACAAATCTGGGGACCTAGGGGGCCATCTTATAGGTCCATTTGTTCCGATTCATTGATTGGTAAAATTATTGTCCAGAAATAATCTCGTCATTCCAGAATTGTATGCAGGAGCACCGTCCTTTAAATTTCGTTAATTTGCGCTAGAGGAACATTGTCAAGTAATTCAGGTATAGCTGCCTCTAAAATTTCTATATAACGATTGGCTATTAGATTTCCCTCAAATATATAAAATTTTATATGTGTTCCTAATATGAAGCAGTGCACATTTAGACCAAACTTGCCCTGCTGTCTTCTGGGAAATATTTGGTGTTGATTTTCCTGAGACCAGAATCTACCATTGTGCCTATTGAGTATACCAGAATTACTGAAATGTGCTTCGTCTGACCATATAACCTTCCTTACAAAATCTCTAACCATATCGCATCTTTCTCGAAACAAATTGCTGAAGACTACCCGAAGCTCTGCATCCCCTGGCTGTAAGTGCTGCACGAGTCTAAATTTGTATGTGTGGTATTTGTGCTTTTTTAGAATTTCTTGAACTCTAGTTTTTGGAATCCCTATGCTCTTTTCACTGGCCCTACAAGAGTTTGTAGGGTAAGCTTCTGCATTAGCCAAAACCGTAATTTCCTCAGCCTCCCGATTTTCTTTATTATATGTTTTCGTACGAGGTTTGATAAATGATCTGTGATTAAGTAAATTCTTTTTTATCCGATAAAAAGTGGATATATTAGATTGCCTCCTTTCTGGATGTCTAAATAAAAATTAAGCAATAGTATTTCAACATACCTAAAAATTAACTATTTACCTGTTAGAATACATCTCAGAAGTCGCTTCAACATTTTCATTACTTAATATAAAACAAGCTAACATATCGTACTTTTCATAATGTTCGAAAGTTTGGTTTTCTTCCATAATAATACAAATATATTTTTACACAATAAATAAATACAAAAAACTAGCGTTATATTTTATATAAGCCTACAAAATTGGGAAATGTCATTTGCTTCCAAGAAAACAAAAGAAAACGGCATGGTTTTGCATGGCCTACTGCAAAATTTGGGATGATAATTATAAAAATTAGGATTTTTGTTGTTGTTTATTAAAATAGACCCATACTATTATATATTTTTGAGAAGCTTTTAAAAGGACAAATCAATTTCTGGACAAATGTATAGGGTGTCCCATTTAAAAAAACACAACTTTGGGTCATATCTAAAAAGTAACAACTCAAATAAAAATATGACTACGCCACTGGATCCACCGTAAAAAACTGCATAAGCAGCAATTTTTCCCTTTGCGTTAAGTTAAAAGATAACCGAGATACGAGGGGGTCCCAAAATGCAAAATTTTCTATTTCGCCCTGTATCTCATAAACGAAGAAGGCTATGAAAATTTTGTTTACGGCTTCATGAGTTTCACAAAAAATTAGCTCAGGGTCGTAAAAACTGCAAGGTTCTATCTTTAAAAATAAGCGAGATACCCTGCTTTTGCAACCAAATCCGGACACCCTGTATGGTGGTTCCAAGCCAAAACCGAAAGATTTGTATACATTTAAAATTTCTCGATTTTATAGGCACATACGTAAATATCTAAATGTTTAAAATTTTGGTTTGGGTATTAATCGTTCTTCAATCCATTTTTCAAATAAATCGCTGTCTATATTGTCGTGATAGTCCAAGTTTTTTGAAGTTGATGAAAACATCAAACTTGCTCCTGGTATAACACACGTTGAACTCACTGCATTGAAAATAATAAAACTCTTCCCCTGACCTCAACCCTTTTTTCTTTTGACATTTATTGGTGCCATGATTTTGCTCCACTCCCTTTCGAATAAATCCATGTTTTATCCAAAAACACCTCATTTTTAATGTTCATTTTGGGTTTTCAATGTAGTTTTTTAAAAATTCTATATAAAAATGTAACTATGCTTAATGAACCTTTATCTATATTTGTCTGTTTTCTTTCGTGTACCGCACTTCTATATCTCTTTTGTGTTGCAAAAACGGCGAACTTTCGAATTTTAAAATGATTTAATTTTAATTTTTCTTGATCGATTTACCTATAAATATATTTTTTCTTGAGTTCTATCATTAACGGTTCCCGGGCTACTGCCTACGTCCACTATTATTGATTGTTAATAAAAAATGCCATTTTATGCATAAAAGACGTGTATCAAATTTCACAAAGTTATTTATCTATAATAGCATCTGAATTAGGATTTAAAAAAAAATGTGTTTTTAAAACCCTGTTTCTCCAAAGTTAAGACTTGTAAGTTCAAATCAAACTTTTTAACATTAGCACGCAATTAGGAAATGCCCTGTATAGTACTTCACAATGACGCCCCCTGTACAAAGTAATATGACAGACGGAGACAAACGGTCACTTTTGGCATAACCGAATAGCCCAAAGTCGAACTACATAAGTTAAAATTTTGATAAATCTTGTTCACTGGAATCAGTGCTGGCTCCCCTACTATAACTACATTGATGTGTTAATTTTGGAAAAATATGAGTTCTGTAGTTTTTCAAATATTAATTGCAATATTAGATATGTTTTGACACCCGGTATTGAACAGAAAATTAATTATTTTGAAGCAATTTATTGACAGCTAGTTTATGAACAATTTTACAAAATATATGAAAAAAAACTAAGCCACTTTTGAGGTCGACGGCCTTGATTCTAATGGTTCGATTCCTTCTAAATCGTTGTTTTCCTCTGAAAATGATGAGGTTTTGTCGTCACTACTTGAAGATCCCAGTGTGATAACTAAATCATCAATAACCATTTCAATTTTGCCATCTACTTCCCAGTATTTATCTTCAATAGAACGAACATGTTTAATATACGATTTCCAATTTTCAGCCGATATTGAGTCAATCGCTTCTGATGTTATTTTATTTAAATCTTTAATTGAAAGTTCACCGGTGTTGCGCTCTCGAATATATTTTTCTACTCCTGTCTATGCAAGTTCAATAGGGTTGTTGTGTCGCACATGTATGGAGGCAGCCTTAAAGGTGTATGACCGAGGTTACGTAAAAGACCGTCAATTTTATACTTTTTTTCTCTAGACTTGATATTGATATTTTCTCCATGTTGGATCACATACAAGATTGTTCGATTTAAGCCACGATATCATGTGAGCTTTTGTAGAGTATTTAGTTGACACTTTATCTTCTACGTGAGAATGATAAGACGCATTATCCATTAACACGACTGATTTGGGAGGAATGTTAGGTAGAAGTTTCTCGAGCAACCACTTTTCAAAATTATCTCTATTCATCTGTCCATGGTAGTCTCCAGTAGTTAGTCCCGAGCGAAAAACTAAAGCAGCACCTGGAACAAATCGGGCTTCTGAACCAGCATGAACTATAATAAAGCCACTACTACACCTGTAACACTTTCACTTTGCCAGCATTTGTTTACTGTCATATCATTATCTACCCAGGTTTCGTCTAGAAACACAATATTGTTCTTGCCTTTATTGCCTTACAGTTGATAGATATTTCACCCGCCAGTGAAAAATATTTGGTCTCTCAATGAGCAATTTTGGTTTATTTTGGCACTTGCGCCAAACAAAACCATTTGATCGTAAAAGCCGATACCCGTACGGAAAATCTATTATGTTCTTTACAGCGTGATGTAGGGGTTTGCAGGTCGAAACCTTCTTCAAGTTTATATAAAAATCCTCTATTGTTCATCAAATTACTTGAAAATCACCATCGTCATTTTTATCTTTGTATATGATAAACGGGGTCTTTTTTTACCAGGAGATTTTAAAGGTGAAGTAGAACATGAGCGATCGTTATGTTCTCTTTGAATTTTTCTTACACTACTTTCCGAAACACCAGTGTAAAATCCAGCGCGCTCTGTTCGATTTTGAATTGGAATAGTCAAAGTATTATTTTCAGTTTCTCTAGTAGAGGCCTCTATAACGTTCGCAATAACTTCACGTGCACCGCTTCGAATTGTTTTTCCTCTTTTGCTCGCCATCGTTACTTCGAAATAATAATTCAAATTCAACGCAACGCATTATATAGAAAAGAAAACAAATGCTCGAATTGTATAGGCGCCACTGGAAATAATTAGAGCCTTCTAGCGGCAAGTGCATGGAGACTCTAGGTACAGCCCAATTAGAAGTGGACTAGTGCGAAATTTACTAAATCCTCGATTAATTTTCCGTACCGCTTAGCTGGCGCACTTTATAGGTGAAGCGGCAAACTATTACAACAAATAAAATAACATAAAATTTATTTGCGTACACAGATTTTACTTTTTCGCTTGCTTAAGACTATGAGCCTTTATCTTAAGGACCGCCCGGTTTTCTTTCATGTTCCGCACTTTATCTGTACCACTATTTCCCACAAATTTTAATTTTTAAATACTTTTAAATAAAAAAGTTATTAAAAAAGAAAAATGTTCTCACCTCTTTTTGGCCCACCGGGGAGTAGAAAAAAAGGATAATTATCACCCAGAAGCCCATAAACTAAAGGCATGGGATGTAACTATTTGGGTGTTGTCATGACATGACAAGATGCTATGCCGATGTAACCTTTATATGTACAGGGTTTTTCCTTATGATTTGCCAGCACCTTAAAGCATCTATTTAAAAATATACAAAAAAAAGGTTTATGCGAAAGTTGTAAGAATTTCCTGAATATTTACACTACGGTAAATTAAAAAAGAAATGACGAACGTAAAATATAGAAATCACCATCAGCTTCGTTATTTTAAATAGAACAACCTGTATATTTTAAAATGTTTGGATTATTCTCATTATCCTCTTTTCAAAATTATATATTCGACGACAAAATTGCCTCTTATGAGAAATTCAGCATATAATATTAGGTCAATTTAAAATAATCGAAATCTATAAATTTATTTTCAACACCCTGTAGCAACTAATTCAAATTTCTTTACATATATATTTTTATCTCTATACAATACCTTCAGAAACAATGGCGCTAATATGAATCCGAGATAGCAACCGAAAATGGCGCCCTAATAAATTATTTTAAAAATCGACCAGACAAACACTATTTTTTAGACTAGTTTCAAAATTTGCACGAGCAATAAGTGTGAAATAGACATAAACTTTTAAAGTTGTGGTAGGAATTCAAGATCGCGAAATAAAACGGTGGCCAAATAAAGTGTTTCAAAAATCAACGTAAAAATTGTTCTTATTCAATTGATGACTGCAGAAAAATTAAAAGTTGCACAGGGATAAACTGGTGTGGCATAGGTAAAAACTGGTAAAATATTGGTAGAAATCCCATATGGTGGAACAAAACGGTGCTTAATACAAATGTTTGAAAATATATGACTATGGACCGAACTAAATTGGATCACATTTCACTATTTCTAGAAAAGTAAATATTCATAATAAAGGAAGTTCAGGGTAAAGGAAATTTATTGATTATTTTAAATACCTATACAGGGATAGGAATAAAACTAAAAATAATACTTTTAAGTCAACATCTTAGATCACCAAATACAAAAAATGCTTAAAATAAATTACACATCAGCTTCCTTGGACGCTGAGTAAGGTAGACTGGCATACAAGTTGTAATAATCTCTCCGCATTGCTGCTGGTTAGGACTCGTCGAAGACAACGAAAGTAAAGTGGTACAATTTGATGACATCGAGTACCAAATTATTGTATTGTCGAATACATACGCTTGCAAATTTTTTAATCGACACGATAATTAGAAGTAGGTTAAAATCGATTGGTACCATATGGTACTGATCTGACCAGCCCGATGGTACCATATTGTTGTACTGTCATCTAAATTACATACACCTGCAAAATTTCAAATAGATAAGACAATTAGAAGTAGGTTAAAATCGACTACGTTTACTTACTTATTGTAATGAACAATCTCTACTTATTCCATTTTTTTTAGGAATTAGTAGTAACTATAGTTATCTGCTTATTGAAAAAATGTTTTCTACGTTTTCTAATTGTCTAGTTTTAACATTTATCAATAGATGTCTCTAAATAAAATTTCTAGTTACCCACTTTTAGCACGGAAAACATGTTTACTCAAACAATATACTAATGCGGATAGCTCAAAATCGCTAAAACTGGAGTTACCCATTTTTAGTTATGAACCCGCGATATGTAGTCTAGTCAAACTGTCGATTAGAAGGGCAAAAATGGAAAATTTCACTAAACAGTTTTTTTTTGGAATCGCTACATTTTGGGGTACATTTTATAATGTTTTTTTTTTCAACTACCTTGTTGTATATGAGCAAATCGGCAATTATTTGCAGTGTTTCTGTATTTAAAAAAGATCACTTTATTAGTAAAAAAACTAACATTTTTGTTATTAAAAAATTCTTTGACCTACAAATCATTGGAGCATCTTTATTAAGGTATATTTTAGTGGATTCAACCACAAAGTTAGCCATTTTTGCCCATTTCAGTACATGAAAATTAGTCAAATTTATTACAAATATTTTTAGGGATTTAAAGAGTCTTTTTCCTAACTTGGGCCTGAAAAATAGTAATTTTAACCTCAATTTACGTAAAATTTTCTTACATGTAAAAAATTTTTATTTCTTTGGTATTTTATCTTAATTAGTTTAATAAGTTAGTCACAAAATTTGATGAGATTTTAAAAGTAAATTTTTAATTTTATATTTTTTAGTATACAATTGTTATTTGATGCAACTTTTGATCTATTTGGATTAATCTCTTAAGGTCAAAAAGTTCAAGTAAATGGAAGTAATTTTTGTTACTCTTAAAATTTTACAAAATTTTAATTCATTTTTTTACGACTATTTTCATGAAAGCTTACGTTATCATCTTCACCATCACTTAGACCTCGTAGATTTAACTTTTCACTTCATTTTGACCTACAGATAGTCAAAAGGTTACACTCTCTCCGTAGGAGTCAATACAAAAACAAAAAATTACCGAGTTTATGGTTTTCCCTTTTGCAAAAAACTGGGCATTATTTTTGGATGGTTCTCAGCCATATTTGTGACTGATTAAGGAGTTGTTATGACATTACTTAAGCGACACGAAGAGTGGTGTTTAACCTTGGATATCGAAGGATATGTAGAAATTAAAAAAAAAAAAACTACATTTAAAAAATAAAACATTTAATGGTTGGTTGGCAAAAAAACTACAGGCGATTCAATTTTCAGATTTAGATTTATTTGTAATTTGAAACGGTTCTATTAAACACAAAAGCTTATAATTTTTTATGCTTATTTACGAAAGCGTAGAAGTGCCACAATTTTTTTATTTTTATTTTTGTAACAAATTCCGACTTCTAACTCGGAATTCGGGCTTCTATCTCAGAATTCTGACTTGTAACCCGTCAACAAGTCGGAATTCCGAGATAGAAGTCGGAATTCCGCAATAGAAGTTGGAATTCCGAGATAGAAGTCGGAATTCGGAGATAGAAGTCGGAATTCCGAGTTACAAGTCAGAATTCCGAGATAGAAGTCGGAATTCCGAGATAGAAGTCGGAATTTCGAGATAGAAGTCGAAATTCCGAGATAGAAGTCGGAATTCCGAGTTACAAGTCAGAATTCCGAGATAGAAGTCGGAATTCCGCAATAGAAGTTGGAATTCCGAGATAGAAGTCGGAATTCGGAGATAGAAGTCGGAATTCCGAGTTACAAATCAGAATTCCGAGATAGAAGTCGGAATTCCGAGATAGAAGTCAGAATTCCGAGATAGAAGTCGAAATTCCGAGATAGAAGTCGGAATTCCGAGATAGAAGTCGAAATTCCGAGATAGAAGTCGGAATTCCGAGTTACAAGTCAGAATTCCGAGATAGAAGTCGGAATTCCGAGATAGAAGTCGAAATTCCGAGATAGAAGTCGGAATGCCGAGTTAGAAGAAAATAAAAAAATTGTGGCCCTTCTACGCTTTCGTACTTATTAATGGTCACTAGAAGTATATTTTCACAGGTTTTCTCAAAAGCTAAAAACATAATATGGCTTCAGGTGGATGTGGGGAAGCGAACATTTCCGGTTGATTGATTCCACTTCGTGAGGGGAACTATTCGTTATGCAACTCCTGATGTAGGTTAAGAATAGTAAAGAGGACTTTTTCAAACCGTATTAATATTTTTAATTATGGTTGAATGAATATAAACCATTTGCCTATACAAATAGTTCAAAATCAAATACGTTAAACTAGAGTTATAATGTAAAAGTAAATCAGTGAAGCATATAACATGGCTTTTATGTTTAAAGCTTTAAAAACAAAAGTCTAAAGCTAAAGTTCCGAAAATTGCATCTTTCATTGTCCCGTGCAGAGAGTCATTAGGGAACAGCAGAACAAAGGACAGGGGATTCACCGAGCAAAGCCTGGATTATGGCGACGTTAAGAATCGCATTGAGCAAGATTAAGAGCACTCCAAGTTCTTTAAACGCACTCTGCGGGAAGGCTTTAATTTAATATTCAGTTGATAATTAGAAATTATGTGTCTAGGGAACTTACATTTAAGAAAATAATAACAGTTCAAGGATGCCTGGAATTTCTTATTAAATTTCACAGCAATTGTAGAAGGAGTTAAAACACTTTAAGAGGTTTTAAGAACATTTTTCTGGAAATAAATGAAAATTACAAAGTTTAAAGTAAATTATCAAAGTTTTTCTTGTGTGCCCGTAAATTTAAAAAATCGATAAATTTCCTTTACCCGGAACTTCCCTCGTTATGAACGTTTTTCTATCTATGCCACACGATTTGTGGGCATAATTTAAAATAATTTCAATAAGTAGCTTTTACATTGAATCACACTACCATTTTGTACGTGGTATCAATTTGTGTTCATTTAAAAAAAAATGGTGGCCGTCATTTTGTTCGGCTATCCTGAATTCACACAACTTTAGCAGTTTATCTTTATTTAACACTTACTGCACTGCTTACACGTCTAATAAGCAGTTTTCTCGGACAGATTTTTATAATATTTTATTAGGCCGCTATTTTGTTTTGCTATTCTATAATAAATTGGGTAATTTGCTTTTTAATAATAATTTTTTTAACGTTGTACTAGTCCGCCATCTTGTTCCAGCATGTTGGATTTTTGCCAGGTCATTCCAATATGACCCTTAATTTTTGACCAACATTTCAAGTCAATCTGGTAAGCAGTCTTTAAGCTAATTCGAACTGAGAGACAGACCGACAGACGGACCGACGGAATTATTAAAACATATTTTTTGACATCTAGGGACGCTAAAATGTGGAGATATGTAAAGCCTGAGAGGATGAATTTTTGTACGAATACAGACATTTTATTAGGCCGCCATTTTGTTCCGCTTGTATTATAGTCAAAAGCAGTTTTATTGTGCGGGTCGTACGATTTATCAACAACAAACTTTTTAATATCCTCCACAATAAAAGCCGGAAGATGAATTAGATAGACCTATGAATTTTCATATGAAACAAGATAATAAACATATAAATACCAGCAGTTGCAAAAATCTTTGAGCGATGTCACTTCAAAGTCAGATCGACAAGTCAGTAAGTAACAAAATGAGTAATAGAAAACAATTTTCGGGTTTTTCGCATCCACAAGCGAAAAAAATGGTATTAAATCTAATAAAATAATTCGAAAATGAAAATTCACCGGCCAATATCCAGGAGACAGTAGCAAAAGCTCTGAGAATCGGTATAAGGACTGTGCAGAAACTTGTGCATGAAAAAAGCTTAATTTACTACCGAAGAAAATTAAGAAATGTACTCGAAAAAAACCAAAGACAGAAGACTTAAGTGACAATGTAAAAATGGATGTTTCGGGTCCGGTAAACTATCCTGACAGACGATTTTTGCATATTTTATTCTTTTTCCAGAAAGTACCCATTTGTAATATTACATTTCAAAAATAAAAATCGCGGGATATGCAAGAGTTTTCCTAAAAAAAATTAATTAAAAGTCACACTCGGTCACAATTTGACAGCCTTAAAACGAAAAATTTAGCAATGTTGCCTGATTTTAGATTTACCAATTTGTTAGAGGAAATGAAATGACCAATTGAAAATTATTTGAACAGAATTGTAATTATTTATTGTTATTATTATAGTTTTAACGAACACAGATCCACCTAACAATATAGTTTTTGTTACAGAAACATCCCGCTTTCAATATAAACTCGGAATTCTGTTGGCGCACTCCCGCGCTCTTTTTTTACAGAAAACCTAACTAATCCTAACCTAACCTAATCCGCGTTTTTATTAATTATAAGTTTTGTTATAAAAAAAATTAGTAGCATAACTTATAGGTATTTCTTTAATTATGAATATGGCAACGTCGCAAATCAAATTAAAAACAAGCATGGCGATGGGAACAGTCGGAAAGATGTTTGAAATCAAAATTACCTTTGATTTGTATAATAATTACATCTTAAAGTAAATTTTGAGTGATGATGAGAGTTTTCCACACATTTTGTCAATTTTGACTGCTAGAATGGTAGATAAAAACAAAAAGAAACAAAAATAAACGATATTTAAGAGTGTCAACATAGTTTACCGAAACCGGATGTTTCTAATGCAATTTACGATTTATACACATCAAAAACTAATATAACCTTCAAGTTTTAAAAGAAGCTTTAAAAAAATCGAGGCATATTGGAAATTGGGGTTCGGCAAACTATGTTGACACTCTTAAATTTCGTTTATTTTTGTTTCTTTTTTTTATCTACCATTCTAGCAGTCCGTATTGAGAAAATGTGTGGAAAACTCTCATCAGCACTCAAAATTTTATAATTATTATACAAATCAAAAGGTAATTTTGATTTCAAACATCTTTCCGACTGTTCCCATCGTCATGCTCGTTTTTAATTTGATGTGCGACGTTGCCATATTCATAATTAAAGAAATACCTATAAGTTATGATACACGTAAAACTAATTTTTTTTATAACAAAACTTATAATTAATAAAAATGCGGATTAGGTTAGGTTAGGATTAGTTAAGTTTTCTGTAAAGAAAGCGCGCCAACCGAATTCTGAGTCTATATTGAAAGCGGGATGTTTCTGTAACAAAAACTATATTGTTAGGTGAATATGTCCCGCTAACGTTAGGTTAGCCCAGGTTCGTCAATAAAACCGTTATTAAAACTATAATAATAACAATAAATAATTACAATTCTGTTGTCCAAATAATTTTCAATTGGTCATTTCATTTCCTCTAACAAATAAGTAAATCTAAAATCTGGCAATATTGCTAAATTTTTCGTTTTAAGGCTGTCAAATTGTGACCGAGTGTAACTATTATATATTTTTTTTAGGAAAACTCTTGCATATTCCGCAATTTTTACTTTTGAAATGTAATATTACAAATGGGTACTTCTGGAAAGAAAAAACAAAATATGCAAAAATCGTCTGTGAGGATAGCTTACCGGACCCGGAAATTGGACTAAAATCGTTGTCAAAATTAATAAAAATGTTGGGTTTTCGATATAAAAAGGACTGTAATCGAAGATTTTTATGCGAGTTGCCACATATAGCAAGTCAGCGTATCCAGTTTTTAAATAAATACACGGAAAATGTTAATTCAAAATTAAAAAAAAAAATGGTATTTTTAGAAGAGTTTAGAGTTTAGAGAGAAGAATGGAAGTGGTTCGAAATCTTGGCAGGACGAGTCTGTAAAAAGTGTCAAGAGAAAAAAGGGATGTGGGACGGGAAAACGGTTCATCTTTTGCATACAGGTTCTTCAACAGGACTTCTCCCAGGTTCATGTTTCTCACTTTCATTAAGTGGCTCTATAAACAGAACAAATCCTGATTGTTCCACTGATTCGAACCGCCTTCCGACTTTATTGAGGCGCTTGCCATTTTGTGTATTTTTGTTTTTGCCAACCAAAAAATTTTAACCTAATACATATTTAGCGAATTTTCTTATTTAGTCCCTCGGCATTTAATATATAAAATAATATTAAGTGGCTATCTTAATAATATTGCGTAATATAATAGAAAAAACTATTTTCTTTCTCCCTATACATTTGTAAATAGCCCATCGAGATTTAATAGCTCGATAAAAGAATCGCACAACATAAATTCACAGTATTCACTGTGTTTTCTGATTTGATTCATAATATTGACGACCTTTGGACCCACACGATAAGACCGCATTCGACTATAATACCATAATTTTACTAGTTCATCTCTATACTACAACTAATTATGTGACACAATTTGAAATCCGTCCATTAATTAGTTTTTTCAGGTTGAATTTTTAAATAATTTATTAAGTAGCCATTTTGTTCCGCGAGCTTGGATTATTACTTGAGTTTTGTGCAAAATTTGTGATAAATTTAATACATAGTTTTTTAGTAATAATTCTTTTAAGATTTCACTAGGCCACCGTTTTGTTTTGCCATACATATTGGATTGTTGGAAATGTTACCAGACATCCCCACATGACCATGAGTCAATCGGGTAAGTATAGTTTTTAGCTATGCCGTGAACGGACAAATCAACAGACATTCAGACCGACGGAATTAAGAAAACATGTTTTTCATCATTTAGGGACCCTGAAACGTGAAGATCTGAAAAATCTCGGAAGGTGATTTTTTTTACCAAGATTACAATTCTTTTATCAGAGGAAGTAAAAATATAAAAGGTTTAGAAAAAATCAAAACATGATTTTTACGTTTTGGAATAATTTAATAACGGGTTAAAGCCAGCCAGTGGCCGAGAGCGTAAAGCTTTGGGTTTACACCAGAGTTGGTCTGGGTGCCTGGGTTCGAATCCTAGGTGGGTGCACGACTTTTCAAGTCTGCAGCCAATATTAGTGGTTAAAAATCCAACAGGGAAGAGTGTAAAATGAATTTCACTTTCCACGCTGCCATTCACGCCGGTAACCAGGCCGGGGAACAGATTCACACTCCCCGCCATCACATACCCTCTCAGGTGGAGGGGATGGCCGAGGTTCGGACTCCTCGATAAACCGTAGGGCCCGTCTGACTGACATTCCCTAGACGTAAAAATTCCTTTCCCCATCTTAGAAGGGCGATTCTGGTCCCCTTTCCTTTCCGCGCGCCCTTCACCGGGCAGTTAAGGCTTGATCAGCACACAGGGGTAGCCATGGCGGCGCCCTTCATTATATGTTGTCTAAATAAAAAAGTGCATCCCGCGGGGTTAGAGAAAAGGGTCTTTTAGGCCTAGTCTCTGGGCTTGTCCCCCCCCATCTACTGCTACTACCTACTAAAAGGGGGGTTATAAAATTTCCAACAAACAACTCAAATCGTCACGCATTGAAAATCCTAGTTCTCGGGACAAAATTGTAACAGTGTCAATTGAACAAGATTTTGTACGTTTATTTTTAAAAAAAAAATTTGATCCTCTTGTTGTTATATTTAAGTGGTGTATTATTTGGGGTTAGGATTCATTTTAGATTTATTCTTAGATTACCATAGATCTGTAAGACCGCTTTTCCCCATTTAACCCTAATAATATACCACTCTAACATAACAACAAGAACATCGTTAATTAAAACAATTTAGAAATTTAATATCCGCGAACCAACGGAGTAGGTAAAGATTGATAATACGGGTATCATGCAAGATATAAAATGTATGTGTCCTGAGGATGCAACAATAAAATTGCGAAACGTGGACAATTTAAACATAAACATTGTTTTTTTACTGGATCCTAACCCCAAATAACACACCACTCTAAAAAATATTTTTTGACATTGTTCCGCCATATTAGATTTTTACCAAAATATTAGGCCATCCCCATATGACCCTTAATTTTTGGTCAAAATTTGAAGTCATTCAGGTATGTAGTATTTAAGCTATGTCGCGAACTGACACGCAGACCGACACACGGAATTGATAAAACATATTTTTTGGCGTCTAGTGACGCTAAAACGTCATGTAAATCCTGAGAGGGTGATTTACTTCACGATTACAAAAATTTTATTTGGCCGCAATTTTGTTCCGCCATCTTGAATTAGCAAAGTGTATCTAAAGTAAATTGAGACAGCGGAAAATTTGGGGTACGCTCAATTTACTACACCACGTACATCTAGTAAATTTATTTTTATTGAGTTAACCGGTTTACAAAAGCAAGTTTAAATTTCTATCACGCCGCCCATGCCTCACAAAGAAATCGCCGACTGTTGACGGATATTTAGTTTTTATGTTGTCTCAATACTCTCAATTGACTTTAGATACGCTATAACCGAGTTTTACTGGTTGAGCCCTCTGCCAGAATTAGTTATGGCACAAAATTTGAAATCAATCCATTAAGTAGTTTTTTCAGGTTGAAGTTTTAAATCTTATTATCCCGCCATTTTGTTCCGCCATCTTGGATTCGTACCAAAATTTTAGCCGTTGTTTCCAACATGATACTTGATATTTATGCAACATTTGAAATAAAATGGATAAGCAGTTTTTTCTACATTTCACTAGGCCGCCATTTTGTTTCGCCATATTAGCTTTTTACCAAAATGTTACCAGGTCATCCCCATATGAACCTTAATTTTTGACCAAAATTTAAAGTCAGTCAGAAAAGTAACTTTTTAGCTACGCCGCGAACAGACAGACAGACCGACGGAATTGAGAAAACATGTTTTTCGTTACCTAGGGACTCTGAAACGTGAAGATCTGAAAAAATCTCGGACAGTGATTTTTTTACGATTACAATACTTCCCTTTTACGAGGGAAGTAAAAAAATGAATTTAAACACACCAGAAAATACCATAATATATGTATATATATATGGGTGTCCGGGAAAATGTGGGAGATCTCTCGGACTCAGATAGAACATTAAAAAATAAGATGACAAGTTCCCATAAATTTTTTTCATAGCGGCCCTCCCTACGGAGATACGGCCCCCTAAAGGACCCCACTGGAAATCGGTTTTTCTAGAATAACTTTTAAACGACTCAATATAATTTAACGAAAATTTAATATGATAAACAGTAGTAAGGACCTCTGAAAATGCTTCCCTTAAAACATAATTAGCTTGTTTAGTTTACCAGGGACGGACTAGATTGTACATTTTAACGCTCAAATTTTTAACACCCTGTATGATAAGGAGTTAAAAAAAAATAAATTTGGATACCTTGAACATTAAGCTAAAGAAAAGGTGCTCTTGTTCATTGTCGATAAAATGAACCGTTTTCGAGAAAAAAAAATAATAAAAGAATACAACTTTGGGAGTATTAAATATGTTTTGATCCTGAACAACCTAATACGCTAAATAGAAAAAAGTCAATTAAAAACTTCATAAGTGGGTTCAACATGTGCTCCGTGATTTGTGATGCACTCGCGGGCACGACGAATAGAGGACTGCTGTACTCGCCACAACAACCCAGCATTGTTCCTTATCATATCGCAATGAAACGTGATTCTCTGTAAAAGTTCCTCCCTAGTAGCAACCGGAGAGGAATACACCAAGGTTTTGAGATGACCCCACAGGTAGAAATCCATTGGCGTTAGGTCGGGAGACCGTGGAGGCCAGGCAATGGGACCTCTTCTGCCTATCCAACGGTTTCCATAGACGTTATTTAGGTGGTCCCGTACAGCAACGCTAAAATGGGGTGGGGCTCCATCATGCATAAAATGCATCCTTTGGCGGGTTTCAAGTGGCAAATGATCTATTGAATCTAGAAAAGCGTTCTGAAGGAACTCTAAATAAAGTTCACCATTCAATCGTGCCGGTAATACGCATGGTCCAATGAAAAAATTGCCGATTATTCCTGCCCAAACATTAATGGATTGAAACTGATGTTGATGATGATGAACGACAGTGGCATGAGGGTTTTCATCAGCCCATACATGCGAGTTATGTAAATTTACAATACCATCTTTGGTAAATCCTGCTTCATCGGTAAAAAGAATAATGCTAATGAAGTTTGGGTTTGTTCGTTGTTGATCTAACAACCAGTTTGCGAACTGGATTCTTCGAGGAAAATCTTCAGGAAGTAGTTGATGCACTTTTTGCAGATGATAAGGGTATAACAACTGTTCTTTAAGTACTTCAGCAACTGTACTTTTTGACACATGAAGCTGCGCGGCTAATATTCGAGTGCTTGTTGAGGGAGTATCAGCTACAGTATCCAAAATATCTTCCTCCAATTGCACCGTACGTACTGTTCTCCTCACACCAGCATCAGTACTCCTTTTCCCAAAACTTCCTAAAAATAATTAATGAACGTCAATAATGTTACCTTATTAATTGAGAATTGCCCACCAGTTTCTCTTAGACGTTGGTCAATTCGCTGAAATGTTTTCTCATTTGGAATATTGCGATTAGGATATCTTTCTCCATACAACCTTCTTGCTTCATAAGCATTGCAAGATGCAAGTCCGTACATAAGATGCATATCTGCATACTCACTAAATGTGTATCCCATTATCGAATTAAATTTACCAAGGTATTCAAAATTTAATAAATTAATATCGAAGTAGGTACAAAAAGATCAACGTGTCAAGAAGATTTCAAATGCACACGTCAATGCGAGATTATTTATTTCGTACCATAGTAACGTTTGTAAAAAAGTGCATTCTTTAATACTGATAAATAAACAATAATAAAACATTAATACTTTTATTATTTTTTTTCTCGAAAACGGTTCATTTTATCGACAATGAACAAGAGTACCTTTTCTTTAGCTTAATGTTCAAGGTATCCAAATTTATTTCTTTTAACTCCTTATCATACAGGGTGTTAAAAATTTGAGCGTTAAAATGTACAATCTAGTCCGTCCCTGGTAAACTAAACAAGCTAATTATGTTTTAAGGGAGTATTTTGAGAGGTCCTTACTACTGTCTATCATATTAAATTTTCGTTAAATTATATTGAGTCGTTTAAAAGTTATTCTAGAAAAACCGATTTCCAGTGGGGTTCTTTAGGGGGCCGTATCTCCCTAGGGAGGGCCGCTAGGAAAAAAATTTATGGGAACTTGTCATCTTATTTTTTAATGTTCTATCTGAGTCCGAGAGATCTCCCACATTTTCCCGGACACCCTGTATATATATATATATATATATATATATATATATATATATATATATATATATATATATATATATATATATAAGGGACGTGCGGTGAAATTTTAAGAAAGGGAAGCAATTTTTAGAAACTTACCTATGTGTAATGTAATTCGATTCTTCGATCATTTTTTGCAAATTCGTCAATGACGTCATCATAAAAACGTCGATGCCGAGATATTTTGGAGAAGTTTATTTTCAATGGACAACAGCGATGAATGCGAAAGTCTCTCCTGCCCAGTTGAATTTCTCACGAAATTTTTTATATGTTTAAGTGTTGAAAAATTGCGTTCAACTGATGAACTTGTGGCAGGTATTGCCAATACTAATTCACACAATTTCTACACTTCGATCTAGGCATCTTCCAGCACCTTGTCTTTTAAAAATTGCATTAGTTGCTTTGCGTTACTTTTTGCGCTAATGTCATCAGTTTCGTTTAGTTCTTTTAGTTCAGATCGCAGTAACACTCGGTCGAAGAATTGACCATAATGAAGAAGAAGAGATGTAAACGCATCTTATGGAAAAGTTTTTCTTTTAAATGCATCAAAATTGCAGAGCTCGAGGAATTTAAAATCATTTAAACCGTTAAATCTATAATTTATTTGTTGCTGAATTTGATCGATTATTTCATAAAAGAGGCGTCTGTATGATGTTTGAACATCTCCGACCTTGTCTGTTCGAAGACGCTTAGCTTGTGGCTCTACATTTAACGTCATCGTTTTCTCCCAAAGTAGGTCAGAGTCATCTCTTTTTTGGCTTAACATGGACTTAAAATCATCCACTTTTTTTAGGCAAAAAGCAATATCATTTGTTTTAGTTTGTAATTGTAATATTAAAAACATAGTCCGAGAATGGAAATATTTCTGAAGATATGTTCAACAAATAATTAAAATTAAAATCTTGTTTCAAACAGTTCAAAAACCCCCTCGAACTATTTATTGCTTCTGAGTTCCACGTTTCATTATATTCTATTATATTCTCAAATAGTTCAATCAGTGATTCACGATTTTCAGATACTGTTAACACAAGTCTTCCATTATAGTCCCACTTAATAGGAGCTACTTTGGGCAATCGTTTGTGGACAATGGAGTCCAAAGCTAAAAATACAAAAAATACTTTACACTCTTTAATGTGATTGATGGAGTGGGATAAAACTAAATTTAATTTATGAGCAAAACAATGGACAAACACAGCACTTGGTAAAGTTTCTCGAACTTTAGCTTCATCATAGTTTTGAGCAACTAATTTTTTCTCTCCATTAATTTCTTTGGTAACGTTATAAACTACGGTATATAATGCATCTGCTGTACGATTTTCGGACACATTCTTAAAACCTAAAAATCGCTCTTGAATACTTCCGTCTGTTTTAACGTAGCGTATTACTATAGATAATTGGCTAAAATTACTGATATCAGTTGTTTCGTTCAGAACAATAGCAATGAACCGTGCCTCGCCAATCTCCTGCTTAATTCTTTTTAGAATAATGGTTGAAACAGCGGAAATTAAATCCTTCTGGATTTGAATCGACGTTCCGCGAAAAACGCTAGACTGCTCTAAATGATTTTTTAAGCAATCATCATATTTAGCCATTAAACTAAGTAAATCTTGAAAATATCCTCTATTTGAAGAAACCTTTGTTTCGTCATGACCTCTAAATCCCAATTCGTGCTGTCCGAGAAAACAAACAACATCGGTAAGTCTTCTTAATATTTGCCTATTTTTATCGACTAGTTCATTGTGTTGGCGGTGACTAATTTCCAACTGTTTATTAAGGGCGCGGCGTGTTCAATTCTGGTTTTGCCGAAGACGTTTTCTTTTATAACGACCTGCAAATGCGCTTTGGACATGTGTCTTTTTACAGCTTTATGGAAATTGTTTAAATCGGAAAAACCAGTTTTATTCCAGAGACCTTTTTCATTTTCAAAAAGTACACATGGCCAACGAAATAATTTACTTATATTTCCACACCCTGTTAGCCATTTAAATTGTTCGTATTGTTTTTCCGGATAAAAATGTCTAATACAGTTTTTCATTTTTGTGGTTACATTTTTCATAGGCGGTTTTGCCCTTCCTTTGGAAATTATTTGAAGCTTATCAGCGAAGTTTAATGTTGAAAATCCCTTTATTATTAAGACACACACCACACATTCACACACACTCTTCTTACTAAATTGTATATTGCATATCCAAGTCCGTATTATTATCTTCCATATCGCACCATGCACGACGCGACGTACGTATCACTCAACACACGGATAGCCGTTTAAACAAAGAACCTACTCCAACGATTGCTTCCGCCCCCACTTAAAGCACGCGACTGAAATTCAAAAATTGCAAACAGCTGGTGGAAAGTTCAATAACCTCTAGCTCGATTCACAGGAAATCAGGAATACAGGACTTAGCTGCAGAGAAGCTAGCGGCCCGCATATGTGGCTCGGTCGGAGTCAAGGCCGCATTTATTATGGGCTTGATAAGTAAGATAATATTTTAGTATTTTTATTATAAACTAAATTAATGGTTTCCTATTTCAAAAATTACATTTTAGAAGATCTTTATATATATATATATATATATATATATATATATATATATATATATATATATATATATGTGTTTTTATTCCGGGTGTACATCCGTTCACTACTGTCGTTCTGAAAAGAACAGTTTTGCTGACGTTTCGCCAAAATCACATTTGGCATTTTCGAAGCTTTCTTTCTCGCGTCCGAATATATATATATATATATATATATATATATACAGTATATATATATATATATATATATATATATATATATATATATATATATATATATATATATATATATATATATATATATATATATATATATATATATATATTTGCAGTTGTTGTTAGTGAATATAAGTACTGTGTTATTTTCTTCCAAATCAAACAATAAAGAGCCTGATTTTTTTTGCACCAAATGTTAGGATGATATATACTCTATGGTAATTAACATTCTGTGTATTATTTAACTGTAATTAATTTAAAAAATAAAGTTTTGTAATATATTGTATGTTTATTCCCATTTAACCCAATAATATAGAGAGAGGGACGGAGATACCCAAAGACTACGGGTTGCATACAAATGTTTTTGCCTCACTTTTATAAAACGACGGGTCCTCTCTAGTTACGTAGTGTAAAGCTCAATGGTTTAGTAGTGTTTTAGTGCCTTAATATAAGTACATTTGAGGAGTCTATTATCTGATGAAAATATTGTAAGTTATTATACCAATTTTCAACCGACAAAAGATTCCAATTTATTGGAGTTAAGATTTTCATGATAAATATAAAATTTAGTCACAGAATAATGGGGTGGGAGTGAATTAGAATTTAAGATCGGTTATGTCGGTCAAGCTATTAAAACTTCTGTAATTGGCCCTCTTTCTTCAACATATCAAAATTAAAAATCTACTTTTAAAATTGAGTCCATTCAACGGATCACTTACATATTATAATTAATGCGACATAAGCAAGTTACAGGAAATTCATTGTTTGTTTCCTGTGACGATTCTTATTATTCATGGTGTAAAATCGAATGGAAACATTTAAATATTTATTGACCGACGACATAAAAAAATTAAATCTGATGAATGGCTTTGCTTAGAAAGGCGTTGTATTGGCCATTGCCCCCAACTATTTCAGCTGGATGTGCAGTTATGTTGTAATATATTTACAGAGTGTCAACATGTTTAGAATATAATTTTTCTGTAAACAAATGATCTAAGAAGCTTAGTTTTATCAAAAATTGTTTAGACTGATAAGGGATAAAAATATAATTTGCCAAATATCTTCTGAACAAAAAATAATAAAAAAGTTAGAAAATCGAATGAATGTGTTTAACTAGACTGGCCGCCGTGCTAGCCAGAGCAATGCTCAGTAGACTTTTCAAGAGAATAGATTTCCCTACTGGTTGTAATCTCCTTTTCTGACAAAAACAGCACACACAGCTCCGTTTTCTTAAAGTTTTCTGAGAGAACGTGGTCTCTAAACTATTTTGGTATTAATCATTATTCTTAAAGCCCACTGTATTCTCTTATTCGAACTGTCGTACAAAATTTAAAAACTATTCTTTTATAAAGTGAACTAAAAAGTAAAAAATACAATTTTGAATTTATATATATATATATATATATATATATATATATATATATATATATATATATAAAGAAATGTCAATACTTCAAGTACATATTCAGGACCAAAAAATTAACAATTTTGATACAGGATGTTAAAGTTTTTATATATATATTTTTTAAATAAAATCTATGATAATGTAAATAATGGAGTGAAAATTGACATCCGGGGGTTTTTTGGTATGACAAATTCGAATCTAATATTAGTATTGCTCTTACTTGTAAGGGGCGCCACCTACATGTCTTTCTACTCCTTCGAACAATCACAACTTTTTGGTACAGTCTTGTATTACATTTTTGAGTAAAACAAATTATTCCCTTGCCATTTCTACGTCAAAAAGGTATACCTGTTAAAAGTGGATACGAGCAACCGTTTTCGAGATATTTGGATTTAAAACAATTTCGGCGCATGTAATTTTTTATCGCAAAATTTTTTTTGTCCAAATTTAAACGCATCTTGGCACAAAAGCTTTGAAATGAAAGACTAACACATTTTTTTGAGGTGTGTATTCAGTGCCTCAGACATAAACTAAACAAAAGGTATTTAATTTAGTAAACTGTAGTGTGCAGGGGCTCCATCATGCTGTAAATAAATGTTTTGTCTTACATTTATACATCTTTTAATAGATTTCGCAAGTGATTTTCAAGAAAGTTTAAATATTTTTCTCCTGTAAGACTACCGTCTATTATAAATGGACCAATTAAATGACCATTTAACATTCCACACCACACATTAATGCTAAATTTATGTTGGAAATTATGTTCTACTGTAGCGTGAGGATTTTCATAGGAACACCGGTGTTCATTGTGAAGATTATTTATACCATCACGCGTGAACTGTGCTTCATCAGTGAATTGCATTCTCAACTCAAACTCACCCTCCTGCAAATGTTGAACCCGTTGTAAATGAAATGGGTATAAACAATTAATGTGAAGATTTCTCCAAGAAGACGATTGTGTGATTTGATAAGTATTTACAATACGCCTAGTGCTTATGCTTGGATCATTTTCGGCGGCATTGAGTATAGCCTATTCTACTTCAACGTTGGGTCCCGATTCCCTTTCAGATACAATTTTCGCACTTGGAAACATCCCAGATTCTCCAGCAGTAGTGAAAACTTGCTGAAAAACTCTTCTATCTGACACCCTTCTATCTGGAAAACGACGCTGGTACTCCGCGACTGCTTGAATTGCGACTCCATTGCAGAAGCCATAGACGAATATCATATATGCATATTCACGATGCGAAAATATCACAGGCATAATGACGTATTTAGATCTAAAGTTTCTTAAATGATTATTGTCAGATAATAAAAGTTATGAACAGAAATTGACAAAATTAGATCTTATTATTAATTGACATTACTATTGCTAAGTAACAGGAAAAACGATGAGAACACCAACCAGCAGTTGTTCTGTCAGGCAAGGCACACTTCTATTTTTTTACAATACATGCATACTTTATGTGAATTTGATAAAAAAATCACATGCGCCGAAACTGTTTTAAATCCAAATATCTCGAAAACGGTTGCTCGTATCCACTTTTAACAGGTATACCTTTTTGACGTAGAAATGGCAAGGGAATAATTTGTTTTGCTCAAAAATGTAATACAAGACTGTATCAAAAAGTTGTGATTGTTCGAAAAAGTAGAAAGACATGTAGGTGGCGCCCCCTACAAGTAAGAGCAATACTAATATTAGATTCGAATTTGTCATACCAAAAAATCCCCATATATCAATTTTCACTCCATTATTTACATTATCATAGATTTTATTTAAAAAATAGTAAAATTAAATAAAAACTTATGTTTATTTTTTGGTCCTGAATATATACCTGAAGTATTGACATTTCCTCATGAATCACTTCTATATATATATATATATATATATATATATATATATATATATTTGGTATATATGAATATATATTGAATTTTTACCAAAATATTACCAAGTCATATATCATTTTTGACCAAAATTTGAAGTCAATCGGGTAAGTAAGTGGTTTCATAGCTATGCCCCAAAGAGACAGACCGACCGATAGACAGACAGACCGACGTAATCGAGAAATCATGTTTTTCGTCATCTAGAACGTAAAGATATGAAAAAATCTCAGAAGGTGATTTTTTCACTATTACAGTACTTCTAATTTGCATTCTTAATATTTCCAAATATCGATTTTCGATTGAATCTACACCATAAAATTCGACCTTTATATTGGATCCGCCCATTTGGATCTTGATGAAATATTTAGATTCACTATTCCTAGATGCTTTAAATCTAAATATCTAAATTACATATACGTTTGGTTCAATCGGATACAAATAATCCACTTCCTGATTAAACTAGTAATTCTCATCGTTCAGCGTGCGTGCTTCTCCACAAAGTTGGAGTTTAATTAAAATCTCAGAGAGTTTGGGTAACTTTATATCAATGTGCGAATTTGGTAGGATATAATCTCGCCGCAACCAATAGATTTTCTTGTAATCTGGAACTGGTGAGTGCTCCTAGAATTCTGCAGCAGAAAATTGAAATGTAATCGACGAATTCATCAAAGAATTTAATTATAGAGAACTGACCGATTTCGGTAGTTTGGAAACTCAAAATGGAACAGTTTTCGTAATATAAGCTCATCTGTTAATTAAACTGCTGCAATGGACAAATCAGGTAGCCACTTTCACTAAAAAGGATCCTCACACCAAATTTTCATGGGCACAATCTGACCATATGACTAATTTTTAAGACATAGGGTGTAAATATTTGCCCAAGTCTCATATAAAATATATGGGGAAAAAGGGTGACACAAATACGAACTCTTTTAAAAAAAGCTTCAGATGCAGAATAAATGTAAATAATGTCCCATAAAAGTTGCTCCCGTTCGTGCCACAAGTAAAAACTTCTCGATAAATCGGACTATTTGGAAATCTATTTGCAAAATTGAAGACATCAAATATAAAGGCTACTAACACACAAAAGTGATTTTTATGCATTTGAAATGGTATGGTCTAACGTAAAAAATATGTAAATTTCCTTTACTCGGAACTTCCCTGGTTTTGAATCTTTTTTATTATTAGGAATAATATACTGTCTTTTAAAACATTATTATTGGTCGCCATTTCGTTACATGGTATTAGATTCCTACCAATATTGTACTAGCTTCTACCTACGTTACATTTGATTTTTGGGCATAATTTAAAATAACATCAATAAGTAGCTTTTATATTAACACACACCGCCATTATGTTGAATTTGTACCAGGTTATCCCATTTATATCACATTTAATGCTTGCACAAAATTTGAAATTAATCGAATTAGTAGTGTTTTCAGGCTGATTTTTTAAATATTTTAAAAGGCCGTCATTTTGTTTCGTTATATTATATTCATACCAACATATTCCAGTTCATATCTATAAAACACTTTATTCTTGTGCGAAATTTGAAGGAAATTGAATAATTAGTTTTTTCGGTAATAATTTCTCTAACCTTCCACTAGGCCGCCATCTTATTTCGGCATATTGGATTTTTACCAAAATATTACAAGGTCATCCTCATATGACCCTTAATTTTTAAAGTCACTCTGATATGTAGTGTTTAAGCTATGCCGTAAACTGATAGACAGACAGAAATACCGACAGACGGACCGAGGGAATTGATAAAACATATTTTTTGGCATCTAAGGAAGCTAAAACGTAAATATACGTAAAACCTAAGATGATTTTTTTCACGATTGCAAATATTATATTTAGCCGCCATTTTGTTCCGTCATCTTGAATTAGTACCACCGTTTTACTAGTTCATCTTTAAACCACAATTATGTATGGTACACAACTTGAAATCAGTACAGGGTGTCCGGATTTGGTTGCAAAAGCAGGGTATCTCGCTTATTTTCAAAGAAAAACATTACGGTTTTCACGAACCTGAGCTAATTTTTTGTGAAACTCATGAAGCCGTAAACAAAATTTTCATAGCCTTTTTCGTTTATGAGATGCAGGGCGAAATAGAAAATTTTGCATTTCGGGACCCCCCTCGTATCTCGGTTATCCTTTAACTTAACGCAAAGGGAAAAATTGCTGCTTATGCAGTTTTTTACGCTGGATCCAGTGGCATATCATATTTTTCATTTTAGTTCTTATTTTTTAGATATGACCCAAAGTTGTGTTTTTTTAAATGGGACACCCTGTATATTTGTCCAGAAATTGATTTGTCCTTTTAAAAGCTTCTCAAAAATATATAAGGTCTATTTTAATAAACAACAACAAAAATCCTAATTTTAGTAGGCCATGCAAAACGATGCCGTTTTCTTTGGTTTTCTCGTAAGCAAATGACATTTCCCAATTTTGTACGCGTATATAAAATATAGCGCTAGATTTTTATATTTATTTATTGTGTAAAAATATATTTGTATTATTATGGAAGAAAACCAAACTTTCAAACATTATGAAAAGTATGATATGTTAGCTTGTTTTATATTAAGTAATGAAAATGTTGAAGCAGCTTCTGAGATGTATTTTAACAGGTAAATAGTTAATTTTTAGGTATGTTGAAATACTATTGCTTAATTTTTATTTAGATATCCAGAAAGGAGGCAACCTAATATATCCACTTTTTATCGGATAAAAAAGAATTTACTTAATCACGGATCATTTATCAAACTTCGTACGAAAACATATAATAAAGAAAATCGGGAGGCTGAGGAAATTACGGTTTTGGCTAATGCAGAAGCTTACCCTACAAACTCTTGTAGAGCCAGTGAAAAGAGCATAGGGATTCCAAAAACTAGAGTTCAAGAAATTCTAAAAAAGCACAAATACCACCCATACAAATTTAGGCTTGTGCAGCACTTACAGCCAGGGGATGCAGAGCGTCGGGTAGTCTTCTGCAATTGGTTTCGAGAAAGATGCGATATGGTTAGAGATTTTGAAAGGAAGGTTAAATGGTCAGACGAAGCACATTTCAGTAATTCTGGTATACTCAATAGGCGCAATAGTAGATTCTGGTCGCAGGAAAATCTAAATTTATTAAAAAAGCTTATTTTCTAAATTTATTAAAAACATGTCAACAATTCTTAGACCATATTTCTTAGAAGGTTGTTGATTTTGTCTTCTCTGTTGCCGAAGTCACCTCCTTCAACATAATGGTTTGTCTTCTTGCGCCATCCACCAGTTGGGGTATTCAACTTAAATGGCCACAAAAAGTTTGAAGCATATTTGAAATTAGCTCCAACTGTGAGGATTTCATGAATCAAATCTTCAACACAGATAATTCCAGCTTTGCCCAATCTGTCTTCAATCATCTGGTTACTAGTAATTGGAATCCTTTGACCATTTACCTTTGCGAATCCTCTCTTGTAAATTAATTCTCTAACTGATTTTAAGTTAGGGTATCCCCATGTAATGTAAGGTTCACAGATCCTTAACATATTGATGGCAGCTTTGTTCAATCTGACAAATACCCCATTGTTGATTTGTAGCAATCTGAACAACTATAGAACTTTGCGGACCTTAGGAGCTACTTTGTTGATACCCTTGATACGAATAACAAAGGCGAGCTTTGCCTCTCCAGGAACATAGAAATTTCCTCTATTTTTGGCTTGTCTGATGAGCCTAATTTCATCACGTTCTTTTAATCTATATTCTTTAACATACTGTTCGGCCCTCTTGAAGATTTCTTTTCTTTTCTTGATGTTATCTGATTTTTTTTTGAAATCAACACGAAATATTTCCCAGAAGACAGCAGGGCAGGTTTGGTCTAAATGTGTCCTGCTTCATATTAGGAACACATATAAAATTTTATATATTTGAGGGCACACAATTCTGGAATGACGAGATTATTTGTGGACAATAATTTTACCAATCAATGGATCGGAACAAATGATTTTATAAGATGGCCCCCTAGGTCCCCAGATTTGTCGATTTTAGATTTCTTTCTATGGGGATATCTGGAAAATAGAATTTACAAAGACCACTACATAATGTCCAAGATTTAGGAAATGCAATAAGAGAAAACTTTCGCTATTTACAAAATCATCCCGTTATTTTGCTTAATTCCCTAAAACGAATACGAAAATTGTGCGAAGCATGCATAGAACAAAATGGAAATCAGTTTGAGTAGTTCTTTTGATTTCCTTGGTTACCCTAGTTCTTATACGACAGTTGATTTTTGCTGAAAGGCTTGTTACATAATAATTTATTACTGTTTTGTTCTTGTGTTACATAAATCTAGGTAGGTGGTATCTTTTTGGTGCGAAATTATCAATACATATTTTGATAAATAGATTTAATTACATATTTATTTTGATTTATCGTTAGGATGTAGATATTGTTAACGACTTTAAATAAAAGGCAGCATTGTTTTGCATGGCCTACTGCAAAATTTGGGATGATAATTATAAAAATTAGGATTTTTGTTGTTGTTTATTAAAATAGACCCATACTATTTTATATTTTTGAGAAGCTTTTAAAAGGACAAATCAATTTCTGGACAAATATATAGGGTCTCCCATTTAAAAAAACACAACTTTGGGTCATATCTAAAAAATAACAACTCAAATAAAAAATATGACTACGCCACTGGATCCAGCGTAAAAAACTGCATAAGCAGCAATTTTTTCATTTGCGTTAAGTTAAAGGATAACCGAGGGGGTCCCAAAATGCAAAATTTTCTATTTCGCCCTGTATCTCATAAACGAAGAAGGCTATGCAAATTTTGGATACGGCTTCACGAGTTTCACAAAAAATTAGCTCAGGTTCGTGAAAACCACAAAGTTCTATCTTTAAAAATAAGCGAGATACCCTGCTTTTGCAACCAAATCCGGACACCCTGTACATTTACATTTACTGTACATAGTTTTTCAGGACGAATTTTTAAATAATTTACTAGGCAGCCATTTTATCCCGCCATTTTGGCTTTGTATCAATATTTTGCTAGTTGATTCCTACATAATACTTAATTTTTATGCAAAATTTGAGATACGTTGGATAAGTAGTTTTCTAGTAATATTTTTTTTTACATTTGACTAGGCCCCTTTTGTTTTGCCATATTGGATTTTTACCAAAATATTACCAGGTTATCCCCATATGACCCTTAATTTGTGCCTAAAATTTGGTCAATGGAGGAACAAGTTTTTAAGCTATGCCGTGATCTCGCACACAGACAGACAAACCGACAGACGGAGCGACGGATTTGATAAAACATATTTATTGGCATCTAGAGACTCTAAACGATGTATATAAAAAAGATATGTAAAACCAGAGAAGGCTACTTTTTAACGATTACAAATATTTAATTTACCCATCATTTTGTTCCGCCATCTTGAATTAGTACTACAGTTTTATTAGTATTATCTATGTACCACAATTATTTATAGAACACTATTTGAAATCAGGCCCTTAAGTGGTTTTTCAGACTGAATTTTTAAATATTTTATTAAACCGTCATTTTGTTCCGCCATCTTGGATTCGTACCAAAATTTTAACAGTTGTTTCCTATATAATACTTGATTTTTATGCAGAGTTTAGTAAATTTTTGTTTTGCTATATTGGATTTTTATCAAATTTATCAGGTCATCCCCATATGACACTTAATTTTTGACCGAAATTTGAAATCAACCGGATAAGTATTTCTTTAGCTTGGCCGCGAAGAGGCAGACAGACCGACGGAATTGAGAAAACGTGTTTTTCGGCATCTAGGGACCCTGAAACGTAAAGATCTGAAAAAAATCTCGGAGGGTGATTTTTTACGATTACAATACTTTCCTTTTACCGGGAAGTAAAAAAAATGATGAAGAAATAAGACGCATACACAGTTAGTGGATATAAAGATATCGTAATTCTAAACATATCCATACAGAATCGTAAGAATTCTGTATCTGATACTGAGAAAAATATTGAAGACCTTATTCAAATTGATCATTCTTTTTATTTTTTGACGAATTATTACAAGAAAAAAGTATAAAATTGTGTACAAACTATTTATGGAGTGGCGATGCCAAAAGAATGTTAATTCATTTTCGAAAAATGTTCTTTTCGTCTATTTTGGAGAGTTGTCCTCATTACGGGGACCTTACTTGATGTTAAAGAGTACATTTGTTATTAAAGAAAATATTAGTATTGAAACATTTCATAAATTAAGCATTTTATATATTTATAAACATAGAAAATTCGGTATATTTACTTTACTCGTTATGATTTTTTTTTCCATTTGTTAGGAATAGTGAAGCGTGACTCCATTTAGCTCAGTCTATAGTCACAGTATATACGTGTTACATATACTGTCTTTTGAAACATTTTTATTGTTCCATAGAATAGAATAGAATAGAATAGGATATATTACCAGAAAATCATACATTTCGTACATAGGATCGTCAAGAAATTAACAATAAAATAAATTATAGTCAATGAATAAATATATATCAAAATAATATAACCAAACTAATCAATATCAAAATAAATAGAATTTATAAACAAATAAATGAATAAATAGACATAAATAAAACAAAAAACAGTAAACAGTAAACATTCTACCAAGCCTGACAATCATCAGGGACAATCACCAAAAGACAACAAAAATCTTAATAAAATAAACATAAATTTGCCAAATACTCCTTCGTTTTCACTCTTTGTAATTTATAAACTCCGCTGTAGAATAAAAAGCCTTGTCCAGGAGAAATTCTTTTACAACATTTTTAAAAATTTTACCTTGATACCGTTTGAATCTTTGTGACAGTTTATTGTATAAATACACGCAGTTGTATAAAGGGGATCCTCTGAAAAAAGTTTTTTTATGTATAGGCATCTTAAGTATCTCAGTATTTCTAGTAAAATGCGAATTAGCTTCGTCTAGCCTTTCATATTCAGAAGCATTATCTTGAACACACAACAGGCATCTCAGTATATATAAACACGGGACAGTTAATATTTTCTTCCCTCTGAACAGTGTTCTACAGCTCTCCAGTGGTTTAAGATTAAATATTAATCTTAATATCCTCTTTTGAGACACGAATATGCGATCACAACCCTTGTGTCCCCAGCATACTATATTATTAGATATATGGCTGAAAATCATTGCGTAATATGCTGTTAACATACCCGCTTCGTCAAGTGAATTTTTAAGATTTAAGATAGCAAAATATGCCGAATTTAATTTGGAGCCAATATGGTCAATGTGTTTTTCAAAAGATAAGGTTGAGTCAATATATGGGCCTAAAAACTTTGTACCTTCAGATAATTTTATTTTCGCGTCTTTTTGAAATATTAATGACAGAGGATTCCGAATAAATATATTAACAAATACGGTCTTGTCTGGGTTTACGATTAACTGATTCTCCCGACACCAAGCCTCCATATTAACACATATTCGCCTTACTTTATAAACGAGGATCTCCGGGTCGCAAGAAGAAACTACCACCGTCGTGTCATCGGCGTACATAGTAACGTGATCAGCACCAGGAGCGTCCGTACGTGAGATCATTAACGTACAACAGGAATAGCAACGGACCCAACACCGAACCCTGTGGTACTCCAAGTTTTATTTCCTTAGGTATCGACAAGGTATTACCACACTTTACTTTCATATCCCTATCCGATAGGTACGATTCAATCCATTGCAACAGATTACCATGAATACCCATATTGAAAAGTTTTGATATAAGCGTAGTTTTGTTAATTGTATCGAAAGCTATGGTCAAATCAAAGAATATAGCTACAACAAATTCATGCTGATCCACTTTCGAATATACAAAATTTAAGAAACTTCTAGATGCAGACTCAGTGGATTTGCTGGACAAAAATCCATGCTGACATCTGCTAACAATGTTGTATTTCGACAAAAAGGCGGTAATTCTGGAATGTATTATTTTTTCGAAAATTTTTGAAAAAGAGCTAAGTATCGAAATTTGCCTGTAATTTTCAATGTTTTCACTACAGTTTTTTTTTAATATTGGAGTTACAATTGCTGTCTTTAATATACTCGGAAAAATGCCATAGTCAAGACTAAGATTAAATAATATTGCCAGTAGGTTACAAATATATTGTTTAGCTGCCTTGATCAAACCAATGTTAAGGTCACTACCACGCGAGTTTTTGTTTATGATGGTATCAGTGGTATTTAAAACTTCACGTTCTGTCACATCTAATAATACCATCGAGTTAGGTATTCAGGAACTGTACCAGGTGCATCCACTCCATGATATTTATTTTCTAGCTTTTTTGAAGCCATCGTACTAAAATAATTTGCAAACTCGTTAGTAACATAAGATGGTTCAGTAATAATATTGTTTTCAATAGCTAGTTTTATGTTTTTGTTATTTATACTGTTTTTATTTAAATTGGTGTTAATGAGCCTCCAAATTCCCTTAGGTTTATTTTTTGAATTTTGTATTTTTTTACCAAAAAAATCTTTTTTGGCAAATTTAATTTTTTGTTTATAAAACTTTATCATATATCATATTGGATTCCTACCAATATTCTACCATTTTCTTTCTACCCATACCATACTTGAATTTTGGGCATAAATTCAATAAGTAGTTTTTACATTGACACATTATATCCCATTTTGTTTCAGACAAGTTCAATTCGTACCAGTTTATCCCATTTTAACATTCTTCTGAAAAATTTTAATTCAATTGTTTTTTTTACGTTAATTATGAATTAAACTTTACCAGTTTATCTCTATATCACATTTAATTCTTGTACAAAATATGAAATTATTTTAATAAGTAGTATTTCCAGGCTGATTTTTTTAAATATGTTATTAGGTCGTTATTTTGTTTTTCTATCTTAGATTCATATAAAAAATGTTACCAGTTTATTCCTATGTAATACTTAATTTTGAAAATTTGAGGAAAATTGGATAATTGGTTTTGGATTTTTACCCTGCTTATCCCCATGTGACCCTTAATTTTTGACTAAAATTTGAAGTCAATCTGGTAAGTAGTTTTTAAGCTACACCGCGAACTGACAAACAGACCGACGGACGGACCGACGGAGGTGATAAAACTAGATGCCAAAAATATTTTTGGCATCTAGGGACGCTACAATGTAAAGAGATGTAAAGCCAGAGAGGGTGATTTTTTTTCATGATTGCCAACATCTTGTTTGGCCGCCATTTTCATCCGCCATCTTAATTTAGTAACACAGTTTTACTAGTTGATCCCTATATATATTATATATTAAGTAGTTTTTTCATGCTAAATGTTTTATTATGCCGCTGTTTTGTTTTCGCCATCTTGGATTCGTACCAAAATGTTACCAGTTGATTCCAACATAGTATTTGTTTGTGCATAATTTGAGAAAAATTAGATAAGTTATTTTTAATAATAATTTTTTAATGGTTCACTAAGCGGCCATTTTGTTTCCCCATAATGGATTTTTACCAAAATTTTACCAATTCGTCCCCATATGACCCTTAAATTTTTTATCAAAATTTGAAATCAATTGTATAAGTAGCTTTTTTAACTGTGCCGCGAACAGACAGACAGAAGACCAATTAAAAAAACATATTTTTCTTCGTCTACGGACCCTGAAACGTGAAGATTTGAAAAAATCTCGCAGGGTGATTTTTTCACGAATACAATATTTCCCTTTTACGAGGGAAATAAAAACAATAATTTGTCATGGTTATTGGCGCAAGGTCTACAGCAATGCCTCACAGCTCCAGGGATAGTAAAAAAGCTCAATTACAATATTAACAATATTCAAAATCGGATCGGCTTTATTGGTAAATATTCCTAACACGAAAACAAAACTAGTAAGAAAATTTACGGTAACCGGCAACTTTAATAATTTTTGCAAAAAATATTTTGGCCTTCGATCCACTAATGTGTGAAATAAATTTTTTCTTAATTGTCAAAAAGGTAAACGTACCCAACAAAAAATTGGAATATACGGTAATCCGCAACCCTATTGTATATAATAAGTCAAATATCGCCAAAAAATTTTTTTTTTAGTATATACAAGTACAAGCACATCCACATCTTCTTTAAACAAATAGATACATATATATATATATATATATATATATATATATATATATATATATATATATATATATATATATATATATATATATATATATATATATATATATATATATATATATATATATATATATATATATATATATATATATATATATATATTTAGTCATAAGAGTTTATTATAAAAAATGTGAAGTTCTGAAGATGGTTTTGGTCAAATAAACAAAAAATATTGAATATAAATTAACCGAAACACACAAGAGAAACCAGTACAAAAATATCCATAATAAACGTTTTTTATTAATATTGTGTTAAAGTCGTGTAAAAAGTTTAGAATTTGACCCGCAAGTAATGGTTATTATTTGCCAGTTAAATAATATACTAAATTTCTAGTCGTATAAAGGAATCCTCATAAAATGTTTGATGATTTATCTAGTGCTTTAAGCATACTATGTAGTTTTTATGGTAATATCCTATTTTGCTTAACTTCAACAATTGATTTGTTAAATTTCTATAATTAGTATGCTTTTTTATTTTCTGTTTTAATAACACAGGATTTAGAAAAATCCCTACCAAGGTGTACTTTAAATAGAGATAATACTTACAAACAAAATAGAGTAAAAAATAAAGGTTTAAATTAAAAATCTCGAAATGCTTTGAACTGGGAGCTATAAATGAAAAATACCTTGGATGCACTATTTAGAATGAAACAGTTTAATTGATTATACGGCTGGAATTACATTTATAGAACATTAATCTGATTTGTTTTCCAATCCCCAGCTAACAGGTTAGGTATAAATTAAAGATCTGTAAATTCAGATACGTGTAGTAACTAGGATATAGATCTGCAGTTGTTTAATAGGCTTGTAAACCTTAGCCTAACTGAAAAATAATCATATCTAGCCAAAAAGCACGTCGGATAATGTTGTTTAATCATCGTAAATTGAATTTAAACTTTGAGTTCTAATTTGAAATATATCCCTTAAATTGAAAGTGTGTAGCATCTAAAACCGTAATTATTATTAGTGTTTTTGTAATCTCGAAGTTACTAGTTTTGAACGTACACAATAATTTTATTGATGTTAACAATGACTGCTGGAAAAGGGCTGTTGTAGACCCATGCGGTTTTCCTCGCGAGGATTATAATTCGTTGCTATGATTGGCTCTTATTATTTAAAAATGTTTTCCCGCCATTCCAAGCCCATTTTTTTTTCGCTAAATATGGCGTTTTCCCCTTATAACCTTAAAATTCGTATTTGATTGTTGCTTCTTATGTTTGTTTAATCCGAATGTGTAGTGACATAATGAGTTTGGAATATGATAATTTTTAATACAGTACTATTAATGGAGAAAAGAGGTTATGATAGTTGTGTTGACCATACGTCAAAACAAAAAACAAAAAAGGGAGCCATAGATTCTGAGTTCGAAAAATATTTTAAGAAAGAAAAGATCATTCTTCCCATATATGAATAACTGAATTAATTAGTACTACTATATCTTGCGTCTTAATCTGATTATTTTAAACTTTGTATATTTAGTAAAGAGAGATTATTTAAAAAAACGTGAATTTCTGAAGATGGTTTTGAATAATAAAAAGAAACCTCAAATAAACAAAAAACTATTAAACATAAATTGATCGAAACACCCAACAGAAACAAGTACAAAAAATATCCATATTAAACATTGTGTTATAGTCGTAGCCAATGGCAATGGCAATATTTGCTGTTCGGCACTCAAGGTTCCTGGCTCGATTTCGAGCTGAGGCAAACTTTGTTAAGAATACATAATACCTCTCAAATAGTGTCGTTCGGATTCGACGATAAACTGTAGGTCCCATATCCCTGTGTAAATTACATCTAAGACACACAGCATAGGTATATGCGAGAGGTAGGCCGATATCCAGCAGTGGATGAAAAGGCTGATGATGATGATTGGGGCTAACATCAGATGTTATTATAGTAGAACAATCTGGAGATAAACTGCAAGCTGGCCCAACTATAATGACAACGAGATTTTGAGAACATCGAATATTTAATTATACAAAAAATGCACTTTAGTAAGACCACCAAGTGTGAATGCTGGTCAAGAACTAAATAGATCTAAAGTACTTAAAACAAAACGTATCGCTAGCCCAGTGGCGTAGCTACACCCCATTACCACACGCACCGTGAGGGGGCTCACTGATGCCAGGCGCCTGGTAATAATGGGACCCAAGGGGAAGTATGGTTTTTTTAAGAGGTGTCATGATAAGTCAGTCCTCAGTCCGGCTTTGTTTTTACGGTAACATTTATAATTTTCGAAAACTGCAGAAAGGCCCTACATTTGCAGTTACGTTACTGCGCTAGCTTCAGAATTTTTATTGAAAGGATTATTACATGAGTTCCTGACTATAAATATAAATATATATAAATTATTGAATTTCATGGATTATTCCATTACAATAGCCTGCGGCTTAATAAATGTATAATGAGCTTTGGTAAAAATAGGGTTTTCATTTGCTTTAAGTTTCAAAATAATATTGTCTTTAATATAAACTTATGTACTACTGAACTATAATGGCGTATAATATTGTAATTGGGACACTGTTGTATAACCATACTTGTATAACGAACAAATGAAATGTTTAGTTATCTCGTTCTGTAACGGATTGCAGGATCACTCTGTATATGTACAGAAATTCAAACACAATAAGCATTTATTTTATATTATTTCGGCTAATAAATTACATCATTCCCAGCTAGCACCAAAGTAGCTACAACTGTTTCCACTACTACTCTTTAAGAGTTTTTACGTATTTATAACTAATAATCCTACTATATATCAACATACACTTCGGGTTACACGTTTTTAAGTATAAGGTATGTATTTATTACTGCAAATAATACTTTATAGTAATTCCATGAAAGTTAATTATATAATAACTACTACCAAGCAACGACTTAAGGAATTGACTCCAAGATCTCCATTTCTTTTCCTTTACGTAATAGTAATTATTCAAGGTTAATGTTTCTAATCTATTTACTAACTTAAAACTTTTAAGTATCAGTACCTTCTTGAACTTTGTAAAAGACTACTCCATTACGTTCAAATGTACTCCTAAAACGTATTACTATAAAGTAAAACGAGGCGTTGCAGAGCAGAAAAAGTTATCTTGTACTGCTACTTTAAACTGGCTATTACCAGTCGTTATTCTTCTGTTGCAACTTAGAAGTAAGAATTACACTAATTATTTACTACAAGTAAACTATTACCTCCTGTACTTGAGGTTCTGGAGATAGGGGGCACTGCTACGAGATTCGGTTGGTGATTTTATAAGGACAGTGGCAACAATAGAGTAACCATCTTTTGATTGGTTCGGCCATATTGTTGGCAAAATCGTTTTGTTTACTTTTCGCCTACGTGGTTTTCTTATGAGGTTTGTTGTTTTAGTGTCTCATTTTATTAATTTTTGTAATTATTTAAATGAATATTGATTCAAACAAGAAGTTCTCAGCCATTGGCCAAATGGAGAAATGTACTTAAGCCTGCTTCACCTGTTTTGCTGGTCATTATAAAGTGTTTGAGATGAATGTGTAAATGACTATGACCGTAAATGTCTTAAGTTTAAGTTTACTCCAAGAAAAGTATTAAATATTGCACATTATTATATTTTGGTTTTATTTTGCTGTAAAAGACTATTGTTTTATGTCTTAGTGTATATTTTACTACATTCAGCACCTCAATTTGAGGTAGAAGCTCTTTAATATTAGCATAAAAGAAACTTTATTTTTAGGCCTTCTTCAGTACATATTGCATTACTAAATTCACTTGGCAGACAACTATCATTAATCGCTTGCACAAACATTGTTATTTGTTAAAAATCAATACTAATTCAATACTAAATATAATAGAATTTGGAACTAAAACAAAAAAAAGTACGTAACCAGAAAACAACGAGAAAGAAACTTTAACACCCTTTATCTTAGAAACACATGTTTATATGAACTTTCGTCTTAAAATTAGTCGCAATCGCCCTTGTTGTTGACTTAGTAATAATGTAAATGTATATAAAATAGAATATACTAACAAACCACTATAATTCGGTTCCATTATTATTAAAAAGTAGTATCATTTTATAGCATGCTACATAGTAGATCTTGTTGGAAATTAGTCGAATTATCTAATTTTCCGCACAGCGTAACAGAAGCTTGGGAAACCTACTAACAAGTGACGTCACTCACAATCTTCTTATTCAATTGACTTCAAATTTTGCAGAAAAATTAAATGTGATAAATAGATAAAATAGCGGTCTTAAAAAAATCATATTAAAAACTACAAAATTAAGTGTGACATAGGTAGAAACTGGAAAAATACTGGTACAAATCCAATATGGTGGAATAAAATGGCGCTCAATTAAAATATTTGAAATGACAGTGTTACTAAATGACTATGCGCGTGATTAAATTGGGTCACACTTTATTATTCCTAATAAAAGTAAAGGCTCATAACACAAATATGTAAAGAGGTAGTCTAAATCGTTTGTAGACAAGTTTCTGGTTAGTTTTTAAACAAAAAACTGTGAAATAAAAATTAATTAGCACATTTTTGCCTAATATAATGGCTCGTAGCTCGTTATCTCATCATTTCATCTACGACTACGTTGAAAATTACATCATAACACACTGGTAATAAAATGCTACATTTTATTTCTCCTATCCTCGAATTATTTATGAAATATTTAGATCTACTATTCCTTGATGCTTCAAACCTAAACATCTGAATTACATATACGTTTGGTTCAATCGGATATAAATAATCCGCTCTCTGATTAAACTGGTAACTCATCGTTCAGCTTGCATGCATCTCCACAAAGTTGGAGTTTAATTAAAATCTGAGAGAGTTTTAGCAACTTTTATTCGAACGTTCGCATTTGGTGGGATTTAATCCTTGCGAATCGAATCGGTTTTCTTGTAATCTGAAACCGGTGACTACTCCTAGAGTTCTGTCATACCGACTTAAAATGAAAAGTAGAAACTGATAAACGAAATTAATTATAAAAAACTGGATGGTTTCGATAGCTTAGAAACTTCAATATTCGTCACACAGGCTGTTCGAAAAAGTGAGGATCGATATCTCGAGTACTGGTAAAGCTAAACAGTTTAAATTTTGGCAGTTCCATATGTATATATACCAAGTCAACTTTTCTGGATATTTAAGCTTCTTCCATCCCTTTTGGGGGTGACATGAGGTGGTTAAACTTTTATATTTTAAATGCAACCTTATATCAAATTTACTTTACTGACCATCATGTCGCCGGACATTGCTCCACTTTATTTGTTTTTTGATCTCTTTTTTTCCTATATTTTGCTAGAACTACAACAAAAAAAAATTACTGATTTTTTACTTTAGTGTAACGCCTGAATTGCTCCAAAACGTTAAAAGGGAATTGAAAAAATGGCGTTTTAATTGCCAAGTAGTTAACGTGGCCCTTTTCAGCTTCTTATAAAATATAATTAAATATAACAATTTTAACTCTACGCCTTAAACTCTTATTTCACTATCTTACCGTTCGAAAACAAGTTTGAAAGAGACCTCCGATTTGCGCAGAAATTGTTGCCTTTTAAAGGTCTCGGAAATAGGGAAAAATTTTATGGAGAGTCGCATTTAAAATTCAAAAGTTCAACCCCCTCTTACCAAAAGGGGGTGTAAAAAATGTAATGACCAAATATGTTGATCCACATGCAACTGCCAAATTTTAAAATATTTAGCTTTACCGGTATTGCAGATATTAGCCCCCACTAAAAATTTTCGAACACCTTGTATCAGCACATCTGCTAAAGTCTATTCAAATTCAAGATGCAGCACAAAGCCCAAGTTAAAACCCTTACTCAAGTAGAACAATCCGTCCTCACCAAAAGCCAAAACTTCGCCATTACACCAAGGCACATAACCGTAAGACATAGTGTTATCCATTAATGCGGCAATTAGAAGACTTCCAACAGAAGAAGATCATCAAAAAATTCGAACTTATCAACTACAGAAAAACGACTAGAAAAAGATTAAACAACAGTACAAACATTTTGGTCCTTCCAGCAGACAATGGAAATGATACTGTCGTCATGGACAACGTAGATTACGTAGAGAAAATACAACTGTCTTTGGATGACAGCGCCTACGGCGTCATCCAAGCAGACCCGACCAACAAAATCGACAGACGGATATCAACTTTATAAACGCATCCAACCTGCCAGTCGACGAAAAGAAGAGGTTAAAGCCAAACAGTTCAATAATCCCGCGGTTCTACGGAGTACCTAAAATACACAAGATAAAGGTACGACAACTTCCATCCATCGTCAGTGGAAAAAGATTGCCCATTTACAAAATTACAGGAAAAACACTGCACATTTTATAGAGAAATTAAAAGCAATGCAAGTAGATCCAAAAGATATCTTTGCCATTTTCGATGTAAAATCGTTATATACAAATATGCCTGTAAATAATTCAATTTCCGTAATATCAGGCTTATTTCACCATAATAAGCTTGACAACTCACTTTTAGATCTGATTGAAGCATGTCTCACGTAAACATAATTTGTTTTTAAACGAACTTTTTATCTCCGCTGTCACCTATGATAGCCAATATCTTCATGGAAGCTTTTGAGGAGGAAGCCTTAGAGTCGTCTCCATTAAAGCCCAAATCGTAGTTCAAATATGTAGACGACGCTTTTGTCCAGAAAACTTTCAATCAATCAAAAACATACTAATTTAAACCTTTCAATGCAAATTCTGTTCTTGTACTTGTACAGGGAAGGCGATGGCTCCTTAGGACACTCTGTATATAAAAAACCAACGCATGGGTACAGATACCTAAATGTAAATTCCCATCATCATCCGGTACAAAAGCAATCAGTTGTTAATTCTTTGGTTTATAGATTTGTGACCAAAATTCCTTACAATCGCAAACAGAGAAACTGACTCAAGCTTTAAGAGGGAATGGATATTGCACTGAGGATATTAGACAGTTATTTAGAAAATATAATAATCCTACTACACGAAGTGAAACTAATACGGCGTTATCGATAGGAAGTTTAGTTCTTTCATTTATACACGGAACCACAGACAAGATTGCCAGTTTACTTTGCCGGTCCAACGTACGTACAATATTCTTCACACACAAAGGACATTATTCCCTTCCTTCCTTCCTTCCTTGGAGAAACTGGACGATCCATATCGACTAGGCTTAAGGAACATGAATGATATATTAAAAAGAAACAAATTATACAATTTGCTGTATCTAAACACCAACATTTCACTGGACACAAATGTAAAAGAAACCAAAGTTCTTGCATTGGTCTTCGGCATTCGGGTTTCTCTAAACGAAAAATTAGAGAATCTATTGAAAATTATAAGCACGCTAACAATTTTATTAGCGAAACGGATTTATATCAAATTTGCACACAAATATTCTGGGTCAGTGTCTCGCGAGTTTTAGATGTTGGATGTCGTTGAGGTAGATCTTCTATATTTTTAAGGGTAATGAAAATGTAAAAAAATATATTTTGGGGATGTAAAAATTGATAACAGTCCTAGGAAGTTGAATCAGCCACCTAAAAATGAAAAAATTAGCTTTTAGAAAACAGCGAAAAACGTCCAATTTCTTTTATTTTATAGTATAAAAAATATTTGTACAACTATAAAGGGCAGTCCTAGGATGATGAAAAAGTTCTACGAAAATTAAAAAAACTTGTACTTGTGTGTACTTCAGAAGCAATTAGCTTGCCTAAAAAATCATACTGAAGGTCAAATTTCTTTCATCTTTTTGTATATAAAACGTTTTTTCCACTATAAAGGGTAGCCCTGGGGCATACAAGACCTTATTAAAAATGTAAATATTTTGATACTTTTATCTCAACTTTAAAAAAAACCATGTCTACAAGGAATCACCACGTATCAAATGACAAGAAAGTTGAATTTGTTACATTTTTATGTTAATAAATTATTTCCAACTATTGTTGCAAATGCTACAAAAATAATGCTTTTCATGACATCGGTGATCACTTGACAATAAAAATAGTTATTTGTTTTCCTAGAAGGATAAGAAACCAGCTGTGTGCAACATATAACTTTTTCTCCAAATAACATTAAATTTTTCCGGTGAAGACAAAATTATGTGATTTTTATATTTCTAATAATCATTCTATCTTTACGCATGTCACTGTCAGTTTTGACTTTTAATTTACATTGTTACCTGAACTAACGTTTCATAGCAACAAAAGTTTGTACTACCTATAGGCAGTAAAAAAGCATATTTACAGCCTAGGCAGCCATATTTAAATGGCAGAAGTACATCGCACCATGCGGGAGCTGGCAGATTTTATTGTTTAAATAATTTAAATTATTAATTTGAGCTTTAAACATTTATAACACTGTGACTGTTTTTCTTACATAATCATAACTAAGCGTTATCCCCACTAGTGCCACTAGCTGTTTAAGCTGTTAAAAAACACAAAAATACCAGAAAAATATATACATTAACTTAAGCAGATTCGTCCAAAATTAGTGATGCTAGCTCCCGTACTGTTGCTTGTGGACTGTATTAAATTGAACTCGTTAACTTTTAAAACATTTAATGAACAAAATTTGAAGAAATTACATTATAAAAAATGCACGTAATAAAATATGAACTGTCTTGTTCGACGGTCAAGAGAAGTCTCTCTCTTTGCCATTCGGTACGCTTTTGCAACGTTGTCACGTCTCTCCATACTCCCCCCCGCGAAGAACAGGCTCGTCTTCGGGCAAAGGGCATAACTTAGTGATAGCCCGTTTTGTCTCCCCTTGACTGGTTCTGACAGTAACCACACGAACCACATTATCTGCACCAGCATGTGTGGCGTTGACTCGTCCGAGTAGCCACTTGGACGGGGGCAAATTGTCGTCCTTGATGAGCACCAAAGTATTAATTTTAATGTTTGGGGAGGACTGCCTCCACTTGCTTCTTTGTTGGAGCTGGTTTAAATAGCATTTGGACCAGCGCCTCCAAAAATCCTGTTGGATTTTCTGCAACAACTGAAATCTCGACAAACTATTGGTTTTAACATCATTAAGGCTGGGATCAGGAACTTGCACAGTTGGCCTCCCAATTAAAAAATGAGCAGGAGTTAGGGGTTCAAGATCGGATGGGTCACAGGACATTGGATATAAGGGACGAGAATTGAGGGTTGCCTCAATTTGTACCAAAACTGTAAGAAATTCTTCGTAAGTGAGAATGGTGTTTTGAATAACCCTTTTCAAATGGTATTTAACCCCCTTAATGTTCGATTCCCACAATCCTCCGAATGTTGGCGATCTGGGCGGTATAAAATGCCATTCAGTGCGACAATCACTCAGATCTATAGCTATTTGATTGGTTGAATTTGATAAAAATTCGAATAACTTTGTCAATTCGTTATTTGCACCTATAAAATTGGAGCCATTGTCCGAGTACAAATGCGCTGGTTTACCGCGTCTGGCGGCAAACCGTCTAAATGTAGCAATAAAAGCTTCTGTACTTAAATCGCTAACAAGTTCGAGGTGCACAGCTTTAGTGCAAAAACAAATAAATAAGCAAATATATGCTTTAAATTGCTTTGCACCTCGGCCTTTGCGGTCTTTTAATAAAAATGGGCCAGCGTAGTCAAGACCCGTAATTGTAAATGGAGCCGATACTGTGACTCGACTACTTGGCAAATCTGCCATAATGGCATTACAATTTTTAGGTGAAACCCTGAAACATCTAACACAACCATGCACTACACTCTTAGCAACATTCATACCATTAGTGGGCCAATATTTTTCCCTAACCGAATATAATAATAACTGTGGTCCGGCATGTTGTAATTGAACATGCATATTTTCAAAAATTAATTTGCTTAAACGATGTTTTCCATCCAACAATAATGGATGTTTTTTGTTGTAGCTAATTTCTGCGTGTTTCAATCGACCAGCCCTTGATTATCGATAAATTGACTTAGCGCCAAAAGTCTGTGTTTGGGTTTTAAGTTTCTACCTTTTGACAAAATTATCGATAAAAATGGACTTAATTTTATTAACGTTTTCATAGCATCCTCCAACTCTGTTGGAGTCAAAGGACCTGTCAACCGTTTGTTGTGGTCACTCCCGCGTAATTTACTATTAAATATAAAACGATAACAGTATGCATGAACTCTTATTAATTTTGATAAAGAAGAAAAACGATTAAATAACAAATAAGCCTCAATTTCAGTAACTTTTAATACTGAAATAGTTTTCACCAAGTCAGGCAAATCAAACTTACTTGAAAACTCCATTTCTTTAGGCCACTCCCTGTCATCCCTTAAAAAAGTCGGACCCTGCCATCAAACTTCAGAATTTACCAACTCCTTAGGCGACATGCCACGACTAGCAAGGTCAGCGGGGTTTTTCCTTGTATTTACATACTTCCATGTTTCTAATTTGGTTATATTCCTGATTTCCGATACTCGATTACGAACAAAAATTAGCAGTCTTTCAAGAGGTGTGTGTAACCAATGTAACACAATATGCGAATCACACCAAAGAAAAATGTTTACATCAATTTGTAAAGCCTCGCAAACAGTTTTAACTAAACGTGCTAACATTATAGCTCCACACAATTTTAGCCGTGGTATGGTCATATTCTTTAACGGAGCTACCTTTGTTTTTGAACATAATAAATGAATCTTGGGTTCGCCTTGATCATCAAAACTGCGAACATAAATCACTGCACTATAAGCCTTTAAAGAAGAATCACTGAACCCGTGGATTTCAATATTAGAATTTTGTGATGATGCAAAAACATGCCTAGGAATTCTTAATGAATCAAACAAACTTAAATTTTGACGAAATTGATTCCAGGAACTTTCCAAATTAGAAGGAATTTTATCATCCCAATCCAATTTAAGGACCCATAGAGCTTGGATTAAGATCTTAACTACACTAATACATGGACTTAATAGCCCTAAAGGATCAAAAATTCTAGCGATGCTAGATAAAACATTTCGCTTTGTAGCTGGAAGAGAAGTATCCAAATTATCAGTATAAAACGTTAAAACATCAGATGAACTAATCCACTGTATTCCCAAGGTCTTCACGTGTTGGTCTTCTCCAAAACTTAAAAAGCTTAAAGGCTCCGAGGGGTTCTTCAATGCAGCTAAAACCTCTGGTGAATTTGATGACCATTTCCGTAATGGAAAACGCCCTGACAACAAAATATCCGAAACTTCTGAACAAGTGTTAATAGCCTCTTCAACACTGTCAAACCCAGAGATCAAGTCGTCGACGTAAAAATCGTCTAAAATTACCTTAGAAGCCGTAGGAAACTTGTCCTGATGTTCAAAATTCAATTGCTTAACGCATCTTATCGCCAAATAGGGTGAACTTACCATCCCATAAGTCACTGTGTTTAAAACAAAACTAGATAGTAGTTTATCTGGATCTTCCCTCCAAATAATCATTTGCAGACACCTATCCCTTTCATCAACCAAAATTTGGCGATACATCTTAGTTATATCCGCTGTAACTACAACTTTACCTTTTCTAAATCTTAATAAAATGGAAAAAATATTATTTTGAATAAGAGGTCCTTTAAATTGAATCTGATTTAACGATTTTCCCTGACTTGGTACTACAGAACCATCAAAAACTACGCGCAACTTCGTACTTAAACTATCTTCGCGAATAACGCTATAATCAAAAAACATGAAATTCTAAATCATTAGTTGTAATTTATGAATGAACTAACTCTTTATATTAAATATTCATGAATGAATATTTAACTTTAAAATCTGAATTATGAGCAAATTTATGCTCTAAATTTAAAAATCTTTTTATAGCAAGAGACTTTGTCTCTCCCACTGCAGTGGGTGCATCTTTTAAGGGAATCCTAACAACAAATCTCCCTTCAGAATTCCTATAATGTTCTTTTATAAATTGATTTTCACAAATTTCGTCATCTTCTAATAAACAATTATTACTGTTACTTGCCTCCTCTATGGCCCAAAACTTTATTAGATCCTCATGAATTTGTTCATTACTAACAAACAAAGAATGAATTATAGTTTTATCTTTATTTTCAGATTTATTGTGACTAAACAACCCAATTTGATTTGAATTTAAATTAATAGTACCTGATATAACATACCCAAATTCTGTATTTTGCAATGTTGGTAGGTTTTTCCCTAAAATAATTTTCCCATCTTTTAAAATATCCCAAAAATGTTTAGCCCCAATTAACAAATCAACTTGGTTAGCTATAAAATAATTTGAGTCGGCAAGAACAATATTATCCGGAATATTCCAAAGTGACACATCAATATTAAATATTGGTAAATTTTCAGTTATCTTAGGCAACACTAAACAAGACATATTTAAACAAAAGTTACTATTTTGAGACCTAACTGTCACATCACATTTCTTTTGCAAATTTAAAACCTCACTATTTATACCCATAACCGAAACATTAGATCTATATAATGGCAAACCTATTTTCTTTAAAAAACCTTCTGAGATGAAACACGACTGACTTCCACTGTCCAACACAGCACGAGCAGTACAAAATTTTCCTTGGCTGTCCTTAACCAATATCTCAGCTGTTGATAACAAAACATATTCCTTGGTCAAACTCTGACTTGACAAAGCTACCTCTACCTGTTCTTTATCAGTCTTTTCAGTAACAACCAAAGATTGTTCTGTACTGCCCTGTGCTTCTGATCTGTCTCCGCTTGGCTTTGAGTGTAAATGAAGTAATGTGTGATGCTTACATTTGCATTTTTTGCAAGGAAAAAATTTACAAACTTTTGAAAAATGACCCTTACACAAACAATTTGAGCATAATTTTAGTTCTTTTACCTTGTCCCATCTTTCAGGAACTGACAACCCTATAAATTTACTACAATTATAAATAGCATGACCTTGTTCACACAAAAAACATTTTAATCTTTCATTTTCCTTGCTAAAAAGAGAATAACTAGGTTTACTTACTTTATTATCTGGGTTTGTACTATGTTTAACCTCTAACGATTCGAGAAAATCAGCACGATTATTAAGAAATTTTAAAAATTCATCAAAAGTAGGTAAATTCTTGTCATTTTGTTGTTCCCAACTTCTTGCAGTATTTTTATCTAACTTTACAGATACTAAATAAATAACCCAAGCATCCCAGTGCTCAGTGGGCAACCCTAAACTTTTTAGTGCCCTTAAATGTTTGTTTAAACTGTCAAGTAAATTGCGCAAACCAACAACTGATTCTTTTGAAAGTGTTTCTAAATTAAAAATGGCCTTAAGATGGTTATTTACTAACAAACGTGAATTATCAAACCTTTGACAAATTAATTTCCAAGCCTCAGTATAATTTTGTGAAGAAAACTCTAAACTTTGTATTACTTTAATTGCCCCTTCTCCCAATGATGCTCTTAAATAATGAAACTTTTGAAATTCCTTTAATGAAGTATTTTTGTGAATTAACGAGTCAAAGGTTTCTCTATACTCAAGCCATTTACTGTGTTCACCATTAAAACTGGGTAATTTAATTGGGGGTAAATTCATGTTTGTGTTTAACATACCACTTACTGGTTGCACCTCAGGTAACACCTTTTTTTGTGTTAATTTTTCTAATGCCAAAGTAGCCGTAGCCAAAATATCTGTGTGGAGTGAAGTAAAGTCATCTCTATGTGAATATTGCTCCTTTAAACTTGCTAAGGTACAATTTAACTCTATTAATGACTGTACTTCCTCATATTCATCAAACACCTGAACTAACTTTTCGATTCTTATTCTTAACTCCTCGATAGTTTTCTCATCAATATCTAAATTATTTTCGCTTACCTCATGTTCTATAGGAGCAAAGAACTTCTCAAACCCTGTAACTTTATTTTGAATGTTAGCTCTTTTTCTAATTAATAAATCTAACTCCACTTTTTCATCTTGCTTTGCTGCATTGGCAGCTTTTGGCTTTTTGTTTACCATCTTAACCTTCTTTTTCTCTTAAAAATAGGTAAACAAATTTAAAATACACCAAAACTCAGGTTAACAATCTTATAACCGTAAATCAATCCAACCTTTTATCAAATTCAACTTTAAATCCTTAAAAACTAATATAAACATAACACAAAACTCTTTATTTACAATACAAATTTATGCAAATTAGCAAATTTCAATGTCAAATCAACAGAGTACTCCGGTTGTACTCTAGTCAAACGTCAAAACTCTAAGTGATTATCGTCCATCAATGACATTTCAACCGATTCGTTACCACAAAACTAAAATTCCGTAAAAAGTAACCAGTAAAACGCCGGTCACCTTTGGATCACCTTTTAAACTGAATCAAACATCAAACGAATCAAACCAAAGAAAAGAACGCCTCAAAACACCATTTTTTTTTTATAATCTTAAACCCGTAAAAAAAATACTTTTACAAGACTTTATTTTCTTGTACAATAATACAAATACAGGCAAATCTCTTTTCTCAGGGAAAAATTAGGAAATAAATTGGAAAGGACTCACTTTTTTTTATTGCTCGGCCGCCATTACATCTCCTGCACTTCGCATCAACTTCATTAAATTTCAGGTTTTTTCTTCAAATTTTTAACTTCTGCACCTCTCATCGGGCTCGTGGGACCCTATGTTGCTTGTGGACTGTATTAAATTGAACTCATTAACTTTTAAAACATTTAATGAACAAAATGTGAAGAAATTACATTATAAAAAATGCACGTAATAAAATATGAACTGTCTTGTTCGACGGTCAAGCGAAGTCTCTCTCTTTGCCATTCGGTACGCTTTTGCAACGTTGTCACGTCTCTCCACGTACTATTATTTCATAGTTTAGATTTTTTCTTGATTCTATAACGAATCTTTTTTAAGTTTTTCTTAATATTTTTGTTTCGACGTTATCTAAAGAGTGTTTTTTGCAGCTGTATTGTCATATTTGATATAAATTTATGTAGTATAATGTATCGTTCATTAGACAGGTTACATAAATAATAAATATATAATGAAAACTGGAACAACAAATTTTAAATCCAATCCGTGCTGTCGCTGAAGGAATTATATTGATTTTCAGCTAGGAAAGACTACAGTTGATTCTTTAAACATTAATCATATTAATTTATTGGCAAGATTATCTTTGGTACGATATATATAATCTAAGAACTTTCAAATGACATTCATAATTTATAGGATGAAAAACTTTATCAGATAATATCTATTGAATCTCTCGGGTTTAGGCTCTAGGTTTTTTAGTTCTATCTTTGTTAGAATGTAGTTGTTACTATTACTAGGTTATGGGAACATAAGAATCTCTTATAATATATTGATTTAATGGTTATTAGTTTTTAGAAGAATAGTCATAAAAACGTTTTAACAATAATACTGCCTACTAGGAGAAAACATTGAAGTAATTAGTGGAATATTGTACTTGCGGGTATCGTTAAAAGTTAAATAAATTCACTTTTAATATATCAGGAAAAGTGGCTGTAAATATTTTTTTCAAATTTAAAGGTTTTTTATTATGTGTTTTAAGACTCTGAGGTTTTTTTGTTCCATTGTATGTTTTATATATAAAATATAAGGTGTAGTCTTGACAAATTTAATCTGCCAATTGACAGATTTAAATATTTCTTGCGTGGTACTACTACGTTCTCGACATAAAATATTGAACAATGTGTTGCCTAAATACCGATATGTCAAATTGGTTAATTTTTGTGAATAATTTACATAACTATAATAATAAAGCTGCCAGGGGTGTTATCAAATATTACGTAGAAATAAAATGGTAAAATTTTGATTTGAACAAATGATGGCTCGATAAAATATTTGAAAAGTCAGCCTAAAGAAATTACTTATTAGATTGATTTTAAATTTTGTGCAAATATTAGGTGTAATATACAAATGAATTGATAAATTTGTGGGGTGAATTCCATATGGCTTAACAAAATGCCGTGAAGTAGAAATAAAATGTTTGCAATCGTGAAAAAATCACCTTCCCAGGTCTTCACGTTTTAGTATCCTTAGATACCCAAAATTACGTTTTCTCAATTCGATGGGCCTGTCTGTCTGTTATTTCGTGGCATAGGTAAAAAACTACTGACCCGATTGAGTTGGGGCTAAATTTTGGGCAAAAATTAACCTTATTTGAGGATGACCTGGTATCATTTTAGTAAAAATTCAAAATGGCGGAACAAAATAGCTTCCTAGTAAAATATTAAAAAAATACTAGGAAAGTAATTATTCAGCTTATCTTAAATTTTACATATAAATTAAATGTTATATAGGATTGAATTTGTACTATTTTGGTACAAATCCAAAATGCAAAACAAAATGGCGGCCTAACAAAATATTTAAAAAATCAGTATGAAAAAGCTACTTCTTCATATTGTGTGTTATAATTAGGTGTGATATACAGATAAACTGGTAAAATTGTAGTACGAATTTAAGATGGTGGAATAAAATGGCAGCCAAATAAAATGTTTAAAAAAATTAACGCAAAAAAAATCCTCTTGTTCAATTGACTTTATATAACAAATATAAGATGTGATATAGCTATAAACTAGTAAAATGTTGATACAAATTCAACATCTCAAGACAAACTGGCAATCTAATGAAATTTAAAAAAAAACAGTGTAAAAAAATGTAAAACAGTACTTATTTAATTTATTTTTAATTATTAGCATGTTTTACAGTAAATTACTATGGATGGAACTAAACTAAATCAAACTTCACTATTCCTAATAAAAAGAAATATTCATAAGAAATTTTGTGTATTTGTGTGTGTATATTTATATGTTCTGGCTTATATATACTTATATTTTTATAATATCTATTTTAGGATAAATCCCATTTATTATTTACAATATTAGCATATATATTTATATTAGCAATCTGATGTTTTTATTTTTTTATATGAAAACATTACTATTCAATTTTTTCCTTTTTATTTTAAATGTTTACTACAACTTTTTAATCCTTACATTTATAGGTTCCTTTTTCGATAATTTGTATATACTATCTTAATTTAAAATAAAATATAATTTTCAGATTTCCTACTCAGAAAGCTCTATAGACTTTTAGAAATATTGATCATGAGCTCAATACAAACTACGTCAATTTATCTTTTTCAATTTTATGTAGTAGTATATATATATATATATATATATATATATATATATATATATATATATATATATATATATATATATATATATATATATATATATATATATATATATATATATATATATATATATATATATATATACACACATTTGAAAAACAAATTTCTTGGGATGAGCTTCATACAAGGAATAAAACAAATATATTTCATATCCTTGTTTTTTTTGTGTTTGTTTTATTCAAACGTTTCGGCATTTTTTAGTCTTTATCAATGATCTTGTGTACACTAAAAAAATTAGTAAAAACATGAAACAGGTGGTAAGGATCATGGACTAACATTATATGAAGAGGAAACATACATTTTTTTTTATTACTTACCTAAGGCAGTTATCATTTCACGTCAATTTACAAAATTTTGAGTAAAAAAATATAAAACGAAATACATGCTTAGTCACAAACACATTACACAACAACATTACACCCTCCATGTAGGTTCAAATTAATTTTGTTTGAAAAAAAAAACAAGGAAATAAAATAATTTTGTTTTATTCCTTGTATGAACCCCATCCCAAGAAATTTATTTTCCAAAAAAATATATATAAAAAAGGTTCAAGAAACATTCTACATATTATAAATATATATATATATATAATTATTCAATTTGTTTCTTAAACCCGGTATATATTAATTGGACTTTATTCTTGGGTATAGGTTTATTTACAAAATCAAACAATTGGATTAAGTAGACGTTTCGCCTATCATAGTAGGCTTTCTCAAAGATTGCTCATTCCTTTTTTTTGTATATATGGCTTTCCTTTCCTATCTGTGAAAATAATGCGGGAAACATTGAAATTTAAAAAAATTGGCGTGTGTTGTGTGTTTGCTTCTTAATAGGAAAATTCTTCTATTTTTTTGCTTTGCTAATTTCGTGTTTGTGGTAGATAATTCTTTAAGTATATCATCACATAAAAATCCATAAGTTGTTTCAATTTCTAGAAGGAACGTCATGTCAGTGAAATACAGTTTGGTACCCTTGTATATATTATTATTCAATTTGTTTCTTAAACCCGGTATATATTAATTGGACTTCTTTCTTGGGTATAGGATTATTTGCAAAATCAAACAATGGGATTAACTTGACGTTTCGCCTATCATAGTAGGCTTTCTCAAAAATTACTCATTCCTTCCAAAAAAAAATAAAGGAATGAGAAAGCCTACTATGATAGGCGAAACGTCAAGTTAATCCCATTGTTTGATTTTGCAAATAAACCTATACCCAAGAAAATAACCAAAACAATACCAATTAATATATATATATATATGTATATATTCCGAAACTGGTGAAAGTAAGGTGTTTAAAATGTTGTCTATTTACTTCCTCACAGTAGGCCAAATATTTTCCAAAAAAAAAAAACATTGTCTAAATCTGACGTGAACTTCGTCTCCCATTTTAAATTAACTTCAGTTCCTCGACAACACGCAGTGCGCGAGTATTTACAACAGTTTATGTCTCATTCAAGTACGTAAAAACAAAGTTTATATTTATTATTGTACAATGAAGGTAAAAATATGGGTGCATGGATGCTAAAAGGTTTCAGTGTTTGATAAAGTAGAAATACATCTACGAAACGTTGCACAGAATAATAATTGTCTTTTAAACCCCTCCCGAACCCACGAACCTCTTGAAGTTAATTGTCTAAATGTTCCCGAACATTCTGAGTAAAATGCGGTGGGGCACCATCCTGCTGAAACCATATTTCATCATTTTTTACAGCATTATCTAAAAAATCAAATTTAAACTTACGGTTATTCGGAACGTCTTACAGGTTTCCCATTCTATCCCCATTACCGAGTATAATAATAATTAAAATTTCAATCTTTGATTTTAAGTTAAACAATCCGTTTTTGTGAAAACTGACATTATCAAACATATCAGATAACCTTTTGTGTGCAGCTATTTTAATAAAGGGTAATACATTAAATTATGGATATTAGAACCTTATTTTCGCAAAACTGTTGACTTTCATAAAAGTACTCTAATAAAAAGTATTAAGAATTTTACGCAGATTTTAAAAAAGTAATATAATATATGTTCCAATAAAAAAATAATTTTCCTTTTATAACAGCAGTGCGAAATTCTCCATTGGATCCGGTAAAATTTTATACCTAAGCCTACATATTTTCATTAAATTTAGGTAATCGGTACCTGAGACATTTCGCCGATTGTATAATGTGTATAACGATTTCAGCAGATGACTGCAACATCATTATATTCTACTAACTTAAAATTGCATAATTTAATTGTCATAGTTCGTGTTGAGCTAGCTCATGGTTTTCTTGGCTCAGTGGTAGGAGGGCTTGCCTAGATTGCAAAGAGGTCCTGGGATGGGGTCCAGTTAAGACGAGTTTCAATTTTTATTTGTTTCAAATTCCCATTAAAATAAATTTGGTAGATTTATATTAATAAAAAGGCAGACAATCAGAAAGCAGCAACAATACAAAAAGAAATACCCAATAAGGTGATTTCTCACGATTAATATACTTAGTTAACAAAGGAAGTAAATCAAACTATAATAATCTAATGCCATATTGACCACACATAAAATGAAACTAAAACAATTGCAATTTATTCCTGCTACGGACCACCCAGTAACTACACACCTTACCACTCCTGATAGCAAAAGCTATTTGGCCCAGCAAGAGAAAACAAATAAAACGAAGAAATAACTGTTAGATATACTCCTGCACGTTTTTGTTAGCACATGTTGTTAACGTTATTAACTTTCGGACGCAGTTAAAAATTAAAAACATCATTTAAACATGTGTAGAGAGTGTTTTTTTGTTGTGTCGAATGATTTTTTTTTAATTTTCGAATTACCGTATTACATATACTCATTAAATTGTCAAGTAACAAATAACTAAAACTGTCTAAACATAGTAGGACAGACTTAAGTGACAATGTAAAAATGTATGTTCGTAATGCAATTTACGCTTTATACACATCAAAAACTAGTATAACCCTTCAAGTTTTAAAAAAAGCTTTAAAAAATCGAGGCATATTGGAAATTGGACTAAAATCGTTGTCGAAATTAATAAAAATGTTGGGTTTTCGATAAAAAATGGACTGTAATCCAAGATTTTTACGCCCGTTGCCACATATAGCAAGTCAGCGTATCCAGTTTTTAAAGAAATACACAGAAAATGTTAATTCAAAATTTAGAAAAGTGAAATTTTTAGACGAGACTTAGATATTTTCTAATGGAAGTGGTTCGAAATCTTGGCAGGACGTGTCAAGCGAAAAAAGAAATGTGGGACGGGAAAACGGTTCATCATTTTGCATGCAGGTTCTTCAACAGGATTTCTCCCAGGTGCAAGTTTACTGCTTTCTTCAACATCCAAAAGTATGGACTACCATGGTAATATGAACTGTGAACTGTTTAAAAAGTGGTTAAAAGAACAAGTGATTCCAAATTTAGATGCTCTATCTTTGATCATTCTGGACAATGCTTCTTATCATTCAAGAATCTTAAATAAACAACCTACTTCGTCCTGGAAGAAAAGTGATATTTATAACTGGCTAATAAAACAACAACAAAATCCTTTACCCAATATGCTGAAACTAGAACTTCTTTTAATGGCAAAATCTATTAAAAAACCAACAATATATGCCGTAGATGAAATATTACGGGAAAATGGACATGAGGTTTTACGACTGCCGCCATGCCATTGCCAGTTTAACGCAATAGAATTATGGGCTGGGGCAAAATCATATTACGAAAAACACGTGAACGATGGTCTTACATCAGATGAAGTGTAAATTTTTTGGCAAGATTCATTAAATTATATTACGCTGGAGTACTGGAAGAAATCTGTGGAACATACGGAGAAATTAATATGGGATTGGTGGAATCGAGAACGAGTTCTAGATGTCGAAATAGCACCAATGATCATTGCGCCATTTGAGGAGATGATGTGATGATGATATTTTTTAGTCTATAAGATTAAAAAGTTTCTAAAGAATTATATTAGTCTTTGACGTGTATAAATCATAAATTGCATTATGAATATCCATTTTTGCATCGTAACTTGTCTTTCTTTTGTATTTGGATTTTTTCGTGTACATTTCTTAATCTTCTTCGGAAGTAAATTATGTTTTTTTTTCATGCACAAGTTTCTGTACATTCCTTATACCGATTCTCAGAGCTTTTGCCATTGGCTCCTGGATATTAGCCAATGAATTTAAAAATTTTTTTATTAGATTTGACACCATTTTTTTGCTTACTTTTTTAGTACATTTGTAATTTTGTAGGCAATAAATAAATAATCATAATATACTTGTTCCAATTTTAAAGCGTTTTTAAAATAAGTAAATTTTTTTATTAATTATAAGACAAAATTTGGACTAACGAAAAATACAGGCTATATATATATATATATATATATATATATATATATATATATATATATATATATATATATATATATATATATATATATATATATATATATATATATATATATATATATATATATATATATATATATATATATATATGTAGCCTGTATTTTTGGCATGCATGGCCCTTAATTTTAGACTGAAATTTGAAGAAATCGGATAAGTAGTTTTTTAGCTATGCCGCGAACAGACAGACTGACGGACAGACATACCTACAGACAGACGGAATTGAAAAAACATGTTTTCCGGCATCTAGGGACCTTTAAACGTAAAGATCTGAAAAAATTTCGCTTTCATTAAGTGGCTGTATAAACAGAACCGCCTTCCGACTTTTTTAAGGCGCTTGCCATTTTGTGTAGTTTTGTTTTTGCCAACCAAAAAATTTTAACCAAATACATATTTAGCGAATTTTCTTATTTAGTTCCTCGGCATTTAATATATAAAATAATATTAAGTGGTTATCTTAATAATATTGCATAATAATAATAAAAAAACTATTTTCTTTCTCCCTGTATATTTGTAAATAGCCCACCGAGATTTAACAGCTCGATAAAAGAATCACACAACATTTTGGTATCCACTGTGTTCTGATGTTGGTGACCTTTGGACCCGCACGATAAGACCGCAATCGACTATACATAAACGACGTCTCTATTGAAATTTTCAGAATTGCTGATGATTTCAATGGATTTTCTAATCTTCCCTTTTACTTCCGTCGTAAAAGGAAAGCATTGTAAGACACAGATTTTTACAAATCTTCATATTTTTAGGTACCCAGATGCCAAAAAAAAACCCGTTTTCTCAGTCTGTTGGTCTCTCTGCCGGTTTGCCTGTCAGTTTGCGGCATATATTGACTTCAAATTTTGGTCAAAAATTAAAGGTTTTGTGAGGATGACCTAGTAACATTCTGGTAAATATCCAGTATGGCAGTTCAAAATGGCAGCCTGGTGAATTGTTAAATTATCTTTAAAAAAACAATTATCCAAATTACCTGAAATTTTGCACATAAGTAAAGTGTTACATTGAAATGAACTGGTGGCACTTTAGAATATCATCCTAAAAAGTGCTTGTTAGATTCATCCATCCGCATCAAATCTTTTGTTTTTACTTCCCTGGGAAAAGGAAAGTTTTAACTTCCCTCGTAAAAGAGAAGCTTTTACTTTCCTCGTAAAAGGGAAGTATTGTAATTGTGAAAAAATCACCTTCCCTGGTTTTCACAGATCTTCACGGGACCCTGGATGCCAAAAAACATGTTTTTTCAGTTCCGTGGATCTGACTCTATGTCGTATAGATCAAAAACTGCAGATTGAATTCGAATTTTGGGAAAAAATGAAGGGCCATAATCAAAATACAATATGGCGGAAGAAATGGCAGCCTGGTGAAATGTTAAAAACATTATTACTAGAGAACTGTTCCAATTTAATTGAAAGTATGCACAAAAATCAAGTATTACGTAAAAATCAGCTGGTAAAATTTTGATACGAATCGATTGCGTAACCTCAAGAACTGAAAAAAACCCCGACTTCGAAGGGGAAGGGACTTTTTCAAGCCTTCGCGATATGCAATCCTGCAATGTCGCAGACACAGTGATCCATTTGAGTCAGGTTATGATCGCGAGTTCGCTTCTTTTTGAGCTCATCAAGCCGTCACGGCTACTAAGCCCCGTGTAGGGCAAATGTAAAAAAATGCAATTAACAGAAAGAACTGCTCCGTTGGCTAATACAATGACGGACATTCGACTACAGTGTTGATTTCTCATTTTAGTTAACAAAAAAAAGATGTAGAAGTGTTTTTATTTCACGTTTTACAAACGTCAAAAAAAATGTTTAACTAAAATCAAGAGTTAACAGTGTAGTTTAATGTCGGTCGTGGTATTAGCCAGCGCACTAGTGGTTTCTGTTATTTCCTTTTTTGTATTTGCCCTACATGGGGTTTGCTGATCTGTGGCAACCTGATCGTCGCCTGAGTCAAATGGATTATTCGGTCTGCGGCATTGCAGAACTTGTTCCAGACGAGGATACGGGTGTCCTTGTTGTGACCATGGTATAACACGAAACAAAAATACATTATTTCTTCTAACGAAAGTCAAGAATTAACAGTGTAATTACTCAATGCCTGTCGTGGTATTAGCAGGGGCGGCTTGTCCCATGTTGAAATAGGAAACAATTAATTTAGTTTATATTAAAAATGCTAAAATATTATCTTAATTATCAAGCTCATAATAAATGCGGCTTTGACTCCGACCGAGCGACAATAGAAAATGGAATAGAATCTATGCGGGCCGCTAGCTTCTCTGCAGCCAAGTCCTGTACGCTTGATTTCCTGGGAATCGAGCCAGAGGTTATTGAACTTTCCACCGGCTGTTTGCAATTTTTGCATTTCAGTCGCGTGCTTTTAGTGGGGGCCGAAGCTATCGTTGGAGTAGATTCTTTAATTGAACGGCTATCCGTGTGTTGTGTGATAAGTACGCCGCGTCGTGCATGGTGCGATATGGAAGACAATAATACGGACGTGGATATGCAAATACCGTCAACTTCGGCTGTCGGTAATAACGTTGAAAATGTTGGAGAGTTTAGTAAGAAGAGTGTATGTGAATGTGTGGTGTGTGTCTTAATAATAAAGTGATTTTCAACAATAAACTTCGCTAATAAGCTTTGTATGCCAGAACTTTTTAAATTATTATGTATTGCTGTTGTTTTGCCAGTGACAACTGCGTCAACAAAAACAAGTTTCTCTGCGCTGAAAAGAATTAAAAATTATATTTGAAATACTACTAGCCAGGCGCCACTAGGTAATATGGTAAAAATCTCAATTGAAAAAGATCTATAAAATCACAGGATGAGAACGTTTTCATAGAGGAAGTAATAGATCATCAAGTTTATTTTGTAAGTTTTTTACAAAGTTATTGCTATTAATTCTAAAATTTATATTTATATATTTAATGTCTTTATCCTTCGATTAACCCTCTTCTTTCTACTCCCACCATACTGGATAGGTGCGTTTTTTCAAAATTTATTATGCAATTGACGAAGTAGAGTGGTCACTAGAGTAACTTAGAAATCCAACCATAGTAAAAATAATTTTCTTCAAATGTGCCTCACCACTTTGTAATACCACGAGCCGCCCTTGGGTATTAGCCAGCGGAGTAGTGGTTTCTGTTAACTCCATTTTTTTGCATTTGCAACTGAAGTTCAGAAAATTCTCAAATGAGTAATTTTACTGTGGGGTGCATGTTTTTGCACATTTCTACAAAACTTTTAACGAAATATTTGGTATGCTTTAGAGTAAACCAACTTTCTTAAATCAAAAATGCAAAATTAAAAGGTGAAAGAGGTAGTTCGTATCCAAGTACATCAACAAAGAATGTTTAATGGAACTTAAATAAACGCATTTGTTATTGCTTTTTTAATAAATTTGAATTATGTCGATGTTTTAACTTTTCATGATGTTCATGTACTACCTACTCAAATTGTATATTATTCTATCGTATTTAACGTTGAACAATTTTTTTCAAAATGGGTAATTGACAAAAAAAAACAAACTTACTGTTTTATTTTCCATAAAAAATTATCTATTACCGTACTACGTAGTAGATGGTTTTTGGTGAAAACAAAAACCCTGCTTATTAATGCTTTAGTATCCATTTTTAACAATAAGCCGAAAAATGTTTAGCCTCGTCACTTTGCTGCTATTGTATAATATAGTTTTATGATGCTGCAGTATACCCCAAACAGGCGTTGCAACAGAGATTAATTTGCTCTCATCGCTGCTCCATTATTACGTTTAGCCTTAATAAACACATAATAAAAAATAAAATATTGTAGTTTGACCTTGTAGCTGCGGTGAACATATCTATTCATTTTAATAGTACAGTATTGTAATGTTTAAGTGGTCTTAGAGTTGTTATACAAGCGCAGCCCCACGGGAAGTTTAAATATTGAAATTTTGAATAAAATTCCAATGATAGAAGAAATGTTTTAACTAATTTTATTAATATGTACTTACCAACTTAAATTTTCATCAAACCTGTGTAAATAACTCCAGACACAGAGCATAGGTATGTGCCTACCTCTCGCACATACGATATTCAGCTACAGGCGATTATACAAGAGGGGGTAATGGGGGTAAGTATCTCCCCCATATGACAAAGTAATTTGAATTTTACGTCTGCGGATTTTGAACTTGAAGTCACATAAAATTACAATGTACGAAGAAGAGTGGTATAAGCCTGTGTGCTGTGGTGCTTTGTGCTAGATGAAAGATGTAATGTCTTTGCAATCAGTCAAAACAACACATGATAAATGTAAACGCTGCCAAGGTTTTTTTTCTTAAGCCTTGTATGTAAAAGGAACATTAAAGATTATATTGAAAATATGAGGCAGCCAGAAAATTTCAATAGAAACGCGTGGTTCATCCTGTCTGGACAGGTGCGGATCTAGGATTTACGTGAGAGGGGGGAGCAATTTAGAATAAAATGCAAAACGTTTTTTCTTATACAGTGTGGTCCATCCCAGCTCCCTTCTTCTGTAGCTCACTTATCATTTGACTCATGAATTTGAAATTTTGCACAAGTCATATGTATATTAGGGCGCATTTTCTAAAAATATTTTTGATTTTACAGGGTGAACCAAAAAAGTGTGACGTCACAATAACATATTTTTTTAAATTAGATGACCTATAGTTTCTTACATATTTAGATGGCTTCCATAGTTGTTTAGATCATCCTTAAATTTTATTGGATTCGATCGGTAAACAACGGCTTAAAAAAATTATAAAAATTCAAATATTGCCTCGACATAAGAATCAAACTGGGAGTTCATTAAATAAGGTTTGACAATCTCGCTGACCAAATTTAAACGACCTAAATTATATAGGGTCTACAAAATTAAGTGTCAAAATTACCAAACTTCAAAGTGCATTTTCTTTCTTATTTTAAATGTCAACCCTATTCTTTTTTCATTGCAATCGATGCGTAATTGAAAAATAAAACTTTTTTGTAAATATATCTTTATTAAAATTTCTAACGTATTAAAAGATATTCGCCAAAAACTGGTAAAGCGTCCTATTTTAATGAAAAGTAATCCAAGGTGGCTTAGATTATTAAAATGAATGACGTAGAATTCAATCAATATGACAAGTGACATTTTTGACATATCGCAATTTTTTATTTTTAAATTATTTTTTTATTTATTTGTTTTTATATTGAATTTTATTATAATTTATCATATATCTTGACATTAAAATTAAAAATTTACTATTTAAGTATCACATTTGAGACTTACACTATACTAAATTCAACTATAGTTAATCTAATTTTTTCACTAGAACTTATGTTCAATGTGTTTTCCGTTTTCTTCCAAACACAAACGAAGACGAGTATGAAAAGATGCTGACACTCTCCTTAAAATATCGGGTGTTACCTGTCGAAATGCGTCTTGAATTCGCAGCTTCATGTTCTCAGGTGTTATTGGGGGCTCCTGGTAAACGATTTCTTTAATATAGCCCCATAAGAAGAAATCAAGCTTAGTGAGTTAGTTGGGTAGATGTTGACATAAACGGAGCAACTCATGTTGTAAGAAATTTAAATACATGTCCCCATTTAAATGCCCATCGAAAAAATAAGGACCGATAATAAAATCTCCAATGATTCCCCCCATACATTAATAGATCATCTGTGCTGTCGATCGATCTGCCGAAAATGTCTTGGATTATGATCGGAGTAGTAATGAAAATTGTGGCGATTCACAAATCCATTTTTATGGAAGGTAGCTTCGTCTGAGAAAAGCACTTTATCGAAGAACTCAAAATTTGCTCTGATTTTGGATTGTGCCCAGTTACAAAACTCTATCCCATGCTTATAATCTTCTTCATAAAGTTCTTAGTGAAGCTGAATATGGTAGGCATGAAAATGATTTTTTTTTTAAACACGTTGAACGGTGGTTTTGCTAACATTCGCTATATCGGCGACTACCCTTTGGCTAATTGAAGGGGTTTCTGTGATATGAAGTAGCACATCCAGTTCCTTTTCATCAGTTTGAACTGGCCTATTTCTACTAGGTTTTGAGTATTCGACATCTCCCGTCTGAATAAATCTATCTAATAAGTTTTGCAGGCTTCTCTTATCGGGATGTCTTCGTTCCGGATATCGCTCCGCGTATATCCGACTAGCCAAAAAACAATTTTTTTGAGATTCTCCCAACACAAAAATCATATCTACTAGCTCTTCTTTGGTTCTCTCTTTCAATGAAAAAAGAATAGGGTTGACATTTAAAATAAGAAAAAAAATGATCTTTGAAGTTTGGTAATTTTCACACTTAATTTTGTAGACCCTGTATAATTTAGATCGTTTAAATTTGGTCAACGAGATTGTCAAATCTTATTTAATGAACTCCTAGTTTGATTCTTATGTCGAGGCAATATTTGAATTTTTATAATTTTTTTTTTAACCAGTAATGTAAATTCACTTTTTCTCATATTTAATTTTTTTAAGCGGTTACTTACTGATCGAATCCAATAAAATTTTAGGATGATGTAAACAACTATGGAAGCCATCTAAATATGCAAAAAATATAGTTCATTTAATTTAAAAAAATATGTCATTGTGACGTCACACTTTTTTGGGTCACCCTGTATAATCAAAAATATTTTTAGAAAGTGCGCCCTAATATACATATGAGTTGTGCAAAATTTAAAATTCATGAGTCAAATGATAAGTGAGCTACAGAAGGAGGGAGCTGGGATGGACCACCCTGTATACAATATGTATATATATATATATATATATATATATATATATATATATATATATATATATATATATATATAGTATATTACCTGCTAAAGAAAACCAACCATAAATAAACTGACAAAGGACAAAACGCGGTAAGAAAAAATATAACAAAATAGGCTGTATAATATATAATTAATTAGAAAAAAAAGTAATAACAATACCAACAACAGTTTAAATTGCGAAATTTAATCGCCTACTCTCCCTTACAAATCTGTCTATCACTCTACCTATATCAATGTCAATATTCTTGTGAACGTTCTCTAAGGCCAGCCCATCTAAGTCATCCTGATTCATGTGCGAACGCATTCAATTCTTAACTATAGTTGTACCTCACCTAAAAGTTTTTTGCGTTCATTTTCAACACTTTTAGTTAGCCCTGAAAACTGATTACAAATTAATTCGGTCTTCTTTTTAAGATCAGTGTATTCAGTTACATGCTAGTGAATGTAATTAGATGGAATTAACTCATTAAGTGAAAAACAACTTAGAGTTTTCTCTGAAAACCTTTCAGTTAAATCAAAAATTAAAGAATGTGAAATAGGAATAAAAATTACTTTTTTCCAATAATCAGCTGCATTTGCAGCTGGAGTATTGGCTCGTTGAGTCTGCCTGCCAGTTAAACGAGGAATACTTAAGTCGAAATCAAATCGTTTCAAGGTCTTAGGAGCACTTTTAACTATGGAAGCAAATTCATCTTCAGCATTTGATCTTTTTTGCTTCAAAATTTTAAAATTTTTCAAATGCGTAATAGCTGAATGTAAACTAATTTTATTTTAGAAAAATATACTTAAGAGGAAGTGTAGTTAAATTAATAACTTCGGAAAGTAAAGCTAATGTTAAAATATATGTGCACGACGAGGTGTTTTCATCCTATTCAGAAATTTCGTTCAAAACGTCACAAATTTTTGATAAATCCGACTGAAATTGCAAAACAAAATCATGCCGTTCAACCCATCGGGTTTCATATGGACTATTTAAACTGGTTTTTAAATATTTGTTTAAAACAAAATGCCTCTTAGTCGACGCGTTAAAAAAAGTCTTCTTGTATAATGCCCAATGAGTTTTTAACACACTTTACCTTTACAGTTTTTGAAAGTGATAGATTTAGATTGTGAGAACACGGAGCTAAAACAGAATTTACTGCCACGTTTCATCGAAAAGAATGCTATAATAGTTCGCTTCGGCAACACGATAAATAATTGTGTTCAAAATTTCCCCCCCACAGAATGAAATTAAAGAGTTAGTTAATGGTTTTCAAGGTTCTTGTCTCTGCCATCCACACGAAAACGAAGTAGTGCTGTGAAAGTGCCATAGTTAAAGTTTGCCATGCGTATAATATCATCCTCTTCGCCGACCTGGAACATAGACGTATTGTCTCTATCTCCACGTAAGGGTATACTTTGTCTTCATGTAATATGATGATAAATGAGTTTTAATAATGGGCCAAAGGCGTTTCCGATTTTCATCTACTTGATTTTTTCTTTCTACGTCTAGTAAATTTCGAACGAAATTATAAACTTATTTTTACACGTAGCAATAAATAGTTTGGCTAAAATAAAAACTAGTTTTAGTTTTTATGCTTGTGCCTAGAATAACTGTTAACAAAATAATACTTAATTAAATAATTACTGCAAATTAAAGAAAAAAGAAAATATTTAAATATGTTTTTCATCTTTTACTTGAGAAGTAATGTTCTTTAAAATATTATCTCAAAAATATTAGAATATTAGAAAGTCTATATCTTTATTTATAAATTCAACTGCAAGTTACTTTTTTTCTCTGCTCGCAAATGCTACAAATTTGACTGATGTTTAATTAGGTCTCCATTCTTACCCATAAGTTTAGCATATGTTGGCAGATGTCGCGTAACGAACTTCTGAGGTTTCACTGTATTTTGTCCTCCAACCTCGGAGCCAGATATAAATATTATGCACAATTTGCAACCCGTTACTTTTTTCAGAAAAAACTAGCCAAGGAAATTTGCTCAACATATCATACCTTATTTTTCGTTTCGCTTCTTTGCATTTCTTCATATGGGTAGAGAATGGAAAAATATAAACCCTGGGAGATTTCTAGTAATTTACCAATATTTCGTGTCTTGTAAAATCATCTATATTTTTTAAATTTGTATTACCATCTTGGATAAAAAATTAGCGATATACACTTTAAAATCGGGCAATTCTTTAACAACGTCTAGCGAAGCACCTGATGATATGTTTGTTAAGTCATTGGAAGTGGCACTAGATTTAGAAGGCAGATTTTGCTGCATCAGTAATTGGCTAAAATAATTTTTATAAATATAGCTATATCAGGCTCAAGCACTATATTAGCCTTTCCTTTTTACAACTGCCTACTAAAATATCTTTAGCATAATTCGTGTATTTTTATATATATATATATATATATATATATATATATATATATATATAGCTATTTTCTGAAAAATTAAACATATTATGGAGCAACTACTCATTCTGGCAACGTGTTTAAACGCTAGCAAAGAACTGTTCATAAAACAAATTGAAGTAGTAAACATTTTATTATTAATTACTATATCGGCAGGGGGGGGGGGCGAAACCCCCTTCCTTCTAAATGCGCAACTGTGATTACAGTGTGTCATCAGTCGGTGAGCCCGGATCAAATATAAAAACTTGAAAGCTGTTCGTCGGGATTCATTCAGTGTTTTGAATTTGTCCAATGAAGATCTTGTGCAGTGAAGAAAGAACTCCGAGAAGCCATATGAAACTCGATATTTTAAAATATTTCGCCTGTTTTCCCATTAACTTTTCCCCTCCACTGCTACACTCAACTTGTCACAAATTTTTTTATGACAAGAAAAAAGTATTTCTTATTTTCAAGTAGATTAACATTTATCTTAGGCTTACAAGACAGAGATGAAAAAAATTCTAAACATTTTAAAACAGTTTTTTTTTGTTTCAAACATGTTTTTAATTCCAAGTGTTTAAAACAAAAACAACATACTTAAACCCTTGTTTTCAATTCTATATTAAACGTATTTATTATTACGTTGATGTACTCAACTAACTAAAAAAAAGATGTTTAAATTTTAAATACTTTTTTTATAATTTTAAAATTTAAATCAACTAATGGTATTTTAAACCCCTTTAAAATAATTGTTTTTGATCAAAATGTTTAAAACAAAATTGTTTAGAACAAGTACCTAATAACGTTTTAAACATGTTTCAGACACTTCAAAGTTATCAAGGAAAATCGGTCGTTTTAAATCACGCCATTCGGGCATTATTATTATTTTAAATCATGCTTATTATGGAATCATCCTAGCACAATGTGCTCTAAATAATTTTCGAAAAATAGGTCAAACCTGCTATTATTGTTAATATCGTGTCGTGTTTAATCCTTAAGACAGTTTAAATTTCGAATTAAGGGCATAAATATGCTTTATTAATACATTTAATATTATAATAATTTTATAATTTGTTGCACAAATTTTATTTCTCTCAAGTAACATTTAATCAAGTAAGAGATATTATAAATAATCTTAAAAACAAAAATAGTAAAGATAAATTTATCAGAAATCTTATAATATCCCCACTCACAAAACTTGTCAACCAGTGCTTCAAGGAGAATACTTTTCCTACTGTGCTTAAGTGCGCCATAGTACTTCCAGTCTATAAGAACGGAGACAAAGACCAGATAATGTATTGTGCATCACTATGAAAACAACAACTTCGATTTCAGGAAAAATAAAAGCACAGTCCTAGGTATTTTGGATTTGATGTCATATATCATAGAATCATACCATATATTTCAATATAATACTGTTCTTATGTATGGCCTAAGTAAGGCTTTTGATTGTGTTGACCATTCTCCTGCCTAAGCTTGTAAATAAGAGACAGATTGTGAGGGTTAGTGGTGTGTTTTCAGTGGAAAGTGTAGTTAATATTGTTCCCCAGGGTTCAATTCTGGGACCCATTATTTTCTATTATACATTAATGATTTACCGGAGTCTAACTCTTCTCAAAAATACACTCTCTTTACTGACGACACAACAATTTCCTTTGCAGCTGATAATCTCCGATAAGCGCTTGAGGGTAGTGTGGTGGCACGTCACAGGGCTGAGGAGTGGTTTCGCAAAAATAGACTGCTTCTCATCGAGGGCAAGACCAATCAAATGGTTATTTGTTTGTGAAAGAAAGGTGGCGTGAAAAAAAGCGGCGTGGAGGATGTAAAGTTCTCGGGGGTGAACTTGGATCCTAAGATGCAGTGGGGTGCACATGTAGATAAGCTCAGTGGACGACTGAGGTGGAGAGTGTTTGTGCTGCGTAGTCTTCCAGCGTTTCCACCAGGGTTTTGCAGACAGCATACATCTTTCTTATGGCTGTTCTTATCTAGATCCTTGCTGGACTTGGATATAGAGATGAGTGTAGGCAAGCTTATGCAGCACTCGGGGTACTGACTTTGCGGTCTCAAAACATATTAGAAAATTTGTTGTTTGTCAAATAGAGTGGGGACAATATCGAAATCCACGAGGATATTCATAGCTACAATACCCGTCATAAGGAGGCTGAGGCGATGTCAAACTGCCCCGATTACTGGGCAGTAAAATCCTTTAATTCCTTCCCTCATATTATACGAGCTTTACCTCACAAGCATTTTAAAAGTAAAATTAGGGAATTACTGGTTAATAATGTATTTTATTCTTTACGATTTTAGTTTATAATTTTATTTTCATTTTTAATTCTGACGTATGTAAACATTGTAATGTACTTACACAAATAAATTGAGTATTGAGTATTGAGTAAGACTTTGTTAGCTGCAATTTAATATCATATTCATTTCGTCATTGCCCTATAGCTAATCCGAAAGTAGTAATGTTGAGAAACTCTTTGACCCCCTAAATGGTTTTTAATGAAAACACCAGCCATTTTTGAGATGTATGCCGAAAAAACATAAATATTTTGAACGTATCACTTTGCTAGAGAGTATGACACAAAACAACGTTATTATAACATATTCTCATATGGCTGCAGTAAATCCCAAATCCGTGTTGCAACAGGAATTAATTTGTTTTCATCACTGCCCCATTATATTTTGTCCAGCCTTAATAAATATATATTAAAAACAAAAATATCGTAGTATGATATTGTAGCGTTAGTCTCATAGCAAGAGGCTATTAATCGTTAGTGGACTCCAGTCAACTAGTAAAAAATAGACTCTCGTTGCCAAATCTATAAATATACCAATATAGGATTCACTTGTGCCATATATCGTGATACATGTAGACATTTATAAAAGTGCACTGCTGCTTTTCGTGTTTATTGTGATTCTATCGCAGTCTATTTTCGATTAAGGACTAATAATAATAATAATAATAATAATAATAATAAATGACATTTATTTATCTACAAAAAGGACATTGGAATGCCAAAGACTTGCGTAGTCTAGCTTAAAGCTACTCAACTGAACTCTACATTGACATATTAAGTAATTTTAAATAACATTAAATTTCAACGTGCTAATTAAAATTAAAATATACATCAGTGGCGGCTATTCGGAGGATGTAGAAGAAGTGCCTTTTCCCCCAAAAAAAACCTGGTAAATAATTTTTTAACACACTTTAAAAATCGATAAAATATACTAATTTTCAATATTAAATCTAAATCATTTCATTAACAATTATCAATAATTGCAATGTAAATTTAATGCATTCGTAGTATTGCCGCTGGCCGCTCGTCAGAAACCTAGAGGCAAACGTAAAACGAAATAATATACTTGCGCGTATTAAGCAAATCCGTATGTGCGCGCACCGCACCGGCAGCAAACTCGTTTATGTCGATCCACCAACGGAAGAGCCACGTGCGAGCGCCGTAAAAATCTTCCAGCGAGAAACAAAAGCAATGCCTGGAAATACGAAGACCGCGCCTCTAGGGAAGAGCCGCAATTTAACGCTTCCATTCGTATTGTACTTATAGCAGATCGCGCTTTATTCGGTATTTTATCGACGGTCTTTTATTTTATTGTTTGGAGAAGTGGCGCGTGTGTGTGGTTAAAAATTAATTCGTTTAGGCTCGTTAGTGACATTGTTTGTAGTTTGTTAGAAACTCCATTTTACGTTGGAAAGAAGATGACAAAAATGACCTTTTAATTACGGGTCGACAAACAAGTGTGCTGACAATTAGTGCTAAAAATTAAAAATTCTAGTAAATCCTACAATATTCATTTCAAAAACTCTCTTCTGATCCAAACAAAATCCGTAAACAAAACCACAAAAATTAAAATTCGTTAACACTAAACTCACACAGTTTTTTTCTCAAATTTCGATTTAAAACATGCCTGTTATCGTATAGTATTTTCAAAGACATTAAATCTAAGTGTCCAATAAAATGCCTAAATTTTTTGCACATTCGAGATAATTAATAACTTCACTATTAACTGATATATTGCGAATACTTTTGAGAAAATCAGTCTTCATTTTATTACCAAACGTCAGCAAGCATGACTTTGAAGGATTCAGGTGAAAATTGTGGCCCTGTGAAAGATCACTTTAAATTTTCAAATCATAATTAATACTTTCTTAAGACGCCAAATAATCATCAAAATCAAAACAATAGTATATTTGGGTGTCATCGGCAAATGCCTAAACTTTACCGTGAGTGAGTGATGAAAGAATATCAGACGTATAAATAAGAAAAAGAAACGGGCCCAGAAGAGACCCTTGCGGTACACCCGCCAGTACTTTAAATGGGTTAGAGTATCTTTCACTGGAAAATATAGCTTGAGATCTGTTGGTCAGGTATGATTTTGTGAGTGAGTAAAACACTACTAAAACCATACATAATATTTCAATTTAGAAACTATAAATTCGTGATTAATGGTATCGAATGCCTCTGAAAAGTCTAAAAGTACTAAAACATTAACCATTTTCTTATCACATGCCCACACAACATCATCCAGTACATTTACCAAAGCTACTGAAGTACCAAAGTTCTTTCTGAACCCTCATTGTGTAGAATTTGGGCAAAAAAAATGTTCCCAAATATTTTAGAAAGAGCCGGAAGAATGCTCATTAAACGGAGATCATTTATGTTCTTTCTATTGCTAACTTTTGGTAAGGGTTTACCAATTGATATTTTCCAGTTATTAGGAAAATAATTTGACTCTAAGCAACAATTAATGATATGAGTTATGTATTTATTAATATGCGGGCTACATTATTTCAGCATAAGCGGCGATATTTCATCTACACCAGTCGCGGTAGTGCTAATACTGTTCAAAGCTTTATTCATATCGGGTATTTCCGCTAAGTGAAATGAAAATTGCAGGTTAGCATTAAAAATATTACTTTTGCAAAAATTAATTTCAAAACAGTTTGAAACATTACGGAGGAAAGCTGAGGAAAAACTTTAAAATTGATATCGTTAGGGTCAGATAAACAAGTTTTATGTTAATTATTTTCTCGCCACAAAGAATCTAGGTCTACTTTTTTTCCCTTCTTATTGCAGAAAGCGTAACATTTCTTAAATATTTATAATTAGCCCAATCCTCGTTAAGCTTGGATCTTTGATACTTTATTAAGGCATTATTTCCCTGTCTCATAAAAAAACCTTTATGATGGCTGTTATTTAAAGAGCTTTAGGCTTTGTTATCCTCGATTTTCGTATTGGAGCATGTTGATTAAACAATACATGAACCAAATCATTTATAATATTTATTTTAATGTCGATATTATCGTCATACAACATATTCTCAAACAATAAGTTATACAACGTGTTCAAAAATGCATACATACATGGCGCTACAGACAAAATAGGACGAATACTTTGGCTGTCTGACATACGTACACATAAGAAGATTGGGCAACGCTTGCGATTCCCAAAAGATATTCTTCCTTTTTAAACAGGAGTATATAAAATTCATGGCTTCTGTAGAGAAGTACATGTGGGAAAAACAGGACGCTCAATATCAACTAGACTTAAGGAACATGAACGATATATTAACAAATTGTTCAATTTGCTGTAGCTGAACACCATCATACTACAGGTAATATTGCCTGAAACCAAAGTTCTAGCATCCGTTCCAGGATTTTATAAACGAAAACTTTTTTTAACCTACAAAAAAATGTCAATAGAAATACGGGTTACGGTCTACATTACATGTGGAAACCAAGTCCGCCTGAATCTCTCCGAGCTCATTCAGTGTTCAAATATCATAAAGTAAAGATCCGTGGAGATACCTTGTACAATCAAAAGTGAAACGTCGGATACTAATTCCAATTTGACATGGTCTAATCCCATGCTTTGTTAATTGACCCAAAGCCGTGAAAGCTTCTGTTCTATGTTAGCTAATCTCTATGGGAAGAAAACCAAGAAGAATGCCAAAAGTTTTAGCGATCTTCGCAGCAACAAGAAGAAGTATTCTGCCAGTTGGCCTTTCTCCTTAGATGCCGAGATGAGGTGTAGTACCGAAATCACTATAGGTGAGTCATCACGTTACTTCTAGAACTGCTAACCAATATTTATAAGCGTGTCAGCAATGCAATAGTTAGAGAAAAGATGAAGGTAATACGACATGATTTAGGCGCAAATGCCCGTAAACTACTAGAAGTTTACCTGAAATTAGCTTTTAGACTTGAAAGAACCATATTTAGGACTTTGGACAACATCACCAATGACCAGACAGAAAAAAACCACCAAGAAGTTACACTTAAGCAAGAAAAGAAGTTTGAAGCACTCCTGAACAGAACAAAATTCAATGAAACCTCCGCAGAATACAGCTATCTACTTGTCATCGAAGCCGTTAACCGAAGCAGAATATTCTATCTTTTCCAGTGGCCAAAATCTCACAATAGTACCGAGTAACATTCCCGAAAAAGACATAGTGTCCTCCGTTGAGGCAGCACCTCCGTTGAGGCAGCAATCAGAAGATTACTAGTGAAGCAAGCCGTTGAAGGCAATTTTGAGATAGCAAAGATGATTAAAAAATCCAAAACCACCGAAGTCGAATCTCTCCACAACCGGAAAAACAACCATCAAGCTTTTAAATCAAGATGTAAACAGCAACTAGCAGACAAAAGCAACGCCACAGTCTTTATGGACAGAACAGAATAGATCAAAAAGTTAACTCAGTTTTTAAACAACATATAGGGTTATGCAGGCAAACCTAACGTGTATAATAGAAAGATGTATCACCAATCTGATTAACGTATCCACCAAGTGGAAATCATTGGAACCAAGCAGCTCCGAGATTCCCAGATTCTACAGTCTTCCTAAAATACTCAGAAACAATGTACCACAGCGATCATCAGTGCAATAGACTAGCCCACATACAAAGTAAGTAAATACCTTTCAAACTTCCTTAGTCTATTTACTGGAAAAACAGATTCTTTTATAAAAAACTCTGCACATTTTGTGGAAAAACTTAAGGCAATCCAGTTGGATGTATCGATGTAGAATCACCATACACAAATGTTCCTGTTAGCGACTCAGTTTCCATTATATCAGACATATTGGAACTTAAAAACTTGATAATAATTTAAAAGACCTAGTGGAAGCTTGTCTTACATCTACTTATTTCATTTTTCGAGGAACTTTTTATAAACAAACTTCAGGGGCAGCTACGGGATCTCCTCTTTAGCGGTTAATTCATACAAGTAATTATTACTCCAAATAACATGTTCAAGAATGTTTTATCATCATAATTAGCCTGGTAAAATGTAGGACAAGACGCATACGAAGAAAGCATTATCTATGTCAACATTTACCAATGGTCATTGATCTTCTTTTTCCGTCTTCAAAGAAATAAATCAGAGTCTCTTGAAGAATTTTTATTCCCAGTTACGGGGGAAGTAGAAACCTTGACTGGCCCTTGACTAGTACAGAACTATATACGGTAGTGCCGACGAATTTCGGTTTTTCTATACTATTGGAGAATACAAACAGCTCAGAGTGGAAAATGGAAAATCTCCTCACTAAAAAGGTTGCAAGTGCCGCTAGTGTGATAATATCTATTTTTTTTCGGGAATCTACTTTTCTTGTCTGTGGCAGTACCAATAATAGCCTCTCCGGTGCGGGGTCAGGGGGGAGAAATTTGAAAGAAAAGTTTATACGGATGACCGGAAACACGCCTGGGGGGAACCTGGAAGCCTGGTGCCTTAAACCTGCCTTAAAATGCTAAGTAAACGTAACAGGTATTAACTGTGACCTAACTGAGGTTAGCAAACTTTCATCATCATCAACGATATAGTGGCAGTTATGGTTCATCGCATTTTATTAAGAGGTGAAGAATGCGATCAGAAATCCATTTCTTATAAATAAGTTCAGAATTAGTATACGTTTTGAGTATTAATGTATTTATTAATATTGCATACATTTAACTTTCTGCTATTAACCATTCTTGCTTCAAATTAGGTACTTTTTCACTGAGCTTCACCAATAAGAATTTTTTTAGCAAACAGATAATAGATAATGCCGAAAAGCTAAAACGTATTTTAATAACAATTTGTTTACATATATTTACATATATATTACATATTTCTTCCAATGGTCACTGGATATTTCATTCAGTACTTTATCCCACGTAGCCAGTACTTCGTTAATTGTGCATTTTAAGGGTATGTATATGTACAGGGTTTTTTTTTATATATTGCCACCCCCCTTATCTTTTTTATTTGACATTTTAGAAAAATGTGTCCCAAATAAAAGTTTAATGGTTTCAAATGAATTTTTATGAAAACATTTTTTTTCATATACAGGGTGTTACAGAAAGTCTGGGCGTGGTCCAAGTTTCTTATTTCAAATAGGTACCCCATTTTTTTATTGAATTTTCGGATTCTCCTGAGAATTTTACACATTTTTTATAAGGGATATTCTATACTTAAATCTAAAGCCTAAAGAGATATTGTTATTTTTTGAAAACTATTATGTAAAACAGGTAAACATTTTTCTGGTCGTAAACTGGTCATTGACGGTGATCTGTCGTTCTGTCAATTCATTGAAAAGATGCATTACACTGACGAAGAAAGATGTGATATTCTTCGCATTTTCTACAAGAATAATAATAATGCTTGCGCGGCAAGAAGAGAATATCAGCGGCTTTTCCCCATGCGAGCTATTCCATCTCGAAAAACTTTCAAAAATATTGAACTTGGCTTTCGAAATCGAATGACTGTTAAAAGAAAAAAACGTACTGCGGTTATTAATGAGGAGGAGGAATTAAATATTTTATTATTTTTTCAAGGTAGGTTAATAGAAATTACCCACAGGATATAAAGTAACTTACGCAAATATTATTTATTTTAGAAAATCCAAATGCAGCCTTAAAAGACGCATCAATTTTTTTTAATAAATCTATTTTCAAAATTTATTCGACATTAAAAAAGCATGGATATTTCCCATACAAAATTTTACCCGTCCAGAAATTAACTGAAGATCAGAAAAACCAACGAACCATGTTTTGCCAGGAAATGTTGCTGATGAAAGATGAAGATAACAATATTTTTCAAAAAGTTTTATGGTCAGATGAATGCGCCTTTAGTACTGCCGGGATTCACAACCGGAAAAATGTTAGATTTTGGGCAACGGAAAACCCTCGGGCCATGCGTGAAATTAAAACCCAAGGTCGGAAAACTTTAAATGTGTGATGCGGGCTCCTTCACAACAAAATTATTGGACCGATTTTCATTGATGGATCTTTAAATGGAGAAAAATATCTAAATTTATTAAATAATGATCTGGAACCTATTTTGGATGACTTACCCCTCCGTCAATACAACCAAATTATTTGGCAACAAGATGGAGCCCCACCACACAATGTTTTTGCGGTCCTAAATTTTTTAAATCAAAATTTTGAAACGTGGATTGGTCGGACTGGACCGATTCGGTGGCCGCCCAATAGTCCCGCCTTAACACCTCTTGACTCTTTTCTGTGGGGATTTTTGCAGAATAAAATATATGAAACTCCCACGGAAGATATAGAGGTGTTAAGAAGGAGAATAATTGAAGCCATTGAGGATTTAAACAATAATCATGCACAATTCATTATTAATGCGATTAATAAAATCGAAGCAGATTATACAAATTGTATTGAAATGAATGGTGGACATATTCAGCAATTATAATATTTATATTTCATTTCATTATTGAATTATTTGATAATATGTAGTTTTTTGTAATAAACACAGCGTCAAAAAACTTGGACCCCTTCATAAGACGCAATGCAAAAATGCTCTGTTTCAAGACCTTGTATCTTGAGTAATAAATGATCCAACCACGTGATTAAAAAAAGTGTATGTTAACGAATAGCAGGGCTGCCACTTTTAGCCACATGAAATATTCTATTGTAATTAGAACGCTCTACAGAGTGTTTAAAAGTTTCTCAACACAGGACCTAATGCAAATTAAATGGGAGGTCTGGCTAAAAAAAATTAAACTCTCCTTATTAGCTTGCTGATTACAATATCATGGCTCAGTTAACTAAAAGTGGTAGTCCCGCTATTCGTTGACATAATCATTTTTCAATCACTTCGTTGGTTCATTTATTACTGAAGATACGCGGTCTTGAGGAAAGCTTATTTGCATTGCGACTTATGAAGGGGTCCAAGTTTTTTGACGCTGTGTGTAGTTTTTAAAATATTCTTTTCTGTTTTCGTTAATATTATACATATATTTTTTAAAAACATGTGTTGCCTTAATTAGATTCATATGCATATTTCCAAAATTCGATGTTTTTGGAATACCCAGTAGAAGGAAAAAAATCCACGTCTGATATTTCAAAAAATGTTTGTTTAGATGGCGATTCGTTGGAAGATGGTGATTTCTGTTCTGGTTGCCTGTGTATTTTCGTTATTCTCATAAGCTATGCGAAGGTTGTCGGATTTTTCCTCATCGGAAATGTGACATTTTATCCAGAAATTGACAGAAAGTCTACCAAACAGTAAAACAGTCACCGTCAATGACCAGTTTACGACCAGAAAAATGTTTACCTGTTTTACATAATAGTTTTCAAAAAATAACAATATCTCTTTAGGCTTTAGATTTAAGTATAGAATATCCCTTATAAAAAATGTGTAAAATTCTCAGGAGAATCCGAAAATTCAATAAAAAAATGGGGTACCTATTTGAAATAAGAAACTTGGACCACGCCCACACTTTCTGTAACACCCTGTATATGAAAAAAAATGTGTTCATAAAAATTCATTTGAAACCATTAAACTTTTATTTGGGACACATTTTTCTAAAATGTCAAATAAAAAAGATAAGGGGGGTGGCAATATATAAAAAAAAACCCTGTACTTATCGCCATTGGCAATTGTATGGTGGTAGTTTTAACATTTTATGTCCAAATTGTGTATTCCTTAATATGATGTTTCTGGTTTTCAGCCATTTTATTAGTTTATATTTTGACCAAGACTTATTGAGAATTTCCTCAGAAAGGCCAGAATCATAACTTGCATTATCCATAATAATTAAAGATTTTCTAACATTTCTACCTTTAAAAGATGCCCAATTGAAATGTAATGGTTTACCAATATGATGGAAGGCGGTAAATAAGTAAGATATGTTAGTCACCACACGCAATACACTGACCTAATATTGACCCAATAATATCTCTTAATGATGACTATTGCTACCTCTAGTCGGGTAGGTTCGGATTCTTCTTTCTCGTTATTCTATTTATACTTCCATATCACAATCTCTTTAGATGTAATATTTAAGTTGAGCGCCATCATTTTAATTAAGGTTAAATAAAACTTGGAAAAAAAAAGTAGTTGCATTGAATCTAACCAATATCAATAGGTAAAGACTTATATTGATCAATTGAAAACCAACACGTTGGAAACAAATGACTTATTATTAATTCACAATATTCAGCGATTTATCCCCAAGAAAAAAAAGAAAATGTACTGAACAAAAAAATATTGTTAACTCAATTCCATCCACCAGGGAGCTTAATAGCATCCCAACAAGAAGTGCGGGAATTAAGTTTTCCCCAACAAGAGTTTAAATTTATTGTAAGGTTACACTAAGTGAAATCCCAACTAAATTATTTGATTTGGGGTACGTAAATACAAAACCCAGAAGCTTATTCTTTATCTATACCATTCCATTTTAATAACATTTGGATTACACAATATAGACAAGAATTAGATCAAATAATCAGTTCAGAATCCCAATAAGTTTCTTTCCCCCCCTTAAATGATTGAAGTTTAATTCTAGTTAAAACAAATAATTATGTTACAAACGATAATGGTTAGGGTTAAGTATTAAAAAAAATAAATTTTGATGAGCCACACGCTGAGTGGCAGCACAATAAATATCTATAAAATGTCTATTACATAGATTTGAATGTCTTAGATATTACCAATAAAAAGAGCAGTAATTAGGTAGCGCTACGAAGCCGGCTGCGTTTCACCTTACAGAAATTCTGCATAGTACGCTATATACTAGACAAGGTGACACCAGTAATTAAATTAATATGCATAAATAGTTTCATTAACAGAAATAGTACTATATGTTAGAATCGCTTCCAAATATTATACTACTACTTAGCTGAATACTCTAGTCACTAGTGTAGACTGTAAATGGTGGTAAGGCAGGTAACATCCAAGGGTTCCTCAGTGATCACTATGTCGTACAGCTCCGCTACGTAGACCGTATCCAAGATATCATGTCTATTCCATCAAAAGAAAAGTTCCATATTCCATAAATAACTAGCAGTTAGGAAACCATACCAAAACCTTGCTAATGGTCTGTCTTTAAAGTTCCAAAATAATCCCAAAGAACTTCAAAGGTTCAACCTTATACAAAAACCCTCATTGTAGCTACCAGGGTACCAAAAAAAATTGCTTGATGAGCACCAATGTTAAGATGACCGAAGTTAGTGGCACGTGGAAGTGATTAAGACAAAATCGCCATGTAGGCCATAAAGTTGAAACCCAAAATTTACTAAACCATAATATTCAACTTCACTTCGTCAAATCGGATCCTTCTAGTCTCCCATTTGGGATGGAATTTAGTTAACAAGCAAAAAAAAATTCAGAACATCCGACACTTCCGTCGTTTACGAGACTTGGTGCTAAAAAGAAAGATCTTTTTCTTAGCTCTTCTCACGTACACAAAATGGTTTCCGTCACACAATATTTCCAAACACGGTAAATTTACATATCATTTTCTACATTCCAAAACATTATTTGAAAAAAACAACTTTTCTCAGAATCAACAAAATAATGTTGGTACAATAAATCCGCTAAACTAAATATTAACTTGTCAAATTCCAGTTCGGTTTATAACAAAAATAGCCTTTATATCCATGAGTTTTGGAAAGAGATGAAAATATATTATTACTCCTCAACTAATCCAAGCTACCCTGTATTTTGTCCAACCAAAGAATAACCATCTAAATTAGTAATATTAGCTCGCCGATATGTCAAATCAATAGGACTTATAATAAGAAAGAAAAAGAGAGAGAGAATACTTCCACTTCTATGCTTATTTCGACTGCAATATTCTATCGATTGAAAGCATGTGGTTTTGGACTGACCTATCATAACCTCGTGTAAAAATCTGACAGCTGATAAACAGTAACAAAGCAAATCTTTGTAGATTTCGAAATATATAATAATGAACAAATTTACCTTACTAATTAATGCAAAATAGTGAACCAAGTTATTAAAGAACATTTGTGTTTAAATTTACATGCTCGTGAAATTTCCAAACAAAATGTGATATGCTATTTGACATGTAAACAACAAAATTCTTCTGAAGTAACTGATATAAACAAATGGAATCTTAGAAAATTAACGCAAGAAAACTATATACAGGTGGATTTTTGAATGTTCTATTAGATTATCTTATCAGAAACATATGTCACTTAGATTTTACCTTCATTTCTTTGTCTTATATGATTGTTGACCTAGTCTTCGAGTCACAGCATATTAAAAATGTTAATTCCTATTAAATGGAATATCTTAAAGTTATTTTTATATATAAAACAGTAATTATATAATACAGTACAATATGAAAGTATATTACATTGGCTCTATCAAAAATAAAGTAAATTCACATAAGGTTCTAATTTTGTACTTTTGCTTCCGGCTATTTGTGACAAGAAATTTCTGAAACTAGCATTATTTCTGTAACTTAGGTATCAATGATAAATGTAAGCCTGAATATAATATAAAAGAGTGTTTTTAATTATAAATTACATTAAAATGATAGATATCACAAATGATATAATACTAAAAAAAAAATTAAAGTGTCAAGCGAAGATTTATTTTACTGAATTTTATTGTAACAATTTTGATGAAAAATTTAGTTTTGTAACATGTTCTTCATTTAACTTTTTGTATAAATCATAATGTATCATCGTCACATCCCCTGCCTTTGAGGCTATAGCTCTAACATCCGCTCCACTAAAATCAAAACACTGGTTCAGATATGTAGATGATACTTTTGTTGTTTGACCACATGGACAGGATAATCTACTCATATTTCTGGACCACCTTAATCAACAACATCATAATATCAAGTTCACAATGGAAATTGAATCTAATCGAACGATTTCCTAACTGATTAGAATTTAGAGCTATTTTTATTTTTAATCAAGATTCTCTAACATCGAAAACATCGAAAGTGACCGAAGCTATTGCACTGCAGATATTACGCGTTTAATTAAAAGAAATAGTAATTCAACTCCGCGGAAGGAGAATGATATCGAGCCACCGTTAGATAGTATTGTTCTTCCGTACATACATGGCATTAAAGACAAAATAGAACGATTACTTTGGCGGTCCAACATACCTACAATCTTCAATACACATAAGAAGATTGGACAATCCTGTCTATAAAATTCCTTGCTCATGTGGAGAAGTATATGTGGGGAAACAGGACGTTCAATATCAATTAGACTTAAGGAACATGAAGGATGTATTAAAGAGAAACAAATTGTTCAATCTGCTGTAGCTGAACACCAGCATGGTACTGGCCATATTATAAAAAAATTTCAGTAGAGATACGGATTACGGTATTCATCACACGTGGAATCTCTCCGAGCTCATTCAGTGCTTAGATCTCGTGGAGTAAAGATTCCTGAAGATGCCTCGTGCAATCGAAGGCGAAACGTCGGATAGTAACTCCAGTTTGACACGATCTAATCCCAATCCACAAATTAAAAAACAAAAATTAAAAAACAGATAATTTCCTCGTCAACCTGGTACGTCTTCCATTTCTTTAAAATACAAACGCGAAAAAATTAGAAAATGGCAAATAATTTATTTGTTAGAAATTAATTGCACATAAAAATATGTATAAACCTCTTCAATAAAGATTTATTTCAGCTCTCTAGCAAACTACTTCAGACACTGCGATGGATGTTTATTTTTAAATCAATTACTCAGCTGGAGAGTTGAGATCGAAATATATTCTTAGACATATTTCGTTGGGTAATAGTTAGAAACAAAAACACAAATGTGTAGATCCAAGTCTTATAGCTGCGGTTTGTACTCTTAATCCGTTTAGAATATATAAAAGGCAAGCACATGCCAAGCTGTCAAGCGTTTTGATGTATGAACTGTTGGGTCATTAAAATCTATTCGAAGCTCAATTAATAATGTCTGTATTTCTAGGTAAATAGTGTTTTGCTACAAATACTTTGAAAAAAACAAAAAAATGCACAGATGTTAGTTTTGAAACCGAGTTTTTACGCTGAGTCTGTACAAAATTTTGTATATAAAATAATACTTTGTTACACTATTAATAACATAGGAACCCTTTCGATATTACTGTTGATATCATCATATATTTGAGACCAAAATAGCAAAATCTTCCTTATTTTATTATACTAATTAACAATATGTCTTGAAAAGCTCCGGTTTTATAGATCCATGCTTACTATGATAAATTACCTACCTGCCATTAAATGAGAAATACCGGGATTTAAATACATATAACATACACCCTTAATTGTTAGTTGTATTTCAACCACCAATTGATCGAGAGCTGTTCGTATTTGAGAAATTAGAGAGTTTTGAGCAACATGTCGCGAGTTTGTGTAAATAAGCCGGATCATTTTTCATATATATATATATATATATATATATATATATATATATATATATATATATATATATATATAGGGTATTAATTAATGTCGTGGACATATTTCAGGAAGCGATAGTATTCGACTACACGGCAAAATAGGAAAAAAATGCCAATATATATATACATGGTCAAAAACGCACCATTTTTGTTATACAGGGTGTCAAAGTTTCAATTTTTTTTGCGTTTTTTTTCCATTTCCTTCTGAGACAATTAGTTCATTAGAACATGTATTATTTTTAAGAATCTCTACTATAAAATATTAAAATCGTTTATGGTAGTATACAGGGTGTTACTTTTTTTGTACCACCTACAAGTTTATCTTGCGGAACTTTTTTTTGCAGCACCCTGTATGAATTCAGATATAAAATTTAAACTCTTTGTTCATTTCTTTAACTCTTTCGTATTTTGCATTATTCTCGTATCTATCAGTTTTCGAATTATTAGCAATAATTGCCATAGATGCAAATTAAGTGTAGGTTAAATAATGAAACTGGAAAAAAAGGTAGTAGGCTGAGGCAGGTCATTTGTTAATTCTGTTCTTTAATCTGATATTTTGTAAGAAATATTTTTTGTTTGACGTTTCGAGTTGTTTAATGATGGTTGAATTCACAAATCAAGAATATGCAGAAATGTATTTCATTTATGGACTTGCCAACGGCATTTGTTATGAAGCCAAACGACTCTATGAACAGAAATATCCAAATCGAATGGTGCCCAATAGACAAACATTTGCAAAGGTACATAATCGGTTATGTGAAAATGGATCATTCAAGAAATCCACTCATTTAGCAGGAGCAAATAAAACGGTTAGGACTCCTGAAGTCGAGGAAGCAGTCCTGAATTCAGTAGAAAATAATCATGCTACCAGTACGAGGAAAATTGCAGCAACTCTTAATATTTCATTTGTGCTTGTACGGAAAATTTTATTAGACAAATTAATGTATCCTTACCACATCCAAAGGGTTCAAGCTCTTCTCCCACGTGACTTTCCACTCCGTTTAAATTTTTGCCAGTGGTTCTTACAATTGCTAGCTCAAAATCCATTATTTGGAAACACGATTTTATTTAGCGACGAGGCAAATTTTTCTAGGAATGTCGTACGTAATTTTCATAACAATTATTTTTGGACAGAAGAGAATCCACATTCGATACATTAAAAAATAATTTTCAGCAACAATTTTCAGTAAATGTGTGGGCCGGCATTATTGGAGATTATTTGATAGGTCCATTTTTCCTGCCAGCAAGGCTAAATGGACGATATTATCGTCAATTTCTCCAAGACGAACTCCCGGTACTGCTAGAAGACGTACCAATTCTTCTTAGAAATCAAAATTCCTAAATAATAATTTTAACAACCGTTGGATAGGGCGAGGGGGACCTCAGCCATGGCCCCCTAGATCTCCAGATCTGAATAGCCTGGATTTCTTTTTCTGGGGACACCTGAAAACATTGGTGTATCAGACCCCAATCCAGACAGAAGAAGATTTAAGAAACAGAATAATAGCTTCATGCGACATCATTCGTAATACCGCTGGAATATTTGACAGAGTCCGTCAGTCCATGGGCGAAGACTTGATTCTTGCATTCTAGCAAAAGGCGGACATTTTCAACAACTTTTATAATTTGGTTTTATTTTTAATTTAACTGGAATAATTTTATCAGATTGTTCATTATCATGTCGGTTGATTTAAAATAAAATCCGTTTCTTAATTCTTTGCTTAATTTCGCCTACATGCCATCGATGCAATGCATCGATTATTGCAAATAAGTCGAAAACTGTGATAGATACAAGAATAATGCAAAATACGAAGGAGCTAAAGAAATGAATAAAGAGTTTAAATTTTATATCAGAATTCATACAGGGTGTTCCGAAAAAAAGTTCCGCAAGACAAATTTGTAGGTGGTGCAAGAAAATGTAACACCCTGTATACTACCATCCACGATTTTGATATTTTATCGTAAAGGTTCTTAAAAATAATAAATGTTCTAAATTTGAACTAATTCTCTCAGAAGAAACTGGAAAAAAACGTAAAAAACGAGAAAAAAATTGAAACTTTGACACCCTGTATACCGAAAATAGTGCGTTTTTGACCATGTATATATTGGTATTTTTTTTCTATTTTGTCGAGTACTATCACCCCCTGAAATATGTCCACGATATATATATATATATATATATATATATATATATATATATATATATATATATATATATATATATATATATATATATATATATATATATATATATATATATATATATATATATATATATATATTGAAGTGACTTGTGAAACAAAAACGCAGTCTCAGCCCATTTTAATAAAAAAGACTTACCACTTGTATTTTAGCTGCAAATTTGGAAACTAGGATAAAAATTAGGCTTTCCATAACTGCTGCAACAAATGTGCGTCCTACATTCGCGGCTGGCTAAGTGGAAAAAAGTTTAAGATACCTGTCGCTGTTCCAATGACCTGGCGAGAACCGAAAGACCACGTTACTGACTGTTACTTTTGCTTGACATTCAAAAGGACACAAAAAAATCTTTTCGGAGATAAGAGGCCTGCAATAAAGTATCTAAATTTGCAATCCACCATACGCCCGGTCGGTGCCTCATAGTGACGAATTGCCTGTATCTAATCCACCTTAGAAATATACCCTTGATTCTGATGATGATCAAAAGGATTCAAACGGTAGTGTAGCGGAAACTATCGTCGGTCCATCAACCTCGCAAGACTCCGATTTTGTCTGTGAACTTTCCAGTAAAAAGCCTCACAAAATAAGTCAAAGTAAATGAAGTGACCTTATAAGAGATTTAGAATTGCTCAAGAAAAAAGCAAAACTATTGGTCTCTTGATTGCAATAATGGAATTTACTTCAAGATGAAATAAAAGTTTCTATGTACCGAAGGCTTCAGAAAAACCCTTTAACAATACCATTTTTTAACATGGAAAATAATTTGGGATTAATGGCAACTTGAAATATGGACTATGATCCATAAGACTGGAGACTTTTCATTGATTCCTCAAAAGTAAATTTTAAAGCTGTGTCACTCTATAATGGAAACTAGTTGCCTTCAGTCCCAATTGGTCATGCTGTCCAGATGAAAGAAATATATAGCAATTTGAAATGATTACTGGAGATCATATAATATGAAAGAAATTTGTGGGGATTTAAAAGTTGTGGCAATTTTGCTTGCTTCCTTTGCAAATGGGACAATCGAGCACGATCGGATCACTACAGAAAGAAAACTTCGCCACCGAAAGAGTCGTTTGAGCCAGGAAAGAAAAATGTAACCAGCGCGCCATTAGTTCCCGCTGAAAAGATTTTACTACCGCCACTTCATATGAAATTGGGACTTATGAAAAACTTGTGAGACATGGACAAAGAAGGCCATGCCAAAGAAGGAATATTTGTGGGTTTCCAGATTAAGAAACTTTTCGAAGATGCTCAATTCAATTCGATACGAGAAGGCAAGAAAAAAGATGCTTGGAATGCTTTTAAAGTGGTTGCAACAGTTTTTTTGGGAAACATAAAAGCAGAAGAATATAAAACCCTGATTGCCCAACTTCTTTTTTGTTACCAAAATATAGGGTGTAATATGTCGTTGAAAATGTATTTCCTGGGTTCTTATCTGGATTACTTTCCGGAAAATTGTTGTGCTAGGATATTTTAAACATGGAAAGAAGGTATCAAGGAAAATGGAAATGTGAGATGTCAGCTGTACTATTACAAGAGTTGCCCCAGAGGCTGCTTTCAAAACGCAGGCTAAGAAGCGTAAAATGATGAGTGTCTAAACTTTAGATTCAATGATAAAAATGTGGTATTTAATTGTTTTTGTTGAACCAACAATATATTGTTATCTGTATTTTGTATGTTCATTGTATATGCCTATAAATTAAAATTTTGTAACAAATAATTCAGATTTTTTTGCGAGTCAAATAAATTCTTTCATTGGTATTCTTTAGTTACTTGAAGTTTTCGTGCAAATATAGTAGCAAAAAAATCATGTAAGATATAGGAATAATTAAAGATCCCGCGGAAATAACAGAAAGAACGGAAAATCTAGGAGTAGATATAATGTTCAATATGGATAGTTAATGACGTTATCAGAAAATGTGCCACTGGTAGAGTTTGAAGAACTTTCCCAGAAATACAAAAGCCCCTTATTAAGGGCTATATGAAAAATATAAATTTGTTTCATTATAAAAAACTTCAAGCATTCTTGAAGCGAAAAAGTACATATTATGTTTCAAAGAAATCCAGCATGTTAACTGAAGCTGATTTTCAAAAATTCCTGAAAACGGCATCTGATGAAAAATAGATGCTCGCCAAAAAAAGTACCTACGACTATTTTGAATAAATTTAAGCGAAATAAGCATTAAAAACTTCGATATTTATTTTCTTTCTCTTTATTTTCAGGGTAATAGCAGGTACATGTCGCAGGCAGGAACTTTGGCAACTTATAGTAGAACATTTTGATTCTGCAATGCTGATAAAACTAACCAATACAAGAAAAACAATAATCCTAGATTCTTTTACATATGTGACATCTTAAAGGAATAGTCCAATCTTCACCCAACCAATGTACCAAAGAGGATGTTTTTTAAAACTACTAGTACAGAAAATGCACAAAACAGGTAGTAAGATCAATAAAATAGAAGGAAGGGAAAATATATCGTCAAATTTTTGAGCCTACTGAATCCAAAGAAGTACACTGTCACTCCTTTAAGCTACCATTTTAGTAAACTCTGGTGGGGACCTCCCGATGCTGAAGCGTCATGGTGCCTGGAGATCAAATGCAGTAGCGGAAGGTTACATAGATGATTCTATCCGAAATAAAATGCGAGTCTCGAGTAAAATCGTAAACTCGTTACAACTCTCATCGTCACACCTATTACCTTCGAATACTACTACCTCAAATGCGACTAAAATTCGATCCTCTGAAGTTATGGAAGAAGCTCCAGGCTCTATCCACTTCCTGAGTTATATCAAGTTTTTTTTCAGTTTTGATAGAGGAAAAAGAAATTTCAGGAGTTTCTTTTCAAAATTGGTGCAATGTGACCATACATTTCAATTTATAATTATTGTGTGTTCGTTTCAATACATACCTATTTTTTAGTTATAATGTATAAATAAAGATAATAGTTTTTTTGTTTGTTTGATGATGTTATCATTTTGAATTATTAGTTACTTTGTTTTTGTTAAATTATTGTATTTATTTAAATAGCAATAATATTTTGTTTATTTGATTTTGATGTATTTGTAGAAAAAGTATAGCGTAAAACACAATTTGAAAATGCCTCTACCCACTCGTTCGACTAAACTAAACAATAAATAATTTTTTACACTTTGTACCTTCAAAACGAAGCATTTGTAAAGAGAAACGCATATTTCGAAAACAAAAATTTCGCGATCTATTATTTTTAGACACGATTTTCGAAAAACATTTATTTGGAATGAAAAAAAATTGAGTGTTAGTTTAAAAAATTGACGTTTGAATGACAAAATATCGAATAACTATTGTAGAAGAAGAAGTTTCGTTGGTTTTTAAGGATAATAAAAACCCTCATTTTTCACAATGCCAACGCTTCGAACTTTATTTAAAATCGAGTTTAAAATCTTCTTTAAGGCTACAATAAGAAATACAAAGCATTGTAGATTTAATTGAGAAAAAATCAAAATTGGAAATTTGAAAAAAAAACAAAGAACACATATTTGCATTTTATGTATTGCACAGTATGGGTAATTTTTGTTAAATGGTCAAATCAAAAGGACCGTTAACAAATTTCGATCAAAGTATCAGCCAGGTTAAGGGTTGGGCAGAAACTTACTTATAGAACTTGCATTGTTTTTTTTTGTTGATGTCTTTACAACGTTTCGTAAGAGTATCGTCAGGGCCGCGCCGTATGCGCAAGGTCGTGCGAGGCAAGACAGCGCCAACTCCGAATTACATATTTACATGCAAATTTTGCACCATTTGGTAGGTGAGGACTTTTTTTGCTATTTAATGACCCATTAACATCTTTCTTTGAGAATTATAACCTTGTACAAATCATAGAAGAACCTACTCGGATATGCGGGACTACAAGTACGTTAATTGACGCACTTTTTGTAGCAAACCAGTCTTTAGTAACTAACAATGGAGTTTTACCGGCCGATAATATTTCTGACCATAAAATTATTTATTGTTAGGTGAATTTGGGGAAAGTTCCAATTTGTCCTCAATTAATTCAATACCGGTGTTTTAGAAATTTTAATTTGAATGATTTTTTAAATGGCATGTATAACCTACCTTGGATGAATATAATTTATGAAAATAACATTGATATAAAAATAAAAATATTTAATGATCTTATTTTGAATTTGTTTAATAAACACACTCCAATACGGGAGTCTCAAATAACTAAACCTAAAGCTCCTTGGTTAACCGAAAATATAAAGGTGTTTATGAGGCAAAGAGACACGGCATTGCAGAAGTACAAGAGAACTAAACTTCATGAATTACTTATAAATATTTAAAAAAATTTTACATTGGCTGAAATTAGACGAGAAAAAAAGTTAATAGATACATTGTGCACAGAAAAGAACTCCCGAAAATTGTGGTCAGCTATAAAAAACTTTAACATTTGTGAAAACAAAAATACTACAATTCCTTGTAATTTGTCTGACCATGATGAGAAGGTTAACTATTTTAAAAACAATATTTACAACCACAATTTAAAATTTTCATTCAAATTAGCAGAAATATCTGATGTTAACAAAATTTTAAATAGTGTAAATACCAATGCAACTGGGACTGATAGCATTTCGGCTGAAATTTTTTTTTTATTTACTTTTTTTTATTTTTATTTAAACATACACTGTCTTACAGGACTACGTCCCAGTTAAAAAACAGGTACAAAACAGCAATTAAACATATAAAAAAATAGTTTTAGCAAAATTAAATACTTAAATAATAAGAAGAAACAAAATACAATTTAAATAATAAACATCAACAGGATACAAATGCAAAAAAAAACAGGAAATATAAGAATAAGAACAAAAAGCTAGTTGTAAAAATGTCTTTTCATCGTGCTCAGGTTACAATTAAAAATATCATATGAATTTTTGTGATTATTTTAGTTACTACACATTCGGTTAATTGGTGAAAACTTGTAAATGTTTGTCCTACAAGGGGGTAAATAAAAAGTATCAGAGCTACGAAAGTTTAGCGTAGGAACGCGAAAATTTAATTTTGACAATAGTTCTTCGGAAATAATTCTGTTGTTAATAAGTTTATGGAGAAATAGCTGGGAAGAACATACACGTCTCTCGTCAAGGCTGATAAGCGAAAACCGATGCAGCAACTGATCGTGGGGAAAACCTCTAATTGGGTAAGCCCTATCAGCTCTAAACCACAATGCTTTGGCAAATCTCCTCTGTACTAACTCGATACAGTCTATATGGACTGTATAAAAAGGACACCAAAATATTGACGCATATTCCAGTTTAGACCTTACTAAAGAGAAATACAACGTTTTTACAGGCAAACTAGTTTGAAAGTCGCGAGTCGTTCGTAGAATAAATCCAAGAAGCTTAAGGCTGTTTGATACTAAGTCAGTCATGTGGGGTACAAAGGAAAGTGTTTTATCAAAAACAACACCCAAGTCTTTAAAAACATCCGGACGAGTAAGGGTAACACTATTGATAATATAATTAAAGTTAATAGCGGTAGTTTTTGTCGTAAATGTCATAACATTGCATTTAGACACGTTTAAATCTAGACGATTCACAATACACCAATCGTGCAAAATGTCAAGGTTTCGCTGTAACTCAAGGCAATCATTTACAGAGGATATATTCGAGAAAATTTTTAGATCGTCTGTATAAAGCAGACAGTGGACCGAAAGACTGTCAACAATATCGTTGATAAATAGGGTGAACAAGAGCGGACCAAGTATAAATCCTTGGGGAACTCCTGACGTTGACAAATATTCGCTCGACTTAGCCCCACCATAAGCTACTTTTCTATTTTGTAGATATGAGGTAAAAAATAATATCAAATTGTCGGAGAATCCAAAATGTTGTAGTTTTAGCAGCAGAATCGTGTGGTCAAGTCGATCAAATGCTTTGGAAAAATCAGTGTATATGACATCCGTTTGTCCACGTTGATCTATTCCCTCAGCCAGAAACTGAGCAATACAAACCAAGTTAGTAGTTGTCGAGGGTCCCTTGACAAAACCGTGCTGCGCAGGTGAAATTAGATTTTTAAGTTTGCACCAGATATTATCATGAAGGAGTATTTCAAAGACTTTGGAAAAATTAGCGATGATAGAGATGGGTCTAAAATTGGTAATGTCCAGTTTGTCACCTTTTTTATAGACCGGAGAGACCTTTGAACACTTCCAAATATCTGGCATTAAACAATTTGTTAGACACCTATTAAAAATTATTGAGAGAGGATAAGAAAAAATACCTGCACAAATGCAAATGAAATGCTTAAGTACTGTATTCTTTTCTGTTTCTTATAGAAAAAAGCAGGCGTCCTGTCGAAAAACTGATTACGGCATCGGAAAGAGCTCAAAAAGATACACAATATGGAATATCTGTGAAGGATTCTGAGTATGTTCAGGGGGTGCAATTACCAGATAAAATTTGTAGTTTCCCAAAAATGGGTAGCTACATTTTCCACATTACCCTGTATTACAAGAAAGCTAATATACCTAGGGCATGGGGCATTTTTTTTACTAGATACTCGTAGGTAGATTGTGACCAAATTTCAAAATTTTATGTAAATGACTGCGATTTTTCAAAGATGAAACTTTAAAGTCCAAATTTAATTTCACTATGGGGTCACTGTAAACAGTAATCGGAATTATTTTCTGACAGAAAGATAGAGCGTTTATTTGCTTACTAAAACCTTTATAGCATTTTCTTCTAGCTATTGGGGAAATAGGTGAAAATTCGATTTAAAGGAAAAAGTGCACGGTTTCGGGCACAATTTCTAGGTTTCTCTGAGACGATCAATAATTTCAAAACATCCACTCATCCTTGACTTTCATCGCTGTCAGAAGTGTAAATATTTAAGTAAAAATTATTTAATTTTAGAGACTCAAAAAGGATTTCTTGGGTATTTTTAAAATTGGCAGCATCAAATTTGAATGATTTTAAGTAGCTTGTTACAATTTGAAGGATAATACTTTCGCCAATTTTATAAAATATCTCTAGGAAAATGAGTCATTCTCGATAGCATGCATTACATCGATATTCGTTTAATAAACGTGCTATTCGATTATCGTTTTAGAATCAGTTAGAGCAGCGAAATACTTGCATCTATTTGGATACGGGATAGAGGCATTTTTTACTATATAGTCCAGTATGTTTATATATTTTGTGAGGTTTTTTAGGACCCGGGCATACAGTTTCTAATTTTTTTATGCTGGTATATGTTTAGCATAGGATATGTAATGAAGTTCTGTAATATACTGTTCGGAAAAGTAGTAAAGTGTATATTATTTTATACAGGGTCAGTAGGTAAAACATTTTTTTAGAAATTGTGTTTTTTTCTTAGTGAAACTTTTCGGTACAAGACATTAATTAAAGCATTTTGCTTTCGCAGCTGCGATTTTTTCAATTTTTAAACATTGGCATTAAAGTTATAGGTAATAGCTGTTTGATCGATTGATTTAATTTTCGTTTCAGTACAGAAGTATAGCATATATTGTTATACAGGGGCAATTTTCTTTCTTTAGAAATTCTAGTTTAAAAGCTGTAATTTTTTTCCTAGTGGATTATTGATATTTATGGAATATGGATTGAAGAGAGTAAGATAATAAATTTAGAAAATTTAGTTTTGCAGCCATGAACTTTTTTATTTTTTTCTTTATCTAAACTTTTAAACGATTAAATTGGAGTTTACGATAACACAGGGTAACAAAATGAAAACAAAAATTTGGTGTCGGAAATCTAACATCTGATTTGAGATGTTTTTAATGTGCTGATTCCAAAAATACCACCAGATTTTTTCTATCAGCTCTAGGTTTTGAGATACAGGTTACAGGTTAATTGATATTTTTTCTGATAAAGGACAACAAATAAAGAGATAAATATATAGTTAATCGTCAAAATAGAAATTTCCCAGAATCTAATTAACCAAATAGATACCTGGAATTGTCCCTGACCCAATGTTCCTATACTAAGAACTACTCAATACACTGCTCTTAATTACTTTTAAACCTGTAATTGCCTATGACCCGATCTTTCTATACCTGCTTGGCTGTACTCGATTTAGTATATTACTGAGTTTTCCAAGTAAAGTTGTGCTATCATTTTGTGTAAATTTTGGTCGTTTTGTAGTATCAAGACACTAAACTGAAACAATGGCATCCACAAGCAGACGTACCTGTGTAAATCATCCCGATGTTTTTTGTTATGTGTGTGGTGAATACACTTTGAAAGAGAGCAGAAAAACGGTTTCTGACTTTGTGAAAAGAGCTTATCTTGCCTATTTTGGCGTTCATTTAGGAGATCAAGATAAATCTTGGGCCCCACATTTCATATGTAATAAATGTGTTGAACATTTGCGACAGTGGACAACTGGAAAGAGGAAGTGCCTAAAATTTGTGTACCATTGGCTAAACCATCATGACGACTGCTATTTTTGTCTCGTTAATATTAAAGGCATCAATAGAAACAATAGACACAAACGGACAGATCCTGATCTAGATTCTGCAAGAAGACCTGTAGCGCATTCGGAAGAAATACCCGTTCCATCATTCAGCAGTCTATCCGAACTGACAGAAGATGATACAGAAACATCAACGTCTGACGAAGTTCAAAGAATTCGATCAGAAAACGACAGCGAATTTGAAGCAGATTTAGCAACTCCGCAGTGTTTTAATCAAGAAGTACTAAACGATCTTATAAGAGACCTGAATCTCTCAAAGGAATCCGCTGAATTACTTGCATCCAGATTAAAAGAAAAAAATCTACTTTGTCCAGGTACTAATATTACATTTTATCGTAAAAGAGATAAGGATCTGCTGCCTTTTTTTGCTCAGGAAAATGACTTGGTATTCTGTAACAATATAAAATGGCTCTTAATTACTGCGATTTTTCAAAGATGAAACTTTAAAGTCCAAATTTAATCTCACTGTGGGGTCACTGTAAACAGTAATCGGAATTATTTTCTGACAGAAGGATAGAGCATTTATTTGCTTACTAAAACCTTTATAGCATTTTCTTCTAGCTATTGGGGAAATAGGTGAAAATTCGATTTAAAGGAAGAAGTGCACGGTGTCGGGCACAATTTCTAGGTTTCTCTGAGATGATCAATTATTTCAAAACATCCACTCATCCTTGACTTTCATCGCTGTCAGAAGTGTAAATATTTAAGTAAAAATTATTTAATTTTAGAGACTCAAAAAGGATTTCTTGGGTATTTTTAAAATTGGCAGCTTAAAATTTGAATGCTTTTAAGTAGCTAGTTACAATTTGAAAGATAATACTTTCGCCAATTTTGTGAAATATCTCTAAGAAAATGAGTCATTCTCGATTGCATGCATTACATCGATATTGGTTTAATAAACGTGCTATTCGATTATCGTTTTAGGATCAGTTAGAGCAGCGAAATACTTGCATCTAATTGGATACGGGATAGAGGCATTTTTTACTATATAGTTCAGTATGTTTATATATATTGTGAGGTCTTTTAGGACACGGGCATAGTTTCTAATTTTTTTATGCTGGTATATGTTTAGCATAGGATATGTAATGAAGTTCAGTAATATACTGTTCGGAAAAGTAGTAAAGTGTATATTATTTTATACAGGGTCAGTAGGTAAAACATTTTTTTAGAAATTGTGTTTTTTTCTTAGTGAAACTTTTCGGTACAAGACATTAATTAAAGCATTTTGCTTTCGCAGCTGCGATTTTTTCAATTTTTAAACATTGGCATTAAAGTTATAGGTAATAGCTGTTTGATTGATTGATTGAATTTTCGTCCGCGTCACAAGTTTTCAGTACAGAAGTACAGCATATATTGTTATTCAGGTACAGTAATTTTCTTTCTTTAGAAATTCTAGTTTAAAAGCTGTAATTTTTTTCCTAGTGGATTATTTATATTTATGGAATATGGATTGAAGAGATTTAGATAATAAATTTAGAAAATTTAGTTTGGCAGCCATGCATTTTTTAATTTTTTTCTTTATCTAAACTTTTAAAGGATTAAATTGGAGTTTTCGATAATAGATGGGATATTTCTTGTAACTTTTACGGGTGTAATTTATTACAAAAAATATTGTAATATCTATAAAAAATGGGTTTACCTAGTAACTCCTTAAAAATTTTATATACGGTTTTCACAGATTTAAGTAACTTCTTATTTTTCTTATTTTTGATATTTTGAGAGCTTTAAAAAAATCGATATTCTCCTTGTGGCTTTAAAAAAATCGATATTGTCCTTGTGGCTAGTTAAAATTTTTCTATTCTTCTATGTAAATTTTAAAGGCATCCAATGACATGGAAATAACATAGACCCAGTTGTTTACATTTTGGAGGAATCCAACATTAACCCTAGTTTGCCAAATCGTTACTGCAGCTAGATTATAACGGATATCATCCTTTGTACTATTACCTAAATAAACAAGGAATTCCAGAAATCCCCAGTATAAATTTCCTTATAGAATATTTTAAAACTGATAATTAAATAGCTTAATATAAATAACTCAAACCGAATCTGTTTTAAATGTAACTTAAATCTTCTGTAATTATTACACCTTATTTCAAGAAATAAAGCCCAGAATAATCGGCAACGTCGGAATTCTACTTTTTTCGAATTTACTACAGATTTCTTTCGGGATCATTCGGAATACGCCGAAGACGGTCGTAGTCATTCATGATATCGACGTATTTGATGTGCGGCGTTGTAATTGTTCTAGTTGGTGAGGATAAGTGTTTTTCAGAAATCCAAGTGTTTTGTGTGGCTATTTTCAAGAATCTGCTTAAAAAAAAATGGTGCGAACTTGCTTTATTTGCAGAAAAAGGGACGATTTAAACCCAGAAGTTTGTTTTCGAAGGTAAGTAAAATTATGTCATACCAGTGCTGTAGTTGAAAGGTAAAAATCACCGTCCATTAGCGTTCTTATAATTGCAAACGAAATATTGTTTTTATATTGCACATTTCCGTTGGGCTTAAATTAAATTTTTATAACTTCAACTTATCTATAAAGTCGATGATACTAATGATAAACGGAGTATAGCATTTTGCTAATTTATATATTTGTGAAAAGTCTCAAATATTCCTCTAAAATTTCTCAACCACTTTTTTGAGAGGTTAGTAAAAAACATAAATATACTCTTTGGTAAAGCATAGGTACTAAATTTTAATTGAGTAAGCTGTAAGACCCATTATTTTATGTATGTCATTAATTAATTCAGGATGGTTTGCATTTTGGACGAAATTTTCAAGAAATATTTAGGGTAGTGTCGGGGTTCTCATATAGAAAGCATATACTTTCATTTACTAGAGATTTTCATTAATGAATTTGAAATGCTTTAATTTATCGCCTAAAAATTTGGTTTTTAAAAATAAGTAATCAAAATAGTAAATAAAAACCATCCTGAGGTACATTATCCCAACTAGGGGGAAATCTGTTTTTATCGGGTGATTTCGGTAATATAAATAATAATATAATATATTATAATGAATGTTAAAAATATTAAACATCTTGTCACAAAATATTTATACTGTCAATAAGTGAAGCGTATAGCGGGGAAGGTGGATGGTGGTGAAAAAAGGAGGGTAAATTGAGAGATAAATACTGTAAAGATATTGTTTTTCATAATATGGTTTTCGTGGTTTTTAGGGATACGAGGTTCAATTTTGTATTCATATTAATATTGGGCCATGTTTATTGCTGATTTTCTGTAAATATGAATAGAATACATGTAAAGGTGGTACATTTTTATATAATATTACTTGCCGCGAGCCTGGCAAACTTTTAAAAGTAGTGGACCCAAATTTTTACCTAACTTCGGGTAAATAGAACTAAAATGTGTTAGAAAAAGAGTGAAATCAAAATGTTTTGAAAAACAAACCCGATTTCAAAAAATAGGTTGCATTAAAAAGTGACAAATTATATTTTATTACATATTTCCTATGAAGTCGGCGATAAATTGATGAAGAAAGGTATTAAATAAGCATTATACTCTTGGTATAGACATCAAAACACATTTAGTTTTATCTTCATCTTTAGTAACAATAGTAATAAGAACTCAACCTGTTATTGGTTGTATTTCGTCATAGAAATGCTTGCTTTTTAATGACTAAGCTTATTGCTAATAATAAATATTGCGACATGAACCATTACATAAATATGTCTTTTGCAGGCAGGTAGCCAGAATTTCAGTTCTAGGAGGGATCCAACCCTGTCAAAACCAATTCAATGACAAAAAAGAAGAATGCTTTTTTTCACTTGTTGCTAGTCACCCTGCATGTGCAACAAAATATGAAAAAAAGTAGCAAAAAATTAGTTATTTGCCAATATCTATTAAAACATTGCAGGTAGAGCATTTATGAAAATGTAATAAATTGTAGGTAGGTATATCCTGAGCAAATATGACCTTGGCGACTTTTTCTTAATATTTTTAGGTTTTATGTTTTTAATAGTATTTTAATAAATAAGTGCTTAGTCACTTTGTTAATATGGAGGTTAATGTGGTGTTATCTTCCATAGAGGGGCTGGAATCATAAAATGTTACATTAAAAATCTGGATTTCTTTACGGGGTAAATAATCATAAATGTATTCATCTTACTTTTAGTAGTATCTCTGAAAATTTTCAAATGCCTACTTTTAATGAGCGTTTACTTAAAAGTTTTTCTTCACTGTGAAAATCGAATATTTTTTGGAGGTAATTATTTTCAATCCCCAAAGGTAAATTCAATTATTTTCTTATTCCTTAATTCGTGTTTTGTATACGTAAAGATGAACTTCTAAATTGTGTGAAAATGGATCACGAATCAGAAATGAGAAATTTTCAGCAGCTACCATATATTCTAAGTTTAATAATAATAATTTTTGTTGGATTTATCATAAATTTGGTCTCGGGACGCATTTGCAACTTTGCTTATGACAGGAGATTTTTGTGGAGGAAAAATGAAATTTATTTTCCTATTGATTTATGTTAGAAACTGTCGTACTTAGGAAAAAATCTTTAGGTGCGTTTTTGTTTAGGGTAGCTTAAGCTCTCTTAATTTTTTTACATATTTGCTTACTCTGAAATATTTTGTCAGATATTAACAGAAAACAGTTTTTTTTGCGAAACTTCTGTGCATCTATATATATATGTATATATATATATATATATATATATATATATATATATATATATATATAGAATATGTTAAAGACAACCAGTTTTATTTTTATATAAATAATGAAATATTAAATTAATATGCTGTTACTTTTGTTTTGTCGATAATAATAGTTGTTTGTTATTATATCAAACCGTTTATAAATAAATTATACCAAACTTGTAAACTTTGTTTTATTTTTATAAACCACTTCTCCGGGTGAAAATTTATAAAGAAGTGCAGCACCACTTTAAACTTTCAACTGTTATTTAAATTTTTATAAAAAAAATTAAGTTTCAAATATAGTGTAAAATATTATACTAGGTGCTTCAGAATCACCAAAAAGTTTCGATTTTTTTATTGAAACATCTTGCATTTAAATGCATTTATTTACTTTTTTTATTATTGATTTCTTGATAAAAGTTGGTGGTTCAAAAAAAATATTTTTGATAGTAATAAACTTTAGATCAGGATGTTCAAAAAAGTGGATTTCACTAACAATTTCAAAAAAAATAAAATTTTTGTGACGGTAGTTTTGAGGGCCAATCGTAAATACAAACTGGGTAAAATTTTTTATATAATAGTTATGGAGATATTTAAGGTCAAACAGCAAAAAAACATTTTTCTATTTAAATCTTTCCTTAGGTACAACTAATATGACATAACTAATACTAAACCTTTATTTACGAATTTTATGGCCTTTAAAACGGCCGCGGCAGTCACAAAAATTTTAATTTTTGAAATACACTTTTTCGTATTTTTTTAATGCCCTGTATATCTGACTTAAAGTTGAATATTGTGAAAACTATTTTTTCGAGAAATTGATAATAAAAAAGTTTCCCATTTGGTGGAGACTTTTCCACGACATATCTAAATTAATTGTTTTTAAGTTGTTACTAAAACTTTCCCTTTTGCAATGTGAAGTCGTTCCTATTCATCTTAGAACAAAAAATTGTCGTATCCACCATACTAATATTTGGGCTCAAAAAATATAGCAAATAATACATTATCTCAAAAATAGCTACGCCACTGGTACGCCTCGCGAAGATATCTGACAGCGTTGCAATTTTCACCACATACTATTCTTTATGCGATCAGTCCGTCTTTTTTCCACTCATACAGAACAACAAATTGATGTTTGATTTTATTTATTTCATTTTTATGAATGAAATACGGGGTGTATTTCTTTTTAACGTCATTGGGGGCATCATTTATTTAAAACATTTTTTAACATCTGCCAAAAAAGAAAGCTGTCCAAAAAAACGTCTAGTACTCCTAGCTTTTAAATAGCAAAATTTTTTTAAATAATATTTTTACAGATAAATGTATAGAATGTATATTCGTAACCGGATGTATCGGACTAGTGGACGCTTGTTAGTCAAAAATAGCCGTCAAGGTTAAGATAATAGTAAAATAGGATCGAAAAAAAGTGTGTAGGACTAGACTCCTAAGGTCACATACACGACTAATACACGTACCTAGAGTCCGCACGGACAACCTGACATATTACTTGTTATATAATGTACTATTGCTTCCCTCGTAAGAAATAAATTATTAAATGAATTTTTGTGAATTCAGTTGGCAATTAATGCTTTAAAAATCTCGAATTGTTCCTGTCGGAAATAAAGAAGTCATTAAAAAGCCAAATCATTGAAAACAACTTACTCACGTTGAAAAGCAAACAGCTATCGTGCGAATGTTTGATGACTGAAAAACACAATTTTAAGGTCTGCGACGTATTGTTCAATGTACTGGAACACTCGATTTGCAATCGCATCAATGATCTGCAAGGAGCAGGGACCCCTAAAGCGAGATAAATTGATGTATTAGGGTCTATCCTAATCTATTCTGGCTTCTGCTCTCGAAACAGCCAAAAAATAGGTTTAATGCTGAAACAACCCAATACTTAACAGCTATTATCAATTGTTCATTATTTTCTAATAATTAATTATAAATATTTTATTATTTTCTTTCGGCTTGTTAGTCAAAATAAAAACTACGCTGCAAAAAATTCTATTCAGCGTGCGGTAACGCTGCTGGTAGAAAAAAATTTTCTTTTGCAGAAAGGGTTTTTTTCGTCTTCGACTGCTTAAACAAACTCCTTGACACCAGTCGGTGCGGAATAGTATGTTGAAAATAGCTGTTGTAATCTATTGTACACATTCTCTTATAACTTCAATAGGTTCTGTGTTTCCGATATTAAAAATCTTGAACCGAGCCTTAAACAGACATTTAAATAGAAATAACTCTATACAACGTGTAACAACAGTAAGCTAACGGGGAAATATCTCAGGTAGCGCTTACCTCAAGTTAATGAAAGTATGAACACTTAGGTATGAAATTATGCCGGATCCAATGAACTTTTTTGAAAGTCAACAGTTTTTGACGAAAATAAAAATGTCACAAGTATCTAGCAAGCTAGTGTCCATAATTCAATGTATTACCTTTTATCAAAATACCTGCACACAAAAGGTTACCTGATATGTTTCACAATGTCAGTTTTCGCTGATTTACGAAAATGGATCGTTTAACTGAAACCCAAAGAATAAAATTTTTATTATACTGGGTTATGTAACATTTTTTAATGACAAATATCCTAACAGAAATGCAATAACTAAATCTAACGTAAGTAAAATAATAAAAACATTCGTGAAACTGGAATGCTGTATGTTTTGGCAGACCGGAAAGCACAATAATTCCTCATCTTGCTACCAAAACACTAGCATGAGAAAACATCGTCTCAACTTTAAAAGTAGGTAAAAAAAAAAGCAACGGAAATAATACAATACTAAAAAGAAATAACTAATACAACAAACAATAAATTAATGAAACTAAGTAAGGTGTTTGAAATGTCCATTTACTTCCTGACAGTAGGCCAAATACTGTGAAAAAACATTTAATACATTAAAAATAATGCCAGCCTCCTCGATTCATCTACATTCGATTCCTATTCGCTCCTTTAAATTCATTATTTGTTGCACCATTACCTAAAAAAAATCAAGTTTAAATTCTGAATAGAGCAGATAAAATAAGTAACTTACGGTTATTTGGAAATTGTTCTGCAATAGCTGTGACAATTTCGGTCTTTAAAAGATTGAAATATCTTTCTCGAGTTAATGTGTCTTCCATGAAGAAGGGACCAATTATTTTTGCACCCATTATATCACACCATACATTTATATTTTAGGAAAATTGGATATTATTTTCACGTATGCAACGTGGATTTTCCCCGGCCCAACAACGACAATCATGCCTGTTAACATTTCCATTTTAAGTCCTAACACTGGAACCTGTGGTGGAAGATAGATCAAAATACAAGAGTTCTAACCACACTACATCACAACTTGTTACGGTCTGGACGCGCGTTTCGCTAACCAAGTTAGCATCATCAGCAGATGATATAAACTAAAGTAACTTATCCTAACCGAGACTATTTATAGGTAAATGTGGTCACACTTGGTTGCACCCGACTGCACCGTTGTCAAGTAAACAATAGAGGGGACTATAGGGAATAGGCCCTCTGTCTTTATTTAGTGCTTTCTTACCACATTTAACTATTTCTATACTCTCAAATGCATCCAATAATCTATTATTAGATACATTTTTAATCAACTTAAGATTATTTATTCCTATTCGGTGATTATTTTCCAAAGCATATTGGGCAACGCTTGACTTTTCTGTTCTTCCGTATCTTAAATGTGCCATGTGTTCTTTAAAACGAATGTTTATGGAGCGTTTAGTTTACCCAACATATTTTAGATCACAGTCATTACAGCCAATTTCATAGATGCCACTCCTCTTCCTCAAGTCGACTTTGTCTTTGGGGTTTCCAAGGAGATTTTTCAAACTATTCTCCGTTTTGTAGGCTACTCCAAAACCTACGTTTTTAAATATTTTTTCTAGACCTCTCGTATATCTGGGATCATATGGGATTACTATGAATTTATTGGAAGCCTCAGGTATTTGAAGAGTAGTGGCATCTTTTAACATTTTCTTATGCTTATGTCTATTTACTAGTTTATGTACAAAATTATCATTATATCCATTACTTTTAGCTATATTTTTAATCCGATTCATTTCATTGTTAAAACGTTCTTTACTTAGTAGAAAATTGACTAACCTGTGAGTTAAGAAATGGAATGCTGCCATTTTGTGTTGACGGCAATGAAATGAGTCGGATGTTATATATCTATCAGTATTAGTAAATTTCCTATAAATATCAAATTCTAATTTATCGTTATTTCTAATAACTAACGTGTCGAGAAAAGGTAAAAAAAAGTTGCTTCCTCAAAAAAAATAATTTGACAAAATTTAGATTGGTGCAACGTTCCATCATAATTTCACAAAAGTCCAAGCGCCTATCGTGATCATTCTCACAGAGTTCTTGCACCGAAGTTATTTTGTATGGATGAAACTTTTAGGTTTTTAGAAGTCGGTCTACGGACATGTGTGAGACGTCATTTTCTCTCCCTAATGTTCTGATAGAAAAGCGCGAATTTTCTTCTAATCTGTTTAAAACATTCAGAGCCTTATCACTATCTATTGCGCTTTTAGGTCTGCCAAAACATACAGCATATTTCACCTTTCCAGTCTCACGAAATTTTTTACTTACGATAAATTTAGTTATTAGAATTCTGATAGGATATTGGTCATTAAAAATGTCACAAGCATCTAGCAGGTTTCGCATTCTACCCCATAACCCAGTGAAATTAAAATTTCATTTCTTTGGGTATCAGGTAACCGTGTGTGCAGCTATTTTAATAAAAGGTAATACATAATAAATTATGGATATTAGGCCCGTATTATCGCAAAAACTGTTGACTTTCATAAAAAGTGCTCTTAGTAAAATAATGTTCCTTTTATAACAGAAAAACGGTAAACTTGGCAGCAGTGCAGAATAATCCGGCATGATTTCATACCTAAGTATACATATTTTCATTAAATTCAGGTATAGATATTTCTCCGTTTCCTTACTTTTGTTACACGCTGTATATTATTAACTTTATAAACGATTCGTTTTGTTCTGAATGCTCATTTATATGTAGTGATAATCGTTGATTTTTCTCTCTTTCCCATATTCCCAATTCCTAATTACGTAATTCCATATTAGCATAGACTAATCCCAAAAACCAAGATCTAAGTTATTATTTATTTTAAGTATATTTTTCCATGTGTCTAATAGAGAGAGAAATTAATAAACTATAGAGAAATGTAGTAGAATCTTGATTATGCGAATTAATGTGGATCAAACTACGACCAGATAATTGAGAGTTCAGTTAAAACCGAGTACTGGTGGAAACTAGCCTTTTGATTTCCTCCCTAGATTATATAAAGAAAAAGGGATGGTTAGACACTCTGTATCTAGAAAACCAACAAATACGAACAGATATCTAAATCCAAATTTACATAATCATTTGACACAGAAGCAGTCAATTACTTTTTTTTAAAGCCCTCGCTATTTTTTAAGGCGGTCAATTAGAAAATATAATAATCCTACACCACGACAGGAAATTAATGAGGAGTTACGTCAAGTCAGTCAAGTATAGTTCTTCCATTTATACACCGAACAACAGACAAGATTGTAAGTTTAGTTCGCCAGTCCAACATACGTACAATCTTCAACTCACATAAGAAAAATGGACAATATTTGCGATCATCAAAGGAAGTTATTCCTTTTTAAACGAAAGCGATGTATGCAGTTCTGTGTCGTATCCTGTAGTGAATCTAAATTGGAGAAACTAGACGATCCATATCCATTAGGCTTAAGAAACACGAACAATGTATTCGAAAGAAACAAATTGTACAATTTGTTGTATCTGAACGCGAAAAGTATAACCAAAGTTCTTGCGTGGAGCTCGGGAATCTTCGAATAGTAAATTACATAATCTACTGAAATTTATAAGCATCCTAACAATTGTAAAAGAGATAGGGGATATAGCCTACATCAGGGGTGCTCAAACTTGAACTGCTGGCGATCTACCTCAATATTTTTAGACTACTTACGATCGACTCTGAGAGGCTGCAAGTATGTGTGATGCAGGGTTGTCGTACATACACGATACATACACCCTACCTACCTACCTAGGTAGAGTGTACCGTAGCATATATAGATATTAGCTTTCCGCACAATATACATTATTTTAGTCAAGGTTTGAGTTAGGTTTAGTTAGGTTCTTCTCTACAATATCAATGAAAAACTCATAGTTATTCAAAATTGCGAGTTTATTAGTTGTTACAAAACAAAAGAGTTGCATATCGTGTTAAACTTAACTAAGGAGTGTCTTTGGATGTTGAAGCGTGGCACTGCATGTCCTCAGCATACTTTTCATATGATGGTACGTACCACTGAGTGCTAATCGCAAGCATGATGACATATGATCGTCAGTTAGTCGATTGCAATATTTTGACTTAATTATCTTCATTTCAGAAAATGCAGACTCGCACAAGTGCGATTTGCCTTAGATTCGGATATTTATCTTCACATATAAAACACCATAAATTTGTATCAGATGCTGTAGCTTTGAGATGTATATCTGATATAATCTGCACCAACTCATTTTCAACAGAACATGAGTTCATATTAAACTGACTTGCTATTTCAGTAGCTAATTTCTCAATGTTTTTACATGAAAAAGGATAACTCATAAATGATGCTACATTTGCCAATTTACTACAATCATAAAAACGCATTTCGAATTGCCCCAAAATATTTGATAATTCAGCCTCATACGTATCATAATTCAACTGAGGAATCCTTGCTTTCAAAGACAAAAAATGTTTCAGATCCTTTCTTTTCAGTTGATCTATCATAAGTTGCAATTTACTTTTGAATGCGTTTACTGCGCTAATCATCTCAATAACAGTTTTTCCTTTACCCTGAAGCTCCAAGTTAATGGTGTTTAAGTGCATTGTGATGTCAGTCAAAAATGCCAAATCAGTCAGTCATTTTTAGTTTTTCAACATCTGAGTGTCATCACCTCTTTCGTCTAGAAAAGCTGTTATTTCGGGCAATAATTCTTGAAACCTTTCTAGGAATTTTCCGCGACTCAACCACCTGACGTCCGTATGAAGAACTAAATCAGTGTGTTCAGCTGACTCCCTATCTTCTTAAAGAGCCGCCGTTGCAAGCTACGTGCACGGATGGAATTCACAATTTTTGTTGCAATGCCCATAATTTCCTCCGTGCTTAAACTTTTTGAACACAAAACTTGTTGTTATATAATGCAATGGATTGAAAAAAATGAAGGGAAATCTTCATTAGCTCGACACGATGCCACAAAACCGTTTTTGTTTCTAGTCATTGCTGGTGCTCCATCGGTTGTAATATACACTAATTTATATATTGGTAGCTTGTAGTTTTTTACAAAATTGAAGAAAACGTCATTTATATCTTCGCCACGGGTCTTCCCCTTCAGAGGAATGATTGTCAAAAATTCTTCCTTAGCCAACATGTCATTGAATATCATCCGAATAAAAATACGCAGCTGGGCAGTGTCTGTCATATTGGTATCTCCAAATAAAGTCTCACCCGTTTCAATAAATGCTTCCTTCACAACCGATCCATCTTCGAATGGTTTCTTGTGTTTCGCCAATATATGAGATATTTTAAATGACGCGATCGTAGCAGCTTTTGATTGTCTGGCTGGTCTTGTGAATATGGTTTGTTCTTTTTTCAAACAAGATATCAAATCACGTACTTTTCCTTTTCATAGTTTTTATGAACCGTTTTATGATGCCTCTCTAAGTTACCACGCTTAGGTATTGCAACTGACGCACGACAAATAAGACAAATGCACTTGTCCTTCACCATACAAAACAAAAATTCCTCGTCCCAATCGTTATTAAAATGATACGTTTTGGATTTCTTCGCTGTACTCATTTTGTACTATTTAATAATAAACTTTGTATCGACGTAGTATTGCCTTCAAGTTGCAATTCAGAATGACTCCAATTCCTGCAGGCGCAACATTTATATCGGCGTGAACGAAAGTCTCTAATATTCCCGTCAAACGCGCCGCCCGAAATTTAGTTTGTTATTTTATTACGTAATAAATTTTTGTAGTTTAGTTAAGTACCTACTCATTAAAAAAAAGTTTCTTCTCAAGATCTACTCAAAAGCACTCGCGATCGACCGTTTGAGCACCCCTGGTCTACATCATACGTGGAAACAGATCGTTACACCGGATCACGGTTCGGTTAACACATGTTCGGTGTTCGATTTCGTGAAGTAAAGATCTCTGAAGATACCTCGTGCACTCGAAGACGAAACATCGGAAAGTGAATCCATTTTGACACGGAATAATCACCAGAATCTTGATTTTTTAATTGGCCACAGCCGTGAAAGCTTCCCCACTACGTAAAAACAGTGATATTCTTAATTGTACTCGTCTGGCATTGGCTACAATGTCTCTCCAACGTTGAATTAGTAAATTATCAGTTGCAGCCAGATTTGCCAGAGGTTTTACAGTTAGATCTTGTACTTCCAATTGATAATTATCATTATAATTATTTTCTGTCTCATTATTAATACCAATTTTTAGATAATCATCTGGCATTTCGTTTTCAAATCCTTGCTCTTAGGCCATTCTTCTGAAATAATCTCCTTTCCTTACACCGTGATATATTTGTTAGAATACTATATAAGATGTAAGATCTCATTCCTACAATCCCCAGTGTCTGTGACGAGTATTTCTTTTTCCTCAATTATTTTTACCCAATATTTTCCAGTGTAAATTTTTTTATTAAATCTCTTGTTTCTATTTTTCCTAACGACGTAAATGTTAAATGACGTTTAGTTTCTGTTCACTTGTAACAATACAATTTCTACGCACTGATTCTATGTTTGAGAACTGGTTTAAATAACAAAAAAAGTAATGTTTATTGCCACTAGGGACGTTCTTAATTTCATATACGGCTCTAAAATAGTACGTACATGTTCTATCAATTGCGGAAAGTAGTAGCTTTTCGCGACTGCAGATGGCCGAGCGACGACTGCAATTGAGTGCGGAAAAAACACTTTCTGCAAGAGTTAGAAACACTAATTTTTTTAAGAACAGGCGGAAAACGCCAAAAAAACAAAGCAATTAATGTTGATTATTAAATTAAAAAGAAACTACAACAAATATCCTAGTTTTTATTATTTATATTAATGGTAAAGGCACAGATTTTCTGCGGCAGCAGTATAGGTTGTTGAATTCATGGTAGAAGCTGATTCTATCTCCTAATTTTTGAAATTGGGCATTGCAAAAACTTAGCTTGAAGAAGCGCATGCAACTGTGTTTTGCAAGGATAATATTTGCTTTAACATTTTCTGTCGTATTTCCGTCGATTCTTCCAAATATTCTTCAGCAACGGTTGTCGATTTCGTTGTCGTTTCGATGACGAAAAATTAATAGACTTGACTGGTGTATGCAACAGTATATTGTTTGTTGTTTAACTCTTTGAGGTACGGGAATTCGGCTTAAAAAAACCCTAGCAGTACGAGAAAAAAAAAACATTTGAAAAATATACAAATTGTGGTGTATTTCTTTCAAATAAGTATATTGGAACACTAATTACACATATATAAAAATATACATATACTGCAAAAGTACTTAGATTGGGTGGTTTATTTCTTGCACCACCATACTTTAACAAAATTAAGAATATCATATATAAATAAACAATATATTCTAAAAACATATTAAGTTTTAGCATGATAAGATTGGAAACAAGTTTTGGTTTTTCCTAAACATAATGGCATGGCGCCAACACTGCATTGCCAATTGGTACGAACATCTTTTTTTTCGAGCTACAATAAGCACATCTTCGACGAGTGGTTCTCATTGGCTGATGTGCACTTTCTGCTCTTCTAACGGCGGTCGATACTGTGGGCTTATGAGAACTAATGGCGAATGATAATTCCGTAGACATGTTTCTTTTGCCTAATTTTTGAACCAATGTTTTGGCAACTAAGCCTTCTGAAACCTGTCTTCGGAATTCTTTGAGAGAAATTTTAGCATTTTCTTTATGGTATAGTTTATACATTATAAAGGCATTTGTTATTGCCGTATCCAGAAAGAAAAAGAATATGCGATGCCACCACTTGTGGCTTTTTCGATCAAGCCGATAATATGATCGCATTTGATCGAATTTGTCCACAAAGTTCATGTGTTTATTATAATCACTAAGTAAAAAAGGGCAAGGAATATGCATCGCAGTGCCATCTTTCTCTTTCCTTTTTACTTGAGTAACAACTGTAGGGTCATGGTAATTAGATAACATATGCACGGATTTGTCACGCCATTTCACAGCACTCAATCCACTATCGCTTATAAACCATTTATACTCCCCTCTTTTTAAATTTTTATCATTATTGAAATTAGGCAAATTTTTTCTGGATACATTTACTGTTCCACATGCATATAGTTTTAAGTCTAAAAGATCCTCCATTAGCTTTACGGATGAGAAAAAATTGTCAAAATATATTTTGTGATTTTTTTTTCAATTGGAGTAGCTAAATTCTTAACGACTCGGGCCCCCAAACTTTTTTCTGTTTGATCCCCCGTCTTCCCTGTGTATATATCAAAATTCCAACAATACACTGTTTCATCCGCTAAAACCCACACTTTGTATCCCCTTTTTATGGGTTTTTTTGGTAAGTATTGTTTTAGCGAAGATCGCCCCTTAAATTTTATCATTGACTCGTCGACGGCAATATTTTCATGGGGCTGTAAGCATGATTGAAAATTAGTTTTAAGGTGATTGAGAAGGAGCCGTACTTTATAAAGTTTATCATAATTGGCTGAGCCACGTGGTGGCATTATGCTGTTGTCATTTAGGTGAAGGTTCGAAAGAATCCAACCAAATCTATGAACTCTCATAAGCTTACTTATGTAGGGATCGTGAAGGTCTGGTGAAGAACTCCAATGATCACGGTAACTTGGGTATTTTTTAATGCCCATAAGAATATTTATACCCAAAAATGTCTTGAGTTCGTCAACATGTGTTTGAGTATATGCTTTACCCTTGGTTTGAAATGTTTGCTCTGCATAGAGATTAGTTTGAAACACAATATCAGTCAAAAGTTCGTCGGTAAAAAAAAGATTAAACGCCTCATAAGGATTTAGGCTAGCACGATCTCGAATTGAATTCGACAGACCGACATCCGAAATGAATGGATCAGGAGTCTTCATAGTAGAAACGCATTTATTCCAAGTAGTGACCAAACTTTTTTTCCATCGTTTTGCTAGAGTAAATAGCGGTACTAAATCCTCTGCATCCCATTCATCTGAAGAGGAAGGCTCGTCTTCTTCATACTCAAACACCACAATTTCGGCAACCTCGGGATGATCAAACATAGCAGCTGAAGAACAACCTTCACTTTCTGACTCGTCACCATCAGCCTCCGAGTCACAATCGGAAGGGATTGAGGCACAATCATTTTCGATTGCATCTATTTCATCATAGAGTTCATTTTCTGTCATGCCTATCAAATTGAAAGTGAGTGGATCCTGCCGTCGGTTCATGTTTATAACTGTACGGTGGCACAGTTTTTAAACACTAAAAGAAACCAACAAAACTCGGAGTTCAAATATCACAAACATCTAACATGTATATTAACTCACCTTTATAGTTGGTTTTTACATAAAAATCATAAATAAAGCCACTTTTGAATAAAAAACAACACTTTTCTCATAAAAACAATAACCTCAAGTCACTACAGAGCACGTGAAACGTAAATAACCACACAAAATCGTGAACGCAACCGCCAACGTTTCAGGAATTTGCGTCAGGCGATGGATCATAAGCCAATCAAATGCGGGACGGTTATTAAACCGACATACACAACAAAAATAACTTTGATTTAAGTGGTACGTTTCATCAACCACCATGCTGGAAAGGTCAGCAAAAAGGTGGTTCAAATTGTCGACCAAGGTACTTCAAAGAGTTAAAGCATTAAAATAAAAAAAATTACAACTTTCCAAGCTAAAATGCGTGCGGAAAAGTGCCTTTTTGCACGCGTTCGTAGAAAAAGTAACAAATAATAGAGGCTATTTCGAATAACGCGGAAAATTATTTAGGTTAGGTTAGGATAAAACTGAGACATTTTTATTGGTACGCGTTGTCTCTCTAGGGAATAATACGACTTCGCAATGGTTAGGCTAGGTTGCGAATTTCTATTATTCGTTAGAGATACAACAGAATGGCGACGAGGATTTCAAAGATCTTTCTGGGGAAATATAACTTTTACGTAAGTTACCTTTAAAAAAATGCCTCGAAGAAATAATTTGCGGGCATCTTTGATCCATCAAGATGCTGTTCCCTCTTCTTCTACGCCTGCTTCAACCATACCAACATTTTATAAAAATAGAAATATTCGAGAATACCAAGTGTAAATGAAATCGTTGGGTAAAAAGACTAGAAGGTAATACTTTTTCAAGTTCCGCATTCAGATAAGGTATTGTATTTACTACATTACGGGGGTTGTGATGCGTATGCTATTTTATCAGACAAAATAGTCCCTGAAGAACCAAAAAGTAAGACCTCTGAGGTTATAGTGAAGCTAATGGGTGAATTCTACAATCCAGGCCTAGTAGAAATAGCTAAGAATTTTAGCCTTTATCAACGAAGACAACTTGAAGGACAAACTATGCAGAAGTTTCGCAATTCATTACAAAAATTAGACATTCATTGTAAATTTGGAGAATTTGTGAAGACTGCACTAAGAAATCATTTTGTTTTTAGAATTTGTGATGAGATAACACAAAACAGACTTTTGGAGTGTCGTAATTTAGATTTAGATAAAGCACTAGACATATCTGTGAGTATGGAATTATCTCCAAAAGATTTAGAGGAAAGACGTCAATATTCGTATGTTAATAAAGTGCAGTTCAAATCACATTACGTAGATATAGCTGGTTCTTCAACTGTTAAAAGGTTTTGTTTTAAATGTGGCAATAGTAACCAAATAGCTAACAAATGTACTCAAAAAAAATATTTTGTTCTTTTTGTAAGATAAAGTGTCACTTAAAGAAAGTATGCAGAAAAGTAACATCAACCAATCAAGCTTTTGCTGATTAGCTGGACGATACTCAGTAAAATTCGGAAATAGGTGTCTTAGAATCGGATCAAGATAAATTTAGAAGAAAAATCTCATGCACCTTAGTAGATAGCGGAGCTTTTATAAATATAAAGGGTAAGAGACAATTTTACATGCTTTTTCCATGTGCTAAAATCGTTAAAACCAGCCTTAGGCTTATTACATATTGCGAAAGTTCTCTTGATGTATTGGGATATTTTCCATGTAATGTGTATTTTAAACATAGTTTCTATAGATAGGCAACCATTATTAAGCCGTAAATTGATTCGGGCAGACTAAATTGGAATTAGTCATTCAATTTAAATAATTGATGTCAAGATATGGAACATATTGAAAAATTTCTTAAGTTAAAATTTCCTTCCATATTTACTCCTATTATTGGAAAACTTAAACGTATGTAAGGATCTCTGCATTTAAGAGAAAAAACTCCAATTTTTATTAAATCTCGTTTAGTACCTTATTCTCTAAGGTCAAAAGTAGAACAAGAGATTGATAATTTAATCAATCAAGGTGTCTTAGAGAAAGTGGATCAATCTGACCGAGCTACACCTATTGTACCTATTGTAAAAAGTAGTGGGGTAATAGAATTTGTTGTGACTTTAAAAGAACAATTAATACATGTCTCCAAATCCATAGCCATCCATTAACTACTATTGAAGAATCTTTTGCCTCCATGGCTGGAGATCAAAAGTTCTCTAAAAACTAATCTTAACCAGGCTTACCTTTCAATGGAAGTTAAACTAGAAGATCGATGTCTACTTACTCTAAATACACATACAGTGTGTATCAGCCAAATGGAATAAATTCGATAATAAATAAATGGGGGCGTGTTCGGAAAAACGCTTGGACCCTTCGATTGGTATTTTTAGTTGCTCATTTTCTCCAATAAAAACTTTATACAGGGTGTGTCCTGTAACAGTGGTCAATGCCAACTTTCTTATTTCAAATGCAACACCCCGGATATTATTTAATTTTTGGATTCTTTAGGAGATTCTAAACATATTTTATGTTCAATGTCCTATACCTATCTTCAACTATTTCGGCAATATTAAGTGTTTTCAAAAATTTTATTTACTTTATATTCATGAAAGTGGCTCTGGTTACTGAACTATTTATTTGATTACAAAAATTCGCTACAACACACTCAATACTTATTTACCATTTAGGTCTTCATATTGAATGTAAGCAAAAAAAGCGTTCCTTTTTATTGATATGGAACAAAAAGAGCCAGTTTTGTTTACTTTTAAGTTTTGTTTACTTTTGTGTAAAATGCCTGGCCTTTCTCTTTGCAAGACAGTAGTTGTCAGTGTCAGTGTCATAGTCTTTTGAATTTCGTTAACTGCATAATACCTAATATCAGAAAAATGGTTCATTTAACAGAAATGCATAAAATAACAATTCTACAAATGATTGGTTATGGAGATAACACACGAACACAAGTGGAAGTTGCTCGCTTATTTCATGAAAAATTTCCAAATTTGCCGCATATATCTCAAGGGACAATTAGTAAAATAGAAAAGCAGTTTCGCGAGCTTGGACATGTGAGGCAGATAAAAAAAGCAGCTGCCAATTCAATAAATGATGGTACTAAATTGGATATTATGCTTGAGTTTGAGGAAAACCCACATATTTCTAGTCGACAAGCCGCCGCAATGTTCGATATTAGCCATTCGTCGATTATTCGAACATTAAAAGAAAATAAAATGCATCCCTATAAAGTGATACCAACTCAGGAGCTCATGGAAGACGATTATGATAGGAGAACTTATTTTTGTGAACAAATGATGGCTATGTTAGATAACAATGTTATTCAATTAGAACATGTTTTGTTTTCGGATGAGTGCACCTTTACACTTCACGGTCATGTAAATCGTCAAAATTGCCGCTATTGGTCTAGGGAAAATCCTCACTGGATCAGCGAAGAACATACTCAATATCCTGAAAAGGTTAATGTTTGGGCAGGAATTGTTAGGGATCATATCATAGGCCCCTTTTTCATTGACGGCAATTTGAATGGCGATAATTATTTAGCACTGCTCCAAAATAATGTTGTGCCAACTTTGACAAATTTGTATCCGGATCCAGCAAACCCACAAGTTCCAGCGAATATGATATGGTTTCAGCAAGATGGAGCGCCGCCCCATTACCAAATTAATGTCCGGCAGTACCTCAACGGAATATTTCCAAATCGGTGGATACGGAGACGAGGATCGATAGAATGGCCAGCGCGATCCCCTGATCTGACGCCATTAGACTTTTTCTTATGGGGACATTAAAAATGTTGTATACAAAACTAAACCCCTCGACTTAGCTGACTTAAGAAGACGAATAACGCTTGCGATTAGATCGGTCACGCCTGAGATGCTAAATAACGTTAGAAGAAATTTCTATTTAAGATTAGGAATTTGCCAAGACGTTCGCGGCGAGCATATTCAACAGTTCCCAAATTAACTTTTTACTTTTGTTTATACATTATGAAGAAATGAATAATTTTATTTTTTTAATCTTAATTTTTGCAATAAATTTGAAAACACTTAATATTGCCGAAATAGTTGAAGATAGGTATAGGACATTGAACATAAAATATGTTTACAATCTCCTAAAGAATCCAAAAATTAAATAATATATATAATATAATATAATATAATGTTGCATTTGAAATAAGAAAGTTGGCATTGACCACTGTTACAGGACACACCCTGTATAAAAAGTTTTTATTGGAGAAAATGAGCAACTAAAAATACCAATCGACGGGTCCAAGCGTTTTTCCGAACACGCCCCCATTTATTTATTATTGAATTTATTCCATTTGGCTGATACACACTGTATATCAATCTACTTGAATGATATTAGAATTACGGGAAAAAATGATATGATTCATTATTCTAGATTAGAATAAATCTGTAAGCGGTTAGTTAATCACGATTCACATATAAATTTAAATACTTCGCCTTCTTTGTTGATATAATTGAATATTGCGGGTATATGATTGATACAAATGGCGTTCACATAGTACCTCAAAAAGTTAATTCTATTTTAAATGCGCCTTCACCAAAGGATAAAACACATCTGCTATCTTAAATTGGTCTTGTTAATTATTAGGGCTGGTTCTTTAACAATTTAGGTACAATTTTATATCCGCTAAATAACATTCTTCATAAAAATGTAAGATTTTCATGGAATAATGATTGTGAAAACTCTTTTCGTACCATGAAAAGCCAGATTGCTAATAAAAATTTTTTAGTCCACTTCGATTTTTCTTTACCAATCATTTTGACAACCGATGATTCACCATACGGAGTTGAGCAGTACTTCCTCACCTATGTAAGGATGGAGTTGAAAGCACAATTCAATTTGCATCCCATCCTCGTCGCCAATACGTTGTATCTCCAAGGAATAATACAATTTTGCAATGATTTAATGTATGTATTTTTTTTGTTATATAAGTGACAAGTTCAATAATAATTCCTTAATAAAAAAAAACACGTCTCACAAAATAGAGGTAACAGAGAGGTATAAAGTACATAACAGTACGGATGAAGCGGAGTTCTGATATCCGAGGTTTGACCAATTAGGGTTCTATTGTGCTATAAATCTTTTCAAAGTTTTCACATGAAAGCGTGACCAAGGCCTACCCATCAGCGAGACCATTAACTTTAGTTCATAAAAAAAAAGTTGGTTTAGTGTAAAATTGGACCGTGAATCTCAAATGACCTCTCAAATAGTACTGTTCGGACGGATACGCACAGGACCCATATACCTGCGTAAAAACACTCAATTAAGCATGTAAATAATGTTTATTTGTATTAGCAACCTAAAATAATTAGCAATTAGCTGAATATTTATATACATGGTATATTATTGCGTTTCCTTGGTTACAAATTGTCGAGATGGTTTCTTTGTAAATGTCTTTAAAACTCAAATAATTCAACCACATCAATTGCTCGTGTCTCCGTTTAATTAGACGGCGAGCAACAATATTTCTTGTTGTTGCCATAAGCTTAATTTACGTCTACTTGTTAAGAAGTTTAATACAAAAATTATGATTTAATGGACAAGTAGCATTGCTGTGTAACAGCGAATAAAACCGACCTATAAACGAATTTAAATAGCCAATCAGATGCGGTGCGTCGCAGACTGGCAACTCTGTAGGTTAAGCTACATATAAATCTTTCGATGGATCCCAACTTTACCAAATACTATACAAACTTGGAATCCATTTATGGGTATTTTTTTAGACTGGATGAATCGTCTATTCCGAGTATATTCTCTTGCAGTGGCGTAGCTACGGGAAGCTAGGGGACCTTTTGCCCTCCTTTTGTGACGCCCTTTTCCGGTAAATCCCCCTATCATTTTCAGAAAGTAATGCTTTGTTTTCATTTGCTTTTTCTAAGCGTTATTACGTATTTTTGGTGTTCGCGAGCAAAACCATTGCCTTATTTCAATCGGCTGCCCCTATTATGGACTGCCCCCTCCCTACTAACAGCTGGTTACGCCACTGTTTTGTTGGTATAAAATAACACTCAATTATTAGTACCAAAGATCATGTTTATTATTTTGCAAATCGAAAAATGGGAAAATTATTATTTTTGTTTCACCATGCTGAAAATTGCCGGGAGAAAAATTTTTCATTTATTTTATTAAAGACTGTATACAGAAAAAAATGTGAAAAATTTGTAAAGAAAACATTCAACCATATAAAAAAAGTTTGTGTTAAATTATACAGTGTTCACTTTTGTTCGCGAAGTATGTTGCGTATTCTTCAACAACTTTGAAAATCAAAAGTTTTTTTAAAAAATACATTAAAAGTTCATTAAATGAAATTACGCTGATATTTAATCTAACAGTTTATAATACTCAAAATATAAAAAACACTAGATTTGTGCATGCATGTGCATTTTATTTATTCAATATCCATGATCGTCACGTAAATCAGAATATGAGAATATTGCTTGGTAAATTAATCTATATCGTAAAAAATAAAAAACATCTGATTTACCTTTTTCCTATAAACAACAGAAAATTCTAGTATTCAGTCAAAATTCACTCACTTAATCACAAATCCATAACATTCACACAAATAGTTGCAGCAATATAAAAATAACTCTAGTGTTATTTACAGAGGGGGGTATGTATTGTTTATTTGTCTCTATTTTTGGCTCTTTGTTTTTTCGAAGTGAGGTTATGATAAATAAGCGTGTTTCAATGCGTGTTTCTAGCACAGTGCGGCTCGAAGGTCCGTACCAACCCGGCGTTAGATGCAGACTCCTGATCTCTGAAGGCAGAGTCCGTTGCCAAGTTTGAAATTACATTCAAACAGGTTTTGTTGCCTAGATGCGGCGGGAAGTCTGTGTGGAGACACCTACTCGATGTGTGTCGAATTTACCGAGTCTAAAATTCAAAATATTCCTGCTACTCTTGCCATCTGTTTACGTTTAAGTATAGTTTGGATGCGTATATAAATTCCTTTGCAGGAATTCGCAGTCAATAACGCGTGTGGTTCGTTCATTGGCGTTGAGGTGTCGCTATTGTAAATGAAAAGTGTGCTGGTTGTTTCATATGATGCCTGTTTTGCGTTTTACGTACCTATAAGAAGATTGGCTTAATATTAAATTTAATTTAATATTTTTAAAACGAGAAGAGACAGTAAAATACAAATTCCAGTCATCTCTTGCAAATTCTATTGCATATTAAGCGTTAACGTTACCTAAAACAAATTTTTATTTAAGTATAGGGTGTTAAATAAATAAGACTACGAATTTTCCATTATTTTATTTGATCCGAAAATTTACTAAATCCAAGGTTGTGGTCAATTAATAAGGTATAAAACAGCAAACAAGTACTAACCCGCCTAAGTTGAATCTATCAGCTGCGGAAAGAAAGGCGATAAAAACATTAAACAACAATACAGACATTTTAGTCCTTCCAGCTGACAAGGGAAATGTCGCTGTCGTCATGGACAAAACAGATTACTTGAAGAAAATACAATTTCTTTTGGACAACACCTACAGAGTAATTCAAGGAGTCCCGACCAGCAAAACTGAGCCTTATAAATGCAGAGGAGAGGTAGATGTTAAGCAGCTCAAGGATCCCGCGGTTCTACGGACTACCTAAAATACACAAGGTTAATGTAAAGTGCGGGACACGAAAGAAAACCGGGCGGAGTCAATCGGTTTAGGAAGGTTGGCCAAGAAATCTCTTTAAACCAGTGGTGTCCCGTCGTTCTTTAAATAATATGGCACTCCTTTTTGACTATACGCACTTCAGATATTTAAAAAATGTAACTATGCTTAATGAACCTTTATCTATATTTGTCTGTTTTCTTTCGTTTACCGCACTTCTATATCTCTTTTGTGTTGCAAAAACGGCGAACTTTCGAATTTTAAAATGATTTAATTTTGATTTTTCTTGATGAGTTTACCTATAAATATATTTTTTCTTGAGTTCTGTCATTAACGGTTCCCGGGCTACTGCCTATGTCCACTATTATTGGACCACCCAGTATAGTGATACACGATTTACAAGTCCAGATTTTACAAGGGCAGCCAGTATCAGATTCAGTGAACGAGATTTATCAAAATTTTAGTTTATGCAGTTTTACTTTGGGCTACTCGGATATGCCAAAAGTGGCCGTCTGTGTCCGTTTGTCATATTACTTTATACATGGGCCGTCATTGTGAAGTACTATACAGGGCGTTTCCTAATTGCGTGCTGATGTTAAAGGGGGTGTTTTTATGTCCTAAAAGACGTAACTTTTGAGATACAGGATGGTAAAAAGTAAAAATTTTTTTTTTGATGATACTATTGTAGATAATTGCATGAAATTTGATACACGTCTTCTATGCATTAAGGAGCATACGGATTTACCCAGGTTAATTACATATGCACGCCACTGGTAGAAATTTCAAAAATTGATTGTTAATAAAAAATGCCCTTTTATGCATAAAAGAAGTGTATCAAATTTCACAAACTGTGTGAAATTTGAATTTATCTATAATAGCATCAGAATTAAGATTAGGATCACCAAAGTTAAGACTTTTAGGTTCATATTAAACTTTTTTCTTAAAAAGGTCCAAGAATCACCCACCTTTAACTTAGCACGCAATTAGGAAACGCCCTGTATAGTACTTCACAATGACGCCCCCTGTACAAAGTAATATGACAGATGGAGACAAACGGTCACTTTTGGCATACCCGAATAGCCCAAATTCGAACTGCATAAGTTAAAATTTTGATAAATCTTTTTCACTGGAATCAGTACTGGCTCCCCTACTATAACTACACTGATGAGTTAATTTTGGAAAAATATGTTTTTCAAATATTAATTGCAATATTAGATATTTTTTGACACTCGGTATTGAACAGAAAATTAATTATTTTGAAGCAGTTTATTGTCAGCTACTTTATGAAGAAAATATATGAAAAAAAAACTAAGCCATTTTTAAGGTTGACGGCTGTGATTCTAATGGTTCGATTCCTTCTAAATCGTTGTCTTCCTCTGAAAATGATGAGGTTTCATCGTCACTACTTGAAGATCCCATTGTGGTAACTAAATCATCAATAACCGTTTTAATTTTGCCATCTACTTCCCAGTTTATCTTCAATAGAACGAACATGTTTAACATACGATTTCCAATTTTCAGCCGATATTGAGTCAATCGCTTTTAATGTTATTTTATTTAAATCTTTAATTGAAAGTTCACCGGTGTTGCGCTCTCGAATATATTTTTTTACTCCTGCCCATGCAAGTTCAATAGGATTGAGGTCGCACATGTATGGAGGCAGCCTTAAAGGTGTATGACAGAGGTTACGTAAAAGACCGTCAATTTTATACTTTTTTTCTCTAGGCTTGTTGGCTGATATTACTTCATATAATTGATATTTTCTCCATGTTGGATCACATACAAGATTGTTCGATTTAAGCCACGATATCATATGAGCTTTTGTAGAGGATTTAGTTGGCACTTTATCTTCTTCTAGAATGATAGGTAGAGGTGGAAGTAATGTTAGGTAGAAGCTGCTCGAGCAACCACTTTTCAAAATTATCTCTATTCATCTGTCCATAATAGTCTCCAGTTGTTACTCCCGAGCGAAAAACTAAAGCAGCATCTGGAACAAATCCGGCTTCTGAACCAGCATGAACTATAATAAAGCGACTGCTAGAGCCGATTCCCTGAACAACACCTGTAACACTTTCACTTTGCCAGTATTTGTTCACTGTCATATCATTATCTACCCAGGTTTCGTCTAGATACACAATATTGCGTCCTTCTTGCCTATATTGCCTTACAATTGATAGATATTTCACCCGAAAGTGAAAAATATTTGCTCTTTCAATGAGCATTTTTCGTTTATTTTGGCACCAAACAAAACCGTTTGATCGTAAAAGCCGGTTTTATACCCGTACGGAAATTCTATTTTATTCTTTACAGCATGAAGTAGAGGTTTGCGGGTCGGAACCTTCTTCAAGTTTGTATAAAAATTCTCTATTGTTCCTCGAATTACTTGAAAATCGCCATCGTCAATTTTATCTTTGTATGATAGTTGGGGTCTTTTTTTACCAGGAGATTTTAAAGGTGAAGTAGAACATGAGCAATCATTATGTTCTCTTTGAATTTTTCTTACACTACTTTCCGAAACACCAGTGTAAAATGCAACGCGTTCTGTTCGACTTTGAATTGAAATAGTCAAACTATTATTTTCAGCTTCTCTAGTACAGGCCTCTATAAAACTCGCATTAACGTCGCGTGCACCGCTTCGAATTGTTTTTCCTCTTTTGCTCGCCATCGTTACTTCGAAATAATAATTTAAATTCGACGCAACGTATTTATAAAGAAGTGAAAACAAATGCTCGAAATGTATAGGCGCTACTGGAAATAGCAAAAACCTTCTAGCGGCAAGCACATGTAGACTCTAGGCACATCCCAATTACAAGTGGACCAGTGCGAAATTTACTAAATCCTTGATTAATTTTCCGTACCGCTTAGCTGGCGCACTTTATAGGTGAAACGGCAAACTATTACAACAAATAAAATAACAAAATTTATTTGCGTACACAAATTTTACTTTTCCGCTTGCTTAAGACTATGAACCTTTATTCTAAGGACCGCCCGGTTTTCTTTCGTGTCCCGCACTTTGCCACTTCGACCTATCGGCAGTGCAATAGGATCTCCTACTTATAAAATTGGTAAAATATCTTTCAAATATTCTTAATAATTTTACAGGAAAAACACAGAAACTCTACGCATTTTGTAGAAAAACTAAAATCAGTCCAATTAGATCCAAAAGATATCTTAGTCAGTTTCGATGTAGAACGCTATATACGAATGTGCCTATAAATGATTCAATTTCCATAATATCAGACTTATTTCACTATAATAATATTGACAATTCCCTTTTAGATATGATTGAAGCATGTCTCATATCAACACATTTTGTTTTTCAAGGAACTTTTTATGAAGAAACCTCAGGAGAAGCCATGGGATCACCGCTGTCACCAGTGGTAGCCAATATCTTCATGGAAGCTTTTGAGGAGGAAGCCTTGGAGCCGTCTCTATTAAATCCAATATCATGGTTTAGATATGCACACGACACTTTTGTAATATGGTCGCATGGTCCAGAAAACCTCCCTGGGTTTCTTGATCATCTGAATCAACAACATGCTAATATAGAATTTACAATGGAAATTGTAATGTGTTCCTGTGGTGATATCTATATTGTAAGGAAAAGGGATGTATCCTTAGGACACCCGGCATATAGAAAACCAGCGTATACAAACAAGTACCTAAATGCAAATTTCCATCATTATCCAGCACAAAAGCAATCAGTTATTAATTCATTGGTTTACACAGCCCTCGCGATTTGTGACCAAGATTCTTTACAATCGGAAACAGAGAAACTGATTCAAGTTTATTGCACTGAGGATATTAGACGGTCAATTAGAAAATATAATAATCCTACTCTACGAAACGATACTAATAAGGAATGACCGATAGGAAGTGTAGTACCTCCAGATATACACGGAACCACAGACAAGATTGCAAGGTTAGTGCGTCTGTCCAACATACTTTCAATCTTCAACACACACAAGAAAATTGGACAAGGTTTGCGATCGCCAAAGGACATTGTTCCTTTCCAAAATTGAAGGAATATATGCAATTCCTTGTTCCTGTGGTGATATCTATATTGGAGAAACTGGACGACCCATATCGACTAGGCTTAAGAAACATGAACGATGTATCAGAAAGGAACAAATTGTACAATCTGCTGTACCTATCTGATCATCAACATTCCATTGAGCATGTCATAAATGTGAAGCATCCTAATAATTTTAATAGAGATACGGCCTTCAGTACACGTCATACGTGGAAACCGATCGTTACACCGAATCGCGTAAACACAGATCGACTATAAATAGCTGGTCTGGGTCTCTACGACCTCATTCAGTGTTCCGATCTCGTGAAGTAAAGATTCCTGAAGATGCCTCGTGCACTCGAAAGCGAAACGTCGGATAGTGGTTCCATTTTGACACGATCTAATCCCAAGAACCATGATTTTTTAGTACACCTGTTAATTGAAATAAATAAAATACTGCAGGTAAGTGTGGGAAAAGAATGTAGGTAAACGTTTATTTCAGTCTCTTCATGGATTCAATTTGGTTGCTTTTGTAATTATTTGAATTTAACTCTAAAAAAATAGTTTATTCCATTCCAGAATGAGTTGAAATTGTTAAACTTTATTTTCAAAATAATAGTTGTGCTAGGCTTACTGCTCGTGTGTTTAATAACACTTCTCCCAATAAAAATATGAACGATTCGTATGGTGATATATTAGTTCAAAGGTTAAGATCTGTCTGTAATGTGAAACGCTAGCCCCAACGAGTTATCAGACATAAAGCTGTGAAAGTCTCTGTTTTGGAACATGTAACATTGCATCATACTCAAAGACAACTAACTCAGGCCTGAGTTGTTTCCAGTTCATCCATAATAAGAATTTTAAAAGCTCAAAGGCTTCATCGGTATGAAATTAAATTAGTACAGGATGTAAGTGAGGTTGATTCTGATAGAATGCTGCAGTTTTGCGAAGAAATCAGCCATCGTTTAATTAAAGATTTCTACGGACTTTCAAAGGATAATAATTTTATTGTGTCCGAAAAACATGTTTATAACACCTTCGAAAAATGGTCGTAAGTCACTATTTTAACACCCCGTATATTTTGAAATCAATAAATAAAATTTAAAAATTTCAATATAACGATTTATTGTGTTTCTGCTGTTTTTAGTAATAAGGAAGTAATATTCGGCATTTAAATTCAAAACTTGTCCACATGTCATGATTTGATGTGAGCGTGTAAAAATTGAAGAGCGGACCTGAAGAAAATTTAACCCACATTTGCAGATTTATGCTGAAGAGAATCGAGAGAAATTACCTTAGCTCTATGGTGAGACAAATACACCCAGGAATAAAATACAAGCAGTAACTGAAGGTGACTTATATGAAATAAACACCTTGAGTTGATTTTAAGCCTCTCCGCATGTATTATTATCTAGTACATCCAACGATTTAGGAATCGCCCAGACCTGATTTTGGAGTATTGATGTTCCGAAACATATAACCTTTAACGCCCTGTATCTCAGAATCGAGACAACTCCGGACACATGTTCATAGGAACTTTTTTTCTTAAAATGATCTAAGGAATCATCCCCTAGAGCTACGTACCGTAGTTAGGAAACACCCTGTATATCAGTGTATACCAACAGGCATAAAATAACCCCATGCAGGTGTTTATTTTATTTGTGTCATCGTCAGTTACTGCATGTGTTTTATTCCTAGGTGTATTTATCTTATCATAGATAAGGTAATTTCTCGCGAACTTCCAAAATGTTCGTCCGGCTGCTGACTACAAATGTAGTTAAATCTTCTACAGGTTCCCGATACAATTTTTTGATTTTTTTCCATTAATGCCAACCTACTCTTTTAAGTCACGCTGTCACTAGATTATGGCACAGTTTTGAATTTGAGTAACAAATATTAATACCTTATCATTAAAAAAAATCGATAAAAAAGAGTGGCGGCTCGTGGTCAACTTCAAGGGGGTCAATACCTATAAACCACAAACAGCCGTATTCACTAGAGGTTTAAATTTTAAACCCTATGTCTAAATCTTCAAACCCCCCACACACACACACACACACACACACACACACACACACACACACACACACACACACACACACACACACACACACACACACACACACACACACACACACACACACACACACACACACACACACACACACACACACACACACACACACACACACACACACACACACACACACACACACACACACACACACACACTTCATATATATATATATATATATATATCGCTAAACCCGATACTAAACACTTAAACCTGTCAGGGGTTTAAATTTTCCAATATGGCCGCATTCATTAAAAGGTTCTAAAATCATTTTAGACCGGCAAATGTCAAATTTAGATCCAAAAGTTAGTTCTACCTTTTAGATGGGTTGAAGAAAAGTTTTAATTCACTATTCACCTTAGTATATAGGTATCTATCAAGTTATAATTTAGCAAAAAAACACAATTCAGATTGGTCGCCTATTTCCCTTAAAGCACGCTGGACCGCCACTATTATTTAAAAGTATTAAGGTAGAATATTGCACTTGAAAATTGAAATAGAAATCAAAACTAGAAATAATTTGTCACGAAAAATGGCATTGTGTTTTCAATATGTTTTTAGCGTATTGTTTTCATAGGAATTACCGATAAAAAATTTTTTCGTACACTAATTAATAATAAAAAAGAAAAAAGTATGCACAAGCAGTAGAATTCGAACTCAGACTATCTAGGTGAGAACCAAAAACAAAACTGAAACGTTAGACCATTAGACCACCATTACCACTGACTAAAATATAAAACCAGATATATAGATTACTCTATAAATTTAAATGGAATTTAAAATTTTGAACATCCGGGTTTGAAGATAACTTTTGAAGTAAAATATTTTTTTGGACTAGAATCTCCTCTTCTTCACTTGAAAAATTTGCTATGCATTTTCGCCCGCTTTACCTTCGCCATTTTCCCAAAGGCAGATACATAATCAATATTAATCAAGTCGGCCATGGATAGTGTTTTGTTCATCGAAAGGTCTAAATGTGGGTTTAAATTTAAACCTGTTGGACTAACTTTAGAACTAGGCCTAACTGCAGGGGCGTGCAATGCATGGAAGCAAGGGAAGCAGTGCTTCCCCATAAAAAATTACAAAACATATTCTAAAATGTAATTTTTGAAATATAAAACCATTTAATTTAGTTTAGTTTATATTAAAAATGCTAAAATATTATCTTAATTATCAAGCCCATAATAAATGCTGCTCTTGACTCCCAGCGCGCCACAATAAAAAATCGAATATAACGTATGCGGACCGCTAGCTTCTCTGCAGCCCAGTCCGGTATGCTTGATTTCCTGTGAATCGAGTCAGAGGTTATTGAACTTTCCACCGGCTGTTTGCAATTTTTGCATTTCAGTCGCGTGCTTTAAGTGGAGGCGGAAGCTATCGTTGGAGTAGGTTGTTTGTTTGAACGGCTAATCGTGTGTTGTGTGATACGTACGTCGCGTCGTGCATGGTGCGATATGGAGGACAATAATACGGACGTGGATATGCAAATACCGTCAACTGTCGGCTGTCGGTAATAACGTGGCAAATGTTGGAGAATTTAATTAAGAAGAGTGTGTGTGAATGTGTGATGTGTGTCTTAATAATAAAGGGATTTTCAACATTAAACATTCACTGATAAGCTTCAAATAATTTCCAAAGGAAGGGTAAAACCGCCTATGAAAAATTTAACCACAAAAATAAAAAACTTTATTAGACATTTTTATCTGGAAAAACAATACGAACAATTTAAATGGCTAACAGGGTGTGAAAATATAAGTAAATTATTTTGTTGCTGGCCATGTTTACTTTTTGAAAATGAAAAAGGTCTCTGGAATAAAACTAGCTTTTTCGATTCAAACAATTTCCATAAAGTTGTAAAAAGACACATTATGTCCAAAGCGCATTTGCAGGCCGTCATAAAAAAAAAGTCTTCGTCAAAACCAGAATTGAACATGCCCTTAATAAACAGTTGGAAATTGGTCACCGCCAACACAATGAACTAGTCGATAAAAATAGGCAAATATTAAGAAAACTTATCGATGTTGTTTGTTTTCTCGGACAGCACGAATTAGGATTTAGAGGTCATCACGAAACAAGGGTTTCTTCAAATAGAGGAAATTTTCAAGATTTACTTAGTTTAATGGCTAAATATGATGATTGCTTAAAAAATCATTTAGAACAGTCTAGCGTTTTTCGCGGAACGTCGAATCGAATCCAGAATGATTTAATTTCCGCTGTTGCAACCATTATTCTAAAAAGAATTAAGCAGGATATTGGCGAGGCGCGGTTCATTGCTATTGTTCTGGACGAAACAACTGATATCACTAATTTTAGCCAATTATCTATAGTAACACGCTATGTTAAAACAGACGGAAGTGTTCAAGAGCGGTTTTTAGGTTTTAAGAATGTGTCCGAAAATCGTATGACAGATGCATTATAAACCGTAGTTTATAACGTTACTAAAGAAATTAATGGAGAGAAAAAATTAGTTGCTCAAAGCTATGATGGAGCTGCAGTGATGGCAGGACAATTAGGAAGTCTGCAAGTTAAAGTTCGAGAAACTTTCCCAAGTGCTGTGTTTGTCCATTCTTTTGCTCATAAATTAAATTTAATTTACTCCAGTCCATCAATCTCATTAAAGAGTGTAAAGTATTTTTCGTTACTTTAAGTGGCATGGCTGCTTTTTTTTTTCCAAGTCAACAAAAAGTACACAAGCTTTGGACTCCATTGTCCACAAACGATTGCCCAAAGTAGCTCCTACGAGGTAGAACTATAATGGAAGACTTGTGTTAACAGTATCTGAACATCGTGAATCACTGACTGAACCATTTGAGAATCTAAATAGAAAATAATGAAACGTGAGACTCAGAAGCAATAAATAGTTCGAGGGAGTTTTTGGACTGTTTGAAACGAGATTTTAATTTTAATTATTTGTTGAACATATTTTCAGAAATATTTCCACTCTCGGACAATGTTTTTAATATATTACCAACTAAAACAAATGATATTGCTTTTTGCCTAGAAAAAGTGGATGAATTTAAGTCCATGTTAAGCCAGAAAAGAGACTTTGACCTATTTTGGGAGAAAACGATGACGTTAAATGTAGAGCCACAAGCCAAGCGTCTTCGAACAGACAAGGTGGGAGATGTTCAAACATCATATAAATGCCTCTTTTATGAAATAATCGATCAAATTCATCAACAAAAAAACTATAGATTTAACGGTTTAAATGATTTTAAATTTCACGAGCTCTGCAATTTTGATGGATTTAAAGGAAAAACTTTTCTAGAAGATGCGTTTAAATCTCTTCTTCTTCATTATGGCCAGTTCTTCGACCGAGTGTTACTGCGATCTGAACTAAAAGTGATTTACGAAACTGATGACATTAGCGCAAAAAATAACGCTAAGGAACTAATGCAATTTTTAAAAGACAAGGAGCTGGAAGATGCCTACACCGAAGTGTCCAAATTGTGTGAATTAGTATTGACAATACCTGCCACAATTTCATCAGTAGAACGCAATTTTTCAACACTTAAACGTATAAAAAATTTCGTGAGAAATTCAGCGGGGCAGGAGAGACTTTCGCATACATCGCTTTTGTCCATTGAAAATAAACTTCTCCAAAATACATCGGATCATCGACGTTTTTGTGATGACGTCGTTGACGAATTTTCAAAAAATGATCAAAGAATCGAATTAGATTACAAATAGGTAAGTTTGTAAAATTGCTTCCCTTTCTTAAAATTTCACCGCACGCCCCTGCCTAACTGTTTAGTGAATACGGTCTAAATCTTAAAAATAGCAGGGATTTAAGGAAGGTTTAAATATAGGGGTCTTAATTTTAGGCCCGATTTATGTTAGTGAATACGGCTGAAAGAGTCATCTGAAAAAATCAGGCGCACGAAACAATAAAATGCCTTTGTTACTTCGCAACCGCATGTCCAGGCACATAAATCGTACATATTTCTACGAAAATAACGATTTACTTCTTTGTTTTTCTATTTACTTGTTTGCTGAACTTTAAATTTTTCTCAAAGTTCAGCTCGCCAAAATAATTGAAAACGGATTATAAAGTCTTAATGTTCTAAAACACTGTAGCTACCTTTCTTTAAAACATTAATTTCAACTACAAAATCAACAAACAAAATGTAGAATCTTCAAAATAAAATCTATACAAATACGCAATTGTAACCACAACCTATCACACGATCCACATTAACCACATCAGCTGACAAAAATATTTAAGTTTCCTCGGCGCTGCTGTTGACCCAAACTTTGCCGACGTAAGCCGTATCTTACCTATGCGCCCCTATGCGAATTTGATCGTGAACATTCGGGAAAAACTCGCCTCCATTTATAACCACGAGGGCAACGCGGGCCCCCAGCCGTGATCGATTCCAAACGAAATGAAACCTCTCCGGAGATCGCGGTGCCAGGCATGGATAGTGGATAGTATGTCGCGGCCGGCCAACGAGTTTACACGCTTAGAATAATAGAGGGAATTTCCAAATAAAAAAAAAATTGAAAAAATATAAATTATGTATTATTTTATTTATTTGTTTCTGTTTGGAAATATTTATTGCGGGATCATTGACCATTTGATCTAATGGAGGAGCCACCACTGATAAAAATAGATACCTGAACGCTGTATATCGTTATATTCGGATTTCTAAGCTTAATTCATTTGTCTCGCAGTACATGAACCATAGTTCAATAAAATGGTTTTATTAATGGTACTGTCGAGTTTAGGGAATAATAAAAAATAATAATTTATCGCTGCATAAAAATATAAAGACCGACTCAATTAAGAAAACTGGTTTTTCAGTATCTAGAGACCCTGAAACGTGAAGATCTAAAATCTTTTATAACGGAAATAGTTGATATTTTTATATTTTTATTTAGATGAATACTTGACATCTAATTTAAAACAATGTCTGCTTTGAGAAATGCAAATATATTTCATTATTCTAGTCCTTAGGAATGCTTAAAACCAGACAGCGAAAACATTTTTATCAACACCTCACATATGTAGCTAGTGAAAAATTATTTAGTTCAGCTGGACACGTTTATGCTGACAGAAGAATCTCTACATAGTATAAAACTTATAAATATTTTAAATTTTAATTGTTAGTTACTTTTATCATCTTCTTTAGTTACTTTATTATTATTACATATATACATATGGTTTATGATTTGTTTTTATTGTTTTAGGTTCACTAAAAACTAGAATGAAATTTGTTTTTACTTTTCATGGAAAGTACCTAGTGTAATCATAAAAAATTTTCCTCCAAGATTTTTTCAAATCTTCAGGTTTAAGTGTCCCTAGATGGCAAAAAATATGTTTTCTCAATTTCGTCGGTCTGTCTGTCTGTTCGCGGCAACTGCTTATCTGATTGACTTCAAATTTTGGACAAAATTTAAGGATCATATTATGGGGATGATCTGATAACATTATTTTGGTAAAAATTCATTATGACGAAAAAAAATGGCGGCCTGTAAAATGTAAAAATATGCTACTAAAGAGTTTACTTCAAATTTTGCACAGAAATCGAGTATGATATAAGGCTAAATTGGTAAAAATTCGGTGGGGAGTCATTGTGGAAAAACAAAATGGCGACCTAATTGAATGTTTAAAATATTAGTATCAAAATAATACGAATCCAATTAAATTGCAATTTTACACAAAAAGTAATTGTGAAATAAGGATGAATAAATGTTGTCAATTCTTCTGGTAGGTCTACGTCTAATGAGTCCATGGTCCATGACTTTTTGATATATTTGATAACAGGTTCAGATTTGCCTTTTCAGCCTCATCCAAAATCGAATATTTTCATTTCATCTGAAGAATTCATTTTTATGTTCTGACTTTTCACTTTTTTGGAGAGAAGTTTGTGTAAGTGTACACATTTTAAACATTTCGCTTTCCCGCACTAGTGCATTAGAGGGGCAAAAATCGATTTTTCGGAAACAAAATACGTGCTGGAAAGTGACGGTCGTAAAAAAAATTAAATTTTAATGCTTTCCCCTGATTGGAAAATTATCGTCGCATTTCATAACTTAATAAAAGTGTCTGACTTTCTTCTCAATTATTAATATGTACCGTAGATAACGTACGAAAGGCTTAACATAATCATTTCTCCCTTAGAACTAGACGCTTTAAGAGGATTAAATTTATTGCAAAAATCCTGTTTTATAACTTTATTACGCAAAATTCTAAAATTTCGAAAAATAAGTAAACAAAAAATGTATTTGCCATCTTATGTAAATATAATAATTATGTATGCTCGGTGTAGACAATCTCCCGTCTTTTGTTATAAATTTTATTATAAGGTTAAATAAGATAAATATTTTAACATCTTAAGGCCAAGTTCAGTATACATTATACCGAAATTTATAGTTATAATTAGCTCCGTCGTAAATTCTTCTTTTTTTGGGCAAATATGGGTAAATTTCCTAGAATAACTACGTATTTTCGAATTCTTTTTCCACAAGGAACATTTTCCTTATTCTACCAACTAATACATTATATATACTTATTTCCAACTGAGACCTATAGACTTTGTGTATATATTTTTTAATTTGTTCATTACCAGGTCTCTTTGAGATAATATGGACATTTTCTTCTCTTTTGAAAATGCCAGTCAGACTAAATTAGTCTTTTTTTATAAGAACCTAATTACACGGAAAAGTCTCCTGCTGAAAATTTGGTTTCTTCAAGAATGTTTAAGATTCCAAGACACCGAAATTTGTTTGCTTAAAATGCAATGTCAAATCAAGATCATCGCAAACAGCTTTAAAACTTTCCAAATCCATCTGGATTAAAGTTGAAATAAAGGCTCATTATAGAACTCTCAATTCAGTGAATTCCAGGCTAAAGTATTTGTACTTAACTTTAACACATTTGCTCTCTTTTGTTGAGTTTACTATTTTTGATTGTGGCTTCAGGGACGAGGTTAATGTTTTTTACTTTTCAGAGACTAAAGAATAAATTATTGAGATTAAAGCAACAACAGAGAAACTATGTAAGGATAAACAACGCTAATGAGTATCGAGGGCAAATAGGTAATCCAACTTTTAACTTTCATAAGAGATTCTTGAATTTGACTGACGTGTCGTTCAGTCCAGGGGAAGAACAAATATTGAGTTATAATCTTAAATACAATTTTTCAAATAATATTTCTATTAAAGACAAAGAAACTTTGAACGTAGGGGCTGAAAATATTAGTCAATCTACCGACATTAACAACAAAAACATTCTAAGAGCAAAAATAACAACTGTCTTAAACTCTAATAGCGAGGTTAACAATAAAAACAAAAATTTTAATAAAGCTAACCATAACAGTTTGAAGGCAAAAATAAAAGATAATGATCTTTTGATTACTAAGGCTGATATCTTAAATATAATAAAAAGGTTTGATTACATTGAAAAAGTATTAGAGTTCTTAAATACCGACGAGTTTCAATCTTTGTCAAGGCATCCCACTAACTGCTTTTGTACTAAAGTGAAACAAGTTCTAGATAAGACTCTTGTCACGCTTGAATATTTTAGTATAACAAAAGAAAAGCTTTATCCAATGAACTTTACAACACCACTGGTATATGGTTTGCCAAAAAAACAAAAGGAGGGTACTCCAATTGGATCAGTGGTTTCTTTCATAAAATGGCCGTTATCAACTTTCTTCTTGGCTAAATACTATTCTAAGAAAGGTCACTAAGTTTGAAAGTGAATATGCCACAAAAAATTCCATAGATTTCGCCAACTACTTAAAAAACATATCCTTACCACCAATGCTAGACTTGTCTCTTTAGACGTTAAAAACCTTTTCCCTAGCATTCCACCAATTGAATGCATTGATTTAACTGAAAAATTATTAAGAAGCAAAAACTTACCGGCTGTTTTAATATCTGATCTCATGCTATTGCTAAATACTGTGCTAGAACAAAACTTTTTTAACTTTAATAATAGATATTTTCGACAATGCTCTGGCTTGGCAGTGGGTTCTCGTCTTTCACCATTCTTGAGTGAAGTGTTTATGAACAACAACAAAAAATGAAAATAATGTATAGCTCGTTTTCAGAACATCTGATAAGCTATAAAAGGTACGTGGATGATATTTGTACTGTTTGGAAAGGAACTGAACAAGAATTGTTAAAATTTTTAGAATTTATCAATTCTTTGCATGAAAAAATATCCTTCACTATGGAGAGTGAAACTGACGGCAAACTTCATTTTTTGGACCTTCTTTTAATTAGAAATGATAACAAAAATAGTTTTGAGGTATATAGAAAACCCTCAACATTTTGTCACAAATTTACAGCTTTTAATTCGTTTTTGTACAGACTTTTTAAATTACCACTATCCCAAGCTGCTTTTACTAAAGAATTAGATATAATAAGGGAAATTGGCTTAAACAATGGTTTCCCAATGAAAACACTCAACAAACTTTTTATAAATTTATGAACAAATACAAACTCTCTTATAACACAATACATAATAATCTAATTAATACAGACGAATTCGGGGTTTTAACATACTTTAGAAATATATCTCTACATTTAGCTAAATTTTTTAAGTCATTTAATATCTCCATATCATTTAAAAGAAACAATACTTTAAAACAACACCTAATTTCAATCAAAGACAAAAAGGATAGTCTTGAGAAATCTGGAGTTTATTCACTTCATTGTGGAGATCCAGGAACACCTCAGCTTGGTTACAAAACATCAAAATACAGATATCTCAAACTAGGGTTGCCGATCTTGAATCGATCTTTTTTAAGATCGATTCTTAGGTTTAAAAAAATCGATTTTTTGAATCGATTTTTTCCTAAGCGATTTAATCGAAAATCGATTTTTTTTACGAGAATCGATTCTTATGTTACCAAGTTTGCGTTACAAAATAATAAAATAAATTGGATAAATTAATTACAAATTAATTTATCCAAATTGGCATTGGTGCAATGGAATACTTTTCGATAGTATCCACATCTGTGTCATCAAAGAATGGAAATATACTAGACCATTCTGGTAATCAGTTAGCTAGTAAAAGACTTCAAAAATTGTTTTTTTTTAAACTGTTTAGATTTTTTTAAAATTTGAACTTATATTCTTTTCGTTTTCATTTTGACGACCCACCAAGTGTCATAATTATAAGAAATAGAATAAATCTTTAAACATGAAATTTGAGGGATTTCTCCATACTTATTACCTAACTTTCGGACTTTGGTAAAAATAGGAAGCGAAATCACATTCTCTATTTTTCAAGGAATCCCTTATCTCATTTATGGTCATTAATAAGTTTTTGTTTTTCTGATTATAAATAAGATAATATGGAAAAACCTTTTTTTATATTTAAGGCTATTTTAGGTTTTTTTCTGTCTTATTAATAACCCTCTAGGTGGGCGCCAAAATATAAATGAAAACGTTGTACAAACAAATATTTTTCTCTCTAATTGCACAAAAACTAAATGTATTTTTATTTTATTATTTGAAGGATGTTAGAAGTTTAATCAGTCTTCCTTATGCTCTGTGTTTGCGTCAATAGTAATATTTAGTTATTATATTTTTTGCCTTAAATGTTTTTGGTTTTACCTTCTTTATTTAGATTAAAATACGTTTTTATTTTTATCATGTTCTCTGCATATTTATCGCCTTTTCAAACATAAAATATAACGGTAAACTCTGTTTAACTTAAAAAAGTACAATTCTATTTAAATCTCTGACTAAGATGTGCTACTGATCATGTAATAATATGTATTCTCTTTTAAAACTTTTGTATACAATAATAATAATAATAATAATAATAAAAACATTAAGTAAAAACTTATCAAAATAAAAAAGATCGATTTTTTGAAAATCGATTCTTTCGCTACCTATCTAATCGAAGATCGATTATTTTAGTTCGGATCTAGATCGATCCCAAAAATCGATTCTTTTTAGAAAGATCGGCATCCCTATCTCAAACACAAAATCTGCCTTTGCGAATCAGTTGTTATCCTCAATACATCGTTTTTTCAGTTCTGAAAATGTAAATATAATTCACGAATGCCATAAAGGTAAGTAAGTTGAATTTTTTGGAAAAGATGGAAATAACAAGAGCTCCATCCTTACCTTCAATTCAATATATATATATATATATATATATATATATATATATATATATATATACAAAACGAAAGAACTAACCGTAAGGATTAGTCCTTCCATTTTGTCGAAAATCGAACAAAACATGACGCTACGTTTGTTTCAATAGCCAAGGAACCATCCACTACCGTAGTATCAGCCAGTTTCCTTGGGGTGTATCGGTATTAAAGCTAAAATAACTAAAATCTGAAACAAACAAGGTGTCATGCCATTCGACTTCAAAAGTCGACAAGGGAAATAGGCAACTAATGGCGCCATCTGTAGGTACTATGGTGCAACTAAATCGCTTTAAATGCAACCTACTTTGGAGCACAAGACGACACATCTGTGCAAAAATAGAAGAGAAACAAACGTAGCGTCATGTTTTGGTCGATTCTCGACAAAATGGTGAAGGAGCAATCCTTACCGTTAATTATTCCGTTTTGTATAATTTTTCGCCGATTTACTTCCAAGTATATGTAGGCACCTACAAAAGGCATTTTCTATTTCTGTAAATATGTTTGTGTTTTTCATAAAGTTGTATGTCGAAATACGATAGCACAAGCAAACATTTTTCGTTGTTTATTGATATATATTTTTAATATTTATAATTTATTATATTATAAAATAATAATAATAATTTCTGATAAAATTAATTTTTGCTGATAAAGTTTGGAGGAATAGGAATATCTGTGAAAATTTTTACTTCTATATTTTTTGGCTATCTTTAGTCATCAACCTCACTTTTTTAAATAGAACACCTTTTATATTAATGCTCTTTTGTATTCTAAGAAAAATTTTTGATATGTTTCATGTATGATGTCTTATACCTACCTTCAACTGTTTGCGAAATATTGACACTTGAAAATTGTCAATTTTAGCATATTAAAGTTTTTATGTTGGTAAATAAATATCTTAAGAAAAATTAAATAGAGAAGGCCCAGCGATAGATCCATCTTAAATATTTTGAAAAGGAAACTGGGCACTTTAAATGCAAACATTTCGAAAACAGTTGCTCGGAACGATATTTAAAAGGTATAACTTTCTGCTTAAAACACACAAAAAACCTATTACATACTAAGTTTTTGTAATGTTTCTAGCAACTTCATCAAGCGTCAAAGAGAGTGGTTAACCTGCATCGACGCAGATATTTGCAAATTTCTCGAAAACGATTACCTCTAGCGTTGTTGAACAAGTATTCCTTTTTTTTTAAAGGTATAAAAATAAGGTTTATTCACCAAAAATTCTAAAAGTTTTATTGTCAAAAAAGTTATGGCAGATTAAAGTAAATAACAATTCTCTATATGCTAGATAAAATATAAATAAAAACTAATACCAAATTATGATTATGAAAACATACTCGATTACCCAATTTTGTGAAAAAAATTTATTTTTTGCAAAAGTTATTTAAAAAAGTCTGAAATAAAATTTCAACTTCAACAAACACCATGTATCTCCGAAAGGAATCATTTGCAAACCTATGTTTATATGAACTTTTCTTTTAATAAAAACATAAATACAGTAAGGCACAAAAAACTTACACTTAGTTTTTGTAGCCGAAGCCGAGAGCGCCCCTAGAATCTACATCAAAATTATCAACAAATTCAAATTCCTGACCTCAAAAATCTCCCAATCTCTGAATTTCATGCAAAAACATTGCTAGAAAAGAAATTAATTACGAAAATCGAAAATGAAAAAATCACTTGGACACCCTGTATCTCGATTATAAATTATTAACTTTTGAACTAGGCCAATATTTTTATCCAAAGAATCTGCAATTCTATTTTCTACCTGTAATTTTGGGATACCCTCTATGTTCTTCTTATACGAGCCTCCCAAGTTTTCAATATCAGGTCATTTAAAATAAACAATAAATATGATCAAGTCCAGAAAACGCTTAAGGGTATTTGAAAAGATTTTTTTTATTAAAAAAAAAACAGTTATAATTTTTATATTTATATACAAATAATAATTTGTTTGAGGGGCTCATGAAGATATAAGATTGGACAATGCTTGCGATTCCCGCAAGACACTGTACCTTTTCAAACAGAAAGTGTATATAAATATCCTTGCTCCCGTGGAGAAATGTATGTAGGAGAAATAGGACGCTTAATATCAACTAGACTTAAGAAACATAAACCGTGTATTAAAAAAAATTTCTCAATCTGCTGTAGCTGAATACCAGCATACCACTGGCCTTATTATAAATGAATAATAAACCAAGGTTCTAGCATCGGTTCCAGGATTTTATAAGCGACAAATTAGAGAATCTACTGAAATTTTTAAACATACAAAAAACTTTAATAGAGATAGGGGTTACGGTCTAGATTACATGTGGAAACCGATCTTAACACATGGTCGCGGTTTGGCGAGCAAAAGTCGCGTATAAAAGCCCGCCTGAATCTCTTCGAGCTCATTCAGTGTTCAGATCTCGTGGAGTAAAGATCCCTGAAGATGCCTCGAGCAATCGAAGGCGAAACGTCGGATAGTAATTCCAATTTGACACCTCTCTACTAAACCTATGAACTAGGATTTCTTAATTTAATAACAATTTTTTCAGACTAATTTTTTAAATATTTGATTAGACCGCCATTTTGCTTTGTCATCTTAAGTTCATACCTATGTAACATTTCTTTTTTAAGGCAAAGTTTGAGGTAAACTGGATAATTAGTTTTTTACTAACATCTTTTAGTATTTCAATAGGTTGTCAGTTTGTTTTGCCATCTTAGATTCGTTTCAAAATATTACCAGGTGATCCCCCTAATTTTCGACTAAAATTTAAAGTCATGAAGTTATTTTGTAGCTATTTTCTAGCTATGCTGCGTAGTGACAAACGCAGACAGACCAACGGAATTGAGAAAACACGTTTTTTTGCATCTAACAAGGACCACAATACTTCTTCAGGAATGAGAGTATAGAAATTAAACCAGAATTAAAAAAAAACTATCCTACAAATATATTACTTAAAGCCTGTTTTATGACCTGTTCTCATGCGTTTTTGATAAACCAAAGTAAACACAACTATTTCCATAATGTGTGCACATAGTACCTAAAACAAAGTAAATTATAAAATTTAAAAACTGGAAATAACGGGTTTCTTAATTTTATATTTGCTCTAACAATAAAAATAAAGCCCTATTTCTACCAAAATACATATCCTCCTCCATAAATAAATTATATTGACGTTTTGTAGCCAGTATATTTATGTATTATTAGAAAACTCATAAGCGTATGTGTCTATAACAATACATAGGCGTAGTTACTACAAGAAAACCAGGTATTTTTCTGTTACGGTGGTAGGTAAGAATTTGTCTGTGCATAACAATAATGTGCCACTTTTATATATGTTTCCACATGAAATGTTCACAAAACAGTTCGGTATAGATGAAGCTTATTTAATTTTGGCAAACAGTTCAGGTTCATAGAAAAAAAAAGTTTTATCTCTGAAAATACTTAAGGCAATATTTGATGTTTAAATAATATATTAAATTACGGAGAAAACAACATGTTTTCATGTACTTGGCCCATAATGGAGCCACGAAAGGACAAGGCAAAAAAGTTATTTATGAGAGTCATTATGTGTTTGCTTAAAACTATTTACCGTCTTATATGTAACAATACAGGCGGGATTTTTTTGCCCGATTTAACACAGTAAATAACATTGATTTATTATCAAATATGTGTAAAAAATCATGTGCTTTAAGATAATATTTAACAGCGATACTACAGAATTACAAATTTTTTGGAAATATAAGTCTGGTTCTCGAAAAGTGTTCCTCGTGTAAAGTAATCTGGTATGCCTTCATCTGTTGTTATTTCGGGATTTTGGCGCCAATGCCAGATGGCTCTCCGTCTGGGGCTTAGACAGAGCTGAGGCGACCCTCCCAGGTGGTTTACACCTTTTTCCAGTTTGGAGACGCTATTGGTGGGATGTGTGGATGACGAGCTTGAAACTTCCGGTCAGTCCGGTTTTCTTACTAAACAAACAAACTTTCAGTCTAAAGTAACAGGGTTGGACTGTGACGTCATTTTCTCATATTTCTCTTATTTATAGATAGCATAGGTAATAAAAGATTTTAATATAAAATGACTGCCGCTTCTATAGTCGTTTGATTTTTACCAGGGGCGTGCAGCTCATAGAAACAAGGGAAGCAGTGCTTCCCCAAAAAAAATTACAAAAGATCTTCTAAAATGTAATTTTTGGAATAGGAAACCATTAATTTAGTTTATATTAAAAATGCTAAAATATTATCTTAATTATCAAGCCCATAATAAATGCGGCCTTGACTCCGACCCAGCCACAATAGAATATCGAATAGAACCTATACGGGCCGCCAGCTTCTCTGCAGCCAAGTCTTGTATGCTTGATATCCTGTGAATCGAGCCAGAGGTTATTGAACTTTCCACCGGCTGTCTGCAATTTTTGCATTTCAGTCGCGTCCTTCAAGTGGGGGCGGAAGCTATCGTTGGAATAGGTTCTTTGTTTGAACGGCTATCCGTGTGTTGTGTGATACGTACGTCGCGTCGTGCATGGTGCGATATGGAAGACAATAATACGGACGTGGATATGCAAATACCGTCAACTTCGGCTGTCGGTAATAACGTTGAAAATGTTGAGAATTTAGTAAGAAGAGTGTGTGTGAATGTGTGGTGTTTGTCTTAATAATAAAGGGATTTTCAACATTAAACTTCGCTGATAAGCTTCAAATAATTTCCAAACGAAGGGCAAAACCGCCTATAAAAAATTTAACCACAAAAATTAAAAACTGTACTAGACATTTTTATCCGGAAAAACAATACGAACAATCAAAATGGCTAACAGGGTGTGAAAATGTAAGTAACTTATTTTGTTGGCCTTGTTTACTTTTTGAAAATGAAAAAGGTGTCTGGAATTAAACTGGTTTTTCCGATTTAAACAATTACCATAAAGCTGTAAAAAGATACATTATGTCCAAAGCGCATTTACAGGCCGTCATAAAAGAAAAATTTTTCGGCAAAACCAGAATTGAATACGGCCTTAATAAACAGTTGGAAATTAGTCACCGCCAACACAATTAATTAGTCGATAAAAATAAGCAAATACCAAGAAGACGATATTGTTTGTTTTCTCGGACAGCACGAATTGGGATTTAGAGGTCATGACGAAACAAGGGTTTCTTCAAATAGAGGAAATTTTCAAGATTTACTTAGTTTAATGACTAAATATGACGATTGCTAAAAAAATAATTTAGAGCAGTCTAGCGTTTTTCGCGGAACGTCGAATCGAATCCAGAATGATTTAATTTCCGCTGCTGCAACCATTATTCTAAAAAGAATTAAGCAGAAGATTGGCGAGGCGCGGTTCATTGCTATTGTTCTGGATGAAACAACTGATATCACTAATTTTAGCTCAATTACCTATAGTAATACGCTACGTTAAAACAGACAGAAGTATTCAAGAGCGATTTTTAGGTTTTAAGAATGCATTATATACCGTAGTTTATAACGTTACTAAAGAAATTAATGGAGAGAAAAAATTAGTTGCTATAAGCTATGATGGAGCTGCAGTGATGGCAGGACAATTAGGGGGTCTGCAAGCTAAAGTTCGAGAAACTTTCCCAAGTGCTGTGTTGGTCCATGGTTTTGCTCATAAATTAAATTTAGTTTTATCCCAGTCCATCAGTCACATTAAAGACTGTAAAGTATTTTTCGTTACTATAAGTGGCATGGCTGCTTTTTTTTCCAAGTCAGCAAAACGTACACAAGCTTTGGACTCCATTGTCCACAAACGATTGCCCAAAGTAGCTCCTACTAGGTGGAACTATAATGGAAGACTTGTGTTAACAGTATCTGAAATTCGTGAATCACTGATTGAACTATATGTGAATATAATATAAAATAATGAAACGTGGGACTCAGAAGCAATAAGTAGTTCGAGGGGGTTTTTGGACTGTTTGAAACGAGAATTTAATGTTCATTATTTGATGAACATATTTTTAGAAATATTTCCCTTCTTGGACAATGTTTTTAATATATTACAAACTAAACCAAATGATATTCCTTTTTGCCTAAAAAAAGTGGATGATTTTAAGTCTATTTTAAGCCAAAAAAGGGATGACTTTGACCTATTTTGGGGAAAACGATGACGTTAAATGTAGAGCCACAAGCCAAGCGTCTTCGAACAGACAAGGTGGGAGATGTTCAAAGATCATACAGACGCTTCTTTTATGAAATAATCGATCAAATTCAGCAACAAATAAACTATATATTTAACGGTTTAAATGATTTTAAATTCCTCGAGCTCTGCAATTTTGATGCATTTAAAGGAAAAACTTTTCCAGAAGATGCGTTTAAATTTCTTCTTCTTCATTATGGCCAGTTCTTCGACCGAGTGTTACTGCGATCTGAACTAAAAGTGATTTACGAAACTGATGACATTAACGCAAAAAATAACGCTAAGGAACTAATGCAATTTTTAAAAGACAAGGAGCTGGAAGATGCCTAGACTGAAGTGTCGAAATTGTGTGAATTAGTATTGACAATACCTGCCGCAGGTTCATCAGTAGAACGCAATTTTTCAACACCTAAACGTATAAAAAAATTCGTGAGAAATTCAACGGGGCAGGAGAGACTTTCGCATACATCGCTGATGTCCATTAAAAATAAACTTCTCCAAACTATGCCGGAGCATCGACGTTTTTAGGATGACGTCATTGACGAATTTGTAAAAAGTCAGGGAAGAATCGAATTTCATTACAAATAGGTAAGTTTCTAAAAATTGCTTCCCTTTCTTAAAATTTCATCGCACGCCCCTTGTTCGGGGGGTCTGCTGTGGATACTGTGACGCTAAAAAAGCAGAAGTTTCCTATACCTAATTATTTCGAAACTTTGTTCGCTTTATCTTTGTCAATTACACAAAGTAATAAAAAACGTAATGGCTGTTTTGGCGCAAGAACTCTAGGGCTAAAGGTTCTATCAGAACTGTACAGAAAAGGCTATGCGCGTAACACGGTCATTAAGAATCTGAGAAAGAGCAGAAGCGAAGAGGCTTTTTTAACATAAGCTTATGTTAAATCTTAGACCGACAAAAACAAACTACTAACCACTCCACTCCATAAGAAAAACATCCAAGACAACCTTGACAATTTACCATGAGATAGGTGTAAAAAAGTTGTCTAAAATTAGGTCTAGAGAATGCGTTTAATAAAACGAAGCAGAGGCACATCACCAAGACATTATTTTCAAAACACAACATTGATGGCTTTTCGAAATTAAAGGTTACTTGGTTATTAATTATTGTAGTCATCATTGTGTCCCATATCTAAGATATTTGTTGGTATACAGTTTTCTTTAGAACAGTGACTCCTATTCTTTCCAATAAACTTTACGTACTAATGGTGTAAAAATATGGAATTCAATATCTTGAAATTTGGCACCACAGAGATAATATTTAAATTCGTAAACATGTATATACGTAATTTATGGAGGTAAATAATCCTTGAGACAATCCTTATATTTTATTTTTGAAAGTTAAACTTTTTTTAAAACAAATACAAACGACTTACTTAATAGTGGGCCAAGGGCTGTGCAGCTTTTTTGATAAGATATACCTACTTATTCCCGCAAATTAAATAAAGCAAATTTAAAGTTCTCAAAATTTGCATTTCATCCTAAAAACAATAATACTTGTTATCACGTTGCAATTTTTGTTTGCTTACTTTTATGAGAAAGGTAGAGGTGTAAACCGTAACTAATTTTCGTCAATTTAGTGATTCAGCTTTAGATAGGTTGGCTAATAAACAGAAATAAGAACGATAATTAATTTTATTACTTAAAATCTCAGCTGATATTTAAGTACTTGTTATTGAGTCAAGAGAATATTTTACTATGGATCGTATGTTCTGGTAACACTGAGGAACAAATTACAACTGTTTTTTTAAGAACACCTATTTTTTGGATTCAACTAGACCCAAGTAACTAAAAAACAGCTATTAACGAATTTAGTTGGCTCGCAAAAAAAACTGAATTATTTGTTACAAAATTTTAATTTATAGGCATATACAATGAGCATACAAAATACAGATAACAGTAAATTGTTGGTGAAACAAAAGGAATTAAATAGCACTTTTATCATTCAATCTAAAGTTTAGTTAGACAGTCATGTTTGCTCTTCTTAGCGAATATAGTCGAGCAGTAGTGGGCTAACATCTCACAGTTCCATTTTCCCTGATACCTTCCATGTTTGAAATATCTTGGTGTTCGTCACTTATAGCACCACAATTTTTCGGAAAGTAATCCAGATGGGAATCCAGGAAATGAAATCTCGACATATCACACCCTAAGTTTTGATAACACAAAAGAAGTTGGGCAATCAGGTCCTTATAGTTTTTTGCTTTTATGTTTCCCAAAAAAAGTGTTGCAACCATTTTAAAGGAATTTCAAGCATCTTTCTCCTTGCCCTGAAATATAGAATCGAATTTGGAATGTTTGAAAAGTTTCTGGAAACCCACAAATATTCCCCCTTTAATTTTAGCGTCACTGATTCTAGGGAACTTTTCTTTCAAATAACTGAAAGCACGGCCTTCCTTGTTCATGGCTTTCACAAAGTAATTCATGAGTTGTGGCGAGAGTGGCGGCAGTAGATCTTTTTAGGGGAAACTAATGGCCCGCTGAATACGTTTTTCTTTTCTGGCTCAAAAGACCCTCTCGATGGTCAAATTTTCTTCCTTAAATGATCTAATCGTGCTCCGGTCATAGTCCAGATTTCAAGCTCCCATTAATCCCTCATTGTCCCTACCAAATTGTTTCCAATGTTTTAGTGTGTTAGGTTTTTTTGACGGCTTTAGTACTCATCTTGAAGTAAATTCTATTATAGCAATCCAGAAGACAATGGTTCTAGGGTTTCCAGGGTGTTAAATTTTTCAGAAATTTTTTTTTTTATAATATTTGTGATACCATTCTAGATACCTTCGTGAAATTTGATACACATTTTCTACGCATCAAGACACATTTTCTGGTATACAACATTTTTTGTAATTTCTACCAGTGGCGTTCGTACGGGATTTGCATTGCATATTTTTGAAGAAAAATATGGTACGCCATTGAGATTTTTTCATTTGAATATTTTTTTTGGATAGACTATACATAAAAATTATCTCCTGCGTTCTTCTCGTCAGAGGGTACTGTAAAAGTTATTTAGCAAAATGTCGGAATTTTTGGAGTTTTGTTAAGCAAAATTGGCTATGCACGAATTCATTTTGCCAAATAACTTCTAAACCGTAGAAAGACTAAAAAGTTTGGGAGCAAAATAGGGAATTTGAATTTGATATTACTTGTTCAAAATAAAGAGCAGTTTGTTATAAATGTTGGGTCAAAAGTCAACTGTTAGGGAGATATTGCGGCACAAAGATGTTGGAAAAATGTTTTTATTTTTAATCTTAAAAACGAAAAGCGCTAGAATAACGAAATTTTATAGGAGTATTATTATAAATAATTCAGGATGGTTTAGAATGAAAAAGTTGGAAAGATTATTATAGTTATATAAAATAAACGATATTTTTAAAACAAAAGCAAATATCAACCTTTTGAAAAATTGGTTTGTTAACAATATGTCAATGATTAAAGTGAAGTAAACAATTGAAACTTTAAAAGATTATTTATTCACATTTGAACGTGCAGATCGGTGAGCCATTAATAAATTCAGAAAATAGGCGATAATCAGTACGCCACTGAACACCACATTACTTTAGTATATTTTTTATTGAAAATAAACAGGATAGTTAGTAGGGTATATCAAACAGCAGCAAAAGATGCAAGATGTAATGTACAGTTTGGTTTAGGTGCTTAAAAGTTGAAAAAAATTGGAGGTTGTGGAAAAAAAATCAATATTTTTAAAACTAAGGCAGGTATAAAAATTTTGAGAAATCACTTTTTTTGCAGAAGATCATTGATTAAACGGCGCATAGAAATTAAAAAATTTCTCGGAAAGTTACATACATTCAGATTGTAACACTGAGATAAAAATCAAGGACATTTTTAACACCTTGTTTTTAAAAAAATGGACAGTTAAAAAAATTTTAAAATAGCAATATTTTTGACAAAAAGTAAATCTGTCAGACCATGGAAACTGGAGGGCGATATTTGGTCGGGTTCCAAAAATATCGGCAGGGCCGTTCCTAGCCCCTCGGCCGCCTTTGTGCAGAAATAAAACGACCGCCCTTTTATAACAAAAAAAAAACAATATTTATTGAACAAAAAATATATTTAAGTTCCTACGTATACATTAACAAGTAACATTGTATCATGACATAAAGTAATAATCTATTAAACGAAACAATAAACAACATAAAACAAAATACAAATGTTTAAACTATTAATTATTTAAATATCAAATAATATAAAAGCCAAATAAACAAAAATTGGTATCTTTTATATTGTATCTAAGTATAAAACTAAGCAAGTCCCAATAAAAAAACAACCTCTTCATTTCAAAAATATTTTTCTGGCTTTTGTACTTGCGAACTCGTCTATTATTTTATTATGGTAAGCCTTTCCTGTGACATAGAAGATCTTAAATAGTTTTTTATTATTTTTAATTTTGAGAATGACCGTTCACCAGATGCAACGGTTACTGGTATTGTTAAAAAAATTCTCAAGCTTATACATAAATTAGGAAAAGATGAGACCAAATTATTACTATAAATAAATTTTAGAATCTCAATAGGTTTGATTTGATCTGTTAGAGATTTAAATGTAACAATTTCTTCAAATAGTTCTACGCCACTTATATCCCTCGATTCGTCTTCGGTTAATGCGATTTCAAGTTCAACGCATCTTTGTTTTAAATCATCCGATGTCACATCATGAAACCGTGTTAAAAAGTTAAAAATATTACTGCAATACGAAAGAGAATTAAACCTTTCTTCTACTGATATTCTAGCTCGGTCAATAGTTAATACATTGTCTGTACTTTCATAACTAAATTGGGATTTTTTCCGCCTTATACGAACTTCTGGAAAATCTGGTTCCACATCAATTTCATTTGCTAAATTGGATGAAATTTCTATGTAAGTGTTAAAACTTTGGTCCGATCGTTTTTCGTTAATAAAGTTAAGTACATGTTTTAATGATGTGACACACTGTGTCAGATCAATATTAATTTTTTGCAATAATTTACTGACTACGTCAATTTTAACTAATAACTCGTACCATATGACTAAGCTACAGATAAAAGTAAATGATTTTATTTTTTCTAATAATGAATTGACACTTAGTTTTGTTTTTGAGTCTCTTGTAACATCTTCTGAAAGCTCAACCAAAGCTTTACAAATATTTCCTAGTTGATTCCGAAGTGGTCTAAGCGCTTTAACTCTGCTTTCCCATCGGGTGTCACTTACCGATGTAAGATTTAAATTACTAACATTTTTTTTTAAAACATCCCAACGAAAAGGAGAAGAAGAAAAGAATACATACAGTTCCTGCACGATGTTAAAAAAATTTATTGTTTCGTGGGAGATTTTAGCGGAATCGTTTATTACTAGATTTAGTGTGTGAGCGGTGCAAGGAACAAATATAGCCCTGGAATTAACATTTTTTACCCTTTGTTGAAGTCTGATATGTTTTCCGGACATATTGGCCCCATTATCATAGCCCTGACCTCTTATATCCCTAATATCTAATTCAAACTTAGGTAAAATATCATTAACCAATAGGTTAAAAATCCCTTCCCCAGTTGTATATAAAATAGGAAAAAAAACCAAAAAACACTCTTTTATGACAACATTTTCTTCGTTACAGTCTACATATCTGACTACAAATGTAATTTGCTCTGTATGACTTGCATCTGGAGTAGAATCTAAAATTATGGAAAAATATTTGGATTTTTTTAAGAGTGTCGTAAAATGATGGCAAATATTTTTTGCTAGCAAAGTAATTATTTCGTTTTGAAAATGAATTCCCAAATAGTGAGTTATTTTACTTTTTGATTCTTGGGTCTTTGTATTTTTTTTTAGATGATCGGATAACACTGGGTCAAATTTTGCCACCATTTCAACAGCTTTTAAAAAATTGCCATTATTTTGTTCGTATAAGACGGAACTTTTTCCCCGAAATGCCAATGATTGTCCAGCTAAAAATTGAATAATTGCAATAACTCTTTTTAAGATAGAGCGCCAGCGTTCCCTTTCAAGTTCAAAATAATTTTGCCGTTCTTTGTCAATAGTTAATTTTTTACTTAATGACATTTTTAACTCAACCCATTTTTGATTAGCTTGCAAGTGATGTACAGAAGATTCATGCTTGGATAAAATATGTGAAAGATGTCGCCAATCAGAATACCCCATTTTGCTATTTAACTTAAACACTTCCTTACAAAATATTTTACAACAAAGACAAAAAATGCTATTTGCTCTACAAGAGTATACCAACCAAGCTCTTTTAATTTTTTCACCATTTGGCAAAATTCGAAAATATTGAGTTGAAGAAAATTTCCTTCCCGATTCATCAGAAGGAAATTTTTTTTCTATATGCTGAAAATCGTTTTGTACTATTTGCTCAATAACTTGATTTTGTAAAATATCCGGCCAGGTGAATGGGTCGCTGACATCAAAATCATCATTAGTTTCAGGGATAACTTCGTTTAAGTTAGGATTATCATCGGTTAAGAGCATCTTTTCTTCATTATCTATTTCTCTATTTGATTCAGGGTGTTTTTTTTCTTCAGGGTCGTTTACTTTATGTGCATCCTTTACATTTTCATCCTCAATTGTATCTGTACCCTGTGACGATGTTGATGGAACTAAATATTTTTGCAAAGATCCACTTAATTTTTTTTTTGTTTTCTTCCTTTTCTAATTTTCTTTTTTTATATTGAGCTCCAGATAAACGTTTTGTTTTTCTATCGGACATCTGGAAATAAAATTGAAAGGTAATTAAAGTTAGAAAATTTAGTTTATGTAATAGTTCTGAATCTGCGAAGATATAATTTTATAGTATCCCCAATTAAGTTCGCACCAAATGGAATTTTTTATAAATAATAAGTAAAATTGTAATCTAGCATCAGATTTTGTTTTTAAAATGACCCAAAAAATAAATATAATTATTATATTTTTATTAGATAAGTAAATTAGTAAAACTACTTTATACATTTTTTAAAACTTGAAATATAGAAAATTAATCTAGACATAAAATTAACAATAAACCACTTTTTGATCTCAAGCTAAAAAAATTTTTTTTTCACATGTTTAATATTAAATCCAAAACGTAAGATGCGGATTTGGATGGTAATATTAAGTAAAGTAATATCTATCCGAAGAACTTACCTTTTTAAATTACGAAAATTTGTTTCTTTTGAAATTTCACTTTTGCAAAATGTAGAAAAAAATAACTAAACAACAAACACTTTATATCACTGTTAAACTCTCGCTAGTTAATCGAATACTAAAAAGAAAAACAAAACATTTAAAAACTGCCCCATTCTACAGTATATAGAGCTATATAAAACTATATACTGTACACATACCAATTATGAAGTATAAACAAACATTTTTGCATTGAAAGGCGGCCGCCCTTATCTATCATTTTTATTGCTTTTCCAAGGAACGCTGCTATAAATAGTTCTATTGTAATTTCGGCAACTCATGCACAGCAAAAAAAGAAATGACCGGTAATAAATTTCTTATGAATGTTTTATCTTAAAAGCCTAACAAAATGTAATTTAATTTTTCTTTATTTTGAAAACAAGGTTTATTTTTGTAATCAAAGGGCTAATTTTGTGTTTTTGGCGGGCGGCCTGCGGCCGCCCCAATAATTTGGCCGCCTTTGTGCCGGCACACCGTGCACACCCCTAAAAACGGCCCTGAATATCGGGCTTGAAAGTTAGGCAAAAATTTTCCTTGCTCGAAAGCAATTGTCCAGTAGTTTATATCAATTTATTTTTTTAATGTGTTTTTAGTGATATATCGGTTAGGGAATTTTTTGATGTAGAAAATTAGAATTGAGGTTAAAAGCTCGAAGTGACAAAGTTATTTTCATATACTCGGAATCACTGTTTTACATTTACGTGAAGTCAAAACAGGAATTTGTTCAATATTTTAAATAGAAAAATATTGTATATTTTATTTGAAATACCCATTTTCGCCAATCCCATTCTGTTTTGTGACCCAACGCTTGAACCTCGCATCTCGAACGATGGATATCAACTGAAACTGAAGCAGCATGCAGCTGCCGACAATCACAAGAGTCTGGGGAACAGATTTGTGAGAGCTCCGAAAAAGGTCGATCATACTTTTGTAGTCAGGGTGCCAGTGGTAGATTTTGCTAATATGCACCATGCGAGGGAAATAGACGTTTTAACTACTTTTTGCAAAGAAAGAGTTAAATAAGTGTATCTATTAATACTTTTAACAAGTAGTATAATAAAAAAATAATAAAAACACGAAATGAATAGACATAATTAAATTTAAAAGTAGTAGAATAATGTATGTTTATTGATAATTTTAACAAGTAACAATAAAAAAAATAATAAAAATACGAAATGAAAGGACACAAATTTAAAAGCAGTAGAATGATGAATTTGATAAGTTAAGAGTGAGGCAAAGGTACACAGATTTTAACTTCGTTCATTAATAACTAGATACAGCATTATCCCCAAATTAGGGCAAAATGTGTGTCTGCAAAGTAAGAATTTGCTGCAATATTTGTAATTACTGCTCAAAACAGCGTTTTGGATAATCCATTTATTCGTATTACTCCAAAATACCACACACGAATAGTCACTGTATCAAACAGGGTCTCTAAAAACTTCAGTTCAGGGTGAACATATTACCTTTTATTTTTCCTAACTTGTATATTTGTAACCATCGTTTTATAAATTATTTTGAATTTTTTAACTGATTCAATTTTCGCATGATAATATGTTTTTCTTTTTGATATTTCCTGTATACATAAATAATTATAACTTTTTCTTCTAGAGTCAGTTTTTATTTTAACGAATATTTTTTACACAACCTGTATAAACACTCTAACAATTTTAAGCTACAAACATATGGCTTTTCTCTTTTCTTTACTTAAAAAAATATACTTTATTGAATTTAACTGTGTCTACCTCAAAGTATGAATCAACTGAAAACTGAAAAAAATCGTACCCTTTGTATTAAGTTAACGGCAACTTGACTTCATTAACGTCTATAGTAACTTAGAAAACACGACCATATTTTTTAAAATAGAGTATATTTGTCGTACATATGGTAATAGTTACAATATAGAGTTCATGAACCTAAAAAAGAGAACTTTACTCTTCAAAAGAATTCATATCTTGTCACCCTTGCTAGACTATAATTTCCTCAACATGCTCCGCAGTTATTTTTGTTTTGTTTAACTTTTAAAACAGGTTATTATATAATTAAATTATAATTTGAGCCAACTCTTTAATACGTAACACAAGCATTCTTTCTATATTTTGTTTTTTAAATTAAATCATGGTAATCGTTGGTAGTTTAGGTTTTTTAACTCACCTCTATGGTATAAACTATGCCTTTAATTATTGTACAATGAAAAAATTATTGTGCGATCAAACCTTTCCACCGGTTGATCTTGTTTCTCCTAGAAATAATGTTAATTGTACCTAAGTATTGAGTAACGGAAAACTGAAAGCGTTTTAGGTATAATAATAATACGCACGTCTGAATGGTAAATCACTTCCGCCAAAATTAGTTTATAAAAGCAAATCTAATTTGATTTAGTGCTTAACAGTCTTCTGTGATCTAAGATCTAATTGACAACAGATTTAAAACTAAAACACTATAAAATATAAGTATTCTCTGTACTCTACTCGGTCGAACAACACAAGAGCGTTACATGCGTTGTCGATGCCAATCGTGTAAACTCGGAGCTCCAACAAATCTGTTCCACAGACTCTTGTCCAACAATCTGCTGAATTTTGTCGGCAGGCGGAAAATATTTGTGGCGGTACTAGTTTATTTCTACTCTGCTAAAATCGTAGGGGCCAATTATGTTCACACTGAGGGGTTAATGTGGCAGTGTTGAAAATATATGGTAATTATTTCCCCTCAAAAAAAAATTGATTATAGACTCAAATTTGTGTTTTTGAAATAACGAATTAATGAATTATAATATAAATTCGGCAAAAAATTGGGTGAAATTTAAAAAATAATCAGTTATGATTTGAATGTAAGTCGGTTATGAATGTATGAAAGATGCTGATCAAAAGTGCATTTCCAGTTTTTCTGTTAATTTGCTAACAAACATTTTCATTAAATATCACTGAGAGTGGCTATTCTCTTCACACTGCCCGATAGGGGCAGGATATCTATATCACTTATTAATAACGTTTTTGGTATTGCAGGTCCATGTCGACTTCCGCAAGTGAAAACAAACAACGTGCACACTCTACCATAACGAGTAGGAATAATTGGAAAAAACCATCACATCGTACCGGTCATATTTATCGAAAAGCTGAAGGGAAATAATGAGACAGTGATTACAGAAGCGTGTAATAAATGATTTGCAGATAATTCGCTGGTACTAGCATATATGAACTTCCTTTTCAAAATATTGAGCAAATAATCTGTATTAATCCATATATAACATGTAAAAAAATCAATTCATGTCATGACAAAATTCAATCATCTTGAATTTGTATTGGCTCTTAACTGCTTTTGGTCACGACGTTTTGATTATTTATTATTATTTTAATTTGTTGTTTTTTTTAGTAAGATTTGTGTTTTTGTAAGCATAGTATTTTGTACGTAAGTATGTACGTCAATGACGTAATTTCTTAAGTTAAGGTTTATGTGTGTATGTGTATATACAAAAAAATATTTGCAGTATTATAAGGGTCATTCTAAGTCAAGAGGTACTAGTTTATTCAGATAGCTGGCACGACAAAAATATTACAATTCAAATCTGATCACAGTATATTTTTATTGAAACTGCTAATTTGTGCATATCTGCGAGGTGGCCAGTCAATTTGTTTATTTTTCTTGTTTTTTTTATTAGAGACCAGGGGAGGTACTTAATACAGGGTAGAGACAATATGTACAGGATAGGATACTTATAGAGCAGGGGAAGTGTTGCTTTATGAATGTATTACAGTTTTTATTAAGAATCAACATTTTATTTAAACGCATTAATAATAATCAGACTTCATTTTTATACAGCCTTTAGTATTAATCATAACAAACCTCTTAAAATAAAAACAAAAAGTCTAAAGTAATACAACCTCTTAAATAAGAACAAAAATTCTAAGGTAGCACAAAGCTTTTCCATTTAAAGAAAATCAGAAAAAACTAAAAAGTAATTCTTAAATCCAGATACTTATTAAATTATAATCTTACCATTCACTGGCAGCATTAAATTAGACAAAACAGGAATATCTTGCAACATAAATTTGTTTAAAAAGTAATTAGCTCTTTGGCTATTGTTAATGAATATGAACTTAAATAATAAGTCAATGCTTTCACTGAACGCATAGAAAACTCTCTGGCCTTTCATCTTTAAGTTCGTCGCAGGTAATTCTTCTATAATCTAATCCCACGTGATAAAAGAAATATCATTTTTATTAATTTTAAAATCTTTCCAGTATTGTCAGTTATTTTACAGAATATGACTTGAACTTCACCATCTTCTTCAACGCCTGTACACATAGCTACGTAACGGTATTATGTTTTTTTGTGTTGACTTTTGAGTTTGACCAGCAAAAAGTCTCCATTGTTGGTTGGTTTTTTTCCAGATGTTGAGGGCTTTGGCTCATCTTTCAGCTCTTTCGTCTCTGTACAAACTGGTGTATCGGAGAGCTCTGGATGTTCTTGAGGCTCTTCCATACATTTTTTGAATATTAGTGACGCTAGTGGTTCATCATCGGAATCAGATATTGGTCCATATATATCGTCCACATGAAGACGAGATTTAGATTCATTTTGTGAGTAGTTTAAGGTACCCAATTTAAAATGATTGCAGACATCGAGGTCGCAGAAGCAGCTTAAACTTTTCATTATTAAGCGATTGGGTAAAAAAAAACGCTTCCGGTAACTTGCTGCACCTTTAGCGTGCCTGAAAAAGTTTTTAGATTGTATGCTGATCCTAATATAAGTAACCATACAGAAGACACTCAGCTTTGAGAGATAAGGGCGATGTTAATTTTTCAAAAAAGTGCAATTTTTCATTGTGGACGTCAAAAATACTTCTTAACTTAGAATGACCCATAACGTTTTTTTTAAAGCTAAGCATTATGAAAAGAAAAATATATTTTTGAGGGAATCTTGGCCCTCCTCTATAGTGAAAAAAATATTTTATATACAAAGAAATAGATGAAATTTGACATTTTTCACTGTTTTTTTTAACTAATCTCTTTACAATACAAAATATATTCATTTTTTGGTGGCTGCTTCGTAGCCCTAGAGTTATTATTTGGTTACGATGTTTAGGAAAAAATGTATTTATGTAAAAAAAAATAGAAGAACTTTGACGTATTTCTCCGTTTTCTCAATTTTTTTTTCAATTTCCGGAGGCTGCCTCATCTGTGTATATATGTACGAATTAGCGACTTTACAAAATATTTAAAATAGTGGTTTAAGAGAATCTACTGATAGAAACGAGCTGGTTAGATGTTGATACGAATCCAGTATGGCGGGACAAATTGGCGACCTATTGAAACTTAAAAAAAAAAACACTATAAAAAACTAACTATTCGACTATCTAAAAAAATTTTCACAAATGAATTGTTATATAAAGATAAATTAGTAAAGTTTTGGTATGAGTGTAATATGGCGGAGCAAAATGGCGACCTAATAAATATTTTAGAAAATTATTGCCAGAAAACAACTCTTTTAAATGACAAGTGTGACATATAAATAAAGTAAGATTTTGGTACAGGGTTTTTTTTTATATATTGCCACCCCCCTTATCTTTTTTATTTGACATTTTAGAAAAATGTGTCCCAAATAAAAGTTTAATGGTTTCAAATGAATTTTTATGAAAACATGTTTTTTCATATACAGGGTGTTACAGAAAGTCTGGGCGTGGTCCAAGTTTCTTATTTCAAATAGGTACCCCATTTTTTTATTGAATTTTCGGATTCTCCTGAGAATTTTACACATTTTTTATAAGGGATATTCTATACTTAAATCTAAAGCCTAAAGAGATATTGTTATTTTTTGAAAACTATTATGTAAAACAGGTAAACATTTTTCTGGTCGTAAACTGGTCATTGACGGTGACTGTTTTACTGTTTGGTAGACTTTCTGTCAATTTCTGGATAAAATGTCACATTTCCGATGAGGAAAAATCCGACAACCTTCGCATAGCTTATGAGAATAACGAAAATACACAGGCAACCAGAACAGAAATCACCATCTTCCAACGAATCGCCATCTAAACAAACATTTTTTGAAATATCAGACGTGGATTTTTTTCCTTCTACGGGGTATTCCAAAAACATCGAATTTTGGAAATATGCATATGAATCTAATTAAGGCAACACATGTTTTTAAAAAATATATGTATAATATTAACGAAAACAGAAAAGAATATTTTAAAAACTACACACAGCGTCAAAAAACTTGGACCCCTTCATAAGTCGCAATGCAAATAAGCTTTCCTCAAGACCGCGTATCTTCAGTAATAAATGAACCAACGAAGTGATTGAAAAATGATTATGTCAACGAATAGCGGGACTACCACTTTTAGTTAACTGAGCCATGATATTGTAATCAGCAAGCTAATAAGGAGAGTTTAATTTTTTTTAGCCAGACCTCCCATTTAATTTGCATTAGGTCCTGTGTTGAGAAACTTTTAAACACTCTGTAGAGCGTTCTAATTACAATAGAATATTTCATGTGGCTAAAAGTGGCAGCCCTGCTATTCGTTAACATACACTTTTTTTAATCACATGGTTGGATCATTTATTACTCAAGATACAAGGTCTTGAAACAGAGCATTTTTGCATTGCGTCTTATGAAGGGGTCCAAGTTTTTTGACGCTGTGTTTATTACAAAAAACTACATATTATCAAATAATTCAATAATGAAATGAAATGAAAGATAAATATTATAATTGCTGAATATGTCCACCATTCATTTCAATACAATTTGTATAATCTGCTTCGATTTTATTAATCGCATTAATAATGAATTGTGCATGATTATTGTTTAAATCCTCAATGGCTTCAATTATTCTCCTTCTTAACACCTCTATATCTTCCGTGGGAGTTTCATATATTTTATTCTGCAAAAATCCCCACAGAAAAGAGTCAAGAGGTGTTAAGTCGGGACTATTGGGCGGCCACCGAATCGGTCCAGTCCGACCAATCCACGTTTCAAAATTTTGATTTAAAAAATTTAGGACCGCAAAAACATTGTGTGGTGGGGCTCCATCTTGTTGCCAAATAATTTGGTTGTATTGACGGAGGGGTAAGTCATCCAAAATAGGTTCCAGATCATTATTTAATAAATTTAGATATTTTTCTCCATTTAAAGATCCATCAATGAAAATCGGTCCAATAATTTTGTTGTGAAGGAGCCCGCACCACACATTTAAAGTTTTCCGACCTTGGGTTTTAATTTCACGCATGGCCCGAGGGTTTTCCGTTGCCCAAAATCTAACATTTTTCCGGTTGTGAATCCCGGCAGTACTAAAGGCGCATTCATCTGACCATAAAACTTTTTGAAAAATATTGTTATCTTCATCTTTCATCAGCAACATTTCCTGGCAAAACATGGTTCGTTGGTTTTTCTGATCTTCAGTTAATTTCTGGACGGGTAAAATTTTGTATGGGAAATATCCATGCTTTTTTAATGTCGAATAAATTTTGAAAATAGATTTATTAAAAAAAATTGATGCGTCTTTTAAGGCTGCATTTGGATTTTCTGAAAATAAATAATATTTGCGTAAGTTACTTTATATCCTGTGGGTAATTTCTATTAACCTACCTTGAAAAAATAATAAAATATTTAATTCCTCCTCCTCATTAATAACCGCAGTACGTTTTTTTCTTTTAACAGTCATTCGATTTCGAAAGCCAAGTTCAATATTTTTGAAAGTTTTTCGAGATGGAATAGCTCGCATGGGGAAAAGCCGCTGATATTCTCTTCTTGCCGCGCAAGCATTATTATTATTCTTGTAGAAAATGCGAAGAATATCACATCTTTCTTCGTCAGTGTAATGCATCTTTTCAATGAATTGACAGAACGACAGATCACCGTCAATGACCAGTTTACGACCAGAAAAATGTTTACCTGTTTTACATAATAGTTTTCAAAAAATAACAATATCTCTTTAGGCTTTAGATTTAAGTATAGAATATCCCTTATAAAAAATGTGTAAAATTCTCAGGAGAATCCGAAAATTCAATAAAAAAATGGGGTACCTATTTGAAATAAGCAACTTGGACCACGCCCAGACTTTCTGTAACACCCTGTATATGAAAAAAAATGTTTTCATAAAAATTCATTTGAAACCATTAAACTTTTATTTGGGACACATTTTTCTAAAATGTCAAATAAAAAAGATAAGGGGGGTGGCAATATATAAAAAAAAACCCTGTACTTTAAAAAGGCAGTATAAGAGAAAGTGCTTATTCAGTCCGCTTACAACCCATTTTTTTTATTTTGTAAAATGAAAGTAGGTGCCATATAAAGGCCGGCACAAATGTGAAATTAATTTTTTAAGACAAGTTTTCAATCTCCCAATAAATATCCAGCAACAGAGAGAATGGAAAGCGACATTCTCCCGAAATTATGTCGCAACGTCAACTGATAGCGTGAATGATGGAAAAGAACATGGACAAGAGAATTATAAAATACTGCAAAAATACATCGGCTAAATCGCAAGAAAAAATTGTTATTTTCGTTCCTAGGTAAGATGATAACAGGAAATCGTGGTTTGAAACAACTAAGTAAAAGAGTCTTTTCAAATTTCAAAACTTGGTTTTACTGTTGTAAGGATCATTTCAACGTGAGCTCCAGAATTTTTATGTTTTTTTGTAGCAATAAATTAGTTTTGTTTGTTCTGAATTGTTTAATTTCCCTATTCGAAGTATTTTTGTTTTACAAAACATTTGATATGCAAGTTGTAAATTATTTTACAGATTTGTTTAACGCATTTTCAGTTTCTGCAATGTACTATACTTCCTAAAGGTAAGAGTAAAGATCTTAAATAAGGTTTCACAAAAGTATAATAAATTTTAAATTTATAAATAATATTTCACCTTATTAGTCGAGGCATGTTACGAAAAAACCTCGAATGCTTGTACTTAAATGCGATAAACGGGGATCTATCCCTAATGGCCAATCTTTCAAATTTTTTTGGGCGCTTTTTTTAAATTATCAGCAAATGACTGTTATTTAGATTTTTATAGATTAAACATTTTTGAGTCCAAATATGGATTCGGGAAGGTTCTTCAGGTTTTATATTTTAATTAAAATATTAATAATATGATATAATCTTGCAACAAATAAACAACCCACCAGCTTTTTAAGTATGAATTTCATATATGCGAATTTGTAACAAACTGACGTTAAACTAGTTTTAAACCAGCAATAAACACACACACAATAAATCCCAACCAATTAAAAAAAAACTATTATTACTATTATTATTATGCATATAGGTATTATATTTGTAACTTTCTCTTCAAGAACCAAAAAAAAAAGATTATGTGAAATTGTGTGCTCGTCTAGATCTAAAAAAATCATACACAAAAAACTAGACTATTTTGGATAAATTATTCGAATTTGCTTTTACAAAATCTCCCCTAGTTTAACTAGATAAATCCATTTTACTCAAAATATTCTATATTGTAGGTCCAAAACTTTTCAAAAAAACTGATGTTTTAAACATTCATTTTTGACATGAATTTGTCATTTATTGCCATTGTTGGAAACTATATAACATCGAATTAACTTCTAGCACCACACGCATTGAATCTCACGAAAAATAAAATGCAACAGTTTAACTAGGTCTGAGTCAAACATTTTATGGAAAGAAATTTCGGTGTCAATTGGAATCTTAAACATTTTTGAAGAAACCAAATTTTCAGCTGGAGACTTTTCTGTGCAATTAGGTTCTTCTTATAAAAATGGACTAATTTAGCCTAACTGACATTGTCAAAAGTGAAGAATATGTCTATATTATCTCAAAGAGATCTGGCAATGAACAAATTATAAATGTGACTGAAACCTAGACTATGTGGATATTTTTTATTTTGTTCATTACCAGGTCTCTTTGAGATAATATGGACACTTTTTTCACTTTTGCAAATTTTAAATTTAGTTTGCCATGATAAAACAACATAATACGATGTCATTTTCGGCTAGATATGATTATTTTTTCGTAAACTCGACAGTACATGTAGTAAAACCATTTTAATGCTTAGACAATGTAAATTTTGCAAAAAAAATCAAATGTTATGTAGGAATTGCCTGGTAAAATTTTGGTATGAATCCAAGATGATGAAACAAAATGACGGGTTAAAATATTAAGATTAAACATTTTGTCTGAAAAAGTACTTGGATTGATTTCAAATTCTGTGCAATAATTAACCGTGGAATAGAGATGAACTGGTATAATTGTGGTACGAATTCAAGATGGCGGAACAAAATGGTGCCCAAATGAAATGTTTATAATCGTGAAACAAATCACACTCTTACATATCTTCGCGTTTTAGCATCCCTAAATACCAAACATGATGGCTTATCAATTTCGTCGCTGTGTCTGTCTGTCTGTCAGTTCTATTACTCGATCGACTTAGTGAAACGTTAAAAAAATATTACTTAAAACTAATCCAATTTACCTCAAGTTTTGCACCAAAAATCAAGTGTTACCCCAGATAAACCTTTACTTTATCTGGGATGTTACATAGAAAAGAACTTGTAACATTGTGCTATGAGTCCAAAAATCAAAAATATTTTAAAAATCAGCCTGACAAAATTACTTATTAAATTAATTTCATAATTTCTGCAAGCATCAAGTGTGATATAGAGATAAAGTAATACATTTGTGCGACGAATTTAGGATGGTGAAATAAAATGTTTAAAAAATTAACGTAAATTAATCTTCTTATTTAATCGACTTTAATTTTGCAGAAAAATTAAATGTCACATAGGGATAAACTGGTACGAATTCAACATGAACAAACAAAATGCCGATGTTTGTCATTGTAAAAACTACATATTCAATTTATTTTAAATTATGTCCAAAAATCAAGTGCGCATAGGAACTTGCAAAATATATATATATATATATATATATATATATATATATATATATATATATATATATATATATATATATATATATATATATATATATATATATATATATATATATATATATATATATATATATATATATATATATATATATATATATATATATATATATATATATATATATATATATTATATATATATAATATATATATATAGGTTATTCATATAACACTTTCATTAAAAGTTTTTGATGATGCCATTTAGATAAAAACTTCAAATTTTGAAATTAAGGTAAGGTCAAGGGGTACTTCTTTTTTGAAATATTTTCAACTTCCTGTCACTTCCGGTTTAACCGGTATCAACTTGCTTATTTTAAATAGAACACCCTGTATTTTATGATATTTTCGGATTCTACGGAGAATTTTAATGCTATTTTATGTAGCATGTCCTATACTTAGGTTCAAGCGTTCTTAAGATATTTGACCTTGAACCGAAAATGAGCCTTCGGGGTACCAAATTTTAAAATCTCATATTTTTGTAAGTTTTGAAGATATAATCTTTATATTTTGCAGACGATCGGTAAATAATCTTAGGTTTCTATTTTTTTTTATTGAATTTGTCTATTTTTATACAGGGTGTCCTAAATTCAGCGGCAAACATTCACATTTTCAAAGCCGCTAAAGTCCGTTTTTTTAAATGGGACGACACCCTATAACTTTATGCACTATCAAATGTAGAATTTCATTTTCTATCGAACTGTATTAAGGTTCCCTATACCTATTCGTTAACATTTTAGAAATAATTGTGTTTTATAAAAATATCGTATATATTTGCTTAAATGTTTACATGTTCCAATGGTGAGCCATGGAAAAACAATTGAGATCCAATATCCAATATGACAGATGATTAGTATGCGTTATTTATCGAAAGCTGTCAGTGATAAACTAAATCTTCTAAATCGAAATGGAAGAATACTCAAACGCTGATATTCTCAATCTATTTTATATTCATGGAGAATGTTATAAAATTTTGGAGAGAACGTGTCGTGTGTTTAATGAACGCCACCCTGATTTGCCGCCAATGAACAAGTCAAAATTCAAGAGGATTGAAAAAATGTTCCAAAACCAGTGACAAATGCCGAGGATAACGTAATAAACACATTAGCTTATTTCCACGCAAACCCGCAAAGTTCAATACCGTCTGCAGAAAATGATTTGGGAATTTCTTCTTCATCTATCCAAAGAATCTTGAGCGAACATCATATGCACCCTTATTCCTTCCAAAACGTGCAAGCCTTGAGACCTGGTGATGACGTCCGATGAGTAGAATTTTGAGAATTCATGTTTTTGAAAATTCAAGAGGACCCTCAATTCCTTTCAAAAATATTTTGGACCGATGAAGCGAAATTTTCTAGAGAAGGAATAACAAATAGAAGAAACGAACATTTCTGGGCAGCAGAAAATCCGCACGCTTTACGCGAAACGCTTTCTCAAGAAAGGTTTAGCTTCAATGTTTTCGGTATAGTATTATTGATCAGGTGCGGTACTGTATTTATGAAGACAATTTAAACAGTGATAAGTATTTGGAAATTCTACGAGGAACGGTTTCTGAATTTATAGAAGAAATTCCTATTGGTGAGCTGCAAAATTATTGGTATCAATTAGATGGGGCACCAACACATAATTCCGCTGCAGTTTATCTCCAATTATCTCGAGTTTTTGAAGATCGCTGGATTGGTCCCAATGGCCCTTGGAGATGGCCCCCGCGATCGCCTGATTTAACACCCCTAGACTTTTATTTATGGGGATTTATCAAAGGTAAAGTCTATGCTTCCACAGTAAATAACCAACAAGATTTACTGGACAGGATACGAACAGCTTTTGTGGAAATAGAAAACGGACAAATTCAATGGGCCACAGCAACTGTACAAAGAAGAATTGAAATGTGTTTTCAAATGAACGGACAGCATATAGAACATTTGTTATAATTCAATTCTATTATTTTATTTATTTATTGTTGATTGTTCGATTGCTATAATTTTTAAGTTCACTAAAACAAGTTTAGAACAGTCTCGAACTTAGTAGATTTGGTTAAAAATAATATAAACAATTTATTCCATTTTTTATAACTTTAACTTTTCCGAAACGAAAAAATTTCGTTTCAATCCTCTTCAATTTTCTCTTGTTCATTGGCGATAAAGGAGGATGTTTTTCATTAAAAACATGGCACGTTCTCTCCAATATTTTGTAACATTCTCCGCGAATATGAAATAAATTGAGAATATCAGCTTTTGAGTGTTATTTTATTTTAATTTAAAAGTTTCAAATCAGCTGTCATGTTGAATAGAAAAGCACAACAATTGTTTTTCCATGGCTTACAACGGGAAGGTCTAAGCATTTAGCAAATACATATGATTTTTTTTTAATAATGTTTAATAAAAACCTGATTATTTCGAAAATGGTTACGAATAGGTATAGGGAACCTTAATAGAGTTTGATAGAAAATTAAATTCTACATTTGATAGTGCCCAAAGTTATAGGGTGTCCCATTTAAAAAAACGGACTTTAGCGGCTTTGAAAATGTGAATGTTTGCCGCTGAATTTCGGACGCCTTGTATAAAAATAGACAAATTCAATAAAAAAAATAAAAACCTAAGATTATTTACCGATCGTTTGCAAAATATGAAGATTATATCTTCAAAACTTACAAAAATATGAGATTTTAAAATTTGGTACCCCGAAGGCTCATTTTTGGTTCAAGGTCAAGTATCTTAAGAACGCTTGAACCTAGGTATAGGACATGCTACATAAAATAGCATTAAAATTCTCCGTAGAATCCAAAAATATCATAAAATACAGAGTGTTCCATTTAAAATAAGCAAGTTGATACCAACTTCCGGTTAAACCGGAAGTGACAGGAAGTTGAAAATATTTCAGAAAAGAAGTACCCCTTGACCTTACCTTAATCCCAAAATTTGAAATTTTTATCTAAATGGTATCATCAAAAACTTTTAATGGACGGGTTGCGTGAATAACCCTGTATATATATATATATATATATATATATATATATATATATATATATATATATATATATATATATATATATATATATATATATATATATATATATATATATATATATATATATATATATATATATATATATATATATATATATATATAATGAGTAAATTACCCGGAACACCCCTCGGTATGAATCTTTCCCTTTCTTAGGAACAGAGAAGTGTTTCCCAATTTAGTTCGATATATGGTCATTTAGTAACACACACATATATATATATATATATATATATATATATATATATATATATATATTTTATTCCGGGTGTACATCCGTTCACTACTGTCGTTCTGAAAAGAACAGTTTTGCTGACGTTTCGCCAAAATCACATTTGGCATTTTCGAAGCTTTCTTTCTCGCGTCCGAATAGAGACTGAAGTGTTGGTGACTGCGACGCTTCCTTTTATACCCCCACTCGGGGCCGAAGGTTATATCTGCGCAGGCGTTGGTCATTATTTATGTTTTCCGGATGGTGCTGTTGTTGTTGCGCTAATTGCGCTTGAGTTTTTGCGATTTTAGATTTGTCTATTATTGTCTTCCATACTGTTGGTAGTTTTAATGATTCTTCCCTTTTATTTAAATCACCTTGCTTTTCAATTTCTATGGCTTCTCGGATTATTCTGGTCTTATAATGTTCTATATTGGCAATCTCCCTACACCCATCGAAATTTATTTTATGGCCGGTTTCCTGATGATGTAGGAATAAAGCTGAGGTTGTTTGTTTATTTCTGATGCTGAGTTTATGCTCTTCCACTCTTGCTGATATTCGCCTGTTAGTTTGCCCTACGTACAACTTTTCACAGTCCTGGCACGGAATACTGTACACTCCGTGGTTTTCCAGTTTGATTTTATCTTTTGGGTTTCCGAGTAGTTTACCTATAGTTGTTTGTGGCTTGTGTATTGTTTGTATGTTGTGTTTCCTCAGAATTCTTCCGATTCTGTCTGTTGTGCCTTTTACATATGGTAAGACTACTCGTTGCTTTTCCGGTTCATATTTTTTGTTGTTTGTTGTTCGGGAAACTTGTGCATTAATAGCTTTCTCTATGGTGCGATTTGTGTAGCCATTTTTCTTTAAAGCACTAGATATTACCTTAAGTTCGTTTTGTCTCGTCTGTGTTTCAGTTAGTCGCACGGATCTAGATATTAGAGTATTTGCCACAGCTTGAATTGAATGATGAGATTTTGCATTTAAATATCTGTCTGTATGTGTTGGTTTTCTATACACGGTGTATTCGAAATGTCCGTTATGCAGTTTTGTGACCAAAACATCTAAAAATGGTAGTTTGTTGTTTTCCTCTAACTCTAGAGTAAATTGTATTCTGGGGTGGATTGAATTTACGTGAGTCAGAAATTTTTCGAGCTCTGCATGACCATGTTGCCATATAATAAATATGTCATCCACATAACGAATCCATAATTTGGGTTTTAAACTTGCTTTCTCAAGAGCTTCTTTCTCGAAGTATATCATAAATAAATTCGCGACTACTGGTGATAGCGAGGACCCCATTGGAGCACCATCCATTTGTTTATACATTTGCCCGTTGAAAGAAAAATAAGTATTTTTGAGGCAATGCTCCGAGAGTTCTATTATATGTGCCTGGAAATCCTCGTTCATAGCAATCTTGTCCAATGCTTCGTCGATGGGAATACTGGGATATAACGATTTGACATCTAGGCTTGCTATGATGTCGTTTTTTTCAAGGACGATATCTCGTATAATTCGAGTGAAATGCTCCGAGTTTTTTACAAATGAGTCAGCTTTTTCTACAGTTGGTTGCATAATTTCAGAAAGGTATTTCTCCAGTTTTTGTACCGGCGAATTAACAGCACTAACAATAGGTCTGATAGGCGCGCCTGGTTTGTGTATTTTTGGTAAACCATAGAGTTTAGGACATCTGCTCGACTTTTCCCGTGGTATGATTTTTTGTTGAATTTCGGGGTTTATTGGTGAACTTTTTATTTTATTTTTAGTTGTTTTTTCTAGGTACGTTGTCGGGTCCCTTGGAACAGGCCTATAACAATTGTCTTGTAGGATATCCTGCATTTTTTGTACGTAATCTTGAGTATTCATAACCACAGTTGCGTTTCCTTTATCTGCTGGAAGGATTGTGATGTTTTTATTTTTTCGGAGGTTTATTAGGGCCCTTTGTTCAGTGGCATTTAGGTTTTGTTTTGGTGTTTTGCTTGATCTTAAAATTCTTGCCACCTCTTGTCGAATCTCCTCTGCTTTTGTTTCTTCAGAGGAGTCAAGGACAGCTTCCACTCCAGCTATTATTTCTTCTTTAGAGATTTCCTTAGGAGATATCGCAAAATTAAAACCCTTACTCAGTACGGATTTTTCACTTTCTGAGAGACTGTAGGATGATATATTATGTACTAATTTATCGATGTCTACTGACGATCTTTGTGGCTGACTCGACTTTCTTAGAAGATTGTCATACTTTTTCGAAAGTTTATCTGTCTTAATATTCTTATTTGTTTCTGTTCGCCAAAAAGCCAAAGTTTCTATGCGATTCCACAATAAAGGGTGAATGATGTTACTTAGTTTAAGGTGTAACTTTAAAAGTTCTTTCTCTGTCTCGGCTAGTTGTTTTCTAGTTTGATGGATTTGTTCTTTTAATAACGCCTTACTAGCATTTTGAAGTATGGTGTTAGTTTTTCTAGTTTTAGTATGATAAGACAACCGTGTAAAAGTAGGAAGTAAATCGCTGTCACGACACTTAATTTGAAAGGTTAGATCACATAAAAGATTAGTTTTCTTACCTCTCAGTCTCTCATACATCTTGATTGTCTTGAAAATCTCCTCCCCGTAGAGGTGTATAGTGTTGATTTTTACTCCTTCACGGATGGAAAAATACAATGTGTTTTTATTCCGGGTGTACATCCGTTCACTACTGTCGTTCTGAAAAGAACAGTTTTGCTGACGTTTCGCCAAAATCACATTTGGCATTTTCGATCTAAATTCTAAAATCGCAAAAACTCAAGCGAGTTAGCGCAACAACAACAGCACCATCCGGAAAACATAAATAACGACCAACGCCTGCGCAGATATAACCTTCGGCCCCGAGTGGGGGTATAAAAGGAAGCGTCGCAGTCACCAACACTTCAGTCTCTATTCGGACGCGAGAAAGAAAGCTTCGAAAATGCCAAATGTGATTTTGGCGAAACGTCAGCAAAACTGTTCTTTTCAGAACGACAGTAGTGAACGGATGTACACCCGGAATAAAATTTTATATATATATATATATATATATATATATATATATATATATATATATATATATATATATATATATATATATTGGCATCACTGCCGCGGGTCTCCAGAAATTGCACTTGGGCGGGCGGGTAGCAGAACTGGCTCTTACATCCCCTGTCCTCATAGTAACATAAACATACCTAACAAACACAGAATAGGAATAAGTATTGAGACTTACCAAATCAGATTTAACATTTAACAGATAGAAAACTCTATCCATCCACAAGTGACTTGTTTGACCTTTATAACTGCGCATAACCTTAACGGCTTACCAAAGCGATTGAGCGCCCTCTAAAACCTGCTGCATCTATACGTCTGCCGCGTAAAATTTAAAATATTGTTAAGGAAATTTGCATTAGAATTAGAAATTTAGGTATATGAGTTTCTCCAAGTATAATTCACCTCGAAAGTATTACGAATACCCCAGATGCTAGTGACGAATATTAAAGAGTTTTTATAAGGATTCCAATTAGGAAAATAATAATTATCAAAGCAAACAAAGCCGTGTTTTTTCATCAATCGCATTGTTTGCTATTGGCACGCCAATGATTCTTCTAACTAATTAAACAGGGATAATGACACACACAATTACAAACTGTAATTGAATCCAATTTTAGTTCTGCCGAATTCCCATAACACGGTTGACCTTTTAAGTTTTTGCAAATTCGAAACGTATTATTTGTGCGGCACGGAAATAAACAAAACCTTTTGGTCTTGCCCGAAAACTTCTATGTTCTTTTTTTTTAAATAATGAATAATGATATGTCATGCCATTAATAGTTACTTACATGCTATCTATAACTGTTTATTAAATAATTGATGGATTGTCAGTTTTTTACTACGTTTTAGTACAGTTGGGTAAGTTTATCAATTAGTGAAGAACACTTGTATACGATTTAATTATGTGATGGTTCTACGAACTGAACATATTTTGCAGCCGTTGAATTAATGTGGGAAATCGGAGGTTTGATTATTTGTCCCCGTTTAATTTTTTAAGCATGGTTGAAAAAAAGCAGAATCCATGAACAACTATTCTTGAAATCAGACAATGCTTCCAAGTCCAAGATAAAAGAACGTTCGTTCTCGGTTAATGGCCATGGCACAAATTAAACGTATTTTTGATTGCTTTAATCTTTCTGTAGTGTTTTAGTATGTTGTCGAAAGTATAATGACACTTTTTTGTCATTATACTGTACCTCGCAAACTTCAGGATAAGTCACAAATCGGGGGTCAGAAATTATATTTATTTACAGTGAAACCTCCCTTAACTGACACCTCCGAACAATGGACACCTCTTCTGAACGGACAATTTTGATACAATATTGGACAATATTTAGATCTATGCTATTAAGTGGCGCGGCGCCTACCTATTTAGTTAATAGGACTGGTTTAACAATAGGCTGGCTTATGCTGCCTGACTTGTAGGCAAATTGCGGTAAATTGCATAATAAATAGATCACCTTATATTTATAATATGTAGTCTTCATCAATAGAATATCTTAGTTTTGATGTTACTCTGGTGCGATCAATATGTCTTCAAACAAAAGAAAATTTTTGAGTCTTCAAGAAAAAGTTGAAATAATCCAGTACGCGAAAAAAAAACAAAATTAGTGTTAGAGTATTAGCCGAAAAATTCTGTGTAGGAAAATCTCAAATTGGTGATATTTTGAGAAACAAGAGCGATCTTAACAAGCGATTCGCCGGGTAACACGAAAGAGAAAAAGAAATTTGCGAAAACTGAGGGTGCTGCTATAGACCAAATTGTCTATGACTGGTTTTGTAATATACGCTCCAAATACATTCCCATATCCGGTACAATAACAAAGGAAAAAGCACAAGAAATTGTGAAGAATCTAGAAGTTGATGGTTTCAAAGGATCAAATGGATGGTTGGAGTAGTTCTGTCAACGTCATAAGATCTCTTTCAAATCCATCTGTAGCGAAGCAGCGGCTGTAGACTTGATTTGAATTATTATTATTAATTGAAATTATGTGCTATTATCAAAAACTACGAAACGAGAGACGTTTCTAACGCCGATGAAACGAGTCTCTTTTTCCGCGCTTTGCCAAATAAAACGTTTTCTTTAAAAGTCGAAACATGTGCTGGCGGGAAAGGGGAGACTCACTATTTTACTTTGCTCCGCTATGAATGGAGAAAAAGTAAATGCACTATTGATTGGAAAAAGTAAAAAACCCCGTTGTTTTAAAGGATCAACCGTGGAAAAATTGCCAATGAATGGTACTATAACAAGAAAGCATGGATGACATGGGATATAATGTCGGATTGGTTGACGAAATATATAATGCTGCATCTCACCCAAAACTGGAGTTAAAAATGTTAAAATAATTTTTTTACAAATGCTTGTGATGAAGTGATTCAAAATTTTGAAAACCACTACAGAAAGTTTTTAATCAAGGGACTTTTGTCATCCATGGAGTATTCTGAATTTACCGAACAATTTGAGAAATCCATACATGTTTTACGTGTCTTGATTTGGATTGTTGTTACATGGAATCCAAGACATCATTAACTGCTTCCGCAAAGCTGGATTCGACGAAATTCTTGAGGATAACGTTGACTACGATAGTGAAGATGATGTGCCCTTATCGGAATTATGTAGAAACATCAATGTATTCTCTTCCGACTTAACTTCATATCCAGAAATTGAATACAGTTTATTTGCGGAAAATCCTAACATACGTAAGTGTACGTGAGTGTATCAGTGAATTTCAAAATAGTGAGAACGGTCAGATTTCATCTGACAGTGATGATGAAGAAATTATTTCTTTCAATATTAAGAACATTAAGCAAGCATATAAAATGCTAAGGGATATTGAAAAAAATGTTATCTGGAGATTCTGTTTTAGGGGAAAAAATCTAGTTTAAGACAAACAACACTTGATAATTTAAAAAATTAAAAATTACTTATCCGATTGACTTTAATAAAAGTCAAATATGTTAATTATTAGTAAAAACTACTTACCCAAATTATTACAAATTATTATGTTGGAATCAATTAATAACATTTTGGTACGAATCCAAAATGGCGGATTAATAAAATATTTAAAAATTCATCCTGAAAAAACTGCTTAATGGATTGATTTCAAATTGTGTACCATAAGTAACTATGATAAAGGGAATCAACTAATAACAATGTGGTATTAATTGAAGATGGTTAAACAAAATGGCGTCTAAATAAAATATTTGTAATCGTGAAATAATCAGCTTCTGAGGTTTTACATATCTTCATATTTTAGCGTCCCTAGATGCCAAAAAATACGTTTTATTAATTCCGTGAGACCCTCTGTCGGTCTGTCTGTCTGCCTGTCTGTCTATCAGTTCGCAGCATAGCTTAGGTAAATTTCTGTAAATTGCATAATAAATAGATCACCTTATTTTTATAAAATGTAGTCTTCATCAGTAGAATATCTTAGTTTTGATGTTACTCTGGTGCGAACAATATATCTTCAAAGAAAAGAAAGTTTTTTGAGGCTTCAAGAAAAAGTAATCCAGTGCACGGAAAAAACAAACTTAGTGTTAGAGTATTAGCCGAAAAATTCTATGTAGCAAAATCTTAAATTAGTGATATTTTGAGAAACAAGAGCAATCTTAACAAGCGATTCGCCGAGACCGGGAACATGAAAGAGAAAAAGAAATTTGCGAAAACTGAGGGTGCTGCCATAGACCAAATTAAATACGACAGGTTTTGTAAAGTACGCTTTAAAAACATTCCAATATCCGGTACAATAATAATGGAAAAAACACAAGAAATTGTGAAGAATCTAGAAGGTGATGGTTTTAAAGGATCAAATGGATGGTTGGAGAAATTCTGTCAACGTCATAATATCTTTTTCAAATCCATCTGTGGCGAGGCAGAGGCTGTAGACTTCCGCCTGTCTGTCTATCAGTTCGCAGCATAGCTTAAAGTCTACTTACCCGATTGACTTCAAATTTTTATTCAAAAATTAACGGTCATATGGGGATGACCGAGTAATATATATGGATAAATACAATGCCGGCCTAGTAAAATGTTAAAAACATTATTATTAAAAAACTACTTATTCAATTGATGTTAAATTTTGCATAAACATCGAGTATTATGTTGGAATCAACTGGTAAAATTTTGATGCTGGAAAATGGAGGAACAAAATGGCGGCATGATAAAATATTTAAAAATTCAGTCTGAAAAAACTAGTTAATGGATTGATCTCAAATTGTGTGCCATAACTAATTGCAGAATAGGGTTCAACTAGCAAAACTGTGTTACTAGTTTAAGATAGCGGAACAAAATGGCGACCAAATAAAATTTTTGTAATTGTGAAAAAATTAATTTCTCAGGATTTACATATCTTCACGTTTTAGCATCCCTAAATGCGGAAAAATATGAATTATCAAATCCGTCGGTCCGTCTGTCATCGGTCTGTCTATCTGTCTGTGTGTTGAAAGCTACTTACCAGATTGACTTCAAATTTCAGTCAAATCTTAAGGGTCATATGGGGATGACTTGGTATTATTTTGGTAAAAATCCAATGTGGCCGACAATGTTAAAAAAATTATTACTAAAAAACTAATTACTAATTTACTTCAAATTTTGCACAAAAAACACTGCAAAAGAATGAATTGGGAACATTTTGAAATGAATCCAAGATAGCAAAGAAAAAAATAGCGGCCTAATGAAATATTAAAAAAATCAACCTGAAAACAGTATTAAGTAAATTAATAAGTAAAGTGTTTGTGCAATAATTAAATATGATATAAAGATAAACTGGTAAAGTTGTGGTACGAATTTAAGATGACGACCAAATACAATTTTTAAAAAATCAACGTAAAAAATCTTGTTCATTTGAAACTGAAAAAGAAACTGGTAAAATATTAGTAGGAATCCAAAATGATGGAACAAAATGGCGCCCAATAAAAATGTTTGAAAATGCATGTAATACCTATACAAGTATACTGTAACTATGTACTGAACGAAATTGGTTTATACTTCACTATTCCTAACAAATGGAACAAAAATCATAACGACGGAATTTCTGGGTAAAGGAATTGTTTTATCTTGTAAACAAAAACAATAAAATATAAAATAAGTCAAGGAGCAATTTTACACTGTTCAATAACAACCAGAAACACATTTAGTATTGGCAGTATTTGTTCAACAATATAAAAATAAAAGTTTATGTACCGGGTGGTCGAAATTGGTCTGTTTTAACAGAGAAAACCTATTTCCTGACTAGATAGAGCAAAACTGACTTAGGTGTCATGGGCTCGATTTCTGAGAAATGTTTAATGGCAAAAACCGCCTGCCGATATTTTCACTGCCAACTGAGATATAGGGCGTTTTTCAGTTTTCGGCCATTTTGAAAATTGTCCATAACTTTTTTATTTTGCGGAATATTAACATTCTGCAAAGACTTTCTAAAGGCACTTTTTTATGTGCAATCCAGTGGCGTACTCAGATTTTTTCTATAGTTGTCCGTTTTATCATAAATAGGCAAAACTTTTTTTTTTCAAATGGAAATCATAGTTGGCTATAAATTATAAAAAATGCTCGCGTTTAGCCCTTTTCAGTGATATAAAGTTGTAGGTACTTATTTTCAAAAATAACGAAAATATTAGGTGTTTTTGGTTTACATCGAAGTAGGCCTTGGAATAATGACGCGCGTTCAATATTTTGAATATATTGCTGTCAGATTACTGTAGTCTGGTGTAATTATTGCGTTTTGGTGTTATCTTTATAAAGTTGTGTTAAGTTGCTGACAAAATATGTTTGAGAATTATGAAAAGTATGATATGTTAAAATGTTACATATTATCTAACGAAGTTCCTGAAGCAGCTAGTGAATTATATTTTAATACATTTCCCGAGCGACGTCAACCGGATAACCGAATTTATCAAACATTAAAAAGTAATTTAGTAAATTACGGAAGTTTTAAAAAGTTAAGAACAAGACATTATGAACTAAAGGAAGAAAAGGAAATCCAGCAGCTAAATATAATTGGTGAGGTATTAGATCATCCTGGCACCTCCTCTCGAACATTGGCTAATATAACGAATGTTCCAAAGACCACCGTTTTAAAAATACTCAAAAAACATAAATTCAAACCGTACAGAACGAGAAGAGTTCATCAACTCCGTGAAGGGGACGCCGCTAGAAGATTGAGATTTTGTCAGTGGTATGAGCAAAAATTCATGGAGAATGAGAATTTTCCATTAAATATTATTTGGAGTGATGAATCCAGAGTAGATACTTCTGGTATATTTAATAGATATAATTCATATCACTGGTCCACTGAAAATCCACACGTAGTTGTGCAACAAGACCGGCAAGGTCGGTGTGGATTCAATATATGGGTGGGGATATTCCGAGGAAGATTTGTGGGACCTTATTTTTACGATGGAAATTTAACTGCAGATGATTATGTAAATATTTTGCGCACATATATTGTCCCTTTGTTGGAAGACATACCTTTAGCTGATGCCAGAAATATCTACTATCAACAAGATGGTTGTCCCCCGCACAATGCAAGGATCACAACTGATCTTTTAAACTTCGAATTTCGAGAAAATTGGATTGGTACGTGGGGCCCCATACCTTGGCCTGCTAGGTCCTGTGACTTAACTCCCTTAGATTTTTTTTTGTGGGGAAGATTGAAGGACTTGATATTTAAAGGAAGAACCTTTCACACAAAAGAAGAATTGCAAGAGGCCACTAGGCAAGCTTTTGCATCTATTAGCCCAGTTGAACTAATAAATAGTTGCAACTCGGTACGCAAAAGATGCTTAGTTTGTATTCAACAGGGAGGGGCTCAATTTGAACAACTTCTCTAAATATATTTATCAGAAACCTATCTAACTAAATACCTAGATTTTCATAATTATTTTTTATTTTCACTTGTAGCTGTAAATAGTAGTTTAGTTTGTTAATTTTGTTCAACTTTGCTATGTAAACAAAAAAAAATAAAAAAAATTAATAATAAATAATTAAAATAAAGTTAGCTAGTGTTATTTAAAGTTGTGTTTAAGTTGCTAACAAACTATAAATCTTAACAATACATAATTGAGATATTGTCATCACAAATCAAAGCCTACTTCGATGTAAACCAAAAACACCTAATATTTTCGTTATTTTTGAAAATAAGTACCTACAACTTTATATCACTGAAAAGGGCTAAACGCGAGCATTTTTTATAATTTATAGCCAACTATGATTTCCATTTGAAAAAAAAAAGTTTTGCCTATTTATGATAAAACGGACAACTATAGAAAAAATCTGAGTATGCCACTGGATTGCACATAAAAAAGTGCCTTTAGAATGTCTTTGCAGAATGTTAATATTCCGCAAAATAAAAAAGTTATGGACAATTTTCAAAACGAAAATTGAAAAATATATCTCAGTTGGCAGTGAAAATATCGGCAGGCGGTTTTTGCCATTAAACATTTCTCAGAAATCGAGCCCATGACACCTAAGTCAGTTTTGCTCTATCTAGTCAGGAAATAGGTTTTCTCTGTTAAAACAGACCAATTTCGACCACCCTGTACATTTATACCGGCACTTTTGTATATTTTTTAACACTTGTCGATTTTAGGTAGAAAGATTAACTGACTGTTAATCCGTCAATAGTGTTCTCAATTATTTTGTGACTAAAATTATATTCAATAAATGCATAAATTCATTAAAATTTTATTTCCTGGGAAATACAATTAATAAAACACCATAAATCAGTTTAAAATAAATAGGTGATTGAAAAATATATCCATAAAAGTGTTGAGATATATTGTTATTTATTACAATTAATAAATGACGTTGTCTATTTATGAATTCTAAGCAATTCTAAGAAAAGAAAATTGTATAAGGCTTAAATCTAGTAACGTTTTTCCCCAAATCATTGCGTTCACAATGCTTTTATTCCCTTTTCCTTCGACGTTCTTTTACATTATTTCCATGCGTGTCGATTTCCGAAACTGGCGAAATTTAGGTTTCAAAATAAAATTTTCAGCTTAACTCCTTACATATTCCACCCCTCAACATCAGCACGTTAAAACAGAAAATAAATGAATAAATGAATTAGCTTAAAGCAAGGTCTTGTCCAAACGATAGACCGTTATCCAGAAAACATTTACAATACCTACTTACCATATTATTTACAGGGTGCTTCAAAATTAAGATAAACCTTAAGTGAGCTTATTTCCTTCATAAAAGTAAGAAGAAACGTGAGAAACAGAGTGCTTCATTTAAAAAATATATGACGACCCTGTAACACATTTTAGAGACATCCTGTATACATACATAATAATTTTCTATAAACTATGAAACAAATCCTACAAAAAATACAAGTATTACGTAGAAGTCATCTAGTAAAATTCTGAAACGAATGCAATGGCCAAACAAAATATATTAGATGGCGAAACAAAATGACGGCTTAATCAAATCTTTAGGAAATCAGCATAAGAGGAGTATTTATTAGATTGATTTCAAATTTTGTCTAAGAATTAAGCGTGATATCGAGATGAACTGGTAAAATTGTAGTACGAATTCAAGATGGCAAAAGAAAATTGAGGCCAAATAAAATGTTTTTTATCGCGAAAAAAAATCCCCTCTAAGGTTTTACGTAGCTTCAAGTTTTAGCCTCTCTATATGCCCCAAAAACATATTTTATCAATTCCGTCGGTCTGTCTGCTTGTCTGTCAAATCGGGGCATAGCTAAACAACAAAAATTAGCCTGAAAAAACTGTTTGTTGGATTTTCTATACCAAATGTTTAGGAAATCAACGTAAAAAAAATTTCTTATTCAATTGACTTCAAATCGTTCGCAAATATGAAATGATATATAGAAACCAACTGGTACGAATTTAACATAACGGAACAAAATGGTGGACTTAAATTGTCGTTACCTGCTTAAAAACATTCAAATTTTATGCTGCTAATTTTAAAAATACCCAAAAAATTCTTTTTAAGTTTCAACAATTAAATAATTTTTACTTAAATATTTATTCAATTACACTTCTGACAGCGACGAAAGTCATTGATGAATGGATGTTTTCAAATTTTTGATCATCTCAGAGAAACCTAGTAGTTGTGCCCAAAAGCGTCCACTTTTTCCTTTAAATCGAATTTTCACCTATTTCCCCAGTAGTTAAAACAAAAATATAGAGGTTTTTGTAACCAAATAAACGCTCTATCCTTCTATCAGGAAATAATTCCGATTACTGTTTACAGTGAGCCCCATAGTAAGGTTAAATTTGGACTTTAAAGTTTCAACTTTGAAAAATCGCAGTAATTTAACCTTGTACGCTAAAATTTCGAAGTAAAAAAATACCCCACGCCCTATAGCTTTCTTGCAATACTGGGTAATGAAACTACAAATTTTATCTAGTAATTGCACCCCCTGTACATAATCAGAATCCTTCACAGATATTCTATTTCTTGTATATTGTTGAGCATTTTCGAAGGCGTAATCAGTTTTCCGACAGAACGCCTGCTTTTTTCAATAAAAAACCAAATGTATAAAAAAAAATTTTTTTCAAAAAATTTCAGTTTTTCTTAAAATTTTCTTTTTTTCGGTCATTTTTCCGACAGACAAGCATCCAGGTTTTTGATCTCCTTTCTATTTCCAATAAAAAATGTCTCTTCCAAAATTTAACTAGGACGCACCCAGTTCGAGCTATAGGCGCCCCAAAACACCCTTTTTTCGAACGAAATAAAACGTAAAATCACGAAACGGGTTTGAAGCGCAACCAAAAACAATAGGGTTCTGTAGGACCCGAAAAACCATCGTTCCAGAAAGTCTCGACAAAAAAAATCAAAAATTTCGACCTGAACCGTGTTATTTAGTCGACTTTGCGGAACCACATCTCCAAATGTGGTACAGAAAAATTTGGAAACGAATCGTGTAGATCTACGTGTCCTCTAAAAATAAATGTCAAATTCATCGCTCTATCTCTCATAGTTTCCGAAATATACTCACCGAAACGTCGAAAATCACGGTTTTCTGAGATGACATGACCCACACTAGTGATGCCGTCGAGTCGAGAAATTATCGACTCTCGTCTTGTCTTGTCTCGTCGAACGAGAGAAGAAATTTCTCTCGTGGTTTGATGGCGAGACAAGACGAGAGGAGATGCCTCTCTCGACGAGAAATTATCGTTTTCTCTCGAGCTCTCTCGACATATCGACAAAAAATAAACCCTTAATTAAAATGGACTACACATCCAATAAATTAAATATAGAGAATATCGATACTTGCCTTGTTTAAAAAACAATAACATCATACACTATACAGGCTGATTGAAATTACCTTTGCATTATCATTCCTAATTTGTTTATAATTTTTGAAAATATGAGGCCGGTTAAATTACCAAACCAGTAACCCATTTTCTGGTGAACATTTGACAATGATTTTAGAATAGCATTGATCACCAGCGGTTCTTCTACACCTGAGAGGATACATTCCTTGTATAACAGTTGGCGTTATGAGACAGTTTTAAAATAATTTAGAAAATGTCCCAATTAGATCTATGAGAACATTGTCGAACGTCCTACACAAGTATTGTAAAATATACAAAGATTTCTTTTCAAAGCAGATTGCAAATCTATCTTTGAAATATTTAGATAACGTGGCATACAGGGTTATATGATTATAATTTGCGCCCTCTTAACTTTATTATCTTTAAAGATAGAGAGCCGATTTTTTTACTGAATTGTAGAGAATCGAATGAATGTATTTAACGGTAATAGAAATATGATACAGAATCTTCCGCAAAAGCGCACTGAATCAAAATTATATTTTTAAAGCAGCAGCTTTTGAGATATTGACAGTTGAAAAATTAAAATTTGTATTATGAAGGACTGTCAAATCTCAAAAAGTGCGAAACTTTGCAATCTTAGTTTTTAAAACTCTATTTAACGACACTAATGTTGAACAAAACGGAGAATGTCAATTTTTGACAATGCCAGCAAAAATCAGCATTTTCGCAATAAATTTGAGATACATTTTCAAAAACTGAGATACGAAACTTCAAACTATTTTATTCTAATTTGATCCGACGAGATTTGACAGCCTTTGAAAATGTCAATTTTTCATTTCTTAGCTGCCATTATCTTGAAAACAGGTAAATTCTAAACACCAAAAGTTCTTATTTTTTCAAATTGAATCCAAATATTTAACAATATACTTATAGTATTCCCTTTTGTAGCACACCCTGTATCATATTTCGGTAAAAAAATTAGATAAATCTCTACCACCCTTTAGAGTTACAAAGTTTGGTTAGGAAAAATTATATTTTCTTTTTTCCATATTAAACGCCGGGAAAATGCAACATAATGTAATTTAACAAACCTCGTATCTTTAGTTATAAATAAGAATAACATACCTAGGCTTAATTTAATTTAAAAATCTAGGCAACATTTTGATTTAGCGTAGTTATTTTTTTTGATTGTGTCAAAAAGATAGTTTGACAGAATCGATATTGTTAATTTAACCTCACAAACTTCATATATAATAGTAAAGACAAATATAAAGGTATAAATATAAGCAGGTAATAGCCTACAACAAACGAAATAAAAAAAACAAAAATACTTGTTTAAATTTATATCTATTACAAACAAATTAACAAAAATATAAAAATGAAATATCACTTGTTCATCTGATCAAAAATAAGGTTTTTCTCCAGATATACACTGTGTCTGTGAATAAATAAAAAAGCGATGTAATCGAACTAAAATTTCTGAGTTAAAATTTTAGTATTTCCAGAACAATGCCAATTCCATGCAAAGTGATTTTTGGCACATGAAAATATTTTTTAAAAATGCCTTGACATGTATATTAACCCATTTCCTGAAGTGTATATAAAGTGAGTTTTTTTTGTAAAAGATATCAAAACACCATATATGAAAAAGTTGTCTAGAATTAATAAAAAAGCCCTCATTTCGAAGTTTAAATTAATGGGATTATTTTGACTTTTTCGAATACTTTGTACATTTTTTACTGTAGATAAATTTTTTTCATTAAAATGTGTAAAAATTAATTTTGTTAAGCAACAAATAATAATTTTTGATAAACTTTAATGTTTAGTTTTCTATAAAAAAGCTTATTTATACATGAAAAATTTGAAGTATTGAAGAAAGAAATGTCAAAACAATTGAATTAATTTAAAACTTGGCATGTGAACACGTTTGTTAATTTAAAACAAATTTTTAAATAACGTTTTTGGAAATCGTATATAATGATGATTTATACTTATTGTAAGGCAACTGGATTTTTCAAAAACTTTGATACGCTAAAAATTACTTTGCATTCTGTTTCGATTTCATCCTTGGGCACATTATAGAATCTCTATGTTAGACCGTTGTATGAACCGGATAAGCTCCCGTTCATACAACGGTTAGACTAAAACGTTATAACATTTTACTTCAAACTAATAACGAAACTAAAAATGATAATAATATATATAAAAAATAATTATTATAATATATATATAAACTTAAAGTCTAAAATTAATTAGATTAATTAATTAATTAAACTATAATTTATTGTTGTGTCAGTAACGTACTAATGGAAGATGTATACCATGAATTTAAGCACAACAGGCTCCTTGCCGGTTCCGCAGTAAGCCTGTTTCTATACTTTCTAATTATGAGAAGGGCCTTGGAGAAAAGTTTTCTGCGGGCATACTAGTTGCTGGTATAACTAACAAATCCCTTGCTATTTTAGCTAGGTTTGAGTATATTTCCTGATGTTCAAACCACCATTTAATGATATTTGTATTTTTGTCTGCTCTAGGAGATTCAAAATATCTGTTAATCTCTAATTTCTATGTATCTACGTTAGAACTTGGACAATCAAACAAGTATGATACATTTAACTCGTCACTTGATGATCATTCAATTGTTTCAATTTCCGTTGTTTCAGGTGATTGCCGCGATTTAGCGGGTACGTATCTTTTTAAAATTTCTTCTTCTCAGAGCCTTCAAGCAATTCTTTTCCCCAATTGGTTTGTGTAAAGCCCTGTTTTTTGTGTCGTGGCTCTAAAAAGAGGACAGCACAGTGGATCCAGTTTGTTTTTTATAATGTTTTAACATTTTTTCTTTTGCAGCCTGGAAAGCATTAATTATTTATTCTTCAATAGACGTTCTATCTGGCTTCTGGTCAATCTCGGCTAAAGATGTTTCGAGCTTATCGATCAGTATATTAAAACTTAAAATAACTAATGGCAACGTTGCATAAGTCTCCCCACAAAGTAGCGTACTTACAGATTTAAAGTATTTGAGAAATTTATATAAGATTCCCAAAATTTTCCATTCATCATCCCTAATACTATATTTATTTAAAATTGTATTGGTATGACATAGAGGAACAAGAGCATCTTTTAGCTGCAATGCAATTCTTATCATTCCACAAGTAGAGTTCTACCTTGTTGAAACATCGATCTTTATTGAAGTATACTTTACTCCTGCTGAAGAACAAAAGCTCCTTAAAATATTTTGCAATCTTTTTAAACAATTGCCTAAGTCTTGCTACTAGTGGACTCTCCGCATTTATGTTGTTTCTTTTATCGGTTTCGTCTTCACTACTGTCGCTTTCTTCTTCAAGGTCTGGAGTTAAATTTAAAATTTTAAGGGCATCTAGCGTTTAATTTTCTTTCAAAATATCAAAACCAGTTTTTACATAATAGATACCTCAAGAACGCCGGAAATTCAGTTAGCAACAGGGCCTGTGATTTAACGTAAATATTTTGTCGATAAATCGAGATAATCGAGACGAGACGAGAGAGACGTCCTCTCGAACGACAGAAGGCCCCTCTCGAGCGAGACAAGAGACGAATCTTATCTCGTGTCTTCGAGACGAGACGAGAAAAGCCCTATTATCGTCTCGTCTCGTCTCGACGGCATGGCATCACTAACTCACACCAGGTTTTCGACCTCGAGTGTGAGAAAGATAGTAACAAACGGCTTCGCGGCCGTTTGTTAACAAGCGTACTAAATAGATGTATTGAAGTCGGAGGAAGACACTTCTAATATTTGCAGTAGTAATTTTTTAATAATATCAAGTTTTCATTTTATTATTAGTGTTTAATGATTGGTGATTGTTACACCTTTTTCCATAACTTTTAATGTCTTGTTTAATAAATTGTCATTTTTTACAGTTTTTTTTTATTTTTCACTTTTATTCTGAGTTAAAAAATATGTCTAAAGCGATCGACATTAGAACAATATGAATTTCTTTCTATATGCGACTTTTCAAAAAAAGAAAAAATAGACATGCAGTATATTTTTCGGAGCTTAATAAATCCACCATTCTGCAATGTAACTATAGCCTGTATTATATTTTTGAAAAGTGAAAGGACTAAACTTTTTGATTTTGTAGAGATATAGGGGGTGTTCCATCTAAAATAACAAAGTAGCCCTATAGCTGAAAGCCAGTCATTTTGTTTTCGATACTTTCGGTGGTAAAAATAAAATGACATATGCTTCAAACAAAACTTTTGGCACATTGATATCTTTTTTGTTTAAGAGCTATGTAAGTCCAAAATGGGTCAAAATATGGTGGCTACCCTGTATTATAATAAATTCTAATGCAGAATTTTTTTCATTTATTACAACTTTTTTTTATTATTATTTTTTATTTTTATACGTTACATTTCATGTAATAAATTTGTAAAGTTGGTTTAGAATAAAACAATTTTCAAGCAAATTTGTCCGCAAACGGACTTCTCTATACGAAAATCATTTTATTCCTGGCAGATGTGTAATCATCTCGATACAAATTAACAAAAGAGTTTATTTTAAGATCTTGTTTAGTACAGAAAATATTAACCATAATGTTTATTTGTCGGCACGCTTTTGTTAATTTTAAACTTCTTCCTAACGAGGAGTGCTAATAGATCGTTTACTTTACTATTTGTCTATTTTGTTTGAAGCCTAATGTGAATTTATTGTGGCTTCATGTATAGCTAGCTGGCAAGGTAAGTAATATTTACGACATGAAATCGACCTATTTATTGCGATATAGCTCTTTTTACTGGAATAAGTTTAGTCGGAATAAACAAATAGCACCTTTTAATTTTTGTACTTCAAATTTTGGCAAAAAATTAAGGGTCATATGATGATGACCTGGTAACATTTTTGTAAAAATCCAGTATGACAAAACCAAATGGCGGCCTGGTGAAATGTTAAGAAAATTATTTCTAAAAAACTGCTTACCTAATGTATCTCAAATTTTGCACAAATATCAAGTATAATATAGGAATCAGCTGGTAAAACTTTAGTAGAAATTCAAGATGGAGGAACAAAATGGCGGTCTAGAAAAATATTTAAAAATTCAGTCTGAAAAACTACTAATTGGGCTGATTTCAAATATATGGCAAAAATAATTGTGGTATATAAATAAACTAGTAAAACTGAGGTACAAATTTAAGATGGCGGTACAAAATGGCAGCTAAATAAATTATTTGTAATCGTGAAAAAATCACACTCTCAAGTTTTACTTCTCCACGTTTTAGCGTTTCTAGGTCAAAAATATCTTTTATCAATTCCGTCGGTTTGCCTGTCAGTTTGTCTGTCTGTCTGTCAGTTCACGGCATAGCTTAAAAACTACTTATTCGACAAAATGGCGACCTAATGAAATCTTAAAAAAATTATTACTAAAAACTATTTATCCAATTTGTTTCAAATTTTGCACAAAAATCAAGTATTATATAGCAATCTACTGGTAAAATTTTGGTACGAATCTAAGATGGCGAAAAAAAATGGCGGCTTAGTAAAAAATTCAGCCTGATTTCAAATTGTGTCATAAATAATTAAATTAATTTATAAATAAAATGTTTGTAATCGTAAAAAAATCACCCTCTCAGATTTTACATGTTTTCAGGTTTTAGCGTCACTAGATAAATATTCAAAAAATATTTTTAGCCACTCCGTCGGTCCGTCTGTCTGTCTGTCAGTTCAAACTACTTATCAAAGCGACTCCAACATTTAGTTAACAATTAGGAATTATATGGGGATGACATGGTAATATTTTGATAAAAATCCAATACGTTAGAATAAGATGGCGACCTAGTGAAACGTTAAAAAAATATTACTGAAAAATCTAATTTACCAATTTTGCACAAAAATCAAGTATTATAATATAAGAATGAACTGGTAACATTTTGGTATAAACATAAGATAGCAAAACAAAATGGCGGTTTTTAAAAATATTTAACAAGTCAGCCTGAAAAAACTACTTATTGTATTAACTTCAAATTTTATGCAAGCATTAAGTGTGATACAGATATAAACTGGTGTGTGATCCAATTTAGTTCAGTACATAGTAAAGTGCGGGACACGAAAGAAAATCGGGCGGAGTCAATCGGTTTAGGAAGGTCGGCCAAGATATCTCTTTAAACCAGTGGTGTCCCGTCGCCACACTGGTTTCTTTTGATAAAAACTTGGAAAATATTCGAAAAAATAGATCAGCGAATTTAAAGGGATGACATGGAAATTTTTAAAGTAAACATCATGGTTGATAAGTTGGCCATGGACATATTCACATTTTTCAATTGTTGTTGTCACAGCAATACGTCAAACAGACAGTTCGTTGCGTGTTATTTCCTAGCTTTTTTAATCAACTGAATTTTTATAAAAATTATTATTATTTATTTGAGAATCTTGTGCGAGAACCTATAATTCTCAGTTATGGAAACACATAATGAAGGTATGTATTTTCACTTAGCATAGGAAAAAATCATTACTCTGTTTTCCTTTTATATTTTTGACCGCAAATAAAAACTGGCTGCATTTTTGTGCCACTTATTATTTTTTTATCAAAGTTTAAATATGTTTTTGTTTATGTTCCGCCTGTTTCCCATCTTTATGTTACTGATCTTTGGTATAATTAGGGCTATAAAAAGACGTAAATGTATATAGATGTTGCAACTTTTTGCGTATTTTTGAATAAGGTGTATTTTTCGACGCGGATCTTTGTGTAATGCAAAATAATTAAAAATTAATTATTTAACATGAACTGAGTTTAGGTTTTAGTTTCATTTACTGAAATTTCTTGAGAGGTTTTAAGTTATTATTTTAAACGAATACTTTAATATTTATTGTATTGTATCTCAGAACAATACGCCGATCTAACTACAGAAATAATTTTAGGTATAGAAAAATGAAAAGAATTTAAGGATGCATTTTATTTATATTTTTGCAAAAATAATTAAAAAATAATATTTTTAAAAAACTTAAAGTTTAATATTGATTAAATATAAATGTAAGTATTATTTTTTAAAATTAGAATATATTTTCAAATTATATTTTCAATAATTCTTAAATGCTTTTTATTTTAGCATGAATCATAATAATCTGTAGTTAGATAGTTCATAAATGTTATGATAACAGATAAAAGAAATGCTAAAATAGTTATACACTCTTTTTTTTTAAATAATTTTATAAAAAAAAATCATGTAAAGAAATTGAGATTAAACTAAAAAACCTAATTGTTAGGCTTTTGCTTTATACTTCATAGTAAGGCATATGTTTTAAAGACAGGGATTTTATTTCTAGATTTGCAAGAAAACCGCATTCGTTTTTCGTACGGTGAGTTATTTCAAATATTCCAAAGCTTTCCAGAAAAAAATTTGGACGCAAAACTAAAAAAGTTACAGTCACACATTTTAATAGAAAAAGGATCTGACATATTTCCTGTAAGTGAAATGAAAAACTTGTCTCGGTTCGCCTCCAGTTTAAAATGTAAATGGCTTCAAGTTAGTCGAAATAAAACGGTATTTCTCAAAAAATATTCCAATTGGCTCAATCAAACCTTAACATTTACAAAAAAACAGGCAAAAAAACAGTGTGTTGGACGACCGAAATCTAACTTTAATAGCAGTGGTGAGAAGTCAAAGAGACTAAAAACTTCCGATTTGCGGTGTAGTAAAACCGTAGAGGAACTGGCATACGCCACTCAAATGAAATTTAGAGAAGAGGGAAATGTAGACGCTTCAAAAATAATTAAAGAGATCACAAATATTGACACAAAAGCAAAAGAATATAGAAAAGCACTAGAGAACTCAAAAAAATCAGCGTTGAAATTAAGTAGCGATGAAGCTGTTTCGCTTATAATAGAAGCTAAATTAAGCAAAAAGCAATATCGTTTAATTAGAGAACAAGCAAAAGAAAAAAATGTGATATATATCCCTCTTATAAAAGGGTTCTTCAAGCCAAACAAGAATGCTACCCAGCAGAAGTTGTTGTGAAATCGGATATCGAGGCAGAAGTGTCATTGCAGGCATTATTAGATCACACCAGTAAACGGTTATTAACTCTCCAACAAGAAGTTCTTCGTTCGTTAGATATTAAGAGCGTCGAAATACAGTTATATTTAGTGTGTAAGTGGGGGTGTGATGGTTCATCCGGACAATCGGAATACAAGCAAAAATTTGAATCTGCAAACTTTTCAGATGCTAGTGTGTTTCTAATTTCTTTAGTTCCTGTAAGGCTTTTCACAAAATATAACCAAAAAGAAAATATAATTTGGCAAAATTTAAGAACATCATCACCTCGATTTTGTCGCCCAATAAAATTGCTATTTAAAAAAGAAACCACTGAATTAACGATACAAGAAAAAAATTACATTGATTTACAAATTCAAACTCTTTCTCCATTTCACTATCATTTAAACAATAAAACTTATATAGTAAATTTTGAAATGCATTTTACCATGATCGATCTAAAAGTAGCAAATTCTTTAACAGCAAATAAATCTTTTCAAACATGTTATCTTTGCGGGGCATCTTCCAAAGATTTTAATAATATAAGTCAAGTTATTACTAGACCTCTTGTTGTCAGTCATTTAGCATATGGGCTATCTACTTTACATGCCTGGATTCGGTTCTTTGAGTGCCTATTGCATGTAGCTTACAAAATTAGTATTCAAAAGTGGCAGGCAAGAAGTCCAGAAGACAAGCAACTAGTGGCTGATGCAAAAAAAGGAATCCAGGAATCGTTGCATTTAAATTTAGGTCTCATTGTTGATAAGCCTAAGCCAGGCTTTGGCAGTTCAAATGATGGCAACACTGCGCGAAGGTTTTTTGAAAACTCGGAAATTGTTTCGAAAATTACTAAAGTTGACTTAGGTTTATTAAAAAAATTTCATGTTATATTACAAGTCTTATCATCAGGTTATGACGTACATGCTGAAAAATTTAACAGCTATTGTCTTGAAACTGCCCACCTATTTGTACGCTTGTATCCATGGTACCCAATGCCTAACACCTTGCATAAGGTACTAATCCATGGGTCAAAAATAATCCAGCATTTCCTAGTTCCTATAGGTCAACTATCTGAAGAAGCACAGGAGGCAAGAAACAAGGATATAAAGAAGTTCCGACAACAATTTTCAAGAAAAACTTCAAGGAAAGATAGTTTAAATGACATCTTTAATCGTCTCCTTGCTTCTTCAGATCCTTATATTTCTAGTTTGCGAAAATTGCCCTGCAAAGGTAACAAAATTTTTTCTGCTGAAGCTGTGGAATTATTTACTTCACCTAAAATTAATAAGGAAGATATATCTGACAGTTCAGATTCAGAATAAATTTTTAATAAAATCGTATTTATTTATTTTTTTATTTATAAAACCATTCTTTCTAAATCTTATATTTCTACGAGCCCTAACAACTACATTGACCATTTTGGAATACAAGTAATAGTATATTCGACTTCGGCATGGGAAATGTGTCATTTCTGCCAAGAGATAAAGTTTTTCGAGACGCGTTAGTGTCGAGATATACTTTAATTCGAGACAGAAATGAAAATTTCCATCGATGATTAAAGTTAGTAATGTCAACATAACATAGGTACAGGGTTATCCAACGAGGACTAGACAGACCGATTTTTTGACTTTACCTGTACGCATAAAAAAATCGAAAATAGCCATCTTATGTATTTGCCTCCGTAGAATCCAAAAATGGCCCCGTAAATTTTTTTGAACCAAAAACAAAAGACGTAAGTCTTTTGTTTTTGTTATATATTTGATAAGATCTTTTCATCGTGATATACTAAGGTTTGCACATCTATCTTGAAAAACAGCCGAATAAATGAGCAAAAACCTTTCCATAGGAAGCAGTGTGTTAGAAAGAGAATATTTTATTAATTCCCGTATCAAAGGTATCCACGTAAAATCAATTCTCTCTCTTACACATTTCTTGTGGAATGGTTTTTGTTCATTTATTCGTCTATTTTTCAAGATAGATATACAAACCATATATTTATATTCAGGATAAAAAGTTTTTTTAAAATATCTAGTAATATACAGGGTGTTCTATTTAAAAAGACTTCATCTATGCCGTAAGTCTTTGTTTATGTTTAAAAAAAAAAATTGTGTCATTTTCTGGTTCTACGAAGTCAAATACATAAAATGGCTATTTTGGATTTTTTAAAAATGTACAGGTAAAGTCAAAAAGTCGGCCTGTCTAGTCCTCGTTGGATGACCCTGTACATGGTTTTTATATTTTTATAAATGATCAACGATTCTTTGATTTTTTAAATCATAGCTATGGTGAACATTATTTACACATAAATTTCGAATCAGTCAAATATATCGTTGTTAGGGCACGTACCTATTATATTTGTTGGTTTCTCAAATGCGATCGTCATACATTTAAAGGTACAAAAATTCTCAAGTAGCTAGTCTAGTATTTGGTTTCTTGTGTGGGTAATTCAAAACCTATTAGTTAAGGAATTCTAATTTTATAGGATAATTTTGACAGCTTTTAAAATGTAAATGTATGCAAAATCACAAGAGATCACGATTACGGTGACACCAAGCGCTTTCTTATGGAATTTACCACTGGTGTCATTGTGACGAAATCGTCATCTTTTGTGATTTTGACTATATTTAGTTTTGTTATTCTAATATAATTAGTTAGGTTTTAGTATTGGTTTTTCTTATGTGGGTAAGAGCCTATAGGTAACATAGTAACTATAACAAAATTTCAATATTTAATTATGTTTTTCTAGTATAATAAGTACAGCCCTCTTACACAATAAATATAACTGTTTTTCTTATGTGGGTAATTTATAAGAGCCTATATCTAGCGTTATTTTAGCAGAATATTAAAATGTAAATATTTAATTATTTAATTCTACTGTAATAAGTTGTTTTTCCAATGGAATAGAACAGGATTTGATATAATACATAAAAGATTAAATATTTTTAAAGAAAAAAATATATTTTTTGTAGTGACCAGAATGTAATAATTTTACAGGGTGTCCGAGATAAGAAGGACCACCCTCTAATCTAGTAAACCATAGGAGAATGAGATATTTATTTTCCTCTACCTTCAACCGTTTTGCCACCAAAATAAGTCAAAGTGCTAAAACTGATGATTTTCAATTGTTTGTAGTTGAAAAACAGTTGAAGTTCGGTAAAGGGTATGCTACATCAAATATGCTTAGAATTTTACGTAGAATCCGAAAATTATAAAAAAATAGGGTATTATATTTAAAATAACAAAGTTGACAGTTGGAGCACTTTTGTGACACACCCGGTACATATACAAATATAATATTTTAAAAGTTTAATTAATTTCAAGCAACTTTCGTATTTAACTTTCTTCTCCATCTCTTATGGTTTTCTAGATAAGGGAATGGTCCTTCTTATTTTGGACACCCTGTACATGTAATGACCATATAATTAGAATATACGAATATTATTAAGTCATAAATAAACATTTTTAATTTTTTTAATAACAGATTTTTAATAATAGTACATAAAATAATTTTTTCCGTGTTTTTGCAAAATGAAATCAGTGTGCGTCGTTCTTTAAATAATATGGCACTCCTTTTTGACTATACGCACTTCAGATAATTAAAAAATGTAACTATGCTTAATGAACCTTTATCTATATTTATCTGTTTTCTTTCGTGTACCGTACTTCTATATCTCTTTTGTGTTGCAAAAACGGCGAACTTTCGAATTTTAAAATGATTTAATTTTGATTTTTCTTGATCGATTTACCTATAAATATATTTTTTCATTAACGGTTCCCGGGCTACTGCCTACGTCCACTATTATTGGACCACCCAGTATAGTGATACACGATTTTCAAGTCCAGATTTTACAAGGGCAGCCAGCATCAGATTTAGTGAACGAGATTTATCAAAATTTTAATTTATGCAGTTCGACTTTGGGCTACTCGGGTATGCCAAAAGTGGCCGTCTTTCTCCGTTTGTCATATTACTTTATACAGGGTCATTGTGAAGTACTATACAGGACGTTTCCTAACTGCGTGCTGATGTTAAAGGGGGTCTTCTCATGTCCTAAAAGTCTTAACTTTTGAGATACAGGATGGTAAAGTTTAAAAAGAAAACATTTTTTTTTCATCCCAATTCTGATGCTATTAGAGATAAATGCATGCAATTTGATACACGTCTTCTATGCATTAAGAAGCATACGGATTTACCCAGGTCAATTACATATGCACGCCAATGGTAGAAATTGATTGTTATAAAAAATGCCCTTTTATGCATAAAAGACGTGTATCAAATTTTACACACTTATTTATCTATAATAGCATCAAAATTAGGATTTAAAAAAAAATGTTTTTTTAAAACCCTGTATCTCCAAAGTTAAGACTTTTGGGTTCATATTAAACTTTCTTCTTAAAAAGGTCCAAGAATCACCCTCCTTTAAGTAATATGACAAACGGAGACAAACGGTCACTTTTAACATACCCGGATAGCCCAAAGTCGAACTGCATAAGTTAAAATTTTGATAAATCTTGTTTACTGAAATCAGTGCTGTCTCTCCTACTATAATTACATTGATGTGTTAATTTTAGAAAAATATGAGTTCTGTAGTTTTTCAAATATTAATTGCAATATTAGATATTTTTTGACACACGGTATTGAACAGAAAATTAATTATTTTGAAGCAGTTTATTGACAGCTACTTTATGAACAATTTTACAAAATATATATATAATATAAAATATACGAAAAAAACTAGGCCATTTTTGAGGTGACGGCTGTGCTTCTAATGGTTCGATTCCTTCTAAATCGTTGTCTTCCTCTGAAAATGATGAGGATTCGTCGTCACTACTTAAGATCCCAGTGTGATAACTAAATCATCAATAACGTTTTAATTTTGCCATCTACTTCCCAGTATTTATCTTCAATAGAACAAACATGTTTAACATACGATGTCCAATTTTCAGCCGATATTGAGCCAATCGCTTATGATGTTATTTTATTTAAATCTTTAATTGAAAGTTCACCAGTGTTGCGCTCTCAAATATATTTTTTTACTCCTGCCCATGCAAGTTCAATAGGGTTGAGGTTTCACATATATGAAGCTAGCCTTAAAGGTGTATGACCGAGGTTACGTAAAAGACCGTCAATTTTATACTTTTTTTCTCTAGGCTTATTGGCTGATATTACTTCATATAATTGATATTTTCTCCATGTTGGATCACGTACAAGATTGTTCGATTTAAGCCACGATATCATATAAGCTTTTGTAGATTATTTAGTTGGCACTCTAACTTCTACGTGAGAATGATAAGACGCATTATTCATTACCACGACTGATTTGGGAGGAATGTTAGGTAGAAGCTTCTCGAGCAACCACTTTTCAAAACTATCTCTATTCATCTGTCCATGATAGTTTCCAGTTGTTAATCTCTAGCGAAAAACTAAAGCAGCACCCGGAACAAATCCGGCTTCTGAACCAGCATGAACTATAATAAAGCGATTACTAGAACGGATTCCCTGAACAACACCTGTAACACTTTCACTGTGCCAGCATTTGTTCACTGTCATATCATTATCTACCCAGGTTTCGTCTAGATACACAATATTGCGTTCTTCTTGCCTATATTGCCTTACAGTTGATAGATATTTCACCTGCCAGTGAAAAATATTTGGTCTCTCAATGAGCAATTTTCGTTTATTTTGCCACTTGCGCCAAACAAAACCATTTGATCGTAAAAGCCGATTTAAGGTTTTATACCCGTACGGAAAATCTGTTTTATTCTTTACAGCATGAAATAGGGGTTTGCAGGTCGGAACCTTCTTCAAGTTTATATAAAAATCCTCTATTGTTCGTCGAATTACTTGACAATCACCATCGTCAATTTTATCTTTGTATGATAATCGGGGTCTTCTTTTACCAAGAGATTTTAAAGTGAACATGAGCGATCATTATGTTCTCTTTAAATTTTTCTTACACTACTTTCCGAAACACCAGTGTAAAATGCAGCGTGTTCTGTTCGATTTTGCATTGAAATAGTCAAACTATTATTTTTAGCTTCTCTGGTACAGGCCTCTATAACGCTAGCAATAACTTTACGTGCACCGCTTCGAATTGTTTTTCCTCTTTTGCTCGCCATCGTTACTTCGAAATAATAATTCAAATTCAACGCAACGCATTTATACAGAAATGAAAACAAATGTTCGAAGTGTATAGGCGCCACTGGAAATAGCTAGAACCTTCTAGCGGCAAGTGCATGGAGACTCTAGGCACATCCCAATTACAAGTGGACCATTGCGAAATTTACTAAATCCTCGATTAATTTTCCATACCGCTTAGCTGGCGCACTTTATAGGTGAAGCGGCAAAGTATTACAACAAATAAAATTTGTTTGCGTTCACAAATTTTACTTTTCCGCTTGCTTAAGACTATGAACCTTTATTTTAAGGACCGCTCGGTTTTCTTTCATGTCCCGAACTTTAACAGTATATATGCGTTACATATACTGTCTTTCCATTTTTATTTGTTCCATCATATTGGATTCCTACCAATATTTTACCATTTTCTTTCTACCTATGCCACCATTTTGCAACGTCATATTGAATTCGTGCCAGTTTATCCCAGTTTCACATCTAATTTTTTTGCAAATTCAATAGAACAAGATTTTTTGACATTGATTTTTTTAAAAATTTTGTTTGGCCGCCATTTTCCAAAAGGCGTTGTCCAAGTGGTTTTCGTTAACGATCCTCTTGTTGTTATGTTAAAATGGTGTATTATTTGGGGTTGCATCCTCAGGACACATAGATTTTATATCCTACATGAAACCCATATCATCAGTCTACCTACTCCGTTGGTCTACAGATATTTCCTAACCAATACAATAATACACCACTCTAACAACAAGAAGATTATTAGCGAAAACTAAAACTACACAATTTGTAAACAAACTAGTAAGCAGTTTGCCAGGCTAAATTTTTAAATATTTTGTTAAGCCGTCATTTTGTTCCGTGCTCTTGGATTCCTACCAAAATATCCAAAAAAGTTGATTCCAATATAAAATTTGATGTTTTTTGTAAAATTTGATGTTTTTTGTAAAATTTGAGATAAATTGGATGTGTAGTTTTTTAATAATATTTTTTTCAGGACTTCATTAGGCCGAAATTTTATTTCGTAATATTGTATGTTTACCACAATGTTAGCAGGTCATCCCTATATGACCCTTAATTTTTGACCAAAATTTGAAGTAAATCTGGTAAGTAGTCTTTAAGCTACGCCGCGAACTGACAGACAGACGTACCGACAGACGGACCGGTGACACTGATAAAACATATTTCTTGGCATCTAGCGATGCTTAAACGTGAAGATGTGTAAAAGTTGAGAGGGTAATTTTTTCACGATTACTTTTTACCGGCCATCTTGAATTAGTAACACGGTTTTACTAGTTGATCACTATGCCACAATTAGTTATGGCACACATTTTGAAAAACATTAAGCAATTTTTTCAGGCTGAATTTTTAAATATTTTATTATGCCGCCATCTTGGATTCATACCAAAATTTTACCACTGATTTCAACATAATACTTGATGTTTTTTAAAAATTTGAGATAAATTGGTTGAGTAGTTTTTTAATAATAATTTTTTTAATACTTCACTAGGCCGCCATTTTGTTTCGCCATATTGGATTTTTACCAAAATGTTGCCAAGTGATTCCCATATGACCCTTAATTTTTGACCAAAACTTGAAGTCAATCAGATAAGTAGTTTTTTACCTACGCCGCGAACAGACAGACAGACAGACATACATACCGACGGAATTGAGAAAACATGTTTTTCGTCATCTAGGGAAACGTAAAGATCTGAAAAAATCTCGGAGAGTGATTTTTTCACCATTACAATACTTATCTATTACCAGGGAAATGTGAGGTTAGGGGACTTTTGATATGTCATTCAGCACACTACTTAGAGCATCTGTAGCAATTCTTAGCTCAACAGTATTTTTCGCAGAAATGATATCTAAATCTACTAGCCTATAACTTAAATATCGGGAAATATTATAATATACATGGTTTTGCTGCCTGATTAGAGTCATAATTAACATTCATAATATTTTTCTGTAGACTGGTATAACAACTGATATAGATATAATAAAAAAAGTAAAAAAAAATATATTCAAATTATGCTTTTTTACTTATTTACTATAAAAATAACTTTCCATTTTTCTTTGTATTATAATTAACTAACATTGTATTCGCTAAAAACGCCACATCATAATATTACCTACAGGTAATTTAAATGTAGTAAAGAAATCAGCAACATACGTGATTTGTCAAGCATACGGTTTTTGTTGATATGCATTTTTTGTGCCGCCCGAAATGCCAAATTTGTGTTATTTGTACTCAGTGTGTTCTCGAATTTCTGTAATAACAATCAGTTCAACAGTATTTATACAAAAAAATATGATTAATTAAAGTCTTTTTGATGCAGTTTTGTTCTTTGTATCTTAAGTGACATGACAGTTGTAGTGAAGTGTTTCCAAAGTGTAAAATTTTTCACCTTTTATGACACTAAATGGATATAGGATTTTATAGCGTAAATACAATACTCAACAAATATAGAGGTTAATATTTATTTGTATTAAAGCCAAATAAAGTTAGCTCTTAGGGATTAATATATACCTGAGCAGCTCGCTTTTCAACCTAAGATAATTGCCAATTTTCATTTTTTTATTAAATTATATTATTCTTTATTGTTTAAAGACATTTATGTATTCTAATTTTGTTCTCAATTTGAAGAATTTCAAAATATTATTAAGTAATTTTTTTTAGGAGATTTTTTTTATGTGACGATACAATGTTTGAACATTCACGTAAACTCTACCATCCAAAAAAATATGCCAGACCAGTCACTATAAACAAGATATATTACAAATTTAACTATAATTTTAAGTTTTAAAAATTTGACAGAATGAAACGAACACCTACACGATTACGAATCTCATTTTCTAACCTTTTTCGGTAAACGGAAAGTATTGAAAATTATATATTTTTTTAAATAATATTAATTTGCAGTAGATTAAAAATGAAAACTCTTTTCTGATCTTTAAGTTTAAGGGTCCCTTGATACCGAAAAACAGGTTTACTTACCCGATTGACTTAAAATTTTGGTCAAAAGTTAAGAGTCATATGGTGATGACCTGGTAACATTTTGGTAAAAATCCAGTATGGCAAAACAAAATGGCGGCCTAGTGAAATGTTAAAAAATTATTTAAAAACTTACTTATTCAATTTATCTTAAATTTTGCACAAAAATCAAGTATTATTTAGGAATCAACTGGTTAATTTTGGTACGAATCCAAGATGGCGGAGGAAAATGACAGCTTATTAAAATTCAGCCTGAAAAAGTACTTAATATTGTGTGCCATAATTAATTGTGATACAGAATAGAGATGAATTAGAAAAACTGTGGTACTAATTCAAGATGGAACAAAATGGCAACCAAATAAAATTTTTGTAATCTGAAAAAAATAACATCTCAGGTTTTACATATCTTCACGATTTAGCGTCTCTAGATGCCAAAAAATATGTTTTAGCAATTCTCTCGGTTTGTTTGTATGTCAGTTGCGGCATAGCTTATACGCTATTCATCAGACTGACTTCAAATTTTAGTCAAAAAGTAAGGGATATATGGGGATGACCTGGTAATATTTTGGTAAAAATCCAATATGCCGGAATAAGATGGCGGCCTAGTGAAACGTTAAAAAGTTATAACTAAAAAAACTATTTATCCAATTTACTTCCAATTTTGAACAAAAATCAAGTGTTACATAAGAATGAATTAAAATATTGATTGAATTGAATATTGAAAATTTGATGTGAATATAAAGTAGCAAAACAAAATGGCGACCTAATAAAATATTCAAAAAATCAGCCTGAAAAAACTGCTTTTTAAATCAATTTCAAATTTTGGGAAGCTTTAAGTGTGATATGGAGATAATCTGATAATGTTGTGTTACGAATTCAAGATGGTGAAACAAAATGGCGGACAAATAAAATTTTTAAACAATCAACATAAAAAAATCTTATTCGATTGACTCTAAAATTTGCAAAAAAAGTTAAATGTGATTTAAGGATAAAACGGTACGAATTCAACAAGATGTAACAAAATTGCGGTGTATGTCAATGTAAAAACTACTTATTGAATTTATTTTAAATTGTGCCCAAGAATCAAGTGTGGCATAGGTAAAATATTGGTAGAAATCTAATAATGTTTTAAAAGACAGTATATATGTGTTCCCAAATAATTATTATTGAATAACAATTTATTTCACATATAGAAAGGAATTGTCAAGTCTTAAATGTCAAATGCATCATATGTGGACAGTGTTGCCATGTTGCAAGCAGATTTTCTAACAGTTTTTCTTGGTTAGGTTAGGATTCGTTAGATTTTCTGAAGAGAAAGCGCCATACAAATTTCGAGTCTATATTAAAACAAGAATTTTTTTCTAACAAAATCTATATTGTTTGGTGAATCTGTCTCGTTAACGTTAGGTTAGCCCAGGTTCGTCAATAAAACCACCATTAAAGCCTGTGGTATATATTTCCAGAAAAATCAGGTGAGTTTGGCAATACCGTACATAACTTTGTTTCTAGATTCTGTCCATATCATCATAATAGAGAGTTTTCGCATTGAAAAGTTGTGACATTTGTGAATTTTTTTCAGGGAAAAGTGGAAAATGTTAGTTAATCTAATCTATACTATATACTAGTCAATTAATTGACTAATTAGATATTGACTTATCCATGCCTAAGGAAGTAGTTGCACTACAGACTCAAATACTAAATTTCTACTCACATACCAAATTTGAATCTAATCGCTAAAAGCAGCACTTTTTTATTCAAAATAATAAGATTTTATTTTTATTTTGGCAACAAGGAGCCAGCAACAAAATTTTATACCGGACCAGAAAAATCTTTGACAATATAACAATATAAGTAAATATACAAGAAATATAGTTCCAGGATATTTCCAAGGTCAAAAATATCTTCTTTATGTTAATTAAACCCAATTGCAACAAAACTTTGCAAGCTCTTTCGATAGGAGGGTGGAAAACGTCTATGGCGTAGTAAAAAAAAAATCAGTTATTTCTAAAAATGCAATATCTCTTTTATCATCATTACCTCATATTTAACAAAATTTTGCAGGCAAATGGAGTAATATACACTTAATAATAGTTTTTTCCTAGGTGGGTAGCAAACGACAGGGGCGGAGTAAAACATTCATTTATTTTTAAAATTGCAAAATCTTTTTATTTTAACTTAGAAGTCAACGAATGTTTTTTAAATGGATAGATTAATACACCCTTAATATATGATCTTTCGGTAGGTGGGGTAGCAAATGACACAGGCGGAGAAAAAGAATAATTTATTTTTTAAAATGTAATATCTTTCTTAACTTAACCTTAACTTTAGATTTAACGAAATTCTGCAGACAGATGGAGATACACTTAATATATGGTCTTTTTCTAGGTGGGTGGCAAACGATAGGGGCGAAGTAAGAAATTAATTTTAAAAATGCATTGCCTTTCTTACTTTTAGCGAAATTCTGCAAACAGATGGAGTAATATAAAATTTAACAAAAATTTGCAGATGGATGGAGAAATGTACACTTAGTAAATGGTTCTCGCTAGGTGAGGTGGTAAACGATAGGGGGGAGGAAAATATTAATTTATTTTTAAAAATGTAATATCACTTTTATTATTACCTCAAATTTAACGAAATTTTGCAAACAGATGGAGTAATATACACCAAAGTACATGACTTTTTCCTAGATGGGATGACAAACGACAGAGGCTGAATAAAAAATTAATATATTTCCAAAAATGCAATATTTCTTTTAACATTACTTCAAATGTAACGAAATTCTGCAGATAGATGAACTAATATACACTTAATATATGGTCTTCTCTAGGTGGGGTGGCAAACGTCAGAGGCGAATAAAAAAAATTAATTTGTTTTTAAAAATGCAATATCTCTTTTATCATCATTACCTCATATTTAACAAAATTTTGCAGTCAAATGAAGTAATATACACTTAATATATAGTTTTTTCCTAGGTGGGTAGCAAACGACAGGGGCGGAGTAAAACATTTATTTATTTTTAAAATTGTAAAATCTTTTTATTTCAACTTAGAAGTCAACGAATGTTTTTTAAATGGATAGATTAATACACCCTTAATATATGATCTTTCGGTAGGTGGGGTAGCAAATGACACAGGCGGAGAAAAAGAATAATTTATTTTTTAAAATGTACTATCTTTCTTAACTTAACCTTAACTTTAGATTTAACGAAATTCTGCAGACAGATGGAGATACACTTAATATATGGTCTTTTTCTAGGTGGGTGGCAAACGATAGGGGCGAAGTAAGAAATTAATTTTAAAAATGCATTGCCTTTCTTACTTTTAGCGAATTCTGCAAACAGATGGAGTAATATAAAATTTAACAAAAATTTGCAGATGGATGGAGAAATGTACACTTAGTAAATGGTTCTCGCTAGGTGGGGTGGTAAACGATAGGGGGGAGGAAAATATTAATTTATTTTTAAAAATGTAATATCACTTTTATTATTACCTCAAGTACATGATTTTTTCCTAGATGGGATGACAAACGACAGAGGCTGAATAAAAAATTAATATATTTCCAAAAATGCAATATTTCTTTTAACATTACTTCAAATGTAACGAAATTCTGCAGATAGATGAAGTAATATACACTTAATATATGGTCTTCTCTAGGTGGGGTGGCAAACGTCAGAGGCGAATAAAAAAAATTAATTTGTTTTTAAAAATGCAATATCTTTTTTACTTTAACTTGAAATTTAACTTTTCTTTTTTTCAGATAGAAGGACCAATATCCCCTAAATATACTGTTTTTCGCTAGAAAGGGTGGCAAACGATAGGGGCACAGTAAAAAAATAATGATAAAAGAAATATTGCATTTTTAAAAATAAATTAGTTTGTTACTCCGCCCCTGTCGTTTGTGTCGTTTGCCACCCCACCTAGCGAAAGACCATATAAGGGGATATTGGTCCATTTATTTAAAAAAAACGTTAACTTTCAAGTTAAAGTAAAAACATATTGCATTTTTAGAATTAAATTAATTTTTTCCCCCGCTCTTGTCGTTTGCCACCCTACTTAGCAAAAGACCAAACATAAGGATGTATTGGCCAATATATAAGGATAGATTGAACCATCCATTAAAAAAAATCGTCAACTTTCGAATTAAGGTGAAAAAGATATTGCATTTTTAAAAATAAATTAATTTTTTACCCCGCCCTTGCCGTTTGCCAACCCACCTAGGAAAAGACCATATACTAAGTCTATATTGCTCTTTCTGTCTGCAGAATTTCCTTAAATTTTAAATTAAAGAAGAAAACAAATTAATTTTTTCTTCGCCCCTGTCGTTTGCCATCCCACCTAGGAAAAGACCATATATTAAGTGTACATTACTCGACCTGTTATTTAATTCGAGGTAATTATAATAGAGAAATTGCATTTTAAAAATCAATTTTTAACCCCGCCCCTGTCGTTTGCCACCACACTTAGGAAAAGACCATATATTAAGCGTATATTATTCCATTTGTCTGCAAAATTTCGTGAAATTTGAGGTACTGATTGAATTGCATTTTTAAAAATAAATTCATTTTCTACTGTCATTGACGTTTGCCTCTCCCCTATCAAGAGTTTGCAAAGTTTTGTTGCAATTAGATTTAACATAAGGAAGAGATTTTTACATTTGGAAACATCGTAGAACAATAATTGTTCTTGTATATTTAGGTCAAAGATTTATCTGGACCCCTGTAAAACGTTGTTGCTGGCTCCTTGTTGCTAGCTACAAGAAGCTGCCTTGAAGAATATTTATTTTGTCTTCAATAATATAGGATAATATTTTGAATAGACCTTTTGAGCATTATATTGCGGAATTATTATTACAGACAACGAAAATAACTGTCTATCTGCTATTCATCTATCTGCTGTTCACCAAGCAGGTAAAAAAATACGAGCTCTGTATATGTGATAGAAGTATGTTTGAACTCGTAAAATCTACCATCTAAAAATATACGTCTAAAAATCAACTTTGTAGTATTGATTGGCATACAAAATTTGATCTTCATCGCTAAAAGGAAAACGTGGTACGTGGGAGCATTTCAAATAGACCGTTTAGAGACACCCAACCATTAAAAAAAATCGTCAACTTTCGAATTAAGGTAAAAAAGATATTGCATTTTTAAAAATAAATTAATTTTTTACCCCGTCCTTGCCGTTTGCCAACCCACCTAGGAAAGGACCATATACTAAGTGTATATGCTCTATCTGTCTGCAGAAGTTCCTTAAATGTTAAATTAAAGAAGAAAATAAATTAATTTTTTCTTCGCCCCTGTCGTTTGGCATCCCACCTAGGAAAATACCCTATATTAAGTGTACATTACTCTACCTGTTATTTAATTCGAGGTAATTATAAAAGAAAAATTGCATTTTAAAAATCAATTTTTAATCCCGCCCCTGTCGTTTGCCACCGCACTTAGGAAAAGACCATATATTAAGTGTATATTATTTCAGCTGTAAAATCGTTAAATTTGAGGTAATGATAAAAGAGATATTGCATTTTCAAAAATAAATTTTCTACTATTTATTGACGTTTGCCTCTCCCCTATCAAGAATTTGCAAAGCTTTGTTGCAATTAGATTTAACATACAGAAGATATTTTTGCCTTTGGAGAAATCCTAGAACAATTTTTCTTTTATATTTATGTTAAAGATTTATCTGGTCCCCTGTAAAAGGTTGTTGCTGACTCTCACTGACTACAAGGAGCTGGCTTGACAAATATTTATTTTAGCTTCAATAATACAGGGTAATATTTTAAATAGACCTTTTGAGCAGTATATTACAGACAACGAAAGTAACTTCTATCTGCTGTTCACCAACCAGATAAAAAAAATACGAGCTCTTTATATGTGATAGAAGAATGTTTAAACTCGTAAAATCTACCATTTAAAAATATATGTCTTAAAAATCAATTTTGTAGTATTGATTTGCATACAAAATTTGACCTTCATCGCTAAAAGGAAATCGTGGTACGTGGGAGCATTTCGAATAGGCATTTTAGAGGCACCCATCAGAAGTACAAGTAATTTCACTGCTTTCCTTAAACATCTCTACCACTTTAACATGAAAATTCCATGAAAAATCTTCGTTAACATCTGGGATTCAGGCAAATGCGTCAACAGATCAATTAAATCATTAGTAGAGATAACGCAACGTGTCTTAAAAATAAATAGTATGACCTGGCATTAACACATCTCGCAAATGAAAATTGATTATTTCTCTGGAAAACCGTTATTAACCGGATTTATCTGGAGTGAATTTTAATGCGGTACATTAATCAGCTTTGCTTTGCTCTTCTTAAGAAAAAAATATTCCACTTTTTGGAAGATAATAGTAGACAAACATATTATTCAGTAAGATTTTCAAAGTCCGCTCCTTGAAGAAAATAGTTGTATTATATAGACCCAAAATAATATTGACTTGGGTATCAAATGTTTTAAATTAAACTAATAACAATGTTGGAAAACGGAGATCAATCAATATGAGAAAACTTTCAAAATGGACTATATAATATTATACTTCCCTTTTATAGGAAAGAAAAAAAACTATACTTTTTTTACCAGATTTTTTTCTGGTGTGCTGGACTTACAAGCTAAGTGTTTTATTACTAGTAATAGCACTAGTGGTCAAATTACATTCGAATATTTTTTCGAGCTCTGAGATATTTCGAAAATTATCCCGAGTTGAAGGCGAGTTAATTATCTTAAAATATTCGTGAGCGAGGAAAAATTCTGGATATAATTTGATTTCGAGTGGTGTTTGGTAAGAAAATTCACAACAAAATGGGTTTATATTAACAAAAAATGTTATTTATAATACACTGACATGCAAAAAAAGAGACTAGCTAAATATTTACGTCAGGCATGTCAAACTCAAAGTCACTGGTGGGCCAAAAGCATGAAGACTATCAACTAGGTGGGCCGCAAAACCTTATCTTAAAGAAGACAAACTACTGAAAATCTTGAGAAAAAGTACTATTATAGGACAAGTCTTTTTATTAAATTTCCAATAAAAAGGACATTACAAAAAACTACAAACATTAAATTCTTTTGCCAGATATTTGACATCTTTTGTCTTTAATTAAGTTGTCTATTTGTGTCGCGAATTTATGGGCGGAAATAACTTTTAAATCTGCATCCAAGTTTGCGTTCGTCAATCGCGATCTTTCTGGATGTTTGTTTCCTTTCATCAAAGAAAATAGTTGTTTATAGGTACTTCCAAACATTGACAGGATTTTACAGGCAAATTTTCTCATTTCTTGGTATTGAACAGGCAAGTACTTATAAAATTCGAATGCACCAACACTATCAAATTTTTATTTTAAATGGGTCTGACACTGAATCTCAGTTACTTCCATTTGCAAGTGAGGGGGAACTTTATCAATATCGATAGCGAAAAGACCAGTAAATAAAGAAAAATTGTTTTTATGGGTCTTAAAATCCTAAAAACGCTTCTCAAATTCTGCCAGAAGGCTTCTCATTTTCTCTGAATAAATTTTGTATGATATTGGGACACTTGTGCTTTCCTGATACGCCTTACAAGTCAGAAAATGTGACAGATTATCCTCTGCTAACTGTTTTTCCCACAACATCATCTTACACTCGAAAGCTTTCATATGATCATGCATATCTGTAATAACTTGACGTGGTCCTTGCAATTTCGTATTTAAGTCCGACAAGTGTTTTGTGATATCTACCATAAATGCAAGATCTTGGAAAAAAAAGTACATCGCATAATAAGCTGACATCTTCTCCTTTTGTTTCCATGAAAACGCGTATTTCTTCTTTGAGTTTCCAAAACCGGTCGAGTACCATAGAATACGAAGCCCATCGCACCTCTACATAATATGGTAAACCAGTGTACTCACTTTCTAAATCACGTAAAAATACAGAAAACTGTCGCTGATTAAGGCCTCGTGACCTTATGAAGTTTATAATTTTTTTCACTGACTTTAAAACACTTTCCAACTTGATCACTTTTGAGCATTAAACTTCTTGGTGGATTATACAATGAATATGATGAAAATCTGGTTTGTCACTGTCCGTTTCTCTGATCTTTGTCTGTAATATTTTAACGAAGCCATTTTTTACTCCAGTCATTGAGGGAGCTCCGTCTGTTGCAACGGAACACAGTTTTGACAAATCTAAATTGTACTTTTGCAGAAGTCCATAAACAGCACTGAAAATATCCTTCCCAGTTGTTGTATCATGCAATGGTACTAATTCCAGTAATTCTTCATGCACATTGATATGTGTATCAACCGTACGAAGAAAAACAGCGAGTTGCGCCACACCACACACATCCGCACTTTCGTGACAGGCAATAGAAAATGCAATGAAAGAGTCTGATTTTGTTTTTATCTCATCACCTATATTGGCAGCCAACTCAGTAACTTTTTCAGCGACAGTATTCCGGAACAAGGATATATTTTGAAATGCCTTCACGCTCCAGGGACTTACAATTTCCGCGGCAAGGTACTTTTTTATAAATTCACCTTCAACAAATGGTTTTGAGTGTTTGGCGATCAACTCCGACAGTACGTAGCTTGCTTGAAGGACAGATTCATTTTTTTTGCTTTGGACGTGTAAACATAAGTTGCTGATCTTTCAACCGTGATTTTAACTTATTTAATATTTCGTTTCTGACTATGCCTGTATACTTGTCAAACATAGTTTTATGAATATCATAGTGACATTTTATATTATATAATTGTGGGACGCCGCTGTGCTATTACAAATCAAACAAATAATTTTTTCTTTCACTTCGCAGCAAAAAACTCTAATTCCCACTTTTCTTGAAAGATACGATGCTCATCTACAAATTTCCTCTTACTTCCCCTTGGTTTTGAAAGAGACATGTTAAAAACTGTATCCGAAATAAATTATAATAAGTACTGTTAAGTGTTGTAACAATAAGTGCGCAACTCAACTCAAAACTGTGTCGCAACTGACTCATAACTGACTAAACACCGAACGACTGAACTCAGTCGAACACGGCTTATATAAGGATTGTGATTTCTCCAGTTCTTTCCAGAATGTTCAGATAGCGTCATATGTGTTTTTGAGCGATAGAATTTCATGGAACAAGCCAGATAACGTTTGGCTTTAGGTTTTAGGTTGAGTATGTGTAGTTCATCTTCCTAAGCATAGATGGCACTATGTACAATTGTACATTTTATTATACCAATCGTTGTTTTGGGCCGTAGAAAAATGCTCACTGGGCCGCATGCGGCCCGCAGGCTGCATGTTTGACATGGCAAATTTAGGTGTTTTGAAGGGTTATATCTTTACAAAAACTAGGAATTAATATTTTTACAGCCTATTTACGTGACCCACTCTATTAACCAAGCAATTTTGAAACACTCTTTCCAGTTTCCTAATTGCTTGGGTAATGTCTTACTTGTCTCTTACGCTTTTCAATTATATGTGGGTTTCTTGTTGCCCAATGGTGCTTGTTTTTTCTATTAAACATTCCGGCTGTAATACAACAAGCCTTATCAGACAGCATATCTTGCCTCAGTCTGGTCAGCATATCCTCACGGAAGTGGAGTCGTTGGTTAATAGTTGCACTGGTCTAATTTTTTTTTAGCACTGAACGGATGTAGAACCTCGATTTTCCGGTTATCCGAGAGACGTCCGGCATCGATCTGCTTGGATTTTCTAAAAATTAGTTTTTATTTAACTTTTAGACTACCTAAAGAAAGAATTTTTTGCCTTCAAAATATAATAATATGGATAATTCCTCGTCCAAGTCAAAATTTGCTCGTCTTCTTTGCCTCTGCAAGGATTTTCTTTGTGTGTGGTTTTTACCATACCGTGTGACAATGAAACTACTACTGTAGCAGGGTTATCGAGCGGTTATTTATTATATTTAAAATTATTTATTTATTTTATTTATTTATTTGAGACGTAGCGGGCAACCCTGTCACAATACTGAAATTAACTAATATAAGATAAGTAAAATCAAAGGTATTCTGTAGGCTTCTTCGTAAATGTTAATTTACTATTTCATTAAATATATTTGTTAGTACAAATTGGATAAAATATTTTATCTCACCAATTCTGCGGCCATATAAACTCGAACAACAGCAAACTGCAGCAACGATGGTATCTTCTTCTTGAATATATATTTATTTAACTATCAGGTGGTTTATTTAAATAAAAGATTTGGTTTTTAAAAACAACTTAAAAATCTATTAACAAAAAAATAAAGAAAGTAAAATGCTGTACAAAAATAATACTTAAACCTAATAACAAAAAAAAATTTAATTCTAGAAAATGAGGGAATTATCTTAAAATCCCCAACCTTATTACAAAAGAAAAGAAAATAAGAATCTTTAAATAAAACGTAAATTTTAACTCTAGAAAACCAGTTACTCCCCAGATAAATCATAGAATGAAAATAAAATATCTTTGAAAATCCCGTAACTTTAATATCCCACTATATACGTAAAGCCCCATAAACCACCACAAAAGAAGAATTTAAGCTCAACTATAAGAATCAAAACTCTGACACAGACTGACTTTTTGACTTCCCGTAAAATACAAAGTGAGCTCAGCTATTACTAGATCCACCCCTTAGACCAACCCCTCTTTAATTTTATTAGTCAGGACGAAACGAATAAAGCTGTGGATGGTGAAGCTTAAGTCCCTACTCTATACTTTACGTTCAGAACTTCGTCCTAGAAACACGAGGTGTCACCCATGATAATTAAAAATGAATAAATAGATTAAAAATGAAATTCCCTTCAATTCTTAGTCCTAAGATTATGTATATAATCTAATATATAAGCCTATACTAACTTATCCACATTATGGGTCCGAAAAGTCATGGCGAAAAAAAGACACGAAAAACCCTTTCAGTTTATCTTTTCTGCAGGGAAAATTATGCCCCAAAAACATGGCTTTTCGGTAATGTTCCTATTACAAAATACTCTATTGTATTTTCAACATAACAAATTGACCATTCATTATCATTGCATCGAACCAAATAAAATGTTTCAATTAATATTTGTTAATACAAGGTAAATTAAACAGACCAAAGAAAGAATACCGTAAAACAGGGAACATTTGGGATCATAAACCCTCGAAAAGGAAGGCATAAATTGTAACCTTTTAAGAAAGTTCGTCCATATATCTGTCTATACTCTAGATTGTAGCATTTGAGTTATATGATACTTATCTAGGGTTTTAAATTCTCGAAACTAATATTAGATAAATTTACTTATAATTCTTGTGAAATAATCAAGCCTGATTAAGTGTGAACGTGAGAACCAACAGTTTTAGTAACATATTGCTTGATTTATATTTAGAATATATAAAAAATTATACTCTATATTGTGATTATAGTCTGTTCTGTTACACTACCCAGGGCGCTATTTGAAAACGGCTAGAGATAAAAATATGGAATTTGGTGTATTGATAGGGTTGAATATTGTGAACATTTGTAAAGGGTGTCTAAAGTAAATTGAGGCAGCGGAAAATTTAAGGTACGCTCAATTTACTACACCACGTATATCAAATAAATTTATTTTTATTCAGTTGATCGGTTTCCAAAGTAAGTTTAAAGTACTATCACGCCACCCATGCTTTCCAAAGAAATCGCCGACTGTTGACGTATATTTAGTTTTTATATTGTCTCAATTTACTTTAGATACACTATAACATAAAAACAATTGAATATCTGGTTTCCCCGGAAATGACCGCGACATCGTTATTTTAAATGGAACACCCTGTATATTTTGTATTTTTTAAACTTTCTTGACAATTCTAAACAACTTTTGTATAACATAACCTATGTCTAAAATGTATAGTTTTCCAAATAAAGCCGCTTAAAAATGTGTCATAATTCCCATTTAATTCTATTTTATGAAAAAACGAAGTAGGCCGGGATAAAAACCATCACGGTTATTTACTCTTTATTCAAGCCTTCATTCAAAAAAAAGTTTTGATCAGACCCTGTGCCATAACGGATCAACTGACTGCTTTTCGCTTTGGATAAATATTACCATCATAAAATTTTGCAGTTGTTTATGAAAGTTAAGTTAGTTAACTTAACCTAGTGTGATAACTACCTATAAACAAAGTACAAAATTATGGAGAATGGACTAATCGTGAATGGTCAAATGTCCTGTTTACTGATGAATCAAGGTTTTGCCTTAATATGGTGGATGGGAGTAAAAGAGTATGGAGAAGAACTGGGGAAAGATTCTATCAATCTTTTATAACAAAATGCCATAATTTTAATGGTGGTTCAGTTAAGGTATTTGATGGAATTTCCATGAATAGACGTACACCCCTTCATGTTTTTTCCATTAAACAGTCAATGACAGTCCAAATTTACGTCAATTAAATTTTAGAGCAGTATGTGTTACCTTTTGCTGATTTAGTTGATAACAATTTAATTCTGATGCAGAACTTCCTAGAAACTGCAGGTAACGCCACATTACAGTGACCTGGGAGAAGCCCCGATATAAATGCAATAGAACATTTGTAAAATGAATTAGGAATAAGTGTGAAAGCCTAGCAGAACTGGCAGATGCGTTATCAAAAGAATGGGACTGTGTACCAATGGAAAGAATAAGAAACCTAATTTCAAGTATGAAACGCAGATTAGTAGCTCTCAGAATTGCTAGAGGAGGCAATACTTTGACTAAGCACATTCTTCAAGTTCTTTCTTATCTAGTTATTGTTATTTTGCGTTAATAGAAAAGTTTTATAAAATTCATATAATTTTTATTTTATTAGAATGTCACTTCTGAAATATCAAGTAGGTATCTCGGCAAAATGCAAGGTTACAATAAAAAAACTGTAATTCAGACATTTTCAAGACATATTAATGAACAGAATAACAAATTTGTCTTAGAAGAAGGTACTTTCATCTTGAGTGTAAGAAGTTTGTATACAAATACTCGAAAAGTACACAGGATGAGCCAAAAAACAGAAACAAAAGTAATGTTAAATTGTTTCCAATAACACTTATGTAGCTTGGCAAAATTTCAGCAAAAAAGCTGTAATTCGGTCAATTTTAGAGATAAGTCGATGAATAAAAAAACAAAATGCTCACAAAAAAGGGTCTTGGATTAAAATTGAACTTGGGCCATAAATCAAGTGCGTCAGTTTTTTTGGAATTGAGTGTATATGCATATTTTAAATAGTGTAAGAGAACTTTCAGAAAATTGCCCAGATTTTAAAGTTTATTAAAGTTATATACAGCTTATTTATTTTCATTTTTTTAATTATTTATTTCGATTGACGATGGTTTGGGTTTGCTATGAATGAGCCGATGTATTAGTTTATAAAACAGCTATTTACTGCAAATTTTTACATAGTCGAAAAAAATTGTTTCTACCTTCAAATAAAATGGCCGAGATTATATTTTTACCCACTTTCGTACTTGGATAACATACTCCTGAAAAGTAGAAGAATCACATTCGAAATAATAAAAATATACAGCATTTTTATGTCCTTCACAAATAAATAACATATCTAAATTTAATAAAGATTATTAGGCAGGACGCTTTTACGTTTTTGAGTTAAATAATAATATATTTGATTTAAAAAAATATATATTTAAAGCAAACAATTCTTTATAGGTTACTATTTATACGAAACAAAACTTTGGTTTAAATAACACCTTCATTTGATTAACATACATTAATTGAAATAAACGAAAACAGCTCAAATAAATGATTGACATTTTTTTAATAAATATTTGTTTCGCTTATAGGCAACCAAATATTTTTGCAGTAAACTCCTGTTTTGTTTAAATTAAGTGATTGGTTTAGATAGATAATAAACACCGTTTTAAAAAATCCCTCTGTAAACCGAAGGAAAAAAGTAGCCATTTTTTTTAACTGTCAGCTTTAAAATTAAAAAATTAAAATTTGTTATGGTGATCTTGTTGTTAGTTAATTCCAAAGCTTAAACTTCAGAGCTTGTTTAAAATAAAATTATAAATTCTCTTAAATATAGTTGCTAACTTAAGTAATCAAATCTATGCAAATGACGTTAATAAGAATGACACTTTCAACATATGTTGAGAGGTTTTATTAAATCACAAGCACAAGAATAACGAGATACAAAGTCGGACAAAATTCTAGGAATTTGGCCGCTGCAATGTCCTGTTAAAGTAGATATTAATATTCTTGTTTCTGAGAAACATAAATTAATCAGATTTAAGGTGTTGAGGGCGTTGGAAATCCCAAATTTGACCTGACCGCGAGAAGTTCGTTTAACATATAATACCAGACAATGCAATACTTATTCAAGTTTGTTATTAACATATAAAATGCAATTCTCGTTATAAAAGGTCAACAATTTTACTGATTTTTCTGGGAAAATTGAAAAATAAATATTGTAAAAGAGAAAAGCATCTAATTTATATAGCTGTATTTATGGCATAAGAAAATGAGTCCTAAAATACATCGTTAAAAAAGAAAAATATGGTTTAGAAAAGAACTGTAATAGAGGTAGGTTTTTTTAGGTATAAGTTTGCTCTGAGGAAGACAAAAGATGCTCAAACTAGAAGGTATATGATATATACTATTAAAATATTAGAGAAAATATTGAGAAAACAAAGCTCTTTTGTCACCAATTAAAGGACATATAAAAATAATCTAGGGGGCTTAAGTCCAAACACCTAGCAGGCCAAAAAATCAGAATGTATATCAATTAATGTTATTTTAGACTTAGTAATTGTTAGTCCATTTGCATAGTTGCAAAGTAGAAACTGATGATGTCCATTGTTAACATTGGATCAGCACCAATGCTTTATCTATAAGTTTTAATTCTAAGTGTGAATGGAATGCATGTTAGTAAGTAAAGAATAAAAAGTTTAATTTTAAAAAAGCAAACTTCAAACTTATGAATTGGCTAATCCAAAATCAAGAGTGAAATACTGCTTATGAATGCTGTGATATTAATTCTGTATATAACTGAATTTTATAAGAGAATACAGAATATATTTATTTAGTGCGTCCCCATGTCAACTCAAGTTGGGAGAACCTTTCCTGTATGCCGCTTATTGGTATAGTAAATATAAGATGCTAAGGCAACAAATTTAAAATAAAATAAGAAAGGGGATAGTGCTTATATTGCACAAGTTGAGCTAAGTTTATGTGATGATCCCAAATTTTTCTGGTCTAATGTAAAGAGGGATGGCACAAACAATATTGTTAATGTCTTTTCGGACTGTAGTGACCAGAGACTATTTTTGTGAGTCTCTTTTTACTGATCTTGAGGTACTAGCAACCTAAAAAAGTTTAAGGGTAACAGAGCTATTGGAACAGATGGGTTGCCAGGCTATACAGTCACGGGTTGTGGGGAATTCTTAGTACAGCCATTGCTACACATATTTAACCTTAGTCTTCGTACAGCAACCTATCCTACGGACTGGTGTATTAGCAAAGTAGTGCCCGTTTTTCAAGTTGGGTTAAACATGAGGTTTGGGATTAGACCGCGTCAAATTGGAATTACTATCCGACGTTTCGCCTTCGATTGCACGAGGCATCTTCAGGGATCTTTACTCCACGAGATCTGAACACTGAATGAGCTCGAAGAGATTCAGGCGGGCTTTTATACCCGACTTGTGCTCGCCGAACCGTGACCCTGTGTTAAGATCGGTTCCCACGTGTGATTTAGACCGTAACCCGTGTCTCTATTGAAATTTTTTGTATGTTTAAATATTTCAATAGATTCTCTAACTTTTCGTTTATAAAAACCTGGAACCGATGCTAGAACCTTGTCCAATCTTCTTATGCGTATTGAAGATTGTACGTATGTTGGACCGCCGAAGACAATCTTCAATACACATAAGAAGATTGGACAATGCTTGCGATGTACGTTTCCAAACAGAAGGAGTACATAAAATTCCTTGTGGAGAAGTGTTTGTGGGAGAAACAGGACGCTCAATATCAACTAGACTTAAGGAACATGAACGATGTATTAAAAAGAAACAAATTGTTCAATGTGCTGTAGCTGAACACCAGCATTACACTGGCCATTTCATAAATGTAAAGGAAACCAAGGTTCTATCATGAATCTCTTCGAGTTCATTCAGTGTTCAGATCTCGTGGAGTAAAGATACCTGAAGATGCCTCGTGCAATCGAAGGCGAAACGACGGATAGTAATTCCAATTTGACACGGTCTAATCCCAAGAACCATGATTTCTTAATTGACCAAAGCCGTGAAAGCTTCCGTTCTATGTAAACATAGCTTCTTTCAATTTCAACAAGGTTTTTCACCGAATAGATTAACATTTACTAATTTGCTTACATTTTCACAATTTATCCATAATTCTTTAAATAATAAAACACAAGTTGATGCAATTTATACTGATATAGAAAAGGCGTTTGATAGGGTGTCACATAGTGTTGTAATTATTTCCTTGAAAAAAATGAATGTGAAACCAAATTTAGTGGATTTAATCCAGTCATATTTAAGTAAGAGAAAACAATACATCGAAATAAAAGGCGCCAAATCTAACATACATATTAGTACTTCCGGGGTTCCCCAAGGATCTAACCCAGGACCTCTATTATTCCTTATAGCAATTAATGATATATGCCGAGTTGCTAACCATTCTAATAAATTAGTGTTTGCTGATGACTTTAAACTCTTTATAGAGGTGATAAATGACCATGACTATGATCGTTTACAGGAGGATATAAGTGGGGTTAACTGGTGCAAGGCCAATAGTTTTAACTTTTATGTAAGAAAATGCTCAGCAATGTCTTCTGCACTCAAAAAGAATATTGTGAGCAAAGAGTATTTTATTGATGAGGTGGCCCTTGAGCAAACATCTACTCAAAAAGATTTGGTAGTGTTATTCGACACTAATTTAAACTTTTCAGAACACATCATGAATAAAATTAATGAATCCCATCGAATCATGTGTTTCATCATCAGATCTACGAAAAGTTTCAAGGTTGACGTTTGTTTAAGGTTGTTTGATTGTCTTGTGTTACCTGGATTAGATTACGCAAGTTTGATTTGGTCACCACAGTATGATGTGTGGAGTAAAAGTATTGAGAGAGTAGAGAGAAAATGTTTTAAATATATGTTTTTTAAAAAATTTGGTTACTATACGAAACAAGGTTATAACTACCTTAATCTGTTTAATAAATAATATTTTTGGATGGCTATCCCTTAAAATTAGACGAATAAAAACATGGCTCTTGTATGTGTTTAAGATCTTAACTAATAGAATAGACTGTCCGGATATTCTGCTAGCAGCTGCCATTTTTGATAAACAGATCTGGCACAAGACAGACTAAGACATTTTGTGTGGACTTTCCTAGAATAAATGTTTATAAAAATTTACCGGTATGTGCAACTATTTTAATGTTTATGTTAATGATATAGATATAGACAACATTGGCGTAAGTAAATTTATTGACCTTATAAATAAAAAATTTTTTGCCTCTCAGGATTGAACTTTTTAGCAAAGGGTACTGTTTAGTTTAGTATATTATAACCAAGTTGTCTATAACTGACTTAAATGCTTTATTCAATAAGTAAATAAAATAAACAAATGTTAAGTATTGTCTTAGATCCGTAGTATGGCGACATAAAGCACTATTCTATTGGTAACATACCTGTAGCCTCTCTCGAATGAATAGCTCATAAACGACTTCATCCAATTATATATTTAAGATAATATTTAAAGTTGTTTGTATAAATTTACAATAATAATGTCAATGCCAATAATGAACTTACAAGGAAATTTTCCTGGCATGTTGGTGGGAAAAGGTGGATTTAAAATTACCATTAAGAACTTTTTAGTATTGCCAAATTATTTAATGATTGATTGAATGATTCAACTCAATTCACTTAATGAGTCTAATCGTTTTACGAAAAGTCGTATCATTTTTTGAAAAAAAATAACTTTTACTACGAATAACAGAATAAGTTCTCAAAGTTTATCTTAAGTATTTTTGGTGGAGTCACTGTCACTGGCATGTTTAGGGGGCGGCAAAGGGGACGAAGGGGGCAAATGCCTCCCCCCCCCCCCCGAGCTACCAGCCGAAGCAAAATATTTGAAAGTGAAAATTATTTTGAAGTACCTTACCACGATTTTATAAGTGAAAGTCCCTTTCTTCCTTTTTTTTTAGGTGTCATATTATGTAGTGTCTGCCTCCCCAGAAAGGCATTTTAAATACGTCACTTGCTTCCCTCGAAAAAGGAAAGTATTATAATGGTAAAAAAAATCACCCTCCGAGGTATCTTCGCGTTTCAGGATTTCCAGATGCCGAAACACATGTTTTCTCAATTCCATCGGTCTGTCTGTTTGTCGGCCTGTCTGTTCGCGGCATAACTAAAAAACTACTTACCCGATTGACTTCAAATTTTGGTTAAAAATTAAGGGTCATATGGAGATGCCCTGGTAACATTTTGGTAAAAATTCAATATGGCAAAACAAAATGGCGGCCTAGTGAAATGTTAAAAAAGTATTACTAAAAAACTACTTATCCAATTTATGTTAAATTTTTCACAAAGATCAAGTATTATGTAGGAATCAACTGGTAAAATTTTGGTACAAATCCAAAATGGCGGCTTAATAAACCAGATCGCGGCCAAGTGAAACGTTAAAAAAATATCATTAAAAAAACTAAATATCCAATTTCCTCAAATTTTGCACAAAAATCAAGTGTTACAATGGAATAAACACTAGCAACATTATTAGTATGAATATAAACTAGCAAAACAAAATGGCGTGGTAATAAAATATTTAAAAAATCGACCTAAAAAAACTACCTGTTAGATTAATTTGAAATTTTGTGGAAACATTAAGTATAGTACGAATTCAAAATGGCAGAACAAAATGGCGGCCAAATAATTTTTACTTCCCTTGTAAAAGGTAAGTATTGTAATAGTGAAAAAATGAGCCTGTTAGAATTCTTCACAGATCTTTACGTTTTCGGGTCTCTAGATGCCGAAAAACATGTTTTTTTCAATTCCGTCGGTCTGTCTCTCAGTCTATTTGTTCGGGGCATAGTTAAGAAACTACTTACCCGATTCATTTCAAATTTTAGTCAAAAATTAAGGGTCATAGGGAGATTTCCTGGTAACTTTTCAGTAAAAATCTAATATGGCAAAACAAAACGGCGGCCTAGTGAAATATTAAAAAATTATTACTAAAAACCTACCTACTTATCCAATTTATCTCAAATTTTGCGCAAAAATCAAGTATTAGGTAGGAATTAACTGGTAAAATTTTAGTACGAATCCAAGATGGCGGAAGAAATGGCGGCTTAATAAAATATTCAAAAATTCAGCCTGAAAAAACTACATAATGGACTGATTTAGAATTATGTTCCATAACTTATTGTGTTACAAAGATAAACTAGTAACACTTTGGTACTAATTATAATAAATTATTTATAATCGTGAAAAAAGTCACCCTCTCAGGTTTTACATATTTTGAGATCTTAGCGTCTCTAGTTGCCAAAAAAATATTTTTGTCAATTACGTCGGTCTGTCTGTCAATGGCGCCCAATAAAAATGTTTCAGATGCTAGTACAGGGTTTTTGGTTATAAATGCACCCCCTATTACCTTTCATATTTTTACAAATACAAAAAAATGTAAATACAAAGGTTTATTTAAATTGGACAAATTTTTTCAGGAATCAACATCAACTTTTTAAAACGGAACACTCTGTATATTATCGACTTGAACGATAGAGTTTTTTATCCCGATTCTAACGATGTATGGTTTATTTATATTTGCTTTGGTAGTTTTTGAAATATGTCGATTTAAATTTTCGGTAGTTGACAATGACGCTTGAACGATATTATTATTAAAGGCCGTTTTACATGCTGCAATTCTGCTTGCAATATGCAATAGTCTTGAACATAGGCATGCGCAGTTTGATAAAATCGTGCAAGTTCTTGCAATTGCAAGAGAATTGCACAATACAGTTCTGTCCGATTTTTATTGCAAGTTTCCCGCAAGTCTGGGGAAAAAATTAGTTATATTTCTATTACCAACGAAAGTAAAAGTTCCTGTAGAAGTGAAAGAACGGATTCCTGGCGTACCATATTTTGTGGTTAGAAATTATACTTCTTAACGGGGCCTACGTGATATACGCATTGTCCGGTTTGATTTACTTATTTTACGGCACATTGCAAGAGACGATTCTGTCTGATTTTTATTGCAAGTTTCGTTTAAGTCAAAAGGCCGTTTTACATGCTGCAACTCTTTCTTGCAAGTTGCAATAGTCTTGAACAAAAGCATGCGCAGCAAGACATTTGCATCTTTTGTCAAACTGCGCATGCCTTTGTCCAGGACTATTGCATATTGCAAAGAAGAATTGCAGCATGTAAAAGGGTCTTAAGGAAAAAAACCCAGCGCCTTCTTTGTCTTCTTTCCACCTTGCTGGTTTGCAGTAGAACAGCAGCAGCAATATTTAAGGAAGCAGCAACTAATTACTTTTTTCCAGTTGGATTTACTAATTTTACGATCCATTTTAACTTTTAATAATAATTTAACTCGCACCACAAGTTTAAGAATGCTGTCAACTGTAAACAATTTTGAATCAAGTAGGCTGAAATCCGGAAGTAAATTTAATTTCCAAAAGTTGGCTACATATTGCAATTGAAACACAATTGCCGCTTATAAAACCACTTGCAAGAAAGATTGCCCGCAATGTCTTGCAGTGCAACCTCTTCCTGCAATAGACTTGAAGGTAAGTCTTGCAGCGTGTAAAACGGCCTTTACATATGCATTATTAATATTATTCTTATATCGGCTGAAAACATCCCGATTATAGCGTTATAAGGTTTATTAATATATTCTGTTGATAATATACAGAGTGTTTTATAAAAATAATATTAATAATGCATATATTAATAATAATATCGTCCAAGCGTCATTGCCAACTACTGAAAATTTAAATCAAAATATTTCAAAAACTACCAAAGCAAATATCAATAAACCATATATCGTTGAAATCGGGATAAAAAACTCTATCATTCTAGTCGATAATATACAGGGCGTTTCATATATTTATTTCATTAAGAAAAATTGACCCTGATAAATTGAAAAATATTTTCATCTACGTTTTCACTTAAACCTACAATTTTAGAAAAACTAAAAAAAAAATACATTTTTATCATGATCAACTTCCCATCTAACAGCACTTAGTATCTGCCTAGAATTAGACAATTTGAGACAAACATCTGTTATTCTTTTGGGTTTGTTGTTCAGGGGTGGTAATTAACACTGAATAAACTTTATCCTTTATAATACCCCACACGCTGTAATCTAATGGGTTGAGGTCGGGCGAGCGAGGCGACCAATGAATAGCTGCATCAGCTCCGCGACCGATCCATGTATGAGAGAAGTTCACATGTAGCTAAGCCCTAACTTCCCTTAAGTAATGGAGCGGGGTCCTGGGGGGTTCAGCGCCTGCGTGCAGGATACTTTTCCGCCCCTTAGATATTTTAAGATGTAAAAAATATACAGTATGAGCTCAACACAATATGTATTTGATTCGTAAAAAATAAAAAGGGGAAGTGCGAATAATGAAAACTATTAAAAAAAATATAATATGTACAGGGTGGTCCACTTAAGATGCTCCTATACTTTATCTCAATAAATAAGACACTGAGAAAAAAAAGTTAAATACAAAAAGTATTTGACCCTAAGTATATTTTTTACTTATAATATTTTTATGTATACATTGTGCCAAGAGAGAAACCAACTTTTTTCTTTTTAATGAAATGGTATGAATCTTTTTAGAAATTCTAATTCTTCGCTTGATTTTGAGTATTTTTTGTCATCATAGCATTCGAAATTTTGAGTAGTTTTTGAGAAAAATTAACTTTTCTAATTTTTTTCGGAAAAAGAGGTTTTTGGAAAAATGTGATTTTTTGACACCTGAAGACTAAAATTGTGAATTTTGGTTATGGATCCATGAGAGTGGTTAATATTTAATACTCTGACCTATCAAGAGTAAAACTCTATTATACAGGGTGGACACAAATGACCATCAAAGAAAATGTTTTTGTAACTAAAAAATATTAAATTTTTTAAATGGAACACCCTGTATTTAGCAGTTTTATTGTGTTTAGGATTTAATTCTGCATCATTCCATATATATAGTTTATATTCCAAAAATTAGTAGTTTAGAAGTTACGACCAATTTTCTATAATAATTCGGGTATTTTTGTTAAAAATCTAACTAAACCTAAATAATGTCCTATTCTAAGTTTTTTTTGACATTATAATTAAATTTAACATTAAATCAACAAGTAATGCAAGAAAGAAAGTAACTAATTACTTATTACAAAACATTTTCCACATAACCCCCGTCTTTGGCAATACAAGTAGTATACATGGTTTCAATTCTCGCAATAGCATTTCTAACCGCCTCTGTTGCATTAAGTCTTTCCACCTCTTGCCTAATTCTCCTTTTTAAATCTTGAACAGTATTACACCTATTTTTATACACCTCGTTTTTTAGGTTGCCCCATAAAAAAAATCCAGGGGTGTTAAGTCGGGGCTCCTCGCTGGCCAATCTATGGTCCCGTACCGACCAATCCAAAATGGAAACCGTTGATTCAAACAATTTTTAACCGGCACTACAGTGTGATATGGAGCACTATATTGTTGATAAACAAGCCCTTCTTTAATATGGTTCTGCAGATTGTCAATTAACGGAAATATTTCGTTCTCCAACAAATTTAAATACCTCTCACCATTCAGAACACAGTCATAAAATACTGGACCTATTATTCGATCACGGATAATACCACACCACACATAAACACTTATCCGACCCTGTTTTTTCATTTCTTTTACAGGATGTTCATTTGAGTTACACCAGTAATGAGTATTTTTTCGGTTGAACATCCCGGCCGTATTGAAAATTGCTTCATCGGTAAATAAAATATTTTTAAAAATGTCAGTTTCAAAAAGCTTTGTTTGAAAGTCCTCTTGGGATAATTCCTGAACTGGTAAAAATTTGAACGGATGGTAGTTATTATCAGTTAAAGTTCTTTGAACACTAGTCTTACTAATTCCCGGTAGATCGCGGGATGCATCTCCGTTTTTGTTTATTGATTGCCACTCCACGTTCAAGATCACGAACAATTCGTGAAAAAATGTTTCGTGGGTACCCGCCTTGCAGGATACAATAACCGATACTCCCGCAGGGACTCTTATTATTTCTGTAACATTCATGAAGATTTAAACGCTCTTGGACACTGTATAAAGCCATTTTTCCTTTAAAAAGAGTTCGAGGCAACTAAATGTCAAATAAAAACTGTGTATTTATTGGTGTCCAGGCAACAATTTTACTAGTTTTGTTTTTCCATGGATATCTTGTAAAATTAAAAATGTTTAGAAATGCTATTATTGCGAAAATTAAAACCGTAACCGTAATATTATACTACTTGTATTGCCAAAGACGGGCGTTATGTCGAAAATGTTTTGTAATAAGTAATTAGGTACTTTCTTTCTTGTATTACTTGTCTATTTAATGTTAAATTTAATTATAATGTCAAAAAAAAACTTAGAATAAGATATTATTTAGGTTTAGTTAGGTTTTTAACAAAAATACCTGAATTATTATAGAAAAATGGTCATAACTTCTAAGCTACTAATTTTTGGAATATAAACTATATATATATGAAATGATGCAGAATTAAATCCAAAACACAATAAAAGTGTTAAATACAGGGTGTTCCATTTAAAAAAATTAAGTTTTTTTAGTTACAAAAACATTTTTTTTGATGGTCATTTGTGACCACCCTATAATGTATTTTCGCTCTGATAGGTCAGAGTATTAAATATTAACCACTCCCATGGATCCATAACCAAAATTCACAATTTTAGTGTGAAAAAATCACATTTGTCGAAAAACCTGTTTTTCCGAAAGAAGTTGGAAAAGTTAATTTTTCTCAAAAACTACTTAAAATTTCGTATGCTATGATAACAAAAAATACTCAAAATCAAGCGTAGAATTAGAATTTCTAAAAATATTCATACCTGTTCATTAAAAAGAAAAATGTTTGTTACTGTCCTGGCACAATGGAACACCCTGTATACATAAAAATATTATAAATAAAAAATATACTTTAGGGTCAAATACTTTTTGTATTTAACTTTTTTTCTCATTGTCTTATTTATTGAGATAAAGTATAAGTGCATCTTAAGTGGACCACCCTGTACATACATATACATATCAAATGTTACATCTATAAAAATTAAAAGCAACATTACGAAAAAACAACAGAAAACCTATACTAACTCTAAACTAATCACAAATTTGATTTTTAATCGATATTAAGGCTAAATCTGACAACCGTTCTTGGCTCATGTATGTTCTTAGATATTTTTTTATAATTTTTCTTCTTTCCCCTGAAGCTACTGATATAGGTAAAGTTAGAAATATTCTAAGTGCAATAATTAGGTTTGGAAAGAAAGCACTTTGGTTATTCTTTGTAATGATATTCAAAATGTCTAGAGGTGAGTCAGCAGCTGTATTAGAATTGGTATTTAAAATTTTGTAAGACATAATCTCGTTATATAAATCAATTCCTTCAATATCTTTGCATGTATTATCATCATTTCGGAAAGCTATATCCAAATCCATGCATGATTGCCTTATTACTTCTGAGTCTAAGTTATGAAAGTTGCATCAAAATTCAAGTGAATCGTAACATTTATTTATACTCTCAAATCGTCTTTGTAAAGATTGAATGGTTGATAGGACCCAACAGTTGCATCAGTGCTTTGATAAGAAAATTCAAGTATGATTTTTTTGACGTGTTAAAGGAAATGTTTTCTCTACTTCGTTCTTTTCGGCTTCTGATGTAGCTTCATCGATGAATGATTCAAATTGTTTATCGCATCGCTTTTGAATAAAATAATTAATAAGATTTTTTATTCCTTTATTTCGGTTAAATTCACATTTTGGTCCTGGAGCATCTTGCTAACTATATTGAATTTTAATAGGAAATCATGCCAAATTAAAATAGAACAAATTAAGTTGAAAGTTTTGATTTTTTTTTTATAATAACTGTGCGGCGTGCTTGGTAGATATATCTCTTGAGTCATCATTTATTAGATAATCTAAACTTTTACAAATGCTCGGGGAACTTGATTCAAGGTTTTCCTTTTCTTATCGCCCTTTTCTTGTATCTTGCTTATCGCTAATAAATTAACACATTTTAAGCTTCCGTCGGCGTCGTCGTCGCCGCTAAAATATTGATGATCTAGCGTCGTCGTGTTGATAGGGATTCTTTACATTGCACATAAAATAAAAAATACATGGATAATCGTTATGCGCTTCGCGGGAGTTTTCCCGTGTGCGTGAGGTGCATTCGCTGCATACCCTCCAGGACCGGCCCTGCGGCGCACCTTCCAGCATGAACCACATATTATGTCGTAAAGCAGTTGAAAAAAGTTATTTCAGAAACGCCATTTTTTGCACTAAATTGTTTATAAGAAATTAATAAATCATAGTACGAGTTTGAAAAAACATCAACATGAACCAGCAGAATGTGTGCAGTGATGGCCTAGTTGGTTTTCAGGTAGTATTTTGGTCACAAAATCAATACATTTCTGCTCTATTGCCTATAAAGGGTTTTGACGCAATAACTCGAATAAAACTCCTAAATGATAACTCGTATGAATAAATTCTAAGAGTGATAATTTTTAGCAAAAAAGCCAAGCTATAAATAGTTTTAATAAAAATAGTAAAAAAATATGACAATAAATTCAGGGCATATATACCTGTTCTACGCATCTGAAGTGACCCATATGGTTGTCGTTTGTTGGGATAATGGGTCTTTATGTAGTGATAACATGCTTCAAAATTGGAATTGATATCTCGCTCCTAACAGATATTACATTATAAAATATCCTTTTTACCACACATGTTTAATGTCCTGCATATTCTAAACAGTGAGGCTTAGAGAAAAATTTACTTTTGTAATTTAAATCCTCATTTATTTCGCATATTTTGATGTACAAATTTTTTTAAATTCTTGAAGATTTTTCTTAAAAAAGATGGTACGGCACTGCTTTTTCCGGAAAAGAAAAATTACTTTTGAAATCCTCACTTATTTTGCAACAAGTTTAAATTCTTGACACTTTTTCGTCCGACGAACTGTTTTGGCGAAAAAAATAAAAACAATTTTCATGCATGGCAAAATCTCTAAAATCTAATGGTAATAAAAAATTCGTTTTCGACTCAATACTCAAAATAATACTTACTAATACATATTTTGTATTAAACTTGAATTGTAGTACTGGCTATTTTAATCGATTGACTTTAATTTAATAAAAATTAGACAAAAACACATCTTACCTACAAACTGCCACATGAGATTTTAGCGATTTTACGAGGCATGAAAACTAAAAAAAAAATCTTACAAGTTTTGAGAACTTCTATGCATAAATTAAAATAATATTTAATTTAATTATCACAACAATTGCTGAAAATGTCCTCCTTCTGCTAGAATACAGGCTTCAATTCTATTTCTCATAGATTGGGGAACCCTTTCAAAAATTCCAGGAGTATTTTTTATTGTTTGGCAAGAAAGTAAAATTTTTTGCCTTAGTTCTTTTACAGTTTAAACCGGTGTAGTATAAACTAAAGTCTCGAGGTGCCCCCTCAAAAAATAGTCTAAACTATTTAAATCAGGGGACCTGGGAGGCCAAGATTGAGTTCCTCCACGTCCTATCCAGCGATTGGTATGAGGAAATCTCCGACTATTCCAGCCCACACATTCACGAAAAACTGCTCCTGATGATGAGCCTCAGTAATTGCGTGTGGGTTTTTTTCTGCCCATACATGATTATTATGGAAATTTCGAATGGAACTGCGGGAAAAATTAGCTTCATCAGTAAAGAATATTTTGTTATCAAATAAAGGATTTTCAGCAAGTTTTTTCTAAAAACCATCACGAGAAATTTAAACGCAATGGATGTATTGGCAGTATTGCTTGAACTCTTTGAATATGATACGGTTATAGTAAATTTTCAACTAGTATTTTCCAAATAAGAAAATGGGAAACATTTAGCATTACCGTAATTTTCCTAGTACTTGTTTGTGGATGTTCTTCAATTGTGTTCGAAACAGCTTCCTCTAATTCTGGTGTTCTCACCGTGCGATGTGCCCCTTTGGAACTATTGTAAATGCTAAGACTCCCAGTTTCATGTAGTCTTCTGTGTATTATTGAAAACATTCTGGCATCGGGAATGATACGATGTGGATACCGCTCTTGATATATCCGCCTAGCCATAAACGCATTCCCGTCAGCAAGTCCGTAGGTGAAATGCATATGTGTTAACTCGGAATTTGTAAATCTTAACATAGTTTACTTATTTTCTTTTTATTATTGATTAAAGAATTTTAAACAATGTAAAAAACTGCAACTTTTATGAATACTTATCAAAATAAGACCGCAACGTAGTTGATCAAATGTCATTATTTCAGAAACAAAATGGGGCACCAGCCTACTAGTTTAAAATAATTTCGTTATACCAAAAATTTTATTTTTTTACGCGAAAATAGTGCATCGGACGAAAAAAAGTTAAGAAATTAAATTTGTGGCAAAATAAATGAGGATTTCAAAAATGATTTTTAATTCCGGAAAAAGCAGTGGCGTACCATACTTTTTTTAAAAAAAATCTCCAGTCTACATTCCGTACGGACGCCACTGGTAAAATTATCAAAAAATCTTCTACGTCAAAAAATGCCTATTGGTGCTTAGTAGACGCGTGCCAAATTTTATAAAAATACTAAGAACAGTATTAAAGTTATAATAAGAAAACCAATTTTTTCTTAAAACTTTAACACCCTGTAGCTCAAATGCTGAGAGGTTTAGGACATATGTTCATATGAACTTTTCTTTCTTAATTAAGCTAAGAAATCATATCCTGCATTTCTAGCCATCAATTAAATTACACACAAATTTTCGGTACTTATTTCTGAATCACCGTTTATGTGTTACTAAATGACTATTTACTGAACTAAATTGGGTTACACTTCACTGTTACTAATAAAACAAAAGATTCATAACGAGGGAAGTTCCGGGAAGAGAATTTACCGATTTTTATTATTATCTCCCTCGTAAAAAGGAAAGTATTGTAATCGTAAAAAACCACATTCCCAGGTTTTTACAGATTTCATGTTTTAGGGTCCACAGAGCCAAACACATATTTTCTTAATTCCGTCGGTCTGTATGTCGGTCTATCTGCAAATATTACTAAAAGGGACTACTTGTCTAATTTACTTGAAATTTTGGGCAAATGTCAAAAAATTACGTATTATTAGATTAATTTAAAATTTTGTGCAAGCATTAAGTTTGATACAAAGATAATCTAATAAAATTGAGATACGAATTCGAAATGGAAAAGCGATGGAAATTTATTCAATATGTTATTATAGTGCACCGATTTATATGATTTTTTTTTGAAATTATCGTCTGGTGACCGAAACTTTTCATCATATTTTTTTTATTTTAAATTTATACAGGGTGTTTCGATGAATCTGGGAACTGATTAATCACGATCCTGCTCAAACCACTTGACGTAAAAAGCTGCATTTTGGCACACAGGCTAATAGTAGGATGTTAAGGTTCTAAAAGAAGGGATTTTTTTTAAACTCAAATTTCAACGGGGTGGAACCGCCCCTTGATATTGATTGTAGGATGCGTAGGTTCGATAAGAAAGGAATTTTCAAAAATCAGATTTCAAGGGGAATGACACCGCCCCTTAAATATTATAATAATTTTTTTTGTTTGAAAAAAAAGGTTGGACAGGTATATGTTATTTTATTTGCTGTTACATGTTTTTTTTAATTCATACAGGGTGTTCCAAAAAAAATCGGAAATAATTTATGAACAAAAATCTCACAAATCTCTGTTGGCAAAAATTTAAAGAAAATGCAACAAAAAAACGTAGTTTATAAAGAGGTATTTAAATAAGTACCTCTTTATATACCTTTCTTAATTGCCATACGCGAACGTAGTCGCGGATACTCACTAGTTATTGTTTAAAGCTAAAAATGAAACAATCCTTTGCAAATTAAATAGCGAATCGATATTCCGCTTGTTCGTGGCATATTCTCTAAAAAATAAATACAAATCAGGTGATTTTTTTAAAATTGTGGTCTAATTAAACAACAGGTTGAGATTAAATATTAATGACGTCGAACGGTTAACAATAAATCGTTTCAATATAAAGAAGAGAACAAACTTGGTAATCCGCCACAATTATATACGTGCATGATTACACTTATTGTGGACTCACTGATTTATTATACATTCAAATAGTTGCCGATTCGATACATCATAATTTGTCTCGTAAGGTGTAAGCTTTCAGGTATTAATCGGATTTAGTAATAAAAGTTTTATTGAAGAAACGATTAATTATGTTATTAGGAAAATCAGCGTTTGGTATGACAGCTAGATTTTAAAAAATTTGTCTAAAAAGTATATAATGTGGATTAGAGGGATTATCGTTAAAAATAGCGAACAAGAAGGGTTTAGTTCTTAATTTATAATTTTACGATGATATAAGTTTTACTATACAGGTTAGCCCTAGAGGTACGAAAGAACCCTCTGAAAACGAAACATATTTTTACCTCAAAAGCGTTTAGCTCCTTTAAAAAAAAAGGTAAAAGATGACAAATCTATTTTATCTTTATTAAGGAGCCAAAAGAGTCCGCAAAAACGAAAATATTATTCTGCCATTAACTGCTAACTTAAAAAAAAACATTGAAACATGTCAAATTTCCACACAGTGAGTCCCAAAAAGTGTTACCGATACTTTAGGACAAGGGTCTTCAACCCGCGGCCCGCCTTTTAATTTCTTGCGGCTTTCAGAGGCTAACGAAAATACTGTATCGCGCCGCGCCCGCGAATGGCACTCCGAAGACGCTAGCGCCACCTAGTTCGAAGACATCCACTGTGAACTCGCGATCACCACTACCCACAAGACCACTCTAGATGGCACTGCATGTCTATTGAATATTTCTAATGATTCTAGAAATTATCATTACTAGAGGAGCCTACTAGTCCAGTCACGTAGCTCCTCGAAATTTCGAGAGATTCAAAGTTGACGCGCTCGGCCTATATATAAAACAGGCATTACACCGCAGCGGCTGTTTCTAATTCCAAGAAGCGAAAGAGTGCCAACTAGCAGTGAAGTTGCTACCTGTGCGATAAGTGATTGTAGTGAGTTGAGTATAGTGTGTTAAGGCTGTTTTACAAATTCTTTTTTGCAAATTGCAATAGTCTTGAACAAAAGCATGCGCAGTGGCAAGACATTTGTACCTTTTGTCAAACTGCGCATGCCTTTGTTCAAGACTATTGCATATTGCAAAGAAGAATTGCAGCATGTAAAACGGCCTTTACGCGTGTAAGGCGGATACTGTAATGTGGCGTGCAGTCGCGCAAATTTAGTTTTGTCATGAACATTTTTATCGAGAATTAAACTCGTTTCTGCTACCTTGACATTAAAAATGGCTTCTACTTCGGGTAAAAAATGAAAAATTAGTGAAGAAAAGCGCATATTTCAAAAAAAGTGGACTGAGTTGTACTTGTTCGTTAGTGTTAATCAAAAACCCGTCTGTTTGGTGTGTCAAGAATCCATTTCGGTCTTGAAAGAATACACTTAAATAGACATTATGATTCAAAGAATGTCATAAACTTTAAAACATTCAAAGGACAATTGCGGCAAGATAAATTCAGAGCTCTGAAAAGTCAGCTTCAATGACAGCTTGATAGTTTACAAAAGCAGAACATTAAAAATGAAGCAAGCCTGAAGGTTAGCTATATTATATCCGAAAAAATAACTTTGAAATTAAAACCTTTTACTGATGGTGAATTTATAAAGGAACGTATGGAGGCCGCCGCTAAAGTATTGTACCCGTAGCAAAAACAACTTTTTTCTAAAGTTAGTTTGTCGAAGAGTTAGCGGCAGACATTGAAAATTTACTAAAAGAACGTGCATCGAAGTTCGTATACTATTCTCTATTGCACTCGACGAAAGCACAGATTTAACCGATACCGCTCAATTAGCTATATTTATTCGGGATATTGATAATAATTTTGAACACACTGAAGAAATGGCTGCCCTTTTTTCGATTAAAGGAACTAGAAAAGGATGCGATATTTATATTAAGTGTTTGATGACAGTACTGAGACGATATAATTTAGAATTGACAAATCTTTCTGCAGTAACAGATCTTGGCATGGGGCATGGTAGGAAAAAATAAAGGGCTCATGGGTTTGATGAAAAAACAATAGAAAGATCTTCCTTTGATCCATTACGATCATGATCTATCAGTTGAAGACATGCCAGAAAATTGTCAGATGGAGCTTATCGATTTGCAGTCTAATTCGGAACTGAAAGACAAATTCGACATGGCTCTTCTCGATTTTTATTCAAAATATGTCGTCCTGAAATCCGAAAACAAGCACAGAAAAGAATGTGTCTGTTTGGAAGCACATATGAATGCCAGCAGATCTTTTATCGTATGAATAGTGTGAAGTCTAAAACTAAAAGTCAAGAGTTACAGACGCACATCTAGAAGGAAGTTTGTGGGTTGTAACTACAAACAATGTCAAAAATCGCATTAACTGATTGAACTTTTTAACCAATAAAGATTACTACACTTTGAAATTACATTTTTATTTTACTGATATGGTGGTAAAGTGACGTGGACCATTGTGGGAACGATGTGAAATCGATTTTTGGCCCTTGCGCTACTAAAAAAGGTTTTGAAACAATTTTTTTTGAAAATTTTGGAGCACGTAAGCAACGTAACTAAAAAGATACGAACAAGAAATGTTTATAAAAAGAGGAAAATTTGAGCATGGTTCAGTGATGGTATGGGAGGGATATATATATCGTCCTACGGAACTTTGTTTGTGCTAACAAGAAATTTTTTAAATGCTCGGGGATATATCAAAGTACTAGAGTAGTATGTTATTCCGTTTGTCCATCTTATAAGCCAAGACTTTCTTTTAATACATGACAACGCGCGACCCCACGTTGCATTGCAATAATAACCGTATACAGCGTTTACCATGGCCTGCGAGAAGCCCAGACTTAAACCCAATAGAACATTTGTGGGACCAACTGGGGCAATGCTTAAGAAAACCACCTCGTGTGCCACAGAATTTAGAAGATCTTGGCATGGCGCTTGTAGAAGAGTGGAACAATATTCCACGAGAAGTTATTGCACGATTAATAAGAAGTATGACAAGACATATAGAATCAGTAATTAGAGCTAGAGGTGGAAATACCAGATATTAGTTATCTTTATTTATTCTTAAATAAAACGTCACATTTTTGTAAAAAACATTGTTTCTTTTAAAATACCTAGATTGTATTTAACTCAGTATCTGACCTCTGTTTGACATTTGACGACAAGCTAACAAAACACAAATGGCCTTCTGACAGTTTTAATTTCCAAAGCTACTAGATCTTTTTGGAGACTTGTGAGTCTGTATAGATAATATGGTAAAAATGCAATGTTTTAACTTAAACATTGCTATATATATATCTATAAGATGTATCTAAATTATAGACTATGATTTGTCCCTTTTCTGAAGTTACATTATTCTACAGGGCGTTTCAAAAATTTGCAAAAAACATTGTGTCAGTGTATTAAGGGAGAGATAGGGTGGTCAAATTAGAATTTAATTTTCGATTTTTATAAATAATATCCCTAGTTTTTAAGATAATAAAGTGAAATATCTGCGAACCAATCTATAAATATGTGTCCTGAAAATGCAACAAAAAACTTACTGAAGACTTTTGTTTTTTTTCACTGGATCCCAACCCCAAAAATATACCACTCTAACAAAAACTAGAGGATCGTTAACGAAAACCATTCAGAAACTTAACATCTGGAAAATATCTGCTGACCACCATAGTAGGTAAAGACTGATAATATGGGTTACATGCAGGATATAGAATCTATATGTGTCCTGAGGATGCAAAAAACAAGTTGCGAAACGTCGACAATTAAAAAAAAGTCTTTTGTTACTTAATACTTCACTCTAACATAACAAGAGAATCATTGTTCAAAACAATTCAAATCAAAACTTAATATCTGGGAGATACCTGGGGACCACCGGAGTAGGTAGACTGATAAAATTGTTTTTATGCAGGATATAAGATCTATATATGTGTCCTAAGGATGCAACAATAAAGTTGCGAAACGTCGACTATCTAAAAAGAGACTTGACACTCAAATATAACAACAAGAGGGTTGTTAACGAAAACCTTTTAGAAACTTAATATCTAGGAAATATATCTGGTATAACATGGGTTTCATGCAGTATATAGGGTCTATATATGTATATGTATATATATATATATATACAGGGTGGTCCATCTCAGCTCCCCTCTTCTGTAGCTCACTTATCATTTGACTCATGGATTTGAAATATCCATATATTTATATTATGGCGCATTTTCTAAAAATATCTTTGATTATACAGGGTGACCCAAAAAAATGTGACGTCACAATGATATATTTTTTTAAATTAGATGACCTATATTTTCTTGCATATTTAGATGGCTTCCATAGTTGTTTAGATCATCCTAAAATTTTATTGGATTCGATCGGTAAATAACGGCTTAAAAAAATTAAATGTGAAAAAAAGTGAATTTACACCACTGGTTAAAAAAAATTATAAAAATTCAAATATTGCCTCGACATAAGAATCAAACCGGGAGTTCATTAAATAAGGTTTGACAATCTCGCTGACCAAATTTAAACGATCTAAATTATACAGGGTCTACAAAATTAAGTGTCAAAATTACCAAACCTCAAAGTGCATTTTCTTTCTTATTTTGAATGTCAACCCTATTCTCTTTTCATTGGAATCGATGCGTAATTGAAAAATAAAACTTTTTTGTAAATACATCTTCATTAAAATTTCTACCGTATTAAAAGATATTCGCCAAACACTGGTAAAGCGTCCTATTTTAGCAACCATTTTAATGAAAAGTAATCCAAGGTGGCTTAGATTATTAAAATGAATGACGTAGAATTCAATCAATATGACAAGAGACAATTTTGACATTTCGCAAATTTTTATTTTAAAATTATTTTTTTATTTATTTCTTTTTATATTGAATTTTATTATAATTTATCATTTATCTTAACTATAAAATTAAAAATTTACTTTTTAAGGATCACATTTGAGTCTTACAGTATACTAAATTCAACTATATTTAATCTAATTTTTTCACTAGAACTTATGTTCAATGTGTCTTCCGTTTTCTTCCAAACACAAACGAAGACGAGTATGAAAAGATGCTGCCACTCTCCTTAAAATATCGGGTGTTATCTGTCAAAATGCATCTTGAATTCGCAGCTTCATGTTCTCAGGTGTTGTTGGGGGCTCCTGGTAAACGATTTCTATAATATAGCCCCATAAGAAGAAATCAAGCTTAGTGAGGTCGGGTGAACGGGGTGGCCATTTAATTGGCCCTCCTCTTCCGATCCACCGATCCGGAAAGGCTACCTCAAGATGGTGCCTGACCGGTAAAGAATAATGTGCTGGAACGCCGTCGTGTTGTAGCCATATGCCCTCCTTTACGGGTCTGGGTAGATGTTGACATAAACGGAGCGACTTATGTTGTAAGAAATTTAAATACATGAACCCATTTAAATGCCCATGATGCTCCAAAGATGTATTTACAAAAAAGTTTTATTTTGCAATTACGCATCGATTGCGATGGAAAAAGTATAGGGTTGACATTTAAAATAAGAAAGAAAATGCACTTTGAAGTTTGGTAATTTTGACACTTAATTTTGTAGACCCTGTATAATTTAGATCGTTTAAATTTGGTCAGCGAGATTGTCAAACCTTATTTAATGAACTACCAGTCTGATTCTTATGTCGAGGAAATATTTGAATTTTTATATTTTTTTTTAACCAGTGGTGTAAATTCGCTTTTTTTCATATTTAATTTTTTTAAGCGGTTATTTACCGATCGAATCCAATAAAATTTTAGGATGATGTAAACAACTATGGAGGCCATCTAAATATGTAAAAAAATATAGGTCATCTAATTTAAAAAAATATGTCATTGTGACGTCACACTTTTTTGGGTCACCCTGTATAATCAAAAATATTTTTAGAAAATGCGCCCTAATATAGATATGAGTTGTGCAAAATTTAAAATTCGTGAGTCAAATGATAAGTGAGCTACAGAAAAAGGGAGCTGGGATGGACCACCCTGTATATATGTCCTGGCGATGCAGCAATTATGTTGCGAAATGTAGACAATTATAAAAAAGACTTGTTTTTTTCTTACTGGACCTTAACCCCAAATAATACACCACTCTAACAAAATGTTTTTAACATTGTTCCGCCATATTGGATTTTTACCAAAATATTAGCAGGTCATCCCCATGTAACCCTTCATTTTTGGCCAGTCAGTCGAACTGACAGACAGTCCGACAGACGAACTGACGGAATTGATGAAACATGTTTTTTGGCATGAAGGAACGCTAAAACGAGAGGATATGTAAAACCTGGGAGGGTGATTTTTTCACAATTACAAAAATTTTATTTGGCCGCAATTTGGTTAGGCCATCTTGAATTAGTAACACAGTTTTACTAGTTTAACCGTATACCACAATTAGTTATAGCACACAATTTGAAATTAATTCAATAAGTAGAATATTTTATTAAAATGCCATTTTGTTTCGCCATATTGGATTTTTACCAATTTTGTTTCGCCATATTGGATTTTTACCAAAATGTTACCAGGTGATCTCCATATGACCCTTAATTTTTGAACGAAATTTGAAGTCAATCGGGTAAGTATTATAGCTACTCCGCGAACAGACAGACAGACTGCCGGAATTGACAAAATATGTTCTGAAAAAAGTAGGAAGTTCTTAAGGGAGAACTGCACGCAAAAAGTGAAAAACCAGCGACAAGGTCTGGTCGAGTTGAAAGTAAGATGAAAAGGTACCTACGCATAAAAAAAAACTTCCTGCACGTCCGACCTCAAAAAAATGTGTTATGTATAGGTAATTTAAATTACATTTCGGTTAAAAATAGGTTCAAAAGGGTTCACGCGCTGCAGAAATACAAAGACATGAGTACGATTTACCATTTCAAATTTTGCAGTTACGTAGACAAAAGATCAATGTAAGGCGGTAAAGAGCCATTTTGTGGAAAAAAATATTATATGCGAAGGCATGTGCGTCAAAAAGTGGTAAAAAATGGTCGAAAATGGACAAATCTACTTTTATTTTATAACTCTAGATTTGATTTTTTCATAAAAATTCGCATTTAGCGCCCAACGATACATATTTCCCTATTAAAATCACATTGAAGCTAAAACATATCTCTTATAGTTTTAACATAATATTGCAGCGGCGGAAGGCTTGCAAGTGATCTATATTTCTGCGTTCAGTTCCCCCTTAAGTCTAAGAAACTAGGAATATTATTTTAAAAAAACTTGACTTAACTTGACCACATATTTGTTTTAATATAAAGATTTCGATTAAGGCAAGTATGGCTGAATCGCAATATTTTAATCGAATCTACATACTCAGAAATTAATGGCAGGACCTTCTGGGACACCTTGTATATTACAATTGAAGGTTATTTTAGAGAGCCGAAACAGATCTGTTTTATTATTTGTTAATTCGGTAAATGTTTGATTATAAAACTAATGAAATTCGTCGGCGTAATTTTTTTTGTACATCAGACACGATTATTGTTTTCAGAAATCAACAAAACAGTTAAAATGTATTTAATTTTTTTGCGTACAAATCTCAAGTTAGAAAATAATTGGCAAACCTATAGAAGAATCACTAAGTATGCCAAAACACATTTTTTAAAGCATTACTTTAATTTAGATAAAACCTCAATATATCTAGATTCTAGAATATATAATAATGCTATTATTAAATAAAGTCTTAGAGAGATAATTCCGGTAAATGCAGTGCTCGTCGAGCTTATTGTTTACGTTTATCGCCCAACAATTCAATAAATTAAATTTTATCATAAACAATTTTTTTTTAACTATTCCATATAAAATCTCAGACGACGGGCTTAACAACGAGTAAGCAAATCGGTTTTAATATACATTAAACCTTCAGGATAAAATCAGTTGGATTCGATTCAACGAATTAGATTACCAGATTGATTGATTGGGTCTTGAAGCATTAGTAATGTTTATTTGCATCGAAGTTTGCGATCATGATTAAACATAAATAATTTTTGCAATTGTTTCAGCCGCTAGTATTGCGAAATAAGCTAATTTTTAATCTATCTTTTATCTAATCTATACAATTTAAGGACAGCAGGGTGAACCATTTGTTTGTAACTTATAAATCTCTCATGTTCCTTAATCTACTAGACCCAGGTCGTCCAGTTTCCTCTAGATATACTTTGAACGTAGGAATAGGGAAATTACTAAGCTCCTTCTCTTGCAAAGCAATTACATCTTCCGATAATCTTAAGCATTACACATTTTTTGTACATGTTAGGGATTGTACGAATATTAGATGTCGTCAAAATTCACGCAATTTTATCTGTGGTACCTTTTACAAAAAGCAAAAACTGCACTATTGTACTATTGGCGCATTGTAACAGCGAACGCGTAGTAATTATAAGTAATTAAGAAATCGTGGTTTTTGGGATTAGACCGTGTCAAATTGGAATCCGACGTTACGCTTTCAATTGCGCGAGGCATCTTCAGGGATATTTACTCGACGAGATCTGAACACTGAATAAAGCTCAGATTTTTTTTACGATGGGGAATGCTTTTACTCACGATTTCAGGTTTTCACCTGTCAAAGTCAACAATACCCACTAAACCCCAACGGGCCCCTATCAGATGGACCATCATTGGACTAGCCAAGGATCGTTCGATGGGGTTGATGCCTTCCTTCTGGGAGAAGCTCCTATAATAAAAGACATGGTCCTTACTGTGTCGTGGGGGGGAGGTCCTCGCTTGGCAGGATATTTTTGCCACCACTCGATACTTGTTGACATCTGAAATTAAAAATATTATTAATACTGAAGGGTGTCGTCTTATCAGGTTGAGATATTTCTCCGCTATCCTCCTTTCGTCTGTCCGGTTTGCCGTTCCCTACGTCCTACTGTCCGTGATCTTTTCCGATTGGAACATTGTGAGAGAAGATGGAGTATAGTATGGGTCCCAGCACAGACCCTTGTGGTACTCCAGCTATTAGTCCTCTTGGAATTGAATGTGAGTCATTCACCTTGACTGTGAATGATCTGTCATTCAGATAGCTCCTGATAAGCTTTATATTTCTTCTCTCGTATCCAGCCACTGACATTTTGTGGACCAGCCCTTGGTGCCACATTCTGTCGAAGACTCTTTCTATGTCCAGCAAAATCCTCCTGTGGCCTCTCTTTTATTGAATCCCTTGGTGATGTACTCTGTGACTCTGAGTAGCTGTTGTTCAGATGAGTGCCCAGCCCTGAAACCGAATTGCTCATCTGCGATGGCATCTAGCTCTTGGGACTCATCTTTCAGTATTCTGGCAATAGCGCTTTCAGCTAGTTTGCTTAAAGCAGGGAGTAGGCTGATGGGCCTGTAGTTTTGTGGTTGTGTTCTTACTTTTTCTGGCATGTTCTTACGATGGAGTTGATGATGTTGGCCACCCCACTGTATCCTTTCTTAGGGAAGTATTTCAGCGTCTTGTTAGTGATGCCGTCGGCTCCAGGGGTTTTCTTAAGCTTCAGTTTCCTGATAATGTCTCGAACTTCCCCAGGTAATACAGGATGTGGATTTTGTTGTGACAAAATCCAAGCATCTAAGTCGCTGACTGAGTCGTTGACCTCGTCGGTGTGCTCTTCGTCCTCCTCTGGATGTTGATTTAGCTTATGGCATCCGCTAAGGCTACAGCTTTGTCCTCGTCGGTGTAGATTGGGCCGTTTACACCTTGGAGAGGAGGAATTGGACGTTTGTCCATTCTAAGACACGTTGCATCTGCCAGGCTGTTTAGTGATGCGATTCTAAGGATTTTCATGGAAGGCATTCAGAATGGCTGTCTCTAGAAGTCTTACAGCCTCATCTAGTCCCTGAGGAGCGCGGATCTCAGGGATTTCGATTGCAGCTTTCAGACGCCTTTGATAGGCCTAGTTGAAGGAGTACCGAATTGTGGTCGGATGTACCCTCATTCAGAGTGTTTATGTCCAGTTCTTTCCTGATGTTTTTTAGGAGTGCAACGTCGAACACAGTAGGTCTCCAGTTTTCACGGGGAGGTGTGTTGGTTTTAGCATAGCCTGGACAACTTGCGACCCTTTGCATTGGTATGGAAACATTGCCATTCTTCAGATTTGCAATTGAAGTCACCAATGATGATCTTGGCTCTTCGTCCTCTTGCTAGGTGTTCTATGTCCTCTTCCAACTGTTCCTGTGATGGGGCGCGATACGCAAAGGTGATTTTAATCGGTCCTCTGCATGTGTTGACCTCTATGGAGATAACGTCTAATTCCGCATCCTCAACCCCCAGGAAGGAATGTGGAACGCCTTTTCTGATCAGGATAACGACTCCTCTCATAGCTCGGTGGCCTAGAGGGTCGTATCTGTGGATATGATATCCTGGGAAGGTCATTCTTGTTTCAGCTGTAAGTTTTGACTCCTGTATTGCTAGAACATCGGGACGATGTTCTTCTAGGATTTCTAGGACGTCTGTTTTTCTGGCCCTTAGGCCACAGGTGTTCCAGGAAATGAGTTTTAAAGTTTCCTCTTGTGCACTGGCATTGCTTATTTGAGTCTACGGAGCTGTTCCTCCACAGCCTTTGTTATTGTCGGAATTATGGTTTCCACAATAGAGGGCATCATCCCGGTGACTGCTTGCAGGATTGCAGCCTGGAGATCTAGGGGAGGGGAGCTCTCCTTTTTTTCCTTAGGGGAAATGGGTGCGATTTTGGCCACTTCCACGTTGGCGATTTTTACTGGTTTTGTAACTGCCGGTTTGGCAAAGTTTTTGAAATTGGCCCATTCAGCAATGGGTGCCTTTTTAGGGGCAGGATATTTCGGACAGCCCTTATAGCTGGCCGGGTGTCCTTTCTGGCTGCAGTTAGCACATATGGCGTTTTTGCTACCATCTTCCTCCTTTTCTGGGAGTTGGCATGCGTCAGACCTGTGCAATCCTGCACATTTAACGCATTTGAGCTCGTCTTTTATACCTGACTTGTGGTCGCCGAACTATGATCCTGTGTTATGATCAGTTTTCACGTGTGATGTAGACCGAAACTCGTATTTCTGTTGAAGTTTTTTGATGTTTAAAAATTTCAATAGATTCTTTAATCTTTCGCTGTATATAAAATCCTGGAACCGATGCTAGATCCTTGGCTTATTTTACATTTATAATATGTCCAGTGGTATGATGTGTGATCAGCTATAGCAGATTGAACAATTTGTTTCTTTATAATACACCGGTCATGTTCCCCAAGTTTAACATACACTTCTCCACATGAGCAAGGAATTTTATATACTTCTTTTGTTTGAAAAGATACAATACCTTTCGGGAATCGTAAGCATTGTCCAATCTTCTTTTCTGTACTAAAGATTGTACGTATGTTGGACTGCCGCGGCCGTAATCATCATCCTATTTTGACTGTAGTTCCATATACGTAGGGAAGAACAATACTGTCTAACAGTGGCTCCTTATCATTTTCCTTTCGCGGAGTTGGATTACTATTTGAGTGCGTAATATCTTCAGTGCAATAGCCATTCCCTCTCAGAGCTTTTGGTCAGTTTCGCTGAAGAGAATCTCGATCAGAAATTGAAATAGCCTTAAATACTACTAAATTAATAACCGATTTCTTTTGTGTTGGAGGGGGGCGGGAATTTGCATTTAAGTATCTATTTGTATGCGTCGTTTTTCTATACACAAAATGTGTTAATGTACAGGGTTTTCCCGTATATTTTTCCACCCACTTAGAGAATTTATTTGAATAGATACAGAAATATCGGAAATACAAAGGTTGTTGGGTTTTTTATGAAGATATAGAACATTATATTATAAGTGCAGAAATATTATTAGAAATGTCAAATTTTTGACAGGTTGTCAGTTTTTTTAAATGAAACACCCTGTATATTAAATCATATTCTTGAAGATATTTTTTTTTTTCTAATTTCAAATATATATATATATATATATATATATATATATATATACACTTTTAATATATTCTGTTAATTAGTTTTGGATATATAAACGATCGCGAAACACTCAAAACCATTTGTTGAAGGTGAATTTACAAAAGAGTGCCTTGTAAAGGCCGGGGAAATTGTATTTTTTATAAGTATATTTTTTTAAGTATATGGCTTCTTTAGCAGCTTCAGGGAGAGCCATATACTCAGCTTCGGTACTGGAAAGAGCAACAGTCTTTTGTTTTCTGCTCTCCCAAAACACAGTTTAAAACAAAATCCCGTATATGACTTACTTCCCCAATCGGCATGTACGTCACCTTCTAGATCCGCATTATCTTTATGGAATTTTAAACCATGATTTTTAGTCTGTTTCAAATACCTTAATACGCGTTTTGCCTGCTTCCAATGACTCTCGTTATAACAATTATTAAATTAACTTAAATAACTAACTGCACATGAAATATCAGGCCTAGTTAATACAGACAAATACATCAAACTTCCTAAAAGTTGCTGATACGACAACTCTTTTTTGCAGGTATCTGTTTGTCTGACAAGATTAACATTTGTCTCTATGGGAGTAGCCACAGTATTACAATCAATCATATTAAATTTCCTTAATTTCTGCTCAATGTATTTTTCTTGATCTAAAGTAATACAATTATTAATTTTATCAACTGCCACTCTCATACCAGGACAATTTTTAATCTGCCCCAAATCCTTAATTTTAAAAGCTTGCCTTATTTTATATTTTACATTTTCTTCTTCGGTCATCATTCGAGAATATAAAGAAATCATCAACATAAACCTTTACAATGGTTAAAAAACTTTCATTCTGCTTTTTATACAAACAAGGCTCAAATTTAGATTTATTATACCCCAAATTTACTAAGAAATCATCGACCCTTGTATACCATGCTCTCGATGACTGTTTCAACCCATAAATTGCACTTTGTTTTCACTGTCACTTTTCCGCTTAAACACCCACTTACATTGCACTACAGTCTTTCTTTCAGGAATGTTCACTAACTCCCAGGCCTCTGTTTCTTCCAAAGAGTTCAGCTTCTCTTCCATAGCATTCCTTCAGCTGTCTCTGTCTGGTCCTTGTCAGTGGCGAAGGTTCCTGGTATTCTTCGCTGTCATCACTCTCAGAGTTTTGTCAAAAATCTTTTGAGCTGTCACTAGACGTTTCGATTCGCTCTGTTTCGACTGTCTCAGCTCTCTGGGTCTCATCAGTATCTCCCACTGAAACTGACACTTCCAGGTTATTTGACTCACTGTTCAATAAAATATCTACTCCGTCGTCAAGATCTTCCATGATGATTAAATACTCTATATCCTTTTGTAAATTCATCATAACCAACTAAAATACACTTTATTGACTTTTTCTTCCATTTTAATCTCTTTTTTTTGCGAACATGTACCATGACAGGACTTCCAAAAGTTCGTAAATTACTTACATATGGTGTCATCTGCAACCCTGCTGCTAAATATCTATTAAGCAAATAGACAACTGTGTTTACCGCCTCGGCCTAAAAACGGTGTTCTACGCCTCCATTGAACTTGACAACGGTGCAGTCGGGTGCAACCAAGTGTGAGCACATTTACCTTATTAAGTTACTTTAGTTTATATGATCTCTGAAATGATGATGCTAACTTGGTTATCGAAACGCGCATCCAGAACGTAACAAGTTGTGGTGTAGTGTGGTTAGAACTCTTGTATTTTGATCTAATAAGAAGAATCGAAAATTAAGTAAAAATTACAAATTCTTGGGACCAAATGATCAAAACTAATTCTAAAATCTCTTAAAATGTTTGTTTTTAGGTATTAAATACATTACACACAAAGTTAATTAGTGGAAGTATGAGAAAACACAAAAAAAATTAATTTGATTATGAAAAATGCCAAAATCGGATGTAATAAAAGCTAAAAATTGCGAGTTTTAGGTCCAAATGCTCAAAACGGCTTCTTAAGCCCCTCCAAATGCTGACACTATGACATGTTTAATAGATTCATATGCATATTTGTAGCTCTAATTGCCATAACACTAACATTATTGTTATTTATTTACTAAAAAACGCGAAATTTTACGTTAAAACTCAAAAATTGAAGTTAAAATGACGATTTTTCTCGTGTAAATGGCCAAAATAACTTGTGTAGGGGCTCAAATAAAAGCATAGAGTGGTTTGGTCGATCAAACTGGTTAGGCAAAAATGGCTTTAATGAAAATTCGCCACTGTAAAATATGATTAATTTTGATATATTGAAATGGACATTAAATTGGTAGAAAATGGCAAATTTTATGTTTGAATCTACTAATTTATACCTTATTAAAGATGCTCCAAAATTTTATAGGTCATAAAATAATTAATAACAAAAACGCTAGTTATTTGCTAATAAATTGTTTTTTTTTAATACAGCCAAAAATAGCCCATTTCTCGGTTTTAAATAGATCAAGTATAACCAAAAGCTCAGACTCTTCGTTCTTAAGTCTTTTATCAAAAATTCGTTAGCCGGTTATGGTTTGCTCATATACATACAACCTAAAATATCTGCAAAAAATGCTAAATAACGTAACAAATAGCCAAAATCTCCATTTCTAAGGGTGTTGTCCTACCTCCCTCGCGGTTGCAAAGTCGGACTCTTAATCTACACCCCAAAGTCTAGCGACCCAAAAAAAAATAATGTCTAGTTTTCGACAGTTTGACTGGATTACAAGGCACGGTTCTGTTTAACAACATGTATGTGAAAACCAACGACAGTCCTTAGCCATAAAATGAAACATGATACGCTGACAAGTGACAACGGGTTTAAATTAAGCACTTTATCTTCTGGGATAAATCAGTTTAGTTTAATTTAAACTGAAAATGAATTGTATGCGTTTCGATTCGCTGGCAGTTTACTCGGCTGTGTTAATATTTAGAATATTAAATTTAATACATTATATGGAATGATTTTTTTCTCAAAAATGAGTTCCAGAAATGCGACTACAATATAGGTTAACCAATATTTATACAGAGTGAGTAAAATTTTGAAAAAAATTGCCTTTTAAGGGAAAAGTTTCAATGTTATCGGTTTTCATGAGAAAACCAAAGCAGGCTTTTTAGAATTTCAGCTGATTGTTAATTTATTTGATCGAGGCCTGCTAGCCACCTACGGTTTACGCTATTCCACTTCCCTTGGTTCGAAGTTTTTCTGACACAGAGCAGGAAATAAATATCGTTTTTCAACAGGAAAATTGTTAACCATTCTTAACCGAACACCCTACGTACCCCAATGTCAAAAAAAGAGTCGTGTCCAAGGTATCAGTGTACCAATAAACAGAGGACTTGAAACTGAAAATTTTAGCTTTATATAAATACAAAAATTAAACTCACCATATCTATAGATATTTTCACAAAAATATTATTAATAACTTAAAACAAATGGTGAATGTGCTGTTCATTTTATTCAATCCACTTTTGAATCGAAACGGCAAGTTACTAAACACTTGAATCACGTTACGAATATTCTGTTTGAGGTCTGCAAGATTTTCTGGAATTGAATTGAAACACCTGTCTTTTACGTAATCCCACAAAAAAAACCTGGGACTATGAGGTCTGGAGAATAACGTGTCCATTCAATTTTTCCATGGTTGTCAGTAAAATGAAATGTAAAAAATGACAAGAATGCGTCGCAATAAGCACTTTAAGATATCTTTTTTTTGTCCCCGAGATATATAACTAATTTAGACCAACAACAACAAAAAACTAAGATAGGAATCATTTTGCCATTTATCCAGCCGTTTATATTTTACCGCTTCTTAGCGTCTGAAATTGTGAATGTTTATATATCAGCGCTTTAAATATGTTTAGAATATGGAGAAGAATTCAACATGCGAATTAGAAATTGTGCAGATCAAAATACAAGAGTTCTAACCAGACTACATCACAACTTGTTACGTTCTGGACGCGCGTTTCGCTAACCAAGTTAGCATTATCACTAGATGATATGAACCAAGGTAACTTATCCTAACCGAGACTATTTATAGGTAAATGTGGTCACACTTGGTTGCACCCAACTGCACCGTTGTCAAGTAAGCAATAGAGGTTACTATAGGGAATCTCCTCTGTCTTTATTTAGTGCTTTCTTACGACATTTAACTATTTCTATACTCTCAAATGCATCCAATAATCTATTACTAGATACATTTTAAAATAACTTAAGATTATTTATTCTTTATTGATGATTGTTTTCCAAAGCATGTTGGGCAACGCTTGACTTTTCTATTCTTCCATATCTTAAATGTGCCATGTGTTCTTTAAAACGAATGTTTATGGAGCTTTTAGGTTAAAGAACACATGGCACATTTAAGATACGGAAGAACAGAAAAGTCAAGCGTTGCCCAACATGCTTTGGAAAACAATCACCAAATAGGAAAAACCTTGTGCCCGATAAACTAAAATTAAAACTAACACATAGTAACCCACAGTTATCTAAACTGTATTGCCTTCCCAAAATCCATAAACCTGGGAAGTCCAGGAAACCTATTGTTTCAGCTGTTGGATCACCAACGTACAATATTTCAAAATGGTTAATAGAAGACTTCAGCAAATTAAATATCTCGTACTATAATTTTGAGGTTACTAACTCGTTAGAATTCTTAGATAAAATTTAGAATATTCACTTAAAAGAAGGTGACATTTTATTATCTTTTGATGTAAGCTCATTGTTTCCTAGTGTCCCATACCACTAGCTTTAGAGTACCTAAAGGAACTACTTAAATTCAATAATTTGAAGAAAAAAAATATTGATGAATATTTGCTTCTCACAAAATTTTGTATGTATCAAAATTTTTCTCATGTCAACAATAAATATTAGAATCAACTTGAGGGAACTGCGATGGGCAATTGTTTACCTCTGTTCCTTGCAAATTTGGTTTCAGAGAAGCCTAGAAAACGGAGAACAGTTTGAAACATCCCTTGGAAATCCTAAAAACAAAGTTGACTTGAAGGAAAGGAGTGGCATGTATGAAATTAGTTGTAATGACTGCGATCTAAAATATGTTGGGCAAACTAAACGCTCTATAAACATTCTTTTTAAAGAACACATGGCACATTTAAGATACGGAAGAACAGAAAAGTCAAGCGTTGCTCAACATGCTTTAGAAAACAATCACCAAAGAGGAATTAATAATCTTACGTTAATTAAAAATGTATCTAATAATAGATTATTGGATGCATTTGAGAGCATAGAAATAGTTAAATGTGGTAACAAAGCACTAAATAAAGACAGAGGGCCTATTCTCTATAGTCCCCTCTATTGCTCAGTTGACAACGGTGCAGTCGGGTGCAACCAAGTGTGACCACATTTACCTATACTACTATACTCGGTTAGGATAAGTATGTTTAGTTTATATCATCTGCTGATGATGCTAACATGGTTAGCGAAACGCGCGTTCAGAACGCAACCAAGTTGTGGTGTAGTGTGGTTAGAACTCTTGTATTTTGATGTATCTTCAACCACAGGTTACAGTGTAAACTGACTTTAAAAGACCCTATATGTTTATAAAACATCTTACACATAATACACACTAAGAAGTTAATAAAACAAAATGGCTCGAACGAAGTTTATAGAGTTTATGTATCGTGTATACACATATATAAATCATGCTGTTTTTAAATTTTCCTTCAAAAGTGAATTAATAGTTTTTTATACTGATTTTTTAAGGATTTTGTTGACAAAATTGGATTTGTACCAAAATGTTACATATCCTCATAAAGACCGTTAAGTTTTTAGCAAAAGCCAGTCGGATAAGGAGTTTTCGTTTTCAAACTACGTCACGGGTAGACATAGAAACAAAAGGAAAAAATCGGTAAATTTTCTTTATGTAACACACACCGCCATTTTGTTCAGTCAAGAATTCGTACCAGTTTATCCCTATATAACATTTAATATTTCTGCCAGCCACTGGAATAAGACTTTTTTACGTTTATTTTCTGAAAGATTTATTTGGCCTGCATTTGCATTGCAATTTTGTTTACCAGTTTGCTATATTCACTTACTGCTTGCACACAATTTGAAATTTATCTAATAAGTAGTTCAGGCTGATTCTTTAAATATTTTAAAAGGGCGCAATTTTGTTTTGCTATATTCATACCAAAACATTACCAGTTCATTTCTATATAACACTTGATTTTTGTGCAAAATTTGAGGTAAATTGGATAATTAGTTTTTTCACTAATAAGTTTTTTAACGTTTCACTAGACCGCCATCTTGTTCCAGCATATTGGATTGTTATAAAAATATTACCAGGTCGTCCCCATATGTCCCTTAATTTTTGACCGAAATTTGAAATCACCCTGATAATTAGTTTTTAAACTATGCCGTGAACTGACAGTCAGACAACAAACCGACAGACGGACCGACGGATTGACATATTTGTTTTGTCATCTAGCGAAGCTAAAACGTGAACACTTGTAAAACCTGAGGGGGTAATTTTTTCATGATTACAAATATTTTATTTAGCCGCCATTTTGTTCCGCCATTTAAATTAGTACCACAGTTTTATTAATTCATCCGTATGCCACAATTATTTATGGCATACAATTTGAAATCAGTCCATTAAGTAGTTTTTCAGGCTGAATTTTTAAATATTTTACTAAGCCGCCATTTTGTTTCGCCATCTTGGATTCATAGCAAAATTTTGCCAGTTGATTCCTACATAATACTTGATTTTTGTGCAAAATTTGAGATAAATTGGATAAGTGGTTTTTTAGTAATAATTTTTTTAACATTTCACTAGGCCGCCATTTTGTTTTGCCGTATTGGATTTTTTTTTGACCAAAAATTGAAGTCAATCGGGTAAGTAGTTTTATAGTTATGCTCGAACAGACAGACCGACAGACAGACAGACCGACGGAATTGAGAAAACATGATTTTCGGCCTCTAGGGACCCTGAAACGTAAAGATCTGAAAAAATCTTGGAGGGTGATTTTTTTACGATTACAATGCTTCCCTTTTACGAGGAAAGTCAACATCGGTGAATTTCCTTTACCCGGAACTTCCCTAGTTATGAATCTTTCGTTTTCTTAGAATTAATGAAGTGTGTCCTAATTTAGTTTCGCATATAGTTTTTTAGTAACACATATACATATAGTGGCTATTCAAACATTTTTACTGAGCGCCATTTTGTTCCACCATATTGGCTTCGTACCAATATATGACCAGTGTACAGCACACTTGATTTTTGGACATAATTTAAACTAAATTGAATAAGTAATTTTTCGCAGATCACATTTCATTTTTCTGAAAACTTTTAAATCAAATCAAAGAAATTTTATTTAAATTGGTTTTCGAGACATTTTATTTGGTCAAAATTTTCTTCCGCCATATTGAATTCGTACCACAATTTCATTAATTTATCTCTATATCACATTTAATGAGTTGTATGAGTATAAAAAATCCGACGTTTCGCCTTCGATTGCACGAGGCAGACCGATGTAGACCGTAACCCCTATCTCTATTGAAATTTTTTATATGTTTAAATATTTCAATAGATTCTCTAACTTTTCGTTTATAAAAACCTGGAACCGATGTTTGAACTTTGGTTTCCTTTACATTTATGAAATGTTATGCTGGTGTTCAGCTACAGCAGATTGAACAATTTGTTTCTTTTTAATACATCGTTTATGTTCTTTAAGTCTAGTTGATATTGAGCGTCCTGTTTCTCCCACATACACTTCTACACAGGAGTAAGGAATTTTATATACTCCTTCTGTTTGGAAAGGTACAAGATCTTTCGGGAATCGCAAGAATTGTCCAATCTTCTTATGTGTATTGAAGATTGTACGTATGCTGGACCGCCTAAGAAATCGTCCTATTTTATCTGTAGTGCCATGTATGTAGGGATGAACCACACTACCTAATGGTGGCTCTTTATCATTCTCCTTTGGTGGAGTTGATTTGCTATGTCTTTTAATTGAACGCGTAATCTCTTCAGTGCAATAGCCATTCCTTCTAAGAGGTTCGGTCAGTCAAACACACAAAAAATTTCAATAGAGATACGGGTTACGGTCTACATCACACGTGGAAACCGATCTTAACACAGGGTCACGGTTCGGCGAGCACGAATCGGGTATAAAAGCCCGCCTGAATCTCTTCGAGCTCATTCAGTGTTCAGATCTCGTGAAGTAAAGATCCCTGAAGATGCCTCGTGCAATCAAAGGCGAAACGTCGGATAGTAATTCTAATTTGACACGGTCTAATCCCAAGAACCATGATTTCTTAGTCTTTTTTTAAATTGTCGGTGTTTCGCAACTTCATTGTTGCATCCTCAGGACACATACATATTTAGATTCTATATCCTTCAAGAAAGCCATATTCTCAGTCTTTACATAGTCCGTTGGTGCACATATATTTGTTAACCCCAAATAATACACCACTCTAACATAACAACAAGAGAATCTGGGAAATATCTCGAAAGTTGCGAAACGTCGACAATTTAAAAAATGACTTGTTTTTTTTTGCTGGATTCTAACCCTAAATAATACACCACTCTAACATAACAACAAGAAAATCGTTAACGAAAACTATTTTCATGCAGGGTATAGAATGCGTGTCCTGAAAATGCAACAATAAAGTTGCGAAACGTCAATAATTTAAAAAATTACTTTGGTTTTTTTTACTGAATCCTAACCCCAAATAATACATCACTCTAAGTTTTTTTTAATCTTGTTCCGCCGTATTGGATTTTTACCAATTTTACCACATCCCCCGTATGTCCCTTAATTTTTTATCAAAATTTGAAGTCGGTCGGGTAAGTAGTTTTTAAGCTACGCCGCGAATTGACAGACAGACAGACTGACCGACGGAATTGATAAAAAATTGTTTTTTGGTAGCTAGGGACGCGAAAACGAGAACATATGTAAAACCTAAAAGGGTGATTTTTTCACGATTACAAACATTTTATTGGGCCGTCGTTTTGTTTCGCCATCTTGAATTAGTAACACAGTATAAGTTGATCCTTATACCACATTTAGTTTTGGCACACAATTAATTTGAAATCAATTCATTAAGTACTTTTTCAGGCTAAAGTCGCCATTTTGTTTCCCCATCTTGGATTCGTATCAAAATTTTAACACTCGATTCCAACATAATACTTTGATGTTTATGCAAAATTTGAGATAAATTGGATAAGTGGTTTTTTAGTAATAATTTCACTAGGCCGCCATTTTGTTTAGCCATATTGGATTTTTACCAAAATGTTACCAGGTCTTCCTTATATGACCTTTAGTTTTTGAACAAAATTTTAAGTCAATCGGGTAAGTAGTTTTTTTAGTTATGCCGCAAACAGGCGAATTGAGAAAATATGTTTTACGGCATTTAGGTAACAGAAACGTAAAGATCACACTTTTTGCACAGCTTAATTTATAGTAATCTGTGCTTTTTGCTTATAGTGTATGACATGTATATCCAAATAATGTATCTCTTTAACGAGTTCCTTATAAATCACCCTTAATAATAGCAATTTTGGCGAGAATTTTTTGCAGCCTGCCTCATTTTCTACAATATAATATGTATGTCGCTAGACAGCCCTTATTAATTGTCCTAAGACCATGTATTTGCAAGACCAGTTGAGTTGCACCCCAACATCCAATTAATTAAGGAATCAGAATTTGCAACGAACCAAAATTATATGCAGTGTTGATGTCATTCAGCAAGGACATTTTCGGTACTATACCATTTTATTCTTAACTTCTGAGATTAAGTAAACAATGACATTGATTGATGATTACTTTGTCACACGGGGAAACTCTATAAATTAATCCTACCCGAGATAATTACATAAATGATTTTCACAATCCGTATATTTTATCTATAATACATAATAAATAAATCCGAACAAACGTAGCCAAAGTATATTGTCGGAAGATCATCCTGCGAGAATCCTTATCTCTTGCTAAGAGCTTTCCTTTAACGTCACCTCCTGCGGCACGTGAATAGGCCGCCTAAAAGCTGCTCTTGCAGGAGTGAACCACCACTCTCTCAGTACCCGTCCAACGTCTGCTCGTGGTACATACCAGTACTTTTGCAAAGAGAGAGAAACAAAGCATACCAATCACATAGCTGCAGACAGTACCCTTCTATACCACAGGTATATCGTAAACGGTAGTAAATTTCAATTCGCGCGTGTCAAACTTTTTTCGGATTTATTTTGCACCGCAAACTGGGTCCTCAGGTAGACCTAGATCTGAAAATCGGGGTGGTTATCAGAAGTGCTTGTGAGTTGGAAGTACTAAGTGCCCCTTGGGACTTCTTGAACGAGAAGTTCACCAAGTCTAGGTGTCCAGGAAGGAAAAAGTCCGGGAAACATTACTGCTAGTTGCGCTCTGAGCGGGGCCGCAAGAGAGTTAAGGGAGGTCTTTTAAACTTTTAGGTGAGTTAGTTAATCAACCTAAACGAAAAAGTTGCATATTTCAAATTGCAATATCATAGGTAAATGAAGTTTATTTAAAAAATTTTTGAATTATTAATTTCTTTAGAAATTTCAACTCGCAGTCGCTCATGCTGTTAAATAAAATAAATTCTAGTAGTAATAATAGAAAATGTTTGATAAGAAAATAAACAACATATAATAGGTTTTGTAGTGAAAGTGAGCTAATGTTATTCCTCTCAACTGTAAAGAACTATTTGTAACAATTAAATGGCAGAACCGGGTTATTGTTTGATTACCATTTGCAAATTAATTTGTATTTTTAAATCTATACAATGTCAAAAAAAAATATGTTTCATAATAAAAGTGTAAAATTGTTCATTCGTTAACTATTTAAAGCAATATTACAGCAGATTACAGAAGGTAATAATAGATATTAATTATACTGGCAGAAAACTTTTTGAGGTTCCGTATAATAAAATAAATCCGTTTTAGAGACTTCATTGTGCATATCTGTTTAATAAAAATTAACTATAATACATGCGATAAATATTGAAGTATAGATAGGAAAATTCGTTGCTATATATAATATTTAATATATTGTTTTATTTGATGGGGATGCAGCCAATCTTATTTATTAAATGTAAACTATCTTTTCTTAATAAAAGCTTTCGCAATAGTTTATTTCTTTTTCGTCATTATTTAACCATTTTAAAAAAAGTTTATGATAAATATATATATATATATATATATATATATATATATATATATATATATATATATATATATATATATATATATTAATAGAAAACTATTTACATTTTAAATTTGGATTCAATCATACGTGACATGTATTTTAAAAACACATCATCGCGAGATTGTCATTTTTAAAGGTTTTATTATTTCATTTTTACTATTTTGGGTATTATTTTTATCCCTCTAAAGTAGATTTTAAAATAATTATGTTAAAGTCTTGTATGTCTTAGGTTTTTATTTTATGGAGCTATTTCTAGAAACAACTTTCTCTCTAGCCACCACTGTAACTTTTTCAAAATCCGTTTTGTGCCCTATGTTACTATTACAGTGCCACAAGACACAAAATGGATTTTGAAATTTTAATTAATAATTTATGGATCATTACATTTTCTGCCTAAAGTCAAAATTAAGTTAGCAAAATTGCCATATTTTTAAAAAGTTAGGAAATTATTTTTTTTATACAATACTTCTTTAAATACTATGAATTTTAGTAATAAAGATTGTAAACAAAAAAGGGAAACTAGAAATTGTTAAATCAGATTTTTACAGATTATAGCGACTTCGTAGTTTTCCCATGTTTTAGCGCGATTAGAAAATATAACCTTAAAAAGCATAATAAAAATGCATACCTATATCATTCTGTATTCCTGCATTAGGGCTATACCTTGTTCCTAAACTATAATAATTAAGATCGTATCTATTCTGTAAGAACAGTAATTTAGAACCATTATGTAAGTTGGTCTCAGTTCGTCAAGCTGTATGTTTTTTAGATTTATTTTTAGATAAATTATTCACTCTACAGTATTAATGTCTAAAAATTTAAATATTCCAATATATATATGATGCCATGCATAATTTTTTTAATAGGAAGCCTTATATAATTTCGACATGTGGCAATTTTCGGATATATTTGGTATACCATACTATTAACCCAACTTCAACTGTTAACCCAACTATGGAGTTTTGAAATTATTATTTTAACCACTTTAAAAACCTTTACTAAAAGGATTTTGACTTCTACTTTTTTTTATAATTGTTCGCACGAAATCAATTTTAGGTTTAACCGAAACTAACCGAAATCTACCGCAAAAATACATGGTTATTTCTTCGTTTAAACTTTAAGTTAAAAGTTGGCGTTAAGCGATTAATTATCAAAAATGATGAAGAAGAAGACTATTTTGCTCTAAGTTAAATCACTCATATTTCTGGAATTTGAATGTGTCTATATTCTGACATCATTGTGGTCATATTATCATTTTAAATAGCTTTTGAGTTATTTATTTGTTGAACTAGAACTTTTATTCAAAAAACTAATTTTAGTTTTTTACCTGTGCGCATAAACTTCTTTTTAATAGGACATTCAGTATATTTTAAGTAAACACAATTTAGATATTAAAAGTCAACAGGGAAAACTATCGAATATTAGAAGGTTCACATTGCTAATTATGACTTGGTTTTCGTTAATTTCCTCAGTCGTTTCAACAACAAATTCAACAAGAAGAGTTCAATCAAATACAAGGTGTCTTATTTAACAAATAATTTTTACTAGTAAATTTGCCATATCAATATTAAATTTAGGTTATTCTTTGAAATCTGAGCAGTAATAACTATTATTGGGCCTATTTAGCAATTTCTGTTTACTAATTTAATATATTTATGGAAGTTAAAGAAAATTAAGCCATAGATTGCGTTGTTTGGGATTAGTTTTTAATAAATTAGAGTGTTTTCAACGATTTAGTTTATGGTGTCAAAAAAAGTAATAGAACTTGCCTGCTAAAACTCAATCCTTGAAAATAAGTAGCAAAATAAATATTTTTACTTCCCCTTATAAGGGGGAACTGCACGCAGTATAATGGATCATTTGCAAGCCTATAAGAGATATGTATTAGGTTCAATGTGATTTCAATAGGGAAATCTGTATAAAAATCTAATCTAGAATTATAAAATAGAAGTAGATTTATCCATTTTTGACCATTTTGCGACCACTTTTTGTCGCAAATGCCGTCGCATATAATTTTTTTTTCCACAAAATGGCTGTTTACCACCTTGCATTGATCCTTTGTCTACGTAACTGCAAAATTTGAAATGGTAAATCGTACTCATGTCTTTGTATTTCTGCAGCGCGTGAACCCTTTTGAACCCATTTTTAAACGAAATGTAATTTAAATTGCCTATACATAACACATTTTTTTGAGGTCGGACGTGCAGGATGTTTTTTCTGATACGTAGGTACCTTTTCATCTTACTTTGAATTTGACTAGACCTTGTATATATATATATATATATATATATATATATATATATATATATATATATATATATATATATATATATATATATATATATATATATATATATATATATATATATATATATATATATATATATATATATATATATATATATATATATATATATATATATATATATATATATATATATATATATATATATATATATATATATATAATATATATATATATATATATATATATATATATATATATATATATATATATATATATATATATATATATATATATATATATATATATATATATATATATATATATATATATATATATATATATATATATATATATATATATATATATATATATATATATATATATATATATATATATATATATATATATATATATATATATATATATATATATATATATATATATATATATATATATATATATAATGTATATATAATTTTTTCTGACTATAGGGTAGCTTTAGGAAGGCGAAATAGCCCATTTAAAAAAAATATGTTTTTATTTTTAAGCGATCAGTTTATAAAAAACGATAAAGAAAGTCAAATTTCCTTTATTTTTTATATATAAATCATTTCTTTTTGTTCACTACATAGGATAACTGATGATTAAATGTGATTAGAGAGTACCTTAAAAACAACAATATTTAATATTTCCAGAATGCTTAGAGTTTAAAAAAAAAACCTAAAACAAGGAAGTTTTTTTTGCATATAGCAGCATTTTTTTTTGTTAATAAGGGGTTAAGGGGGCGAAACGGTTTTCTAAAAATAAAATTAAAATTATTAGTTTTTTTAAACGAAGGAAGACACCAAATTTGTTTTAATTGTTGATTATATTATTTCTAAATGTCTATATACATATACAGGGTTATATAGACAGTTTTTTAAGAACAAAACTATTGTTTTATTTTTGAAAATATTAATATCTCTAGAAAACGGTAAAACACGTTAATCTTATTATATATTTTTCCATAAAAAATAACCACTGTTTCATATTTAAACAAGTTTAAATTAACATTTGAAATTGTTTATAATATATGATAAAAAATAAATAAATTATATAATGCAAATTTTATTTCTGAAAAATTTGTCTAATAAAATATTAGTGAAACTTGAACAATAAAACTATTTACCAGAATATTGACTGGGAAATACGACAGTGTCATGGGAAATTGTGTTTTTAGGATATGACAAACAAAAGACATCTAACAGATGATAGAAACACAATCTATTTACGATTCGTAGTTAAATTGCTTTTAGCTTTTATACTTTGATGTCTTTTAAAATCATTAGACTATAGAAATCACACTTTACTTATAGTTATATTTTCTAATGAATTCCAAAATATTGAGGTACCTTCCAAACTTTTGCCCCCAAGTTCCCTAAAAAGGTTTGACAGTAAGATCAAATCTATTTGCGATAACAATTTAAACTTTCAGTTCGCCAGTCATGTTTTGTTTATATCATTGTCATCATTTTTACCTAGTATTTTATTCTCTACTTAAAATATTAATTAAATATTTCTCATACGGAATGGGTGTTTTAGTTATTTTGACAAAAGAAAACTATTCTTTGAGTTTACTATTACATATATTTTTATTTTACTTGTATCTCTTTTAATTTTAATTTGATGTATGGCAGAGAGCAAACCGTAATATATTTTTGCAGTGACGGAACTACCGGGTACGATTATTTTCCTACATGGTTATTGCACATATATTCGTGATTCTTTATACGTTTGTAACATCTCTTGATTATATATTATTTCGTTTCTTGAGAAAAACCCATTCAGGACTCTTATATAACAACACTATGCAAATTCAAAGCAAATTACAACAAATTTTCAATGAATGTTTACATGGTTTAAGCGGTTTTATTCTGCCGAAATTTATAGATTCTTAACAGAAATATTCACCGACTTATAAGACAAAAAGGATTGGCTACAACACACATATATTGTATTCATCAATTATTCTAATTAAATATACAGTTTATCAGAAAGTCGAGCCTCTGTAGGGGATCCCGCTTATTATAGGAGAAAAATAAACCGTTATGTTTTAGATAATAAATATGTTACAAGCTTAATGGTGCCAGCGAGCGAAAATTAGCCAAGATTGTAAGATGTATTTATTGAACAAAAATGTATATTTTTGCTTTTCTCAATTCCGTCGGTATGTCTGTCTGTTCGCGGCATAGCTAAAAAACTATTTACCCGATTGACTTATATTATTTTTATATAGAGACGACCTGGTAACATCTTGGTAAAATGTCAATATGGTAAAACAAAATGGCGGCCTAGTGATATGTTAAAGAAATTATTACTAAAAAACTGCTTATCGAATATATCTCAAATTTTGCTCAAAAATCAAGTAGTATGTAGGAATCAGCCGGTAAGATTTTGGTAAGAATCCAAGATGCCGGAACAAAATGGCGGCTTAATAAATTATTTAAAAATTCAGCCTGAAAAAACTACTTAATGGACTGATCTCAAATTGTGTGTTATAACTAACTGTGGTATAGAGAGGAATTAGTAAAACTGTGGTACTAATTCAAGATGGCGGAACAAAATGGCAGTTAAATAAAATGTCTGTAATCATCAAAAAAATCACTCTCTCAGGTTTTACATATATTTACATTTTAGCGTATCTATATGCTAAAAAATATGTCTTATCAATTCCGTCGGTCCTTTTGTTGGTTTGTCTGTCAATTCGCGACATAGCTTAAAAACTATTAGTCAGATTGACTTCAAATTTTAGTCAAAAATTAAGGGTCAAATGGGGATGATCTGAAAATAGTTTGATAAAAATCCAATATGCCGGAACAATGTGGCAGCCTAGTGAAGTTAAAAAAATGTTTACTAAAAAAACTAATTATCCAATTTAGCTCAAATTTTGCACAAAAATCAAGCGTTTCATAGGAATGTAATTGTTGAATATAAGAAAAACAAATTGACTAATAAAATATTTAAAAATCAGCATTAAATGTGATATAGTCATTGAAATACACCAAATCAAAAAACAAATAAATAGAACTTTTCTAGTCACAATTTGCACGTGTATTTCTATTTCAGAGTGTTCCTGCAATTATACCTGTATGTAGGATGTTCAGAAAAAAAAACCAGAATCGTGTGATTTAACTATTTAGATAAAAATGGGCGTTCTTTTTTTATATAAAAACCATCTATTAACATGGAATGAACGAATAATCCAAAATCTCCGGGCAAATTTTTCATCCACTTGTGTTTCCTGTAGAGATACGAAAATTGTTTCACACACACATTTAACACCCCAATTGGCCCATTTTGTGAGGCGCACCACCCCTTTTGTTCTGTTTAGCAAATCAAAATATTTAACTTTATTTACAATAAAATGCATTAATATTTTAGTGCTGAACATCGCCCTTTTTTTTAAAGGAGGGGGGGGGAAGGTCACAGCAATTTTTGACCTAAAATGGCTCCTTTAGACGCGCGGAACAACCTACTTCAAAATATTGTTCGAGGAAAATACAAATTAACGGACTTATTATAGGAATGGGAACGCAAACCATGGAGAATTATTACCAGTAACTAACAGGAGAAAATCTAAAATAAATGTTTTTTTTTACTACTAAACGTAAAACGCCCTGCGAATATAGTTTTTTTCTTACTCAATAAAAAACTATAAACAATAAAAAAAAAAATATATAAAATTATTTTCGCTGGAACTTATCGACTCTTTATCAGATACATCAGTTCCCTCTGTTATTGCGAAAGGTTGAATATCTGATAGCATCTATATTTTTCTATCTCCCACTCAGAAAATATGATCTTTTTGGTATGATGTACGTAATTGCTTCATTGCTCATTCGTAATTGCATTTAACGCTATCGACCATAACCGAAGAACATCATTTGCAGTGTTATTTTTAGCTTTCAAAATTTCTGCGTCACACCATTTCTATTGCATTATAGTGGCAATGATAAGGCAGTAATCTTAAAATTATGTCCATGTTCTTCTGCGTAAATATCTAAGTGATACCTTTTTTCTTGTGATTTTGCAATAACTACTTTTCAGAGATCATTTTTCATAGCTTTTTCTGGATAATCGATTTTCTTAAATGTTAACCACTCAACAAGTTGCTTTTTTGTCCAACTTCTGCAGGGCAACTCTTCTTGGTACCTGGAATGATAGCTAGCATTATAATAAGGGATGGTTGATTTAAAATGTGTTTTAAACCATTTCTCTAAATTTAAAGCATTCTATAGTTATAATCACCAGTCTTTGTTTTACTTTTAAAGATCAAACCCGCATTTTCGATGAACCATTCATCATTTCGAGCATGAACAATTACGTAGCTTACTCCATCACTTGTTTTTTTACTAGAAGTAGCCATTGGGTCATCTGGTTTCAAATTTTGCACACTTTTTTCTTTTATATAGTTCCTGAGGAAAAAGGTGCGCCTATCACGAATAGATGGAAGTTTTATTAGGAATTTTCGGTTATTCGACCTTTTAAATTTATAACCAATTTTACAAATCCAAGGATAAATAGACTTTGAAGCACACACACATTTTATGAATCACTTCGCGCAACGCCTTTGATACAGCTGGAGTTAATTTTGTCTTATTTTTTCTGATTTTCATTTTTACATTGGACACACCGGAATATGTATATGAATTCCTTAACGGGGAACGGTTCTCACTAAAACCTTCATTGTTTCGGCTGCTACTTGTACAGGGTTTTTTTTTATAATTTGCTACCCGCTGAGAGGCTTATTTTTTCAAGATACAAAGAAATGTTCCTACGAAAGTTATAGGGAATTTTCTAAAGATCTACATTGCGGCAATTTTAAAAACAAAAGACTATCGGAAAATCACTAAATCACCATTAACTTTGTTATTTTAAATGGAACCTTGTCTGTTTTGACATTTTTGGATTCTCCTCATTTTTCCCTTTTCAAAAATATATAATTTGTCTATATTCGAAACAGTAGTTTTTGATATATATATATATATATATATATATATATATATATATATATATATATATATATATATATATATATATATATATATATATATGTATATATATATATATTCCATATATATATATACACGACCACATATGTCATATATATATATATATATATATATATATATATATATATATATATGCATACTTAAATCGCGGTACTCATGAAATAATGAAATGTCAATTAGAAACAAAGGAGCCCTGTTGGACGTGAACGCAATCCACAGATACTTAAATCGCTTTACCCATGGAATGTCATCAACAAAAACAAAACAGTAATTTGTAAAAAAAATATATTTAATGTGATTATATATATATATATATATATATATATATATATATATATATATATATATATATATATATATTAATACAACGATAACAAACAAACAAAAACAAAACAAGAACTAGGAATTAATATTTTTACACCCTATTTACGTGACCCCTCCATTATCCAACCAATTTTGAAATACTGTTTCCAGTTTCCTAATTGCTTGGGTAATGAAGGTGGGACATTCTGTATTTAAAACCCTAATTTCATTCACTATTTTTTGTTGTAACTTATCAACACTGTCCGTTCTATTATGATACACTTTATCTTTTAGGTATCTCTACAAAAAATTGTCCAACGGTGTAAGGTCGGGACTGTTCGCGGGCCAATGAATATGGCCATATTTGCCAATCCACAAATTATATCGAGCATTTAAAAAATCTGTGACCTCTCGAATGGTGTGTGGTAGTGCGCCATCTTGGTGCCAAATTATTTGGTTATAAGTGTTTAAAAGAAGCTGCTCCAAAAAATGCTTAATTTAGTTATTTAATAGATTTAAATATCGTTCCTCTGTTAATATACCCTCAATAAATATCGGACCAATAATATGTTTTCCCAAGAGGCCGCACCACACATTTATTGACTTCCATCCTTGTCTCTTTCGTTCTTCAATTATATGTGGATTTCTTGTTGCGCAATGGTGCTTGTTTTTCTATTAAACATTCCGTCTGTGGTAAAACAAGGCTCATCAGACCACAAAATCCTTCTGAATAACAGCATATCTTGCCTAAGTCTGGTCAGCATATCCTCACAGAAGTGGAGGCGTTGGTTAAAATAATCGTTGGTTAATAGTTGCACTAGTCTAATTTTATACGGGCCGTATCGATTTTTTTTAGCACTGAACGGAAGTAGAACCTCGATTTTCCTGTTATCCGAGAAACGTCCACAATCGATCTGCTTGGATTTTCTAAAAATTAGTTTTAATTTAACTTTTAGACTACCTAAAGAAAGAATTTTTTACCTTACCTCTGCCTCTGCAAGGATTTTCTTATGCAACAGCAACAGTTTTTCTTGAGGGAACTCATGCACCAGGATATAGCAGTGATTTAGAGACTTTCCGTTCGTTTTTTGTTTTTAAAATTGCCGCCATGTCAATCTTTAGGAAATTCCCTATAACTTTCGTAGGAACGATTTCTTTGTATCTTGCAAAAATAAATCTCACTCAGAGGGTAGCAAATTATAAAAAAATAACCCTGTACGCAATTTTTTCGCCTGGTTTCGCAGTTATCGTTTTGTGCCTCAAAATATGAAAGAACATTCAAGATTATATTTTTAGTTTGACCGTTAAATCGTTTTACCATTTTCAGTTTACATATTCAAATAATTATAATTACACTAGCTCTAATATTTTGACACTGAGTGACATTGATTGAGTAATTTGATGGTTTAGAATTGACACTTAGTATTTTTAAGTAACGACCTTCAGTTTTCTAGTAATTTTTTGTCTCATCTAGTTAAATACAGTTATAGAAAGAGAGAATTTGGCTTGGTGTATTTCCAGGACTAGATAGAGATAAACTGGTAAAGTTGTAGTACAAATTCAAGATGGCGCCCAAATAATTTTTTTTTTAAATAGGCGTAAAAAATGACGTAAAATAATATCGGTGTGTGTCAATGTAAAAACTACTTATTGAATTTATTTTAAATTATGCTAAAAAAAGAAATGTGGCATAGGTAGAAACTGGTAAAAATATTGGTAAAAATTCAATATGATGGAACAAAATTGCGCCGAATAAAAATATTTAAGAAGACATTATACAGGGTGATTCACGTTGAGTGTCCTATTAAAAGTTCTGGAGAACTATAAAAGGGATTTTTTTCAAATTCGGCATACAGACATAATAGGTAATAATCTATATTTTAAAAATATTTTCGCAAGTGCAGCGTTGCCACATCTATCCGAAACCAATAGCAACATTGAAATTTCAAATAGAATACCCTATTTTTTATTGCAGTTTCTGATTCTACGCACGATTTTAAGTAACTTTTGTTAATATCTTTTTATACTTATCTCCTACCATTTTCTCTAAAAAAATTAATTTATGATTTTTTTTTAGAAAATCACCACGTTAATAGAATTCCATATTTACCTGCGTAAGCGAGATAATTACTAGATTTTTTTTTCTGGGTTAGAGAATGCATATATTTAAAATAACCATATGTTAGAATAGCGATATATCATACAGGGTGTCGTATAAAAAGAGCATTTTTATCGAAATTTAGTAATGGTGAAAACTCATTTATTTTAAATACAACACCCTGTATTTTATGGTATCTTCGAATAAACCAATGCCTTACCTACAATATTTCCATATATGTTCCTATACCCATCTCCCACCATTTTTTAGATATGAACTTTGAATATTTTCCTGTTTTCAAAGACTACCATAACAAAACCACCCGCTTAACGAATAACTTAGCTTGGTAGGGCATGGAAGGTTTTGTTTACTTCTTCCTGACATCTTTTTGACATTAACAGATAGTTTTCAATTGATGCTCCGTAAAAATGGAAAACGCAATTGAATATTCCAATATTGATATTTTAAATTTATTTTACATTCATGGAGAGTGTAACAAAGTTATTTCAAGAACCTGCAGAAAATTTAACGAGATGTATCCTCATTTACCTCCTATGCACAGGAAAAAATATAGAAGGTACTAAATGCAATAATAGTTTTTATTTCCTTAAAAATTAATTTATGTTGCTGAAACAACAGGAGGTTGTCAGTATTAACGTGCATAACATAATATTTTGATGATGGTCCTTGGACTCTGATTATACACATTAATACTGACATCCTGTCTTTTGGTACAATTCTTTCGTACGTGTACACAGCATTTTAGGCTTTCTATTTATTTTGCCTTCATATTTCAGATATGAAGCAAATTTTAAAAATGACGGCAAAATTATAAAACATAGATCATACACAAAACTACAAACTGATAATGAAGGCAATGAAATAAATGTACTTGGATATTTTAACGTTTACCCTCAAGCATCAATTAGAAGTGCTGAAATAGATCTAGGACTTTCATATTCAACAATTCAACGTATTCTAAGCAAACATAACATTCAACCATTTAAATTTATCACCCAGCAAGGCCTTTTACCAGAAGATTTTCAGAGACATACTGAATTTTGCGAAATAGTTCTAACTAAAATTGAGGAAGACCCACTATTTTTGAAAAAAATTATCTGGACTGACGAGTCGAAATTTACGAGGGAAGGAATATTTAATAGACGAAATAGTCATTTTTGGGCGGCTGAAAACCCAAAATTGGTTATACAGTTAATGAGTTTTTGGATGAGTTACCATTACAATTATTGATTTCTTGCTGGTACCAATCGGATGGGGCTCCTGCACATTGCAGCAAAGAAGTGAGTCAAGAATTATATGGAATGTTCGAAGATAGGTTGTTCAGAGGTTTGGGACCATGGGATTGGCCACCTCGGTCTCCGGACCTAACTCCCCTAGATTCTTACATTTGGGGAACCATCAAAGAGCGAGTGTACGTAGGAAATCCAATACAAAATCTCCAGGATCTGGAAAATCGAGTACGTCGAGCTTTTGACGAATTAAATCCTGAGGAAATACGAAGAGCAACAACAAGAAACCAATTAACATGTTTGCACGAATGCCTTAATGCGAATGGTGGCCATTTTAAGCAATTTAACAATTAGTTGTCTTTCTTTTGCTAAAAATTAACGATTATATATTATTTGTTTGTTTAATTATCACTTATAATATCTAACACCTTTAGGTTACAAATTGTATTTAAAAAAATACATTTTGGATTATTCACCGTATTTAAACTGTCTGTTTATTTCAAATATGTCAGTACGAGGTAAATAAAACCTTACATGGCCTAACTAGTTAAGTGATTCGCTAAGCAGGTGCCGAGGCGGGTGCTTTTGTTGTGGATGGTCTTTGAAAACAGGAAAATATTCAAAGTTGGCTCGTATCTAAAAAATGGTGGGAGATGGGTATAGGAACATATATGGAAATATTGTAGGTAAGCTATTGGTTTATTCGAAGATACCATAAAATACAGGATGTTGTATTTAAAATAAATGAGTTTTCACCATTACTAAATTTCGATAAAAATGCCCTTTTTTTACGACACCCTGTATGATATATCTCTATTCTAACATATAGTTATTTTAAATATATGCACTCTCTAACCCAGAAAAAAATCTAGTAATTATCTCGCTTACGCAGGTAAATATGGAATTTTATTAACGTGGTGATTTTCTAAAAAAAAAATTATAAATTAATTTTTTTAGAGAAAATGGTAGGAGATAAGTATAGGAAGACGTTAACAAAAGTTACTTAAAATCGTGCGTAGAATCAGAAACTGCAATAAAATATAGGGTGTTCTATTTGAAATTTCAATGTTGCTATTGGTTTCGGAGAGATGTGGCAACGCTGCACTTGCGAAAATATTTTTAAAATATAGATTATTACCTATTATGTCCGTATGCCGAATTTAAAAGAATCCCTTTTATAGTTCTCCAGAACTTTTAATAGGACACTCAACGTGAATCACCCTGTATAATATGTGGTTCCAAACGGGGGAGGTTCTGGGTAAAGAAAACTCACCGATTTTTGTTTTAATGTACAGTGAAGATAAATAATATTGTCAACGGTAGAACGTATATACCAACAAAATATTTTAAGTAAATTTTGTTATTTTGTACTTTTTAGTGCGCCACTGATAAAAGCACATTTTCTAGTTTTTTTAAAACTATAATTTATTGTTTCTTTTTTATTTTCTAATACGGAAATGTTTTTTACAAAATAGCGTCTACTTTTTATGGCTCTTGATATAAAAAGAATGATAAAATTACCACAGGTGGTAAAGATAACTTAGAAAAAAAGCCGTAATATTGAAATTTCTGATATGCTAAAATTACACTGACCATGGTTACTTACAATATGTATTTGTAACATAAATACAATATAGCAAAAAATAAACAATAAAAACTTCCAGACCGTAAAATTCGAGGTTAATCAAATTCAACAATTTCTTCACTGTTTTAAATATTCTAGAACTTAAAATAAGTACAAGTTTGGAAATGTTGAACTGGCTGCATTCCTTAGTACATATCTGAAAACGATGTATCTTGCTATAAATTTTTTTTCAAAATTGGTTTGTATATCAATTTTTAGCTTACCTGTGTGAGTAAATTTCTTTAAGCATTTTAAGGGTTTGGGCGTGAAAGACTTAAATTAAATGGTCTATAGTCATTATAGTTATTAAGTTATATTAAACTGTGAGTTTATATCATCTGCTGATGATGCTAACTTGGTTAGCGAAACGCGCGTCCAGAACGTAACAAGTTGTGGTGTAGTGTGGTTAGAACTCTTGAATTTTGATCTTCTACCACAGGTTCCAGTGTTAGGACTAGAAAGGGAATTGTTCCATTAGATTTGATTTCCAATGTGACTTTAATATGATGCTTTTGGTTAAGGTGATCCAGAAATATGAGGAGATGATCCTGTTCATGAGGCCAAACCGCAAAAGTATCATCTGAACCAGTGTTTTGGTTTTAATGAAGCGGACGTAAGATATTCGCTACCACAGGTGATAGAGGAGATCCCATAGCTGAGTCTGAAGTTTGTTTATAAAAAGTTCTTTGAAAAAAGAAATAAGTAGATATAAGACAAGCACTAGGTCTATCAAGTAAAATTCCTTTCTCCTGTGGGGAAGTGTATGTGGGAGAAACAGGACGCTCAATATCAACTAGCCTTAAAGAACACGAACGATGTATTAAAAAAAAAACAAATTGTTCAATCTGCTGTAGCTGAACACCAGCCAATGTAAAAGAAATCAAGGTTCTAGCATCGGTTCGAGGATTTTATAAACAAAAAGTAGAGAATCTATTGAAATTTTTAAACATGCAGATACGCCGTGAAAGCTTCCGTTCTAGCAAAAGCTAAGATGTGTTATCCATTACCTACGTAATGAGAATGTCAGAAAGTCTTGTGCTATCTTACGAGGAGGTACTATGTCTACACTGCTTTAATAATTCACTGCCCTTAGTGCTTTGCGGCAATTCCCATGAAAAGATATTTTTTTTTGGATACAAAGGATGGAATGTTTGGAACTGAAGTTAACTAACTCGCTTCTTGCATTATTCTACTTCAACAATAATATAGTCAGATGCACAGATGTTAAGAAGGTAACCACTATGCTCTCCCACAAACACCTCCACGTTACGGTATTATTTCTATTGTTATATGTTAACTTTAAACGACCTCTTTGTGTTTCCAGGAACTCTGTTTACTTTGCAATTTTTCAACCCCTTAAGTAAACTAATTACAAAATTTTTAAACTGATTGTTAGTAAATGTGTAAACGGGTGGGTGTAGGTATTTAACATTTTTCGTTTTTGCCTACGACATTTATTTTATTTATATTTTCCCATTATAATCTTTATTATTGTCTGGTTTTAGGATTAGCAGTGGTATTTATCTGGTTAAACTGGCATCTAACTTTAACTAACATTAACTAGGATAAAATATCTCATGTAGCGGATTGACTTAATATGGCAAATTTGAAAAATATTAACCTTGCATTAACAAATCATGATTCTAGGGACTAGACCGTTTCAAAATTCACTTTCTGACGTTTCGACTTCAATTGCACGAGGCATTTTCAGGGATCTTTTCCTCACGAGATGAGAACACTCCCGCCTTGTTCCAAAGATCAGACTACCTGTTAAACTCCCTTCCTCTTTAAACCTTAAACCAGAGGGCATTCTGCTTCCTGGGTTCCATTCATGTATTTCTAAACCTGCGCTCTATATTTTGTTGCTCATGTTCATCTTCTACCTTTCGCTTCATTATATGTCCTATCATTTTAGGTATTTCCTTCCATTTTGCATCGCTTTCTATCATATGGTTGATTATGTTTGCACACAAAAATTGTGTCTTCCACAGTGTCTTTTTCGCCACAATGAGTGCACTCGTCGATTTCACTTTTACCTATGTACGTATAGTCCGGAAGCTTCCATGCCCAGTTAAAAACTGTGTATGATAATAGTTTACGTCACCGCTCTTGTTCCAGCCAGACTGCAATATTTGCAATTATCCTTGCTGTCTACCTTCCTTTATTACTGTAAGTCCACCTATCTTGCCACCTTTGGATTAGTCGGAGGTTTGCTTCCTTCCTTTCTGCTGACGGGTCTTCTTCCATAGCTTGGAATAATTCGGTTCTTTCCTGTATCATTAGGTCCATCAGCGTTTGAGTGAGTATAACCAGCGAAGCTTCAGTGAACATGGTACGATAAGCTCTGCAGATTCTGATAGCCATCTGGTGTTATATACTTTCGTAGGTATGCCCATGCCCCACTCAGGGGCAGCATATAGCAAGATGGAGTTTGCTACCGAGCATAGGATCTCTCTTTTTTGGGCTTGTGGCTCACTTACATTAGGCATCAGCCTTCCTAGTGCCATCATGGTTCTTCCCGCTTTTGCAGCTGTTTTCTTAATTCAAACCCCAAGTTATTTTAGTTCTATCTTTGTTTTGATTCTTTGCCTAAAATTTTAAAGTCGATTTCCGGTATCCTTTTCTTTGCAGTAATTATCCCTACTTCTGTCTTCTCCGTGGCTAGACTTAGGTGATTTTCTTCCATCCAGCGTTCCACTTCAAGCATGCATATGTCGCTTTTTGTTTGTAAGATCTCTTCCCAGTATTATTGCAGCGACATCGTCTACATACCCTTTGAGCGTAACACCTTCTGGTAGTGATAACCTTAGAAGTTCATCATATAGTAGATTCCACAAGGTCGCTCCCAGTATCGATCCCTGTGGGACTCCGCAGGTCAGTTCCATTTCCTTCATAGTTCCCTCAGCTTGGGAGGACATATTACAAAAGTATCGTCTTCATATCTGAACCACGATTTTGGCTTCAATTGGGATGAATCTAGGGCCTTCTCCTCAAAAGCTTTCATGAAGATATTGGCTGGTCCTAAAACGTGTTCATAAAAAGTTCATTGAAAAACAAAATAAATTGATGTGAGACATGTTTCAATTAGATTTAGAAGTGAGTTGTTAATATTATTATGGTGAAATAAGTCTCATATTATGGAAATTGAATCTTTAATATATAGCGATATAGCGATTCTACATCGAAACTGACTAGGATATATTTTGGATTGCTTTTAATTTCTCTATGAATGTATATGAATGATATTTGCCCTACAATGTTCAATCACATATAACTCGGACAATGTTTGCAATCGCCGAAGGACATTATTCATTTCAAAACGGAAGGAGTACATGTAAATGATTGTTCCTGTAGCGCTGTTTATATTCAAGAAACTGGATGATCCATATCCACTAGGCTTAAGGAACATGAATGGTGTATTAGAAAGAAACAAATTGTACAATCTGCTGTATCCAAACACCAACATTCCACTGGACATGTCATCAATGTAAAAGAAACCAAAGTTCTTGCCTCGGTCTGGAATCTATAGAATTTTATAAACATTCTAACAATTTTAGTAGAGGTACGGGTTTATCTGTACACCATACGTGGAAACCGATCGTTACACCTGGTCACGGTTCTATGAACACAGGTCAACTATAAACAGCCATCCTAGGTCATTAAGTGTTTCGATCTCGTGAATTAATAATCCCTGAAGATGACTCGTGCAATCGAAGATAAAACGTCGGAAATTGATTCCATTTTGCCACGGTCTAGTCCCAAGAACGACGATTTCTTAATAGACCACAACCGTGAAAGCTTTCGTTCTAAGTTGCATTAACATTTTTTCATAACTATTAACGAAAGCTGTTTAAACTAAATAACATATAAACCACCAGAGATATTTTGTTGTTAAAAAACGAATGCGTAAACAAAATATGTTTGTGAAAACTGTGTGTATAATCTTATGTATTTAAAAATGTTGTTGTTACAATCAAAAACACGCGATCTGGTTCTTATAGACAGTAATTCGCCAGAATGACGATATTGATACCCTCTTTAACCTCTTCCATATGAACAAATAAGGACATAGACTAGTCATATATCACTCAGTAGTGATATGACCAGTACGCAATGAACAACACGACGTCCGAACGGTTTTAAGTTGAAAGTGAAATTAAATTATGTTCTTCCAAGTCGCAGTGAATCAATAAAAAAAAACGAAAAGGTAAGTTGCAGTTTTTTGGCGGACTTTATTAGTTTAATTTTAGCTCAATCTTTAGTTTAAATTTCATGATGATGAGGTGTTTAAGGTCATTGCTTAGTTTAAACTTCAGACAGGAGCGTAGGTAAATTCCTCACAAACCACAAACCTCTAATTTTCCTCACTATAAATATGAATTTACATTTATCATATAGGCATTTTTCTCACTTTTTATTAAGTTGTAGTTTTAGGGCCGATTCTATAAGTTTAATTTCAGATCAATCTGCATTTTTAACTTTACATGGACAAAGCTAAATTCTTCATCAGGTATTTTCTTCACCAAAGATATGGGTTGATATTTACCATATAAGTATTGTTCTTAGATTTTAATAGCAAAAAATATCCATTTTAATCAAAATTTGATCTTAAATTTATCCATTCTCAAATCCGTATTAACATTTGAATCCGCTCAAAAAGCTTCAATTTTTTTGCACCCCTCCCTTCTGGCTTTAGCTTAAGATTTTATATGAATAGGCAAAGCCCGATAGACCGAACAGAGAATGGATTAGATACAAGTAAATTAACCACATAAACCGCTCGTGTCGCGGTTTAAGTAGAACGCACGCAACAATATACGGTTTAGTTGGAAAAAAAATCGGTAAGTTTCCTTTACCCGAAACTTCTTTCGTTATGAGTATTTCCTTTTATTAGGAAAGTGTGGCTCAATTTACCTTCGCACATAGTAACTTATTAACATTTTTATGCTGTATTTTCAAAGTTTTTAAATTGATATTAAACAGTTTCTATCTATGTCATGATTAACTATGAGTTTTAAGAATCAGTAATTTTTATACTCATTTTTTAAGACCGCCACTTTGTTCCGTTATTCCCAAATTGGGAAAAATATGTCGGAAAAAATAAAAATACCTTCTAGTCCGTTACATAAGCAGAACAACTCTCTCTCTCATCTATGTACTTAAAACCCACTAACAAAAATGAAATTATATGTCATATCAGAACAACTCTCTCTCATCTATGTACTTAAAGCCCACTAACAAAAATGAAATTATATGTCATATTGGTAGTCTAAAATTAAATGCTGCCCGGGTATTGATAATATACCAACTAAAATATTAAAACATTTACTTATATATCTTGCTGATCCCGTTGTACATATTATAAATCTTATCTTCAAGACCGGTAAAGTCCCTGCAGCTTTTAAAACATCGATTGTTACCTCAATATATAAAGCGGGCGATCAGGATGATATTCGGAATTATAGACCAACAAAACATTTTCGAAAAGTGTCTTCAAGATAGGTAATGAACTTCCTTATTTCGATTATATTCTTATATTCGATGATTAACTATGAGTTTTAAGAATCAGTAATTTTTACACTCATTTTTTAAGACTGCCACTTTATTCCGTTATGCTGAATTCTTACCACTTTATCCCTATTAAATATTTAATTTTTTGTTTATATTGGAAAAAACATGTCGGAAAAAATAAAAATACCTTCCAGTCCGTTACATAAGCAGAACAACTCTTTCTCATCTATGTACTTAAAGCCCACTAACAAAAATGAAATTATATGTAATATTGGTAGTCTAAAAATACATGCCCCCGGGTATTGATAATATACCAACTAAAATATTAAAACATTTACTTATATATCTTGCTGATCCCGTTGTACATATTATAAATCTTATCGTCAAGACCGGTAAAGTCCCTGCAGCTTTTAAAACATCGATTGTTACCCCAATATATAAAGCGGGCGATCAGGATGATATTCGGAATTATAGACCAACAAAACATTTTCGAAAAATTTCAAAATGTTTTATCCAAAAACAATGGTCTGTACAACTGTACTTTAATTTCAAAAATAATACATGGTCTGAATGATAAATGTTTTTGGATCTTGCAAAAGCTTTTGACACGGTGTCCCACCCCTCACTTTTGCAAGTGTTGCAGGAGTGTCGGGTTAGGAGTATGGTGTTGGATGTCTTTAAGATTACCTTTCAGATCATATATAGCGCACCAAAACTGGAGATGTTACCAGTGACCCTATGGCGGTTCAGAATGAATGGTATTCCTCAAGGTACAGTACTTGGACCAATTCTTTTTAATATCTACATTAACTTTCTTTCTATGATAAAAGTTGGCATTTAGTAAGGGATATATGTTATTAAAATTAGATTATTTTAAACTTGAGATGATTTTCAAGATGTAACAAGCATTAAGTGTGATATAGAGATAAACTAGTAAAGTAGTGCTACGCATTCAAGATGGCGAAACCACATTGCGGCCAAATAATTTTTTAAGAATCAGCGCAAAAAAATCTTATTCAATTGAATGTGATATATTTATTTATTTATTTATTTATTTGTTTGCAGTTAGTTATTACATTTTCTATACATATACATACATAATTAATAATATGGCTATCACATCTTAATAATATACCAATTATCTTACAGTTCAAAACTAAACTAACCACTTAGCGCACAATGATACTTAAAGTACTGTGTGTGCACTTCATACATTATTAGTTATCACATTTGGTTATGCATTTTTTCAAATAAATAAATATAATAATAATATAAATATATAATAAAATAAAATAATTTTTTAAAGTAAAAAGAAAATGAGATACACTCAATGCTAAAATGTATACCCTAAATTACCTAGTTTGTAATTATCGAATTAATGGATCAAGTTTAAACACTAATTAATATGGATCAATATTAAATATTAAGAATAAACAATAAACAGCAACAAGAATACACAATAACAGTATCAATATTAAGAATAAACAATAACAACCATTATCATCACAGATTATACTCAATTTAGTGTGTAGCAGCCACTGAGTATCCATTTATTTAGTTCCTTCTTAGATTTATAATATGGGGTTGTTCTAATTGTGTTTGGAAGGCTATTAAAGATTTTTGGACCTAGACAGTATATATGAAGCTGACAAGTGGTGTGCCTGGGATTTTGCAGCATGACCTTATTTTGTGCAACCATTCTTGTATTTATCCTATGGCCAATTGATTTTTTGTAATATGGCATCTTTAACATAAATCTTGCTATTGTCCTAATATGCCTATGGCGAACATTTAGCAATTTACTGTCCTTAAAAACCAATTCTGTAGGATATCTTTTGTTTTTAACATAATTTTAATAATGTATTTCTGGGCTACTTGAAGTCTGTTCAAAATTGTCACACCAGCACAACCTCATACAACAATACCATAGTTTATAATTGACTCTACCAGTGCATAATATACTTTTTTAAGGTATTTAAAGTTAGAATGTTTCTTAATTCATAAAACTTGAAAATCAATTTTCTTATCTTATTTGTTACATAGTTGATTTGATCATTCCATGTAAATGTTTCATCTAAAAATATTCCTAAATATTTCAAGGAAGATTTTCTTTCAATAGTATTATTATACATTGCACAGTTATAATCGTGAATTTTTAAACTATGATAATGTGGTAAGTACCTGGAGGCAAGTGAAAAAGCAACAAATTTAGTTTTATGTACATTTAATGAAAGTAAACTATCATCCAGCCATCTTTTAATTTTTTGTAGTGTAGCCTCTGCTGCTCTTCTAGTACTATCCCAATCATTCCCCCAGAGAATTATACCCGAGTCATCAGCAAAACAGAATACTACACCATTATCCTGCAATATTGACATAATACCATCTATGTATATATTAAAAAGTAAGGTTGAAAGCACTGTACCCTGTGGCACACCAAATTCCACATCTTTCTTATCGCTAACTTCTCCCGAGATATTGGTACAATGTTTTCTTTTTAAGTAAGATTCAATTAAATTATAGGATGTTCCTCTTATGCCCATGGAATCTAAGCGTCGTAGCTGAATTCCGTGCGCCACAGTATCGAAAGCCTTTTGTAAGTCGAGAAAGATATCCATCACCTTTCTTCCCTGATCCAATTTTTTTAGTATTTAGCTTACTTTCATTAAACGTCATGCTATACCCTGGTATACTGAAATCTGTGTAGTTATGAATATAATGAGTCTCTGACATGACTATAACATCAAACCCTTTATGCAGTGATTCAAGGAACACTAGAAATTGATCAAAATTCCGGTAGATACTTCGTATATTTACATGCATTACACTTATGATGCTTTGATTATTGTCAAAAAAACTTACTTTAGCTAAGTCTTCACAAACCTCTGTATCTTTTGTTTTGTAATCATCTAAAATACTGTTAAATTTCATGAACTAAAAGTTTCACCAACACAATCACTGCTAATTACCAATAGTCTTAGTAAATGTCACCCTCATATTTAATCTTGACGGGCACATCATGATCACTTCTCCTCAGATATATAGTTCCACTAATGCAGAATGCTGCCGCATACTTCTTGTCTCTCTTTATGTCCCTGACCTTTTTGAACAACATTCTTTTTCCTACCGGGAGGTCTTCATTAAAATATATTTTCCTATCCTCTCCTTCTAGACCACATTTCCTAACTGTTGTTGCCTTAATCTCACGAATTTTTTTCAGTATGTCTTTCTTTGCTTGTATGTTATTTAATTTTACTAAAATTGGACCACTTTCATTTCTACCTAGTCTTAAGCTTTCTACTATTTTTATATTGTCCAATTTTAGCTTACTTGCTTGTAAAATTTTCATAGTGATTTTGTTTGTGTCTGGGTTCATTTGTTTTGGAACTCCATCTATGATTATGTGACTGGCTCGATTTATTACTTCCATCTCATCCAACTTTAGCTCCAATACTTGTACCTTCTCTCTAAGTGTTATATTTTCCCTTCTTAAGTCCTTTGTTTCCTTTATTAGGTCTTCAAATTTCCTTTTCTGCTCATCAAAGGCATCAGACATGAACTGCAATGATTTTTCAAGTTTTCCAAACTTTTTATCAATCTTTTTCTCCACAGGACTGAGAAACTGTTTAATTGACTCCTGAATAATGGATTTTAGCCTATTTTCATCCATTTCTAATATCGTATTTTCTGCCTTTTCCGATTTTTTTCGATGTTTTTGTGACACAACCTCACTTTTTACCACGCCGTTTTGACAACAAATAAACTCTCCGGTTGAATTAGCAATTCCTACGCGTGAACTACAGCTCCTGTGGTAACTTGAGGAGCACCCCCTGCACTCAATTGCTTCCAACACGTTTCTTGCAATATTTGCACCTTTTTGTTTCAATATTTATTTTAACAACATCTCCCATGACATAACCTTAATATAATTATATATGGATAAACTGATACGAATTCAAAAATGATGGAACAAAATGGCGATATATATAATATATATGTGTTGTTAAATGAACATATAATGAACTAAATTGGGTCACATTTGTAATAAAAGAAAAGATTCGTAACAAGGGAAGTTCCGGGTAAAGAAAATTAACCGATTTTTTTTTGTTTAGTTTGTTGAGTTGGTTTTTGAAAGAGACACAAGTTGTCGAGACAGCGGTCAATCTGAAATACATTAGTGGAAATTACTAAACAAAAATAGTTTGTTTATTTATTATACTAGTTATAATGAATTCCCATCAATTTGTCCCACCATTCAATTCGCAAGTAAACAAAAAACGACTAAAAAACATCGAAGAGAATAAATCTTTTAATTCTACACGACAGGAGAACGGCATCAAGCTCAATTAAAGTTTAGAATGTTTAAAGGAATATCAAATTTGACAGCGAACTCCTAGATTTCTATAAGCAACTTTTCAAATCCGAAATCTTGGTTAAACATTTTAAACAGCAATTAAGTTTTGTGCAGTCGGGGTTATTGTAGCAAAACCGTTTTTTGCTTGTCTCCCTTTACTCCCAAATCCTTTCCTAAAAAAAATTGTCACTGTAGTTGTATGTCAAATTGATACGTCTTAATTTGGAATAGAGTAAAATTATTCTTTAGATTGGTATATTTCCACAAAAAGTTATTTTTACTTTCCTCGTGAAAGGGTAAGACTTCCTTAATCGTGAAAAAATCACCACCCGTAATTTTTTCTGATCTTTACGTTCCGGGGTCCCTAGATTTCTCAATTCCGTCGGTCTCTCTGTCTGACTACTTAGCCGATTCAATTTTTGGTCAAAAATTAAAAGTCAGACGGGGATGACCTGATAAAATTTTGGTAAATATCCAATATGACGAATTATTACTAAAAAACTACTTATATAATTTACCTTAAATTTTACTTAAAAATTCAGCCTGAAACAGTTTGATTTCAAATTTTGTGTAAGATATAATTGTAGTATAGAAATGAACTGGTAAAATTGTGGCACGAATACAAATGAAATGTTTGTAATAAAAGAATTCCAGGTTTTACATATTTTTACGTTTTAGCGTCCCTAGATTCCAAAAAAAAATATGTTTTCTCATTTCGATTAGTCTGTCTGTCGGCCTGTCTGTCCTTCTGTCAGTTCATGGCATAGCTAAAAACTACTTACCCGATTGATTTCAGATTTTGGTGAAAAATTAAGGGTTATGTGGGGATAAACTGGTAACATTTTGGTAAATATTTCAATCAATTCAATATGGCGGCCTAGTGAAATATTAAAAAAAATATTACTAAAAAATAAATTATATAATTTACTTCAAATTTGCATTTGCACAAAAATCAAGTGTTAGATAGAAATCAACATGTAATAATTTGGTACGAATCAAGATAGCAAAACAAAATGGCGGCTTAATAAATCAGAAAAAATCAGTCTGAAAAACTTATTGGATTAATATCAAATTTTGGACAAACGTTAGGTGTGATGTTATATAGATAGATAGGTAAAATTGTGGTACAAATTCAAGACGGCGGTACAAAAAATAAAATGTCAAAAAATCTCAGCCGTCGCTGCCCTCTGAACAAAACCGGATTTAAAACTTATGGGGTTTAAGGTACTAAGTATTTAGGGCAAAAAAGCAACTGACAAAAAAATCACGCCTTTTGTTTGTTGGGGGCCGTGTGTTTTGTCTTTCTTTCCCATGTTTCGCGGGGCCCATGCCGTTTGTCATTTGGAGCAATGTTAAATTCGGCTCTGCCCCTGAGATTCGACGTCACAAGCCCAGCCTTTGCGGGCTTGAACTATAATACGCCTCTGCTTAAATCCCTTAATTTACTTGAAAAGCTATGTGGAGCATGTCCTATTACTTTATTTATTTACATAATAAGCAAAATATTTTCAACTACTCTCGGTTGGTCTAATTCTGTTATTGCACAAAAATGTTGATTGTCTCGCGTTTGGCATAGTGCGTTGTTGACAAAATATTAAATCACGTATTTTCCGATTAAAGATATTAATCAAAGTATGAATCATGTTTTTATATACAACACTATAATATTTTGAGTGTAAATATTGTATTGTTCTACTTATGTCTGAGAGAGTTTACAATGACCGAAAATCCGTGTTTGCTTGTAATTCTAGGAACTGTTTATCTTTATCCTTAGTGGGAAGTTTACGTTATTTTAGCTTGCTAGATCCTAAAAAATAAACATTTTTATAAAGCACACCACAAACGTGGGTTTATTATATGCTGCATAGATAAGTCCACAATTTGAATTGGTAACATGAATTAAAGTTCCATGATGAATCGTGGTAACACATTAACAAGTTAAAATCACAACTTTGAAAAGTAAGTTTTCTAGTTTTTATTAGTTTTACTTTAAAATTTTTAGTACTTGTCTAGTAAATAACTATCATCAACCACTGTAGTTTAAAAACCGCAAAAATATTTGAATGTTAAATTATTATTGGTTATAAATCAAATTGTAAAGTTTTTTAAGAACTGCAATTACATAAATGGTTTATCATTATTTTTATATACATGTACAAATCAATGGTTGGCGCAATATCGTTTTTTATAATTCTTGATAATTAAATGTGTAGACTAAATTAAATTTGTTCTTTAAATATTTGTTGTTGGTTATAATTATAACAAACTTTTTTAAATCATTGGCATTTTGATTTGTCATATCTTACCACATTTTTTTTAAACTAACTATCTGAATTTACTTAATATAAATATCAAATTATTGTTTAAATTTGAGGCTAAGGTAATTTATAAAATGTTTACAACAATAATTTTTACTACTGGCAGATAAATTGAAAGAACAACAATATTGCTTTGAAGTATATTTCTTTTTTTAAAAAGAAACATGGCTAACTAGAATAAAATTACATCAATATGTTTTAATGCATTTTCAACGACACAATTAATAAAAATTAATATATATCGCAAAAACTATTAGAGATAGGTATAGGATCAACTTAATGAAAAAGAAATAACGGAAAACGATGTGATAGTTAGATACAGGGTGTGCCATTTAAAAAATAAAAGAAAAATTTGTTTAAATTTTGCCAAGTTGGCATATTTACAACAAACACTCTGTATAAAATTATTATTTATGCGATTATCTAGACTTTTATTTATCTTCTATGATACAATTTTTCTTGAAATCGTTGAAGGTTAGAAGTTATAACAGGTTATGGAAGTCCCTGATTTTTTTTATTTAGATATTTTTAAAATAATTTGGCAACGTCGAAATAAAATGCGCAGCCAAATACGGTGTTAAATGGAGAATTTATTAGGAAAACCAAATATTTAGAAATATATGGGGTGTCCCATATATTCCTCACTTTTGCGAAATACCCTGTATAATTAAAGGTATTTTTAATTTTTTTCTTGTTATACAACATAAAGAATGTTTTCAAAATTATAAAAAACGAGGGAAATATTGTAGTTTGTCACACTATTGCGCCACCCTGCAAGTTTTGGAAGGCATATAGCGGTTTTCTTGTCTTTAATTATGAAATCAACATTTCGTGATCGTCTAAAAATTTTTTTCTTAAGTTAAAGTAAAGAACTAATAACAAAAAAAATTTCCTCGAAATTACTAACTTAAATTAAAAGTAAATACATTAAATAAAAAAATTACTTTATGAAATCGGCGTAAAACTAATTCTTAATTACTTAATCACAAACAAACATTTATACAATGAGTGTCTACATATATACCACAGTTCATCATAAAGTCAAATTTTCAACGTGGAATAAAATATTATTTTTTACTTTTTGGTGCTTTTCTTTTTTTTATAATGTAGTCTGTGTAGAGGATTCAGACAATAATGCACCGATATTCCACAAACAATATTATATTCTAGCATATAGAAACAGAAACGAACGTGATAACATCCGTACAATACACTGAGAAGAATTATTCAGTCCATATCAACATATCAAAACTAACTGAATCATACTCTTTGTTCGATTCGGGCGTCTTGTGTAATCATATCGGATGACTCGTCTGCTTTGAACCGCTTTTTCTAGGGGGAATATATGGGTCCGACTGCACGGCCATCCTGCTTTTCTTTCGTCCTCGAAAGATATTTTTCTGAAAAGAAAGAGCCGAGAAAAAAAAAATTAGTCTAAGCTTATTACTTAAAAAAAAAATTAGTGTGTGTGTGCCTTGTATGGCTGATATGCGTGCTATAGAGTGCTACTATGTGTGCTAGAGTATTGATATGTGTGCCATTGAGGGCTGCCATATGTGCTATAGAGTGTTGATATATATGCCATCGAGGGCTGCTATGAGTGCCATTGAGGGCTGCTATGTGTGCCATTGAGGGCTGCTATGTGTACTATAGAGTGTTGATATGTGTGCCATTGAGGACTGCTATGAGTGCCATTGAGGGCTGCTATGTGTGCCATTGAGGGCTGCTATTACATACCTTGCTAATTAACGGTTTTGAAATGTAAATGATTTCATGTGTTCCAATCCCACGACAGCTTCGTAGGGCCTGTTTGACCTTTCTGAGTGAATATCCTCCTTCACACGATATCTACTATCTATCTACTACTTTAAATGGTCCTCTGAACTGTGGAACCAGCTTTTTGCTCTCGTTGTTGGCCGGGAAACTGGTTGTTTTTGTAAGCACCAAGTCGCCTACTGAGTATATCTTTGGAGGTGAACGATGTGTGTTAAACTTTACATTCTGTTTCATTCTGTTTTCTTCCAGATATCGGGCGGCTTGTTTTCGCATTTTCGTTACGTCCATAACATTTTCGTCGGATTCGGACATCACATGTATGTCAGTATTTGTTCTCAGTGGAAAGCCGAATAGTAGCTCCGCAGGAGAGTGTTGAGTTATACGGTGTTTCGTGCTATTTATTCCTTATTGAACTTGTTGTATCTTGCTGTCCCAGTTCTTTTTGTCCGTTTCCCCACTTGTTGTAGCAAGAGCGTCAAGAATTGTTTTGTTTACTCGCTCTGCTTGACCGTTTCCTCGTGGTAAACCTACGGCTGTTATAAACAGCCAAATGCCTTTGTTTTCTGCATACTGTCTAAAACTGTGTGATGTGAAGGCTGAACCAGCATCGGTTATGATTCGCTTGGGGTTTCCAAGAATGGTGAAGATTTCTTCTAATTTAGTAATCACATGTTTTGAAGATGTGTCTGGAACTGGCTTGATATAGGTGTACTTTGAAAAACCATCTACCGCTACTAACACATATTTGTTTCCCTTAACAGTTTCAATAAAGGGGCCTAAGTGGTCCAGGTGCAGCGTATGGTGAGGCCTAGCGTATTTGGGCATTGAGTGAAGGTATCCGGGCTTTTTTCCGCCACGTTCTTTGTGATAAATGCACATTAAACAAGAACCGATATATTTTTGTACAAACCTGTTCATTTTAGGAAACCAGTATGACCTTTTGATTCTTTCAATTGTTTTGTCAAAAGCGAAATGACCTATGTCGTCATGGTTCGCTTTGACAATTTGCCATCGACAGTTTTTAGGTACGACCCATCTGCGCCCAAACGGAGTTAGTCTGTAAACTTTATTACCGCGAAGATCATAATCGTTAAACACGTCTTTATTATTTTCTCTATCCCCGCTCAATAAAATTTCCTTAATATTTTTAATAGTATCGTCTAGATCTTGTGCTTCGCGTAGATAGTCATTTTCATTAATTACTAACACTTCTTTCACAGGTGAGTTTGATGCCTGTTGAAAATTACGACTCAGTGCATCGACATGTTGCATTTGAGTGCCCGCTTTGTGGGTTATGGTAAAACAAAAATCTTGCAATGACAAAATCCATCGAGCAATTCGAGGTATAATTGATTGTCTGCTCCAAGCATTTTTAACTGAATTACAATCTGTAAAGACTGTGAATTCATGACCAATTAAATAGTAGCGAAATTTTTCCAGTGTTTTGACGATCGCAAGTAACTCAAGCTCAAAGGAGTGATAGTTTTTCTCCGCATCCGTTGTTTGTTTGCTGAAAAAAGCTACGGGATTCTCCGTGTTTTCTCTTTTTTGAGTTATGATACCTGCATAACCGTCTCGACTGGCGTCCGTATATATAAAAATTGGTAACTTTGGGTCAAAAATAGCTAACGTTGATTTCGAGCATATTTGTTCTTTTAATGAGTTAAAAATTTCTGAATGGCTCTCTGACCATTTCCATTTAACATCCTTTTTTAATAGTTTTGTGAGTGGCGCCGTTTTACGCGCAAAATCTTTAATAAATTTTCGAAAATAACCTACTAAGCCTAGAAATTGTCTTAAATTGTGTTGGTTTTTAGGGTAAGGAAAATTTGTGACTGCTTCTACTTTCGAATTTGATGGACATATTTGGTTGAAAGATATTTCGTAGCCTAAATAATTAATTTTTGTTTGTAAAAATGAAGATTTTGTTATTTTTATAGTTAGACCATGTTGTTTAATTAAGTGCAAAACTCTTTTTAGCATCTGTAAACCTTCAGCAATAGTTTTAGAAGGTATTAAGATATCGTCCAAATATGGAATTACATGAAATTTACGTAGAGGTAGTAATATTTCATTCATAAATTGCTGGAATACTGAAGGAGCATTACACAACCCAAATGGGACCCTTAGGAATTCATAATGCCCTTCGGGTGTCACAAAGGCTGTGTAAGGAATTGAGTTTTTTCCATAGGAATTTGATGGTACCCTGAAGCTAAATCTAAATTTGTAAAATATTTGTAACCTGTTAGGGTGTCTATAATGTCTTCAATAAGAGTCATAGAAAAGCTATTTTTTTGAGAAATTTTATTTAAAGCCCTAAAATCTACCACGAGTCTTTTCTCATTGTTTTTCTTATTTACTAGAAGCGCAGGACTTGAATAAGGAGAGTTACTTTCTCGAATAATTTGAGCGTCTAACAGTTCTTTAATAATGTTGCGATAAACTTCTTTGTCTTTTTCTGCGCATCGGTAGGCTCTGTGTTACAGGTTTATCCGTAGTTAATTTTATATCAAGCAATACAGAATGGGTTTTACCTAAGGTGTTTAATGTTTGGAACATATAACCTTCATGCCTCTTGAGGAGCTCGTGTAATAAACTTAAGTCATTTATTGGCATTTCACCATGGTTAATATTTTGTAAACACTGCGGCATATCTTTATATTTGAAGTTTAACCGATCATCTATTCTATAGTATATAATGTTTGAATTTTCCGTAAAATTTGTACCTATTAAAATATCAAATTTGAACTCTAAATCGTTAATTATATAATATTTTGTATCTAAAGTTACACCATCAATTTGTGTTGTTACCACAACATAATGCGTGACCGTTGTTCCAACTCCCAAGAATCCGGATAACACAATCGGCTTTTCAAGTTCATAGATGGTTTGGATATTAAATTTTTGGACCAAAAGGGATTTTATTAATGAGCAGTCACTGCCAAAGTCTATGAAAGCTTTGCCAGGTTTATTGTTTAGGAGCATATCTTTATAGAATTTTGAAGTAGTGCTTGAATTTTTAATTACATTTATGTGGTTTGATTTTATGTCCGGTTTTATAGATTTTTGAGAATTTTCTTGTTTTGTTTGTTGTTGCTGTATATTGTTACTTTTCTTTAAACAATATCTTTCGATGTGCCCTTTTTTATTGCAGAACCTACAAATTTGATTTCTATGTTTACAAGCTGAGCGATCATGTCCCGATTTTCCACATGATTTGCAAAACTTGTTTCTCTTGTCTGAATAAATAGCGTTACTTGTTGAGGGCCTATCGAAAATATTACTTGATTTATTTCTATTACTGTCTGATTGAGGTTTATTTTGAACAATTGTGTTTTTGAACTGTAAGTTTTATTTTTGAGATACGCGCTTAATAAATTTGGGTCTGTCATGTTAGAGGCCTCGAAGGCCGCGCTTATGTTGTGGTCACCAATAGCCCCAATAATTAAGGAAACCTTATCTGCCTCAGAGAAATTTAGTTTAAGTTTATTTATTTTCGATAAGTGTTCGAAATAAAAGTCATATAATGCACAGCCTTCGTACGGTTTGTGATTAACGAGATCCATTAATAGTTTGTAAACATTTCGAGTACTTTTAAAAGTAGATATCAAAGTATTTTTCCATTTAGCCCAAGTAAACTGAGACCACCCCAATTCGCTTTCGATGTAGCTATCATACCACATTTATGCCGTACCTTTTAATTTGCTTAAAGCCTGAAATATTATTGTATTCTCGGACCAATTATAAATATTAGCATTATATTGAACAATTTCAATCCACTCATTGACATCAGTAGATTTTGGATCAAACTCTGGTATTACAGAGGAAACGGTCATGTTTGATGTCTGCTGTACATTATATGATTGTCCTAAAGGAGGGGTATAACTTACGTTTCTTTGTCCGTGTGATTTTTTTTGCTTCTTGAAACTACATTTATTTATATATTCTTCGTCACTTGATGTCGAACTATCCGATGATGATGATGATCGTCGCCTTTTTGAATACTTCTTGTGTCGCCCCATATCAAATGAAGATCGTAAATGAGCACGAAACACTTCAAACACGTACACAAAGTCACTCACCACTCCTTTTTCTTTTCAACCACTTCTGATGTAGTCTGTGTAGAGGATTCAGACAATAATGCACCGATATTCCACAAACAATATTATATTCTAGCATATAGAAACAGAAACGAACATGATAACATCCGTACAATACACTGAGAAGAATTATTCAGTCCATATCAACATATCAAAACTAACTGAATCATACTCTTTGTTCGATCCGGGCGTCTTGTGTAATCATATCGGATGACTCGTCTGCTTCGAACCGCTTTTTCTAGGGGGAATATATGGGTCCGACTGCAATAAAAATTTTTATTCAATCCATTTTAGTTCTGTTGATACAAAGTATCAACAGAACTTAGGTTAAAATTTTGGACGTCCCTATTAAAACAAATAAATAAGGGTCCATTACAAAGAAATTTTGCCAGAATTACCATATTAATATTATATAAAATGTGGCAAAATGAAATATGATGAGGAAAATTTAACTTCATGCCATTGAAAACCTTGAAAACCATAGAAAAACGATATTAACATGAATACTTTTTTCCTGATGATATGGTGAACGTAATTTATATTGTCTCCGGCGCTCGCGTAAACATGTAAAACATGTTAAAAATGACGCCGTTCCGGCATTTTCAACATGCCATGGGACCACTCCGGCAATATCCTGATTATTCCCTAAAAATTTCATCCAAATTGGTCAAACTATCTAAAAGTAATTGATGTTCATACATAAAAAAAATACTTGTAGTCGAATTGATAACCTCCTTCTTTTTTGAAGCCGGTTAAAAAGAGTTGCCTTATTATCTTTTCAGTTCTAATACCATAAACAGATTATAAACTGTCTAATATGTACAGGAATATCTATATTTCTCATTTTTATTAGAAACGTTTAAGCCGTATTCAAGATGATAAGAATAAGTAAACACATCAGATTTAAGAGCCTATGAGTGAACTTACTAACTTAACTTTATAATATTATTCCTTTTTTCTTCCCCTGTGAATGAATATTGCAAACGTGAAAAAAAACCCTTTTTACAGATCTTTTCGTTTTAAGACCTCTAGATGCCAAAAAAAACATATTTTCTCAGTTCCGTCGATCTGTGGATCTGTCTGTATTTTCGCAGCCTAGCTAAAAATTACTTATCCCATTGACAATTACAATACATCAAGTTTTGGTTAAAAATTAAGGGTTGTATGAGAATGACTTGGTAACAATTTGGAAAAAAACCAATATATAGTAGAACAATGGCGGCGTACTTTCCACAAAAATCAAGTATTAGGTAGAAACGAACTGGTAAGATTTTAAAAAATTTAATTGACTGGATCATTACTTAATGAAAATTCATTATCAAATTGATAATAAAACACTCAATATGTTTAAATTTTCACATATATTCACAACTTGTAACGATCGTTTCGCTAATACTGTAGCTTCTTCAGACAAGAGGTACTTCTACTTATATTAACAGAAATGAACTAAATGAATTTCGAGACATAATAATTACATATTTTATGAGTCTAAAATTACTGACCTTTTTTTACAATACTGGGTCTGAGAGTTTAAAGCTTTGGAAAACCCAAGTGTTTTACGTAAATAAATTCAACAGAGGTGAACCATTTGTCTCTGTTCGGTCATTTAGCGTATACTGGGTGTTTTTAATTTTATTGATTTCTCAGTATTCTAAAAGGGTTAATTTTTTGCTTTTGTTTATAGTGTGCAAAATCTTAAATTCATCATTAAAGGTATGTTTATTTTCTAATAAATGTGAGGCGTATGTGGAATCGGTTTTGTTTTTAATAAAACTTCTTTTATGTTCTTCAATCCTTTGTCTAAAATTTCTGCCTGTCTGACCTATAATCTATTTTTAAAAAAAAATTGTTTCGAATTCAAGATGACAAATAAAACAGCGGCTTAATAAAATCAGCCTCACAAAACTACTAATTTGATTGATTTCAAATCTTGTCCAAGAATTAAATGTAATATAGAGATGAACTAGTAAAATTGTGGTACGAATTCAAAACGGAACAAAAGGAGGCCAAACAAAATATTTGTAATCATGCCAGGCACGTAGCCAGGGAGGATCCTGGAGGCCCCCCGCCGAAATGTTGAAAATATGTTGGTATGGGCATGCTTGAGGTTTGACCGTTTGGACCTCCCCCCCCGAACTGAATTTCTGGCTCCAGGTTTTCACAGATCTTCACATTTTAGTGTCCCTAGATGCAAAAAAATTCTCTATTCCATCAGTTTGACTGTCTGTCTATAAGTTCGCGGCATAGCTAAAAAACTAAACTCATTGAAGTTTAAATTTTTATTAAAACATATGGACCTTATGGGGATGACCTGGTAAAATTTTGCTGAAAATGCAGTATGGTTGAACAAAATAGCTGCCTAGTGAAATGTTAAAAACGGACCCTGATTTTTTTTAATTTATGGTGTTAAATGGAGAATTTCTTAGAAAAAACAAATATTTAAAAATGTATCGGTGTTCCATTTAAAAAAAAAGTTGATTCTTAGGTGAAATTCCCTTTATAATTCAAAATATATTTAAGTTGTAGTATGTTGGAACAAAATAAGGGGCGTAGTGTAATGTTAAGAAAACTAATTATCCAATTTGCCTCAAATTTTGCACAAAAATCAAATATTACATAAGAATGAACTGATAACATTTTGATACGAATCCAAGATGGCAAAAACAAATCGGCGAGCTAATAAAATATTAAAAAAATAAGCCAGAAAAAACTACTTATTAGAATGAATTTTTTGCAAGCCTTAAGTGTGACATACAGATAAACTGATAAAATTCTGATACGAATTCAAGATGGCGGAACAAAATGGCGGCCGAATAAAGTAATTAAAAAGTGAACGTAAAAATACTTCTTGTTTAATTCACTTCAAATTTTGCCAAAAAAATAGATGTAATGTAGGTATAAAATGGTAATATTTTCATTTTCATATTCAACATAACGGAACAAAATGGCGTTCTAATAAAATTTTTAAAAAGGCAATGTAAAAGACTATCTAGTCAATTTATTTTTTATTATAGAAACTAGTAAAATATTTGTTTTAGATTCTGAACAAAATATGTATGATGTGTCAAACTGTCGCCTCATAAAAATGTTTGGAAAGTCAGTATTCACCTGTCTTACTAAATGTCTATGTGCGGAACTAAACTGGATCACGCTTCACTATTCCTAATAATAGGAAATATTCCTTCCGGGGAAAGGAAATTTACCATTTTTTCTCAAAAAAAAACCATTCTATTTAAATATCTAAAAAAAATCCATATAACTCCATGAAAATAGGCACTTGTTAAGATATGTTTTCTGTTTTTCCATAGTCGTTTGATTTACCGTATAATTTATTAATTAACGTACACTGAAGTAGTCTAGTGGAAGCAAATATTTACGCACTTCAGAACGCTATATTGAAATTTAATTAATAATTAATTACGACATTTAGGAATTCCAAAACAAAAATAAAGTATCAAAGCTAAATATAGCGTGGTGATAGATCTACTTTTTAATTTGAAGATGAATAATTATGTATAATAATAATTATTGACGTGATTGAACCGTTTTGAAACTTTCGTTTAAAAATAAACCACCACGTTAAAAAGAAAAAACGTAAATGTTATAGGTGTTTTAGTTTAGGTACATCGACTCATTTAGAAGTTAGTTTTGTGCAGTTTTCTCTTTTATACGATAATTATAGTAGTATAGAGGGTGTTTTTTAATTGATGGCTAAAAATGAAGGACATAAAAGGGGTTGCGACCTAAAAAAAAGTAACACCCAATAGATTTTCGTAAAATGTATTACAGCCATTTCGTATACGTTATTTACAGTATCGTGTTTGTCCAATTTGAATGATTTATCTCTAGAAATTTACGAGGTACATGAAAAAAAACTAAAAAAAATTAAAATTTTGACAACTTATATATCAAAAACGAAGCTCTTGCAGACACATGTTCATACGAAAATCCTAAAATTAGGCAAGAATTATGTCGTTTATAAATTTCTCTACAAAAAGGCACAGTCAGGTCAAGGACGCTTTTACACCGATAAAAACTGCTGTTACGTAAAAAGTGTATAGAATTTTTTTTTACAGATTTTTGTAGGCTTTTATTATATATAAATAAATATCGTATGACAAAGAGAAAAAAAGGTATCGCACAAAAACCATCTTTTTCTACCTAATTTGCGTACTTAGGGGGTGGCGTTCATCGGGAGTGATAGAATTTTTTGACCACCACGTGGACTATATTCATTAAATTTTTAATGCTTCATTGACATATTTTAATGTAATTGACATTTAACCATAAAAATCGATAAAAATCGAATAAACGATTATATTTTAACATAAAACATATTAACGTATTTTTCTCAAACCCTCAGAGGAAGTAAAAACAGACCCAAATTACTATAGTCCCATTTGCCTAGGTGGGATATTTACCAAGCTGGCCATCCATCCGAAATACAACCTTCCCTTCTTTGTGATAGTAATAAAAATAATAATTTTTTTATCGTACAAGTACAAGGTCTTCCTGCTGACTCGACCTCCATTAACAGTTCTGCATGTGAGACATTCTCGAATTCATTTTTTTCCTGGGTCTATCGATTTGATCAAATCACTTATTTTAGAGGAAAAGCCACATACCATTTTATAACAGCTCCACTGAAACATATCCTTATGTATCTTTCTGTTCTAGATCAGTGGAAGCTTGCACTTGTTATATCAATTCTTAAAGCATCTTCTGGTACGATCGTGACAACTGATTGAGTGCTATTGATCGATAGCGGGTCACCTTTATGATCTGCCTAGATATGTCGAAAGCATCTGATTCACTAGATCTTAACTGTCTTCTGGCCAAGTTGAGTTATTATAAAGAAAAATTCGTGGTTTTTCATGATTGGTTTCGAGGTTATCTTCTTGATTGCCAACAAAAAGTTATATTCAGTTCACATACTACTATAGCTGAGTCTGATTTAAGATCAGTTGGCTCTAGTGTACCACAGTGCCCAGTTCTGGGTCCTTTACTTTTTTTCTCTGTGCATTGTTGGCAAATAGTCTGTTCCTAAATCCATCTTCATGCCGATGATATTCAGCTTTCATTTTATTTTTGATCTTATCGAAAAGATCGGGCAAGAAATATAATTAAATAAGATATTCACAATGTTGAACAATGGATAAGAAATAACGGACTTGTGTTGAATTACCTCGAGAAAATCGGTGATCTTGAACCCTTAGTAGATGGATAGGTGATCAAGTTTAGCCAGTCTATTAGGAATCTGGGGTTGACAATTGGTTCAAAATTAAAATTTGAGGGTCTTGTTTTAGATGTGTGTTGCAAGGTCGTTTTTTTTTCGAACTTTCATTATGTGATTTGGTTTATGGCCCATGTTTAATCAATGAAAGTCGCTCCAGACTGCAAAAGATGCAGAATCAATCTGTACGTTTTACAGTTCATGTTCCACGCTTTGCACATATTTCTTCATACCAATTGTATGGGGAAATATAATATAATTATAAAATAAATTTGAATTCTTCATAAAAATTCCAATTACTTCTATATTTACCACTTCCTTTTCTATCTTGTAACAACAGACATTCTTACTCTCCTTTAGATCACATTGAATATCCTTATGTTATCTATCAAATGCGACTGGGATTAATGATAAACCACGTTTTATTAGACCAAATTTTGCAAGAACATGATATAGCCTATATATTAACTCTAAACGTAAATCAGGCGACTCGCCCAATGTTCTGTCCCTAGATAGTGATGAAGTCGAAATGGGCCCCAAAGTAGCCAACCTCTTTGCTGACTATTTTAGCTCTGTTTATTCCTTAGATAATCCTGAATGTGCACAGTCAATTTATCTGAACAATATAAATGTCAATAGTTACTCCATTTCCATCTAAGATATATACCTGGAATTGAATAGTCTAAATATTAAAAAAGGGCCGGGACCAGATCATATACATCCCATTCTATTAAAACACTGTGCCTTTATTCTTGCCAGACCTCTGCAAATTATTTTCAATGAGTCTCTGAAGTGTAGCATCTTTCCAAGTTTTTGGAAGTCCAGTTTTGTAGTTCCTATTTATAAGTCAGGTGACAAAATGTAACATAAGGAATTACAGACCCATTAGCATTATAAATGTCATTCCAAAGATTTTTGAGAAAATTGTCACTAAGCATCTTACCTCTATGTTGTCCTCTGTGATTATTGATGAACAATTTGGCTTTTGCCCTAATAAAAGTACCGAATTAAATCTACTTACCTACACAAAAAACATTTTTGATGCCCTGGAAAATGGTTCTGAAGTCCACTCGATTTATACAGATTTCACTAAAGCCTTCGATAGAGTTCCCCACAAAGTATTATTAAAAAAACTTGAAACTTTGGGTATATCTGGATCTCAGCTTAACTGGATTGGAAGTTACCTTTCTAACAGAGTGCAGATAGTCAAAGTTAATAACTTCTTGTCTCACGAAATCATAGTTCCTTCTAGGGTCCCCCAAGGTTCCCATATTGGGCCACTACTTTTTGATCTGTATGTAAACGAAGTCTTCTTATACTTTAAATCTTCTAAATTTCTTCTTTTTGCTGATGACCTAAAACTTTTTAAGACCGTCACAAATCAAAATGACTGCATCTTCAAGAGGACCTTAACAGGTTTGTGGAATGGTGCCTTAAAAATGGCATGGAACTTAACACACCTAAATGTAAGTAAATGACTTTGACTATGTTGTCAACAGCAAAACCCTAACATCTACTGAGACCATCAGGGATTTTGGTGTAACTTTGGATTCTGAGCTTTCGTTTATTAATCACATTACCCACATCACCAATAAATCCCTTATGATGCTGGGCTTCATCAAAAGGAACTCCAAGGAATTTTCCACAATTTTCTCTCTTAAATTACTTTATTGTAGCCTTGTTAGGTCCCACATAGAATATGCTTCTTCAGTTTGGAATCCAAGTTATTCTAACCACATTCAAAGGCTTGAACGAAGAAAGTTTCTCCATTATATCCATCAAAAGTTTTTCATTGACACCGAATTCCATTACGACAATCTCTGTAAATGGATTAACCTGCAAACACTATCTTCAAGAAGAAGAAACCATGATCTACTTCTTCTCTTCAAGGTGACAAACTCTGTGATGGATTGCCCTGAACTGGCCTCAATGGTGGGTCTGCATGCCCCTGCGAGAATGACACGTAGTCACCAAACATTCAGTGTTAATTTTCACAGAACCAACTATGCCGCTCACTCTTTCATTCCACGATCATCGGCACAAGCTAATAAATATAAACATCTTAAGTTTTTTTGCACCCAAAGACAATTTTTAACACAATTGTCCCATTTAATTAATCAAAACTATTTTTTTTTTAATATTTTTTAATATTGTTCATTTTATAATTTCCTTTACTTCCTATTTTTAATATTCTGTCAGGGTCATTTAACATTCAACTCCAAATTGTTAGTATCATTAGATTATATTACATTATATTACACTTTATTGTAGGATTAGGTTTAGATTTATTATTTAATTACATTAAGTAATCTTATAAATGGAAATTGTCCGTCAATAAATAAATAAATAAATATCTAGGATTGCTGACGATTTATACAAGGTGTTCGGCAAAAATGTCAAAAAACTTAAGGCCGTGATTCTACATGAAAAAATAATGGTAGCAAGTCATTTGAGAAAATGTCAAAATCTCAATGGTTTCTTGTTAACGACTAATCAAAGTTGCATTTTAAATTTTAAATTTTGGAAATATTTAAAAAATAAAAAAGTTTTCACGGAAATAAGTTTTTAGTTGTAAGCAAAATGCCCTCTGGCGGCAACTTAAACGTTTTTACCTTTGGATAAGAGCGTCCATTACCTTAAACTTAGGCGTCAAATATTAAGTTGATCCGTAGAGAAATAAATTAAATATTCACAAAATTTAAAATAAAAATGCAACTTTAATCAACCGTTACTAGGAAACCATAGAATCAAGGCCTTAAGTTTCGTGACGTTGTTCCCGAACACCCCGTATGTTCCTTAAAACAGCATTACAATATGCTTCAATGTTTTCTTCAGCTAAATACTGGATATTAAAGACCTATTTTGTTCAAATTGTTAAAATATAAAATTATCAAATTATTGCTCGATAAAGTTAATGTACGCGAACTATTTAGAACTCTCTTTAATATTTCCTTATATTATTAACTGAGTTGTTAAATTGTAATACTGTTTTTTCTTTTAGAATGCAAGTATAACTGATCATTAATTTATCAGATATTTGCAACTTTTAATTACCCGCTTTTTACCGGTCAATTACTTACGGGTATTTATACAACATATAAATATGTTATTTAAAACTTTTACTTTAGTTTAACGATGAAACCAATTACCGTTATTAAAAATTACAAAACTTCGGTGCGCTTTCTAGGAAATATACCTAGTTTGGAAACTATATAGGGTTATTCAGAAATAAGTACCGAAGATTCAGGATGTTTTCAATTTTAGCAAAATTTATGTATATAACTTCATTATTATTTTGTTCAAAAAAAAAATATATTCAAGTTACAGGATAGCAAAATTTTATTTCTAACTTTTACTTCTCCCGTAAAAGGGACATATTGTAATCCTAATGTCCCTAAATGCCGAAAAACATGTTCTCTTCAATTCCGTCGGTCTGTCTGTCTGTCTCTTCGCTGCATAGCTGAAAAACTACATATACATCATTGACTTCAAATTTTGGTCAAAAATTAAGAGTCATATGAGGGAACAAAATGGCGCCCTAGTGAAATGTTAAAAAAAATACTAAAGAACTAGTACTGGTAAAATTTTGGTACGAATCAAAGATAACGAAACAAAATGGCGGATTCATAAAATATTTAAAAATTTAAAGTTAAATGGTTATCGTGAAAAAAATCATTAAATGATGAAAATTTTACATATTTTCAAGTTTTAGCGTCCCTAGGTGCAAAAAATATGTTTTATCAATTTCATCGGTCCGTTAGTCGGTTGGTCTATCTGTTCGTGCCATAGCCTAAGGATTACTTATCAGATTGACTTCAAGTTTTGGTCAAATATTAAGTCATTTGGAGATGACCTAATAATATATTGGTAAAAATCCAAAATGCCGGAACAAGATGACGGTCTAGTGAAACGTTAAAGAAATATTACTAGAAAAACAATATATTCAATTCACGTCAAATTTTGCGCAAAAAGTGGAGAGCAGAAAAAAATTGCGAAAATTTGAACATTTTGGTATAAATATAAGATGGTGTATAAAACAAAATGGCGGCCTAATAAAATATTAAAAAAATTAGCCATATATATATATATATATATATATATATATATATATATATATATATATATATATATATATATATATATATATATATATATATATATATATATATATATATATATATATATATATATATATATATATATATATATATATATATATATATATATATATATATATATATATATATATATATATATATATATATACTTAGCTAATTAATATACAAAGTAATCAATTTTCAAAGCGTTAGTCAAATTTAAGGATGGATGGTTATGGTTATTCAAAATGGAAAGTCGTTCGTAAATGATACTAGTCGAATACATTATCTAAGTTTCCCCAAATAAACAACAAATTCGTTTATGGAATAAAATGCATCAGATTTAAATAGTTTTCTAAATTTGAGTTTAAATTTATTTATAGATGCAATAGTTTTTATTGACAATGGTAACATTAAAACTAGTACTACCAGCACACGGAGGAGATTTCTTATACATTTCTAAATTGTGCTTTAAAAGCGAGACCTTAGACTTATTCCGAGTGTCATAGTTGTGGTAAGAACTATTAAGCCGACTTATAAAAATAAGCCAACAATTTTAGTAGATCGAGGAAACTGTAAGAATATTATTTTTGCGGAAAGTTTCCCTAAACGATGTTTAGTATGACATACCAAAAATAATCCGAACAATACGTTTCTGTGCTACAAATATAGCAACTGAAGAATAAACAAAGGTAAAGTAAACACTTAGAAGGATTTCGTGAGTTCCATAATTTTTTAAAGAGTTTAAAACATAGGAACTCTTATTGATTTTTGAATACACCTTAGAAATTTGCCGATTCCAGGTTAAATCACTATCGATGGAGACACCCAAGAAATTTATTGAATCACTCAAAACTAGTTTGTTATCATCTAGATCAAAAATGAGACCAGATGATGTTTTGCGTACGGTTTTTATTTTCATACAGACAGTTTTCTCCTGATTAACCATAAGTTTGTTTTGCCTACACCAGGAAGAAAATTCCTTCACAATAATATTAGCTTTACTCCTCAATGCAGTCATATCCGGATCCGAGCCAAATGTGATATCATCGGCATACAAGAATACTCTAACCCGGGAGATATGTTCGGGCAAATCATTAACAAAAAGAAGAAAAATTAGCGGACTCAAGATACAACCCTATATTTTGATCAAAAAGATCAGACTCTGAACCGTCAACCCTCACCAAAAATGCCCAGTTAGTTAAAAAAGAAATGATCCAGTCGTTCAAGTTACCCCTTATCCCAAAACTGTTTAATTTTAAAGCAACAAAATTTTTTTTAATCAAAAAAGAAGGAAATTACAGATTCTCTATTATCAATCTTATCTGTTACACATTGAACAAGGTCAGCGCAAGTGCTTTCAGTAGACAGCCGCCGACGAAAGCCATGATGACGATCTGAAAAAATAGCAGCTCAATAAAGAAATAAGTCTATAATTTTTGACTAGATCGGGGTCTCCTTTCTTAAATATGGGTACGACAATGGCAGTTTTAAGACATTCAGGAACCACTCCGGACTTAATTGAAACATTAAACAGAATAGTAAGGATATTTGCTACTTCGCCGACAACTTTCTTTATAAATGACATGGGGATTGGGGATATCGTCAAATCTCGCAGAATTCTTATTTGGAAATGTATTCACTGTATCAATTATTTCGTTACTAGTAATAGGTTCAAAAACAATTTGAATTTGGGACATGCTTTTTAGTCAAGGTACAATTATGAGAAAAGTTTCTATCAAAATGATTGTTAAGTTTTTCCTCTATCGCCAAGGAGAGATAACTTCCGAAGATCGAGGCAATTTCACAAGGATTTTTTGTTAGTTTATTATAATGGGGATCAAATATTTCTTTTATTTTTTTAATACTATTTTTGCCTTGAATATTGTTAACAATAGTCCATGACATTTTTGTTTTATTCGTGGAATTGGAGATTAAATTATAAATTATCATAAAAAAGTTATTTTTCTAGCTGAATTTTTTTGTTTAAATGTTTTTCTACCAGTTAAGCCTTCTCCTCCAATTCATTATATAATCGCTGTGAAAACGTAATTTTTTGTTTTTAATCTATAATTTTTTTTCTGCTGCAAGGGTACACAGACCTCAAAGCTCCAGCAAAAGCTGTAAAAGAATTCATTAAAGTTTTCATCGACATGACCCTTTGATTTCCTTATAAACTGAGTGAAAATAGTATGAAACATTTTGAACACTAACACCCGTATTCACTAGTACTCTCTCTGGACCATTAGAAAAAATGTTAGCAATTAAAGTTTTTGAGTCTCACTGTGTTCTCTAAATATAGATTTTAGGCCAACATTACGTAAGTAATTAACATTTTCTATTGCATTAAAGGTATTACGAGCTGTCTCAGAATTTGTATTGAAATTTGCACAGATTACAATGGATTTTTATTCCTTCCTGTCAGTGATTGGTGATTGGTCAATTACATTACATTATTTCATCAGTTACTATGGTACATTTTGAATAAACCCACACATTGTCTATATATTTAAAACACTAGGCCAGGTTTTTCAGCCAGTTCGTGAGAGAGTTATACTGCACCATAATTTTTTTTTATCCTTTGGTTACCGAGACCTTTACACAACACTATTTCTTGTATTTTTTATTGCGTATTATGCAATTCCTAACACTGGAACCTGTGGTGGAAGATAGATCAAAATACAAGAGTTCTAACCACACTACACCACAACTTGTTACGTTCTGGACGCGCGTTTCGCTAACCAAGTTAGCATCAACAGCAGATGATATAAACTGTTTATATCATCTGCTGATGATGCTAACTTGGTTAGCGAAAACGCGCGTCCAGAACGTAACAAGTTGTGGTGTAGTGTGGTTAGAACTCTTGTATTTTGATCTATTATGCAATTGTTTGCAAAGGCAGTATGTTTTTCTTCAATATCGATTCTGGACGATGTGGTGAATGTGCCCCATATTCTTATAATTCCATTAGGAACTCATCGCGACATCTGACGAAAAAGGCAGTCGGGCCAGCTATTTTTTAAAGATAATTATTATACTTGTGGCCACTTACATTTATGATGTTAATAACATTTTTTTTTGTCTATTACATATTCGCAATGTCCTAGTATGATCCGCATTTTTGCATTGGCTCATGTTTTATCATTCTGAGATAAAAACAAATCTTGAGAAGTTAGAAATCAACTGTTTTCTTTTTAAAGCACAAATATGGTTTTTCCTTCGCTATAGACAGCAGAGCAACACAACCTCGAACTATTTTTTGGTTATTATATCAGTTCTAGATGTTTTAGAATTCTCACGTTGTTCAGTTGCATGCGTACCCATAACAGACGTTGGCTATCCAAAGTGCAAAGTTAATGTTTTTCAATATCGCTCGGACCATTCAATTACAGTGATATAAACTATAATTAAAATGTTTATAAATTCATATTAGTGCGAGGTTTATGGTATTACGACTTTCATACTGGGTGGGCACGGATTATAAATAAACTTGAATTGAAGGTGTAAAATTTTAACCGGTAGGTATTGAGGTGGGCATAAATATGCGATGAAGTAATGTTTGTTTGGTTGGATAGTACAGGGTTTATGGTGCCTATAACTTTCTTTTTCTGTTAATCAAGGAAATATTTAAACAAAATTCAAGGCACTATATTACTTGAAATCTTTTATATATCATTATTTTCCATATAAGTTTGCAAAATGTGTTAAACAATTATGATTCTGCTTAAAAAGGAGTTTATATATACTTTTCAAATATATAGTATAATTTATTTTATATTTATATGGTGGTATATTTTATGACAAAGTGAAAACGTTATTGCACAATATAATAAATGTAAAAAAATATTTGTTTTAAAAAGCTCTTATTTTTTAACTACTGAACTAAAAAGTAAAAAATGATTTAAAAATTTGAATATTTTCTTAAACGCCTGAGGCTTTATTTCAAGTGTCATGTCCTATGCCCCAAGAAAATATTCAAAATTTTTAAAGCACTATGTTTATGTAAATTTAATAATTTTTTAATTTTCTGTTCAATAGCTCATAAATAAAGCATTTTTTAAATATTTTATTTTATTTTGTACTTTTTAGTACTATTTTTTACACACCCTGTATAAGACATGTTTTTTGTTAGAATAATAAGGTTTTAAAATTTTATTACATTATTTAATAGAAACGAAAAGAGTAAAATTTTTCTACCCTTATACTGACAATATTTCTACAAAAAATGCATTCAAGTCTTCATCAACTTTTTTATACTTAAATTTACCAACTTACATTGGACTAAAATATACAAAAATGCTAATAATTGTTTTTATTTTCAGGTTAGTGATTCTACGGAAGTCTCTTGAATATCGGCAAGTATAAATTTAAGATCTGTAAGGTAACATATCTAAAACATATTCACATGACATCAGTTTCAAAATCAGTTACAAATTAATATTATAGAAGAACACGGTTTGGGCTTAAAGATAAAGTCGTAATTTGTAATTTTTTCAAAATAGTTTTTTGAACTTGATTCATGACAAATATGTGCATTTGCTTCTTGGAACTAAGTTGTTATTTATTCAATTTAATTTCAGTTGTTCACATGGACGAAATACATGATATATTTATTTCCATCAAGCGATTTTTTTCTGTAATCAATGCAGAAAAAATGAAGGGCTTTAGTATAAAAGCGTAAAAGCGCTTTACTGCGATAAGGATACCTCTTACATAAACTTTACATATAATTTTAAATTAATATACGTTATTTTTACTCTAGATAAGTACCAAATTATACACCTCCCTTGTTTTAAGCCGAGGAGCATACTTTGAAGTAGTATTTTTTAGTTTTCTATCAATTACAAATATTACTTATTTTTATGGAATACAATTAATTAATTAAATTAAAACTTTTTGAACATTCCTTGTAGCTTATTATTTCTAAAGAAAGCGTGCTGAAATCTAAAAAAGATTATAGGATATCTGAATACTTGGTCAGATTTGTTGTTTCTCGAAAATAAGTAATAATCTTTTTTTTGTTTTTTAATCCAATAATAATACTTAATTCCTTCACGAACGATTCACCAGAATAATCGCAAAATAAAAAAATGAGCGGATTAGATTACTAGTCTGTCTTAAACTCAAAATCCTACTAGGTATTGTTTTTCGTTTAGATCAGATTAATTTCCATATATTTGAACAAAGATTGCACAATCACTTGGTAGCAAGTGGCTTAACTACAAATTTTGAGCGCCGCTGCAGTTTCTGACAAAGGGCCCCCTAGGGCACGGTAAAATGCTCATACATAATTCAATTGTAAATAAACGTAATACCAACAACGGGGCCGGATTTAATACTAATTATTAATTAATATATATATATATTCATATACAGGGTGTTAATGAATGTCGTGGACATATTTCAGGGGGTGATAGTACTCGACAAAATAGGAAAAAAATGCCAATATATACATGGTCACAAACGCACCATTTTCGTTATACAGGATGTCAAAGTTTCAATTTTTTTCTCGTTTTTTGCGTTTTTTTCCAGTTCCTTTTGAGACAATTAGTTCAAATTTAGAACATGTATTATTTTTAAGAACCTCTACGATAAAATATCAAAATCGTGGATGGTAGTATACAGGGTGTTACATTTTTTTGCACCACCTACAAGTTTATTTTGCGGAACTTTTTTTTGGAGCACCCTGTATGAATTCTGATATAAAATTTAAACTCTTTGTTCTCGTATCTATCACAGTTTTCGACTTATTTGCAAAAATCGACTCAATGCATCGATGGCATGTAGGCGAAATTAAGCAAACAATTAAGAAACGGGTTTTGTTTTAAATCAACCGACATGATAATGAACAACTCTTTGTTTCGTATCTATCACAGTTTTCGACTTATTTGCAAAAATCGACTCAATGCATCGATGGCATGTAGGCGAAATTCAGTTTTAAATCAACCGACATGATAATGAACAATCAGGTAAAATTATTACAGTTAAATTAAAAATAAAACAAAATTATAAAAGTTGTTGAAAATGTCCGCCTCTTGCTAGAATGCGAGAATCAAGTCTTCGCCTCATGGACTGATGGACTCTGTCAAATATTCCAGGAGTATTGCGAATGATGTCGCATGAAGCTATTATTCTGTTTCTTAAATCTTCTTCTGTCTGGATTGGGGTTTGATACACCAATATTTTCAGGTGTCCCCAGAAAAAGAAATCCAGGCTATTCAGATCTGGAGATCTAGGGGGCAATGGCTGAGGTCTCCCTCGCCCTATCCAACGGTTGTTAAAACTACTATATAGGAACTCCCTCACCTCTATGATGAAATGTGCTGGTGCACCATCGTGCATGAACCACATTTGATTTCTAAGAAGAATTGGCACGTCTTCTAGCAATACTGGGAGTTCGTCTTCGAGAAATTGACGATAATATCGTCCGTTTAGCCTTATTGGCAGGAAAAATGGACCTATTAAATAATCTCCAATAATGCCGGTCCACACATTTACTGAAAATTGTTGCTGGAAATTATTTTTATGTATCGAATGGGGATTCTCTTCTGCCCAAAATTATGGCATTCCTAAAAAAATTTACCTCATCGCTAAATAAAATCGTGTTTCCAAATAATGGATTTTAGGTTAGCATTTGTAAGAACCACTGGCAAAAATTTAAACGGAGTGGAAAGTAACGTGGGAGAAGAGCTTGAAACTTTGTCAAATAAAATTTTCCATACAAGCACAAATGAAATGTTAAGTGTTGCTGCAATTTTCCTCGTACTGGTAACAGGATCATTTTCTACTGCATTCAGGAGTTCTAACCGTTCTATTTGCTCTTGCTAAATGAGTGGATTTAGTGAATGATCCATTTTCACATAGCCGATTACGTACATTTGCAAAGGTTTGTCTATTGGGCACCATGCGATTTGGATATTTCTGTTCATAGAGTCGTCTGACTTCATAACAATTGCCGTTGGCAAGTCCGTAAATGAAATGCATTTCTGCATATTCTTGATTTGTGAATTCAACGATCATTAAACAACTCGAAACAACTACGGAAACGTCAAACAAAAAAATATTTCTTACAAAATGTCAGATTAAAGAACAGAATTAACAAATGACCTGCCTCAGCCTACTACCTTTTCTTCCAGTTTCATTATTTAGCCTACACTTAATTTGCATCTATGGCAATTATTGCAAATAAGTCGAAAACTGTGATAGATACGAGAATAATTCACAATACGAAAGAGCTAAAGAAATGAACAAAGAGTTTAAATTTTATATCAGAATTTATACAGGGTGCTGCAAAAAAAAAGTTCCGCAAGATAAACTTGTAGGTGGTGCAAAAAATGTAACACCCTGTATACTACCATCCACGATTTTAATATTTTGTCGTAGAGATTCTTAAAAATAATACATGTTCTAAATTTGAACTAATTGGCTCAGAAGTAACTGGAAAAAAACGCAAAAAACGAGAAAAAAATTGAAACTGACACCCTGTACAACGAAAATGGTGCGTTTTTGACCCTGTATATATTAGCATTTTTTTCCTATTTTGTCGAGTACTATCATCCCCTGAAATATGTCCACGGCATTAATTAACACCCTATATATATATATATATATATATATATATATATATATATATATATATATATATATATATATATATATAGGATTTTTTAGAAAAGTTTTTAATTTAGCCTGAGCGAATCTTTTTTGCTTGGTTTTGAGCCTTCGTACAAGGCTCTTTTGCTGCAAGACAGATTTACGTTTTCTTTTGTCATATGACAAGAAATTGGGTAACGTCAAATTTGGACAAAAATGCTCACATTTTTCGTTTTAAAAAAAAAAGGGGACGAGAGAAATAGATATAAATTCAAAATACGCAGGTCCTGTCCAAATTTTGTAATGTTCTAAATTTATTCTTTATGTTGTTTACCAAATAATTATAAAAAAAATAAATAAATAGGTTAGCCTTCTCAAACATGATATGAGGATTTATACGAAATACCGGGTACCTATTGTTTAAGTTATCTATTTCTATTTATCCCATTTCTCCTAACATTAATACTTATGCAGAATTACTAATAGAATAGATGTCTTCCAGCAGATACTAAATTTAAATAAGTTAATCATGCGTTTTGTCAAACACGAATTATAATAGAAAGTAAGCAATGATTTACAGGTGTTGTAAGTAATAAAATAAATATTTAATTACCGTACAAACAAAAACATTTGTCAAAATCCGGAGATAATAATATATTACTTATTACAATAAATATTTTATTTAGAAAGCTTTTCCTATTTAATAACGGTATATTAAATTAATTTACCGATAGTCTTGTTTACCAAATAATATAATGTCTTGTTGGCTTTTGTGAAGGGACATTAAAAACCTCTTCTTCAAGAAGGGATCAAAGATATAATTTTTAATGATTTGCTTGTGCCAGGTAATTGAAATACATACCTATAGATAAAAATACAAATATTACAATTAAATATTACCGATGCAAAAATTAACTAAAACTAGATTAAAAGTCACCTACTAGTTGGCACAAAAGGTAGGAGTTTGATTACTGGTGTTAATCGAGAGGTAGGATCCAATCCTACCTCTCGATTAATAGTTTTTAAATGTTTCATATTAAATATTATTATAAATTACACAGGGTAACAAAATGAAAACAAAAATTTGGTGCCGGAAATCTAACATCTGATTTTAGATGTTTTTAATGTGCTGATTCCAAAAATGCCATCAGATGCCCAGAATCTAATTAACCAAATGGGTACCTGGAATTGTCCCTGACCCAATGTTCCTATATTAGGAACTACTCAATACACTGCTCTTAATTACTTTTATACCTGTAATTGCCTAGGACCCGATCCTTCTATACCTGCTTGGCTGTACTCGATTTAGTATATTACTGAGTTTTCCCAAGTAAAGTTGTGCTATCATTTTGTGTAAATGTTGGTCGTTTTGTAGTATCAAGACACTAAACTGAAACAATGGCATCCACAAGCAGACGTACCTGTGTAAATCATCCCGATGTTTTTTGTTATGTGTGTGGTGAATACACTTTGAAAGAGAGCAGAAAAACGATTTCTGACTTTGTGAAAAGAGCTTATCTTGCCTATTTTGGCGTTCATTTAGGAAATCAAGATAAACCTTGGGCCCCACATTTTATATGTAAAACATGTGTTGAACATTTGCGACAGTGGACAACTGGAAAGAGCAAGTGCCTAAAGTTTGGTGTACCAATGGTTTGCAGAGAACCGCGAAACCATCATGACGACTGCTATTTTTGTCTCGTTAATATTAAAGGCATAAATAGAAACAATAGACACAAATGGACATATCCTGATCTAGATTCTGCAAGAAGGCCTGTAGCGCATTCGGAAGAAATACCCGTTCCATCATTCAGTAGTCTACCCGAACTGACAGAAGATGATACAGAAACATCAACGTCTGACGAAGTTCAAAGAATTCAATTAGAAAACGACAGCGAATTTGAAGCAGATTTAGCAACTCCGCAGTGTTTCAATCAAGAAGAACTAAACGATCTTATAAATAAAATAATTTTTTTTTTCTGTTTTCAATAATAAAGTGACAGGGAAAGGTTAATTTTTTTTTGCAAGCGTTTATATCTCTGTTTTGGATGAACCGATTGCATTGAGCAATTAACTGTACCCTAATGATTCTATTACTGGTCACTAGTTGACGTTTTTTCGTAATTCTTCAAATACTACAGATTTTCTCAAAAAAAATCCATCATCAACTTTTTTAATTTAAATACGGACCCGGATTTTTTATTTGACTATTCGATACATTTTATAATTTTAAACTAAATCATGACAAAAAAGCAATATCATACCATTTGCTTTTTTGAGAAAATCCGTATTATTAGAAGAATTACGAAAAAAAAACGCCATCTAGTGACCACTAATAGAATCATTACGGTACAGTTAATAGCTCTACGTAAAGAGCAAAAAAGAGCGCTTTTCTGACACCCAGTTCAACGTAATCAGTTGATCCAAAACAGAGATATAAACGTTTGAAAGAAAAAAGTTTAACCTTCCCCCACCACTTTATTACTGAAAATAAAAAAAAAGTTAAATAGCAAAAAGTTACATAATTGTCCAAAGAATACTTCGAAGATTAATTTGGTCGATTTACCTAAATATATTTTTTCGGCTTAATTATGTGAACAACAGTTACGGGCGGAGACCATTCTTAATTGGACACCTGGTATATTATATGTCCTTCAAATGGGTTGCGTCTTGCTGGTGATAAATATTAGTCTACTTCCCAAACTCAGATTGGTGTTAATTTTTGCTACTGTTAATAAAAATACGAGTGAGCACTCAATGGATTCAGAATGACGCCTAGAAATATATGCAAAAGTTTCAAAGACGCATATAGACAATTTCAAAAGTTATTAACAAATTAAGATTTAAAAAAGTGGTTTAGTTTCTTGCAATTAACCCCGAAACCTTTAAGAATTAAAAAAAATATTAAAGACGAAGAAATTTCCAATAAAACAGTTCGGACTCAATCTTTGTTATTAATAATTTTAATTTTAATATTGAAAAAAGACGTCTGCGCGGCAAGCGTGAGCGCTAGGCCGTTACGATGCACCAAAACCGAACGTAATAAGAAAAAAAATTATTAATTATTAAAATTTAAAAAAATGATGGTACTATCTAGACTTTTGAAGAAACAATATCCCTTTGAGGGGGAACTGCACGCAGTAATATGGATCATTTGCAAGCCTTCCGCCGCTGCAATATTATGTTAAAACTATAAGAGATATGTATTAGCTTCAATGTGATTTTAATAGGGAAATATGTATAGTTGGGCGCTAAAGGCGATTTTTTATAAAAAAATCAAATCTAGAGTTATAAAATAAAAGTTGATTTGTCCATTTTCGACCATTTTTTGACCACTTCTTGACGCACATGCCTTCGCATATAATTTTTTTTTCCACAAAAGGGCTCTTTACCGCCTTACATTGATCCTTTGTCTACGTAGCTGCAAAATTTGAAATGGTAAATCGTACTCATGTCTTTGTATTTCTGCACCGCGTGAACCCTTTTGAACCCATTTTTAACCGAAATATAATTTAAATTACCTATACATAACACATTTTTTTGAGTTTGGACGTGCAGGAAGTTTTTTTTAATGCGTAGGTACCTTTTTATCTTATTTTCAACTCGACTAAACCTTGTCGCTGGTTTTTCACTTTTTGCGTGCAGTTCTTCCTTAAAATGTTTTTTCACTGATTTCTCTTAAAATGAGCCCATTGCTAATTAACAATTTTTTTTGGAGTTTTCGTTGGTATTTCGAGTTGGATAATTGTAAAATAAAAGCCTCTAAAATTATTTCATTTTGTGGAGACTTTGTTGATATTAGAGAAATTTGTTCCTATTTAAGAATCTTTTTTTTAAATTCTTGAATGTTAATAGTTTCCGGGTACTTGCAAACCAACTGAACTCTTGTTTTTCTTTAATCTTAATTTGTTAATAACTTTTGAAATTATTTAGGTATGGGTTTATTTATTTATTTATTTTGAAAGACACCTGGAAGATCTAATATAAACCCTGTCATAAAAGGCAATATGTTAAAGAGAGACCGCGAACATTCTACTATAACCTAGTGAAATCAGTGGGAATACATTCAAGCAAGCTTTTTCCCAAATTTCTTGGCTGTTTTTAAAGATAAACCTTTGTCAATGCTAGTATATTTATAATCAAAAAGACTCCCATTTGATAAATGTGTAAATAGTGATATGAGTGTTCCTTTTAGAAAGATCCAAGTGTGGCCTGTTAGACATTTTTGAAACATCCTATATATTAACAATTTTTCTATCTCTTAAGCTTGAACCAATTTTCCTGCTTTTATAGCCCAGATTAAAAAAAATGCTTTTTGCTCTTGCCAAACTGACATAATTTTGCAGGGTGAAATTTGTTTACTGCTCTTATTTGTTTGCTCAATAGGTTCTTCTCGCCCGAATTTCCCCTATGTTTTAAAAAGGTATACTTTTGAAGCTTTCTTTAAGACTTTATTGATTATTGCACTTCTATTTATATATCTTTATCGCAAATTTTCTTTCCTGCTGTCTACAGCCAACACCACCACAGAAAAAAAAAGAGAAAGAACAATAATTCTATACTCATTGCATTGACATTATGGGAGTAATAAGACATTGTTAAGTAAACCATATCCATCGGGTAAGCGGCTGTAAATTTTTTACCTAATTTTCCGTCATTTTCTCTATATAAAGTTTAACAATGAACCTTGACTTGCAACTGGTTGAACTTTACAATATGAACATAAAAGTTATTTTGTCCTCTAGCAATTGTAAATGCCATTAATTTTCGTTGATTCAAGTATTGTAAAGGTCCCGTTCAGCAAATATCTATACTGGAGGTTGAAAAATAGATAAATAAAAACTGCGTAGCACTGAAATTGTCTGTCAGTTTCAAAGCATCCGTAGATGCTCCTATACGGAAAATTCAATGTATTTTCTTACACAATCTACTCTGTGAACAAATTACATTTTCGTCACAAAAAATGAATATACATGGGATTTTTTATGGTATACTAGAAAAAAGAAATGAAAAACAGGGAGCACATAAGTTTCGCTGTCAATTTATTCTAAAACGCTCTCACTTCAAAAATATTGAAACGGTTCTCGCGCGTTGCCACTTCTCTTGCATTATCAACAGTGAGCTTCAACGAGAAAATGTTTGGAAAATTAGCGACAAAACGACATACGTTCAAAACCCATTTGCATTCAAATCATATCTTAACCCATTTTTTCGAATTTACATTATTGAAGAGTTAATTATACCCAAATTAAAACATTTAAACATACATTACCATGTATTTGATTGACACCTTACAATTTTTATGGAAAGTAGGTCTAAGAGTATTTCGTTTTAAATTGTCTTTTGAACGCCGCCTACTTTGTTAAACTTGGTTAATTGGATAAAAAAACCTTATATTTTCCAATCTGTTCTGATTTGGGTATTACAATACTCAGCATGAACCAAAAGTAAGGAAACGACAAAATATAGCAGGTACCCCTTACCTGAATTTAATGAAATTATGCCGGATCCAATGGCGAGTTCGCATTGCTGCGAAGTTTACCGTTTTTCTGTTATAAAAGGATTTTTTTTTAATCGAAAACCCTATTTTATTTTACTTTTTTAAAATCTGTGTAAATTCTAAATACTTTTTATTAAGAGCACTTTTTATGAAAGTCAACAGTTTTTGCGGGAATAAGAGTCTTATATTTATATTTATAATTTAATATATTACCTTTTATTAAAATACCTGCACACAAAAGGTTACCTGATATGTTTGACTATGTCAGTTGTTAATTTACAACAATAGATCGTTTAACTGTATGTTTGTAACCTTTTTAATGACAAATATTCTAACAGAAATCCAATAACTAAATCTACCGTAAGTAAAAGTAAAAAGTGAAAGATGCTGTACGTTCTGGCAGACCGGAAAGAACAATAATTCTTCATTTTGCTTCCAAAACACTCGCAAGAGAAGACAGCGTCTCAATCTCAAAGGTAGGTTGTAAAAAAACAATAAAAAAACTACAATACAAAAAAGAAGTACCTAATACAACAAACAATAAATTAATGAAACTAAGTAAGGTATTTAAAATGTTGTCCATTTACTTCCTGACAGTAGGGTAAATACTGTGTGAAAACATTTATTACATTAAAAAGAACGCCAGCCCCTCGATTCGTCTAAATTCGATTTCTATTCGCTCCTTTAAATCTCCGAGGTCATTAGGCTTAGCTTTATACACCACATTTTTAAGGTATCCCTACAAAAATTAGTCGAGGGGCCTCAAATCCGGAGACCGAGGTGGCCACACTATTGAACCCCTGCGTCCAATCCATCTTCCAAAAAACAACTTTTTCTTTTCCCGAACATTCCGAGCAAATGCGGTGAAGCACTATCCTGCTGAAACCATATTTCGTCACTTGGTGCACCATTACCTAAAAAAATCAAGCTTAAATACTTAATACAGCGGGTAAAGTAAGGAACTTCCGGTTATTCGGAAATAGTTCTGCAATAGCTGGGACAAATTCGGTCCTTAAAAGATTTAAATATCTTTCTCCATTTAATGTGTCTTCCATGAAGAAGGGACCGTTATTTTTGCACCCTTTCTACCACACCAAACATAGAAACTTTTATTTTTTAAATGGAATTCCCTTTTTTTTATGACTTTTTTATTCCAATTCTACTAATTATTCTAAAGATGTTCCCTGAGATACATTTAATTCCTAAATTCAGGGGCTTTTGAGTAAAGGATCTTTTATTTTAATTTTGGCATTAATTCAAGATGGGACAACAAAATGGCGGCCTAATAAAATATTTAAAAACTCAGCCTGAACTTATTAAATTAATTGCAAATTGTGTGCAAGCATTTAAAGTGTTATAGAGATAAGCTGGTAAAGCTGTGGTACGAATTTAAAATGGCTTAACAAATTTTTTTTTAAAAATCAACATAAAAAATCTTATTCAATTGACTTTAAATTTTGCAGCAAAATTGTATGTGATACAGGGGCAAACTGATACGAATTCAACATGATGTAACAAAATAGTGACGTGTGTCAATGTAAAAATTACTTATTGAATTTATTTTAAATTAATTTAAAATTCACAGATTAATATTTTATGATAATGTCTGTGTCTCTAGCAGTGGGTGTCGTTTTTAGTACGTTCGAGAAGCGCAGATGTCGTTACTGACATAAAAGTTGAACGTTTTGTAGTTGTTGTTTTGTTGAGTTTGTAGCACGGGTGCTGTTACTGTATATGCGTCCAGGGATCCCGAAACGAAAAAATCTGCAAAAATATCGGAGGGTAATTTTTCACGATAAAAATAATTTAAATTTAAAAAAGGATCAGCTACGAATTAAATGTAAATCGATTCTAAATTTTTGAAAAATGCTGTACAAAGTGCGTATTTGGTTTTTTTGCTAACAAATATTTTTCTCTGTGTATTTGTTGCATATAAAAGACAAAGCATTTCTTACTACTTCCAACATGCATCACAATTAACAAAAAATACATATAAAAAATCGAAGACAGGCCGATTGTTGCTAGCAACATCTGTTTCTGTTCAGTGGCTCATTATAATTAAACAAAACCGGTTGAATAAACCATATTCTTAACACAAAGAGTAATGATCGTAAAAAATTATTTTACTTTATCGTAATAGTTTACGAATTTCATAGATTGTGCCGTCTGGTGACTCGGAGCAATTCGACATTCGCTTGATACTCGGTTTTTAATGCACCTTACCTAGATTGCAATTGAGTGCGGTTGTGACAAAAACTTTCATCGTGTGGGTGCTATTTGACGTAGTGTTTTAAATGGTGTCCATTTTGTGCGTTTTCATTTTGACAGTGATATAGGTCAGTGTGGCTAGGTTTTACCGGAATTTTCGTAATTAGTTATTAAAACAGGTACGGGAAGTTTAGTTTAATATGAAATAATTTGGGTATTGGGTATAACTTGAAAGGTAATTGGAAAGGGAATTATTGGCTATGTTGTACAAAGGTAGTCAGAGCTGTCACTAGTCCTGAAAAAAAGTATTTGAAGTAAAAAATGTAACTTTAAATATATGTTTATATATATATATATATATATACATATATATATATACATATATAAAATCGGTAAATTTCCTTTACCCGGAACTTCCCTTATAATATAATAATAATAAATAATAATAATAAATCCCCCACTCCTGGACGTAGGCCTCCTCCAGTCCACTTTAACCTATCTTTTGCCAGTTTCTTCCTACTTTCGGCGTGACATCATTGATCCATCTTCTTTGAGGACGTCCAATGCTTCTTTTAAATAGTCTTGGTCTCCATTGCATAATTGCATAATACGTTTGGTCCATCTGAGGTCATCCTGTCGAGCAATATGACCCACCCATGTCTACTTAAGAGAGGCGCTTTATGACCTCATCTACCTTTGTCCGACGACGTATCTCTTCATTTCGTAACCGTTACCTTGGAGTAACTCCTAACATTATTCTTTCTATTGCACGTTGCGTGGTGCGAAGCTTATTTGTATATCTGGGTTCTTTAGAATGTTTCCCAATTTTCCAGTACCTGCCCATGACATTCTGATTTTTCTGATCACTTCAGCTTGTTGATTTTCTTTTCCCAATCTTATTAAATGTCCTAGGTATGCATATTTGAATCAGGTTCATTCCTATATAAATTGGTGTTTCTTCTAAAGATAGAATTTTCGTTTTTGCATAATTCATTGTTAGGCCTACACTCTCTGAGGCTTCTTTTAGATCTACCAGCATTTCCTGTAATTCTTCTAGATTACCAGAGATCAACACTATATCGTCTGCGAATCGAAGGTGACTCAGATATCGCCCATCTATGTTTATGCCTTTCTGTTCCCAGTGCAGATGTTTGAAAATATCGTCGAGCGCCAGCGTAAAGAATTTCGGAGAGATTGTATCGCCTTGTTTTACTCCTCGCTGTATGTCGACTTCCCGAGTTGTCAGATCCTCTAGGGATGCCAGACGCGAAGATATGTAATAGTAAAATTCTTACATACTTCAAATATTTTTTTGGAAAATCAACTACCAAATACCAAATACTTTTTAGGGTGTAATTGAATTTGAAGTACCACTACCATAAAATAAAATGTATTTGAAGTATAGTATTTCAGATACAAAAAGTATTTAAAATACTTTTTCCAAGTAAGTACTGACAGCTCTGATTAGGTAGTTAAACCGATTCATTTCTATAAACATTTTTAAAAAACTTAAAGGTTTGAATCTACGAGAGGACGTTTGTTAATGTTTTATTTTCATTGACTCTATGGCAAATCTAAAAAAATAATAGCAGGCTTGAACACTATAGTAAGAAATATTAATAACAGATTGGTATTCAGGTAATATTAAGTGTGACAATATGATTATCTCCTTTTCAGACTTTATATAAAATATGAACCTACTGGTCGATGTTAATATCATCAAATGTTTCCATTATTAAATGTTCTCTCTCTAGCGACAGATTGTTTTGGGACACAGTTGCCAAGAATTTGAGTATTACGGACAACATTTTCCTCTATGTGAATCAATATAATGGCTTATTACTACACAACCGACCTAAGATTTTATAATTACAAACTGGCTGACATAACTTTCTATCCTGCTACATTATTTCTCCCCAGATATTATGTTTTTTTTAAAAGGTTTTATGAAGACTTTTTCTTCTCCACATTCTAAAGGTTTAGGATATACGAAAAGTGATTTTGACAAAAACACCTTCTATATCTAAGAAATCATGGTTCTTGGGATTAGACCGTGTCAAAGTGGAATAACTTTCCGACGTTTCGCCTTCGATTGCACGAGGCATCCTCAGGGATCTTCACTTCACGACATCGGAACACTGAATGAGCTCGGAGAGACCCAGGCCGGCTATTTATAGTCGACCGGTGTTTACCGAAGCGTGACTCGGTGTAACGATCGGTTTCCACGTATGATGTGGACTGAAGCCCGTATCTTTATTAAAATTGTTAGGATGCTTATAAATGTCAATAGATTCTCTAATTTTGCGTTTATAGAGTCCCGAAACCGATGCAAGAATTTTGGTTTCTTTTATATTTATGACATGCCCAGTAGAATGTTGGTGTTCAGATACCGCAAATTATACAATTTGTTTCTTTCTGATACATCGTTCATGTTCCTTAAGCCTAGCTGATATGGATCATCCAGTTTCCCCAATATAAACATCACCACAGGAACAAGGAATTGCATATACTCCTTCCGTTTGAAAAGGAATAATGTCCTTTGGCGATCTCAAACATTGTCCAATTTTCTTGTGTGTGTTGAAAATTGTATGTATGTTGGACCGGCGAAGTAATCTTGCAATCTTGTGTGTGGTTCCGTGTATAAATGGAAGAACTACATTTCCTATCGGTAATTCTTTATTAGTATCATTTCGTGGAGTAGGATTATTATATTTTCTAATTGATCGTCTAATATCATCACTGCAATATCCATTCCCTCTTAAAGCTTGAGTCAGTTTCTCTGATTCCGATTGTAAAGAATTTTGGTCACAAATCGCGAGAGCTCTGTAAACCAATGAATTAATGAATGATTGCTTTTGTGTTGGATGATGATGGGAATTTGCATTTAAGTACATGTTCGTATGCGTTGGTTTTCTATATACAGAGTGTCCTAAGGAACCATCCCCTTTCCTTTGAACAAGAACATCTAGAAAGGGAATCGTGCCTTCTGATTCAATTTCCATTGTAAATTTTATGTTATCATGTTGTTGGTTTAGATGATCAAGAAACCCAGGGAGGTTTTCTGGACCATGTGGCCATATTACAAAAGTGTCGTCTACATATCTGAACCATGATTTTGGTTTTAGTGGGGACGACTCTAAGGCTTCCTCCTCAAAAGCTTCCATGAAGATATTGGCTACCACCGGTGACAGTGGAGATCCCATGGCTGCTCCTGAGGTTTGCTCATAGAAAGTTCCTTGAAAGACAAAATACGTTCAATTAGATCTAAAAGTGAGTTGTCAATACTATTATGGTGATATAAGTCTGATATTATGGAAATTGAATCATTTATAGGCACATTCGTATACAGTGATTCTACATCGAAACTGACTAAAATATCTTTGGGATCTAATTGGATTGACTTAAGTTTTTCTACAAAATGCGTACAGTTTCTAATATATGAATGTGTTTTTCCTGTAAAATTATTAAGAATATTTGAAAGATATTTACCAATTTTGTAAGTAGGAGATCCTATTGCACTGACTATAGGTCGAAGTGGTACATTAACCTGATGTATTTTAGGCAGTCCGTAGAACTGCGGGATCCTTGAGCTGCTTGGCCTTTACATCTTCTTCTCCTCTGTTGGGAGGTTGGATGCATTTATAAGGTTGGTTATCCGTCTTTCAATTTTGTTGGTCGGGTCTGCTTGGATCACTCTGTAGATGTTGTCGTCCAAAAGTAGTTGTGTTTTCTTCACGTAATCTGTTTTGTCCATGACGTCAGTGGCATTTTCCTTGTCCGCTGAAAGGACCAAAATGTCTGTATTGTTGTTTAATGTTTTTATTGCCGTTCTTTCTGCAGCTGATAGATTCGGAGGAGAGTTAGAATTTTTGATGATCTCCGCTGTTTCATACCTTATTGCGTCAGCTTCTTCTGCTGCAAGTCTTCTAATTGTTGCTTCAACGGATGATATTATATTTTCTACGGGTATGTCTTTTGGTGTAATGGCGAAGTTTTGACCTTTAGATAAGACGGATTGTTCTGCTTCAGTAAGGATTTTGGAAGATAGATTATAACGGTGTCCTGTGGCGGTTTTAGTGGTCTTCGACTGCCTAGCAGTCCTTCGAACTTTTTCTGTTGCTTGATTGTAACTGCTTGCTGTATCCTTTCTGCTTGCGCATTGGTAATGTTATCGAGAGTTCTAAATGTTTGATATTCAAGTATAAAAGCTAATTTTAAATGAATATTTAATAACTTACGAGCTTTTATATCCAAATCACTTCGAGTAGCTTGTATCCTTTCTCTTACCAATGCCGTACTGGCTCGTTTGTAGATGTTCCTTGCATTTTTTGATGTTATGTGGTGTTTCATCTGTAGAGATTTTAGTACTACGTCTTCATCTCGGCATCTAAGGAGAAAAGCTAGTTGGCAAAGTAGCTTCTTCTTGTTGTTCCTGAGATCGCCAAAAGTTTTGGCATCCTTCTTGATTTCCTCCCCATAGAGGTTAACTAACATAGAACGAAAGCTTTCACGGCTGTGGTCAATTAAGAAATCACAGTGATTCCATTTTGACACGATCTAATCCCAAGAACCATGATTTCTTAAGTGACCACAGACGTGAAAGCTTTCGTTCTGTGTTACCTTCTATATCTAAAATACACCTATCCTCTCATTTTGCGTGGTATTTGTTACTTATTTGTGAGTATATTTACCACCTTGAACATCACTAGTGTATGTTATGATTCTTTGATCATTTTGATGAATCGAATATATAGATTGCAAATACATTTTTTGTCCTATGTTGTACACTATAATGACTTTATTCTACAGGATATTGTAATGACTAAGATTTTATATATTTACTCGTTGACTGACGTATTTCTGTAACCTCTACATTATTTCCTACTGAACATGTGCGATATACATGTTGTTCCTGTTAGCTCCCACCTAAAGTTGACTAATTTTGTTTGGTATTTATTGCCTGTTTGTAAGTATATTCACTATTTTGAACATCACTGTCATGTTAGGGTTCTTGAACGATTTGATCTATTTCGGGGCAATAAAACAGTTTTCTTAAAAGGAAATTCAATCCAGAAGACATAAAAGGAAGTATTACTCTAAAATTTTAATGTTTGAAATATCAGAATAAACTGCTTCTTAAAAGTTAGGCATATTAAAATCCGTAACTCATTTTTAACTTGTCATAATTTTTAAAATATTTAATATACAGGGTAAAGCAAAACAGTCCCAGAATGGCCAGTGTGAAAGAGAGTGTTGCTAAAAAAAATATAGAGCTCTACAATTTGTGACGAGAACTGTGGAGGCAAGTTTCTTTGAGTTTTAGATCCTCCACCTATATCATCCTCCTTTAATGCAGAATAGGATCCCATATTCGATTTTAGTGCCTAACAAAATAGTACTCGATTATTCAAAAGTTTATATATTTTTTTACTACCTTAGACACGGGCTGGTTAATTCCAAAGTAAGCAAAATATTTTAGGGCGTAATTCTTTGTCAAAGACAAATGCTTCTACCAAATGTCCACTGAATACTTTAAATAAACTGCTCCTTAAAAGTTAGGGATATTAGAATTCGTAACTCATTTTTAACTTGTCATAATTTTTAGAATATTTAATATGCAGTGTAAATCGAGACAGCGCCAGAGAGGGCAGATCCCCGACTTTATAATGGCGGGTTAAAACGTCTTTGGACGAGTATCTGTCAATTATACAAACTGTGAAAGATATTGTTGCAAAAACCTAAAAAAAAAAACATAGAGCTCTACCATTTGTGACGAGAATTATGAAGGCAAGTGTCTTTGAGTTTTAAATTGTCTTATCTATATCATCCCCCTTTACTACAGGATAGGAACCCATATTCAACTTTGGTTCCTTACTAAGTGATACTCGATTATTCAAAAGTGTATATTTTTTTATTTGAACGCTAGTTATGACACTAGTCCTTACGTTCAACAAGGAAAGATCGACCAATTACGTTAAGCGTAATAAGACAACCATTGTCCACCTGCAGACATTGTTTAGTTACGTACGAAAGCATAGAAGGGCCACATTTTTTTTTTATTTTTATTTTTGTAACAAATTCCGACTTCTATCTCGGAATTCCGACTTCTAACTCGGAATTCCAACTTCTATCTCGGAATTCCGACTTCTAACTCGAAATTCCAACTTCTATCTCGGAATTCCGACTTCTATCTCGGAATTCCGACTTCTAACTCAAAATTCCGACTTCTATCTCGGAATTCCGACTTCTATCTCGGAATTCCGACTTCTATCTCGGAATTCCGACTTCTGTCTCGGAATTCCGACTTCTATCTCGAAATTCCGACTTCTATTTCGGAATTCCGACTTCTAACTCGGAATTCCGACTTCTATCTCGGAATTCTGACCTCTATCTCGGAATTCCGACTTCTATCTCGGAATTCCGACTTCTATCTCGGAATTCCGACTTCTAACTCGGAATTCCGACTTCTTTTTATATTCTTTTAACGTCAAATGTCGCGATCATTCTAAATGAAATTAATATTTTAATTATAGGAATCAGGATAAAGCTAAGTAAAACTACAACAAATTTATTAACTGTGCATAAAGTCCAAATTAAAAAATAACTACTGGGTCGGTTCCGATGGCTTGAATATGGTTGACATGAAAAATAAAATCTTGTACTTTGCTTTATCTTTTTCATAGATAGTAGAAATAATAAAACGCCATTTAGTTGAACATCTATTCCATATTATGTTAAAAAGGTGCAATAGCATGGAGGGGGTGCACGCATTTTCAGATATATGTATTTTTTTCAGATTTTAATATATGCACTGTAGTTTTCTTTTCCCAATTTACCAACTATTTACTATTATACATAAAATTTAAATATAATTATTGTCGTTTTTCTTTTAGTAGAAAAGAAATATATTTGTTTAAAAAAATATCTTTTTTTTGAGTAAATAACTAGCATCTATGAAAGGTTTATGCATCCTCTATTAAAACAATTTATATTTCGTTAAACGATTATTCATTAATCTTTATTTTTCAATTCGGTTAATGTTCATTCAGATTAAATTTCATCAGAGTATAAGATATTTTAGGTTTACTTTTTCCAGTAAGGACAGGAACATAATTAATTGGTTACATTCTATGTATGATTCAAAACATAATAACTAAAATAACGTCAGAAAAATCAAATTTCTTTGATACCTGGTAATTAAAATAATTCTCGTGTAAATTTACTTGCTTTAAAACGCTTTTATTAGTTTCATTTGATTTTCACCCACTTTATAACGCCAGATTACAATCGATGACCATGCAATGATTTGATAAGTTTGTCCCATTATCCTGAACAAGATCGTCAGGATAAAAAAATTTCATCTCGGAGAGGGACCCTGGGAAATGGCTACCATATAAAAGGAAGGCAGCAGGCGCGCAGATTAAAAAACGCTCTAATAGAAAATGGAACTAAAAAGAAAAGAAATTATAGTTTAAAAAACTAAAAAACACGCTTTAATAGTAAATTGAACTGAAAAGAAAACAAATAACTTTTGTAAAAAAGCGTAGGGTGCTTTTATGCCATATATTCATACTGACTTTACTTTCATAAATTATACTGATAAAATATTTATAATAACTGATAACAGACCCACGCTGTTTTTACAATGACATTAATTTTCTTGTTAATCACTTTATTCTCGTCCAAAAGGTTTTTTTTTAGTTCAGTTTACTATTAAAGCGTGTTTTTCAGTTTTTTAAACTATAATTTATTAAAATTCCTCAACAAATGAAGCCATTGATATTTTATGAAGTTTGAAACAAAAATCTGTAACATGATTTCAGCAAAAAAAATTGTTAGCAAATCACATTCTCATAAATCAAGTTTCCGTTGTAGGTCTTATTTCTAACTTTGTGGAAGGACATCAATCTATTAAAACAGACTACAGGAACACGGTGAAAACTTAATTATGATTTTGATTACTTCTTCAAGCACCTTATTTTCTTTCTTTTAGCTTTATCTATTCGGTAAACCTTTTTACAAATAAAGCGCATTCTACTGACAAGGTACAGCTCAATGATCGTAGTTGTAAATTTTTTTCGTGTTGATCACACCCAACAAAAGGAATAGGTATTTCTTTTAATTTGTCCAAAATATCAAAATGTGTACCTTGATATACGTGGTTTGCTGACAAAATATCTAATACAGTATACTTCATTACTGATTATAGACTCTTTGACTAACATTCCCAGTCATTTACATTTTTTTATAATTTATTAAGTTTCATTACCCGTTTTGGATCTTCTTTTACTTGTCATAAAAGTTTGTAATAGACACATCATTAATATATTAGAATAACTCGGCAGGCCGGGGTCTTCTATCCTTAAGGACCTCACTGCCACTTTTATGCATACTATATATTATTATTAGACCTATTGGCAACTACTTCCAATTAATATTTTGATTATCTAGTTTTGTCCGGGACCTGGGACATAATATGAAAATATGACATTTCTCATTCAATAAAATTTGTTTCAGTTTTCTAATCCTGCCACTTTTATTCATAGAGTTGTTATTTCTAGACACATTGGTAATTAAATTAATTGAATTTTTCCTACTGCTACTACATTAATCCATAATATATAATACCCTTCCCGAAACCCGCTGCTACATTAATTCATAATATATATTATTTCTTGACATCGTAATATTTTGGCTTGCACTACCATCCAAGGGAGTCTTCTTGGGGTAAAATATACTTTTTTTCGTATTTATTAAAATCTATTTAAGTTATCTACTATTTAGAGATTTGCTGCACTTTTTATTTATACTTGATATTATTTATAGATATGTTGGTAAAAGCATCCTATAATTAATTTGGCTTACATTGCCATCTATGTTGCCTCTACAAGGGATAGAATTTAATAATTTATTTATTTTTTCCTCATTTATTAAATTTTCTTTGTCTTCTACACCTTCAGGGGTTAGATTTTATCATACTAGATACTATTTCTAGACATTTTCAGCAATTAATATTTTACACAAGTCATAAATGTCTTTATCACAAGGATAATTATTATTAAATGTGCAGTCACTGGACAACGCATCCAAAGCAAAAATTGGAACATTTATGTGAAAACACTACTAGAAGTCGAAATTCCGAGTTAGAAGTCGGAATTCCGAGGTAGAAGTCGGAATTCCGAGTTACAAGTCAGAATTCCGAGATAGAAGTCGGAATTCCGAGTTACAAGTCAGAATTCCGAGATAGAAGTCGGAATTTCGAGTTACAAGTCAGAATTCCGAGATAGAAGTCGGAATTCCGAGTTACAAGTAGGAATTCCGATGTAGAAGTCGGAATTCCGAGTTACAAGTCAGAATTCCGAGATAGTAGTCGGAATTCCGAGTTACAAGTCAGAATTCCGAGGTAGAAGTCGGAATTCCGAGTTCCAAGTCGGAATTCCGAGGTAGAAATCGGAATTCCGAGTTACAAGTCAGAATTCCGAGATAGAAGTTGGAATTCCGAGTTACAAGTCGGAACTCCGAGGTAGAAGTCGGAATTCCGAGTTACAAGTCAGAATTCCGAGATAGAAGTCGGAATTCCGAGATAGAAGTCGGAATTCCGAGGTAGAAGTCGGAATTCCGAGTTACAAGTCAGAATTCCGAGATAGAAGTCGGAATTCCGAGTTACAAGTCGGAACTCCGAGGTACAAGTCGGAATTCCGAGTTACAAGTCAGAATTCCGAGATAGAAGTCGGAATTCCGAGTTACAAGTCAGAATTCCGAGGTAGAAGTCGGAATTCCTAGTTACAAGACAGAATTACGAGATAGAAGTCGGAATTCCGAGATAGAAGTCGGAATTCGGAATTTCGAGATCAGAATTCGGAATTCCGAGATAAAAGTTCGGAATTCCGAGATAGAAGTCGGAATTCCGAGATAGAAGTCGGAATTCTGAGATAGAAGTCGGAATTCCGAGATAGAAGTCGGAATTCCGAGTTAAAAGTCCGAATTTGTTACAAAAATAAAAATAAAAAAATTGTGGCCCTCCTACGCTTTTGTAGTTAGGTGATATAAATTTAAAATCAAGGTGTCTTTGGCGCCGAGTTCCACTTACTCCACTGCATATGCAATGGTTAGAATGGGCTAGGGCATAGATTCACGAAAGAAATGAGTGGAGGAATGTTCTTTTAACTGATGAATCTCGGCATGCGAGATTTTCGAATAGTCGTAGAATGGACTTTGCTAGAGGTACCACGTAATAGACGCACAGCACAAAAAGTGTATCCCTTTCGTGAAGGATCAATAATGCTTTGGGAAGGCATATGTTTTAACGGCCGCACCAATCTTTATATCTTGCCGAATTATCACGCTGCTGTATGAGATGGGTTTTTGCTTCTAGACGACAATGCAAGACCTCACAGGGCTGCCTGTGAACATGTGCCCGCAGTACAAACATTCGATAATTTAAGAAGAGTTCTTCCAGAATTATGAAATACTGTTTCACAGCATATGATTAATAATTTATTTGCATACAGCCAAGAAGATGTCAAGCCGTAATTAACGTTCATGTCGGTTTTACTACTTATTAATTATTCATTAACTTGCGCTTTCAATTTTTTTTATTTTCAAGTTCTTTTTTTACCACCCTTGTATAAAGTAAATTATTTCTTTCTTATTTTAAGTTTATGTTTTTATATGTTCATGGCTTAGGCAGATTGTTGAATGTAAGGATTAGCGTTATAAGTAGCGTTCTAAAACTCAAAGGAACTTGCCTCCATAGTTCTAGTCACAAATGGTAGAGCTGTGTGTTTTTTTAGGTTTTTGCAACACTCTCTTTCACACTCTGTGTAATTGATACATGCTTGTCCTTGTTTTTAACCCGCCATATAAAGTCGAAAATTTGCCCTTTCTAGCGCTGTCTCGCTTTACCCTGTAAAAATTATGAAAAGTTAAAAATGAGTTACGCATTTGAATATCCCTAACTTTTAAGGAGCAGTTTATTTAAAGTATTCAGTCGACATTTAATAGAAGTGTTTGTCTTTGACAAATAAGTGCACCCTAAAATATTTTGCTTACTTCGGAATTAACCAGTAAAAAAAAAACATGTAACTACTCGAGCCTTGCAAAGCTTGCAATCATCCGAGCATAAACAGCATTACAATAATTATTTTGAACTACCAAATTATTCATAGATTTCGATAGAAAAAAAAGATACAAAAAAATCGGATTGAAGTCTATCTATTCAGTGGGTCATTAACTTTCAGTAAAACCTGTTGACAAACATTTTCAATGTAAAGAGTAAAAATCGTGAAACGTATGTCTGCATTTTCATATTTATTGACGAATTTTCTAGAGTCTGCCGTGGTTGACAGCCACAAATCGAGGTCTGCTTTAGACTCGGTTTAAAATCTACGCTACCTAGATCGTATTAGTGCGGTGTCTTACAAGAGCCATAGTTGCGTGACACGATCCGATCTGATTCGGTGTGTTTTAAGTGCACTTTGCTCGTTGCATTTTTAAATGCAGTGATAAATAGTATCAAAAGTGTGTCTAATTTCTCTAGAGAATTCTATCAAGGATTTTCATACAAATTTCTTAAACAGGTAACAAACGATTTTTGTGCATAAAACTTCTCTGGATTTATGAAAAATAATTTAAATAAGTCGTTTTTAACATGCTATATTAGTATCTTCTGACATATAAACTAAAGAGGTTTAAATCTAGACCAGGTCGAACTTGACAGTTACAAGTCTAAAATGACATTTTCAACAGTTGAACAAATAATTTTTTTTTAAATATCACAATTACATAATGACAGTGACATAAGCCAAACCTAACTGGCGAACTAAGAATTTTAAGTATCATGGCAACTAGACATGGTCTAACTCTTAAACCTTTTTAGTGAATACAGGTAATAATGTTTATTTACTTCAATGCTAAAATGTCCTTTACTTTTTATAGATTTTGAATATTAAGGATCATATGGGGATGACCTGGCAATATTTTGGTCAAAATCCAAAATGGCGGCCTAGTGAAATGTTAAAAAAAATTATTACTAAAAACCTACTTACCACTACTAAAAAGTTATATGGGAATGAATTGGCAACATCTTGGTATGGATATAAAATAGAAAAACTAAATGGCCCTAACAAAAAATTTTTAAAAAATCGGTTTGAAAAAAACTACTCTTTAGATTAATTTCAAATTATATGCACATATTAAGTGTGTTAGAGAGATAAATTGGTAAAATTGTGGTATGAATTCAAATGACTTTTGTAGAAAAATTAAATATGATTTAGGGATAAATTGGTACGAATTCGACATGACGTAACAAAATGACGGTGTGTTTCAACGTAAAAACTATTTATTGAATTTATTTTAAATTATGCTCAAAAATCAAGTATGGTATACGTAGAAACTGGTAAAATATCGATAGAAATCCAATGTGATGGAACAAAATGGCGCCCAATAAAAAATGTTGGAAAAGATAGTACATGTATATGGGTTACTAATGTTACCGATTTGTTTAATATTCTGCCAATAGGAAGCAACCCTGTTCATCTTCACGTTGCTTTAAATTTATTTTAAGCTTTTAAATATCTAGGTCGTTTAATCATTTATGCCATTTGAATAACATTACGGCATGGTCATATATTTAATATTTCTAGATTTGAGCGAGTGATTTTTAGTAATGCAAAACTAAATATTGACCTTTGCAACACATTAAATCGTTATATAATAAAAACGATCGAAAACGGTTTCTAGGCATAAATTAGCTCACTTACAATATCGTCATAAATATTAAAATTTTACTAGACAAATCCTTAAGAATACGTAAACAGCATAATCATTTATTGAAAATCAAAATTGTATAAATTGATGCTAAAGTTCTCATGCTTAGGTCACAGCCTTGTTTTCAATATCAGACCTAAAGGATGTTTTTAATAGATTTTAATTGGGTATGGCCTTTATTCTTACGGTCAATTATAAACCACTGCTGTTAAAAAAATTGTAATGTGGAGACCCAATTTTTTCTTAGGAAAAATTTCCACATATCTGAATACTTAATATAATTTAATTAGCATTTTTAAGTTTACCAGCTCCTGCTTATTATTATTGTTATTTGTTACAAAAAAAAAGCTTCTCAAGTGATTATTGAGACTGAAAAAGGTAAAAATCTGTTGAAGCAATGTCAGGAGAATGTGGTGGATGTGCAATAATTTCCCTACCTATTTCTTGGATAGGGAGTTTTGCAATTAATATGCGGTCGAGCATACTCATGCTGCAAAATATCTTCTGTTAGTCTGTGCTCCTGATCGTTTTTCTTTTTCTTTGCCCGTATAATACACATGTCGTATGATGGTTGTTGGTTCTCTTACCAAGACAATTTACTATATATCAGGTAATTGTTTAGATGGTAAACAATTTACTATATCAGCCGATTTTTGAAATGAATTAATTATTAATTAAAAAGTTTAGTAAATGGGATTCGTCTAAATCGGATGGTATTTCTAATCATTTATGTCAAGATATCGCATCTAAACAACCCAACCATTTTCGTGTCATACTTTTTTTTGGTTCATAGCACAAATTGTTGTAGGTGTCTTCGATTCTTTTGTTTAACGGTTTAAATCAAAGTTTTATTTTGGGAATTTTCCATTTCATCTGACAATACATTTTCTTTAACTCATAATTAACACAACTTTTCTTAAGAATTTAAGAACCTAAGGCGATTATAAAATTAGAACATTAAAATGACTTTGACAAGCACCATACAGATATTTCACTCCAAGGCACTTTTGCCTCAAGGAGTCGAAAACGCCACGTAGTTATTGATCAATCTAAGCAGCTGTCCGATTATAATTTCTGGTTACTAGACAACACATTATTAAAAGTTGGTTTATTTAAGTTTCTTGTGCATACCTATAGTATTTATTTATTTTGTATTCTAGCGATATTTAATGATAGCTAACAGTATAAGATGTAAGTTTAGCCTAGCTGAGACTTTGTAGCCCTTATTTTCTTTATTGGTTGAGTCCCAACCTTTTTTTAGGTGCTATAAAACAGAAACTGAAGAAGTAGTTACTATTAAAATATTTAGTTCACTAAACGCCTTCTGCCGGACTTGGATTGTCTTTATTATTTTAGTTTCACGACGTTAAAAATAGTAATCATCTCCAATCGTTTTCAACTGTAAACTAAACACTAACTTTGGGTCCTCTTCTTATTATTTCTCCAGCTGACGCTATTGTGACTCTTCATTCTTGAGTGATGTTTTCATGTTGACTGTTTGGTAGGTATGTTGACTATTTGGTAGGTATGAGAATACTATTTAATTGGGTAATGTTACCTGCTGGTCAGTTTGAGCTATCTATTTAAAGATCTATATTATTTAGGTTGTTAATATCTTTTTTGTTGTTTAGGCATCCTTGTTTTTATGAATTTCTAGGTTCAGTTTTTTATATTTTGGGTTGTTCGTAGTTGAATGTATGATTTTTGGAATTTTCGTGGATTCTTAATGCTGTGGTGTTTTTTTTGTCGTATTTGTGACTTTTTAGTCTATTTTCGAAATATTGGCTTGTTTGTCCAATATAAACACCGTTGCAATTGTTGCAAGGAATCTGATAAACTGTATTGCTTTTTTTATTAATTGGCCTTTTTTTTAAATTACTGAAATTTTTTGTCAGCAAGTTATATACTTTGTGGCTTAACACGATGTTATATTTTACAAAAAGTTTTTGAAATTGCTAGGATAAACCATATATGAAAGGCAAAGAAATGTATTTTGTTTTCGTTTTCGAACAATTTGATTTAACATTATAGTTTTCAGAAATAGAATATTTATGAATTCTGCTTTTGAATAATATATTAACTAAGTATGAAGGGTACTGGTATAGTTGCAATGCTGTTTTAGCTTTTTTCTGCTTTTTCTCTGAATTCAGGATTAGAAAGTGTAATTGGTTGATCTGCCAGACCAATAATTACCGATTTTTTTTTGGGATATTGGGTGACAAGAGGTAAAATTTAAGTATCGAGAGGACCAAGTTTGTTTTGTGTACCATTCTGTTTCAATTTTATTTCCTATACTTATATCGGCCACTTAAACCGTGAAATTTTAGGAGCTCAGTTTGAGCTAGAAGTGGCTTCCCTACATTTGAGATATCAACGCTAGGCTTACTGAATAAGCCTTGATTCTTCCCGATATGCCCGAATTTGACGTCTCTCCCTTTTGAGTATGATTAAAGCTCCCCTTTACTCTTATACTAAGAGGGCATTTTGTCTCTCCAATGTACGAGTCACCACATTCACACTGGATTTGATTTTGTCAGAACGTTTTCCTACCGTATTTCCCACCGTACATAAAAGGGGTTATGATGTTGAAATCCCTGGCTATTTTCCAAACCTTTTCAGGTGTTCCGTTAATATAGGGTATTTTGAGAACTTATGTTGTTTCTTGTAGATTGGAATGTGTCGTAGTAAGATGATCGTTATATAATTTTGATATTGTATTATTTATTAATGTTTCAGAGTAATCATTCTGCAACAGATCTTTTTTTAAGTTGTCAATTTCTGCCTCAAGGCCCATCGTATTATTATTAGAAAGTTATTATTGTTATGGTTAGAACCCTGGTTGAAAATGGAGATAGACCAATCGAAAGGTTGTAAAACCAAAATAATGAATAGAGCACAAGTGCAACAGAATGAGTTTATAATAGGTTAAAAGGGGCATATTTATTGATATAATAATTTAGAGGGTGTCCTATTAAAAAAAACATTTGTTATGGATATTTTTTCGAATTTTTTTAGTATTCTTAAAAAGTATCAAAAAAAAATCTAACAACTTTGGTATTTAAAGTTATTTTTGTATCTCCTACAATTTAAACTGTAGATCTATCAAAATATAAATAAATTTCCTGTACCGGGTGGTCCAAATTTGAGCTTCACCATTGGGGTCTCGTAAACCATAAGAGACATAGATACGGTTAAATTGGAACAAAGTTGTACAATTGGGGGCCAATGAATATGCCATTAAAAAAAATCTGAAAATTTTTTTCGCTCCTTAAATTTTTGAAAAAATTTTTTTAAATCTTTTTTTCTTTTATCTGAAGAAAATCAATATCACTTTCTCATTGCCACTTTTTTCATTATACCGACCTTGATTTTTCCCCGTTCTGGCTTAGTCAATAATATCCTCAGGCCATATACTTGAATTACAAGTCCAACGTTTCGAGACCAAAAAGTCATCATCAATTTCCAAAATTAGAATTTTTGGAATACGGTCCTCGTAAGTATATGAAACATACTGATTAGTCAGGAAACTTTATTGCTATTGAATAAACATCATTAGAACAAACAAGTATTTTGTCTTTAAATGAAATATCTATATTCCACACAAGTTCCGATGTGAAATGTATAAAGTAGAAGATGCCAGTGGCGGCTATTGAGTTGAAGTAGGTGAAGTGCTACTTCACCAGGAAAAATAAACAAGCACACATCTAAATATATTTATTATATATCTCTTAAAATTTTAGTTTTTACATTCATTTATTCACCTAATTGGTAAAAAATAAACTGTACATCTCGAATAAATATTTTGCTTGACCGTTGGCGGCATGTCTTTTTAAAACTTTCAATCGAACTTTATTATAACAACTATAAGAGTGGCGCAAACCGCTTTGACTTTGCTGGAGGCGCTATGTTTAGTTTACGATTTTCCTACTATGTTGCCATGACATTGCATTTGCAGGCGCAGGACACTACACCCACGTGTCGTTTAGTTTGCGGTGGTTGTTTACTTTTATTTTTGCAGATTTCGCTGCAACCGGTGAAGTTTGCAGTTTGCAGTTAACTTGACTGTTTTGTGTTATATTTATTTATGGTGTTGTTACAACTTCAAATTCGAAATTAGTAAATGTGATTGTTCAAGACTGGAATAAATTAAAAGACGTCTTTGAATTTATTACAAACTGTGACAAATCTGATGAAAAATCAATCCGCCTTGCGAAAGGATTTTTAGTTGAGATGAACGATTTTGAATTCACGTTTCTGACATTAGTGTTTAATGACATTTTCTCAATCATGGACATACTATTTGACGTTCTTTAAGAAAAAACGCTTGACATTCATTTGTGCATATCCAATATAAAACGCTGTCGTGAGGCGCTCTGTAAAAAAATAAATGAACATTTTTCTAATACCATGTTTGATAAAGCAAATTCTATTACAGAAATAAATTATTACAAACGTGAGCTTGCTAAGCTTTCACCTGAAGTAATTAGGGCTAAGAATAGAACCCTTTTTTATGAAATATTGGACCATATTTTAATGGAAATAACACTAAGATTTCAAGACCGTGAAAAACTTACATTTTCATGTTTGGCAGGTTCTGCTAAATTTTCCGAATATAGTTTAAATTTTCCAACTGGCCCGTTTGAAAATTTGTTACAGTTTTATGGGGAAATATTTTCAAAAAGTAAACGACTTAAAACTGAGCTTGGTCTTATTTTTGCCAATGAGAGTAATTAGAATATACCACTGCAAGAGCAAGGGAAAAAAATTAATAAAAATAAATATATTTTTACCGAAGCACATAAATTGTTTTCCCTTATTTTGACAATTCCGTCGACTGACAAGTGCTTCAGTGGGAAGAAGTTTTTCTTGCTTCAAATGTGTAAAAACTTATTTAAGAAATACAATATTTCCAGAAAGACTGACTTCTCTTGGCAATATTTCAATTCAAAAGGAATTTCTGGAGGACATTAGGGCAACTCATCCATTTTATGAGGATGTTATAAATAAATTTGCTGCTAAGGATAAGAAAATTAATTTAGTATACAAAATTTAGGTAAGTCGTAAAAAAATATTCTACCCACTCCACATATAAAAAAATTCTGGAAAAAAATTATTGCGATATTTTCTTGTTTCATTTGTATGTATAGTTTTTTAGAAAGAAAGCCAATCCCAAGTAGCACTTTTAGTTATGAATACGTCGTTGTTATCACAAGTATTTTCACTGAAGTAATCAGAACTTGTAGTAGCCACGTTCTGTTTAAGCTGAGACTACGTAATCATTACCAAAGTGGGGAACAATTTTAGGGTAACTATTTCCTGAATAAGATGTAACTGTGACTTTGACTATTACGTAGATAGTACGGAGTTATGTAGTTCCATTTAAGTGCCCGAATAGTAATAATTTACCCTATTCGTCAGTTTCTTATTTCTAATGGTTCGTTTTAATACAAACAAAACAGTTCTGCCAGTTCCTATTCGTCTTATGAGCTTTTCAAAAATATATAGTTATCTATACTTATTTTAAAAATAAGGCTACAGTTTAAGTTTTTAAGAATATATTAAGTATATCTATTTTTCGTAATTAGCCATGTTCAAAAGAACTGCCCAAACTGATTTCCATTTTCTCTTAGACATCTCTCACACACTCTTGCAATTTTACCCAGTGCATTTGAAATGACTACATTGCGTGCTTGTATTTGCAAAAATGCCTGCTCAGTGGTGTTACGCAGGTCTTGAACTGTGTTATGTCGGGTACGAAAAATTAAATTTTTTAGGTGACCCCATAAAAAGAAGTCCAATGTGGACAGGTCAGGCGACCTAGGAGGCCATCGGACAGGTCCGTGCGTTCCAATCCAGCGTTCGGGGAAGTTCCCTTCTAAATACCGCCTCACAATTTGGAAGTTATGTGCTGGAGCTCCGTCTTGTTGGAGATATATTTGATTCACATGTGCTAACGGGACATATGCTATGATTTCTGGCAATATATTTTGTAATATTTCAAGGTAGCGATTAGCAGTGAGACCTCCTTCAAAAATATGAAATTTTATTTTGGTTCCTAGTACGAAACAAGCGACATTAAAAAAAATCTTCCTTGTTGCTCTCGTGGAAATATCAAAGGTTGATTTTCAGGTGACCAGTGTCTCGTATTGTGCCTATTAAATATTCCAGCACTACTTATATACGATTCGTTGGACCATATAACCGCCCTTCCAAAATTTTGGTTAGTATTAATTTTTTGTAAATACCACTGGCAAAAATCAATACGTCGTTCTGCATCTCCAGGATGTAGATTTTGCACAACTCTGACTTTATAAGGTTTATACTTATGTTTTTTTAAAATCGTTTGAACCCGAGACTCTATTACACCCACTTCATTCTCTATTTGTCTACAGGATGTTACAGGCGTTACATTTACACTTGCTAAGACGTTAATTTCATCAGCCTCACGATTCTTTGTTATATTTCTTTGATCTGGGCTTTTTGAAAGAGCCAAAATTTATTAAATTCGATTTCAGCCTATAGAATATAAATTTATTTGGCTGCCTCCTTTCCGGATATCTATATAACAAAAGTTTAAGTTTTAAAAAAGGTTGCAATAATAATTATGAAAATAAAACATTACTTAATGAAATAAAGCTCAGGAGCAGCGTTTATATATTCATGACTCTCTATGAAACAGGTCAGCATATCATATTGCTCAAAGTTTTCAAATAATTGATTTACAGCCATTTGTTAAAAAGTAATAATCAGAGCGACTAATTTAACATATCTATTAGTATTAACATAAAAACTTCATTTACTTTATGACAAAGCAGTGACAAAGCCATTTTTGACAATCAGTCCATGGCTTACTATGAAAAATATAGATAGATATTATTACAAACCTAAATTGCAGCCTTATTTTTTAAAATAAGTATAGATAACCATATATTTTTGAAAAGCTCATAATAAGACGAATAAGACTGTTGGCGACTACAAACACTGAAATTGGGAAGATGGTGTAGAGCGCATAGAACTCGTTATTGGTATTTGAGGTAGGATAAATGCGCTTCACTTAGTTTTCTGGCTATGCTAAGGACCTAAAATTAAACGCAGATAAGAATCGTAAAAAAATTACGCGCCTTTAAATTCGTTAATTTTCAATACATTTTGGTCAAATATATTGGCCAATTTAAATCTCAAAAATGTAATTTTGGACTTTGGTTTAAATAGTAATTATCATTAAATATCTTATTATAAAGAGTGATTCTTTTTTAACGTAATATTTAATTTGTATGCATTTTTAATCTTCATTATTACACATTCATCACAAACACTTCATAATTACAAGCAAAAAACAGGTGAACCAGGCTTAAATACATTTCTCCATATGGCCAATAGCTGAGAACTTCTTGTTTGAATCAATATTCATTTTAATAATCACAAAAACTAATAAAATGAGGCACTAAAACAACAAACCACATAAGAAACCCACGTAGGCGAAAATTAGACAAAACAATTTTAGCAGCAATATGGCTGAACCATTACTCTATTGTTGCCACTGTCATTATAAAATCACCGACCGAATCTTGTACCAGCGCCCCCTATCTCCGGAAACTCAAGTACAAGAGGTAATAATTTACCTATAGTAAATAATTACTGTAATTCTTACTTCTAAGTTGCAACAGAAGAATAACGACTGGTAATTGCCAGTTTAAAGTAGCAGTAGACGATAACGTTTTCTACTCTGCAACGATTCGTTTTACTTTATAGTAATACGTTATAGGAGTACATTTGAACGTAATGGAGTAGTCTCTGCAAAGTTCTAGAGGGTACTGATACTTAAAAGTTGTAATTTAGTAAATAGATTAGAAACAGTACCTTTGAATAATTACTATTATGTCACGGAAAAGAAATGACGACCTTGGAGTCAATTCTTTAAGTAGTTGCTTGGCAGTATAGATACTATATAATTACTTTACATGCAAAATTACTATAAAGTATTATTCGCAGTAACAAATACATATATAATACTTAAAAACGTGTAACCCAAAATGTTTATATATAGTAGGATTATTAGTAATAAATACGTAAAAACTCTTAAAAAGTAGTATTGTAAACAGTTGTAGCTACTTTAGTGCTAGCTGGGTAGAAAAATGAGACCTGTTGGGAATTTATTATATTTCATACCGGAATTGGAAAAAATCTGTATTTAATGGCTCAGCCACATTACACGTATTTTGCCACTCTAGGTAAACATTTAGCTGAATGCGGAAGTTTCACTAAACCAAGGAAAAAGTACGGAAAATATGTGGAACCTGAAGTTTTTGAATATTTCATCAAACAGGCAAATAATTAGTATGCTTTCTTAAAGGTTAATAATGCTCCTCTCTCATCAGTCAGGGTGTTTGCAACAAGGAAAACCATGTGTGAGAATTTGGAGGATTCACATTCATATAAACCTTACAAAATTCATGTTAGTCAAACTTTGAGATCTGGAGATGCTGAAAGCGCCTCGAATTTTGCAGTTGATTGCAAATTAGGATAAATGAAAATGCTAATTTTTTTAAAGTAACATCGCATGAACGGACGAAAGCTCACATCTGGTTTATTCAATAAATCAAGAAGTAAGGCCTTAGGCACGTAACTTTTCAAAGATACATCGAATTAATAACCAAATGATGTTTTAAATATTTTATTAGATGAATCTTTAGGCGGTTAAGGCAATTATGGCTTTATGACTCGCCCATAATGGAAGAGGCGTCATAGAGAATGGAAGAGTTACTAAATGAAATATTTCCAAATAAATGGATTGAACACCGTGGGTTTATTCGATGGCCAGCGAGAAGTCCAGACCTCAGCTCTTGGGACTTCTATCATTGGAAATTTCTACGAAACCGGATATATCGAAAAACACTGCAAAATATTTATGTTTTGAGGCAAAAGTTAGTAAGACAGATTAGAAAAAAAGTTTTAGTCATTTCTTTCTTAGTAGGATGACTAATGGCTTGTTGTTCCAATGATAAGTTTTAAAAGTATAATTTTGGGAATTCAAATATTAACTACCTTGATTAACTCACCAAGATTCTTTAGTAACTTCAAACTATAACGTTTAATATAAACAACTATCAGTTGTATTTTGTAATATTTGTGTTTGTCAAGCAAGTGAAAATTTCCTTCGTTATCCTTCCTCATCTTATCATTATGTTAATTGTAGTTTATTTTTCCCTTACCTATTTGTTTAACACAAAAATCAGTTATTATAATAATTTAATTAATTAGTTTAATGAAATTTTGGTTTCGAAACGTTAGAATTGGAATTTAAGTGTATGGCCTGAGGATATTATTAGACTAGGCTATTTGGGAATGGACAAAAAAATCTAGGTCGGTATTTAAAAAAACGAAGTAGATGAAGGAGGCTAGCAGACGAAATGTCGTATATAAAATGTGATATCAAATAAAGGAAGAGATTTAAAAACGTTTTTCCAAAATTTCAGTTTTTGTCAAAAATTTCAGTTTTGAAAAAAATTTCAGATTTTTCTTAATGTTATATTAATTGACCCCCAACTGTGCAACTTTGCCCCAATTTAACCGAGTTTGTATCTCTTATGTTTTACGAGATCCCAATGGTGAGGCTCGAATTTGGGACATACTGTACAACAAATACTGCAGGCATAGTAAAAAAATGTTTAATACTTTTCATTTTCTTTTCATGTACACTGGGTTTTAAGAAAGCCGCAAACCCTGTTCCACATTACGTTTGTCGTATTTATTCGCTAATTATTTTGCTGCTGACACACTTTCCTATCAGCTGTTCGTCATACTTTTCATTCAAAAATAACAATAAACACGAGTATCAAAATTTTGCAATTACCATGTCTGAAGCATGATGCATTATTATGATCGCTGTAAACGCGTTTTATAATTGTCCTTATCTTAATTTACCACTTCTAGAAATATATTATAATTTGTCTAAAGTCTACGTTTATACACTTATTTATTAGCAAGGAGTCGCTCATCAAAATAGGACATTTGGAATTATGTTTTTACAACTTAATATTTGCAGAAGTTATTAAATTATATTATGTAACTGGCACACGTGTCATATTTTGAGTATTAAGGCGCTTCTTCGGTTAATTTATGAAGGCAAAAAAATGTTACTTTGTGACAATATTTATTTTCCGCGAAATAACCGCGGATCCACTCTTGTTTAATATAAAACCACCTAGAAATCGTAAAATAGTGATTATTCAACAAATTATCTTACACTATCCACACTCAGAGGCGGATCAGAAGTGAACAATTTTTGAAAATAATTATTTTTGTCAAAAATAATTTAGGCTTATCCCACAGTTCCAGAGCATATGTGTATTTTCCATGTCCTATTAAGTCAAATAATATAGATCAAGAAATAAAAATTCTAGTGCGAAAATCTGACAACCTTGTCAAGGTTGCCGTTTGTGACGTAATGCAAAATCATTTTTTTTTATTAAACCTGCTAACTCAAGTTTATGAAAAATCTTTATATCGTCAGCGTACAATAAGAATTGCGAACATTTAAAACAACTGCCAATATCATTATTGTAAAAATTAAATAAGAAAGGTTCCCGGTGAGACCTCTGAGGCACTCTTGAACTAATAATACATATATATATATATATATATATATATATATATATATATATATATATATATATATACGAACGATTTGAAGCTAATTTGTATTACTGTATGGAGGTCGACGGGCAACATTTTCAGCATTTGCTTCATTAATACGGTAAGTTTTTTTTTATTTAATTCAATTAATGCGTTTTTTGAAAAATGTATTTTTCAAATTTCAATCCTTCATATTTTCTAAATGACTTGACCGATTTTCAAAACCAAAGCGGGAATATATAGAGAATAGAAAGCCCTTTTCATTGCGGTACCACTTGACCCCTCTTCCCATTTGAAAAAGTTTGGGGGATGACACCCCCGCTTAGAGGGTTGAAAATTTTGCGATCATTTTAAGGGCAAAAGTTGTCCCCCTCACAAACAAAATTGAACGGTTTTTGGATTTTTTGAAAAAAAAATTACCCTGGCCGTTATGCCTTGCGGTACGTTTTCGATGGGCCACCCTGTATATATATATATATATATATATATACAGTGCTATTGAAAAGCTATTTTTTTATGAAAAAATGATAGCTAAAAGTTATAAAATGGCGGCTACGCGCCATCTTGAATTAATATTTTAAATACAACACCCCGCATATTATTCCATTTTCAAAATCTGCTCATTATTCTTAACATTTTTCTCCAATACACTTTATTCCTAAATGTAATTGCTTTCGAAATAATGACGTTTGAAAATTGACATTTTGGTCATTTCAAATTCAATCAAAAATACGATCAAGTTTGCGTTGGAAACAAAATCGTTGTCGCGGTAACATCTTGATAACTAACTGTCAAATAGTCCGTTGAGCATCTTAATTATTTTATGAAAATTGTGACCATGGCTCGCAGTTTACACGATAAATTTGAAGCAGTTTTGATTTTTGGAGAAGCTGGAAGAAATTTTCATCTAGCAGTCCGTATGTTTAACGATAGATTTCCCGAAAACTCTATTTCGCGGTCATATTTGCGCAAACTTTTAAATAAGCTCCAAGCAACTGGTACGATGAAAGATGCTCCAAGATCAGGAAGACCACCTCTTTCAGAAGAAAAAAAAATTGAAATTGTTGCTGAAATGGTAATTAATCCTACTCAGTCGACGTCTGCACTTGCTGAATCCTGCGAAGTAAGTTCGAAAAGTGTCCAAAGAGTCCTAAAAAATGAAAAATTTCATCCCTATAAAATGAAAATCCTGCATGCTCTCACGGAGGATGATCCAGACCTGAGGGTTGAATTTTGTGAGTGGTTAACAAGAAAAATTGAAGGAGAACGATCCTTCCTAAAACGTGTATGTTTCTCAGATGAATGCACGTTTTTCCTTAATGGAAAAGTCAACAAACAGAACGTACGAAACTGGAGCGATACTAATCCGCATATTTTTAGAGAAGAGCATACCCAGTTTCCTGAAAAAGTTAATGTTTGGGCGGGGATTTTGGGCAACCACGTTGTTGGACCGATTTTCATCAGAGGCAATCTTACAGGAGATCTTTACAGAAATCTTTTAGAAACTGAAATTGAACCTCGAATAAGTCAAATTGTATTAAACAATCATGAAGAGTTTGAAAATCGTGAAATCATATTTCAGCAGGACGGAGCACCTCCCCATTTCTATCGCATGGCTAGAGAGTTTCTCGATACAAACTTTCCTGGGCGATGGATAGGTCGCAGGGGAAGTACAGAATGGCCACCAAGATCTCCGGATCTTACCCCCTAGATTTTTTCCTTTGGGGATATCTGAAGTTAAAAATCTACGCCACTGAATGTCAAACAATAGAAGAGTTGGAACGCAGAATAAGAGAAGCATGTGAAGAAATAGATGAACAGACTTTCATCAACGTGAGAGAAGCTATTCATAATAGGGCACTTTATTGTCAAAATTTAGGAGGGGGCCACATCGAACACTTGATAAAATAATTATTGTTGGGGTTAAATAAGTGTTATTCAAAAATAAATAAAATATTTTTTTACCAACTAATTTGTTTTCCTTGTGAATTTACAGAACAAATTCGTAACCTTCAAGATTTTCCGGTAAGTGGTACTGTTTATCCTTAAAATCCTGTCTTTACGCCTCTTATTAGTCGAATTCATTAAAAGATTTAACTACAAATGAATTAAAAAATTTAGTTAGCAGAATTTTTTATCGAAAGTGACTAAAACCATTACTTCATTTTAAACCGGATTTTCAATTTTCAAACGTCATTATTTCGAAAACAATTACATTTAGGAATAAAGTGTATTAGAAAAAAATGTTAAGAATAATGAGCAGATTTTGAAAATGGAATAATATGCGGGGTGTTGTATTTAAAATATTAATTCAAGATGGCGCGTAGCTGCCATTTTATAACTTTTAGCTATCATTTTTTCATAAAAAAATAGCTTTTCATCTCCTATTTAAGCCCTCCAAATTTCGTTGCGATATACGAGTTGGCTCAAAAATTAGTAGGGGGGGAACGGACTTTCGACGGTCACTGTATATAAATATATATATATATATATATATATATATATATATATATATATATATATATACATATATATGAACTTAAAATCATCCACTTTTTTTAGGCAAAAAGCAATATCACTTGTTTTAGTTTGTAATGTATTAAAAACATTGTCCGAGAATTGAAATATTTCTGAAAATTTGTACAACAAATAATTAAAATTAAAATCTCGTTTCAAACAGTCCAAAAACCTCCTCGAACTATTTATTGCTGAGTCCCACGTTTCATTATTTGCTATTATGTTCTCAAATAGTTCAATCAGTGATTCACGATTCTCAGATACTGTTAACACAAGTCTTCCATTATGGTTCCCCCTAGTAAAAGCTACTTTGGGCAATCGTTTGTGGACAATGGAGTCCAAAGCTTGTGTACGTTTTGTTGACTTGGAAAAAAAAGCAGCCATGCCACTTAAAGTAACGAAAAATACTTTACCCTCTTTAATGTGATTGATAGACTGGGATAAAACTAACTTTAATTTATGAGAAAAACAATGGACAAACACAGCACTTGGGAAAGTTTCTCAAACTTTAGCTTGCAGACCCTCTAATTGTCATGCATCTGCTGTACGATTTTCGGACACATTCTTAAAACCTAAAAATCGCTTTTGAATACTTCTGTCTGTTTTAACGTAGCGTATTACTATAGATAATTGGCTAAAATTAGTGCTATCAGTTGTTTCGTCCAGAACAATAGCAATGAACCGTGCCTCGCCAATCTCCTGCTTAATTCTTTTTAGAATAATGGTTGCAACAGCCGAAATTAAATCATTCTGGATTCGATTCGACGTTCCGCGAAAAACGCTAGACTCCTCTAAATGATTTTTTAAGCAATCATCATATTTAGCGATTAAACTAAGTAAATCTTAAAAATTTCCTCTATTTAAAGAAACCCTTGTTTCGTCATGACCTCTAAATCCCAATTCGTGCTGTCCAAGAAAACAAACAACATTGATAAGTCTTCTTAATATTTGCCTGTTTTTATCAACTAGTTCATCGTGTTGGCGGTGACTAATTTCCAACTGTTTATTAAGGGCGTGTTCAATTCTGGTTTTGCCGAAGACTTTTTCTTTTATGACGGCCTGCACATGCGCTTTGGACATAATGTTTCTTTTTACAGATTTATGGAAATTGTTTGAATTGGAAAAACCAGTTTTTTTCGTTTTCAAAAAGTAAACATGGTCAACAAAATAATTTACATAACTAAACACCCTGTTAGCCATTTAAATTGTTCGTATTAATATATTATATATATAATATTAATACAGTTTTTCATTTTTGTGGTTAAATTTTTAATAGGCGGTTTTGCCCTTCCTTTGGAAATTATTTGAAGCTTATCAGCGAAGTTTAATGTTTAAAATCCCTTTATTATTAAGATATACACCACACATTCACACACACTCTTCTTCCTAAATTCTCCAACATTTTCAACGTTATTACCGATAGCCGAAGTTGACGGTATTTGCATATCCACGTCCGTATTATTGTTTTCCATATCGCACGACGCGACGTTCGTATCACACAACACGGATAGCCGTTCAAACAAAGAACCTACTCCAACGATAGCTTCCGCCCCCACTTAAAGCACGCGACTGAAATGCAAAAATTGCAAACAGCCGGTGGACAGTTCAATAACCTCTGGCTTGATTCACAGGAAATCGAGTGTACAGGACTTGGCTGCAGAGAAGCTAGCGGCCCGCGTAGGTTCTATTCCATTTTCTATTGTCACTCGCTCGGAGTCAAGGCTGCATTTATTATGGGCTTGATATTTAAGATAATATTTAGCATTTTTAATATAAACTAAATTAATGGTTTCCTATTTCAAAAATTATATTTTAGAAGATGTTTTGTAATTTTTTTTTGGGGAAGCACTGCTTCCCTTGCTTGCATGGACTGCACGCCTCTGGTATAGGCCTGCTTCTTTACTCAACCCCATGTTTGACCAACATAATAACTAACTGCTATTTATTGCAGGACGATGTTTCAGTGCCCGTGATAGGCAATTTCAAATTTTTAGATTATTTTTAATTCAAATTTTTAAGACAGTTTAGAGTTAGTTTTGACCACCTCAATCACCTGATCTAAATATGATGGATTTTTTTAGTTTATATTGCAATAATGAACTGTTCGCATTTAGTTTCTGCGAATAGTATGTTAAGTTCACTGAATGTTTTCTTTGGTAAATGCAATTTTTTTTAATAAGCTTTATAAAACTGTATAAGAACGATTATAAGTTAAAAATTATATAAATATATTCGATCTCATCCCGTGTGAGTCTTTATTCGTCAATAGGATCTCCGTGAACACTCATCTCTCTAATTGTCCTAACAATAAATAATCAGCAATTTCATTGACGAGCTTTTTAAACTTGTTTAATTCAGAAACGTCTGGTGCGAACTAACATTTTTCAGGCGGTATAATTCCACTGGAAGTCAAATACATTCCAGTTATCGCTTAAGTGTAACTGGAAATAGTTTCGACGAGAAGAAAGGCATTATTAATTTGTATTCCCAACATCCATCATAAATGCTATTTGAAACGTAAACAAATGCAGGTTGTACTATTAATTTACATACGTCATTTAAAATGTTTTGACACTCTCTAATCACAAAGGAATTTAACTTTTAATCTTAGTATGTTTGTGATTGGGGTCAAAGAGTCATAAAAGATGTTTAAATATTTTCTACGATTATTTTTAGATAATGCTCTTTAAACAATTAGAAATTCCACAAGAGAAAATGTACAGTGTACAAACACAACATTCATATTTTTAAATTTCTACAAAAAAAACTCCCAAAATATCTATAAATTTTACCCGGAAATTCCCCCGTTATGAATAACACAGGGTAACAAAATGAAAACAAAAATTTGGTGCCGGAAATCTAACATCTGATTTTAGATGTTTTTAATGTGCTGATTCCAAAAATGCCACCAGATTTTTTCTATCAGCTCTAGTTTTTGAGATACAGGTTACAGGTTAATTGATATTTTTTCTGATAAAGGATAACAAATGAAGAGATAAATATGTACTTAATCGTCAAAATAGAAATTTCCCAGAATCTAATTAACCAAATGGATACCTAGAATTGTCCCTAACCCAATGTTCCTATACTAGGAACTACTCAATACACTGCTCTTAATTACTTTTATACCTGTAATTGCCTATGACCCGATCCTTCTATACCTGCTTGGCTGTACTCGATTAAGTATATTACTGAGTTTTCCCAAGTAAAGTTGTGCTATCATTTTGTGTAAATTTTGGTCGTTTTGTAGTATCAAGACACTAAACTGAAACAATGGCATCCACAAGCAGACGTACCTGTGTAAATCATCCCGATGTTTTTTGTTATGTGTGTGGTGAATACACTTTGAAAGAGAGCAGAAAAACGATTTCTGACTTTATGAAAAAAGTTTATCTTGCCTATTTTGGCGTTCATTTAGAAGATCAAGATAACATTTCATATGTAAAACATGTGTTAAACATTTGCAACAGTGGACAACTGGAAAGAGGAAGTGCCTAAAGTTTGGTGTACCAATGGTTTGGAGAGAACCGCGAAAACATCATGACGACTGCTATTTTTGTCTTGTTAATATTAAAGGCATAAATAGAAACAATAGGACATATCCTGATCTAGATTCTGCAAGAAGGCCTGTAGCGCATTCGGAAGAAATACCCGTTTCATCATTCAGCAGTCTACCCGAACTGACAGAAGATGATACCGAAACATCAACGTCTGATAAAGTTCAAAGAATTCAGTCAGAAAACGACAGCGAATTTGAAGCAGATTTAGCAACTCCGCAGTGTTTCAATCAAGAAGAACTAAACGATCTTATAAGAGACCTGAATCTCTCAAAGGAATCCGCTGAATTACTTGCATCCAGATTAAAAGAAAAAAATCTACTGTCCAGGTACTAATATTACTTTTTATCGTAAAAGAGATAGGGATCTGCTGCCTTTTTTCGCTCAGGAAAATGACTTGGTATTCTGTAACAATATAAAAGGGCTCTTAGAAAAAATGGGTTTGCCTGAATACACTCCAGATGATTGGCGCCTTTTTATTGAGTTCAAAACGTAGTCTAAAATGTGTTCTTTTACATAACGGTAACCAATATGGCTCAATTCCTATTGGTCATTCTACTACCATGAAAGAAGAATATGAAACAATTGCATTAGTTTTGAGAAAAATTAAATACGAAGAACATAAGTGGGCAATTTGTGTTGATTTAAAAATGGTTAACTTCCTCCTTGGACAGCAGAGTGGTTATACAAAATATCCTTGCTTTTTGTGCCTTTGAGACAGCAGAGCTAACAAAAAAAAAGAGCACTGGGTTCTAGAGAAAAAACACTGGAACCTGTGGTGGAAGATGGAAATTGTTTTGGGATCAAAATACAAGTATAGATTCTAACTACACAATTACACAACAACTTGTTACGTTCATTTGTTCAAGTAGCGCGTTTCTATGCTTTCAAATTTTAATATTCTCGGCTGTAACATTAGTATAAAAGTTCACTATCATCAGCAGATGATATAAACAGTTTATATCATCTGCTGATGATGCTGGAGCCTTCACGTGACTGGTCTAGAAAGTCGTATAAAAGAAATTTTTTATGTGAAACGCATGTGTCGTCCAGAACGTAACAAGTTGTAAATTTGGTGTAGTGTGTTTACAGTTAGATAACGCCTCTATTGTATTTTGAGCTTATCGCACTGGGTTAACAAAAATTGACCTTCAAGATATATCATGATTCAAGGAAAACAAAACGTGATAAACGAACCTTTGGTTTCAAGAGAAAAAATCTTACGGTTTTTCAAGCATACCCTTTCATATCAAGCTAGGCCTAATGAAGCAATTTGTGAAGGCTTTAAATCGAGATGGAAATTATTTTGGGTATTTGTCACGTAAATTTCCTGGCATCAGCATGGAAAAGCCAAAAGCTGGTATATCTGATGATCCTCAAATAAGGCAACTTGTTAAAGATCCACAATTCACCACATCAATGAACGAGACTGAATCTAACGCTTGGTGTTCATTTGTTCAAGTAGTACAAAATTTTCTTTGTAATCATAAAGCAGATAATTGCGTAGAATTAGTGGAAACTATGCTTTCAAATTTTAATATTCTTGGCTGTAACATGAGTATAAAAGTTCACTACCTACACAGCCACCTAGATCGTTTTCCAGAAAACTTAGGTGATTGTAGTGAAGAACAGGGAAAGATTCCAGCATGGAGAAATTAAAAGCGGTATCTTTGATGGTCCCCAAATCCGCAATCTTATAAAAGACAAGAACTTTTTAAATCACATGAATGAGGTCGAAGCAGAAGCATGGAAAAGCTTTGTATCTGTTGTCAAAAGCTTTTTGGGTAATCACAAGGCAGCAGAATATTGCGAAATTGGATATTAAAACTATGAAAGATCGTTATCAAGGACGATGGGATAGCCACATGATGGCAGACTACTGCTGGAGCCTTCAGCGAGACTGCCCTAGTAAACTCCATTCTAGAAAGTCGTATAAAAGAAATTTTTTATGTGATTAGTGACTAATGTAATTATGTAAATTAAGTTTTTGCAATAAATACTTAAATCCATGTGTCTTTGTTCTTTTAACAGGCAATAGTAATATTATATATTATAACAGTTATAACGTAAAATGTATACACAATTTTTTTTTAACTAGATCTGATAGACAAAATCTGAGAACTTTTTTACATTCTGCATCCAAAAATTAGCCAGGAACAGTTAAAAAATCGCAGGCACCAAAATGTGTGTTGGCCTGTGTAATTCCTTTTATTAGGAACTGTGAAGTATGACCCGTTTTAGTTCGGCAGAGTCATTTAGTAACATATATATAAATTGCATTTCCTTTCATTTTTGTAGACAAAAGAAAAAATTCAGGAGAGGATTTTCAGTCAGGTTCCTTTATAGTTTATTCTGAGTTATCTATAAATAACTTAAATCTGTAAAATTTGCAACCACAAAATACTCTAGAATATTCGTAGAAAGAAAAAAGTCAACCTCATTAAGGAAAAAAAATATGAAAAGGTTCGTTTTTAGTGAAACTATCAATACCAAATTAAACAACCAGGACTTCAACTATTTGTTATGATTTATGTTTAAAAAAATGTCTGTGTCAATATTCAATATAAAATGGATTTTTATTTTGTTAAAGAAAATTCTTCCGCGCCATAGTGAGAAAACAACGTTTTGCTAGAAGAATAAGGTTTTGAAGCTTTACTTCGGTATTTAATATAAACGCAAAAAGATAAAGATCCTCAATGCTGACAATATTTATACAAAATATACGTTCAAGTTTTCCGTCTGGGACGTCCAATAAACAATTTTCAAAAATATGTAACATAAATATTACAAAATATTTTCTTATCTATTTTTAATTAATTAATATAAATCTTAAACAACTTTTATTAATTGTTTTTCTCCGTATCTTTAAATAAAATATATATATTAAAAATATTAAAAAAATAGAATCGACGAAAAAAATCGCTAAGAAGTAAAAAATCATTTTTTATTTATTCGCCCTTATATTTTGTGTTTTTTTTTTAATTATTACAAAAGAACGGATAAACGGGTTTTAAATCAAAATATATGAGATCATCAGAGAAACATCTATAATAAATTGTTTTACTACAGAAAGTGTTTAAAATTTTTAATTTTATATGTTTTGTTCACATTTTAACATAAAATAAAAGAATACTGATAAAAAGAGTTGTTGGTAGGGGGTTGTGTAAATATTATTTAAAAATGTTTATATGATGCTCATATTTTTCCACTTAAAACAGAGCAAAACGGAGCTTATTAAAAGATTAAGAAGATTTAAATTTCTGATCTAGCTTGTTAAATTACAATGACATCATTTAGGGCTTAGGTTTTTATTTGCTTTTCAAATCACTGGAGGTAATAAAGCTTTAAGCCATTAAATCCACTTTTTAAATGTCTAATCGCGATAACCCTTTCATTGAAGGTCATTTTTGAAAAAAATAAATCAGGGTTTTTTGATAATTTTAGATTTAAAACATTTATCCTTTTAAGCCCAATTTGATTAATAATGTTCTTGTTCGATAAACAAATTAAGTATACTACAATTGCGTCAGCAGATAGCCGGTGCAAATATATAATAATATGAGATTGTTTAAATAATTTTTTACGCGGACCTTGCTTTATATTATTTAAAAAACAAGTCATATGTGCATAATAGCTTCTTAGGGTGGTGTATTTCGAATGATTCAACTTAAGAGGATGTGAGTGAATGTATGTCGATGTAAGTCATCGACAGAAACCTCACAAATAATAATAATAATAATAACAATAATAACCCGTCCCAATACATTCGAGACCATCAAGGATACAAAGAACAATTTATCATCGACTCTGTGGTATTTAAACAGGCACATAAAAAACCACGCAACATATACGCTGCTTTTAGAGACTATAAAAAGGCTTTTGACAGTGTACCATATTCCTGGCTCATAGACGTACTAGCAATATACAAAATCCACCTTATGATCATCAATTTCATGGCAACTATCAAACAACAGTGGAGAACGAAACTGAGGATCTATAATGGCAATCAATCTCTTACTACCAATGAGATACACAACAATAGGGGAATTTATCAATGAGATGCGTTAACTCCACTTTGGTTCTACTTAGCGATGAACCCCTTTCCACGTTGTTCAAAAATACAGGGCATGGCTTCAACATTAAAGCCAATAGAGTCAACTCTCGAACCATATCCCACCTTTTGCATATGAAGGATATTAAGCTCTGTGGTGGAAATCATAACCAACTAGAAACGCTTAATGACGTGATATGCACCTTCTCGCTTAGAGCAAACATAGGTAGACTGACGCAATACAAAAAAGGCAACCACACCCAGAAAATAATAAAACACATAACATCCATTACAAAAGACACCGAAGAAACACCTAATGAACTTCTAGACACACTTAAACAGAAACTAGCAGTTTACAGTTTTTAAAAGGTATAAGGAATCAAACGAAAGGAAGATACAAAACATGCAATTCAACAGAAGTGAAAAAACATTTTATAAAAACCTAGAAAGAAACGAAGAAGTAGAGATTATACCACCGAGCGTCGACAAGATAAAAACTACTGGGAAAATATCTGGTCACAAACAAAAGAACACAACGAAGAAGCTACCTGGATCAGTACAGAACAACACAGACATAGAAGTATACCACAACAAATAAATCATATAATCACATTACAAGAACTAACAAACGTGATACATAAAACACATAACTGGAAAGCACCTGGAATAGACCACATACAAAACTTTTGGTACAATAAATTTACTTCTCTCCAGTTATGTGTTGAACGTCTAACACAACAAATAAATAAAAGGAAAAACATACATCATGCCAAAAAATAAAGAAACACAAAACCCAGCAAACTATAGGCCCATAACATGCTTACCAACACTATACAAGATCATAACAACCATAATAACTAATAAAATAAATCATCATCTTACACAACATAACATTATATCAGAAGAACAAAATGGATGCCGTAAACGAAGCCAAGGATGCACAGAAGAAATTATAATAGACTCTGTAGTTATGAACCAAATATAGAAACAACAAAGAAGTCTGGTAACATGTTATATAGACTACAAAAAAGCCTTGGACTCCATACCACACACATGGCTACTTAAGACACTGGAAATATATCAAATAGACCAATACATCCAGTACTTCCTACAAGCAATCGTGCTAACGTCGAAGACTAAGATACATTTAACAACTAATAAAACACACATGGAAAGATCTGAGATTAAAATAAACACGGGCATATTCCAAGGTGATTCTCTTAGTACCCTCTGGTTCTGTCTATGTCTCAATTCACTATCCAACATTGGTTCGTTCCCATTTTCTTTCTTTTATTTTACATTTTTATTTGGGAATTTTTATTTAAAATAAATTATAAAATTGATTAATTATAATTGGGAAATAGTTTAATATCTTAGGCTTAATTTACTCTTTCAACAAATATATTTCAATACATTAAATTTTAGACTGCCCTGGTATAATAAAATATTATTTACTTTTACACACTAAAATTTCATTTTATAATAATGTCTTGACACGCTCAATACATTTCCTATATCCTTCCTACGTATTTGACCCTTTTTGTCCCTCTACAGATTGAACGAGATACGGAGAGAAGAGGAAAGGGAGGAAGTCAAGCATAAAATTTACCGAAAACCGAACGACCAGTGTTCCGATAGTACTGACGGCACACTAAACATATTTTTTCGCGTTATTCGTACTTGTAACGTGATATATAGTCGTGCCCTAAAATTACTTCGCTACATACAGAATACTTAATTGGACAATTTGTTTCTACGGATTCCTCTTTTTCCATTCCTGAAATTATGAACCATTGAGGTAAGTTTCAGGACATTAAATAATATATATTTTTTATATATAATTTACATTTAAATATTTAAACCAAGATCCAAAATTAGTATACATCTTCAAACCAGCGTTCCCTCAAATTCACAGTCCACTATACGAAGATTTTCTAAAGGACGTGCACAAAAACTTTCAAACATACTTAACAGTATAAGATATGGTTATCAAATTAAACATCAAAACAAAGTACAACATACATTAAACACTTTACTATACAGGGATGATATAAAAATATTTGCCCAAAACAAAACACAATTGCAAGCATTCCTAAAAATAACGGAAGAATTTACAAAAGATAAAGGAATGGAATTTGGCATGAACAAATGTAAAACAAACTACAAAGAAAGAGGAAAATATAAAGCGGAACAAACAACAGAAACACTAAACAATGAAACACTTAAAAACATGGAACCAGAAGAAACATATAAAACCCACACATATAAAACAACAACTCAAAAGAAAATACAAACACAGAATCACTAAGATAATTAAATCGAAACTAAATGCTAAAAATATGATCAAAGCCGTAAACACCTACGCCATTCCTGTCCTCACATATTCATTTGGAGTAATAAAATCCTCAAACAAATGGACACATATACATGCAGGAGATGTTACCAAAATAGCGAAACTATAGAACACATAACTGGGGGCTGTACAATATTGGCAGGCACTCAATATTACGAGAGACATAACAACGCTGCAAATATCATCCACCAAGAACTCGCAATTAAACTTAACCTTGTACAAAAGCAAACACCATACTACACATACATACCTGAAAACGTACTAGAAAAAATCAATTTAAACTATACTGGGGCAGAACAATTCACACAGACAAAACAGTTGTAAGCAATAGGCCTGACATTACTCTCATAAACAAAAGAGAAAACAAAACATTTATAATAAACATAGCAATACCAAATGACACAAATATCACGCAGAAAGAACAAGAAATATAACAAAATACACGCCATTAGCTGTAGAAATAAAAGAACTCTAGAAGCAAGAAACGGTCCAAATAATACCGGGCGTAATGTCAGTCAAAAGCATAACAACAAAACACATTGAAGCTCTAGACCTGAAACCGCACGTACATGATATCATCCAAAAAGCAGTAATACTGAAGACAACCAGTATTGTCAGAAAATTTCTACAATAAAACAGACATGCTGACTTGGCACAACCCTTCACATGGAAATCCACAAAACAGCGAGAAAACTTTGAATAATAATAATGGAGAACAATCCTGTGTGTTAACAATGAGAAAAGCATGACCAGCAGAATCGTAATGAGGTTTGGGCTGGACAAGTGCGAGGTCTTAATCCTAAATAGGGAAAAATACGAGAACAAGGGTGCCCCACTTGAAAATGATGCCATAAACCATGAATGAGCAAAACCACTACAAACACTACAATGAACAAGCGAGAAATATAAATAAAAATAAAATCAAAGTAAGGACAGCATGTACGACAGATTTAAACAGAAAGAATCTTTTCAAAACCTTAAATACATTAGCAACTTCAGTCCTACCTTACTCTTTCGAAATTATCGAATTGTCTTGCACTGATCTGGAAAATATCATGAGAAAAGTCAGAGTTGAGCTGATCAGAGGAAACACCACCCTAAAGAGAGCTCTCTCAGAATGCCGTTACCTAAAAAGTAAGTAAAAAAAGCCTTATAGGTATCATGGTGGGCATATTAACAAAATGCTTAATTCCATGGAAGGAAGGAATTATTACCACTACAAGCAGCTGTCTGTTCTGCCGGTCAGGATTAGAAACCACTAAACTTGAGTAATACCAGCGAGCTAAGAAACGAAAAAATAACAAGTAACGGTGAGAAGGATGTAGAAAGGTAAATTACGCCACTCCATGGGGCACATCTTCATGATACCGGCCAGATATATGTCGTCAAAGTTACATCGAACGCATAGTTGGTTGATGAATGAGAAGCTGTTTCCTGAAACGGGAGGATATATGGTTGTCATACAGGATCAGGTGATCACTACAAAAATTATGTGCGGGAATAAGCCTGAAACGATTCAACATGTTACATGTTATATATAGTAATGCTATGAGCCAGACAAAATATTTCCACCGCCACAATCATTTTGCTGCAATCATCCATCAGGCACTTGGCAGCGATCTTAAACTCCAACATTAAATGAAGCCATATTATAAATCCAATGCTTGAATTGACCAGATACACAGTGTACTACGACAGGTCTATATGAAGGATAAACACATCCCCAACAATAGACTCGATATCGTGGTACATGATAAAAAACGCAAGGTTGCATTCCTCGTAGACATAGCCATTCCAGATCACAGAAAAAAGGGAAAATATCAGGAGCTTCGAGACGAAGTTAAAAAGATGTGGAGACTTAAAATCATCACAGTACTGTCCATAGTAGTTAGTTCTATATGCTATACCTACTTCATGCTCCTTCAGAAAGCATTCATTCTGAACACAACGCGTAAATTCCTGAGTGCTAATCATGTAGATGGGAATAAATTGGCATAGCCTGTACCTCATTGAAACCGAAAAGAAGTAACAAAATAAGTTAAATAATAATTATATAAAATTAAATACTAAAGAAACAGAAAAGATTAGAAAATATTAAAATCTTATTTATAACAGAATATCGTAAAGTTTACAGTTTTCAAAATAAACAAAAAGATAACATTTTTTTCATAATAAAACTGACTTCAAAAGAACACTAAAAGGTAAAAAAAAAAATTAAACGACCTTAAAATGTTTGTACTACTTTTTGATTACTAAGTTTACCTTTCGAAATAAACATTCTTAATATATATGTAGATATGTTGTGTTCAACGACATAACTGCATTATTTATTATTGTAAAGGGCACTTTTCATACAAATAATTAAAGCAGTTTGTTAGATATTCACTGTTTTGCCGCACATTAGCGAGCTGTTTTCTGTAACAAACCAACCCTAAATCTAGGTGTATTACAATAATTATTCGTAAATTATAAGTGTGGTTTCAGGGGAATCAACTAAGAAACTTTTTTGACTAGACTTATTAAGGAAATTCCATAATTGGATTCAGTTTTTGATAAAAACCTTGGGCTAAAAATGTATTTTTCTTGTTCTTTGGACTCTAAAACGTCGAAAAACACAGTTTTTGCGATTGCAATACTTTCCCTATATAGCTCATATAGCATATTCATAATAGAATATCTGTTTTACAGGAAAATATAAATGTTCACACAAAAATCTACTGGACATATAAGCTCAAATAAAGAATTTTGGGAAATATTATTTAAATGAAATTGAAAACCTGGGTGTCCACATTTCTATGTGTTCGGGAAACGCTGTTTCCAAACACCTAAAAATACCTAGCTTATTTAATCTAATTACACGTACGCCACGTACAATAAAATCAATTTAAAATCAATTCAGATAAAAATTCACCCTAGATCTCTTCATAAAATATCAAGTTTTTCTTAGAAATTCATCTCTATAAGATAACTTTTTATTGCATTCAACAGCAAACATAACGCCGCCGAATGTAGCTCGGAAAAAAAAACTTTCATAAAAAAAACTACTCAATACTTAATTCTGACAGCAATGTCTTTCTCTATTTTTGTTTTTAGAAATCCATCCACAATACATTCAGACATTTTCCCTTTATTCTAATCAAGTTTTAGATTTTTATATCTTTTTAACTTTATGACCCTAGATATACTTATTACCTATCACAGTATACAAGGCAGTTAGAAATTCCTGTCGCAACAAGTCAATCTAATGCCTCTTAACGCTTGCCCTGTTACAAAATCAGTTCAGTCTCCGCTCTTCCTACATCGGAAATCGCGTAAAATAATTAAAGTCATATATTTACAAGAACTAATTTCTTGAATGTTTGCAAAATGTAAGGCAATACGATACGGAGTGGTATCTTTTATCAGCATAATTAATTTATGCCCTAAAACAAGTGTATTTTGTTTCTTCGTTTGTTAATTCAACTTCAAGTTACGAAGTTAGTAGTAGAAAAAAAAATTTGGAGTCTTAAGAATAGATAAAAGTAAACTTTTTTATTTTTGCCGAGTTGCACCTTTGGTTGCTAATATTAAACTACAGAATTTTTTGTGTGTTCTGCTTATTTACTCTTAATAAGTGTTATTTAAAGTGAAGTGAAAGAAGAACAGACCAGGATTAGAGTATGAATATTTAATTCATAATTTGTAATCCTATTACAGTTTTTATTTTAGCATAGGCTAAATAAGACTATAAAAATAATCATATTTAGAAAAGATAAAACAGTTTACAAAATAAAGTAAATTACATTTTTTTACTAAACCAGCGAGTATGAGAATACCAGCTAATTAGCTTTTCCCAATAAATTTTCAGTTAATTGGGTGGTCCAAACTGCTAACAAAAAATTACTTTCCGGATCACTATTGTATTTCGTCAAGATTTACCTCTTTTAATACAAATTTTAATGATGATGATTTTATTCACAACCTTTAAAACCATAACTTCAATTAATGCGTATACTAATATAACGCAGTTACCTAGCAACGTACTTATTAGATAAACGAATTATTTTAATATATTAAAATGTTTTAATGCAATAATACTAAAAATTAATTTATATTAAATCATTTTCAAATTTAATTATTTAAGTATTTTCGACAAAATAATAGTGAACTTTAGCCCAATTAATAATTGACATACATGTATAACCAATGGTAAATAAATTTTCGACATTACCAACAAAAGAAATTTAGTACAATATCGCGAATACCAAGGTTAATTGCTTTTAATGTACAGTATACACCTAACAAGTGTACCCAGTTCAAAATAGTGTCATTAGTATGCAAATGCTGTTTAACATAATGGGACAAAATCAAGGTACACTATGTTTGGACGGTAATGATAGATTGAAAAATTGCTGGTAACTTCTTAAAGTGGGCATGGAACAATTAAAGAATATTTGCGCAAAAATAAATATGAGTAGTGCAAAATTAGGTAGAGTGGTTGAATTGAATTACCTTGACAAATTGGTTTTACTAATTATTGCGAAATTTTGAATATTTTCAATATGAAATCGTGAATATTAATATATCACCAAAACAAAATTATTAGGTTTAAGTATATTATTACGCCATTATTTATGTCTAGGGTTTTCGGAACAGTAATAATTGGAAATCAATAATAATCTATTTAAGATACTACAACATGCTACCGCGAATTTCCATACATTGTATATAATTATTAGTATGTATGTTTATACTATGCTATTAAATGAAATGAGCTAAATAGTTTTAAAAGTACCCTTAATATAGAACAAAAAGTAGAATTTTCATCAGATAACTTTAATGACATTAATTACAATAAAATACAGTTTTATAATTGCTGAGTTTGACATATAATTACTGGTCCTTTAAACATAAATTAGAAATCAATGATACATATCAATTGATTTTTTTCAGTGGGAAATAGTCTAAAGTAGACACGGGTAATAATAAAATGTAGTAATTAAACACAAAATCAAGTAATATCACAATTTCCTAAGTTATTCATAACATATTATGCATAAAAGTTAAAAGTAGTTAAGCGTTTATGATTAGTTCAGAATTTAGGAAAGTAAGTAGATTTACATTAATTTGTTCAATAATTGTTATTAAGGTTGTCTTCTATATATTTGCTCCAGTATGGTAACAAATATATTAAATAACTTTTCAGTTGCTATTTAATTGTACTATAGATTGTAATTGTTAGGCAGAAAAGTATAATTCTATAAAAATAGTTTTCTTGGAAATTACAAAACAATTGGTGGAGTCGTTAGGATATATAAATTATTATTTTGTACACTTTAGTGAAATGTACTCGTATTTCCATACACTCTTGAACAAAAAAATCCGGACGATCAAAATTTTGGGTTCTATTTGATGTCGCACAAATTTTTAATTTTTAATTTGATTTAAATGATTTCTCCGTTATGATTTAGGAAAATTATTAGACTTAACCACACATTTGCTTGTTGCGTGATATATCAGGAGAAACAAAATGTTCTCTTTAGGAACTACTTTTAAAACACTCTGCATAATAATCGGAAAATAGAGATATGTTGAGTTATATTCTAACAATAAATCTAATACATTCCTAACATTTTGATTTTTGATATCTTGATATCGTCCGAATATCTCCCTTTTTTTAGGATGTATTGAGTTTTAAATAAAACGCTGACGATTCTACAGTATTTTTAAATTAAAACCTCGAATAAAACATTAAATAAAAAAATGTATATTAAACAAAACATAAGTCGCAAAATAGCTAAAGCAAAAATACATTTATCCACCTAGAAGCCGAAAAATACTATGAATGAAGTTGTCAATAACGTCTTGGTCCAATAGCCTCCATTCTTTTTGAAAAGCTAGCCATAGTGCAACGGTTGTTTGATATGTTATTATGATACCCCATGTATGTTCAATTGGATTAAGGTCAGGACTTTTTGGTGGCCAATCCTATTCAAGAATTCCAACATCGCTCTCTGTGACAATTTAGCAATATGTGGACACGCTTTGCCTTTCATGAAAACAAAAGTATAGATCTATGAACAGTGCATAATGTATGTAATTTCCTAAACATTCCGAAATACACCATTGATCATTAGTTACTCTACCGCCTACAAAATGTATTATTTTAGTAAAGCAGGCTTGTGAATATTTCTCGTCTGGTCTGCTTAAAATTCGTTCACGCCCGTCTGATGAACGCAAATTAAATTTTGACTCATCGGAAAATAATATATTCTCCCACTGTTCTATGGTGTAATCTAGATGTTGCCTAGCAAAGTTATGGTTTAGTTGTCGATGGGTACCAATGGACTAGGACCTCTAGTTGGTCTTCGGCATCATAAGCCGCGTTTCTTTAATCGTCTGCGAACTATACGAAAATTAACAATCGTTTTTATTAAACACTGTGGGATCATATTTATAAATATTGTAGAATTGTTAGCGTTTTATATGGAACTGAATATCTAAAGATTTTAATTGTTATACAGAACAAGTATAAATTTGAGCAACATCTTTATATAAAGAATTTTCTTGTAAATTAAAAAATAATTAATGGAATCGTTAGTATATTTAAATTATTATTTTATACTTTTTAGTGAAATTTACTCGTCTTTGTAATATACTCTTGAACAAAATTTATATAGTAGTATAGAAGGTAATTGATGGAGGAGAAATTAAATTATTTTTTAAATACTAGTTTCAAAACACCCTGTATAATAATTGAAAAATAGAGATATGTTACTCTGTATTCTAGCAATAAAGCTCATTCATTCGTAATATTTTATTTCTTGGTTCGTCCGAATATCTATCTTTTTTAGGAAGTATTGAGTTTTAAATGAAACGTTGGCAATTGGACAGTATTTTTAAATTAAAACCTCCGTTAAAACATTAAATAAGAAATATTAAACAAAACATAGGTTACAAAAAAGCTAAAGACAAAAATGCATTAATCAACTTAGAAGACGAAGAATACTATAAATGAAGTTGTCAATAACGTCCAATGGCCTTCATTCTTCCTGAATAAAAAGCCGTAGTGCAACGGTTGTTTTTAGAACATTTTCAGGTGCAGCCTGATACGCCTTTTTAAGGTGTCCCATATAAGTTCAATTGGACTAAGATCAGGACTTTTTGACGGCCAATCCAATTCAAGAATTCCAACATCGCACAAGAACTCGGTGACAATATCCCCAATATGGAGACGTGCATTGTCCTTCATAAAAACAAAAACCTAGCGTTATGAACTGTGCATAAGGTACGTGATTTGCTGAACGTTCTGTAATACACCATGGATCAGTAATTACTCTACCGCCTACAAAAAGTATTATTTCAGTAAAACAGGCTTGTGAATATTTCTAGTCCGGAGTTATCAAAATTCGTTCACCCCCGTTTTGTGACCGCAAATTAAATTTTGACTCATTAGAAAACATTTTCCCACTGTTCTATGGTCCAATCAAGATATTACCTAGCAACGCTATGCTTTAGTTATCGATGGATGCCAATAGACTTAGACCTGTAGTTACGGCATGATAAGACTATTTGGAACTCAATATCTCCTAAAAAAAGAGAGGGTTCTTGATAGATCAAAAAACAAAATGTTACGAAACCTTATTATTAAAATATAGCGCAACATAACTTTACTCTCCAATTATTATACAGGTTGTTTTGAAATTAGTACTTAAAAATAAAATTTTCTTTCTCTTGGTGTTTTATAGCCTAGAAGAACATGTTCTTGAAAATACGCAAATGTGTATTTAAGTCTAATAATTTTCCTAAATTATAACGGAAAAATCATTAAAATAGGAAAAATATATCTATGGAAAATTTGAAACTAATTTGATAGGCAGTTTTTTATTAATAATTTTTTTTGAATTTTGTTAGGCTGTGTTTTTTCTGCGTTATTGGATTTTTACCAAATGTTACCATACCATCTTCATATGACCCTTGATTTTTTAGCAAAATTTTAATGAGGTACACATGACCGATTGTTTTTCGGAACATAGGGACACCAAAACGCAAAGTTCAGCAAAAATCTGTTTAAGAGAATTTTTTTGGAATTACAATATTTCCCAGGTACGAGGGTAGTAAAAACTAAGCATTATTTTTAAAACTATTAATTAATATGTAAGTCGCATTTCTAATTTATGTGACCATATCAATACCAATGTAATATTAATTTCCTGTGTGGTCTTATTCTTGATCAACCCAAGTGCCATTCAACTGTGATGCAACCAAAATTACGCCCGTATGACAAAAGATTGAAATGAGGCGCCAATGTGAGTTCTAATCACTAATTATTATTCGCTATTATTCAACCGCATTACATAATAATTGGAGAGTAGAAATCCATTACTAGCTGTAATTATATTTAATACTGTTTGTACTGTATTGTGTTATACAGTTTAGAGGAAAAAATATACTTCACATGAAGACATTTTGTATTACTTATTAATTATTATTATCTTATTACTCTCAAAAAAAGTTATAAATAAGGCTCCCGGTGTGTAAATAAATAGTAATAACATCAAAATAAAATATTAATACGACACTTTATTTGGTAACTTCTGAAACAGGGGTTAAATAATGTTATTAAATATTGTGAACACTGTAAATTAAAAATAAAACATTTACAAACCCAAAAATTTCCACTGGGCTGGGTTTTTTTATATAAAACCCGATTTTTTTCAACCCTACTTAAGAAATGTTATTTCTGCAGGATAGAGTTTTTCTATATAAGATCTGCGAAATTATAAAAATCCATCCAAAAAAGACACTGCGGCCCAAAAAAATTGTTATCACAGAAATTGTCTAGAATCTTAAGGACAGAGATACAGATGTGTCATTCACGACTGATCCGGATCTGACATCCAATAGAATGAAATCCAAAATGAAATAGAGACAAAGCAAAATGAAACAAGAGTCTGGGTAACAGATTTGTGAGAGCTCCGAAAAAGGTCGATCATACTTTTGTAGTCGCGGTGCCAGTGGTAGATTTTGCTAATATGTTGTGTGTGCGAGGGAAATAGACGTTTTAACTACTTTTTGCAAAGAAAGAGTTAAATAAGTGTATCCATTAATACTTTTAACAAGTAGTATAATAAAAAATAATAAAAACACGAAATGAATGGACATAATTAAATTTAAAAGTAGTTGAATAATGTATGTTTATTAATAATTTTAGCAAGTAACATTATAACGTAAACTCCGGTGTTATAAAAAAATAAGAGTTCTTAAAGTGCAATAATAAAAGTTTGCACTTACGACCCGTTGGCTACTTATACGGTAGTTCGGCTTTAAAGTGGGGAGTTCAAAATTTTAATCCTTTTCTTTATTTATGAAGGAGGCAATGAAAATTTAAATATGAAAGAATAACAACGTAAAACAGAACTTACTGCACTGCCTTCATACACCCCTTACTCGTGTGTTCGTAAAGGTACTGAAACAACCAGTAAAACACTATTTAATGTTATGATTTGCTTTTTTAAAAAAAAATACTTGATAACGAGTTTAAATTGTTTTAAATAGAAATATGTGTGGTACAAAGATAAATTGATCAATAAAAGGTACTACTGTAATATAAAGCTTTTTAAAAATCTCACCAATGGCAGGAAAACTGGAGTTACTGGAGCCTGGTTGTTGGGCTAGAGGTAAAATTCCAACACCTCTTCGGTTAATGTAGAATTACTGCTTCAACTTCAAAGGTAACCCCAACCTTTAGGGTTATTTGCTTCAACCAATTGTTTCTCGTGAAAAGTACCTCACAATCATATGGGTGCAAAAATGTTCAAAATGCTTTAAAGGCTATAAAAAGCAAACGTGTAAAAATTTAATAGCAATGTGCTATGTGCTAATAAGTTCAAAGTGCACTAAAATGTGCTATTTGCTATGAGGTTCAATGTGCACTAAAATGTGCTACACGTTGAGCTGTAAAAAAGAGAAAAAATCCATTGTAGCCTACTGTATAAATTAAAATTAAATGAAAGAACCTTCTAAATAAATTAAAATAATAACTGGCTATTATTTGACCACTGTTTAACACAAAATTTAAAATAAGTGAAACGAAATAGAACGAATTCTTAATTTTCACATAAGGTAAGGAAAAAAAAAGTTTAAAAAAAGGTAGGAATTTGGCCAAAAAACTAAACTGTTGAAAGTGCTCCATGCAAAACTTGATTTTAATGTCCCTATATTTTGTTCTTTCCCCCTTATTTATTTGACCAAAATAAAAGATTTTTAAAAAATAGGCAACTCAGAATACATTATTTATTACAATAAATCTTAACATACATTAAATTTAAATATTAATTTTTGAATAATTTATGCTGTTATTTTTTAATACACTCTAATCTTTACGTAAGGTGTCCTAAATAATTAAATCTTTAAAATGTTAGGTTTTTATAAAAATGAAAGTAAAGTTGACGGAATCGTATGGCTTTTAGTATCATGGAAAACACAATGGAATAAACCGTCAAACTTTGTTAGTCACTTAACCCAATTTATAAAACGAAAATAAACAAGGCTTTTTAAACCAACCATTTGGAGAAACTTAAATAAATATTAAAACCCTTGTTTAATGAACCCCTACATGTTTTTACCGGACATTTGACAATATAGGTGACATCTTAAACTACATTATCAAAAGGACAAATCATTAAAAATCGAGATTTTAAAACGACAAACGAAAATCATCCCAAATGTTTCTAATTTATACGTGCAGGACAAGGGAAATATTGGAAATAATTGTATCACCAGCTCATAACTAGGTTTTTTATTGATCAAAATTAGTGAAGGTATAATCTGAATGCATCTAATACCATTCTTATAAAAAATTGTGTGAGAAAGTTCAAGGATGTAAATATAAAACATAAAATGTATATATATACCAAGCTGTCAGTTTACAATATTAAGTTTATAATAATGAAACTTCAAAGAATCTAAATAATTTTTAACTGACATCGAATGACAAAATTTTATATAATTATTTTGTTACAACATAATAAAAAAAATTTGAAGGGACACATATTTAAAGTAGTAGAATAATGTGTATTTATAAAAAATTTTAACAATAATAATGGGTAAGGATTTTAAAGTGTTACAAGGCGACATCGGAAAAATAGTTTCGAATTTTTGTATAAAAATTTGATAAGTTAGGAGTGAGGCAGAGACACAGATTTTAACTTCGTTCATTAATAACTAGTACAGCATCACGAATTAGGGCAAAATGCAAAGTAAGAATTTATGCGTTATTTTTACTTACTGATCAAAAGAGCGTTTTGGATAATTTATTTATTTTTACCACACACGAATATTGTTTTCACTAAAAAACAAACAAGTCAAACAATAGGTAACACATGTAAATGTACATTTAAACACAAAAAAATAACGGTGATGGACGGAAGAAAGGAACTTGTAAATACTGCACTTTTACACTTACTGATGGTGTCGCAAAACCTATTCAAAAATTAACGAATATTATTGGAATAAACCCGATTGGTAGGCGGTCTAGGCACGATCTCCGGGTAAAAATATTATTAAAAACGTTAGGATTAGGCTAAAATACACATTTAAAACAGTTAAAAAATAACCACAAATCATCCCAGATCTAAAACGTGCAGAGAAAATGAAAAAGTGTTCCACATAAAATTAAAAATCGTACCAGAAATTGTTGAGAGTTCAGGATGAACATTTGCTTTTATTTTTCCTAACTTGTACATTTTTAAATCGTTTTATAAATTATTTTGAATTTTTTTACTGTTTCAATTTTCGCATGATAATATGTTTTTCTTTTTGATATTTCATGTATACATAAATACTTATAACTTTTTCTTCCAGAGTCAGTTTTTATTTTAACGAATATTTTTTACACAACCTGTATAAACACTCTAACAATTTTATACTACAAAAATACGGCTTTTTTCTTTTCTTTAATTAAAAAAATATACTTTATTGAATTTAACTCTGTCTAACTCAAAGTATGAACCAACTGAAAACTAAAAAAAATCGTACCTTTTGTATTAAGTTAACGTCAACTGAACTTCATTAATATTATAGTCGTACATATATAGTAGTCACAATACAGTGTTCATGGACCTGTAAAAGAGAACTTTACTCCTCAAAAGAATACATATCTTGTCACCCTAGCTAGACTAGAGTTTCCTCAACAAGATCCGCATATGTTTTTTTTTGTTTAACTTCTTTAAATTTTAGAAATTATAAAATAGGTTATTAGAAAATTAAATTATAATTTGAGCCACCCCCTTAATACGTAACACAAGGATTCCTTCTATATTTTGTTTTTTAAATTAAATCATGATGATCGTCCATAGCTTAGATTTTTTAACTCACCTGTATGGTATAAACTATGTCTTTAATTATTGTACAATGAAAAAATTGTTGTGCGATAAAACATTTCCAACGGTTGATCTTATTTCTCCTAGAAATAATGTTAATTATACCTAAATGTTGGGTAATGGAAAACTGAAAGCGTTTTAGGTATAATAATAATACGCACCTCTGAATGGTTAATCACTTCCGCCAAAACTCGTTTATAAAAGCAAATCTAATTTAATTTAGTACTTAACAGTGTTCTGTGATCTAAGATCTAATTGACAACAGATTTAAAACTAAAACACTAAAATATAAGTATTCTCTGTACTCTACTCGGTCGAACAACACAAGAGCGTTACATGCGTTGTCGATGCCAATCGTATAAACTCGGAGCTCCTACAAATCTGTTCCTCAGACTCTTGTCAAAATGAAGCGTTCAGTTGTGTTTGTCTATGGTTCAGTCAGTTCTTCGGTTCGTTCAATGCGTCATGCTTGTAGGTCTCGGGTCGGGAGTTGAGCCGCGGAGTCGACGACAGATATAGCGTGATTTTCGAACCGGTCTGATTGATAAGGAGATTGGGATTATGGGGTGGATGGGTCGGTCGGTCATTAGCTTGTTGAATGCTGATTTCCATCAAATATGAATTTCTGTATAGCCAGAATCTCGTGTAAAAATTTAATTTGGGGTTGGTTGGCTTGTTAACTTCGTAAATCATCTTAAAAACATTATATTATACCAGTCCTTTAAAACTTAGATTTATGTTGTGTGGATTAGAGATTTGATTTAAATTTCTACTGTTTTAGTGCGATGTCTATATTGAAATTTAGATGACCTTAAATAGTTAATAAAAAGCAATATAATTAATGTTAAAAATCTAAATTTAAAGTCAAACCATAGTTCATGTCTGTATTTTCTGAGAAATAAATTAATAAATTAGTAAATAAATAAATAAGTACAAATGGAAACATAAAAACCTTCAACTTCAAAACCACTATAGCAAGAATCTTAAGCCTTGTAAGTCAAAAGTATAATATTTTAAAAAATATGTACTTATTACTTTGGACAGGCAACCAAACACAAAGGAACAACACGGGCCGACCATTGCTACTTTTATATCTAAAAAGAATTTAAAATGAGAATAGAAGAATCAAGGCATAAGTATATTAATCCTAACGGGGAAACATATATATCTTTGGAAGTTGGAACCTATTAGATTATTTACATTTAATCTCCCGGAGTATATAGAAAAAATTTGGTGAAAAAAATCGAAAAAAAATTAATACACTATTTCACTTAAAACGTTTCCCTGTAAATCACATACAAGTTTGTAAACAAAAAACTAGACTGGGGATCATTCATTTGATTCGTCGCGAAAAACTAAAAAAATGTACCGACAATGCTGTCTATAAAACCGATGTTGCATGCTTACAAAGTTTTCAGATGGATGAAGCTACGCATACATACCTATCCAATGCCCAATATCACGAATATGGCGCGCCTATTTTAATGAATTTAAAAAGAACCGAGATAAGGATAATACTTTCAGTCTTTAAACACCCTAGATCCTTTGACCCGGATCTTTAAAAAGATCCAGATTTCCCATCACTAGACAAGACAACGCCCAGCCTAAACCAGTGGACCTAGATGTTTGATATTTCAAAGGAAATATTCCTTAAAGGGTGAATAGTGGTGGTAAAATTTGTATGAAGAAAAACATTTGAAGTTACGATGATGACGGTTTATAAATGTAGCCTTTAAAAGAAATAAATTAACACGTGTTTCATTATTTTTGAAAATTCATGAACAGGGTTGGCAAAACAGTACCACCGTGACTGACTGACTGACAAACAACGTTGCGCTTAAATCGGTCGATATAAAGATTTGAAATTTAAATGAAATGTTCCTTGAACACCCTAGGGGTGCCCTAAGGAGGGATTTTACAAAATTCGTAAAGAGGTGGTAAAATTTGTACGAAGAAAAAAAATATGTTACGATGATAGTGCTTTATAAATATAGTCTAGCCTAGACCGGTGGACTAGAAATAGTCCTTGAGTAGCCTATGGGTGCCCAAAAGAGGGATGCACTTTGTAAATGGATGGGTGAAAAATTAGAGGGATATTCAAGTGTATTTTAGGAACCTCTTGACCCGGATCGTAATTAAGTAGTCGTTTGATTGATATACACCGGATTTAGCTAACGGTTCTGTTTTATTTTTAAGTATTTTCTTGAAGTATTATCTTATCTTCGAGTATCACAATAAAGATTTAAAGTGTATCTGAAGATTTATATTGATTTCTGATATTGACAAGTGTACTCAAAAACTTAGACATACAAATTTTGGTTGCTGTCAAGTTACTTTAACTTGGCAAGTTGCTTAATTGTCATATTAGGACTGCAATTTAAAGTATGTTGATAATATAACAGTTTTTCTAAATTCAATGATAAAAGGTCTGCTTTTGGTCTTGGTTAGATAAACGGGGCACTTATTTAACACTAATGATAATTTTGAAATATTACATAACAGCAAATTTAGGAAAAAATAGCATGAAGTAGTAAAATTTTAGATGGATCCAAATGTGATTTCATTAAATAACCAACTTGATTTTCATCATGTTTATTCTGCGCGTACCTTCTTAAATAAAATCTTATGATCGAATCGGCTTGATAAGATCATTTGAGGCACATAAGACCATGTTTGTAATCACTACTATTTTGAATTTAGGCCACACAACTCTTGAAAATGGCAAGTAGCAAAACCGGTAAACTATTTAAATAATCATCTGTGAGGATTAGACTTTTTTTGAGATGGAGATAAAACCAACAATTTTATTATCACTTACTTACCTGTATAATAAAGCAAGTGGAGATGAAAGTTGAAACTGGCAAAAAAAATATGTTTACACCTTTTTTATTGTTTTCCTCTTTTATGCTTGACATATTCGTTGAGACTTCTATGCATACTATGACTATATTATCTATTATAAGACTTTTTCTATACATAAATTATTATGACATAAGATATTTTTCAAGTTATTTTATGTTCATTGACAATGGGTCCAACACTTCCATTTTTCTTTTTAATATGATCAACCGTTTAATTTGTTTACCTCCGTATTCACTAAAAAGATTTAAGAGTTAGCCTGACCACATTAAGCCACCAACAGTTTCCATGATGTGGATTTTGAGAATGTCTATAAAAAGAAAAAACGGACAGTAAACGTTAATAAGGAGGTAGAATTAAATATTTTGTTATTTTTCAAGGTAGGCGCTTTGGTTTATAAAGTAACTTATTACTATTAGTGTTATTTATTTTTAGAAGATCCAAAAGCATCCTTAAAAGATGCATCAAGTTATTTTTTTCGGAAAATCAATTTTCAAAATGCATTCTACTTTAAAAAAGCATAGGTGCCCTGGTAATTAAAACTGTTAGTTCACCAGTTACGTTTGCTTATGTCATTTTCATTGTCATTTCTGTGACTGTCAATAAAAGCCTTTATTGTATGTTCAATAGTAATTTCGGAGCGTATTGAGTCGTTTTATACACATTTTCATTGTGCGTCAATCACCATGGTGATTCAACTACAAAGTTCCCATTGTGCAGCAGGTATGTTTTAGCAAAGGTGGCGTTGACCGACGCCTCGTCAACACACCATGGCAACCGCTTAGCAACGCAAGCGATGTCAATACAAAGTAAATGACAATAATTATGATGTTTAAATAAGAAAGAGTTTGAAGTGTTTTATAGTTATTAAAAATTATCATGTAATAGTAGCAGTCGTAAAAAAAGTATAGTGAAAAACTCGTAAATAACGACCATTCCATGCTCGTTGTGCAATATTTTATTCCAACAATCACCTGAGAAAATATATTTAGCAACGGGACAAAGTAGGCACGGAAACAAATGATGATAACACACGTGTATGGTAAAAAAGAAAAAAAAAAAATATATATATATATATATATATATATATATATATATATATATATATATATATATATATATATAGAACAGCTTATTCTGTTACTCTGTAATAAAAAAGGACATTATTTGTATTAATCCAAATAACGTTACTATTATAATAATTAAGAATATTATTAATAAAGTTAAAATGTTCCGAAGTAGGAAGTAGGCTGGGTCAAGTAAAACGGAATTAGGCAGTGTTGTCAGGTCTAGTGAAATTTCACCGGTTTTGATGATTTTATGGAAAACCTGGTAATTGGTGAAAACTTTTCTGATAAAGGCCATTTCTGCTGATTTTTTGAAAAGCCGATTTTTAATGAACTTTTCGGTGGATTTGTGGTGGATCCCTGAATGTTGCTTTGTGATTCACCGGTGTAGTAGACGAGAATTTAAATACTCCACAGTGACCAGTCAATCAGAGCGATTTGCAATCGCAACAGCTAATTGTATGTCACTTTCCATACTCGCTATGTAATATACTGTTGTTCAATTGTTGCTGATGACATTTTAAACCGATAACTGTCAAATTACACCTTATTTAATGGATTAACATTATTTTAAACTAATAAATTGTTTCTGTCGTAGTAACTCTCAAGAGTTATCTTAATTTAAATTATTCGGAAGTAAGGTATAAAATAAAATAGAAAAGTTTTGCAGGTGATGAAAGCAGTAAACGTGCTAAACCCTGAAATGTTACTTCCTGTAACATATAAAGACTTCAAACTCCGGTAACACCTGGCAGCAATTTGTTTTCAAAACTTGCGTATTTTAATATATAACCTACATAACTTTCTTTGTTTTACTTTGTTTCAGTATAGGTGTGACGAAAGTTTATGCTCACCCCAAGCTATTTGTTAAACATCATAATATTATGAATTTAGCAGGTTATTTTAAAAGCAGCTCGAATATTTGTAGATTTTAGGTAAGCCATAATCAGTGGCGTGCATAGACATTGCTTGTGAGGAGGGTTTTGAGAGGTAAAAATTCCAATTTCTAAATAAGTAACGTTTTGAACAAGTATGGACAAGTAAAAGGTCATTTAGTTTTAAGTAAAACTGACTCCTCTGGAAAAAAGGATCCTTACTTTATATTACTTCTATCATTTTACCATGTGGCTTTGGGAGAGATTTTTAATTCTCCAAACCCCCCCCCTTAAATACGCCACTGGCAAAATACGTCAAAATATACAAACCATCACAGTTCTAACAGAAGTTAGTAAAATTAAATAATTTATTCCATAAACTATTTAAAATTTCTCCAAATATCTTCGTTAATATTGTGAAAAAAAAAAGAGAATATGCCATAAAAGTTTGATTCAAAATACCTTTTTTAAATTTGAATTGGATTAATTTATTGGTATTTTATAAAATACGAATGTTTAATACTACTAGACTCCAAAGGACTTAAATATGTATATCAATTTGTCCCCAACATTCTTTTCAAAATTTACAAAACTGACAAAAAACTCACTATTAACTGGCTATATCACACGCATATTTAAAAAAGATTTCGACACGTGTTGAAAAATGGTTTTTCTATGAAAATCCGGAAAATTAGCCTACTCACTACCTGGTCACTACTATTTTAAATTTAAGCCACACAACTCTTGAAAATGGCAAGTAGCAAAACCGGTAAAGTATTTAAATAATCATCTGTGAGGATTAGACTTTTTTTGTATTCTTAATCTTGAGATGGAGATAAAACCAACAATTTTATTATCACCTACTTACCTGTATAATAAATCAGGTAGAGATGAAAGCTGAAACTGGCAAAAAAATATGTTTACACCTTTTTTATTGTTTTCCTTTTTTATTCTTGACATATTCGTTGAGACTTCTATGTATACTATGATTATATTATCTATTATAAAACTTTTTCTATACATAAATTATTATGACATATGATATTTTTCAAGTTATTTTATATTCGTTGACAATGGGTCCGACACTTCCATTTTTCTTTTTAATATGATCAATTGTTTAATTTGTTTACCTCCGTGTTCACTAAAAGATTTTAGAGTTAGCCTAACCACCTAGCCACCAACAGTTTCCGATGTGGATTTTGAGAATGTCTATAAAAAGAAAAAACGGACAGTAAACGTTAATAAGGAGGTAGAATTAAATATTTTGTTATTTTTCAAGGTAGGCGCTTTGGTTTATAAAGTAACTTATTACTATTAGTGTTATTTATTTTTAGAAGATCCAAAAGCATCCTTAAAAGATGCATCAAGTTTTTTCGGAAAATCAATTTTCAAAATGCATTCTACTTTAAAAAAGCATAGGTGCCGTGGTAATTAAAACTGTTAGTTCACCAGTTACGTTTGCTTATGTCATTTTCATTGTCATTTCTGTGACTGTCAATAAAAGCCTTTATTGTATGTTCAATAGTAATTTCGGAGCGTATTGCATTGTTTTATACACATTTTTATTGTGCGTCAATCACCATGGTGATTCAACTACAAAGTTCCCATTGTGCACGGGTATGTTTTAACAAAGGTGGCGTTGACCGGCGCCGCGTCAACATTCCATGGCAACCGCCTAGCAACGCAAGCAATGCAAATACAAAGTAAATGACAATAATTATTATGTTTAAATAAGAATGAGTTTGAAGTGTTTTATAGTTATTAAAAATTATCATGTAATAGTAGCAGTCGTAAAAAAGTATAGTGCAAAACTCGTATATAACGACCATTCCATGCTCGTTGTGCAATATTTTATTCCAACAATCACCTGAGAAAATATATTTAGCAACGGGACAAAGGCACGGAAACAAGTGATAACACACGAGTATGGTAAAAATATAATATAAAATATATATATATATATATATATATATATATATATATATATATATATATATATATATAGAACAGCTTATTCTGTTACTCTGTAATAAAAAAGGACATTATTTGTATTAATACAAATAACGTTACTATTATAATAATTAAGAATATTATTAATAAAGTTAAAATGTTCAGAAGTAGGAAGTAGGCTGGGTCAAGTAAAACGGAATTAGGCAGTGTTGCCAGGTCTGGTGAAATTTCACCGGTTTTGATGATTTTATGGAAAACCTGGTAATTAGTGAAAACTTTTCTCAAAAAGGCCATTTCTGATGATTTTTTGAAAAGGCGATTTTGATAAACTTTTCGGTGGATTTGTGGTGGATCCCTTAATGTTGCTTTGTGATTCACCGGTGTAGTAGACGAGAATTTAAATACTTCACAGTGACCAGTCAATCAGAGCGATTTGCAATCGCAACAGCTAATTGCATGTCACTTTCCATACTCGCTATGTAATATACTGTTGTTCAATTGTTGCTGATGACATTTTAAACCGATAACTGTCAAATTACACCTTATTTAATGGATTAACATTATTTTAAACTAATAAATTGTTTCTGTCGTAGTAACTCTCAAGAGTTATCTTAATTTAAATTATTCGGAAGTAAGGTATAAAATAAAATAGAAAAGTTTTGCAGGTGATGAAAGAAGTAAACGTGCTAAACCCTGAAATGTTACTTCCTGTAACATATAAAGACTTCAAACTCCGGTAACACCTGGCAGCAATTTGTTTTCAGAACTTGCGTATTTTAATATATAACCTACATAACTTTCTTTGTTTCAGTATGGGTGTGACGAAAGTTTATGCACACACCAAGCTATTTGTTAAACATCATAATATTATGAATTTAGCAGGTGATTTTAAAAGCAGCTCGAATATTTGTAGATTTTAAGTAAGCCATAATCAGTGGCATGCATAGACATTGGTTGTGGGGAGGGTTTTGAGAGGTAAAAATTCCAATTTCTAAATAAGTAACGTTTTGAACAAGTATGAACAAGTGAAAGGTCATTTAGTTTTAAGTAAAACTGACTCCTCTGGAGGGGGGTTTACCAGCTAATTCCGAAAAAAGGATCCTTACTTTATATTACTTCTATCATTTTACCATATGGCTTTGGGAAAGTTTTTTAATTCTCCAAACCCCCCCTTAAATACGCCACTGGCAAAATATGTCAAAATATATAAACCATCACAGTTCTAACAGAAGTTAGTAAAATTAAATAATGTATTCAATAAACTATTTAAAATTTCTCCAAATATCTTAGTTAATATTGTGAAAAAAATGAGAATATGCCTTAAAAGTTTCATTGAAAATACCTTTTTTTAATTTAAATTGGATTAATTTATTGGTATTTTATAAAATATCAATGTTTAATACTACTAGACTCAAAAGGACTTAAATATGTATATCCATTTGTCCTCAACGTACTTTTCCTTACGGCCATTTACAAAACTGACAAAAAAACACACTATTAACTGGCTATATTACACGCATATTAAAGAAAGTTTTCAACACGTGTTAAAAAATGGTTTTTCTATGAAAATCCGGAAAATTAGTGCTTAAGAAAGACAAACTGTTTTTTTTTTTCGCTGTATCAAATGTATTAGATATTATTTTTTTAGATCAAAATACAAGAGTTCTAACCACACTACACCACAACTTGTTACGTTCTGGCCGCGCTTTCCGCACCAGCAGGTGATATAAACTAAAGTAACTTATCCTAACCGAGACTGTTTATAGGTAAATGTGGTCACACTTGGTTGCACCCGACTGCACCGTTGTCAAGTAAACAATAGAGAGGGCTATAGGGAATGGGCCATCTGTCTTTATTTAGTGTTTTCTTACCACATTTAACTATTTCTATACTCTCAAATGCATCCAATAATCTATTATTTGATACATTTTTAATCAACTTAAGATTATTTATTCCCATTTGGTGATTGTTTTCAATTATAGTTAATTTCGTAGATGCCACTCTTCTCCTTCAAGTCGACTTTATCTTTAGGGTTTCCAAGTAGATTTTTCAAACTCTCTCCGTTTTGTAGGCTACTCTAAAACCAACGTTTTTAAATACTTTTTTTAGACCTCTCGTATATCTGGGATCATATGGGATTACTATGAACTTATTGGGAGCCTCAGGTGCTTGAAGAGTAGTGGCATCTTTTAACATTTTCTTATGCTTATGTCTATTTACTAATTTATGTACAAAATTATCATTATATCCATTACTTTTAGCTATATTTTTAATATGATTTATTTCATTGTTAAAACGTTCTTTACTTAATGGAAAATTGACTAACCTGTGAGTTAAGAAATGAAATGCTGCCATTTTGTGTTGACGGCAATGAAATGAGTCGGATGTTATATACCTATGAGTATTAGTAAATTTCCTATAAATATCAAATTCTAATTTATCGTAATTTCTAATAACTAACGTGTCGAGAAAAGGTAATCGCCCATTGTTCTCCTTTTCGTACGTAAAATTAATGGAAGGATATTTATTGTTTAATGTTTCTAAGAAAGTGTCCAAAATTTCTGTTTTAGTATGAAAAATGACAAATATATCGTCTACGTATCTATACCACACCCTGGGGAAATACTTCAGTTCTTTTTTGAATTGGGTTTCTCATCTACCCATAAACAAATTTGTAAGAAACGGAGAAAGCAATTGCCCATCGCAGTTCCCTCAAGTTGTTTATAATATTTATTGTTGAACTGAAACAAAATTTTGATCCATACATAATTTTGTGAGAAGCAAATATTCATCAATAACTTCTTTATTAAAATTATTGATTTCAAGTAGTTCCTTCCTTCTTTTTTTCAAAAATTATTAAAAACCCCGCCTAACAGAAAGAAGCAATTTCTCATCTAAATTTATAATTCTTCAATATCCTAAAAAATTCAAAAATTCATCCCATTATTTATATTTTAATTTAGACTTACATCATATTATAATCTCATATTATTCCAGTTAACTTAATGCTAAGTTTGTATTTGTACTTTTAAAAGACGGTTTTGCCACTCAACACGCAAGACATAGACGAAAACGTAAGTCCTGAAGATATTTTGGAAGAAGCTGCAGCAGTCAGCTTACAGGTATTGTCCGAAAATCACGCCATAAGTATGAAAAAGAATACAAAGTTTTTACACAATGGTGCGAGAAGAAACGGGTAAAATCTCTTAAAGAAGAAGTATTTCTACGCTATGGCCATTTTTCTCAATGCTCAAATTGATCATCAAAACCAACAAATATGTCACTTTAGGTAAATATTCAAAAAACAGTATTTTTGAAACGAAGACCGCCTAGAAAAAACAAAGTTGTTTCAAAAGCGGAATTTGCAATTTTTTTTTCGAGGCACCTGATGATGTCTATTTCTTGATTAAAGTTGGATTGGCAGGTGCATGTCATCGCGAAGATGTTACTAAATTAACCATTGATAACATTGAAGACAAAGAGACTCTTCTAATCATCAAAATTCCTGATACAAAAACTCATATTTCCAGAACATTAGTAATTGGTGGAGAAGTTGGACTTTTAAAGAGGTAGAGTAGCTTTTTGTCCTTCGAACACACCTCATCGTCATTTTTATAAACTACAAACAGGGAAAATGCACAATACAATGTATGAGGCTTAATACATTTGGGAAGATGCAATCCAATATTGCCGGATACCGGGTCACAGTTTTCGCCGCAATGTTAGCTGATTCAGAAGAAAAAATAATTGACATGAAACTAGAAAGTTAATCAATTAAACTACTAAAAAATATCTAAAAACGACCGCTAGTTAAAAAGTTACGTAAGTTTGAAATTCACCTACAATTTGACATAGCCATTTAAAGTGTCCCCGAGTTTAAATAAAATATACTCATGCTCAAGTTATTTTACAATATGTATTCTAGATACTAGACCTCCCTTCTTTTTTGTAGAATACTAAAACTAGCGATTTTATCATAACATTAAAGAATAAGAAAGGCAAAATTAAATATAATCGAACATGGAATAATTATATTAACTAGGAAATTAACAAACCATAAACCCAGTGTATAAAAAAAGTGGTCGTTTCCATTTAAATATTGTGTATTTTAAGACTGGCTTGCATTGCCTGCAGTCATGCAGTTTCTAGAGTTTCCATATTTAGCAGAAAACCTGATGGTGAAATATCTAGACCTTCTTAATGACCATTGCAAGGCAACGAGACACCGTATTTAAAATGCGGGTATATGCGTTTTAAATTGTGGGGCAAGGAACTTATTACATTCATTTACATGTTTTAAAATACGATAGTGATTTCCATTGGCGTTATAAGGATTTTTTACTGATAATAATTATTATGGTCTTGAAAATTAAAAGAAATTTCTTTATTATATAACGAGTCTTAGGTCTGATAGAAATAGTACTGTCAAGTGTTAAATGTTATTGTTAACAAGTGTTAATAGGCTCAGTTCCTCAGTTCCTGGACCTAAAATATTTAGAAATTCTTATTTTTGGACATTCGACACGCTCCAGCTCGGTAACGGTACGTCTGAGAAGAACTGAGCCCGAAGGCAGATCCTAGAGTCTATAATAACTTAGCAGTGGCGTCCCAAATTTATGTTGATACATAAATCGAAATAGGATGTCTATACCTCAAATGTTAGGAAAGGGGCTGTAATTCAAAAATAGTATTGTGCCCTTAAGATTTACGGAGATTTCGCTAATTTTTGCGAAAATAGTAATGAGAGGCAGGAATAGTTATTGTTTATGAAATTCAAGTCGCCAAAATTGCTTTTCGCTTTATACAGTGCTAACAGTTTAGAAATAAATATGCAATTCTGTTTCTATATGTTTCACTAGTGGTTTACGTTTGGCATTGTAGCATCTGCACGGCTGACTCTAGGTGAATCGAGTGAAACCGCCAAAGAAACGTCTATGTTTCCACTAGAGATCAGCACAAAAATTGAGTTTGATCAGAGTTAAGGACGAATTTTGAGAAATTGTTGAAATGTAGTGTGCAAAACATTAGTTTGTCCGGATTTAAGTCTTCGTAACGACGCATTGGTACCTCTTAAGACAAAAACCACCAGGCAGATCAAAAGCTCAATTTTTTTCTACAAAATATATAATAACATGTTTTTTTTTTGTTGGAGGTACAGAAATTGCCTAAAATCGAGTTTCACCAAAAATATGCAGACTTAAGTCATTTTAAAGATAGTAGAATTTTTTAAGGTAGGCCGTTATGAATAAATTTGATTGATAACACCAAGATACCAAGTTTTTCTTTTGATGTTATGTAGGCCCAGATATTTGCAAATATCTTCTCGACATACTATAGAGGAAAGACTAAATTCAATATAGATAGAAAGCTTTAATAAATCCTCTCAAGCTTTAGGAGACGGTGGTGTTTTAACTAAAAGTTCAAGTTTGACCTGTGTACAGAGGCAGAGTATTTCATAAACAGCACTGAATGTTTTCATGTAAGTTTTTACTTATAATATCATTTGTCTAGTCCAGTATAAATATACTGCTGGCATGTTGAGATAGTAGTCAAATTTGAACGCTACTATCAGTTATAAAAGTATATAGATATGTACTTCTTAAGTGTCTGGGTTTCGTTCAGTTTAATCGATGTTTATCCCCAGATATTTTTAGATGAAAAATTTGATGTCTCTTCAGATATGTGTGTGTATGTGTGTATCTAAACAAAATTTGCGCCACGACAACTTCAGGATGTCGAAATCGATTTCAAATTTTCACCAAAAATACTCTAGGTCAGTGTCTCGCGGAGATTAGATTTTGGGTGCCATAGGCGTAGATCTTCGATATATTTTAGAGTTATAGCCAAAGCCAAATGTTAAAGTAAAAATTAAGCTCTATTGTTAAAAGAAGGGTTCTCCAGGTTATATTAAAATTAGCCAATAAAAATATAATATATATATATATATATATATATATATATATATATATATATATATATATATATATATATATATATATATATATATACACACGTATGTATATGTATATATATATATATATATATACTACAAAAATAATAAAATTAAATTTAATACAAGGCTAGGCAAAAATTAATGATTAAAATGGATCAAAAGTATAAAGACAAACTATACATTTACATTGACTAAAATAACAAAGAACATAAATGTAAAAGCTGATAAGAAATTACGAGAAAAAAAAATAACAAAATATAATATAAGAATATAAAAACGTAAAAAATTGTATCAAATATCACAAACCTATAAGAATTAAATTGAAAATAGTAAGGGTTAGTGTAAATGCACTGACATTGAAAAATTGTGGAACTTATTGGCGTAGAAACTTAATTTTTTTTTATTGTATATTTAACAGAAACGTAATATTTCGGAAAAGTATGAAATACATCAAATTTACTTTATTTTTGTAGTATATAAAATATTATTTGTCTAGAATACAGAGTAGAAAGACTAGCTCCCTAGAAACAGGGTAACAGAATTAAACAGCCCTCTGAAAACGAAATAAAGATCAAGAGGGTTTAGATTTTTTAGCAAGTGTCTTCTATTTTTAAATACATTTTTTTCTGTTATATAGGGCAGCTCTAGAAATATGAAGCACACCCTAAAATCGTTTTTTATTTGTTTTAAGGCGGTTGGTTAATAAAAACAGTGAAACATGTCAAATCTATATAATTCAGATTTTACCGACTCTAGTTTCAATTCTGTCCGATAGGGGCGGGATATTTATCACTTGTTAAACTGACAGCATTTCCCTAAGTTTGGCTTTGACAGGCAAAGGCAATTTCTTACGATAATGTTCGATTATAAAAGTTTTTATCAATATTTGTGTTAAATAAAAAGATAATGGTTATGTAAAAATTGTTTGAGATAATGGGACTTTTTATACAAAGTAAATTAAAAGTATTTTTTCAAATGTTCCACATAGATATTGATGCATTTATTATGTCCACATAGCTTACCTCAAAACGGACTAAAATACATATTTGGATTTTTTTAGTCTATATTATGTGGCAGATTTTCAACTTTTAGCTAAAAAAAGTTGGAATCATATATTTATGAGGAGAGATATAGCTTGTATGTCATAAACGCGGTATAAAAATAGTGAAATCATTTAACAGAAAAGTGACCGGAATTTGGCAAACAGAAATGCCATTTACGCACTTTATGAATTATTATGACATAGACGAAACAGTTTTTTTTTCTATTCTTTTTACAAGGCACACATTTCATTTTTTATTTAATATATTATGTTGCACCCAAAGAAAAATGTAAGGACAATGGCTACTTGCCTAAATTGTAAGTAAAACTACTTTCCTGTGAAAACTAATTTAAAATTTCGACATTCATTCCTTAGGTATATTTTAATTTGTGTTTCATTTGTGGACTGGAAACTGCAAGTTGGAAATAAAAGTGTTATGTAAGAATTTGTTATATATTTTTTTGAAAATAGCTTCTAATGTAATCTATTTTATGCATATTTATCGTGTACATACACAGTTGGTTGAAAGTAAGTATTTTATCCATGAATTTTGAAAACCGCTTATTCTCCTTTATTCTAGATATTATTTTTGGTGCCTATAATCCTCCGAATTTTTTAGTTTAAGTCTATTTTTTTAATATATCTTTATAATTGCGGGCAGCGTTCCTCAAATCGGTTTAAAAATGTTAATACAAAGAAAGCCATGTAACTGTCAGATTCTCACATGGTTGCCGAATGTTGCGTATCTGCTTAGAATAGTTGAAGTTGATTTATGAATAAATTACCTATATAAAGTTTCGTTATAAATAAATATTGATTGATAACGAACGTTAATTGTGGACTTCATTACTCCAGATATGAACTGTTACGAATAGTATTTCTTTTCAAACCTTAATTTGTAACACTTGCCCAAAATTTGTGGATGAAAATTGACTTTTGACAACATGTTTTTCAGATGCTTCACATTTTGGCCACAATTATTATTATCCTCACTCATAATTATATGGTTGAAATGCACTGTGGTGATATTTATCACTATGAGATACTTAATATACGGGGTTTGATGCCTTTATCTTAAAAAATACACCAGAAAATGAAGAAAAGCTGCGCTATAAAGATAATTTGTATGAGAAAAACTTTACCTCATTTAAAAAAAATAAAGATATTAAATCTGATATATTTAAAATCCGGAAGAAGAGTCCCGTATATTGAAAGTAAAATGTAAAGGGTGTCTTAAAAAAATCCAGCTCTCTTTAAATCTTTGACAACTGAAAACTTGTATGTATTTTTAATAATGTGTAAAACTTGACAATTAGCCATACAATTTGTTTTTTGAATCATTTTGATATCTCGAAGAATAGGCTCTAGAGCTTGTAAATATATTACTACACATGTCCTACAGAGAGATAATGATATTAATACAAAAATAATTGATCAATATTTTGCCTTAATTAATAAAATATTTTCTTTTCAGGTAAGATCCAGTATATACTCCTATTTTTGGATAAAACCATTGTAATTTGTAAGTATGCATTTACTGTACAGAATTTTACCGTTTTCGTTTTGCCCCACTGTATATATTAGAGAATATCGGAATCGGGGAAATTTGTACGATTGCTTTTCAGTTTTCTCGGCGATGGGTTGTGACAAATTAGGATAGAACAATCCTTATCTGTAGAATACAGGGCTAAGAGTGTGGTGCCATTAGGCTCTGTTATTGGCCCTCTGTTCTTTAACATTTTTATTGCTGGTTTGCCCAGACTGATTATTTCCAGTGCGTCAGTGTTCGCAAGCGACACCAAATGTTTTCTCAAACCTGCTCACTGCCACTGATCTTCTGAAAGACGACATTAAAACCGTGGAAGTTAGTACAATAAATGGATACTTCGGCGGTTAAATTTATTTCTTCTTATTTATTTATTTATTTATTTATTTAATACTTATATTTACAGAGTTATTAACTCCAAATAGTACAAACTTATACATAATTAAATATTAATATTAAGTACTACATAAGTTGCAAATACAGATCTCTAATATCTACCTAAAAAAATTAAGCTGCTACTTGTTCTAATCTATTTGTAAGTCGACCCTTAAATGTACACAATTTAAAGCGGAAAAGGTCTAGATTTACAAAATGGTCATTATAATTTTTCATCAGTCTATGCGAGAAGCACTGAATGCCATAGTTAGTACGGTGATGTTGAGTGTGAAAAAGTTGTCTACTTCGGGTTTGTCTATGAGGTACGTGCAGTTGAATATAGGAAAGTATCTCACTACAATCCATCTGGCCGTTGACTAATTTGTGTAGAAACAATGCCATTGCAACCTTTCGTCGTCTTTCAAGACTGCCCATGTCAGCCAATTGAATGCGTGTCACATATGCCACATTTTTGTATGGAAATCTTAACTTGAACAACAAGAATTTGACAAACTTATTCTGAACGCGCTCAAGACGTTGAATATGACAGTTATAGACTGGACTCCATATGACACTACAGTACTCTAAAATACTAGGAACTAAACAGTTATATAAATATTTAATGGCTTTAGTATCACAGATATTTGAACATGTGCGTCTCTAAAACCTAGCATTCTTGTGGCTTTTAAACATATGTTTTCTATGTGCTCTTTGAAACTGAGGTCGCTGCTAAAAATAACACCTAAATCGTTAAAACTATGTACACTTTGCTACGGAGAACCCTTTATAGAATACTGGTACTTCACAGGATTCCTACATTTGGAAAAGCACATGACTTTACATTTTGTTACATTAATTTCAAGAGAGTTTTGTTCAAACCAATGTACCAGACTATCCAAGTCCTTTTGAATCTCCAAACAATCTAACAAAGAGTCCACACTGCAAAACAGCTTGAGGTCGTCCGCGTATAACAGACATCTCCCTGTTTTTAAAACAGACGGAACACTATTCACAAACAAATTAAACAATATTGGACCCAAGTGTGAGCCCTGCGGAACTCCCGAAGAAACCGTTATTTCGTGCGACACTACACTTCCCAACTTGTCACACTGCCGACGATCCGTCAAGTAGGACTCGATCCAGTTGATGTAGGATGATTTGATTCCTAGCGCTGAGAGCTTCCCGACAAGTAACCCATGATCGACTCTGTCGAAGGCCTTTGACAGGTCCGTGTAAATGACGTCCACTTGAGAGCCATTTTCCACACTACTCCATACATAGTCTTGAAACATTGCCAGGTTGGTAGCCGTGGATCTGCCTTTAAAAAAAAACATGCTGTTCTGGTGATATATGATGTTTAAAGTTATAGGAGAGCTCATCAGTTACTATTGATTCGAAGACCTTAGACATGGCAGGCAGTAACGAAACACCCCTGTAATTTATCACATCCCCTTTGGACAGAAAATGGGAACTATCCAAGAGAACTTCCACACCGATGGAATGTGGCCGTTGTTAAGGGACGCTTGATAAATCATGCTAAGAGGGCCAACCGATGACTCGCAGCACTTCCTCAGAAGTTCGGCCGGAATTCCATCGGAGCCAAGACTCTTACCCACCTCAAGAGTCCTCAGCTTTTGTAGGACCTCTGTAGTCGTAAAAGAGTGATTTATGAGGGAGACACACTCGGACAGCTGCGTTGGTTCATCTATCCGAACTGATGAGTCCTTGTAACAAGTTTGGAAGTGATCTGCAAAGCGTCTGCTATTTCTTTAGGTGACTGCCTGATCCTTGCATTATATTCCATAGTTTTGGGAATACCGTGATCTCTCCTCAAAGAATTTACATGCGACAAGAAATACTTTATGTTTGTTGGAACCATTAACTCTGTGTTGGAAACATACATGAGGTAATCCAATTCAATCAAGTATTTAGATTCCCTTCGCAGACTAGAATATTTTACATAATCTTGTCGAAGCCTGGAAGATCTGTACCTTTGGTATGCCTTGTTCTTTCGGTCAATTAGCTTCTTAGTCTCCGCAGAATACTACAAGAATACTAAACTTTGGGCACGAATTTGTCAATGTTCTCAAACAGGATCTGGTAGGACATTTTGACAGAATAGTCAACATCGGTACAATTCTCCAACCACCTCCAGTCAATGTTTAGAAAATAATTATTTAGATCATCATAATTAGCTCTATGATAGTTATAAAATATCTCTCTATCGTCCCAAAGTAGAAGGGGTAGCTAAAGAAAACTTCATTTCAAATGGAATATGATGTTGTACAATATGACTCAATGGTGCATGAGCCACCTCCAATGAAAACTCGGAGAAGTCATCGCTGAAAGTTAGATCGAGATCCTTGTCAAACTCGTTAGGCACATGATTTTGTTGCTGTAACTCATTGAGAAACATTCCGGTTATAAGAATTTCTGCTTTTCTGAAGATAAATTGGTAGGCATCAAAACGTCGTCTTCTCTAAGCCACTTAACCATTGGCAAATTAAAGTCTCCTGTAATTATTTGATTTGTTGATAAATGTACAGTACTGTTCTCCATATCGGTTCCAGCAACTAAAATCTTGAATATAGGCTCTATAGTGAAACAATCAAGTCAGTGGACCTACAAAAAACTTTGGTGTAATAGTATCCCAAGATTTAAAATAGGCAACGCACTATTAGTAACATTTAAAAAAATCACCTTCGTTATTGGCCAAAATATAGATTATATAAAGAACATCTGAGAGTTCGCTGTACTCTTTTCGACCCCTACTTCGCCAGGGGTATTCACTCGCTTCAACAAACTCAAATAGGATTACTTGTGTGTATCCTGCAATTCGCGAGTTACCTTATGAGAGATGTGCTGGGATTTACGAGTTTGTTAGAAAAAAGGCTTTAGAGTGACCTTATAGAGACTCATAAAATTGTATATAATTATTACTCAGTGAATTTGGTGCATCTTTTGCGTGGTCGCAACTTTAAATTAGTTCGTGAGCGTTTCTATAAACTTTTCAAGAGGTATTTTCTTACTAACAAAATGCATCTTATATGAAAATGTCTTCCCGATGCAGAATTATGATAACTACGACTGTCACTGACTGTGGAGTAACATACTAGGACTACATTTTTTTTTCTTTTTTTTTGTATTTAATTTGTAACCGAATTATATTTTCATATATTCAATCAATAATGTTCTTATCATTCTTAATTTTTATATACAACTATGTTGATATAATCTAGAAAAACAATACCTTTCCGATAAATAGAAACATACGACAAGGTGGCACCATTTCCCCACAACTTTTTAAATTAACTCTGGGAATGGTATTTAAAAAGATAGACTGGTCGAAGCGAGAAATCAATATTAACGGTGAAAAACTAATTTACCTTAGGTTCGCATATGACATCGTGTCATTAGCAGAAAACTAGACTGATATAGGAGACATGCTGACTGAACTAGCACTGGCATCGAAAACCATTGGTTTAAAAATGAATATGACGAAGACAAAAGTAATGAGCAAGATGGAAACGGCCATAACTGTCGACGGAAAATAATAGAAAATGTGGAACACTACATATAATTAGGTCAGAAGGCAACAATGGCTAAAGGAAACAAAACCATTGAGATAGACACACGACTTTTATTAGGATGGGCAGCACTTACAAGGACGATTACTAAACAAACATTACAAAAGTGACGAGTAACACAAAGAGCAATGGAAAGAAAAATATTGAACTTTAGAACAAAATCAGAAATGAGTGAATACTTCAACGAACGAAAAAAAGTAACAGACGTAGTCCAGAGGACAACAGAACTAAAGTGGGATTATGCTGGTCATATGGCAAGAATAACAAAAAATAGGTGGAATGCAAAAAAAAAAGTGAAGGCCATGGACGGGTGAAAGATCTAGAAGAAGACCTATTAAGAGGTGGCAAGAGGACTGGTTTGGTATGGAACTACCTCAAAACAGAGCTAGATGGAAAGAGCTCAGGGTGGCCTATGTTCAGTCGTGGAAGCAATATGGGTAAGAAAAACAATGGTGTTTTGTAGTGTGCTAGTCTCCTGTACATCGTTAATAAACTTTATTTAGGTTAAACGACTTTCCCGCCTATGTTGATTGTAAATAATAATAATAATAATAACAATAATTAGTGTTAGAGATAACAAAAAATGTAATAACTGATCCAATAATGTTATTTAGAAAACAGGAAGCTACAAACCTAACTTAAAAATACTGAACATACGAAGAATGTAGTAAACATCTTTATAAAATAATAAACATAAAACGTAGCAAAATTCAGAAATTAGACTAATTTTTAAAAGAATAACATTGCAATTTTGCTTGCTTGCACGTTCCACATTTTATCTGTTGTTATTTCCTGTGACACCACTGTATTTGGCAAATATAAATCTACACCAATTAAATATTGTTACTCGTATCGCCATTAGCTACCAGATCACACCGCGAATCTGCGTGTCCTGCTTAGAAATTGCCTAAAACTTTGACACAGAATATATAATACTTTCTAATATTCGTAATGAAGCTTTGAATCTTATGTGAACACGAAATCGCGAAGTCACGCTTAACAAATATGTTAATTTTCATTCATTAAACATATCGAAAATAAGTTTTTGAAACAAAATTTATAGCGTAGAATTATGTAGTGACTAGGATGACAATTTTATTTTTATGATTTAAAAAATAATAAAAATCCATAGATTAAAAGATAAATATGGTGTAGTAGTAGTTAGTACTGTCAAGATATAGCCTTAAATCAACGAAAAACCTCAATTTTACATCAATAAAATTTTTTATGCATATGTTATGGGAATATTTCAGAACCACAAAAGTTCGTAACTATTTTGTCAGATATTTTGAAATAACAAATTGAGGAGGCCTCTCACAGATTGACATCTTTACACAATCTTTCGCGGCTTACTATCTTGTTGCATCAGTATAAAAAAATGTCCCACCGATGAAATATTCATTGCATCCACCATTTAAATTAAAAACTTACATTTGCATACAGTATATCCGTATATCATAACACCAAGTTGGTTTGAAATGTCACATTTAATTGTATGGTCATCGTATGGCCCGGCCGACCTTGTTTTGTCTTTTTCATTAGATAGCGCAAAGAGTTTTTAGTGGAATTATAAAAATATGGGGCGCATTCGCCACATCGTACAGAAATGTTATTGAAGAAAAACTTATTGGTTTTATAGAAAAAATAGGCAGTAAAACGATACAAAAAAATAGTGTTGAAAGGTCTCGGTAATCAGACGATCATTACAAAAAAAAAATCATGTAAACTGATTCAGTGCAACTTTCTCAGGAACTTGCTGAAAAATCTGGCTTAATGTTTTAAATATATAGATTACTGAATTTTTTATTTTTACTACCCTTTTTAAAAATCAAATAATCCACGTGATATTATAATTAAAATTGAAAAGTTGGTGTCAGTCAACGCTGGATTTGGCAACATTGCGACTGTTTTCCGTAGGAGTAATCAATTTTTCAATTTTTTTTGTTCTCTAATTATATCTACCACAATATGGAGTTTGTTTTTTTAAATAAAAGAATTGATTAAAGGTTACATAGAACGGAAAGGTTTGTCAAGGTACAGTATAGACAAGAACCAAAGTACAATCACCCATTTGCTAAATTCAAGTGCTAGTGGAATTTCCCGTTGTTTATTTTTTTATTTGGCCCACAATATTTATTTGACATTACTTTTATTGATTTAAAATTACCATATTACACAACGTTTTTGGACCCAGTCGGTTTTCTTGTTACTTGATTAGTGATTACATTGTTACTATATGGTATTAATATTTTGTTATGTTCCTCGAAATGTTTTCAATAATAATAATCGACGCATCTTTTAAAATACCCATATAATGTTTCCAGTTTTATTGATTTATTGATTCCATGTAAATATGCAATACGTGATTTAAAATAACGAGAAAAGCCGAATGGGTGGAAAATCTACTGGTATAGAATCTGGTATGCAGTATGTCTATATTGTCGCAGATATGCTTGGGAAATTTGCTAAAATATGCAAAATTATTAATAATTAACTCTTTTTGGAGTTTCGGAAACTACGATAGAAACTTATTATTAATTATTTTTCTTTCTCAGAAGTTCCAGTAACAATATTTTCCTCAAGGCCAAATTTACTTTAAACTAATTGGGATTTTTGGGCTATACTTTTATATTTTATACTTATAATTTTAATAGTACGAGTGAGGTTCCGTGGAAATTCGATAGCAACTATACATAGTTTTGGCATTACATCTGAAAACAATAAAATAAAAAATGGTCGCCATATCCCAGGGCAGTGTGATAATCCTGCCAAAACAGAGTTAAATCCAAGTTCATACCGTCGAACTCCGAACAGAGCCTTCGAGTAGTTGAGGAAAGAAGTGAATTAGGCACATCACAACGTTGCCATCTTATTCATCTTAAGGGTTATGTCCCAATTTAATTTTAAGTAATTGTATATTTAGTAAAAAACAATCTTTTACACAAATTTTTCACCTTACCGGGTATTATTTTACATAGACGGCAAATCTGCTAAACCTTTCCGCCAATTAACAATAAGACGTCTATGGGTAGATATTTTTGTGTGTTCATTATAATACAAAACTAAGTTATAGAGAAATCCCTACATATAGATCATCTTAAGATAAATGACAAAATGGTTTTAATACTTTTTCTTTTGAGTCAAAGACAATGTATGTTTTTTTTTTATTAAATAGCTGGCACATTTATCATATTTTAATAAATATTTTCATCATAAAGAGGTATAATTTTTTTTATATCCAAAAACCTCTGTGTACAATTTGTAAAAAATATTATTTATTTTTTATGTACTAATTATATTTCTAACTATTTTCTGTTTATTACTATTATTTGTTATATTTTTTATTTTTTTTTAATAGAGTTTGTTACTTTCTTGATTTTTTGAATTTAATATCAAAATGGTTTTATCTTTCACTTTTGATAAAAGGGGGGTTTCATTCCAGGAAAAAACTATTATCGGCGTTTTCGTAACTATTATACAGAGTTAGTCAGATGTCTGGAAATGATCAAATATCTCAAAAACCACTCAACCGATCTGAATTATAGTTGGTGATTGGGCGTTACTGAATACCGCCAATCCTTGTCAGCAGTTTTTCTGCAAACTAAACTAACTTTTTTTGCAAATCAAACGATACCTTCTTTTTAAACGTGATTTATGACCCGTATTATTCTTAGTATAATTCCAATATCGCAAGTTTTCATCTTGATCCGTTAAATGTTAAATGTATTAAATATGTTTAAAACTACATCAAAAACTTATGATTTAAAAAGCCACAACTCAGTAATTTAATGATTAACGAGATGTTGAAAATGTCGTCCTTCCCCAGCTTGACAGTATTCAAAGTGGTCAAAAATTCCCGAATAAAGTTTTAGAGTCATTCCAGGGCTATTCTTTCTATATCAGCTTTAATTATTCCCATTAAATTAGAACTTCAAGGTTTCCGGGCTTCGTCAAGTGACCCTGAAGGAAAATTCTAGCGGATTTAAATCTGGTGATCTTGGAAGCCATTCAATAGTGCCTATTAGGGAAAATATCGTATAATGCTGGAATAATATGGATCCCCAACAGCTGCAAACAAAGTACCACATTCACATTTCATTGAATGAAAAAGGGTCGAATAACGCGGTTACCTATTATACCAGCCCACACATTAATTAAAAGTTTGTATGCCAATAACAACAGTTATGCCGATTCACAAAACCGTTTAGACAAAATGTGACGTCACTTGAAGACAGAATTCTGCTGGGAAGATTTTAATCCGCATTGCTCATCTCCATCATTGTAGAGGAAAATTCCATTCTTTTATCTGGGTCGTCTTCAGATAACTCTTTGCATTTTGTAGGGCCTGTACTTAGCTCGTTTTAACATTCTTATAACAGAAGACTAGCTGATATAATTTTCAAAGGCGAACCTAATATTGGACGTTTCAGGGTGTCTAATTGCGGAAAGTAGAACAATATGCGTGTTTTCATCATTGGTAGACGTTTTCAAGCACCCTGTTTTTCACAAATTTTAAAGTGTGCACACATTTTTAACCGACTTCAAAAAAGGGGGAGGTTCTCAATTCTACCTGTATGTATTTTGAAATGCATTCACCCGTTTTTTTGTAATAATAATAATATTGAAAAAATTGAATTAAATTTACATTTTTTAAATACCTTTTTCAAACTAAAGCATTGCGGTGTGTAATAGACATACAACCCGATTTGCTGAAATGTATATTTTTGCTATCCCGTTATGTAATTTGATTTATACAGAGTGACAATGAAAATGTGCAACCTCAAAATTTAGTATTTTTAACTGACTTCAAAAAAAAGAGGAGGTTATCAGTTAGACCCTATGTCCTTTTTTTTAATGTTAATTCATCGATTACTCGGCGATGGTTTGACCAATTTGGATGAAATTTTCAGGAAATATTCAGGATATTGCCGGAGTAGTTTCATAGCAATCATATTTAAAACATGTTAAAAATGGCGGCTGTTTTGTTGTTTGTACATCGATTACTCCGCGATGGTTTGACCAATTTAGATGAAATTTTCAGCTGATATTCAGGATATTACCGGAGTGGTCCCATAGCAAGAATATTTAAAAAATATTAAATATGGCGGAATGGCACCATTTTGTTTTTTCCGTCAAGATATATTACAAGAAGTTTTTTAATATTCGCGTTCGCCATTATATCAGGAAAAAAATATTATCCAATAAATCATTTGTTAAACCTGATTTTTACAATAAAGCTCGTATAGATAAAAATAAAAAGGATGTAATAAACATTTTTATAAAAAAAATGAAATCGACTTCAAAAAAATGCACTAAAAAGTTGCGTTTTACAAGACGTTTAAACTTGACTTTGTCAACTCATTATATCATCATTTCTCTTACAGGTATTACCTTTGAATACGAGACAAGGTATTTTTTTTAGTTTGACTTGCATGTAATGTTGTTTTTCGGAAATAAAAATCATGATTTAAAAAATATATATCATTTAATTTAAAAAAAAAGTTAGGTTAGTCGTTAGAGTGTACCGACCAATCACCAAATAGTCGGATGAGTGGTTTTTGAGATATTTGACCGTTTCCAGATATCTGACTAAGCATTTATATATTAGGCCTTATTTTTTTGCCTAATCCTGACAGTTTTCCCTAAGCTCTGATATGTTGTGGGTAAAAAGTTACTTTCTAAAAACTGTTAACAAAAACCCTAAATAGAATTGTTGTATTGCCCACCACTGTATACTACAGACTATAGTCAATATCAGTTGAATTCATGCGATACGTTTTTATTTAACGTATTTTTTTAACTCTTAAGCTTACTACGTATTCACTGTTTCATTAAGAACAATAACATTTGTGTAACTCTACAATTTATTATTGCTTGAAAATCCAAGAAAAAGTTAAATAACTATTATTAGGATTAAAATATGTACATTACAATGAGCCAGACTAATAGCTTTGCAAAAAAAAAACAATCGCCGGCAAAGACTTATTATACAGCGTGACTGCAATATTTATCCTAGAGGTAGAAATAATTATTAAGCAGTTTGTCTGTGATACAACTTATATTTAATGAGAGAAAAAATATGAAAAGTTTCCTTTCTCTCAATTATCTTATATGCACCAGAAAATAATGCTTTAGATAAGTTTCTATTAAGTTCAAGAGCCCTATTTGTTGACATTATTTAAACAAATAGAAACAAATTTTTATCTTTGTAAGAAATCATAGAGGGATTAATTAATCATATTAATGATGATAGGACAGTGCCACTATATAATGACGTCAGTCATTCTTTGTCATCAAATTTATTTAGTCTTTATTTATATACGCTCTCGGCAACACTTAACAATAGTTTGGTTACTTGCAAAATAACGCTGACAGAAAGAAGATTTGCAAAACACTACATTAATTTTTTGAAGTTGAAAAGTCAAACGTGTCAAAACGTAGTAATGAAATATACAAATTTTATTAATTTTCTAAAATATTTTTCAAAATTTTTCTAAAACATGTCAAATGTTTATAAAATGAACACAGAGAGAGTCTTTTTACCAATATAGCAACAAGTCAACTTCGTCACTGTAATCAAAATTTCTTCAAAAACTCCTTTCCACCTTTGATTTCTAATAATAGCTGCACTACCTGAAATACTTTCTGCTCCTTTATTATTAATAACTGAAAAAATATCAATAAGCTTAATATCCCAGGAACCCAAAGAATAAAAGAGTGGGGGAGTCATTGACACTATCCCGCAAACTATCATCCAACAACCAAACTTTCTTCTTTTCATGATATTTTGCTTTTTTTGCGAAGTAAGTAAGTCCAAGATATTCAATATTTTCAGTAGCAACCAGAGACTACCAAAAGCACATCATCGAGGACACAATCATTGAAGACGACAGGTGCAGGAGATGTCACTAGCAGAAAGAAACGATCAATCACATAACAAGTGGATGTAGAATAATGGCAGGAACTGAATACACCGCGAGACACAACTGAGCAGCGAAGGTCGTTCATCAAGCATTAGCCACAACATACAAACTAACGGAGAACACAGACCGTTAATACCTTTATACACCAACATCCATATTTGAAAAAACATACACTACAAGCTCTACTGGGTCAGTGACATCCACACAGATAAAACAATCTCCGAAAACAGACCCGATATCACATTTCAATCCAAAAAAGAAAAGATCGCTTATTTAATTGACATGGCTGTCCCCAACGACGAGAACATCCAAGCGAAATACAGTGAGAAGATCACCAAATACACCGACTTGGCAATGGAAATGAAAAGGCTGTGGAAACAGGAAAAAGTCATCATTGTTTCTCTCGTCATATCAGTAACAGGTCTCACCCCAACAACGTTTACATCGCATTTGCCTCAATTAGAACTTAATTACAGACATTGACAGGAAGCTGGTTACAATCAGCTACTGACCGTTAACCCTTAATATTCCAAGTCCTAAAATGGAGCATTGGGGCGATCCCGAAATCACGTTTCCAACAGCTGATACTCCAGAGCTCTTACCTGCTGATGCCTACCCTTCAAGTAATTTTAGAAAAAGGACTCCAGACCAGAATAGTGGAGTTTTGTATATATTATCTCAAGGTCAATGCAGTCGAGCGCTCTCGAAGGGTCAAGCAGTGTCATAACCGTAGTCATACCGTCAATCGAACCTTTAATGACTAGGTCATTGACAGTTAAGAAAGCAGTAGCTGTACCAGGACGAAAGCCAGATTGGTGTGTTCTAGCAGCAAGCTACAACCGTTCACAAATGGAAACAATGGTGAATACACAGCCTTCTCCAACGCTTTACTCAATACAGGCAAAATACTTATTGGCCTTAAGTCATTTAATAGAGTGGAAGTACCTGTTTTGACATCTGGAAAATATCCAGCCTCCAGACAACCATTCACTATATAAGTAAAGTGGTTTGACAATATAGAAAGGCCCAATTTTGTCATAATAATAGAAACATCATCTAAACCTGCGCCATTTGACCTAAGGCCTTGAAGTAAGCAAAAAATCAAGCTATACCTATACGTCTGGAAAAGGACCGCTCAGCTTTTGAACCAGAAAAGGCTGAATAGTGCATATTGATTGATTGATTCTGGATCTTGCAGGTTCTTAGGTATTTTAAGTTTAGATTGGGTGTGCACCCCGGCAAAGTTCAATCACTTCCACAAGGTTGAGGCATCCTGTGAATTGAGATATTTAAAATAGGCTGCCTTTTCACGTTTAAGAGATGCCAAGGCAAAATTGCGCAGTCATTTGTAGCTGTCCCAGTTCTATGCAGTTTTATCACTCTTATAGTTGGATAGAGCTTTATCTCGCTCCTTGATAATAATTTTTAGGGCATCTGTAAACCATTGAACAGAAACATTGCTCAGAGGGACTGGAGTCTGGAGAGGCGCATGAACATCAAATATGTTTATTATATTGGTAGTAAGAAAATTGATTTTGTTATCTATGCCATTGATGTGATAATTGTCATTTCACTGGAGCTGATTAAAATATTTAAAACATCTGTAGGTGTATATTCTTTGAAGAGACCTAGACGAAGCTAATGATGCTATCATAATACAGTCAAAAAATTTTGAGTGACTTCAGATAAAATGGCATGATACTGCGTGACCGATTCTGCGATGGAACATGCAGGGAATCGATAAATAACGTCAATGAGCACACTAACTTTATTTACCTTAAAACTTATCCACAAGCACTCCAATAAACCATTATCACGAGTTTCCAGGAAATATTACGTTATATTATTCATATCCAAAATATAAGTTGCTAACACCCCCCCCCTCCAAGCTATATTCAAACAATTTTTTATTAATCTTGAAAGCTTAATCATTTTTTATGGATGCTTCAGTCAAGGTTTAGTAGAGCAGTATCGTAGCAACGCAATAACCTTCTTAGTGTGACTTTTCAACTTCTTTTTATACAACCAAAAAAATGTTCCTGGTAAAAGCATATTCTTCTTTCGTTAAAATTATCGGAAAGTCAGTATTCTTTCATATTTATGACCTGCATATATTTCACCGTTCTAGTCAGAGCATAATGTTAAAACATTTAAACGAATTAATACACGAGATGTTTTAATAAAAAACTTCAATGTGGAGTCAACAACTTTTGAACTAAAACGTTTAAGACACCCGGTATATTATTATTTATTTAAATATCTTAACAAGTTTCGGTCAACTGTGTGTACCTACATGTAATCGTAATTACCGGTTCGCCAAGCCCACGGCTTAAGCAAATTAAACTGTTTAACTTGCGATGTTAGATTTAAGGAAAAAAAATTAGCCAGCCGGATGAAGTTTCAGTCTAGGTAGTTTAAAGTATTACGAAAAAAAAAATCAGGGTGAGGCAAAAAAATTTGCATATATTATTGCGGCGAAACCTGTAACCAAACAGACTTGTTTTAATTTAGAACGTTAGAACAAGACATAATACATCTTATGGTCACCAAAATCATTTAACTTGTGTAAGATTTGACTTCACATATGCATAATCAAATTATAAGAATTTTTATAAATATTTATTATATTTAGTTACATTTTCCAACTAAAATTAACTAAGGCTAAAATATATTTTTTTTTAAATTCCGCCAACACACCATAGAATATTAGCAGATAGAACAACACAGAAACACACAAACCTCTAAAAAGACTAACAGAAGAGCAGCAGATAACACAAATATTAATTTTAGTATGATCAAAAAAGGGACAAAATGTATTCACTCAGTGGCGTGCCGAGTTTTTAGGGGGCCCCCCGCTAGACTTTTCTTGGGGGCCCCTGCATAATTTCTCCAAAAAAATAAGTAAACAAAAAATGTCATAAATTTATTTACAAAAACCATAACATAAAATGAAAAATGACTCTAGTAAAAAAAGAAATAAAAAAATAATAAAAGAAACGAACGATATACATTTTGAGATTAATAGGTACAGGTAAACTAATAAACGCAAAACAAAAATTAACTAAATATTAAAAAATAATAACCATACTCTGGTTAAAGCAAAACTAAAAAATAATTAAAAGCAGAGTACAAGAATCGTTTCCTTTGGCGGTAGGCTAGACTTTTTTATTTTTGTATCGACTAGATAAATGCTTATTAACTAGTTCGTCAATATTTATTTCTCTAGCCCTTTCGTGCTCTCAGATAAGAGCTAGAGAACTAAGATGACTTTGAGTTATGGTCGACATAACGACATTTTTGATTAATTTCAGCTTTCAAGATTATCTGAGGATTTGAAATTGAAAATGTTCACTTGACATATTACTATGACATCTAAATATGCATTAAATACTGTCACTACCAAATGTTTTATAGGGTTTATATATTACGTAACTTCTTATTATTATCATTTCCAATGTATCCGATTCCTGCACAAACTGCTAAACCCGTTATTTTTTTTAACTATGGCCGGGGCTCTGTATTCTCTAACACTGTCTTCACGCAACTTAAAAAATCGTTAATTGGTATTGTTTGTGTAGCCCACATTTCGAACAATTGCATCAAAATGCTACTAATGTTTTGCAGTTGAAGTTATTGCAGTAAAAATATTTTAACACTTTTATATCTACAATGTCACAGGGAATAGACTTAAGAGTTTGAACCAAAAGTTCAAATGTACGGAAATCTTATTTTCAGCCAATTAATAACTGTCCAACAATTATTGAGAAGTTTTTTGATAATCCCCCCAGAAGTATGGATGTGGTTCGTATACAGCTTCATCAAACAACCACCATAATCGAAGGCATTGTTTAATTCAAAGAAATCGTCCATATTTCTCTAAGAGACCTGATTATAAAAATTCAAAGAAAAGAATAAACTAGTCGCGATCTTAGTCAGATACATACATTTTTTTTTTATTTTAAAATACATTTTCTGATTCGTGTTTCGACCTTACGGTCATTATCAGACCTCAAATATCCGAAAAACCTTAATTATATTTACAAAAAGGATAAAAAGTTAATATTACCTTATAACTAGATGGCCACTACAAATTACAACATAAAACAACTAGGTATACAGTACACATATTAGACGAACACTGAGGTGCAAATATTAAAAAGTATTGACCTACTACCTACACTTATGTCGAACCAAAAAACTTCAATAAAAACAACTAATCTAAATGTAAACATTTTAAAATAATAAAATATTGATGTATAATTTATAATAAAAAGTTATTGCTTACACTGAGAATCGAACACGGGCCTTTCAGTTGATAATCCTACATCAAGATACCACCAACCTGTTGAAATGAATTTGTTTATTACTAGGAGTCTTTAATATTGCTGAATATAAAATGAGGTTCGAAATTAAAAACATCGTTAACACAGTTAAGGACTGGACTTCTTTTTGCTTTAGTAATTGCCTTTTTTTTAAATGTATTTTCTGATACCTGTTTCGACCTTACGGTCATTATCAGACCTAAAATGTCCGAAAAACCTTAATTATATTTACAAAAAGGATAAAAAAGTTTATATTACTTTATAACTAGATGGCCACTACAAATTACAACATAAAACAACTAGGTATACAGTACACATATTAGACGAACACTGAGATGCAAATATTAAAAAGTATTGACCTACTACCTACACTTATGTCGAACCAAAAAATTTCAATAAAAACAACGAATCTAAATGTAAAAAGTTATTGCTTACACTGAAAAATCGAACACGGGCCTCTCAGTTGATAATCCGATATCAAGATACCACCAACCTGTTGAAATGAAATTGTTTATTACTAGGAGTCTTTAATATTGCTAATATAAAATGAGGTTCGAAATTAAAAACATCGTTAACACAGTTAAGGACTGGACTTCTTTTTGCTTTAATAATTGCCTCTTTTTTACTCAGTAAGTCCAATTTTCTACTTTTGTGACATTCATGTAAAACACTGACGTTTTCGGAGGTTGAAAAGTTGTGTCCTGAAATGATTAGGAAAGGCCGACTTGGTTTCTGTAATGTCGGAATCCCTGTATTTATTAAATAAAGTAAGGCGCTCCTGAACTCTTGTTGATATATTTGTTTTATCGTTTATTTTAACTAAATGGTTTTTGAGAGTATTAATGGTTTTGAAAGCAATAGAAATATTATAATTTTTTAAAAATGCGAAGAGATGTTTCCAAAAAATGTCACACTACTGTATTTCTTTTGTGTAGATTTTAATTGAATAATATTGTAAGAAAGCTTATACTTGTTGACGCATTTCTAATATAGTTTATTCATAGAAAAATCTGGAAAACCGTTTTTTGAGGCAATTTGTTTTATAGTGGTAAGTTCTTTATTAAAAGCTTCTCTTGAGTTGAAGGCTGCAAATTTACATGAATGAGGGGAATTGGATGAATATTGGATGGTATTGTCTGTTGCGGACTGTTTTCTGTATACCTCAAACTCGATCTTGTTTGCTTTCCGAATTAGCAAGAGGTCTAAAAATGGAAGTTTGTTCTCTTTCTCACTTTCCACTGTAAGACAGATCTTAGTATGTAGTGAGTTAACATAGGTCATGAAATCAGACACCTGTTGTTCAGTTCCACTCCACACTATGCAAATGTCGTCCACATATCGTTTATATGCACAAAGATACCTGGCGAAAGGGCCCTGCATGATCTTCTCCAGACCATTCATGAAAATCTCACTCAAAAAAGGAGATAAACACGAATCCATTGCCAAACCTGTCTTCTGTATATACATCTTACAATTAAATTTGAAAAAATTCTGATCTAAAACAGTCGACAAAAGTAACGTGAGATTATCAGCCACAAATCTAGGGAGAGATGTTTTTTCTAATAGTCCCCTTAGCAAGACAATGCAGTCTGCAGGCCAGATTTTTGACATCAAGGGAAATTAACTTTGCACCGTGGGGAATTTCAATGGTTTTCAAATACTGAGCAAAAGCAATAGAGTTTTTTGTGGAATAAGAGTTTTCGAACTTCGTAACTCGCCTAAGTATATTATTTAGCCACACTGATAAATTGTAACAAGGGGAATTAATAAAAGGTACTACAGGTCGTATAGGAATACCCTCCTTGTATACTTTCGGTAGACCATATAGAAGGGGGGTTCTGGGATTCATGGGATATAATTTCTTTTTGGTGGTGTTAAAATACTCTAAAGTAGTCAGTGTTTGATCCAGAACGTTTTTTACATTAGTAAAGAATGAAGCTGTAGGGTCTTTATTAATATGTTGAATATCATCGGAGTCCAAAAAGTTAAGCACTTTTTCGATATAATCTGTTCTGTTCATGATTAATAAACAAGAAGCCTTGTCGGTCTTTGTCAAAATAAGATCACTCTGCTGCAAATAAAAATCGTTTATATAATTTTTCTTGTTTCATTTTATCAGTAAAGTATTGAACAAGTGAATAAGCTTCTGCGATACGAAAGGGAGGACCTTGTAGCATTTGATCTGAGGGAACATACGACAGTTCATGATTCATTAGTGCGAGGGAATGAGATGGGAGAGACCCAGAATTTGAGGAACTTGGTATTTCATCAGTTTTTGAAGGCTGTGATTTAAAATCTGGTTAGATAACCCTCTTTTGTTTGTTGTTGATTCGTCGATGTAACACTCCAGTTGTTTTCCAGCCTCCCAGGCGCTTTATTTCGGTGATTCGAAAGTTTTAAATAAGCAGCAATTTCGGAGGGAATTTTTTTCCAAAACCGTTTATCCCAACACATTGCGGGATACATTTTCTCATTTTATATGCCTCTGATGGTCGTAAAGCAGTGTATTTTCTATATAACTGTAAATATGCCTCATTATTAATTTCTTCCGATATCACGAAAAATCTGAGAGTATAATTTTTTGATTCTCGAATATTTACGATAATTAAATTACCCTTATGTTCGATATGAAATATGTACAATTTTGTGAGTTCTTTTTTCTGCAGGCACCGGCAAACCGAAAAATAGTGAAAACTTTTATTAAAAGGTATATTTCCTCCAGTGCCTTATTAATAAATATCGGTACTTTTTCTTTTGTGAAAATGTTTGCTTTTTTGGTTTAAATCCCGGTTTTGTTTTTCTTATAGATTCGACCAGCTTATAAAATTTGCTCACATCCATATCTCTTTTGACTTTTAGGCACGGAATATTTTGACCATAATGTATTTGGTTTCAATTCCCTACTTAACTTAAAACAATATCCCAAAAGTATTTCTTCTTTTGTAGTTTCCACATGTCCTTCTTTTGGAAAACGATTTACACTGTTTTTCATACTTTTCCTTGGATTTAAAAATTTAGATTATATTAGCCAAGTTTGCGACTCGCAAAACATCTTCTGGTAGTTCTTCTTCTAATCTTTTATCCATTTCAATAGAAAGTTGCTTTTATTAACGATAACAAAAAAATGAGTTTTACTCTGAAGTGACAGTGACAAGAAGTTTTTAGATGGTTTTGTAATTTGGTTTTCATGAAAGTAAACCCTCTGGAATAAATGCTTTTTAATTATTGAGTTAATAAATGTAAATTGAAATTGTTTTCTGATTCTGAAAATTTGAACAATGTGTCAAATTTTACTAGAATCCAAAAAAATTAAGATTTCAAAATTTCTCTTCAATTCCCGTATTCTTTATTAATATTTACTTTAAAAATTATTAAATTATAACAAAATCATTAAGAAATAAAAATAGAAAGAATTTTTAGTGCGGGAAAAGTATATTTAACGTACGCTCGTAGAAAAAAAAATGTATTATTGATTTTCAAAAAGTTTAAATTACGTTTGATGTTTCAACTTTTTATGATGTTCAAGTATTGTTCAATAAAAGTGACATAATATTAACTCACATTTAGATTTCCTTTAATCTACAATTTTTTTTACAAAATGGTTAATTCTCAAAAAATAAACTCAAATTATGGTCACTGTAAATACAGGGTGTTTCGTGAGGAAAGGAAAATATTCTTTCCTCTCGTGTGTTTGGGAGGTCAAAAAAAGTAAAAAAGATTATATAATCATAGGTCCGTAAAGGCTTCGTTTTCGAAATACATAACGGGTGTTATGTATTTCGAAAGATTTAAAAAATCGGCTTTTATTGAATATTTCAGAAACGATTTTAGATATCCAATTGAATTTGGTTGTGCGTTATAATGACGTTTGTGGCATGTTTTTTAACAAAAATATGTTTAATACTTTCACCAGTGGCCTGCGTGAAACATAAGGTGAGGTAATTTCTCAACGTCCCTTTATTTTTTTCGTCTGCTACACCGTTTTCGAGTAATAATTAAAATACTGCTTTAATACACTCATATCCTTATTATGATTATTTCAAATAGTTCTTAACATTTGGCGTTGAAACTTCAACGTCAATTCATGGTTTTTAGATTAATTTGACATAATTAATTTCACTTTGATATAAATATTAAGTGTAAGGGGCTAAACAAACATTTTGCCCCTCCGCATTTTAGTGTACAAGTAAGAAATTTCCTAAATAATAATTAGTTTAAATAAGTAAAGCAATATTTTAATTATTACTCGAAAACGGTGTATTAGACGAAAAAAAAATGAAGAAACGTTTTTTCTTTAGAATAGATTGCCAATTAAGAAAAAAATATTAATTCTGAAGAAAAATAGTACGTAAATCCTTAGAAGAGTTTTTTAAAAATTTAGATAAATTAATGGGCAACAAAAAACATAGTTATTTTAAAGCACCTCATTTAATTTTACAGGCGGAACGGAAGGTTTATATGGTTAATTGTTTTTTTATTATTTACGACATTACGCTACTTCCTGACGATTATAAGTCCGGGCAATAAAGGTATCAATTCGATTTTCTTTTATAGGTTTTTTATCGCTTATAAGGGGTTAACTTTATTACGGCCAAACTAGATTTATTTAAAATTAACAAGGTTCAAATTAAGAGAAAGTATTAATTATTGCCGTTTCCGTAAGCCTAAATTTCAGATTAAAATTTACTGTATTGATTTAACATATCTTAATTATTTAATTATTATTCCTTCATGGAATGTGTCCTGGCTCCTATAAGCGGGCAATACGTTTCATTTTGATTCACTCATCCGAAATTTTACTAGAGCGTTGTTTAAATTTAGAGAACAAAATTAGTGTACAGATGATTAATTATCGGTCAGTGCTTCAAAATAATTAAACAATATTGTTTATATTCAATATAAGTTTTCTTTTTTGTGTAAGTAAATCTTTTAACTAGTATTTATAAATTATTTATATTTGATAGTTTGCAACCATAGGTGTATTTAGAATTGATTCCAACATATATATACATACTATCATTTGCATCTCAGGGGTGTGTGATGATAATATTATAAATGTATATATACATAAATATATATATATATATATATATATATATATATATATATATATATATATATATATATATATATATATATATATATATATTTCTTGGGTATAGGTTCGAAAAAAGAAAGTAATTGTGACTGAGGTTTTGGTAGTGTCACATGTATTGTCAATTTTAAAAAAATATCATTTTTGATGTTTCGGCAAGGACACCCTTGCCTTTCTCAAAAAATTTTTATCCTAAAACCAAAAACAAAACCTTACATTTCACAATAAAAACCTATCACTTTTAACTTAGCATGAAACGTAATTAATCACTTAAAATTAAAATCTTAATAAAGAACAAATTTCACTTATTTTTACGAACATACGAAAATAACAAAAAAGACAACATATCGTTTGCTGCTCGCTCTTGGGCGATATCACACTGATTTGGATTTTATTATTTTTAAAGAAAATAACCCATCGTTGGTATGGAAGGGAGGGGCAGTATTTACTTTAGTTATATTATACCGAAATAGATTTTATTTAACACATCTATATCCTTTTTGTCATTTATGGCATGTTTGTTTTTTTTATTTCTATTGACTCATAGAATTCCCTTTTCTTTTTATGTAACTCAGTTTTTAAAATCTTTGTTCGGTCAAAATCGAAAGTATGATTATTTTGTTGTGCGTGTTTAGATAATGCAGTTTGGTTTTTCTTATCGTACTTGTGGCCATGTAATCTTGACTGTAGATATTGTTGTGTCTGCCCAATATAAACACCATCACAATCCTTGCATGGTACCTGATATACTATACGTGTTTTTTGAAATTTTGAATTTTTTGTCTTAAGTTTTGTGTAATGTTGATTTAGCAAATTATAACCCCTATGGGCAACTTGTACGTTATATTTAGAGAATAAATGATTAAATTGTTCGGATAGCCCCTGTATGTATGGTAGTGTCAAGTAATTTTTTTTTGTTGTTTTATTTGACTGATTTGTTTTTTGGTGACCCAGATTGTTGTAAAATTTATTGATTCGTTTTTTGAAAACTGAATTGATTAAATGCGTAGGATATTTATTTTTTCTAAGAGCTTCTTTTGCTTTTTCGATTGATTCTCTTCGAAACTCTGGATCTGATAATTGGATTGCTCTATCAGCCAGGCCAATAATGACAGATTTTTTCTGGGTAAGAGGGTGATGGGATGAGTAATGTGTGTATCTACTAGACCATGATTGTTTTGTATACCACTGTGTTCTCATGGTGTTGTTTTTTCTGTGTAGTGTTATATCAAGAAAGCTTATTTTTGGTGTTTTTCGATTTCAATGGTAAACTGTAATTTTAGATGGTAGCTGTTAAACATTGATAGTATGTAATCAATCGAAAAAGCAAAAGAAGCTCTTAGAAAAAATAATTATCCTACGCATTTAATCAATTCAGTTTTCAAAAAACGAATCAATAAATTTTACAACAATCTGGGTCACCAAAAAACAAATCAGTCAAATAAAACAAAAAAAAAAATTACTTGACACTACCATACATACAGGGGCTATCCGAACAATTTAATCATTTATTTTCTAAATATAACGTACAAGTTGCCCATAGGGGATATAATTTGCTAAATCAACATTACACAAAACTTAAGACAAAAAATTCAAAAGTTCAAAAAACACATATAGTATATCAGGTACCATGCAAGGATTGTGATGGTGTTTATATTGGGCAGACACAACAATATCTACAGTCAAGATTACATGGCCACAAGTACGATAAGAAAAACTAAACTGCATTATGTAAACATGCAAAACAAAATAATCATACTTTCGATTTTGACCGAACAAAGATTTTAAAAACTGAGTTACATAAAAAGAAAAGGGAATTCTATGAGTCAATAGAAATAAAAAAAAACAAACATGCCATAAATGACAAAAAGGATATAGATGTGTTAAATAAAATCTATTTCGGTATAATATAACTAAAGTAAATACTGCCCCTCCCTTCCATACCAACGATGGGTTATTTTCTTTAAAAATAATAAAATCCAAATCAGTGTGATATCGCCCAAGAGCGAGCAGCAAACGATATGTTGTCGTCTTTTTTGTTATTTTCGTATGTTCGTAAAAATAAGTGAAATTTGTTCTTTATTAAGATTTTAATTTTAAATGATTAATTACGTTTCATGGTAAGTTAAAAGTGAGTTAACAACTCAAAACACGAGAAATTATTTTTAAAAAATCAATTTTATTTCATAAGCGTACAAAGAGAACTGACTACAAAATGCATTTTAGTTATATTTATAAGTTCAGTAATGCTTATGTTGCATGAGAACGAAAAGATAAAAGTCTAAGAATTGCAAGTGCATAAATGCAGAATTGCATTTCTCACGGGAACGTAACTCCTCCCCTCTTAGTTGAAAGCACGTTCTTAAAGACGTGTTTTCAAAAATTTCCAAAAAGGTTTAAAGATTATTAATATTTTAGAAAATTCTATTATTTTCTTCAATATCTAAAGTATTAGAGTTTGCATTTAATTGTTTTTTCTTAGACTTTTTTACAAGTTTTTTGTATATGAAAAATATAAAAATTATTGAAATGAATATGTAAAGTAAAATTGTCCAAAAACTGGTCTTCTTTACATAAATCGTTGTGGTCATTTCTTCTAGGGCCTTCTTTTGGTTTTCCAATTTGGCTTCGATTTCTTTAGTAGTTTTTAGGTTTACGTAGTTTAAGTCCATACTAGGAGGGTTGTAGAATGAATCTCGGTTTTCCTTAATTAGACTTAAATTAAGGGTAGGTAGATTAATTCCATTAAATGTTAATTGACTTGATTTATATGTTTCAAGCGTAATTGACTTTATCCGTACTTTACATCCTGGGGATGACTCAAGAAGATAGGAACCATATAAGGGTATGTTATCTTCGGATTTTTGACAATTTATGACGGCGATTACTTGTATTGGTACTGTTATCAGCCATTTGTCGTCGATTATTTTTGTTGTCTGGATCTCGTGCATTTGAGTTTCGAATGGGTGGCAAAACGTAATATTTGTGTGATGTTTGATAAGTTGAACAGCACAGGAGGGGCTGTCTTCGACAAACGTGGTGTGGGCTTCTTTACACAAATATTTTTGTGGTTGGATTTCGTGACATCTTTGGTCCATATGGGCATATTTTGTATTGCCTAATGCTAGGTAGGGTTTATAAGGAATATTTACAAGAAATGATCGATTATTGGGAATTGGTAAAGGGAATAACTTAAAATATTGATATATCTCCGATTCCACAAGAGGAAGTTCAAATATAAATACAATATTAAAGTTTTTTAAGAAACTTTTAATTTCTATAATTTTTTCGAAATTAAGTATATTTTTATAAGTTACTTCTAAAGGGAGTTTATCTGAGCCTAGATGATCTTGTAAGTTCTTTATTTCTATAAATAGTTCATTTGGTTCTATTATTGAATTATAAAGTACATTAATTTTTGCAAAAGTGATACCTATTTCAATCTTATTCAGAATATCGTAGATTGATTGATAAATTGTTGTTATTTGATTGATTATTGTATATATTAAATAAAATTCGTGATTACTTATTTGTTCCATTTGAACTTTATTAATTATTTTTTCTATTTGTAAAATGCGTGACTTTAGTACCATTTGGTTATGTGTGATATTAGATATAATTGTTTTAAATTTATTAATAGTGGATTCTAAAAGTGTAATTTGATTGATAGCGTCAATTTTCAATTTATTTTGATTTTCTTGTAATTTCGTGATTTTGGCATCAATTTGCTCTGCGTCATTTTGATCTAAGTTTCCAGTTATACTTTTTATGAATGAACCTAAGGGGTTAAAAAGACCTCTTTTACTACGATAATTTTCTTGATTTGGGACAATTTGTTCTAATAGAGTTTCTATTCTTTTTTCAAGTGTACATAATGTATTAAAAGAATTAAAATATTCCTTATGGTATTCGCTGTTATTTTGAATGTTTATGTATATTGATTTTGCTTGTTTTTGAATATTTTGAAATTGGTTAATTAAAGGGGTTAGGTTAATATTTTGAACGAATGTCCAGTGATTGGATTTAAGTTTAGCGGTTCCCATTTTGAATGGTAGTATTCCTGGATGTTTATTTAAATCATGGAATTTTACGTAGCCGCCGACGATGGTCCAGCATCTGGAACAAGGGGTATTATTTTAGTTTCGTTAACATGTATAATTTCTTTGTATTTATTTTTGGGATTTTCTATTTGTATTTTATTATTTTCTAATATAGCCGTTAGTATGAATGGGCCTAAATATCTCTTTTTTATTTTTCCAGATCGATTATCTGATTTTTTATAAATTTGTGAGCCTATTATTAAATTGGTCGGGGTTTTATCCTTGTTTGCCCTATCTATAATTTTTTGTTTTAGTTCTCGTGATTCCTTTGTAATTTTGTCGTACAAAATTTGTGTGTTATTTTTATGATTATTGACATACTCGGTATATACATGAGCGGGTATTAAATCCATAGGATCTCTAGAGTCTGTGTGTCCGAAGACAAGTTCGTATGGGGTAAAATTCGTACTAGAATGGATCGTGTTATTATAGGCAATAATTGCGTACGGCATAAGTTTGGTAACTTCTGCATTGGGGTCCGATTCTCGAAGTAATCGAATGTGTTCGATTAATGTGGAATGTAGCCTTTCAACAGGGGAGTTTGATTCATGGTGGTAGGGGGTAGTGAAGTGTATTTTAATATTATGTGTATTTAATAAGCCTTTAACGACTTCGTTCTGAAATTCAGATCCGTTGTCTGAAACTATTTGTTTTGGAATACGTAAAAAGGAAAAGAAATTAATTAACTGTTCACAGCACGACACTGCATTTCCAGTATAAGGCAAGGCTTGTGCGTATTTGGAGAATTTATCTATAATAGTTAGGAATTTTTGTTTACCTATGATGAAAGTGTCGATATGAACAATTTCGAAAGGTTTGCTTGGCGTTTCGGTTAATATCAAAGGTTGATCTGGTGGTTTTCGATTATATTTTGATCGTTGACAGATTTCACAATTATTGATGTATTTTGTTACATCTGCCTTAAGTGATTTCCAATAATAATTTGCTTTTAAAAATTTGCAAGTTTCTTCGATTCCTCTATGATTTGTTTTGCCTTCATGACGATATTTAATTAGTAATTCTCGTTCATCAGGTTGAGCATTATTTATTAATTTTGAACATTCTATAAGTTTTAAATTTTTAAAATGGTTATTCATTGTTTGTTGAAAATAGGTTCTTAGTTCTTTGGAAAAGAAATAAACATATGTTGTTTTATTTGTTAAATATTCTTTCAAAAAGTTAGTAATTACTATAATATTAGTGGGTAATGTTGCGTGAATAATTTGATGTCCTTCGAAATTTTCACGTTTGGTTTTAACATATTTGTCATAAGGTGCTTTTTTAATAATAAGTTGATGAGCTTTATTATTAATAATTTCATCTAATATAGTCATATTGGAATGATTTTCGTTAGCATTTGTACTATGTATTGTTTCCGTTACGGGTGGTTTTATTGGAATATTAGAATGGGTTAGTTGTGTTATAGGTGGAGTTATTAGAATGTCAGAAATAATATTAATTTTGGGTGTTGTTTCAGGTTCGTGTTCTAGTCTTTCTATTGTTTGTGACACTACTTCAGAGTCAAGGATATCTGGGTTAAATTGGTCGTTTAGGAATTGCGTTACGTCGGTGTCTATATCGCCTGGGTAATTTATTAATGATTCGGATTCGATTGCGTTTAATTGAATTCGGCTAAGGGCGTCAGCGTTAGTGTTTTGTTTCCCTTTTTTGTAGATTATTTCATAATCATACTCTTCAAGTTTTAGCCTCCAACGTACTAATTTCGAATTTGGTTCTTTGAGGTTAAATAACCATACTAATGGGCGATGGTCAGTATATATTTTAAATTTTTTGCCATAAAGGTAAGGTCTAAAGTATTTACATGCCCAAACGATTCCTAAAAGTTCTTTTTCAATCGTTGAGTATTTTTGTTCTGTTTCATTTAGAGTGCGCGACGCGAATGCTACAGGGTTGTCATTTGGCGGGTTGCCTTGAGAGAGAACAGCGCCTAGGGCTACATTTGAGGCATCTGTCGTAAGGACAAAGGGTTTTTCAAAATCAGGATATTTTAGTATTGGAGCATTAATAAGCAATTCTTTTAAATGGTTAAAGGATTGAATAAAGGCTGGTGAGTGTTCAACTTTCGCTCCTTTTTTGAGACATAGTGTAAGGGGTTTTGTGATTTTTGCGAAGTCTTTGATGAATCTACGATAATATCCGGCTAGTCCTAAAAATGACTTAATGTCTTTTTGGGTTTTTGGTATGGGGAAATTTTTAACTGCGGTGACTTTATCAGGATTAGGTTTTACACCTTCGCTTGTAATTTTGTGACCTAAATAAGCAACTTCTTTGTGTAAAAATTCTGATTTGTCTAGCTGCACTTTTAAATTGGATTCTCTAAGTCTATCAAAAACGGATTTTAATCTATCGATGTGCTCTTGAAGTGACGTAGAGAAAATTATTATGTCATCAAGATATACAGAACAGATTTCATTTTGAAGTCCCCGAAGGACGTTGTTCATGACTCGCTGAAATGTAGAGGGCGCATTTTTTAAGCCAAAAGGCATGCGTCTAAATTCATAATGACCTGTATCGGTTGAGAAGGCTGTTTTAGGGATATCATTCGGTTCCATTTCTATTTGATGGAAACCGGTTGCTAGATCCAATGTGCTGAAATATTGAGATTTTCCAAGTTTATCGAGAATATCCGATATATTTGGTAAAGGAAATTTATCATCAATACTGCGTTCATTGATTTTACGGAAATCGCAAACGATACGCCATTTACGTTTACCGGACGCGTCCATCTTTTTTGGGACAATCCAAATTGGACTACTCCACGGTGACGTTGAGTTTTGAATGATACCGTTCTCTAACATTTTGTTAATTTGGGTTTTAACCTCTTTTTTATGAATTTCGGGATATCGATAAGTTTTTGTATATATAGGAGTGTCATCGGTTAGGTTTATTTTATGTTTAATTTGATTAGTAAATGTAAGTGGGATGCCCTCACAATAAAATATGTCACGATATTCGTAACACAAGTTTCGAATAGCTCTGTATTCTTCCTGATTACAATGTGACAGTCTTAAATTTTTTAAGTTTTGTTTTTGTGTATTATCCATATATTCATTTATTTCTGTATCGGTTTCCATTTTTTCTATGAAGTTGTTTTCTACTTCATTTATGGTTTCGATATCTATGGGATTAAATATTTTTATTTTAACTGGGTTTTCGCGACTATTCGTAATTATAGTTGTTGCGTAGGAGTCAATGACTTGTACTAAAGCTTCTGGCATCTCTGCGCAACCAAAATCTGTATATTTTAAAATACCTAAACCATTCGATTGATTTACAGGCAATTTGATTCTTTGACATGTACGTGGGGGAATTATTATTTCGATAGTTTCAAAATTATGTAAATTTGATATATTATTTTGATAATATAAAGGCAATGTTACAAATTGAGTATCTAAAGAACAATGTTTTAAATTTATATTAGCTCCAATATGTGTTAGAAAATCAATTCCTAAAAGTCCGTCAAATTTAGGTGAAAAATCAAAAAGATAAAACTTATGATTACCTGTATGATTAAAACAAGGAAATATTGGTATATTAATTACTTCATTGTGAATGGACGTAGCGTGGGCTGTCCTTACTGAGAAAGGTTCCGAAAAAATGAAATTTGAATAAATTTTGTATGCTAAATTAGGCTTTATAAAACTTTTGCCACTACCTGTATCAATTAAAAATTTTGCTTTGATTTCGGGTATGAAAATTACTGGTAAATCTGAATTTGTATAATTATTTAAAAGTATCATGTTTGGTTGTTGAAAATTTGGTTCTCCTGAAAATTTTCTTCATTAAAATCAATTTGATTTTCATAAGGGTTATTTTCTAGACAAGAAAATTCGGTATTGGAGTCATTATACGAATATTGCGAGTTATCGGTGTATTCCGGGTAATAATATTGAAATTCAGCATTGCTAGTTTGAAAATTTTCATTTTGATCATTATCGGCATTTATCGATTCGACTGATTGATTATATAGTTCTTCTACAACAATATTACGTTGTGAAGAATGTGGTTGTTGGTTTCTTCTAAGGGTTGTGTTCCCTGAAGAAGTATCCATCGGCTCAGGCTTTTGTTGGCGTGATATTCCAGAAGGAGTTGGGCGTTGATTTTGGGGGTTAAAAGATGGTCTTGGGGTAAAAGTGTTTCTTTGCATAAAATTTTGATTTGGGAAATTCGATTGTCTAAAATTATTTGCGGGTTGCCTAAATTGTCCAAAGCCCATAAATTGATTATTTCCATTATTAAAATTTGGGATTGGTTGTTTATAAGAAGGCATAAAATTTGAAAATTGCTGAACGGGGTAATTCGAAAATATTGGTCTCACATTAGCAGGATAATGTGCTTGTGTAGGCAAATTTATTTTTGGTTTTTGTGAATTAAAATTTGGGTTTTTTGGTAATATGCTACTACGGTTCTTATAATACATAAAATTTTCTTCTTCCAAGGCACAGCTCATTGCCTCTTCTAAAGTAACTGGATTTTTTAATCTGACCACAAGTTGCATATGGTAGTTTAGACCGTTTATGAAGGTTTTTAATACTAAATTTCCATATTCATTAATTTTTAAAAGTTTTAGAGCTTGCGTTTCATTGCTTAAATTTACTTTGGAAAATAACAAACTGCGAGCGTCTTGCAAACGCAGGCCAAATTGTTGCGGTGTTTCATTTTTTTCCGGTTTGGACGTTATTATATCTTGAATAATACAATCAATCGATCTATGATCTGAAAAAGTCGAAATTATTGCAGCTTTTACTGCGGGCCATGTATTTAATTCTATTCTAGAACAAATAATATCGGCTGCCCTACCTACAAGTTTACTTAATATAGTATCGTGTAAACATACATTTATAGGTGCATTATTGTCCGTTTTATTTCTATGATTATTATAAAAATTATCACAAGCGTTAATAAATCTGTTTATTTGTTTTGGATTCCCATCAAATAAGGGAATATTGTCTGCCTGATATCTGACTAGTTGTAAATTAGGTTCAGTAGTCATTATTTTACTTATTTGAATTAAATTAGAAAAAGGTGTTAGATTTCTTTCACAATTTAAATTTCCAAAAGCTGATGTTAAATCTTCCAGTTTGCGGAATTACAAGAGACGTAAATATCAATATTTAAGATAGGATAAAAATAAAATGAAATAAGGAAAATTGAAAGGAAGCACTTACAGCAATGTACTGAAGATAATTCCAATTCTCATTCTTAAACTAGGGTCCAATAGGAGAGGCGATGTGGTCCTTTCCCTGGTTAGCAGCTATGAGGGTGGGACGATGTGTGTTCCCAAACTCGCACCAATAGGACGCTGGACGATGCTGTTCCAAATCCCTGGTCAATTTTTGAGTTTCTTAGTACACCCTGAAGATTTTTTAATTGTCCGATTTTTGCCACGAATCGTTGAGACGAAACCAGAAAATACGCACGATGCGCGACTGTTGGCAATAATCCTACCGACTGCGCCAGTTAACAACTCGAAACACGAGAAATTATTTTTAAAAAATCAATTTTATTTCATAAGCGTACAAAGAGAACTGACTACAAAATGCATTTTAGTTATATTTATAAGTTCAGTAATGCTTATGTTGCATGAGAACGAAAAGATAAAAGTCTAAGAATTGCAAGTGCATAAATGCAGAATTGCATTTCTCACGGGAACGTAACTAGTGATAGGTTTTTATTGTGAAATGTAGGGTTTTGTTTTTGGTTTTAGGATAAAAATTTTTTGAGAAAGGCAAGGGTGTTCCTGCCGAAACATCAAAAATGATATTTTTTTAAAATGGACAATATATGTGACACTACCAAAACCTCAGTCACAATTACTTTCTTTTTTCGGACCTATACCCAAGAAAATTATATATATTAACAATATAAAAGGAAGTTCAAGAAAATCTTACCAAATCTATATATATATATATATATATATATATATATATATATATATATATATATATATATACATATATATATATATGTATATTTATATATGTTTATATATATATATATATATATATATTTTTCGTAGGTAGGTAATACATTTGTTTTTCAGCAAAATTGAAACAAATGAAAAATTTCTCAAAGATTCTTGGATAATAATGTAAAAATTAGAACTACGCTTTTTGCTATTCTATCACTTGCCCTGTGTATTAGTTGAGGATTTGTATAGAAACTGTTTACACTCTATATGAAAGACACCTTTTTTTACCAAAATATTTCCAGATCATCCCCATATGACCCTTAATTTCAGTCAATCTGATAAATAGTTTTTAAGCTATGACGTGAACTGACAGACAAACCAACTGTGACATTTGACTAGGCCGCCATTTAATTTTGCCATATGGGATTTTTACCAAAATGTTATCAGGTCATCCCCATATGACCCTTAATTTTTGACCAAAATTTGAAGTTAATCGGATGAGTAGTTTTTTAGATACTCCGCCAAAAAGACAGACAGACCGACGGAATTGCGAAAACATGTTTTTCGGCATCTAGGGACCCTGAAACGTGAAGATCTGAAAAGCTCTTCGAAGGTGATTTTTTCACAATTATAATACTTCTCTTTAAAGAGGGAAGTAAAAAAACCAAAAGTAGAAATATTTTATGGAGTTTGCTTATAATATAAAAATTATGTAATTAATAAACATGGACAGAGTAAAAAATGCGACAAAAATATAAAAAAAATTGTTAAATTGTGAAAAAGCAAAAACGTCGTTCTGGCATCATCCTATTTTTAAAATGTACACTAGCACACTGGTCGAATTATGCAAAAACGTGCTATAAATTAATTAAGTTAGTCTTTTTATGTTAAAATAATATTTTATTGTGTAATTAACCTAAAGCAACTGTTTAAATGTTTTACACTTATTTTTAAATTTTATTTTTATACAGGGTGACAAATAAAAAAACTTTATGTGACTTTTAAACGTTACCTTTAATTGTAAAACACTAAACATTAAATAAATGTATCTATGAACTATTGTTGGGACAATCTTAAATTAAACAATAAAAAAAGTTACTAAATTAACCAAAATCTTTTGCAACAATTATACAGGGTGTCAATTTGAAACCTTTCAATCCGAATATTTATGAAAGTACAAAACTTAGAAAAACACAATTACTAAATGCACCATTATTATGGTTCAATATTTTAAATACTATATTCCATACAGGGTCAAACATAAAGTATAATCATAATAAATAAAACTGTGTTTTTATAAGGTCGCATATGGATCACATACTTCGCAAACAAAATATGGTAATTCTAGTTCCCCTACCTTAGTATAACATTTGTACCAAATTGTGTTTTCATATTTTATTTTTACTTTTAGAAATATTTACATTAAACGTTTTTAAAATGGCATCCTGTATCTAAAATTAAAAGCCTAACTAAAGTTCTTCATCTGAAGAGCTAACTTCATGTAAATTTAAAACATTTTCGTCAACTGTTGGCGAAATTAGTAAAGCTACAGCTTCAGGCAGAAGACTTTTTTTTGATTTAGCAGGTGTTTTGCGTAAACTAGAAATGACAGGGTCGGAGGAGACAAAGAGACGACTAAATATATCTTGTAAATTATCTTTTCTAGAGGTTTTTCTAGAAAAACTTAAACGATAATTTTTAATATCTTTATTCCTCGCCTCCTGTGCCTCCTCCGACAATTGTCCTATAGGAATTTCAAATGCGTCTATTGTCTCTGCTCCGTGCATTAACACCCTGTGTACAGAAGTTGGTAAAGGGTACCAAGAGTACAACCTAGTAAAAAGTCTTGCAGTTTCAATTGCGTACATTTGAAATTTCGGTAAATCTATATAAAACCCAGATGATAGGGTTTGTAATATGATATGAAATCTGTGCACAAGGTTTTTATCGATTTTACAAATTTCAGCAACAACGCTCGCATTTTCAAAAAATTTGCGAGCGGTGTTGCCGTCATTTGAAGAACCAAAACCTGGCTTGGGCTTGTCCACTATTAGTCCTAATCGTGAATGAAATTCTTCTTGAATACGTTTTTTTGAGTTTTGGACTATTTGCTTATCAAGAGCACTTCGAGCTTGCCACTTTTGAATATCGATTTTGTAAGCCAAATGCAGCAATGACTCAAAAAAACGTATCCAAGCATGCAAGGTGGATAAACCGTATTTTAAATAAGCATTATTAATAACGGGTCTCTGGAGAATAGCATCAATATTATTGAATTGTTTGGAGGATGCCCCACATATAAAACATCTTTGGGTGGAATTATTTTCAGTTAAAGCATTTCCCACCTTACTATCAATCATTGTGAGGTACAAGTTGAATGATACACTAATGTGAATATTATTTTCGGGAAAAAAGAACTGAAAAGGAACTAGGTTATTTATTTGTTCATCCATATTTTTTTTTTCGGTCAGTGTTAGTTCTTTGGTTTCCCGAGCGAATTGAATTTTCAGAGGTTGACAATATCTTGTTGACGAAGTCCTGCAATTTTGCCATATTATTATGTCAGATCTGGCACTAACAGTGAGTTTTATTGGCACTAAAGATGTAAAAAAGATACTGCAGTCTGACAATGACATATCTTGAAACCGTTGCTTATATTCTGCTTGTCCAGATGACCCATCAAACCCCCACTTGCATGTTAAAGTCAAGTTTAGAATATTGTTTTTATTAACCAAAGTTTTAAGTATATCCTGTTGTACATCTATAAGCCTCTTAGTTGTATGATTTAGTAATGATTGAAGTGGAACTTCTGCTACACTTTCGGATACACAAATATTTTCGGGGTAACACTTTTTCTTGGCTTCAAGTACCTTATCATAAGAGGGGTACATAAAACAATTATTATCCTTAGCCTGCTTTTTCAACAATTTGTATTGATATTTAGTAAATTTGCCCTCTATGATAAGTGATACTGCCTTATCTAGACTAAGCTTCATATAAGTATTTTTTTGGTTTAACAGGGAACTGGAATATTCTTTGGCCTTTGATGGCTGTGCATAAATGGATTTAAGTACATTAGATGCCTCTAATTCATGTTCTTTTCGGTATCCCATTTGAGCTGCATAAACTAACTCTTGTGTAGAAAATTTTTCTCGCAATTTTGACGTTTTTAAACGTTTGGTTGTCTCAGAACAAGCTTCAAAATTAAGTAATTTTCGACCTTTGCCAATAGCACTATTCTTTTTAAATTCAACTTTTGTTTTTATCCATTCTTTGTTGTTGTCCAAAAATCTTTATTTTGTTCTATTTGCAGAAATCCACTTATTTTTAAATTTGTAATAAAATGTATTTAAAACAGTTTTTGCTTCAGGTAATAAGGTACTATAACCAGTGAGGGTCAATATTTTTGTTTGAAGTCGACAAAACTTGGTGTCTAGATTTTTTTCCGGAAAATTTATCATAAATTCAAATCACTCTTTGTAGCTTAGCAATAATACTGGACTACCTGGGCCATTGTCTAAAAGCAATACAAAAATCTAAAAACAGTGCCACGATATATTGGCAGTTATAGCTTCAGAATCTCAGAATCTTCAGAATCTCTAAGGTTCTGTAGATTCAAAACGGTTTTTCACAGCGGCAACTGAATTTCACTTTATATACTATCTTAGTTCTTTATGGGCTCTTTAATGGTACTTACTTTAAAATTATATAACAATGTAAAATTCTATAAGTAACTTTTAAAAATTTTAAAATGAGAGTAATTTAAAAGTTTATAAAAAGCGAAGATAGCAAAGGGAAATCCGTTTTGCACTGTAAAAACCCGTTTTCAACCTACAGAACCTTAGAGATTCAAAATAGCAAAATTCAGACTGCCATATTGGAAAAACAGTTGAAGATAGAGATAGGGTATCTTAAATTAAATAAAAACATATGCTTCCTATTTAAAATGTAAAAACTCGGTAGCTTAGGGAAAAAACCGTTAATGTGGCAACGTCGCCTATGTCACTATTGGATTCAGCTTAATTTAAAACCCCTGTATGCAAAATTTGATAAATTTAAGTCTAATAATTCCTGAGATATAATAGCCGTCTCGCAACTTTTGACTAACCCTGTATGTATGAACATAGCAAATTAAATAAAAACTCTTAAAAATACTTCTAGTGTATAATTAATATCCGAATGGAAACAACTATATCTCAAAATTGGATTAAAAAAATCAAAAAAGAAAAGTTAGGGTCTTAAAAGTTAACCAATAAGGTGTAAAACATACTTTTTAATTTTTAGATATTTTTTAATCGGGTATTTTGGGGTAACGTTTTATAAAACATATCATACAAGAAGACATTATAGAGTACCAAAAAAAATATCACTAGCTGGAAATACGTGGAAATTATTACCAAAATGCTTTTTGAATTTTAGCATTTAAGTCAAATTTAAAACGAACTGACATCAAATCTTTCATAATGTCGTATTTCTGTCAAATAAAAACTTTCCAAAACTTATGATAAGTATTTGATGAGAACATACCTGGGTGGGCTTCCTCCATATTATGTCTTATTACTTTTCCTCAAAATCCAGTAACTACGGACATCTAAACTTAAGGCATGAAACGGTTTTGTATAAAAACGCAATATAAACATAAAAAATGCCGCCACTTTGACGTTTAATAATTTAATGAAAACGCCATGATGCTTTGACAGAATCATGGCAATTTGATCAATAGTAAGTTAGAAAGCCTACTACGCGTTTTACGTTAAAAAAATAAAAAACGAAAATTTCAATAAATAGCGTGTTTTTGCAAAATTCGACCAGTGTGACTAGGGAGCAAATATGTCAAGAAAATAAAGTTGCTTTTTTTGCCTCAATTTTTTTCTATACCAGAGAACTTTCAAAAAATAAGTGAGAATCAAAAAATATTGCTCATTGCAATGCCAAAATTTAAAAAACAAGTTGCAATATATAAGACAGCTATTTTTTTAAATACAAACATATTTAACATAAACAGTAAAAATATTTTTTTATTTATGCAAATATTTAAAATTGCATTATATAATATTACTTTATACCTCTGTCTAAGAGAAAGAGGATTGCCATTGACTTTTTGTACGGTATCAAAAGAATTAATATCATTTACATAAGAATCGTTATAAACAATGTTAAAATGTGCTTAGAAATGCAAGGTAACAAAAGAAGGTAAACACTTTAATCCCACTTCAGCTTACAAATAATGACTTATACTTTTACTAATGACCTGATACTTTTACCGCACCATTAGCATTGTATTCCACTTGAAAACATCTGATTTTTGCCGTCTTTTTTTCTCTTTATGCACTACTAAATTTCAGTTTTTCGCAACTAGCAGCGTTTTATAAATGAGTTCTTTTCTAGTGGCAGAATTCTTGCCCAACGCAGAATATTGCTTATTCATCAAGAATTTTAATGCTAGAACCACGTAAATTTTGCCATATCATATAAAAGATAACATTAAGTCCTAATGACGTGTAAAGATACCTATACATATTTGTGTACAGTGTGTCCGAAATTTGTTATGACAGTATTGGGATATCGGAAACCGTAAGAGATACAAGAAAGTTTAAATGGGGAATGTTTTAGACAATTATGTTTGTAGATGAATGCTGTTTTGCTCACGATTCTATCTTTTTTGATTTTTAAGATATTTTGAAAAAACCAAAAATTGCATTTTTTAAAACCCCTTATAATTTCTTTATTTTTCAAAATATTTCTGATCCCTAAAAACATTATTGGGGCAATTTTTTACATAGAATATGCCTGTTTAGTCAGATTTTATTTGCAACGTTTTGGTTTTCTAGAACCATCGTTAAATTCGCATTTTCTTATGACTAGTATATTCGATTTTAACAGTTTGTAAATGAGTATTTTTTAGCTTTTCAACAATGTATCACACTTTATAACGAAGTTATTATTAAGATGTAAAAGTGTGCAATGAAATAAGAAATTAGAAACTAATAGAAAGAAATACAAACATCAACAAACTTTGGGCGCCAAAATAATTATGTAACGTATGGGTCTTAAAACGTACATAATATTACTAGGCAAACCTCTTAATAAAAGGGCCTAGGCACGATAGCTCCTTTTGCCGGCTCTGGCATAAGTTGACAGGCGAGGTTGTTTTAACTAAGTTAATTATTTATTCTGTCCTTCTCGATAGTTGAATGTACAGGGTGTCCGGATTTGGTTGCAAAAGCAGGGTATCTCGCTTATTTTTAAAGATAGAACCTTGCGGTTTTCACGAACCTGAGCTAATTTTTTGTGAAACTCATGAAGCCGTAAACAACATTTTCATAGCCTTCTTCGTTTATGAGATACAGGGCGAAATAGAAAATTTTGCATTTTGGGACCCCCCTCGTATCTCGGTTATCCATTAACTTAACGCAAAGGAAAAAATTGCTGCTTATGCAGTTTTTTACGCTGGATTCAGTGGCGTAGTCATATTTCTCATTTGAGTTGTTATTTTTTAGATATGACACAAAGTTGTGTTTTTTTAAATAGGACACCCTGTATATTTGTCCAGAAATTGATTTGTCCTTTTAAAAGCTTCCCAAAAATATATAATAGTATGAGTCTATTTTAATAGACAACCACAAAAATCCTAATTTTTATAATTATCATCCCAAATTTTGCAGTAGGCCATGCAAAACGATGCCGTTTTCTTTTGTTTTCTTGGAAGCAAATGACACTTCCCAATTTTGTACGCGTATATAAAATATAGCACTAGTTTTTTGTATTTATCTATTGTGTAAAAATATATTTGTATTATTATGGAAGAAAACCAAACTTTCGAACATTATGAAAAGTACGATATGTTAGCTTGTTTTATATTAAATAATGAAAATGTTGAATCGGCTTCTGAGATGTATTTTAACAGGTAAATAGTTAATTTTTAGGTATGTTGAAATACTATTGCTTAATTTTTATTTAGATATCCAGAAAGGAGGCAACCTAATATATCCACTTTTTATCGGATAAAAAAGAATTTACTTAATCACGGATCATTTATCAAACCTCGTACGAAAACATATAATAAAGAAAATCGGGTGGCTGAGGAAATTACGGTTTTGGCTAATGCAGAAGCTTACCATGCAAACTCTTGTATGGCCAGTGAAAATAGCATAGGGATTCCAAAAACTAGAGCTCAAGAAATTCTAAAAAAGCACAAATACCACCCATACAAATTTAGGCTCGTGCAGCACTTACAGCCAGGGGATGCAGAGCGTCGGGTAGTCTTCTGCAATCGGTTTCGAGAAAGATGCGATATGGTTAGAGATTTTGAAAGGAAGGTTATATGGTCAGACGAAGCACATTTCAGTAATTCTGGTATACTCAATAGGCACAATAGTAGATTCTGGTTCCAGGAAAATCAACACCAAATATTTCCCAGAAGACAGCAGGGCAGGTTTGGTCTAAATGTGTCGTGCTTCATATTAGGAACACATATAAAATTTTATATATTTGAGGGAAATCTAACAGCCAATCGCTATATAGAAATTTTAGAGGCAGCTATACCTGAATTACTTGACGATGTTCCTCTAGCGCAAATTAACGAAATTTATTTTCAACAGGACGGTGCTCCTGCACACAATTCTGGAATGACGAGACCTATAAGATGGCCCCCTAGGTCCCCAGATTTGTCGATTTTAGATTTCCTTCTACAAAGACCACTATGATAATGTCCAAGATTTAGGAAATGCAATAAGAGAAAATTTTCGCTATTTACAAAATCATCCCGTTATTTTGCTTAATTCATAGCATGCATAGAACAAAATGGAAATCAGGTTGAACAGTTCTTTTGATTTCATTTGTTAATGTAGTTCTTATACGACAGTTGATTTTTGCTGAAAGCCTTGTTACATAATAATTTATTACTGTTTCTTGTGTTATATAAATCTAGGTAGGTGGTACTTTTTTGGTGCGAAATTATCAATACATATTTTGATAAATAGTTTAATTACATATTTATTTTGATTTATTGTTAGGATGTAGATATTGTTAACGACTTTAAATAAAAGGCAGGATTGTTTTGCATGGCCTACTGCAAAATTTGGGATAATAATTATAAAAATTAGGATTTTTGTTATTGTTTCTTAAAATAGACCCATATTATTATATATTTTTGAGAAGCTTTTAAAAGGACAAATCAATTTCTGGACAAATATACAGGGTGTCCCATTTAAAAAAACACAACTTTGGGTCATATCTAAAAAAAAAAAAACTCAAATGAAAAATATGACTACACCACTGGATCCAGCGTAAAAAACTGCATAAGCAGCAATTTTTCCCTTTGCATTAAGTTAAAGGATAACCGAGATACAAGGGGGGTCCCAAAATGCAAAATTTTCTTTTTCGCCCTGTAACTCATAAACGAAGAAGGCTATGAAAATTTTGTTTACGGCTTCATGAGTTTCACAAAAAATTAGCTCAGGTTTGTGAAAACCGCAAGGTTCAATCTTTAAAAATAAGCGAGATACCCTGCTTTTGCAACCAAATTCGGACACCCTGTACACAGTATCCTTTACAGAAGATACGTCTTATAACACGGAGCTTAAGTGAGATATGAAAAGGGGCGCCATCGGCAATAAAAAAAAGTAATAAATGTGTTGCCGAGTTATAAATCAGACTTTGCAGAAAATCCTTCTTCTGTAATTATGGTCTTTCTTAACCAATAAAAAAACTATTTAAACAACAAGTTACCAAATTTATTATAAAATAATTAAATTACACTAGGGCAAATGTTCAAAATCAACGTAGCAGCTGGATTATTTAATAGTTAAAAAAATTAGCAATAATTAAAAAGGAAATTGCTTGTGAAATAAATGTAATTTGTAAAATTACGGTGACTAATATTAAATTATATGTACCCTAATTGGCCAATAATTTAAACACTATTAAGATAACCATTTGCTCAAATTTTCGGATGAAATAAACTAATAAAAAATTTAAGACAATAAAAAAATGGAAATTTCTGACCAAAACTCTTAATAGCTGGCGCTACGTGGTGGAGAACCCACGACCTTGTGGACGGCCCAAGGCTGCATCAGTTCTTGTTTTAACGCCTACCTACTCCTCCCCCTCAATGGTTCTCGAACAGGATTTATGACGAATTATATCCGGGATGACCTTATTTCCTGGGAATCAAAATTGAATTTATGATGCAATTGGGGTCGGAGTTCCATCAATCCAATATTTAATTTAGGCAAACCTAAATAAAGAGTTATGGCAGACAACAAAAAATTATCTAGCAACTAGTGGCTAGTTCTAAAGGGGGCAAGTTAGGCGTCTAGGAATAAAAACTTATCCAGAAATCCAAGTACTGATTCCAATATGGATAAGACAAAATTCTTTTTTAGGAAAACTAGTTAGTAGGAAAAAAGGCAAGTCGGTGTAGAGCTGAAAGGATAAGAAAAAATAGGCGTCAGCATGGCATTGCGTGATCTCTAAATTAAAGTAATATAATATAAAAATTTCGTATAAAAATGACACTTAAATTTTGAACAAATTAATCTAAATAATGTAAATACAAATTTTAATATATTACCTGACTGATGTAACTGTGGAAAAAACTAACAAATTATGTTTCAAGAGTTTGACCCGTCGAAATGGCTTCCGACTTGCACAAAGTTCTGAAGATAAAATGGCTTGCTAAACGTGAAACCAATACGTTTAGCATAGAAACAAGAATTCAAAAAAATGTTCGCTTTTTTAACATAGGATAGCCAAATCTCAACACAGGTTTGCTGGGCTGACGACGCAAATTAGAACATAGTAAACGTATGTCTTAAATGATTTTAATTGAAAAGGAAAACTATTGCTTAAATATATACTAGAACAATTTAATTAACTCAATTAATTATAAGCTATATAAATATTATAATTCAACAAACCAATATTAAGAAAAAGATAACTAGGAAAAATAAGTTTTACTCTGTATGTTATCTTCCCAATTGAATGATAGTAATATTAAATATCAAATGTCCTTGTATTTATTATGATCAACGACATGCATGCATTTATTCGCCAACGAAGTAAGCATTATTTGAGTGTGCGACAAGAATGCATTTTTTAAATCTGCATAAAGAAGAACAAGGAAAGCCAAACCCTAGTCACACGACAATACGTATCGCCTATTAGCTGCAAAATTTATACAAATACGAGGGAGATTCGTAGGTATCCAAAAAAAAAACAAATAAATGATATCACTGAAATTAAAGAATTCATGCATCCTTAGCGTCAAGTAAATATTGAAATATAGTGATATAATAACTTAAATATACACAATAATTATAATTAGCCTATTTAGTTACACTCGCAAGCTTAATTGAATCTAGAAAATTTAATATGTTCAATATAGGTCTGTAAGTAATAAAATATTTAAATTATCAAATTCTAAATATGTTTACTTAAAAAATATATTGATTTATTATCATGATAAATTGTCTGACCCTAACGCAGGACAGTACACCGTTACAATATGGTATTGAAGTAGAAGGGTATAAAGTTGAATTTTGTGTAAAAAGCACTTATAGATTAAGTAGTTTTATGATATCTTATACATATCTTGAACAAAAATTGTAAGTAAATATTCATTAGGATTAAGATTTTCTATTTCTAGGATACTGATAGGATCATGGTATTTTGTCAACAACTTCATAAATCTAGTTTTAAGCAATCTTAAATCCAGATTGATTTTATCAAGTTTTTTTTTGTAATTGTTCGAATAAATATCCGTAATAAAACACATTGTGACTGTTTCCTCTATTAAAGGATCGATTTCCGGTGAGCGAATTATAAATAAGCCTCACAAAATGGAATTACATAAACAGTGTATTTTTATGAAATAAAAATACAGTGTTCGGAAAGTGTATGAGTAGCATGAAAATATAACTTCATATTTTATTATTTTAAGTATTTTCGGAAATATCAAGCTTTATTTGTTTCAGGCGCCACGGAATATTTTCATTTTATTTTTCATAAAACATCGAGTATCGTGATATGAATTTACAACAAGAATATTGTAGAAAATTTTATTTACTTTCATTAACGTGAAAAAAATATATTTAGCAAAAAGTGTCAAATGATTTTTTTTATGTTTCCTTTCGCATAGTTACTGTCGAAACTTTGCCAAACCAACCGAAAAATATAAAAAGCACTTTTCAAAATAAATGTTTCTGATGAAAGTTTGCCCTCTGATTGAGAAGAAGTGGCAAACGGAGCGATCTCAAGTCAACTTACGACATAAACGAAGGCGCGGTATGAGTTTGAGTACGAAAAATTTGAAAAGTGGTGCAAAGCTAACAAGGCAAAGGGGGTGTCTGAGAAAATCCATTTTGCTTATTTTTCCGGAAAGCAACTACTCAATGTTGAGAACTATGATTCCAGTTAAGAAAAATCAAGATGTAAGCAGATTTTCCCAACTAATTGCGTTTTTGAAAAGAAGTTCAGAGAGTTACAAGGCCAAAAAGGCCAGAATTTTTACAAAGAAGCAGTATATAAGTTTCTAACTAATGATGATACATACTCGTGAAGGTTGCTGTTGCTATGATAATCGGCATTTTAGGGGCCAGCCGTCGACAAGAATTAACTAAGTTAATGTCGGATAATATTACGTACAATAGCCAACTTCTGTATAAAAAGTGTGAAGCCAACTGCTGTATAAAAATTGTGATTCCAAGCACGAAAACAAAAAATGTCCTAGAATTCGTTATAACAGAAGGAAATGTGGCAGGTATTAACTGTTTAAATATTTTTCGAAATTATGCTGAACTTCGTCCTCCTAGTGCAACTCGCAGGCAGTTTTTTTCTATGATATAAAAAAGGAAAATGTACCTCCCAGCATGTCCGAGTTAACACTTTTGAAAGCATATCACAAAGGATTGAAGCAAAACTTAGATTTAAGAATCCCAAACAATAAACTGGACAAGGTCCTCAGCCACCACTCTGATCGATAGAGGTGCAGATATGCAGATGTTAACATCATGGGGGCTAAAAATCTTCATCTACGGTCAGACACGAATTTAACTGCTGGAAATTCGAACTTGAATAGCTCGATCAGATCTACTTCTGTCATACAAGTTTTGTTTGTTGTAAAAATTATATTATTAATATTTAAGATGGAAGACGCTTGACGTTACTCAGTAATAAAAAAGATGCGGTAAAAAAGCTAGACAGCTGTAATCTTGGCTTTTTTAAATGACACACCACATTTGTTCTTCAGTAATCAAATTCCTCTCAAAATTCTGTTTCGTATAACGTGCCCTATGATTTAAATCAAGAGATTTTGTAATACAAGGAACCAAAAAAAAAATCATTGGTATAATTTTAAAGTTTGTTCTGCATGACGAATACTTAGATCATGTAAAAATCTCGATCAAAAATTTATAATACAAAAAACAAGATTAAAATTACGTATTTTTTGAATAGTTAAGACATTAATTAGAACATTGCAATATTACTAACAAATGACAAATCGGAACACGTACTTAATATGGATGCAATTGAAAGAAGAAAACAATTTAAAAAACTTTTTTGGTAAATACTGGAAATAGTGCCCATTTTCTGCTCTACTGTGTCCTAACTGCTCAAATAATTTTTACTTTTTATTTTCATATAATCTTTTTTTAATGTAGCCCCACAGGAAGAAGTCTAACCGTGTTAAATCGGAGGACCTCGCAGGCAGGTTTCTGGCAAATATTAGGTCATAACACTGTTAAAAAAAATATTAGCTTTTAATCATAATTAAATGTTATTATTCTGTGACCATGTATTCTTTATTACAACATATTAACTAAATATTTGTCCACAAGAATTTCACAAAAATTGTTTGTTCGATACTAGTCATCCTTAATATGTTTCTGTACTTCTTTCAATATCTATATACATGCCATTTTTCATTTTTTCTATAATTTAGACACGATCGAATTTTGGAATTTGGGTTGTTGTGTTGGAATGAGGCCTTTCTTCCTATGAAACTAGAATGTCCAACTTCATTGATCTTTTTAACTATTTTTAAAACAGTTGCTTCCCTATTTGGATATTCCCTATAACTTATTGTTAAAATACTCTGAAACTTCATGTTGTGTTCTTCTTCGGTCTCCACATCCAATTATTATTAAAAGCTCGGTTTTCTCAGCTTCTGTTAGAAACATTATTATTGTTGAATGTGACAACGTTGAAAGAGATATTAAATGTTTTGAAATTTTAGTCAACAGGTAACTAAGTGTTAACCGGTAAATATATAGACATTGGTGCCCTGTATTTCAAAATTTGATCACTTTAGCCTATGGTATGTTATACCCAGCATGTTTAGAATTTCAAAAGGAATCTGAATACTGAAGAAAAAATGAAGTTTTTTCCTTTTTGAAAAAGTGAAGTTTACAGCTGTCTAGCATTTTAGGCTCACCCCGTTAATTGTTGAGTAACATCAAATTTATTCCAGATATAGTTGCCAATCAAGCTTTTGTAACGCAACATCAAGATCACAATGATTGTTGTTCGAACAAACGGTATTAACCACTAAATTTGATTATCATCTAAAACTGTCAAAATTGCGATAATTCGTTGTAAGTAGGACTACAATAACCTATTTCCCAATTAGAGCAATTGTGAGCAAATATTTTAGGAATTATTAATAACATTTTGTTATTATCATTCAATACGTTTTCGAAATGACGTAACTTGCCGTTTAGGTAATCCCTATAAAAAAAATCAAACACAATAGCTTGGCCATTATTTCTGTTTTTCTTCCTTTTTTTTAATTATTTATTTATTCACTCGACTAAATCAGACAGGTAGCTTGGATGAATGAAATAATTGCATTGAATAGTAAAACGGAATTGGAAAATTACTTCAATTAATTGTTACGTTAGAGGAGAAGAAACATTTTTGTGGTTTTTTGCTGTATTAAATTAATCTAGTATTTTATAACCATTAACTATATTATAGTTTAATTTAGTGAATCGTATTTAATACGTAATTGCCATTCTTAAAATACACGGATCTCAAACCAGAATTTCTTTTATATTATGTTATTAGTCAATAAGTTTGTTAAGCAGTTGTAAGTGTAAAACAGGATGCAATGTAATATGACTGTCGAAAAGCAAGCATTGTAATGTTATATATATATATATATATATATATATATATATATATATATATATATATATATATATATATATATAGAGAGAGAGAGAGAGAGAGAGAGAAAACAGAAATATTAAATTCTGTGTGGTTCTTGAGCATCAACGGCTATACGAATTAGATGACGGATTACTCCTTTACCATTGTGTCAAGAAACGACCAAAATATGACACTCTGTTCCAGAACCAAGAAGCTATTCTACAACTAGTGGTCGGATACTATCGATGGCACTATCAATATTATCGATAGTGCGCTACTATCGAAAATGATCGATTATTTTAGGTAACCATCGATAGTTTAAACTCACAAGTTTTTAATATTTTCCAGATTAAAATTTAGGGAATATACGATTTAAAAAACTAAAATTGTAAATAAACCTAATTTATTAGACCGCAAACAGCAATTCAGCACTCATATATCGGTTTTGAACGTTGCCTAACTAATTTTTGTATGATATACGTACGCCATTGCAAGGGTGCTACCTCCCTCCTGTTTTCTTATGTCTCTGCTTACTGTTTACTGTTTCTGTTTGAACGATTATTTTCAACTGAGGGAGAGGTATTATCGGAGAAGAGAAACCGTCTAAAAGCAGAAAATTTGGACATCCCTACCATTTTGCAGCAGAGTAAAAATAGATTTGAAATTTTTAAAGTTTTCTGGATTTTTTGTGTTTATTCGCTTATAGTTAAGAGCATTATTGGTTAATCTTTGATCATTTGTTGCTTTGTATACTTTAATGTGTTTTTGTTCGTTTATTCCTGATATGTAATTTTTGTTGTTTTTCATATATGTATGTATATTTTTTTAATTTCAAATATGTTTTTTTTTTCAATAAAATGTAGGTATAGCTGGGTACTTAATATGTCAACTATAAGAGAAACTTATCACTCTACTACGTATTAACGACGTTGGTATAGTTTCGATAGTTCTATAGGTAGTATCTCTTGGGATTATCAGAAACTATGGTTAGGGCTGACTCTGGATAGTATCGGACAAAACCGTGGTATCTGCCCAGGCAAGGATTATCAGGCAGTTTCTTTAAGGGATATGAGTATTAAAACCGAATTATCCAATCACTGAAACAAAGTGGCAATATAGTTTGGCTTAGGAAGTTGATGCGGGAAATATAAATATGAGCCATCTGTAGGCAGTGTGGTGCACTAAATCACTTTAAATGCAACCTATATGGGAGCACAAGAAGACACGCATCTGTGCAAAATAGAAGGAATCAGAAATATCAATTTCTGTGCGGCTTTTGGTTCCAAAAAGGTTATACGACAGAACTCAAGATGAGGGATTACTCCTTCACCAATGTGTCAAGGAACGACCCACACATGACGCTGTGTTTGTTTCAGAACCAAGGAGCCATTCTGCGACAACGATATATACATATATATATATATATATATATATATATATATATATATATATATATATATATATATATATATATATATATATATATATATATATATATATATATATATATATATATATATATATATATATATATATATATATATATATATATATATATATATATATATATATATATATATATATATATATATATATATATATATATATATATATATATATATATATATATATATATATATATATATATATATATATATATATATATATATATATACATAGTGTTCGGATCTCGTGGAGTAAAGATCCCTGAAGATGCCTCGTGCAATCGAAGGCGAAACGTCGGATAGTAATTCCAACTTGACATGCTCTAATTCCAAGAACCATGATTTCTTAGTAGTACTTATTCTACCTAAATATTATCATAATTTAGCTAGAAGGTGAATGCTGTCCGGGGCCTCTTTAATGAACTTGTCGTTTGTTTGAAAAACCTACAATTTTGTGTAATTACTTATATCCACTCCCTTGTTAATATTTTGCATAGTTTTTAGCGTACTGTATTGTGACCATTAGATTTACTTGATATGTTTCCGAAGTAAGCCATCAAAACATTTTCATAAATAGATGATAAGAAAGTTGTATTTTTGTTTGTATTTTTCAGGTACCAAATTTAATGTCGCGACATTTGCTGCCTCTAAAACATTGGGTGGCGTTAAATTATTGCTATTGCTACTTTCCAGAATATATTATTATAATCTTTTAATAACCATAAAACACTTCAAACTCAATCTTATTTGAAAATAATGATTATTGTCATTTACTTTGATTGTATTTGCATTGCTTGCGTCGCTAGGCGGTTGCTACAGCGTGTTGACCCCACGCCGCGCCGGCCAACGCCACCTTTGTTAAAACATACAAGTGCACAATGGGAACTTTGTAGTTGAATCCCATGGTGATTGAAGCACAAGAAAATGAGTATATACAATGCACTACCTTCCCAAATTACTATTGAACATACAATAAAGACTTTCATTGACAGTTGTAAAAGAAAGTATTTGATATATCTCTGCCATATTATCCAACAACCACCCCGTACACCATATATTTCGCATTGAACACGCAGAAAACCATTTTAACTTCAGATAAACAAAATCATCTAAATATATCGACAGAATTGGGAAACTCTGTACAAAATACCTGTTTTCCCGTAGTTCGCATATAATACATGCAAATGGAGTTTTAAAAATAACTTTTAAAGTTTGTTTACTAACATTACTGACATAGGTTGCGGGTCATCGTTCTATTACCCAATCAAGTAAATCGTAGAATTAAAATAATGGAATTGAAATTAATGCGTGGAAAATTTTTAGATTAGCCAATGATTTAATAAATAAATTTAATTAGGCGTTTCGTTTGGGAGAGTTGCATTTAAATTTAGGTTGTTTTGGACATTTTGTGTATCCACCGTAATGTTCTTAAGGATTATTGATTACTAGCGTATATGTTAATATAGTTGTATATAAGACTTTTTCACTAGATTACAACATATAGAATTATATTAGCAGTTGATCTGGCTTAATTTTATGTATGTATACAGGGTGTCCCAGTTTGGGTACTTTTGCGGGGTATCTCCCCTATTTTTACAGATAGAAAGTTGCGACAGTGTGTTACTTTTTCGTAAAACTAAAGATGCCGTTAACAAAATTATCATAGCTCTTTTGGTTTTTAAGATACAGGGCTAAATTGAAAATGTTGAAAAATGGCAACAATCAGATGACTTATCGAAAATGTGACCCTACTTTATTTTTTTAAATGGAAGACCCTGTATATTTATATACTATAAAATGTGTCTCTTTTTATTTTATCAAAAATATATAATAGTATGCACTTTTCCTCACAAACACGCTAATAAATGACAATTTTCTGAAATTAAATGCATAATTTAATAGTGGGCCATGAATAGCATTAATAAACAATTGAAAGTTACATATTGGGAACAAAGAATTGGATACCTTACATATTGCATAAAGTAACAAAATAACAAACACAAAAAAATAACATTATTAAAAAAAAAGAGAAAACAAATTTTTAAAGGTGATGTTTAAAATGACGACCATTTTCTCTAATACAAAATTGGCACATTTTTGTAATCCTTTGAATAGCGTTAAAAAGAAACATTCGTCTCATTCGTAGATTTCGAAAGGCTAAATGAATTTCCTCGTATTTTATGTACTTCATTTTGTATATAGCCCCATAAAAAAATCTAAAATTGAGAAATCTGGAGATCGTGGAGGCCATCTAACAGGTCCGTTGGTACCTATCCATCTTTGAGGAAAGTTATTATCAAGAAATTCCCTTAAGAGCTTAGAGTTCTGACTTGGGGCACTACCAACATTTTGGACTAATGGAAAATTTTCGAGAAGTTCTGGAATAACTTCCTTAAGGATTTCTAGGTATCTACGTGCTGTAAGACTTGCTTTAAAAATCCTATAAACTATATGTCTGCCCAAAAAAAAAGACACTCTCCAAAAAGTCCTTGTTGTGCCCTTTCAAACATTAAATGCTGATTTACACTATGCCAGTTCCTAATATTGTGACGATTAAAAATTCCCACACTTGAAAAAAAGCATTCGTCTGACCAAATAACAAGTCTGGCAAATAAATCGTTAACATAGATTTGTTGCAAATACATCTGGCAAAACAGTGCCCGGCGCTCGGCATCGCCAGGATGCAAATTTTGCACTATATTAAATTTTTATGGATGATACTTATATTTCTTCAAGATCCTCTGACCAGTGAGGGCTGCTCAGAGGCGACAGGCCGGGCCGTACCAGAAAATATACAGGAAAAATTCTCTTTTTAAAAATGTAAGTAAATATTTTTGAAAAGTAATTTTGCAAAGATCCTAAAAACGCACAAAACCAAAAACGTAAACAAAATAGGTAGGTATCCCTAATATCGTTGCTTGCCTAACATACAAGTAACGCCATTAACAGCAGTCCGTGTGCCACAGCCCACAGATATTCTAATATATTTATTATAGACCGTGGCTCGCCCAGCCGATTCCATCGTCTCACATGCTAGACTTCAACTACTAATTCAGGCGGTACGTAGTACGTTCGCATACATCCCCATGCTATAACATTCGTCGTAGCTTATATCACCCAACACCAGCCCGTCTCGATGTGGCCGTATCCCCGGAATTGTTCCCAATTGAATACTACCATTTTTCAGGTATTAATTATAATTGTTATAAAATGATACTACTTGTTTTTAAATTTGTTAGTTCTTTACATTAGTCATGACTAATGTAATTTTCACTCCATGTTACATGTTTAAATGTGATGACGAAATGTGAAGTGAATATTTTAAACTATCATTTGCAATTTGTTTTATAAATCGACCGTTTTTTTATACTTTGTTTAGAAATAGGATCGTGATTTTTGCTGGACAATATACTTTTTTGGTTGTGTATGTAGCTGTCACTTTAGCATCTATTTTATTTCCCTCTTGAAGCAAGATACATTAAAATATCAAAAAATTAAATTGACTAAATTTATAGTCTAGCCTAGATCTTATTCTATTATAGCCTATATCTTCAATTATCATCGAAGAAATTAACGGAAAATAATAAGACTAGTATTTGACCATATTTAGACGAGGCACCAATTAACACCACATTGGCCTCAAGGGCGATTTTAGGAAATCTTTCTGGAAGGGTTAATTTTAAAAAAAAGTTTGTTAATATTTTATTGTAAATGGTATGAGAACAACATAAATACCCATATTTTGTATCATACTGTTGTAAAACCGCCCTTGATTTGCCTTGAGCCTCGGCCGACAGTACATTTTAGAGTACGAACGTCACTGATTCTCAATTTCTCTACATGAGGTCAAAGGTGTTGCTTCTATATATCCCAAAACATGTATCTCTTTTCTTTCCCTGTTCTCTTTATTGTATGTTTTAGGACGCGGGTGAACAAATGATCCTTGCTCAACTAAATTTGCTTTTAAACGAGCAAATATCTCAAAAAACGGTTGCTTTCTTTCTGGATATCTAACAAGCAAAAACTTATAATGATAATACAGATTTTCATTGCCATAATAGCTTACTTACCTTTGGAAATATAATTCCGAGGTTTCTTCAGAATTTTCATTACTTATTAAAACATACCAGCATATCAGATTTTTCATAATTTTCATACGATGCTCTTATTCGAAGAAACTGATAAATATCAGTTAAATAAAAATACCAAAAGAACGTTTATAAACTGCTTTAAGCCTGGGTTAAAAATTGAAAAAGTTTGCGACGTGCGTCGTCCGTTTGAGTTAAGCGTATACGCTGGTTCTTAGCCCTTCTTATAGATTGAAAACGTTTACGCTTTGCGTCGCCTATGGGACTAACCTTACTTTTATGTTTTTAATCGTATATTTATCGCCTTTTTATGAAATGCAATTTTGTCTTGCTTATTTTAAAGTTTATGTGCATTTTTTTGATTTGCTGAGATGAATAATCAAAATCATAGTAATGATGCCTAGTACAACAGGCATATTAATGTGTGCCGCAGCTGTAAAGTTGTTAAAGAGTAGCCGGCAAAGAAGGTGACGTATGTGGCATGATAATTGGGGTAGAAATACTCAAAACTCCAGTCATATCAGTATTTTCTTAAAATTAAAGACAATGACTCCAAGCACTTTTTTAAATAGATTAGTATGTTATGTGTATATATCAATGTCAAATTTATTACGAAAGGCGAACGTTTTAAAAGGCCTTCTAAAATCCAACAATTTTATTGATTGCAGCTTAACGTAGTCATCGATTTACGCTAACCGCTTCAGTCAAAATTAAAGATCGCCATCTTTTTGACGGTTAGTCGAAACTCAAACAGATGGCGGTGAATATATAACCGCACCGTTTGATTTACGTTAAGTAAACTACAAGGACAGCGCAAACTGCGATGCAAGACGCAAAAGTTTTGAATCTATAACCCAGGCTTAATAAACTAAATGTCGATCCAAAAACCGATGAGACAAATATTTACATTTATTTTTGTTTATTGTCATAAACAATAAACAAAATTGTCATTTAAATAGGGTGTTTCTGAGAAAAAGTGCATACTATTATATGTTTTTAAAAAGATAAAAAAGACAAGTTTTGTGGTCTATAAATATACAGGGTGTTCCATTTAAAAAAATAAAGAAGAATCCGATAGCTTTTTGACCTGACCCTGTATACTAATTCCGAAGGCGGAATTAAGTTCTACGGGAATATAGTTGAGATACGAGGGGTGTATGAAAATGCAACATTTTCTATTTAGCCCTGTATCCTAAAAAAATAAAAGGGATATGATAATTTTGTTAACGGTATATTTAGTTTTACAAAAAAGTAGCACACTGTTGCTAAAACCTTAACTTTCTATCTATAAAAATAACAGAGATACCCCGCAAAAGTACCCATAATGGGACACCCTGTAGGTGGTAATCCAAAGCAGAGTAAAAATATTTTTGAATATAAAAGTTACTGCGGCTTTTAATGAAGAAATCAAATTTATTTTTTGAGTAACAATTGAACAACAAACAAAAAAGCTATACGATAAAACACTCGAATTTTTTTTTATTTTAAAAGTGTTGACCTATATTTTACTAAATTATTACAATTTACGGAAAAACTAGGCAAATTTTATTACATATGTACATATTATATGTAAAAATATAACCTTAGCAAGATATATAAGTTTAAATATAAACTTTTCTTAATTTCAGGCATACATTATGAAAAATTTATACCTAGAAGTAATAAATGACACCCATGTTCCTATTTTATAAATATGGAACAATTACATAACGAAAAATGTCTTAATAAATACAAGAAAATATGATATACATATGGATAAATATGTCAAGGCCTACTTGAAATATTTATCTACATATTGATATGTACTCTATAATATTACCTTTACTGATTAAATAACATATTTTGACTTCCATCGTAAAGTGGGAGTATTGTAATTCTCATTTTAGGGCTTCTAGATGCTAAAAACTTAATTCCGGTGGCCTTTCTGAGTGTCTGTCTCTCTGTTCGCGACATAGCTTATAAACTACTTACACGGTTGACCTCAAATTTTGGTCAAAAATTCAGGGTCATATCGGGACGCCTGGTAACATTTTTAAAATGAAAAAAAAATTACTAAAAAACTGCGTACCCAATTTACAACAAATGTTGTACAAAAATCAAATATTATACCGGAATGAACTGGTAAGATTTTGGTACAATTCTAAGATGGCCAAACGAAATGGGGGCTTGATAAAATATTTAAAAAATCGGCCTGAAAAAACTACTTATTAGATTGAATTCAAAATTTGTGCAAGAATTAGGTATGATCAGGGCCGGATTTACCTATGGGCTGCAGCCCAGGGCCCCCGGCTCGTAGGGGGCCCCCAAAACAGAAAAATCGAAAGTACGTATAATATAAAATTTATTTTTAATTTCCCAGAGCAATTTACTTTTGTCCTTTCTTTTTGCGCTCATGTGAATGGTGTAAATACGCGAAAAAGCGCGGAGTGCCGCTATCCTATTTGTAGACTTGTAAGAAGATTCATTGCAAGTGTAAACATTAAATTGCAATAAATACATAATATTTCAAAATAAAGATCGCTTAATTACTTAAATAAAAAGTAAGTATCAATACATATTATAATTATTTCTAGTCTAGTTTTAAGAATTGAGGTTATGGTTTTTGGTTTAGTACCTAGTTCAGTTTTACGTTTACCAAGTTTTACTAATAACTATTGAAAATATCACGATTTCCTATGCACCTGTAGACCTATTTTACTTAGTATTAAGTACCTAGTATAGGCTATAGAGTGGAAAAAGGACTGCAAAAATTTTATGGAATCATCCCTAATAGCGGGCTATTGTGGTTGAAAGTAAATTGGTCTTGATTTTTTTTATTAATCGTTTTTAATTATTAAATATTTTGTAAATTATTATTTTTTTAAATATATTTAATTACATTGCTTGCTTAAATGTTAATATTATACTTTTCGTTTAATTTTTGTATTTTATTTTTAGGAAATCTGTTAATAATCGTAAATACATAATAAAACATAAATATTATGTCTGGAAGAAAATATAAAAGTGGAGCTGAGAAAAAAAAAATTTTATTAAATCGAGAGAAAGAGAAAAGCAAATTCGCCAAAATTTCATCGTTTTTTACAATAGCCGAAGGTAGGACGAACATATCACACACCGAAACAAATATTACTGAAGAAATTCTTCAAGATCTTCAGAGCCAGCAGCCGAGCCAGCAGCCTTCAGAAATCGATACTGTTCAATCAGAGGACATCAGTAATGCTCCGACCGAAGACCTAGAAAATGTTGATTTTGAGTTTAAGAAATACGTTGATGTGGGTTTGTGGCCTGAATCGTTAAGTAATAATTTTATTGATTACATCCTTTCACACGAAATAAGATACTTTCAAAATAAAGATCCAACCGATACGTACTCTCTTTCGGTAAGAGAGTACAAAGGACAAAACAGGTCGTTTTCAAACAATCATTTTATTAAAAAACTTAAAAATGGTCAAGTGGTTGAGAGATCTTGGCTATGTTACTCAAATAGTATGGGTAATGTTTTTTGTCTGACTTGTAAACTTTTTTCTAAAACAAATTCTTATTATACTACCGGCTTTTCTGACTGGAAACACATAACAAATTGTTTAGAAAGTCACGAAAATTCTACGGAACATAAAAATTCAATGTTGGTTTGGTTGACACGGAAAGAAAATAAGTCCGTTTTAGATAAACAGTTACAGGAGCAAGTAAGAAAAGATTCAGAATATTATCACAATGTTCTCAAACGTGTTATTGCGGTGATAAAGTACTTGACAATCCGAGGTTTAGCATTTAGAGGCACTGACGAAGTATTTGGTTCTCCTCACAATGGTAATTTCATGGGTGCTCTGGAACTGCTAGCCGAGTTCGATCCATTTATTCGGGAACATATTGAACAAAGAGAGTTACGACCGAATGCGAAAATATCGTATTTATCAAAAACAATATATGAGCAAATAATTGAGATTATGGCTAAGCAAGTAATTAAAACAATTACTGCCCAAATAAATACCGATGATTCAAAGTACTTTTCAATTATTATGGATTCAACACCAGATTTGTCTCACAATGATCAACTTGCTATTGTATTACGATACTGTTTTCAAGGAAAAGTATATGAAAGATGTGTCTCATTTGTTAGGATTAGTAGTCATACTGGTTTATACTTATTTAATTCTCTACAAGAATTCTTAGAAACACAAGGGCTGTAATTGGATAATTGCAGGGGACAGTCCTTCGACAACGCCGCCAATATGTCCGGTCGCTATAATGGTGTGCAAGCTCTTCTAAAAGAGAAAAATAAATTTGCTAATTATGTGCCATGCGCTGCACATTCTCTTAATCTGGTGGGTGCAGAATCAGTTAAGGTTGCAGCTGAAATCGTAAACTTTTTTGGTTTAGTGCAACAAATCTACGTTTTTTTTTCTGCTTCGACCCATAGGTGGGAACTTTTAAATAGTGAAATTAAATTAAAATTTACGCTAAAAAGTTTAAGTCAGACGAGATGGTCTTGTCATTACGATGCTGTAAAAGCCTTAAAAGAAAATTATGGTAATATAATGAATATACTTCAGTCATTTAGTGTCGACGAGAATGAAAAAATTGATTACCGAAAAGATGCCTTAAATTTATTTAATAAATTAACAAAACTCGAAACTGCTATTTTAATTATATTTTGGGAAGAAATTTTAGAGAGATTTAATTCAGTTAACAAAAAATTACAGACACCGGGTTTGGACATTTGTGAAGGCAACAAGTTAATTACATCATTAAAAGAGTTTTTAAACAATATACGACATGAAACGGATCAAAAATTAAAAGAGTATGAAGAAACAGCAAAAAAATTAAGCCCTAATGTAGAAATGGATTATAGGGATATAAACAAAAGACGGATTATTTCAAAATTTGCGGATAAATCGACAGAGGAGGCTGTGTTTGGGGCAGAAAAATTTAAAAGAGAAACTCTGATTGTTGCGTTAGATAAGCTAATTTTTGATTTAAATAGAAGAAGTCAAGTATATAAAGAATTTAGTAAAAAATTTCAATTTTTGATGGATTTGCAAAATCAATGTAAGGAAAAAATCGACTTAGATAGTGTACACGCTATTATTGATTATTACTCAGATGATGTAGATCAACATTTAATAAGCGAATGTATTCAATTTAAATCTTATTTAAATCAAACTATTCAAACTCAATTAAAGTCCTATACTTGTAGTGATATGTACAATCTAATTTTTGAAAAGAAACTCGTAGACGTTTTTCCAAATGTATACACAATTTTAAAGATTTTTTTAACGCTCCCAATTACTAGCGGTGAAGCGGAGCGAGCGTTTTCTAAAATGTCTTACGTGGAAAACAAGTATAGGACAACAATGACAAATACAAGACTTAATTATTTATCAATTCTTTCCATTAATAGTGATCTCACCAAAGACTTAAATTGTGATGATCAAATAAAAGAATTTGCAACTCAAAAGAGTAGAAAAGTGTTTTTATAAGGCCGTCTGTTTCATTTTTGTTATAAGTTCTTAATACTGTGGTTTGTTAAATTAAGTATATTTAAGTTAAGCATTTATAACTTTAATTTTTTGTTAACCAAAGACTGAGAAGCTACCTGTTTGTTTTAATTATTTTAAGTTTATTCATTACCTATTATGTATTTTCTGTTTGAAATAAAAATATTTAAGTTTTACTTATGTTTTATGTTATTATGTTTTAAGTTTTCGCACATTTAACATAATTCTAGGACAATGGCACAAGGTGCTAATAATTTCAGGGGGCCCCCAGATAATATTAGCCCAGGGCCCCACAAAGGCACGATCCGGCCCTGGGTATGATGCGGAAATGTACTGGTATAATTGTGCTACGAATTCAAGATGGCGGAACAAAATGGCGCCCAAATAAAATATTTGTACCAAATAAAGTCAACGTAAAAATCATATTCGGTGGTTTTCAAATTTTGCACAAAAATTAAATGTGATTAGGTACGAATTCAACATGCAGAACAAAATGGCGGGCTAATGAAATTTAAGAAACCAGAGAAGAAACAACTTCATCAATTTATTTTAAATTATGCGCAAAAATCAAGTTTGGCCTGGGTAGAAACTGGTAAAATATGGGTATAAGTCCAATTTGTGGAACAAAATGGAGCCCAATAAAAATACCTAAAAAGACAGATTACATGTTTTGCTGAATGACTATCTATGGAACTAAACTGGGACACACTTCACCCTTCTTAATAAAAGGAAACATTCTTAACCAGGAAAGCTCCGGTTAAAAAAAAATTTACCGATTTTTTTCTTTCTTTTGAAGAGATTATAATAGTAAAGTAAGATAGAAGCATGAATTTCATTTGTTTTTATTAGATACACATTTTTTTATAGCGTGTGTCTGAAGTAAAACAATTTTGGATACTTAACATCAAATATTTTGAAAACCGTTACGATATATTAAATTAACCTAATTTTTTTCCATAGATTCTAAAAACTTTATAAAATATAGGTCATTACATTTAAAATAAGAAAAAATTGAATAGTTTTATCAAATATATTTTTTATTTTATCCCAGTTACTTTTATACTTAACAATTCTTTGTCTTATAACAACCTGTACCTACTAAAAAAGCTTCGTTTCAGCTATGATGATGTTTAGTAAATTTTATTTATTAAAAACAATTTCAAAATGAGATCACTTCAGCATATTTTATAACATTCGTAGATTATTGGACAATGGTTTGTAATAAGAGGAAATTTTCTACCGAAACTGAATTATTGTGAAGGTAACTGACTTTAATTTTGACACGATTTTTTCAATGCCTTTTTATTTCATCAACATTTTCTTGATTTACCTAAAATACCATAGTTTATGAACATACTTATAAACGTTGTTGTTATAAGAAAATCATCAATTCCATCAAAATGTGTTTAATCGAGTATTTAATATTAAATTACATAGGCCTACACACATTTTGGTGCCTGCGATTTTTTAACTGTTCCTGGGTAATTTTTGGATGCAGAATGTAAAAAAGTTCTCAGATTTTGTCTATCAGATCTATTTTTTTTTAATTGTGTATATATTTTACGTTATAACTCTTATAATATATAATATTACTATTGCCAGTTAAAAAAACAAAGACACATGGATTTAAGTATTTATCGCAAAAACTTAATTTACAGAATAAGCAGTAGTCCGCCATCATTTGGCTTTCCCATCGTCCTTGATAACGATCTTCCATAGTTTTAATATCCTGATGGAATCTTTCCCCCTGTTCTTCACTACAATCACCTAAGTTTTCTGGAAAACGATCTAGGTGGCATGTTACAGCCGAGAATATTAAAATTTGAAAACATAGTTTCCACTAATTCTACGTAATTCTCTGCTTTGTGATTGCCAAGAAAATTTTGTACTACTTGAACAAATGAACACCAAGCGTTAGATTCAGTCTCGTTCATTGATGTGGTGAATTGTGGATCTTTAACAAGTTGCCGTATTTGAGGACCATCAAATATACCAGCTTTTAGTTTTTCCGTGCTAATGCCAGGAAATTTACATGACAAATACCCAAAATAATTTCCATCTCGATTTAAAGCCTTCACAAATTGCTTTATTAGGCTTGATATGCAAGGGCGGAAGTAAGATTTTTTCTCTTGAAACCAAAAGTTCGTTGATCACGTTTTGTTTTCCTTGAATCATGACATCTCTTGAAGGCCAATTTTTGTTAACCCAGTGCTCATTTTTAGCTCTACTGTCCCAAAGGCACAAAAAACAAGGATATTTTGTATAACCACTCTGCTGTCCAAGGAGGAAGTTAACCATTTTTAAATCAACACAAATTGCCCACTGATATTCTTCGTATTTAATTTTTCTCAAATAATGCAATTGTTTCATGTTCTTCCCTCATGGTAGTAGAATGACCAATAGAAATTGAGCCATATTTGTTACCGTTATGTAAAAGAACACATTTTAAACTACGTTTTGAACTGTCAATAAAAAGGCGCCAATCATCTAGAGTGTATTGAGGCAAACCCATTTAAAAGCCCTTTAACATTGTTACAGAATACCAAGTCATTTTCCTGAGCGAAAAAAGGCAGCAGATCCTTATCTCTTTTATGATAAAATGTAATATTAGTACCTGGACAAAGTAGATTTTTTTCTTTTAATCTGGATGCAAGTAATTCAGCGCATTCCTTTGAGAGATTCAGGTCTCTTATAAGATCGTTTAGTTCTTCTTGATTGAAACACTGCGGAGTTGCTAAATCTGCTTCAAATTCGCTGTCGTTTTCTGATTGAATTCTTTGAACTTCGTCAGACGTTGATGTTTCTGTATCATCTTCTGTCAGTGCGGGTAGACTGCTGAATGATGGAACGGGTATTTCTTCCGAATGCGCTATAGGCCTTCTTGCAGAATCTAGATCAGGATATGTCCATTTGTGTCTATTGTTTCTATTTATGCCTTTAATATTAACGAGACAAAAATAGCAGTCGTCATGATGGTTTCGCGGTTCTCTCCAAACCTTTGGTACACCAAACTTTAGGCACTTCCTCTTTCCAGTTGTCCACAGTCGCAAATGTTCAACACATGTTTTACATATGAAATGTGGGGCCCAAGATTTATCTTGATCTCCTAAATGAACGCCAATAGGCAAGATAAGCTTTTTCACAAAGTCAGAAATCGTTTTTCTGCTCTCTTTCAAAGTGTATTCACCATACATATAACAAAAAACATCGGGATCATTTACACAGGTACGTCTGGTTGTGGATGCCATTGTTTCAGTATAGTGTCTTGATACTACAAAACGATCAAAATTTACACAAAATGATAGCACAACTTTACTTGGGAAAACTCAGTAATATACTAAATCGAGTACAGCCAAGCAGGTATAGAAGGTCATAGGCAATTACAGGTATAAAAGTAATTAAGAGCAGTGTATTGAGTAGTTCATAGTATAGAAACATTGGGTCAGTGACAATTCCAGATGTCCATTTGGTTAATTAGATTCTGGGAAATTTCTATTTTGACGATTAAGTACATATTTATCTTTTTATTTGTCCTTTATCAGAAAACAATATCAATTAACCTGTAACCTGTATCTCAAAAACTAGAGCTGATAGAAAAAATCTGGTGGCATTTTTAGAATCAGAACATTAAAAACATCTAAAATCAGATGTTAGATTTCCGGCACCAAATTTTTGTTTTCATTTTGTTACCCTGTGTTATTTATTATTAACTGTATCCTTAAATTTTTTTATGCTTAAGAAAAAATTCTACCCAGTTTTGTAGGCGTTTACTCTTTAAAAAGAAGCTAGTGGATCTTAAATATTATCAAACATATACACACCTAACAAAAACTTTTTTTAGGAAAAGGTAATAAAGTTGGGCAGCAGGCTATGATTGAATAATGCTGTGGCAATATCGTACATTTTAAAATATCATTCTTTAATATCCTTCTTATAGTTCCCTTAAATAGTATATTACATAACAAGTGACGAAAGCCGAAATTTTTAAATGAGAAGGTAATTAGAAATGTTTCGAATTTGAAAAAGTTCTCTTTGGAGAACTATCTTTCCTACGACTAGAAAGGATGCCTAGCAGGATTATAATTTTTATTTTCCTCATAAGAGATAATTCAATCATTTCTTAAGTATTTTACCCCAAAAACCCTTTATTTAAAACCCACGCTTACAATGACGCTACTCTTGAATACGTAAAAAATCACATTAAATACATCATTGGGGATACTTACCAATGCCCAGACTGCATCTCGGGCCCTTTTTTAACAGTTCGAAACACTTTCTTCGGCAACATTTTTCCGAAAATTGTGCAAAATTATCACAAACAACACTTTTAAAGTTTTGATGCCTAATGATCAATCCCAATATTACGTTTCTATAGTAACCAAACCCTTCTGTATAATATCCACTTTTTGTGATAAAAAAATGCATTCAAACTTATTAATGTTATCATTATTTAAAGGGTATTATTGATTTTTTCGTGAACTTTAAATAGAAATAAAAAATGTTGTATATAACTCATGGCAAAACAGTATTTTTTACTCGTGCAAACACATCGAAAAAACACTTGTTATATAAAATACTATTGGTTTTCTTCGCGGTTATATCATCAAAGAAACAAAACCTATTTATTTCAAATATACGACATTTACGGGCAATAACATTGAGGTAATATTAGAATGGAAATATGCCAAAGCAATCAAAATTTTCATAAATGCGTACTATTCTCTGAACTTTTTGAATCACCAAAAACTGCACCTGAGGCAATTATATAACATTCCCAAATTTCAAATCGATTATCGAACAGTTCATAATTATTAACAGTAGAGAAAAATTATTTATTTCATTTATATCCCCTGGCTTAAAAAAATAGTTTTTATATGCGCCTCGAGAAATGAGGCGTTGCTATAAAGAAATTACATGTAGGAAAATATTACATGTAGAAAAAACCATTATTCATGAAATGTGCCTCAGAATGAGGTAAATGAAGTTGTTCAGTAAAGGAAAAATTCCCAAGAAATATATACATGGTATACATTTTTAGGCATAAGTGTGGAGATTTGAAAAACAATTTTGAATTAGAAAATTTAAATTACATTGTTTGTCAATTTTTGCTTAAGAGCCACGCATTAGTGTTATGGTCTTAAAAACAATACTTAAGTTTAGTATAAAAATATAAAAAAAAACAAAAAAAATTAAATTTCTTCCAAGGAAGGGTATTTTCATCTTCGTATAGTTTTATTCGGTGGATATTTTCCATGGCTACAAATGCCCGAACAATCATTTCCACGGTAAATATTCCAAGAATAAAGTTATTTGGAGATGAAAATACTAGCCCTAAATGATTCATTTCCAGTATTGTTACTAAACTTGATATTGCATTATCCCTTTGGCTAGTCAAACTATTGGTTTAATTAAAGAAAGAGTTGGATTATGGTTTATTAGTTAAGGGAAAAAATGTATAATCAATCTCTGTGATAATTTTTTGCATTTTCCCCCTGTGGACCAAAAGTGTTATATGTTAATATATATATATATATATATATATATATATATATATATATATATATATATATATATAAACTTAAAATTAATTAAATAATAATTAAATTTAATTAAAAAAATAAGTTGAAATGATATAATGATTTTCAAAACACTAAATTTTTTAATTTAAATTGCACCTATAAATAAAAAATTATATATGTTTTCAGCCATCCACTGTATACGAGAATACATAGGTTTTTAATAAAATCAAGAAATTGCGGATCTGACCCATCGGTTAAAACTTTCAGAACCATCAAAATGTTACTGTAAATAATATTGTTGTTTCCAAGTTAAGGTATACATGAAATTTTATTTTAATTTTTTTAAGCTATAATGTGTGACAACAAAAATATTTGTTCAATAGTTAGGTATTATGAATGTTTGTTTTGTTAATATATATGATTTGGTTAAAGTGTATCAACATATTAGATGATAGCCTTTCCACTATTTAAGTCACTATATTCAAAATGAGATTATATCAATAATGGGGAAAAAGCTAGTTACTAACATATCTGATCGAATCAAAGCTGCTAAATATTTTTCGATTAGACTCGATTTTACTCCAGATACGTCGCAGGATGAGCAAACGTCATGTATGATTCGTTATGTGTATCTTGAAGACGATAGTATCGAGCTTTCTGAGTCATCTGTGGGATTTGGTATAGACAAGTGGAAAAGGCTTAGCAGATAAAAGCAATTCAGAAGGATTTGGATATAAGTTTTGATGACTGCAGAGGTTAGGGGTATGGCAACGGCACCACCATGAAGGGGTAGAACAAATCAGATGTTCAGGCCCAACTTTTGCGTGAAAATCCGCTAGCATTTTTCACGCCATGAGGATGTCATAATTTAAATTTAATACTCTCCGACATTGCTAGTCTCTCCCTAAAACCTATAACATTTTTTGGAGTTTTTCAAAGATTTTACACATTTCTGTCGGCATCAAATTAGAGGGATGATGTTGCCAAAAAATATTAAAAAATAACCCCTAAACCGTTATCAGAAACCAGGTGGGAACCTCGATTGGAAAGTGAAAAGGCAATAGGGTATCAAAAGAAAGAATTCATATTAGTTGCTGAAGAGATTTTTGAATCTTTTCTAAGTGAACTAAAATCTTTTGAATTTGTTCTCTCCGTGGCAATTTGGCATGAACTGTTGATTGCTGTAAATCGAGTAAGAAAATTTCTACAAAATGAGGATATGCAGATAGATGTTGCCATCAAGTTATTAGAGGGACTTCACCAAACTTTAAACGACTTTAGAGTAACTGGTTATGATGAGTGTTTGAAGTTTGCTAAAGAAATATGCTTTGAAAATGACCTAGAGACAGTTTCTCCCAAAAAAAGTATTGCGAGAGTTAAAAAGCAATTTGAAGTTGAAGGCGAGGAGTCATTTAAAGAAAGGTTTACCTTATATGAAACGCATAGATCAAGATCAATTCAGATTTCTCTATCAATTACATTGGATAAACTTAACTGACGAAGTTAATGAAATGTTAGTTATGTATAATTAAAAAAAAAACGTATTTTTTTTAATTATGCATAATTATTAAAGAATTCTTGTAGGCACATTTTTTTAGAACTGACGTTTGAAAATTGATAATTCCGGATTTTGAGCAGTTGTAAAATCTAGAAGTAGATAATTTAGGATAAAATGAATTGCACTTTGCCATGTTAGTTCCTGTGATCTTTATTATAGAATCAACTTTTGATTTAAGCAAAAGTAAAAATTCTTCTGATCTTCAAAACGAAAGGATAAAATCGGTAAATTTCGTTTACCCAGGCTTCCCTAGTTATTAATATTTCCTTTTTTTTTGGAATAGTTAAATATAACCTAATTTAGTTTCATACACATAGACATTTAGCAACTCATATACTGTTTTCTCAAATATTTTTATTGTGCGCCATTTTGTTCCACTATACTGGGTTCCTACCAATATTTTGCCAGATTCTATCTACGGCACATTTAAGCCATTTTGTTCCTTCTTCATATTGAATTTGTACTAGTTTATTCCTAAATCACATTTAAATTTTGTGAAAATTTTGAAGTCAGTTGAATAAGAAAAAACTTTACGTTGATTTTTTAATCAATTTATTTTGCCGCCATTTTGTCGCGCCGTTTTGAATTCGTACTACAGTTTTACTAGTTTATCTCTATATCACAATTAATTCTTATACACAATTCATTTCATCATCATGAATTCATACCAAAATTTTGCCAGATGTTTATCAAGTCTTATGATTTTTGTGAAAAATTGTAAACAAATTGGATAAGTACTTTTTTAGTAATAATTATTATTAACATTCCACCAAACATGCCATTTTCTTTCGCCATCTTGGATTCGTACCAAACATTTGCCTAGGCTGCAATTTTTGTTACCTCATATTAGATTTTCAGCAAAATGTAACCATTTCACCCCTTTACGATCCTTGATTTTTTGCCGCAACATCTCAAAAACAAATTAAATTATTAATTAATTTAATTACGGGGCAACATGAAAAATGATGTACGTATTTTATATGTACCTATTAAAAATGGATTTAAATTGTAACTAGTGGCAAAATTCTCAATTCAATATTCCGCTATCCGTATTTTAGCGGTTTTGTTAAAAAAAGACTTAGATTTTAATCGAATCTGTGTAAAATTTAGAGACCCACTGTATATTAGCAGACAAATCCAAACAATAAAAATGTCCTTTAAAATTAGAGTAGGATTCTTTATAATATTTCTTCTAATTTTTTTTTATTTTTATAAAAAATAATATTAATATAAAATATAAAATATATTATCACATAGAACCGAAGCTTTCGCGGCTTTAGTTAATTAAAAAATCACGGTTCTTGATGAATTCAGTATTCAGATCTCGAGGACTAAAGATCCCTGAAGACGGCTCGTGCAATCGAAGGCGAAACGTCGGATAGTAGCTCTAATATGACACTGATTTCTTAAATGTATTTTATCATGTCGTTTAATAAACTTGCCTGGTATATGTAGGTATAGGGGACTTTGCTTCATTACTAAACGCTTTAAATTTGTAAACATGGTATTTTGAAAAATCATATGAATAACTAATAAACCAAAAAACTAATAATATTTAGAATTTTATATTTTATTTATATTCATAGAATTTGTTGAAAAAAAAATCTCAAATTTCTCATTTCACTTTGGCCAAGTGTAATTTAACAACATTTCTCCAAGAGATTGTGGCCGAATATTGATTTCAAAAAGTCCAAAATCTTGATAACAGCGAGAAAGTATTTTAGATTACGTTATTATGTTTAAACAAATACTACATTTTCCGTAAACAGACTTATCTGTTTGTGCTCCGACAATAGCAATTACCGCTAACGAATAATCTCGCTTGAATTTGCTCTGGATTTGAGGCAATTTAATACATAATCACTCGAAATTCGCATGCACTATAACTTTATTTTTAACAAATAAATCCCCCCTTCCACGAAACAGTTTGGCACCGTTCAGATAAAACCAGTTCGATCCAAGGAGCATCCAAAGAATCTAATTAACAAAATATAGAATCTGGTGTTGTGTTTTTCAGTTTGTCGTTTCATTACGGTTTCAACTCTTGTACAGACCACGGGCGTTTCGGGCATCGTTAGTGTCTCTTTGGCGCTAAATTTCATGCATTTATCTAGATCGTCTAGAAGAAAAAAAGAACGACGTGCCAAATTTAGATTTTCGGAAATATTGTACGAAGGTGAGTCGTTACATTCTATTTGTTTTGTGAACCTTTACAAATTAGATTGGGTGTTTACTAGTTTGTCCTGACAGCAAAATATTTCCCTACTACTAAAATAAATAAGAGAAAGCATATTTACAGTTAATAAAATTAGAATATTTGCTTACTTTTAAGTCGATTTAATATCGTAACGTCTTAGTTGAAATTTTCGTAAATAATTTTAACATTGCATTTGAATTAGATAATTTATATAATTTGGAAAATAATTTCGAATATTGTGTGAACTTAACTGATTGCTTATATGAAAGCAACAGGTGCCAAATAATAAACTGAAATAGATTATATTGGAACGCTGATTGTCCATAACACCTTAGAAACCAATTTCAATTTGTTCAATTAAAACAATCACTACCCTATATTAGATTAATTTATTATTTTTGATCTGGTAATAAATGTCATTTTTGTTGTAAAAATATCTGAAAATGCAGGATAATATAAAAAAACAATTTTTTTTAATCGTCATTAAATAGAAAAACAGGAATTAATTGAAATGTTAACGTAATGTGTTTTAGTTTCACAAGGCTGTATTTTGTTCAGTATTTATTTTCATTAAGAAATAGCCGCCTTTGATTGCTGTTAAGTAAATAAAATTAAAAATATTTTATTCTGATTGCTTCTTATTATGAATGATATACAAGTTATTTCTTTTAATATAATTGTATCTTTAAAATATTATACGAAAATGTGTCATTTAAAACTATTTTTTGGGTTTTTCGCCACAATTCCGATTACAGTACAAAATCAAAATAATTAACTATAGGTTTAAAGTGCAGTCCTTAATTCTGGGTCCACTATGAGGGTGCCCAAGGAACGACACTGAAAAATATCTGTTTTCTGGACGTTTCGGGGGAAAGTCTATCCCGTCTTCAGCAAATCTAAAAATAAAAAACTAAAAGCAGAATATTTCTTATGTTTAGTATCAGAAATATAACCAGAATCGCTAATCTCAGATAGAATGTCAATGAATGCCAATTTAAAGGTGTTATTTTTAATTGCTAAATTAAGGTGAGGAAATATGTATACCTAGAGTATTTTATTTTATTTTGAGGTGTCCTTTTTTTACTTCAGTATTTAGCTAATTTAACCAAGTGTTATTAACTTAAGAAAATGCTACACGATTATCTTTATTTAACAATATTAAGGCACTTTATTTATTTTACGTTTTTTGCAACATGGTTTTTTTTGCGAAAATACTAGAAGCATTCCAATTAATTTTATAATTGTTATCTAGTGCATGTTGGCAAATATTTCATTTTTGAAATTCCTTATTTTTTATGTATTTTTGGTGTTCTTTAATTCTTTTGGCTAATGACCTAGAAGTTTCACCTATGTAAAATTTATTGCATTGATACGAAATTTTATAAATACCATTTTTTGTATTTTCTTGTTCATTGTTAGGCTTTGTTTTTGCGCTTTTAAGCGTATTTGTGTCTTAAAGATCGTTCTTATGTTAAAACGTTTACCTACTCGTTTTATTTTATCTGATTGAAGTTGGATATGTATGGTATAAAGAGGTTTGCAATTGGTCTATTTTGAATTTGTTTCAAATTTTTAAATTCATAAAAACATTTTTCAATGAAATCATTAGGATAATTATTTTCATAAAAATTTTTTTTCAAGAAAATTTTGATCTTTGCAAATTATTTTTGCTTTATCATATAGACTTTTTATAACTCCCCTTTTTAACCATGACTGGATGACTTATGTAAAAACATAAGTATCTGTTTTGTGTGTAGGTTTTCTGTATACTTTTTGTTTCAAAACTGTGTATGTCTTTTTTAATAAGTATGTCTAAAAATGGAAGTTGTTGGTCTGTTTCTTTTTCAATAGTAAATTTAATTGTCGGTTCTTTGGTGCTAATATGTCATGTTCATAGATAAAGAAAATTGTCATCAATGTCTCTCCGGCTTATGATCGTAATTTTGAACATAATTTAACTAAAAGTTGTCCATTAAAATATTACTTACTAAAGGAGATAGAGGAGATCCCATAGCCATGCCAGAATTTTCTTGGTAATATTCGTTTTTATATTGAAAATAAGTGGTTTTTACACAATAAGTTAATAATTCTAGAATAGTGTTAATGTTTAATGATGTACGTTCTCTAGGATTGTTATTATTCACAAGTTTATTTCTTATTATGTTTAAAGTTTTATCTACAGGTACATTTGTAAAAAGACTAACGATAGCAAAACTTACCAGTGTATTATTTATATTTATTTGAATATTAGACAATTTTGCTAGGAAGTGTTGTGAATTTTTGGTACCCCGTAGAAATGTGGTGTTTTACTATGGTGCGGTGTTAATTTAAAGCGTTCACTATCTCTAAATTGGTTCTCATGTTTTTTAAGACGAGTGTATATTTGTCTTTCTTTGTGCTCTGTATTTAATCTCGAGTAAGTGTCTTCATTTACAAGTGAGGTTATTTTTTATCATACTCCATATAATCCAACAGTTGCACTACCTTTATCTGCTGGAAGAATTTTAATTTAATAGTTTTAAATCATGATTCATGAATATATTACTACGATTTCGTAATTATTTAAAAATGTGTTATTTGTTACAGCTTAAACACAATTTCTCCGTGAACAACATTATACTTTAACTTTTTAGGATTATTATTGATTATCTTTCTAGTCTTTTTTTATTCCTTCAACTAGCTGTTCCGAGGATTTTGCTTTTCCATTTACCTAGATGTTTCCAATTGAGGATGTATTTTGCCCACACCCACATGCTTTGTTTTTTTGCTGTTGTTTGGTCAAAAGTTATGTAAAATTTTTATACTTCCTTCAATACTGGCTAACAGGTTATTATAGATATTTTCTTTATCCCTTCAACTAGCTGTTTCGAGGAACTTGCTTTTCCTTTTACCATTTTTTAAGTTAAATAAATAAATACAACAAAATAAAAGAAATGGTAGGTATCATATATTATATTATTATTTTAACAAACCCTTAATACATAATATCAATCTATTCCTTATTTCAAATTAGGGAAAACACTAGTTGACAATTTTCTCTTTATGTCGTCTTCCTATTATTTTTAACACATTAGGAGACATATAACATGACTGTTCGAAAACCGTTAAACCTTTTGTCAGCTGAGCTCGGTACTTTTTACAAGCTCAGATTTTTGTTTCTATTAATGTAAGCATATTTTTTTTAATAGCGCTTTATCTTTATGGTATTTATGTAGGTCTTACTAAAGGGGGGTCTGCTTTGTGAATTTCTTTAGACCATATGAAATGCTATCAAATCTGGCAGGGAAATGTCTTTTAAGACGAAAAGTAGGCTATGGTGTAACATAAACGTATATGTATGTATGTACAGGGGTTTTGGTTATAAATACACCTTAATCTCCCCCCCCCCCACCCCTTCCAATTAACATTCGTATTTTTTAGATACATAAATAAAAGTTCAATACCAATATTTTTTAAAATTATACATATTTTTTTCCTTGTAATTGTAGATATAAAGAGTATTTCGTTTTTCAGAGGACTACATCAACTTTGCTTTATTAAATATAACAGCCTGTATATTATATGTGCATCAAATGGATCGCGTCTTGCTGCTTGTAAATATACTAGGGTAGATATCGTTATCATTAAAGAAACCTTTGTATTCAATTTTATTTTAATTTATAAAAATACGGATGATGGAGTTGCATTTATAACCAAAAAATCTGTATTTACAACTTTGGCTTATCACTGTACATAAAAAAATTTGGGACACTGTACAGATGCTAAAGTATGTATGTGTAAACCTACATATTCACATCGGACAAAGAAGCATGCCAAACAAATCAGTTTCATGAACCCCCAGTAGCTAAAAATATGTTGAATGTATGCCAAGTTTCTAAAAAAACACAAATTTACAATGCAAATATGAACACAACTTTATGTATATTTGAAACCAGAACGACAAATATTGTGTCTATATTTCTGGTAATTAGTACATATTCGTTTTAACAAATATACTGGGCGTTGAATTTGGGAACTAAATAAATACCTAAAACTTTAAGAAACTAAAAATAAAAATTCTTGCTTGACCTGACTACCTACAATCGATCAGTTGGTGCCCTTGTTTAGTCAGTTTGATTAAAAAGTTGTAAATGTGTCGCTTGGCCTGAAAAGATTGATATACAAGGTGGTTTGAAAGTTCGCTGCCCGATATAATAGATCTAAGGAGCTTCATTCGTTTTCAGTATTACCACATTCAAAAAATTAGATTGGATTTTGTAACGAATACTGTAAGACTTATACAGACGATCAGGTAAGACCTCAAGGTGGCAAAACGGCCTTAAACGTCTGTAACATAGATTTTCAGTAGTGTTTTGTCATATATGTGATTAACTACATTCACAGAATTTTATTTGTGTTTGGAAAATGTCTTTTTCGAGTAGCTAAAATTAGTCATCGGAATTCTGTTACTAGAAGCACAATTATTCTTGTAATAAGGTAACAAAGGCAAATCTGCTCAAAAACTTGATTTCTAAATAGAAATAATGTCCATAAGCAAGTTTCTTTAGAGATCTGAAAATTGACGGTTCCAGTTCAGGTAATTTACTTTGCTCCTTTATTATTTCCGATGTCCGATACTGTCTGTCAGTCCGTCTTAAAAAGGTACCATTTTGCGTGTATATGTCACGTATATCTTTAAATAAATACGTGAAAAGCAATGACGTATTTGCGGTGGGTTAAGATCCATGTTTATGCCAACTATTTATGAGGAATAATTACTTTTTTTGGCAATCCTGGCAAAGGGTGTGACGTTTTCTTGAAGTTCATGATTAAGTATATTTGTAGTTTGTGATAACAAACCTACTGGACTAGTAACTTTTTGTCATTTAAAAGGATATTTCTTTGAATTGATGTGGATGGTGGATATAGATGAATAGATAACATACACGAAAAATAATAATTGCTGTCTTTAAGGATATATCTATTCTAGTTTGTTTTTTTTTTATTTAAAACAAGTATTATAATCAAAAATTAATTATAGCCGACAATTTGATCAAGTATTCGTTAAGAATTAACTCTAAAAAATATTATATTTATCACAATCCTTTTAAAATTAATTTTAAATTAAAATTGTTCGTATTTCAAGAAAAATAATATTTTCAAACTCGAAGGATTTTCACTCTTCGTTTAAAAACTACCTCTTTCAACTCTCGTTATGTAACATAATGTTTCACACTCATGTGCCTTGTGGCACTGGCTTACGTCTCGTGTCATCAAACTGTCAAAGCAGTGTTTTCTAAACTTGTCATACAATGTAGTATTTTAGATAAATATAGAATTTTCTATTTGTATTTTATTATAAAAACATTTTTACTACTTCTGCACTCAAAAACCCCTGACCGCTGAATGATTTAGACTGTTCCCAGATTTCAAAATAATATCAATAATAATAATAATAATTAATTAGTATTAATTAATATCGTGCGTTGTTTGTATCTAGATTGAGTGGTTTCTACTGATTTTACTCTTAAGGTCCCACTGGGACAATATACCCAAAGAAATGTTTAGTGTGATGGGTAAGGCATTATAGTATTATTATTAGCAGTTCATTTTATATCTATTTAAAAGTTAAAATAACCTTATTATAAAGACTACTTACATTTAAAGTATTTACAAAGCTCGCACAGAATTGATCCACACTTTTAGTGGTACAAATATTTTTTGAAATATATTCCGTATGATTAATATTGTGTACGCAGTTCCTCATCATTTTGAAATGCTCTGTAGATGTTAATGACTTGTGTAAACTTGTTACAGATGTATACCTTAACATCAGTTGTTAGTTAAGTAAAGAAAATACAGCATTTTATAGCAAAAAAAGTTAGATAAGAAAATGCCTGGAAAAATGTTCAGTTTTCTCTATTGCTGATAATGCATGTCACCGCACCACTTAAATTTAATAATTTAAACGTCCGACGCGACGCCAAGTATACATACAACATAATTTGGCTTGAGTTTCAATGGAATTTTTTTTTAATAACTGCATGTGTCACAGGCGCTTTATTTTTGTTACAATTTTGTTTGGCAATAGGCTTAGTTTTTAGTAAATCGGCCGCAACCGCGGGGAGATATCATTGGCATCAATTGAAATTTTTAGTAATAACGCCGTCTACGTTTTCAAACTGCTTAAACAGAACTTAATCGGTGAATCACTTTAACATAGAACATTCACGGCTTTGGTCAATTTTGAATATTATGATTCTTGGATTAGACCATGTCAAATTGAAAATACTATCCTACGTTTCGCCTTTGATTGCACGAGGCATCTTCAGGGATCTCTACTCCACGAGATCTGACTATTGAAAGAGCTCGAAGAGATTCAGGTGGGCTTTTATACCCGACTTGTGCTCGCTGAACTGCGACGCTGTGTTAAGATCGGTTTCCACGTGTGATCTAGATCGTAACCCGTATCTCTATTCAAATGTTTTATATGTTAAAAAATTCAATAGATCGTAAATATTCCGTTTATAAAATCCTGGAACCTATGCTAGAACCTTGGTCTCCTTTACATTTATAATATGGCTAGTGGTATGCTGGTGTTCAGCTACAGCAGATTGAAAAATTTGTTTCTTTTTAATATATCGTTCATGTTCCCACTGCTAAAGCCAATGATGTTCTTTAAGTCTAGTTGATATTAAGCGTCCTGTTTCTCCCACATACACTTCTCCACAGGAGCAAGGAATTTTATATACTCCTTTTGTTTAAAAAGGTACAATATCTTTCGGGGATCGCAAAAATTGTCCCAACTTGTTATGTATATTAAAGATTGTGCGTATGTTAGACCGCCGAAGTAAATGCCCTATTTTGTCTGTGTGCCAAGAATGTAAGGAAGAACAACACTACCTAACGATGGCTCCTTATCATTCTCCTTTCGCGGAGTTGGCTTACTATATATTTTAATTGAACGCGTAATATCTTCAGTGCCATAGCCATTTCCTCTCAGAGCTTCGCTCAGTTTCGATGTTTCCGATGTTAGAGAATCTTGATCAGGAATCGAAATGGCTCTAGGTAGGAAGTGGGAATTTGCATATAAGTATCTATTTCCGTCGGTTTCCTATACACAGGATGTCCTAATGTGATATTTTCCTTCCTTTGAACACATACATCTAGTAAGAAAATTGTTCCATTAGATTAAATTTCCATTGTGAACTTGATATTATGATGTTGTTGATTAAAGTGGTCCAGAAATATGATGAGATTAACCTATTCATGAGGCCAAATTACAAAAATATCATCTACATATCTGAACCAGTGTTTTGGTTTTGGTGGCGCGGGTTCCATAAAGATGTTCGCTAGAGGAGATCCCATAACTGCCCCTGAAGTTTATCCATAAAAAGTTCCTTGAAAAATGAAATAGGTAGATGTAAGACAAGCTTCCACCAGGTCTTTTAGGTTTTTATCAAAATTATTTTGATCTAGTAGGTCTGATATAATGGAAATTGAGTTGTTGACAGGAACATTTGCGCGTAGTGATTCTACATCGAAACTGACCAAAATATCTTCGGGATCCAACTGGATTGCCCTAAGTTTTTCAACGAAATGTGCAGAGTTTTTTTCTAATAAAAAAACTGTTTTTCCAGTGAATGGATTAAGAAAATTTAAAAGATATTTACCTAGTTTGCATGTGGGTGCGTCTATTGCACTGACGATCGGTCGAAGTGGTGCATTGTTCTTGTGTATCTTGGGAAGACCGTAGAACCTGGGCATCTTGAAGCTGCTTGGTTTTAATAATTTCTTCTCCGCTGGTGGTAGACTGGATGCTTTAATCAGATCAGGTGATGCGTCTTCCTATTCTACTCGTAGGGTCTGTCTGCATAACCTTATAGTTGTTGTTGTCCAAAAGTTGAGTTATCTTTTTCACGTATTCCGTTCGGTTCATGACGACTGTAGCGTTGCCTTTAGACCACAATGTTTTCATTGTCATTTAAGGTCCTCATTGCTGTTTTTTCGGCTGCAAAGAGATTCGACGATTTGAGTTTTTAATGATCTTCGTTGTCTCATACCTGACTTTATCAGCTTGCTCTACTAGTAATTTTCTGACTGCTGCTTCAACGGAGGACACTGTGTTTTCTACGGGAATGCTTCTTGGTGCTATTACGAAATTTTGGCCTTTGGAAAGGACATACTGTTCTGCTTCGGTTAACGGCTTCGATGACAAGCTGATAACTGTATTCTGCGAAGGTTTTACTGGATTTGTTTCTATTCAGGAATGCTTCAGACTTCTTTTGTTGCTTAAGTGTAACTTCCTGATGGATTTTTTCTGCTTGTGCGTTGGTGATGTTGTCCAAAGTTATGCCTATGGTTCCTTCAAGTCTAAAGGTCGCGTATAACTACCTCAACTCTGCTCATTGAAGCTCATTTAGTGTTTTGATCTTGTGCAGTGAAGGTCCTTGAATATGCCCCATGTAATCACAACCGAAACGTCGGAAAATAATTCCAGTCTAACATGATCTCTTAAAGGATGCCAAATATTTAAAATTTAGACCCAACGTTTCGCGTGTTTCGCAATAATTGGCGCTTTGTTGCCAGTAACGTGTTTTTAGATATATAATACTAAAATTATACTAATAAAAGTTAATAGGATGGCCTATAATAGCCTAAAACCGGCCTATAAACATATTTAACCAACAAGTCGGAGGCCGTGCGTCGCGGATTACCAACTCTAGTCGTTCAGCTACGCAGAAATTTCTCGATAGATTGCGACTTTGATGATGATGGTGAAATATGGAATCCATTTAGAACGTCTTTTATTTTTCACTCATTGGATCGTCTGTTCGAAACGATCTTTCATTAATCGTTAACAAATAAAAAGCGGCCACTACAACGTAGCCAATATTAATTAGCCAGATAACAGAATACTAAATAATTAAAATTTGGAGCCAAGGTTTCGCGTATGATGACCCAAATTCGCAATTTGTTTTTTTTTGCGATAGTTTGTGTCATCCACGTCGGTATAATTATATATCGATAATTCTCGCATCAATTACGGGATTATAATGCAAACGAGTTTTTCGTGACACGTTTTTTTGCGGCATATTATTCAACTTGCATGAGGCAAACAAAATTGATCTTTCGTGATTTGTAGAGGTTCAGTGTTGAAAGTTAAAACGCGTACTCTAGAGATAATAATATAAATAAGATGTTTTTATCTTTTTTTATGCTATAAAGTCAATTGAATGTACTAGGCAAACAAAATTAGCCAAACAGTTTCAACAAAAGCATGATGTAGTTCAATTTATTGTTTCGTAGTTCAAACATCTATTTATTCACCTGATGTCATCGTATTAGTTCTAGCAAAGACCCATGATACATCACACAAACAATCCATCAAATAATTTCATAAACTCTAGGTTGTGCAAAAATAAGAGTTTATCCGAATAACCGGTTTATTAACTTTGTAATAATTGATTTTGAAAGATATTCTTCTAAGCCATTCTAACCGGTTAAATATTTGCAGAAGGCAATGACCATATACAGAGTAGCCAACCATAATTTGACCCATTTTGGACTTAAATATCTCTGAAACAAACAAAAATGTCGAGGTGCGGTTTTCGCTGAATATTTTTAATTTGCCGAAAGTTTTGTTTGAAGCACATGCCATTTTATTTCTACATCTGGAAGTATCGAAATCAAAATGGCTGACTTTCAGGTATAGGGCAACTATGTTATTTTAAATGGTACACCCTGTATATCTCTTCAAAATCAAAATTTTGTCCTTCCTCTTTTCAAAAATTTAATACGAGCTATAGTTACGTTGCAGAATTTAAGCTTCGAAAACGATACTTTATATATACGATAAGAATTTCAGAAATAATGTTTTTTTCTTTTTTTGGAAAGTCAAAAAAATGGCGCAACCATATTCGTTTAAGATCAAGCGCTGTACACGAGCATTTTTAGCAACTCATGTAATATATGCCTATATGAAATACAGCAAACACTTTAGAAAATAATTACTAGTACATATTTGTGTTATACAGCATCATATCTTTTTCACTATTTATAAGTTATATTTTAAGTAAAATTACAGCCATAAAAACTTAGTTTTTGTGGCTCTAATTTGAAAATAATAGATATTCTCATCTATATATTTTTTTATGTTTTAACAGCTATTGAAATGTAAACGTAAAAAAGTATTTTACATTAAAAGAAATAGATAGTTAGGGAGAAAAGCATCAGAACAACAATTCAATTCTTAATACTTAAAAGTTAATCTTAAATTTTGCAACACACAGCCAAATACTTTATGATTTTCATGACTGCAAAAATTCTTGATAGTATTGTTTTTGTCTAATGACAAGAGAATTCATAAAACTTAAATACTTACAGGGGACACTAGAAAAACGAAAAAATTAATTCACTTTTCCATTTTTGACGAACAACACACACAAACACGAAGTTATCTAAACTATTACCCCTTCTTCTTCACACATGTTTTTATTTATTAATTATTGTAGCATAATCTAACATATAAAAAAGAAATTAACCAAAATAAATAGAAAAATCAAATGAAAATTAATGAGAGACTTGAGTTTGAAGCTGAGAAACAAGATGATCAATATTGGAGGCTATATCACTAGTACATAGGCACAAAATGTTTTCTAAATTACCATTTGTAAGCCGAGTGCGAGGCCTGTTTATATTAATTTTCAAGATATAAAAAAGCTGCTCACATTCATACGTGCAACCGAACAATAGTATATCTACTAAAGTGTGAGGCGGTCGGCTTCTATACGAACGATGACAATCGTCCCCACTTATCGGGAAGATTTGCATCTGATGATCCAAACGTTTCACAGAAAACTTACAAGAGCTTGATAATTACGTCTAATTGAAAATCCTCAACATTTCTGATAGAGTTCAGTCTCTATTTGTTTTCCCTAGTTATATAAAAAAGTGTAGTAATATTTTTAGCTCCCAATATCGAAAATTTAGGTCTAGATTTTACACATGCCTTAATATTATATAATCTATTCCCTCTACCTACCTATCAATGTATTACTTGTATTTTTTTTCCACCCGTTGTTCATCAACAATTATCTTATATATTTACCAAGAAGACCAAATAAAAAACAATACCTCAGTCTAAGAAATACAAAAATGTGTTTAATCTAAAATCACCTTTTTATTGTTTAGAACCAAATATTCCTTAACCAGTTGGAAAAGTTCTCAACATACCTTCTGTTTATCTATACAAATTAGGTCAACTCCAACAGCTTTTTCTTTTCACTATCCCTAATGTGCAGTTTGTTAAATTCGTTATTCAGTTCGAGTAAAGTGCAGGACACGAAAGAAAACCGGGCGGTCCTTAAAATAAAGGTTCATAGTCTTAAGGAAGCGGAAAAGTAAAATTTGTGTACGCAAATAAATTTTGTGTTATTTTATTTGTTGGAATAGTTTGCCGCTTCACCTATAAAGTGCGCCAGCTAAGCGGTACGGAAAATTAATCGAGGATTTAGTAAATTTCGCACTGGTCCACTTGTAATTGGGATGTGCCTAGAGTCTCCATGCATTTGCCGCTAGAAGGTTCTAGCTATTTCCAGTGGCGCCTATACATTTCGAGCATTTGTTTTCATTTCTATGCGTTGCGTTGAATTTGAATTATTATTTCGAAGTAACGATGGCGAGCAAAAGAGGAAAAACAATTCGAAACGGTGCACGTGAAGTTATTGCGAGCATTATAGAGGCCTGTACTAGAGAAGCTGAAAATAATAGTTTGACTATTCCAATTCAAAATCGAACAGAACGCGCTGCATTTTACACTGGTGTTTCGGATAATAGTGTAAGAAAAATTCATAATGATCGCTCATGTTCTACTTCACCTTTAATATCTCCTGGTAAAAAAAAAGATCCCGACTATCATACAAAGATAAAATTAACGATGGTGATTTTCAAGTAATTCGACGAACAATAGAGGATTTTTATATAAACTTGAAGAAGGTTCCGATCTGCAAACCCCTACTTCGTTCTGTAAAGAACAAAATAGATTTTCCGTACGGGTATAAAACCTTAAATAGGCTTTTACGATCAAATGGTTTTGTTTGGCGCAAGTGCCAAAATAAACGGCGTGTGAAATATTTATCAACTGTAAGACAATATAGGCAAGAAGGGCGCAATATTGTGTATCTAGATGAAACCTGGGTAGATAATGATATGACAGTGAACAAATGCTGGCAAAGTGAAAGTGTTACAGGTGTTATTCAGGGAATCCGCTCTATTAGTGGCTTTATTATAGTTCATGCTGGTTCAGAAGCCGGATTTGTTCCAGGTGCTGCTTTAGTTTTTCACTCGGGACTAACAACTGCAGACTATCATGGACAGATGAATAGAGATAATTTTGAAAAGTTGTGGCTCGAGAAGCTTCTACCTAACATTCCTCTCAAATCAGTCGTGGTAATGGATAATGCGTCTTATCATTCTCACGTAGAAGATAAAGTGCCAACTAGATACTCTACAAAGGCTCATATGATATCGTGGTTTAAATCGAACAATCTTGTATGTGATCAAACATGGAGAAAATATCAATTATATGAATTAATATCAGCCAACAAGCCTAGAGAAAAAAAGTATAAAATTGACGGTCTTTTACGTAACCTCGGTCATACACATTTAAGGCTGCCTCCATAGATGTGCGACCTCAACCCTATTGAACTTGCATGAGCAGGAGTAAAAAAATATATTCGAGAGCGCAACACCGGTCAACTTTCAATTAAAGATTTAAATAAAATATAATTAGAAGCGATTGACTCAATATCGGCTGAAAATTGGAAATCGTATGCTAAACATGTTCGTTCTATTGAAGATAAATACTGGGAAGTAGATGGCAAAATTGAAACGGTTATTGATGGTTTAGTTATCACACTGGCATCTTCAAGTAGTGACGACGAAACCTCATCATTTTCAGAGGAAGACAACGATTTAGAAGGAATTGAACCATTAGAATCATAGCCGTCAACCTCAAAAATGGCTTAGTTTTTTTTCATATATTTTGTAAAACTGTTTATAAAGTAGCTATCAATAAACTGCTTCAAAATAATTAATTTTCTGTTCAATACCGTGTGTTAAAAAATATCTAATATTGCAATTAATATTTGAAAAACTACAGAACTCATATTTTTTCAAAATTAACACAACAATGTAGTTATAGTAGGGGAGCCAGCACTGATTCCAGTGAACAAGATTTATCAAAATTTTACTTATGCAGTTCGACTGGGCTATTCGGGTAGCCAAAAGTGACCTTTTGTCTCCGTCTGTCATATTACATTGTACAGGGGGCGTCATTGTGAAGTACTATACAGGGGGTTTCCTAATTGCGTGCTAATGTTAAAGAGGGGTGATTCTTGGACATTTTTAAGAAACAAGTTTAATATGAACCTAAAAGTCTTAACTTTGGAGATACAGGGTTTTAAAAAAACATTGTTTTTAAATCCTAATTCTCATGCTGTTATAGATAAATAATTGTGTGAAATTTCTACCAGTGGCGTGCATATGTAATTAACCTGGGTAAATCCTTATGCTCCTTAATGTATAGAAGACGTGTATCAAATTTCATGCAGTTATCTACAATAGCATCAGAATTGGGATGAAAAAGAATGTTTTTTTTTTAAACTTTACCATCCTGTATCTCAAAAGTTAAGACTTTTAAAACATAAAAACACCCCCTTTAACATCAGCACGCAATTAGGAAACGCCCTGTATAGTACTTCACAATGACGGCCACTGTATAAAGTATTATGACAAACGGAGACAGACGGCCATTTTTGGCATACCCGAGTAGCCCAAAGTCGAACTGCATAAATAAAAATTTTGATAAATCTCGTTCACTGGATCTGATGCTGGCTGCCCTTGTAAAATCTGGACTTGTAAATCGTGTATCGCTATACTGGGTGGTCCAATAAGAGTGGACGTAGGCAGTAGCCCCGGAACCGTTAATAACAGAACTCAAGAAAAAATATCTTTATAGGTAAATCGATCAAGAAAAATCAAAATCATTTTAAAATTCGAAAGTTCGCCGTTTTTGCAACACAAAAGAGATATAGAAGTGCGGTACACATACATTTTTTTAATTATCTGAAGTCCGTATAGTCAAAAAGGAGTGCCATATTATTCAAAGAACGACGGGACACTACTGGTTTAAAGAGATTTCTTGGCCGACCTTCCTAAACCAATTGACTCCGCCCAGTTTTCTTTCGTGTCCCGCACTTTATATGGAAACACAAAACAATGAAAAATGGATGCTTCACAATGCTGTTTAAGCTATAAATATTAGTCAGGTATTGTAATCTACATCGCATAAGTTAGCCATATAATGTGTCTATTATACTTCAACTAGCATTACTTTGTATGTTCCATTATCATTTGTATTTATTTACACAGGTTCATTTATTAACTAAAAACTGAATACCTCAAATTTTTCCGGCGCTTTAAAAACATCTCTACATGGAACATTCCCTGTTATTCGACTAATTGGACCATAGTTTTAATTAAGGCAATAAACTGAAAGTTGTAATCATAAAAATGAAATAAAACTATAATTGTAAATATTTTGCCTCTAATAAAATGTGTTAATCCGCATACCAAACACAAATATTCGACCTGTGTGTGTTGATAAACGTTTTAAAGAGCTCATAACATGTTAAAAAACAAACGGCATGCGACGTGCATGAAAACAGATAAATCGAGTTTTTTGTTTTGTTTTAAAAATTTCGATGCGCCGGAAAAATTTGACTAATGATCTTGTTTATTGTGTATGCCTTAGGTGGTTTTTAATAACTCGAAAGTTGTTCGATTTTGTCGAGCGACTTCAACGGAAACACAGTCAGTACTAATTTGATTGTGTCTGAAATAATAGTGCCAATAATAGTGAAGTTTTAAAACGTAAGAGCTAAAAATATTTTTATTATTTGACAGATCTAACTAAATTCGTTTTATAAAATTGCACAAATGCACACATAAAACATTGTGCAAAGAACTTTATATAATCAAACAAATTGCTTTGAATAATTTCCATTAAACATAAAAAAAATATGTATTTAGTGAATATTTTTTCTTACTTTCTTTTGCTTATTTTGGTACATTGATAATACACATATAACTCTACAAATCCCAAATCTGTTTCCAGATAATATAGGTTTCATTTCAATGGCTAGAAAAAAATGTTCAAAAATGTGAGGCAGACCCAATATACATTTTTTAAAATGGAACACCCTGTATATTATATCGTAACTTAGAAATCCATAATAACGCGAACTAACTAGTAAAAATGCAAAGTTTCTAAGAGTGTTAGTAATATCGGGTTCTTATTAGTAACATCGCGAAGTGTCTAACGCATTTAGTATAATACCGACAAAATATTAAATATCGGCATTTTACTGAACGTTTTAGTTAAAACCGGTTCTTACTGCATTCTAAATGGTAAGAATAAGATCTAGTATATTCTAGAATACTTACAGCGCTCTGATTGGTCTAGAGAAAGACCCGAGCAAACGATACCATGGATACATTGTTGCTTCGGTGTGTCAAGGATTTCTGTAAACGTGTGATCAGGAGATGTAGATTTGATTTTCTCTACACTTTGTGTGATACGTTTTGACTTGTTGCCGTTCATGAATTGGGTAAGATGTCCCAATTATTTTTTAATTTTGTTAATTTTGTTTTCGGTCCTTATCTGCCATTTGAATAGGTTCGGATGTAACAGTTTTTTCGGCAAAGGCCCGCCTGTTGCTGTCCCCTTCAGCAGTGGCTTATGGAAGGGTTTGACGCCTTCTGAGAGGAAGTCATCCTTTAAGCAGCATTTAAAAACCATTAAATCACAGTTGTTGTAAAGCTACAATAGCTAGTAGATATATAATATTTACGTAAAGCTTAAATATCTATTTACATCGTACTGATATTTCTCAATATATATTTATACCTAATATCTAGCTGGCTGCTGCGCGGCTGTCCGGTTTTCGCGTCCCCCATCCTGTTTTTGGTTATCGTTGCGCCTGGTTTTGTTCTCTCTGGCCCGCTCTCTTATTATGGATCGTTTATGTTTGTAATTATTAGGCTTAGGATAATTTTGCATTTAAAAATCTAAAAATATGCATGCAAATATGCTCCGAAACAAGTGAAGATATGCACTTAAAAATGCATTTATTATCGGATCAAAAAATAGAAATAAAGCAAAAGTATAACATATACAACAAATTATCAAATTCAAATTTTCTATCTTATCTGACAATAGTACTTTATACTCAGAAAAAACATCACAAGATACAATTGGAACATATTCAAACAAATTCAAATCACTGTTTATTAAAAATTGTTCATTATCTGGATTCAATGTCTCTTTATTGTCCAAAACTACACTAATATTTTTCAAATTTTTGTAACTAATATTTTTATGTAAAACCTTAGCTAATTTTTGAAAAATTACTTTATTTTTAGTGTTAGTTATAGTTTCACTCACTTTTTCTATCAATTCTGCGCTTTTTGATAAAAAAAGTCATCTCCATTTTTTTTATAATATCGGACAAGCAAGAAAAATTGTTTTTAATGTAAATTAAATCCTCATGTACATCTTCTTGCGCAAAACGTTTTGTGCTTCTTGTATACAATGTGAGTATTCCGTATTAAATTGGTTGACTATGTTTTTTTATTGCCTCGAAATGTTCTAAATTTTTCTACCTGAGTTGGAGCTTTTAGGAATACTTTCTTCATCGAGGAAATCAGATTGTTTACTCGTGGATAAAAAGCACGAACTTCTTCTGCATCTCGGTGAAGTCCATGGGCAAGACATGTGGCATGTATCATTTAGGGTACAATATTTGTAGACCACTCATTGCTTTACACATGTATGGAGCAGCATCTGTAATTGCCCCTAACACTGTATCATATTTAGTAACACCGGGTTATAAAAGAGTGAGAGAGTCGTTGAAAAATCCAACAACAGTTGAATGATTTACTTTTTCTAAGGCCTTCAGTGTAAGTAAATATGATTTATCCCTTTCTGCTTCTACACCCAACACACCAAAAACAAATTTAGCAACACATCTCTGTTCCACATCCGTTGTTTCATTTAGTACACCCATATACTTTTGTCTTCTACTTTTTCCTGCAATTCGGTAACTGTCTTATTGTACAAATCTGGAACATAGTTTTTCCTTAACGTGGATTCATGTGGAATTGATGTCTTTGTGTACTGTACTGCTCTGCTCTAAAAATGACTTCAGGGCAGGATTATTCAGTAGAATATCCGCACTAATAAACGCCTTGCACAAATCCTCATTGAACTTTGATCGTTTGGGTCCCGGTCCTGGTTAAAATGCTGTGGTGATTAAAACTTGTTTCTGAGCACACTTTTTACTTTTTTGGATCTGATGCTTTGTAGTTCCTATGCGTTGTGTCACTTGGAATTTCTTGTTCGCAGTAGCAGGAACATCACAATATTTACAAAACAGCACAAAACCGTCTGTCGTAAAATCAGGAAAATATTTCACGAATTGATTTAATACCGCACTTAATGAACGCTTTTCTTTCGGCATATTGGACAATGTTCACTCCACAATATGTAAACTAAATTGAATTAAAAAATTATTTCTAACATTCTTAAAATGTGCTTATTAATGATTGTAAATCCGTGGTAAATCCATAGTTTTTAAAGCACAGACGTTTTATTGGGTACCTATAACGATTTTAAGAAAGGATCGGTAAAACCCTTGGCCTGACAGCAACTAGACATTTTTTATTATTTTATTATTATGGATTATATTTCAAATACATCAAATTTGTCTTGGGAAATAAAAATATATTCAGAAAAATTAGAATATATGCATTTTTCCTGTAATAACTGCAAAATATGCATTTAAATACAAAAATTGGCAAAATATGCATTTGCATATCCTTTAATGCAAATGCATATATTTCCTAAGCCTAGTAATTATAAGATAGCTAGTAAAATAATTATTATAATTTCTAGGGCTGCTCGCACTCTTATTGTGTTAACGTTTTTTTATTTTATAATCGGGATCCTGTTCTCTTTGTTAATGTTGTATTTTTGTCAAATAAACGCTTTTGTGTTTGAATTTGAATCTTGTATTCATACCAAAATTTTATCAGTTCATTCCTCCATAATAGTTGATTTTTGTGCAAAATTTGAAGTTTTTTAGTAATAAATTTTTTAACATTTCACTAGACCACCATTTTGTTTCACCATATTGGATTTTTACTCAAATATTACCAAGTTATCCCCATATGACCCTCAGTTTTTGACCAAAATATGATATTAATCGAGTAAGTGTCGCGAACAAACAGATCGACAGACCGACGGAACTGAATAAAAACATGTTTTTAGGCATTTGGGAACTCTGAAACGTAAAGATCTGAAAAATCTCGGAGGGTGAATTTTTCACAATTACAATATTCTCTTTTACAAGGGAAGTAAAAATTATAATACAATAGAACTATATTTGGTGAGGGTCTCAACTATCATATTTAATACCTACATAGGTTTTTCACAAATTAGATAACAATTATTCACACATGCAGGAATTGTAGAAATATTATGTATTTCCGTTTGCATCTATCAAAAAATTATCATTATGAATTAAATTATGATAAATCATTATTAATTATCAATAGATTACTTATTGTTTTATTAATTTTCATATTCAGACATAATGGGTGCATTGTTTGTGGCAAGAACGTGCAATGTTCCATAGATGCCAGTAATTTGTTATTTTAATAAATATTTTGCTTTAATATAGACAACAAAGCTTTACATAAATAAAATAATAATATAACTATATACAGGGTCACTAATAAAGTCCGCATCACATGGGGGGGCAGTTTTATTATTGGTTTCTTAGAATAATGTCGTAACGTAATTAAAGGTTATACAAAACGCTAGAAATACCAAGTATAGAGAATTTAGAAAACCTAGAATTTGGGAAATCAAAAAAAAAACGTTATATGAAAAAATATTAAATGTTTTGCAAAGAGAACTTCTTGCTTTTTTTTTAAGAAGACTTGAATAAGTTTAGTTAAAAAAATGTTTTTGTTTTTCAAAGCCTCCTAGTTTTTCTTTGGAGCCCTATATAATTCGTCAAAAAAGACTCTTATAAAAAATTATTTATTTAAAAAATGAATAAGATTTTTTTTAATAAACTGCAATATTTTTGTTTCAATCAATATTTTAGGTATACTTTAACTAATCAGTAAATCAAAAAATATATGTATATTATTTTTATTTCTTGATATTATTGTTATTAATATTTCTTTTATATAGAAATTACTGAAAACGTACTTATTTGCTTATGGATTGTATATTGGTTTTTTTGAAGTAATTTCTTTGCTTGTTAAACCAACACGTAAAAAAGTATTTACCTATAATGATATCAAAAATATAAATTTTTCGTTCCCAATAATCGATCAAAAAGTATAATATATTCTTATAAGCATTATCATTTAAAATAACTATATTACTTATTTTTACATTATAGCCCATGATATTTCCAATATCCATATTTGATATCCTAGGAATGTAACGGAATGTATGATCCCTTTATGTAGTGTCCTTGACCTTCTCCTTTAATTGGTAATAAAGAATCAATGGCTTCTAATATTGTCATTGTTTAGCTCAACACGTGTTATTTGCTGAGAAAATTAAGAGATTTTGCAGTAAATGTAAAATATTAATGAAAACTGTAATAGTTTTCGTATTCAAGAAAACTCTATGTGTTTTAATCGAAAAACTGTTGGTCAAGTCACATCATAAATCAAAATTGGAGTACTAACTTTTGACAATCATTAAAAAAAAAATATTCTTTTAACTTAAACTCTTTTTAGAATTTGCAGTTTTTTTATGTCATAAAAATATTATTTTTTTTATATAAACATGGATTAGAGATACAGGGTGTTCAAGTACTAATAAATTTTTTTAAAACTTTTCTAGATACTTTTAAATCAAAGTTGGTACACTTAGATTTATTTGATATTTCAAACCGTTTAGAAATTAAAAAATTGTAATATGTATTAAGGTATTATAACATTCAAATTCGACATGCGTGTATGGACAGGGTTTAAAATAATTTACACCCTATTTGTGATTAAAGATAACAATCAGGAGCATTTTTACTTTCTTTCCTCGTAAAAGGGAGGAAGGATTATAATTGCGAAAAATCACTCTCCAAGTTTTTTTCAAATCTTTATGTTTCAAGGTCCTTAGATGCCGGAAAACATGTTTTTTTCAATTCCGTTGGTCTGTCTGTCGGTCTGTCTCTTCGTGGCATAGCTAAAAACTACTTTCTCGATTGACTTCAAATTTTGGTCAAAAATTAAGGGACATAATTAGGGATGACGTGGTAATATTTTGGTAAAAATCCAATATGGCGGCTTAATGAAATGTTAAAAAAATATTACTAAAGAACTACTACTCACAAATTTTGTACAAAAGTCAAATACTATGTAGAAATTAGCTGGTAAAATTCTGGTATGAATCCAAAATGGCGGCTTAATAAAATACTTAATTGATTGATTTTAAATTTTGTGCAATAATTAATTTTAGTACATAGATGAACTGGTATAATTCTATGGAAAAAATGCAAAAGGGGATAAGTCAACTTATCCCATAACTGTTTTTATTGCACCATCAAGCTCCTAGATGCCATAGGCATCCTTTCCAGCAAAAAAAATGATAAGTATACTTATAAAAACTGCATGGAAAATACATCATTCAAAAGCGATAAGTATACTTATCCCTAACATTTTTAAGATTTTTAAACAAACTTAAATTATTAAATTAGCCAAAAGGGAATAAGTCGACTTAACTAAGCCCGAATTCAAAAATAATATTTTAGCGTAATGGCATAAAGGGATATGTTGACTTATCCCCTTTTGCCTTATACTAATTTAAAAGTGTGTTTACACGGACAAAAGGATAAATGCACTTATCACTTCTGGTATTCTTAGTTTAACTGCAAAAACGTAAAAGCGAGTATTTTAAAAATGTCGGGTGGCAAAAATAATGGTTTTAATAAACAATCCCGTGGATATAGAATATTAGCTGAATGTATTAATATCGGCAGTGATACTACAAATAACGGTAAGTGAAATATCCATATATTCTATTCATATTATTTTTTATTTTAATTCTTCATATAATAAACGCGGGTTTCATAACCTCAAATAATAAGTTATTATTTAAATATGTTTTGTTTGATGTATGCTTAAAATCAGTGCCGGTTTAAGGAATTTTGTCGCCAGGTGCTACGCCCCCCCCCCTTTCCCCGCCCCCAGGTTGAAAAAAAAATTAAAACAAAACCATCCTACTGAAGACCTTTCTGTTACTTACGAATACTTCAGAACCATTTTTAATGAATGTTTCAATATAAGTTTTGACAGTCCATGTTCCGATAAGTGTTCCGTCTGTTGCAACTTTGAAAATAAAATTAGGCTAGAGAAGGACAAGAATAAAAGAGATACACTTAAATTCAACATGAAACACCACAAGAAGCGTGCAGATGCTTTCTACGACAAGCTTCGTCTAGAGGTTGAAAATACATTAACGTTATGTTACGATTGTCAAAAAAATTTGGTCCTCCCAAAAGTTCCAGATCAGGCGGCGTATTATTCTCGCCAGTTATATTTATATAACTTCACAATCTGCCAAGGTTCATCACTGTCCTCCCAAAACAAGGAAAACACATTAAGCTATGTGTGGACCGAGAACGAATTTGCAAAAGGCTGCAACCAAATTGCATCAGCCTTACACCACAGACTGTGCAACTCAAACTTAAATGATCTGTCGCTCATAAGATTGTTCTCCAATGGATGTGGAGGACAAAACCAAAACAGGTCTTTGTTAGGAATGTTGTGCTCTTGGTTATTATTTGAAGTCCCTAAAAATATCGAAAGAATTGAGATTTGGTTTCCTATTGTCCGCCATTCATTTCTTCCGGCAGATCGGGTATTTGGTACATTGGAAAGAGAATTTAAGGCACGCAGTGTCATCGAAGGCCCCAAAGACTACATTGATGTAATAAGCAAATATTCGGAAGTCACATACTTAGGACAAAATGATTGTCCTGTAAAGAACTGGAAATCGTACTCCGAAAATACAATTAAGCAGCCAGGACAATGGCACTTTAAATTTCAACAAGCAAAGAAAGTCTTCATCACCCGAAGTAAATCAGGCAAGACTGCATTAGTACAAGGAGATCCATTCTATAATATTGATTGCTGTGAGCCTAAAACTATATGCAAGAGAGGAAAAAACTTTCAAAATAACAACCATGTCGAAGTTGGTGAAAGAGGAGTTGATGTTAAACCAGCGAAGCTTTCCGACGTTAAAAAACTGATCATTCTACAATTTGGTGACAACTGGAAGGAGAAAGAAAAGTTGCAGTTCTATAACGACATATTTTCTGGTACGGAGGAAACTGATACAGCCTCTATATCTGACAATAATGATGTGGACAATGACAGCACCATTAATAGTGACTTTCAACTCCCCGAAGATGACGCCGAGTTCCAGACTTAAACATCAATATTTTTAGAGTAAGATTTGATTTTATTTTTAGAGTAAGACTTTATTTTATATTCTACTTGTTTTATTAAACTTAATAGTTCTTCACTTTATGGAGTATTTATTTCTTTAATCGTGTTTTTAATATTTTTTGCGGTATCATCACTTCCCTCCTACTTCGGGATCTCAACATGCCCGAAGTAATAGAAAATAGCGGATTTTGCTACTTAAATTTAATTAAAAATCAATATGGCGGCATGATGACATGCAAAACCTGCTATAACCATAATACTTTTGCAAAACACGCTATTTAAAAAAAATAAACATAAATAATTAAATTCCGGTATTTAAGAGATTATGCGCATCTATCTCAATGATTTGTAATAATTATTTCCAATTTTTTCAATAATTAAAACATTTTCTACAAAAAATGTCTAATTAGTTATACGTTTTTCTTTCATAGCCTAAAATTTGTTATGGAGCGTATAGCGGATTTTGCGTATGGGCTACTCATTTAATATAAAAGTATAAGTACGGTTATCCAAATTATTTAGCTTTTGAAATTTGTTTTTGTACTATTGTTCACAAACAAAAAGGTATATGTCTACTTATCACCTTTTGCCATTTTCATGATGATTATTTTTTAAAGGAAAAAGGGATAAGTATTCTTTTTTTTTTAATTATTGAAAAACAAATGTATATACCTGTTTCTTTTTCTAGTAAAACATTTTCTAGCATTAAATATAATGTAGTAACCTTTTAAATAATGTTTAATAAAAAGTTGATTCCTTAAAAACTAGTTTTTTGGCTCTCATGAAAAAGGTAGTTTTTGGACTTATCCCCTTTTGCATTTTTTCCACAGAATTATGGTACGAATTCAAGATGGCGGAACAAAATGGCGGCGAACTAAAAACACGATAACAATATCGTGGAAAAAATTACCCCTTAGATATTTTCATGCTTTAGCGTTCTCGAATGTTTTCAGTTCCGTCGGTCTATCTGTCTGTCAGTTCGAGGCAAGCTTAAAAACTACTAACCCGATCGAGTTCAAGTTTTTGTCAAAAATAAATGGTCATATGGGGATGACTTGAAATTATTTTGGAAAAAATCCAATATGGCGGTCTAATGAAAGGTTAAAAAATATTACTGAAAAAACTAATTATTCAAGTCACCACACCACATTTCTGGTACAAATTCAAAATGGCGAAACAAAATGGTGGCCAAATGATATTTTTAAAAAATCAACGTAAAAAAATCTTCATATTGAATCGACTTTAAGTTTTGCAGAAAGATTACGAATTCAACATTACGGAACAAAATGGCGATTTATCACAAGTTTGTCGTATGGAGAAACTTGTAAAATTTTGGTAGGAATCCAAAATGGTAGGACAAAATGGCGCCCAATAAAAAATATGTGTTACTAAATGACTATGTATCGAACCAAATTGGGTCACACGTGTCTATTTCTAATAAAGAGAAAGATTCATAACGAGGGAAGTTCCGGGTAAAGGAAATTTGCCGATCTTTTATATTTAAAAAATATAAAATAAAAAATAAGAAATAATTGATACCCTCCCATGCGACGATATGTCTGTTAGGCATATATACATCAAAACCACTTACATTTTTAAAATACGATACGTCAAGAAGACAAAAACAATATAAAGAACTATTGCCAAACAACCTATTTTTTTACATGTCCTAACTACTCAAAAAATAACTCCTAAAATGAATTCATATCAGATACTATTATAGAAATATAGCCACGGAAATATAGTTAAACAATAGGTATATTTTCGGTAGTATCACATGTTAAGGAATATCTGGTCCTTGTAGATTATCAGAAAGCTTTTAATATCCTAGAAACTTTGGAAATCTGAAAAATTTTGACACTGACATATTGAAATGTCTTTAAAAAATCTCACCATTCAAATTACCAATAGAAGAAGACTATAGATTAAACACTCTTAGGAATTAAGTTTTTAATATTAAATTTGTAGATTGTGGCAATTTCTATAAACCCAAATAATTTTATATTCTATTACCAAACTATATTAAAAAAAGAAAAAAAACATATATATATATATATATATATATATATATATATATATATATATATATATGTATATATGTATGTATGTATATATATATATATATATATATATATATATATATATATATATATATATATATATATATGTTTTCCGGATGGTGCTGTTGTTGCGCTAATTCCGCTTCATTTTTTGCGATTTTAGATTTGTCGATTATTGTCTTCCATACTGTTGGTAGTTTTAATGATTCGTACCTTTTATTCAAATCACCTTGTTTTTCAATTTCTATGGCTTCTCGGATTATTCTGGTCTTATAATGTTCTATATTGGCAATCTCCCTACGACCCATCGAAATTTATGACCGGTTTTCTGATGATGTAGGAATAAAGCTGAGGTTGTGTGTTTATTTCTGATGCTGAGTTTATGCTCTTCCACTCTTGCTGATATTCGCCTGTTAGTTTGCCCCACGTACAACTTTTCACAGTCCTGGCACGGAATATTGTATACTCCGTGGTTTTCCAGTTTGATTTTATCTTTTGGATTTCCAAGTAGTTTACCTATAGTTGTTTGTGGCTTGTGTATTGTTTGTATATTGTGTTTCCTAAGAATTCTTCCGATTCTGTCTGTTGTGGCTTTTACATATGGTAAGACTACTTGTTACTTTCCCGGTTCATAAGTTTTGTTGTTCGTTGTTCGGGAAACCTGTGCATTAATAGCTTTCTCTATGGTGCGATTTGTGTAGCCATTTTTCTTTAAAGCACTAGATATTACCTTAAGTTCGTTTTGTCTCGTCTGTGTTTCGGTTAATCACACGGATCTGGATATTAGAGTATTTGCAACGCGTTGAATTTGTGCTGGGTGATGGTGTGATTTTGCATTTAAATATCTGTCTGTATGTGTTGGTTTTCTATAGACGGTGTATTCGAAATGTCCGTTATGCAATTTTGTGACCAAAATATCTAAAAACGGTAGTTTGTTGTTTTCCTCTAACTCTAGAGTAAATTGTAATCTGGGGTGGGTTGAATTTACGTGTATCAGAAATTTTTCAAGCTCTGCATGACCATGTTGCCATATAATAAATATGTCATCCACATAACGAATCCATAATTTGGGCTTTAAACTTGCTTTCTCGAGAGCTTCTTTCTCGAAGTATATCATAAATAAATTCGCGACTACTGGTGGTAGCGAGGACCCCATTGGAGCACCATCCATTTGTTTATAAATTTGCCCGTTGAATGAAAAATAAATATTTTTAAGGCAATGCTCCGAGAGTTGTATCATATGTGCCTGGAAATCCTCGTTCATAGCAATCTTGTCCAATGCTTCGTCGATAGGAATACTGGGATATAATGATTTGACATCTAGGCTTGCTATGATATCGTTTTTTCCAACTAAAAATCAAGATATATATATATATATATATATATATATATATTAACAGCTCCTGTCAATAGAAACAAATATAAATAATATAGTAGAAATAACGCAAATACAAAGTTGAGGCGCACAAGCCAATGTAAACAAATCATCCAAGAGAGAGATAGCCACTTCGCGTTCTCGCTCTATGTCCACGGAAAGTGAAAGCAGATGGCGCCGTCGATTGACGCTGCCGTTGTATTCAGAAATTTCCTACACTTAATTCAATAAAACAAACGCATAATTTTAAATATTATTTATTGGGAAATCGCAGATTAGGGACAGTAGATTACAGTGCTAGGCATTTGATGGCTGAAAATTTGGACATTTTCCAATAAAATATAATAAAGTCTGTTTTTTTTTTAAATCCCTGACATGCGCCAAGATTAGAGGTTAAGGATTGACAATTACATCTGACCTACTTTCAAATTGAAATTGAAAAGATACACCATAAGTGAAAACTCACCGAAACAGAGACCAAACTTTGTTGTCTCTGTTCGAAATGTATCCTAATGGAAAATCATCCCCACGTCAAATCTTTTAATCAAATTCGGCCATGCTGTCGGGAAAACATTTTCCTCCAGGAATATTATTATATCATGGGAGATTATTTCATCTTGTGAGTATGGTATTAGTATCAATAATGCCAGTATGTCAACACGTAACTTGGCAGATATCAAGGATTTAAAAAAAAGACACTTTAGATACATATAAAATATTTAGTTTATTTACAAAATTAAATATCTACAGTTTATCGTTCACTATTACCTAGAAATAAGCACAAAACTTTTATAATATACACACTATAACTGTACAAAGTCAATTAAAATAGTCCAGGGAAACTGAATAAAACACATAACGAAACGTAAAACGATACAATCCAAAGATGGCGTAAGGCGGTCATTTTCAAGTATCCAAACGGGAAACGGAGCTATGTGCGACGGACGTCAGTGTTATTAAGTTAAACTATTTCAATAAATGACAGTTTTCCTATCGCACAAACTAAGCGAGCAAGACGGAATAAACTTTAAAGAAAAAAATATAGTTTGGCAATAGTGCTGAGAGCGATTACAGCTACATCTATGTTAGCTTCCCACGATAAGCGACAGGGACGAAGATACAGTAGATTATGCAAGATGAAAAGAAGTAGTTATATCGAACCCATTTTTTTAGCTTGGATGCTCGTCTCAACTTGGTTAATTCTGGCAAATATATAATTATCTTGGCTTCATGATTGTGAACTAACATGTTGAATTTCCAATTATTAATGATTTACTTATTCCTTTCAACCTTTGGAGAATTATACCCAAATAAGTATTTTCAATCACGCAATGGTAGCGTTATTTGTTAAACATTTTCAAAAAAAAAAAACAGAACACAACAATCCGTCTCAAACACGTATTTATAGTTTTCTTTAGAATAAGCAGAAATATGTCACTGATATTATACGGTCATTAAGAAACATCCCTGCTATTACAAATACATTATATAAATATGTATAAATGACATAAAATAATTATATCCAATAACGTGCTTTCAATGCTACAGAGGCTGTAAAGTAACGCAAGCATTAAAGGCCGAAACAATATAACCTATAATATATGAGTGTTTTTTTTAGATTCCTTATTACTGCATATACGACTTTTATGCATGTGTGAATATAGCAAGGTCACAGTTATATAATTATATAGTATCAGTTTACCATATTGTTGTATCATTATTGCAGAATTAAATGTATTGTACAAGAAAACAAATCGCTGCGTGTACATTTAATTTTCAACTAACTTTTCGATTAGTTTATTAATAAAAGCCATTTACCGTTACAAAATTTAAACAATACATATTTAAATTTTATGTCGTTTGATAATATGCTTAACCTTACTTGTAAAGAGTGTTTCAAAAAATATGGACAGTTGTATATACATACAGGGCGTGCGTGGATATGGATAACATATGGACGCACAACCTTTTTATTTGTTATTTTATGCGAAAAAAAGTTATTCTTCATATAAAGTTTTGTTTATTAAAAAAATAAGTTTGGACGCAATGCCCAATAATATAGAAGTTGTGCAAAAAACACGCAAAAGCAGGTATGTAAAACAAAGAAATTGGAAAGTCAAATTTTCTAAGATTGTATATTGAGAGTATAAAAATATGAAATAAAAAATTATTTATAAAGTAGTATGTACCAGGTTTAATTTTTAGTTTTTTTATCCGAAAAATATATTAATTTAAAAAGGAATATCGTTTTATATACAAGGTACGAAATAAATATAGAAATAGAAGTTTGCACAACAAAAAAATTTTGACATTCCAACTTTAAGACAACTAAATAAAAGAGGCTGCAAATATAAGCCAAAAAGCTTTTAGAAGTTTTTTTATATTAGACTTAGAGTTTTTTAGAAATTTAATGGTGAATATGTAAAAAATGCGTTATTTACATATTCGCCAGTAATTTTATCAAAAACTGAGTCTCTTATCTAAAAACTTTTTGACCTCTATTTTCAGGATCTTTATTTGAGATGTCTCAAAAGTTATTATTACATATTTTTTTGTTTTCGAAACTTCTTTTTTTGTATTTATTTCTGTATATAAAAAGACACTGTTTTATAATTAAATCTTATTTTTCAGATAGGCAAAAACCTTTTAAAAAGAATAACACAACACACACACACACACATATATATATATATATATATATATATATATATATATATATATATATATATATATATATATATATATATATATATATATATGTGTGTGTTTTCATTCCGGGTGTAAATCCGTTCACTACTGTCGTTCTGAAAAGAACTGTGTTGCTGACGTTTCGCCAAAATCACATTTGGCATTTTCGAAGCTTTCTTTCTCGCGTCCGAATAGAGACTGAAGTGTTAGTGACTGCGACGCTTCCTTATATATGTTTATTTATTATATATATATATATATATATATATATATATATATATATATATATATATAACGTACATAGGTGCACAACAGCGTTATTTTCAAGACACAGGTTGTTCATTTTTTTTTTCTGTATATTCAAACCGAATTATTTGATTGTGGAGGAAAACTCGGCATGGTAAAAACATGTCTAGAAATACATTATTTTATGAAATATTCTTGAAAGTATTACTGACCAGTGGCGTACAATCGAGTTCGATTATGCATTTTTTACAATTATTCGATCAGAACTTTTTTATGGTAAAATTTTTGACCACTTGATATAGAGTTTTATGCTCTGACAATTTTTACACAAAAAATATTCAGTCGAAATCATATACTAGCTATTTTAATTTGACATAATTTATTTTGTTAAAAAAAAGGAACATCTAATATTAAAGGCAACCCTAATTATTGTAAATGTCAAAAATAATAATCTTTTGACAAAAGTATCCACGGCATTTGATCTTTAAGGTTTTTGCTAAAAATAAAAAATTTGCTTGGATTCGAATTGATTTCTATAATGTTGCACTAAACTAAGAGTTTTTTGGGTTAAATTAGTTAGAAAAAAAGTGCTAAACAACAAATTGTCAAAATTCCAATACCAAATAAATTATGATTAAATGATTGTAGAAAATGCATTATTCTGCTTATTCGTACGCCACTGGTCGGGAATGCTGAAATAATGTATAGTGAAAAAATGTATTTCTGTCTATGTTTACGTATATGGTTTCTACTATACCAAGTTTCATTCCAATCTAATAAATGGCTTTGAATATACAGGAAAAAATAAGATATTAGTAAAAATATCGAATTCGATTTGACTAAAATGTTTAATTTGTTTAATTGTACACTTAACATTACATTATTTATTACATTATTTATTTTTTGTGTAACTGAAATTTGAACTGTTTAAAAAATATTAATTTTTTTCTTTTTTTTTTCAGGTAAGTGTTAAATGTTAAATACCTCAGTCCTTAGATTTACTAAGCAGTAAGTATTCATTTCAATAGATCATATCTTTATAATAGTTAGCATCAAAGGCTGTAAACAAACCCGTATTTATTAACAACGTTTATTATAATTATAACATGTGTTTGTATTCTTATGATGTTACAGGCGAGACAAGTTACAATACATAGAATTTGTTAGTTTTTGTTGATTCTTGTCGTTTAATAATAATATAAAAGCATCAGCATTGATAATTTATCTGTCGCCGTTTTAGATTTCACATTGGCATTTTCTTATATACTGTTGGTAGTTTTAATTGAGCCGTCGTTGGTCATTATTTATGTTTTCCGGATGTTGCTGTTGTTGTGCTAATTCCGCCTGATTTTTTGTTATTTTTGATTTGTCTATTATTGTCTTATATAATGTTTATAATGCTCCCTTTTATTTATATTGGCTATTTCCATATATCTATTCTTATAAGCTCATTTTGTATTGGCAATTTCCTGATATTGTTGGAATACTGCCGAGGTGTTTCTGATGCTGAGTTTATGTTCATCTTCTCTTGCTGATATTCGCCTGTCAGTTTGCCCCACGTATAGCTTTTCACAGTCCTGGCACAGAATGTTGTATACTCCGTGGTTTTTCAATTTGATTTTGTCTTTTGGGTTCCCAAGTAGTATATATGAACAACCATATTACCATAGGTAATATAGTTGTTTGTGGCTTGTGTAATGTTTGTATGTTGTGTTTTGTCGCTGTCGAAAAAGATGTTTCATTTATTAAAAACTCGGAGCATTTCACTCGAATTATACGAACTTGAAAAAAACGATATCATAGCAAACCTAGATGTCAAATCGTGGTATCCTAGTATTCCTATCGACAAAGCACTAAACAGGATTGCTATGAACGAGGATTTCCAAGCACATATATTACAACTCTCGGAGCATTGCCTTAAAAATACCTATTTTTCATTTAACGGGCAAATGTATAAACCAAACAGATGGTACTCCGATGGGGTCCCCGCTAGCACCAGTAGTAACTAATTTATTTATAACATATTTTGAGAAAGAAGCTTTTGAGAAAGCAAGTTTGATGCCGAAGTTATGGTTTCGTTATGTGTATGACATATTTATTATTGTTGATGATTCTGATCACAAAACTGCGAACTTAATATAATATCTGGTGCTTTCAAGAAAAATGGCTACACAAATCGCATTATAGAGAAAGCTATTAATGCATAGGGTTCCCGAACAACGAACACCAAAAACTATGAATCGGGAAGACAACAAATAGTCTTACCATTTGTAAAGGGCACAACAGTCAGAATCGGAAGAATTCTTAGATAGCATAAGATACAAACATTACACAAGCCACAAACAACCATTGGTAAATTACTCCCAAAAGACAAAATCAAATTGGAAATCCACGGAGTATACAGCAAGCGAATATTAGCAAGAGTAGAAGAGCATAAACTCGGCCTCAGAAACAAGGAAACAACCTCGGCAGTATTCCAACATCATCAGGAAACCGGCCACAAAATAAACGTCGATCCGTGTAAGGAGATTGCCAATATAGAGCGTTATAAATAAGAATAATAAGAAGTAGAAAAACAAGGAGATTTAAATAAAAGGGAAGAATCATTAAAACAGTATGGAAAACAGTAATAGACAAATCTAAAATCACAAAAAATCAGGAGGAATTAGCGCAACAACAACAGCAGCACCCGGCAAACATAAATAACGACCAACGGTCGCTCAAATATAACTTTTGCTCACGGGTAGGAGTATAAAAAGAAGTTTCGCAGTCGCTAATACTTCAGTCTCTATTCGGACGCGAGAAGGAAAGCTTCGAAAATGCCAAATGTGATTTTGGCGAAACGTCAACAAAACTGTTCTTTTCAGAACGACACTCGGGTTATAGGTCAACTCTCGGATTATACCCAAAGCCAGGATTTGCCTCTTATATATATATATATATATATATATATATATGTTTGAGGTATATATATTCACCACCGATAACAATGAACTAAAAAACAGATTGTAAAGATGCCAAATGCCAATCCTGACGTTACAACTTAAAAAAATCGTATAAGTAACTTCAACCGTTCAGAAGTTATATGAATACGAAATTGCACTAAAACTCTTTGGAACATTTGGAGTGGCGATCAGATTATAACCGATATATATATATTTGTCTCTTTAGAGGAATGAACAGGATGATCCAAAGGACAGTAAAAATAATTTATCTTTATTGTAATATATATATAGGAAAAAACAGTTGACTCTGTATATATATATATATATATATATATATATATATATATATATATATATATATATATATATATATATATATATATATATATATATATATATATATATATATATATCTATATATATATATATATATATATATATATATATATATATATATATACAAGGTGTTAATTAATGACTTGGACATATTGCAGAAGGTGATAGTACTCGACAAAATACGAAAAAAATTGCCAATATATACAGGGTTAAAATGCACCATTTTCGTTATGCAGGGTTTCAAAGTTTCAATTTTTTTTCTAGTTTTTTGCCTTTTTTTCCAGTTCCTTCTGAGAAAATTAGTTCAAATTTAGAACATGTATTATTTTTAAGAACCTCTACGATAAAATATCAAAATCGTGGATGGTAGTATACAGGGTGCTACATTTTTTTGCACCACCTACAAGTTTATCTTGCGGAATTTTTTTTAGAGAACCAGTATGAAAATATATATATATGTTCATTTCTTTATTATTTGTATTATATTTAGTTTTAATTGCAATATATGCATTATATATATAACGAAATTAAGCAAAAATTTAAGAAACGGGTTTTATTTTAAATCAACCGACATGATAATGAACAATCAGATAAAATTATTACAGTTAAATGAAAAAAAAAATATAAAAGTTGTTAAAAATGTCCGCGTCTTGCTAGAATGCAAGAATATATATATATATATATATATATATATATATATATATATATATATATAAATGTTCTTCTGTCTGGATTGGAGTCTGATACACCAACGTTTTCTGGCGTCCCCAGAAAAAGGATCCAGGCTAAAAATAATTTAGGGGGCCATGGCTTATTGCCCTATCCAACGGTTGTTAAAAAAATGTTAAGTACTAATATGCTGAAATGTGCTGTGTAATTTTTATGAACCACATCTAATTTCTAAGAAAATTGAGTTTTTCTAGCAATACCGAGTCATCTTCGAGAAATATATAATATCGTCCGTTTAATGCAGGAAAAATGGACCTATCAAATAAAATAATGCCAGGCCACACATTTACTGAAAATTGTTGCTGGAAATTATTTTCATGTTTTGCGGATTTCTGCCCAAAAATGATTGTTATGAAAATTACGTATGACAAGAAAAATTTGCCTCATCGCTAAATAAAATCGTGTTTACAAATAATGGGTTTTGGGCTAGTATTTTAAAATACACTGGCAAAAATTTAAAGGTAGTGGAAAGTCATTAAGTTGTCTAATAAAATATTCCATACAAGCACAAATGAAATGTTAATGTGCTGCAATTTTTTTTATCTAATAACTATTTTTTGTATTTGCTCCTATATATATATATATATATATATATATATATATATATATATTTATATAAATATAAATATATATATATATATATATATATATATATTATATATATATATATATATATATATATATATATATATATATATATAAATGAAATCAATTTCTGTTAATATTGGGATGTTTAAATTCAACCATCATTAAACAATCGAAACAAATACGAAACGTAAAAAAAAAAAAATTTCTTACAAAATGTCAGATTAAAGAACAGAATTAACAAATGACCTGCCTCAGCCTACTACCTTTTTTTCAGTTTCATTATTTAGCCTACACTTAATTTTCATCTATGGCAATTATTGCAAATAAGTCGAAAACTGTGATAGATACGAGAATAATGCAGAATACTAAAGAAATGAACAGAGGGTTTAAATTTTATCAGAATTCATACACCAAAAAAAAAATCGTAAGATAAATTTAGGTGGTGCAAAAAATGTAACACCTTTATTTCTACGATTTTAATATTTTATCGTAGAGGTTCTTAAAAATAATACATGTTCTAATTTTAATTAAATAAAATTGAAACTTTGACACCCTGTATGACGAAAATGGTGCGTTTTTGACCATGTATATATTGGCACTTTTCTCCTATTTTGTCGAGTACTGTCACCCCCTGAAATATGTCCACGACATTAATTAACACCCTGTATATATTCATATAATTATTTGGTAATAATTTTATACAAATTCTATAAAATGTAACTTATTTCAGTATTTTTAAACTTTTAATTTATTTGTTATTAATACTATTATTTATTCTTCATAATATTATTTACGTAGTCCGCAAAAAATAAATTTTAATTAAATATACTAGCCTATCCCTGTTTACCATTTGAAAATTTTGAAGTAAGTAAAAATACATGGACTATCAAAATTCTTCTTTCAGTTTTAACCACCTGCATAAAACTAAATTTTTAAAAAGTACGAAAAAAACAGGCAAATCTTATTTTTTAGAACCTATTCTATTTAAAAATATAGTCAATGACAAACAGAAACAAATATATGGAAACGAAAATAGAAACCTCAGCACTCTTATCTGCTACATTAACCAACATCCACGGTAACCTATCACCCATTATTCGGAAATTATCTTTTACCTAATGGCTTAATGTGCATTTAAATGGTTTTTCTTATGTCGTACTAGATATACAGTAAACACAAAAAAGAAATTAGTGTATCGAGATTGGCGCCAGCCCCAAAAAGTAGTTAGATACCGCTATTTAAAGAATTTAGTTCATATTTCGGAGAAGTTTACTTCGGAGGTCTGTGAGTATTCTGAGTCTGTTTATATTCTTACAGATTGTTGATGTAGGTAAGCCGTTCATATTTGTATGTATAAAGCTTGAGGTTGTGAGATGCATAAGTAAACGTTTAACCATTTTCAGACAGAGAATGAGGCAAGTGACACGATAGTCTTCCCATCATAGGAAGAAATTTTATCCACTTTCTGCGTTAAGGATGTCCTTTTTGCATTTTGGAAAGTTTAGTTTTAACATTAACATTAAATTAATGGAAACCATTAAGCGTCTTATTATGTAACCTTAACCAAACTCGTTTTAAATACCATTTCTTCCTTTTTTAAGTCAGTCTTAAAACTACCCATTTGTTATCATTTTGAATGTACTGATTTGTTTTCTCGGAGACAGTTTCTCGAATAATATATCGACCCATTTGGCAATAAAATCTTTAATCAAATTGTTTTTGAGGGGTTTGAGGTTAGTCTTAATCGTGTCTAGACCTTACCAAGGCATCTGACTGTGTATTTTATCCTGTTTATAGTTTACATACATAATCTGAAATATGTGGTTGAATTATCATCGTTTGCTGACGACACTCATGCTATCTAGGTGCAAAAGTTTATTGGGATAAACTTCTGCAAAGCCCTATCACCGACAAATTCAAAATAAAATTAAGATGTTATCTATCTGATAATACTTTTGACCTCTAGATCTACTTCCAGAGATCCTAGTTTTCGGCAAGTGCATTTACAACTGTTTTTTTTCCTTTTCAGATTGTTTAATTTATGTATGTTTTTCAGTTTTTATAGTGGTTTTGAAACTGTCATTTATAAGATTTATTTTTTTACACTATATGTTGTAGTTTTTGTGTTTTCCTATTGACACGTATGAATTTAGAAATAAATTGGGAAGGGATGTGAGTATGAGTTCTGCAACATTTATCATGTTGTCATGACGAAAATGATGAAAAATTTGAGCTCAGTTAAATAAGAAAAATGTTTTACGTTGATTTTTTACACATTTTATTTGGTTGTTATTTGAATTCGTTTAACAAATTTACTAGTTTATCTATCTATCACACTTAATTCTTGCACAAAATTTGAAATTAATCTAATAAGTAGTTTTTTCAATCTGATTTTTTAAATATTTTATTAGGTCTCCATCTTGAATTTATAGCAAAATGTTCATTCTATGTAACGTTTGATTTTTGTGCAAATTCAGAGGTAATTTCGATAATAAGTTTTTAGTGATATTTTTTTTACAGTTCATTTCATTTTGGTATTTACCAAAATGTTATCAAGTAATACTCAGGAGACTTTTAATTTTTGACCAAAATTTGAGTTAAAACTTGTTTTTTGGGAATCTAGAAACACTGCAATTTGAAGCTATACCAAACCTTGGATGGGGATTTTTTTTTCACGATTACAAACATTTTATTTGGTCGCCATTTTCTTCCGGCATATTGAATTCGTACCACAATTTTATATTAATCAATCATTTATTCCCGAGAAACAACATTGTTTATAGTAGGGAACTAATTAACAATTAATATAAAAACATAAAAATGTATACTCATTATTATAAATTACAAATAAATTAAAAACTGTAAACATTAAAAAAATGTATCAACGGTGTAGATATTAGTTCTGCAAAAAATGTTTCTTTATGTGTTTTTTAAAAGTATCAATTTTGTTAATATGTTTCAATCGTTTTGGTAGATTATTATGATAATTAACCCTCTGTATAATATACATTTTAAAGTAATTTTAGTACTTTTAAATTTTATGGTGGAGAAACAATCAATTTGTCTTGTATTATGGTCATGAATGTTATTATTTCTAATAAAATTTATATTTTTTATCTTTTTAGCTGTTGAGTGAATACAAATACACAATTTAGTTTTATACATCCTAGAAATGTCCAAAATATTTTTAGGCTTATATAGATTAATGATGGGCTCCAGATAGTTTAAACAGTAAATAGATTTTATTGACTTATTTTGTGATTTTTCTGGTGGTTTTATTGTTTTTTTACATGCAGCGCCCCTATACTGATATTAGATACTGTAATTTTGAATAAATATTAGGTATATTTTAACAAATTAAGATAAATATAGTGACGAATTTTAAACAAAATTCCAATTATTGAAGACATTTGTACTCTTAAATATTCTATATGTGGCTTTCAAGCGGAATTTTGAAGCCTAAAAAATTAATACACTTTCAATAATTCATTTAATTATTAGAAGACAATATTGGCGGAATATTTGTATTTTGAATAATATTCGATATATACATGAAAGAGGATCTTTAAAAGTTTAAAGTTAATTTTTGTGCTTGTAACCAATTAGTAATTAAATTTAGATCTTTATTAATGATACCATTTATTTTTGCAAAATTATCTAAAATATAGAGAAGGGTGGTATCATCAGCAAACAATTTAATGGAACATTCTAAATTTAATAGGGATACAGAATTTATATATTTTAAAAATAAAATACTCTTATTTTTGCCAATCTGAACAAACTGCTTTGGGTCCAACAAATAATTTTGGAACCAATTGTGTAAACCAATTGGTGCTGCCTCAGTGTCCTTGGATTTGCGAAAGCCGTATTAATAAAACAAGACATTCTGATTTTATAAAAATTGTTCTGCTTTATCGTAGATAAACCTCTCAATTATTTTTGAAAAAAACTGGCAGGATAGTTTTTGGCCTGTAGTTATTTTGTTGAATCTGTTCTTTTAATCGTTGTCCGAAGTTTATGAAATTCATTTCCTTGCAGATCTTTTCTTCAGCTTCAATTTGTTTATGATGTTCATCTATATATTATACTTAATTCTTGCACAGAATTTGAAATGAATGCAATAAGTAGTTTTTTCAGTCTAATTCTTTAAATATTTTAATAAGCTATCATTTTGTGTCGCTATCTTGGATTCGTGCCAGAATTTTACCAGCTGATTTCTACATAATACTTTATTTTCATTTGTTTTCACTGTACATGGTTTAGTCGAAAAATTCTATATTTTTTCAAAAATTAATCTATAATTCAGACTGTTTTCACAAAGCAGGCATGGAATAAGCGAATTTGGAGTGGGGAATTATGTCGCTAGTACAGATAACACAAACATATTATACAGGCGGTGTTAGAGACAAATGATCGGCAACCCAATTTTTTTTAAACTGCACGTCTGTTACATTAACGGTTAACATTTGTTGATTCTCATGCGAATATTAGGTAGAGTAGACCTTTTTGCCCTAACGGTTTTTTGATTTTAAGGCTATTGTCACGAAATTAACTTTTGAATTTATTTTCTTTTTGAAATGATACCAGGACAAAAAAAAAATAAAAAAAAAACGTTTCTGTCCAGTTAACTTAGTTTAATGATTTTTCTGTGTACTAGGGTTGAGCAAGACTAGCTTCGTTTGCTTACCAATAAATTTATTTGTATTTTTGCAGATTTTATAAAAAATAACAGATGAAGAAAAAAATTGAAAAGAAAAGTTTCGTGATTTCGAAAGTTTTAATTTATCACAATTCATTTTTCACGGGTCAATATCTCAAAGACAAATTAATTTTCGGGTACACCGTGCATTACTGCGGCATGAGCCGAAAAAAGTGGTAAAGGTTTAAAAAAGGTGAGCAGTGTGCGTACATATTTGAATATGCCAAACTCTATTTTTATATTTATTATGTTAGCAGTATCACACTCGACACTATAAAATTAATTTATCCCATGTTTCTTCTGCAAAAAAGGAAAATAAATTAATTTGTAAGCAAACGTAGTTAGTCTTGCTTAACCCTCGTATATAGAAAATTCAATAAAGTAAGTCAACTGGACAGAAATGATTTTTGTTTGTTTCTTTGTTCCAGTATCATTCTGAGACAAAAAAAAATCGGAACGAAAACAAGTTCAAAATGTTGCAGTTTATTTCGTGACAAATGAAGATAGCCTTAAAATCAAAAAACTGTTTGGGCAAAAAGGTCTACTCTACCTGATATTCACATGAGAATAAACAAATCTTAACCGTTAATGTAAGAGATGTGCAGTTTAAGAGTGACATTACTACAAAAAATGTAAGCAAAAAAAAAATTGAATTGCCGATCATTTGTCTCTATCACATCCTGTATAATATCTTTGTGTGAGCTCTATTAGCGACATAACTCCCCACTCCAAATTTGCTTATCCCATGCCTACTTTGTAAAAACAGCCTGAATTTTGGAATTTCTCGATTAAACCATATACAGTGAATAGTCATTTTGCCGTGAACAAAAAATTCTAAAATTATTTTTCTTGGATTCTCGGAACTAACAAAATTTGCAAATAATGAATGGATTTTATATAACGCCCTATATAGTGCAGTTGTTATTACAACTAGCGATTATGGCCTAGAGATAAGAAAGGGGATTGCGCAATCACATGGAGAAAAAATAAGATCAAAATCTTTTTTTGCTTCGAAAATATTCGTGGTTGAATTTTATCGAAAATATGCTTTGTCTCGTTTCATTTGTCCAGCACTCAATATAAATTAACTGTTTTAAGTTTTAAAAATGCAATGACTGCGACACAAAATACAACCTCCTAAATTATATTAAACCTGATACACCTTATAACCACTAAGAATTTTGTTTCTCCATAACGAATTTTGTAACATACGATTTTATCTTTCGCAAAATATTATCTGCTTAGCGTGCGAGTTTCTATTTCTTGCACAAATATTCATTAAATGAGCCAAAATGTAGATAATGTGAAAAAATGGTAAAAGAAATCTGAAACAAAGCCAGCGTAATTGTGTTTGGCGAAATATGTATCTGATCCTTATGCAAACTGTTCAGACTATCTATTTAGGCGACATCCGCAATTTTAATTCTTGAGAGTATTTTTCTCATTAGTAGCAATTTGATTAATGAACGCATATTAAAAAATCGGTAAATTCTTTTACCCGGAACTTCACTCGTTATGAATTATTACTTTTATTGGGAAAAGTGAAGTGTGATCCAAGTTAGTTCAGTACATAGTCACAGTATATATATATATATATATATATATATATATATATATATATATATATGTGTGTGTGTGTGTGTTACATATACTGTCTCTTTATTACTACCAATATGTTTACAATTTCCTTTCTAACTATGCCACACTTGACTTTTGGGCATAATTTAAAATAAATTCAATGAGTATCCCATATTCAGATTTAATTTTTCTGCAAAATTTAAAATCAAATGAACAAGATTTTTTTTAAATTTCATTTGGCCGTCATTTTGTTTCGCCATCTTAAATTGAAACCAATATTATCAGTCTTTACCTACTCCATTGGTCCGCAGATGTCCCAGATATTAAGTTTTTGCATGGTTTTCATTAACGATCCTCTTGTTGTTTTGCTAGAGTGGTGTATTATTTGGGGTTAGGTTCCAGTAAAAAAAAGCAAAGGCCCTTTTTTAAATTGCAGACGTTTCGCCAATTTATTTTTGCATACTCAGGACACATAGATTTTTATATCCTGCATGAAACCTATATTAGTCTTTGCCTACTCCATTGGTCCGCAGATATTTCCTAACCCCAAATAATACACCATGAAACCACCTGAAAATATGTGTTTCATGCAGGATAGAGAATCTATACATATGTCCTGAGGATGCAACAATAAAGTTTCGAAACGTCGACAATTAAAAAAACTCTTTTGTTTTTTTACTGGATCATAACTCTAAATAATACACCATTCTAACATAAAAACTAGAGGATCGTTAAAGAAACGAAGCAGGATCGGGCCCATGTTGATATGGACTTTTAGTTTTATCGTTGGGTTGGGAATCTCTCCACCAGCGATGACGCACGTTTTTTGATACACCCTATAGGTATCCAGTAATACCCGAATAGGTACAAAGTGTCCCTTATGTAAGTATGTTTAGTAGTACGTAGCATTCAACGCAAAATTGAAAATAAAACTATTTCTGAAGCCTTCGTATATCGAAGAAAGAATCTACAAAATTAGCCATGGAATATGTGTTAGAACTTTAAAATTTGAGCAGGTCCGTGAAGTTTATTTTAATTTTCGACCTCTGCATATTTTTACCAGTACTAAAAACATATGAGAAAATAGTTGCAGTGCATGCGTGTTTCTGTGGGCATGTCAGGTTAAAAAGTTTTGTCAAAATGTTTGTTTATCTTGACGTCGTGTCAGAGAATGTATTTTACTAAAATCCAGGTAATAATTGATTATCTTCTGCAGCAATATATTTGTTATGACACTACAGTCTTTGCGTTGTAAGAGAAAAAATATGTAAATTCATAATGAGAGACGGGTTTAAATGTGGTTAAAAACAACTTTTTAAAAAGTCCAATTTTTAGAACATGAATGGAAATATGTTCATTAAAACTCGTTTTCTATTAAAAATGAGCTTTTGGGAATGCAAAACGACAGTTTGTAACTTTTAGTGGCAAACTTAGTTTTAAACCTGATGCAAAGAAGGTTTTCCCTGGTTTCCTCTTGGGCAGCATCATCACTTTTTTGAGCACTCAGGATTTAGTTATAAGCTCAAATAAACGAGTATAGTTTGACCTCAGTAGATGTAAGCTTTTTAATTTACACCTGTTTGTGTTAAGTAATGTTAAATCATTTTACAAAGAAAGCAAGTGTGGCCCAATTTAGTTCAGAAGAAAGTCATTATTGTTTTTTTAAACATTTTTATTGGGCGTCATTTTGTTTCATAATATTGCATTCCTATTAAAATTTTACCAGATTCTACCTATGCCACATTTGGATCTTAGGCATAATTTAAAATAAATTCAATAAGTATTTTACATTGACACACACCGCCATTTTGTTACGTCATGTTGAATTTATGTCAGTTTTTCTCTAGATTACAGTTAATTGAATAAGATAATTTTTACTTTAATTTTTGAAAAAAAATATTAAGCCGCCATTTGATTCCTACATAGGACCACACCATTTTGTTTTGCCATATTGGATTTTTACCAAAATGTGGCCATATGACTATATATAAAACTAAGGAGTTTTTGACCAAAATCTAAAGTCAATCGCGTAAGTAGTTTTTAGCTATGCCGCGAACAGACAGACCGACAGACAGACAGGCCGACGGAATTGAGAAAATATGTTTTCGGCGTCTAGGCACACTGAAACGTAAAGATCACAATACTTTCCTTTTACGAGGGAAGTAAAAATTTGGTAATAAATGGGAAAATTCTGACACATGCCTGTCAATTAGAATATAATGCCCACTATTCTACATTTATTCAAAAACCAAATAAGTGAAGCACGCTTTTTACAGTATAGTTCAATTTATATAGTGGTGTACAGGGTGGCCATTTTATGGTGATACAGTACCATCTAGAAAACGGTAATAGTTACGACAAAAAGTTAAATACAAAAGTCGTTTGGATTCAATTAAATTTTTATTTTATTTTACTTTTGTTTATACAGGGTGTTTCATTTTGACGTGACACATGTCAACTTTCTTAATTTAAATGGGACATCCTATATGTTATTACATAGTTCGATTCTACTGTTAATTTGCGAAAGTTTTTATAATAACATCTATATTTGAATTCTTTATCGTTTTTGAGTAAATTGAGTTTTTAGAATTTTTGTTTAAAAAAACATATTTTTAAAAAAAAAATTTTTACCTATAAAACTTTAATGAACTGAACTGACTAATATCTTAAACATACATTACTAAGGGTTCAGTTCAACGAGTTTCTATGCTGGTCTTACCAATGTGGTGTTAAAAATGGAGAGCAAAACAAACAGAACTTTAATGTAAAAATCTCCTGTTTTTCAAATGGAACTCCCTGTATATTTTTATTTCATCTGATTCAGCTATACCTAAAATGAACAGTTTCGATTTTATTAGCCGTTTTCTGATTTATCCCGGAATTTTGCCAGTAAATGAGATCAGAAACTAAAAAAATCAAGATAGACTTAAGTTGACATTTGCTCTGTTTGTCGTTTTTGTCAAATTTTGGCTGCGAAATTTGTTAAAAAATAGCTTTATATAGTTTAGATGAACGTTTGAAATTATACAACTGTTAACAAATAAAAAATGATAAAAGTCCAGGGTTAGCCCTTAGAGAATATTCGAGGGAATATCCTAATAATCGAGTTCCCTCCAGGACTATATTTTTTCGAATTGTGCGTGATTTGGAAAATGGTGTCCTTAAAAACTCTAAGAAAAATCGTCCCAATTTTGTCCTCACTGAGGAAAAACAACTGGAGATTTTACTTTATTTCGAGGAAGATGATGAAAGATCCCAAAGAGATGCTGACAGAGACATTGCAGGTGTCAATAGAGGAAGTATTCCAAAAACACTGCAGGTGAATGGTTATCATCCTTATAAATTTCTTCGAACTCAATTATTATCACAATTACACTTTAATGAAAGATTGACTTTTTGTTATGATATTATGGACCGGCAGTTCGAAAATGTGTTTTTTTCAAAAGTGCTTTGGACTGATGAGGCTTCATTTAATACGGCGGGTATTTTTAATCGGAAAAACACTCATTACTGGTCTCAAACTAATAAACATCTAATAAAAGCAATTAAAAAACAAGGCCGTCAAACCGTAAATGTGTGGTGCGAAATTATTTGCGACCGTATTATCGGACCAATATTTTTTGACAGGTCGTTAAATGGCGAAAGATACTTGGAGCTGCTTAGGAATGAAATCATGCCCCTTATCAACGACAAGCAAGTATTCGAGAAAATATCATTCTTCAGCAGGATAGCGCCCCTTACCACACGGTTGCACCGGTAGTAAATTTCCTTAATCAACATTTTCCATTGTGGATAGGAAGACATGGTTTAATATCCTGGCACTTTTTGTAGTTTTATTAAAATCACACCACGAAGCCCTGATTTAAGCACTTTAGACTTCTTTTTGTGGGGTGCACTTAGAAATAAGGTTTATAAAAATAGATCTAATAATAGAAATTAGTTAAAAATAAAAATCAGGGAAGAGATCAATAATTTTAATGCATCTAATTCGGTAAGGAACGCTATTCGAAAAATGGAGGCTATTTACACTTCATGTATCGCAATGGACGATGGCCATATTGAAAATTTTTTATAATCTGTTTTAATCATGTTTAATACTCAGTTATAGTTACCGTGTGGCACAAGATATTTTTTGTCTCTCCCTTATTTTCGTAAACATTAAATAATAAGAACGTAAATTACATAATATTTCACTTTTATTTGTATTTTCTAACATTATTTATAATCGCTATCTGTGTTAAGGAAATGAGAATAAGGCTTAGTTTACGACATTTTTATTTTAGCCCACTTAATCTGTTTACTTATATTAAAAAAAAAAAAATAGTCAAATCAGAAAACGGCTAATAAAATCGAAACTGTTCATTTTAGGTATAGGACATATATATATGAGTAATGATAGGTAATTGAACGCTGAATCAGATGAAATAAAAATATACACGGTGTTGTATTTAAAAAACAGGAGATTTTTACATTTAAAATTCTGTTTGTTTTGCTCTCCATTTTTAACACCCTGTATATTAATTGGTAAGACCGGCATGGAAACTCGTTGAATTGAGCCCTTAGTACTGTATTTTTAGGATGTTAGTTTTTCAAAAAATATGTTTTTTTTTTAAATTCTAAAAACTCAATTTACTCAAAAACGATAAAGAATTCAAGTATAGATGTTATTATAAAAACTTTCGCAAATTAACAGTAGAATCGAAATATGTAATAATATATAGGGTATCCCGTTTAAATTAAGAAAGTTGACATGTGTCACGTCAAAACGAAACATCCTGTATAAGCAAAAGTAAAATAAAATAAAAATTTAATTGAATTCAAACAATTTTTGTATTTAACTTTTTGTAGTAACTATTACCATTTTCTAGATAAGGTACTGTATCACCATAAAATGGCCACACTGTACATAAATCCATTGTGAAATGTTTTTAACATTAATGATAACTGTCACCTATTACGAATTAATTTCTCTAGAGCGGATCATCTTTTATGAGCGGGCATTAAATAAATCATTCAGTTGTCAATAAACTAGTTGTTCTAAATGAGACTCTCCTGTATAACAATCTGCTGGTTAGCGTATGGTTGAAATCTAACACTGCGGGAACATGTGATCGGGATTGGCAATACATCAATTCAAATCTGTATTATTATATTGATTTTAATTGGAATAATACGATCGACCAAGAGTTTAAGTATAATAGCACAAAACTGATTATGATTTATAGGGTATTATATTTATTATGATTATGGTTTGGAGCGCATCAATTTACTTAAGATACTGTTGAGATACTTTAAATAATACTTACTACCTTAATGTTGATTTAAATTATCTTAAATTGAAATAAACTGGGCTAAAATACCAAGCCACTCCTTTTTTTATTTGTATAAAATGTCTTTTTAATATACAAACTGAATCACAATACATAACGAAAATTAATATATACGTAAATTGCTACTAAACAATTTTTAATTTCCCTCGTAAAAGGGAAGTATTGTGATCGTGATAAAATCACCCTCCGAGATTTTTTCAGATCTTCACGTTTCAGCGTCCCAAGATGCCGAAAAACATGATTTCTCAATTCCGTCGGTATGTCTGTCTGTCTGTTCGCTGCATAGCTAAAAACTATTTACCGTATTAACCTCAAATGTTGATCAAAAATCAAGAGTCATATGGGGATGATCTGGTAACATTTTGGTAAAAATTTATTATGGCGAAACAAAATGGCGGGCTAGCGAAATGTTAAAAAAATTATTATTAAAAAACTACTTTTAGATAATCTCAAATTTTGCAAAAACATGAAGTTTTATGTTGGAATTTGGAACTGGTAAAATATTGGTACGAATCCAAGATGGCGGAACAAAATGAGGGCTTATTAAAATCTTTAAAAATTCAGCCTGAATAAACTATTTAATGGATTGATTTCAAATTGTGTCACATAACTAATTGTGGTATAGGGATCAATTAATAAAATTGTGGTACTAATTCATGATGGCCGAACAAAATGGCGGCAAAATAAAATGTTTGTAATCGTGAAAAAATAAGCCTCATGGGTTCTTACTTTTTAATTCCGTCGGTCCGTCTGTCGGTCTGTCTACAGGTTCGATGTTTCCGAATCTTGATCAGAAATCAAAATAGCTCTGAATACTAGTGAATGATTTCTTTTGTGCTGGATGGTGATGAGAATTTGGGTTTAAGTATCTATTTGTATGCGTCGGTTTTCTATACACAGAATGTCCTAATGTACCATTTTCCTTCCTTTGAACACATACATCTAGAAAGGGAATTGTTCCATTAGATTCAATTTCCATCGTGAATTTGATATTATGATGTTGCTGATTAAGGTGGTCCAGAAATATGAGGAGATAATCCTGTCCATGAGGCCAAACAACAAAAGTATCATCTACATATCTAAACCAGTGCTTCGGTTTTAGTGGAGCGGATGTTAGAGCAATATCCTTAAAGGTTTCCATAAAGATACTCGCTACCACAGGTGATAGATGAGATCCCATAGCTGCCCCTGAAGTTTGCTCATAAAAAGTTCCTTGAAAAATGAAATAAGTAGATGTAAGACACGCTTCCACTAGGTTTATTAAGTTCCTATCAAGATTATTGTTATCCAGTATGTCTGATATAATGGAAATTGAGTCGTTGACAGGAACATTTGTGTAGAGTGATTCTACATCGAAACTGACCAAAATATCTTCGGGATCCAACTGGATTGTCTTGAGTTTTACCACGAAATGTGCAGAGTTTTTAATAAGAGAATCTGTTTTTCCAGTAAATGGATTAAAAAAAGTTAAAAGATATTTACCTAGTTTGTATGTGGGCGAATCTATTGAACTGACGATCGGTCGAAGTGGTACGTTGTCCTTGTGTATCTTCGGAAGACCGTAGAACCTGGAAGTCTTGGAGCTGCTTGGTTTTAGTGATTTTTTCTCTGCTGGTGGTAGACTGGATGTGTTGATCAAATTGGTAATGCGTCTTTCTATTCTACTTGTGAGGTTTGCCTGCATCACCTTATAGATGTTGTTGTCCAAAGTTGAGTAACCTTTTCCACATATTCTGTTCTGTCCATGACGACTGTGGCGTTGCCTTTATCTGCTGAAAGTACCAGAATGTTTCCGTCTTCGTTTAAGGTCTTCATTGCTGTTTTTTCGGCTGCGGAGAGGTTCGAATTCGGTGGTTTTGAGTTTTTAATGATCTTCGCTGTCTCATATCTGACTTCATCGGCTTGTTCCACTGGCAGTCTTCTGATTGCGGCTTCAACAGGAGATACTATGTCTTCCAATGTTCCACTGACTTCAAATTTTGCAGAAAAATTAAATGTTAAAATGGGATAAGCTGATACGAATTCAACATGACGTAACAAAATGGCGGTATGGGTCAATGTAAAAACTACTTATTGAATTTATTTTAATTTACGTCCAAAAGTCAAGTGTGGCATAGGTAGAGAGAAACTAGTAAAATATGGGTAGGAATTCAATAGGATAGAACAAAATGGCGCCCAATAAAAATATCTGAAAAGACAGTATATGTAATACATATATACTGTTACTATGTACTGAACATAAAAGGGAGAGATCCGGGTAAAGGAAATTTACCGGTTTTTTTTCAGCTGTATATGCTTTTCTGCTATAAATGATTTGTGATTATTCTGGGTGGGCGACTAATAATTTTTCAAGCAGATTTTCTTACTTTAGGCTAAATATAACAAAAAATAGCTTGACCACTATGGATGGCTTACTTGCCTTTCTCAAACATTGACCAGTAAACATCGGCCTCCTAGCTGTATCGTCATCAAGGGTGCTGAACGTGTAGTTCACATAGAGTTTTCAAATGATTTCATTGGTTTTATAGATTTTTTTTGCTTTATTTTTGTTCAAATTGAAATTACTTCTAAGCCAGTAAATGTTTGTTATAAAAAGACTTAAACTTTTGAGACTGTTTAGTAGTATGCGTTTTAAAACCAAGCTCGACATAATAATTATTTTTTTTATATCTATGCAGTATATCCCACCTTTAAAGAATTATTTAAATACTGTACATAATTTAAAATAAAAACGAGCCAATATTTCTTTGGCCCGAATTCCTGTTGATTTTTACAGTATGGTCGGCTTTAATAATCTGAATTCCGATGGATGCCAAAATTAAAATAAAATATTGATTCAGCTTTTGGAGCAAGTCAAGATAAGATCTTTTACTTCTGCGTAACATAAAAACTCGCTTTCGCTCATTTGATATTCGCAGATGTATTAACGTCGCCAACTGTATAGACTAACTTAATTTCACGAAACTTTAAAGGGATTAAAATTATTTTGTATCATTATAGTTCAGTACATTTATTTTAATTGTATATCTTTTTTTAACAAATATTTCTCAGCTAACTTAACTAAACACGTTCTTATTTTACTGTAATTCTTTTATATTTAAATATTTAGTTTTGAGTCAAATAGTTTTTACATTATATGGAAATAAAATAGTTCCTTTATTGTCTACAATAATAGCTCAAATTTTTATTAAAATATCCAAAAATGTTCCATTCTAAAAATCCCTTCCCCTGCTTCGTTTCTGAGATACAGGGTGTTAAATTTTTTGTTTTTTTTTTGGTTTATTTATTAAATATTCAAGGATTTGAATAAAGGCCTACAAAAAACACGACTGTGCTGCAACAATTAAAAAAAATATATTTTGTCCTAAAAGCTTTAGAAAAGTAATGAATTGCTAATATATTAGTTTTAGGCAGTTGGGTTTATGCATTTTTTTAATATAATTTATACTTATTAAACAACCGTTACTTTTGATTGATAGTGGTTTGTAGCGGGAACTGGAACATGCGTTCCAAAGTTTTAAATATTGGCATATAACTACGGTCATCCTAATATAGTCATAGTGGCATTTCAAGGGACTGTTCATTTATAAACTCAAATACATACTCAAAAAGCTATATTGTCTAAAAAAGCAACATTGACAAACTAAATAAAAAAAAATAAATACAAGCCATAGTGCATTGTAATGTGAATTGTAAATAAAAGAAAAAAAAAGAGAAAAGGCATGATATACACTCTTTGCCAGTGATAAAAATCTGTAGTAAAATATCCGTCAACTGTATAATAGGCCCAATTAAAACAATTCTTAGCATATGTAAAGACAGTTAGCAACCCCTTTCAATCTTGGAGTTCACATTCAAAATATGTTTCTCAAATTTTAGTCTATCATCCATATAAAGACCCAAGAACTTGTTAACATGTAAACTGTTTATTGGTTACATCACTAATTGAACATTTAAATGAAATAATGTTGGTCTTTGTTATGTACTGTGTAAGTGAATTTGAGTTACAACATGATCCAACTGTTTGGGATCATGGTAGAGCCATAAAACAGTTGTGTTATCAACAAACATGGTAAACAAACCTTGTATGTTAATGCGTGGTAAATCATTAACATATACCAAAAAAAGCAATGGTTTCAAAACTGAGCCCTGTGGAATATTTAATTTGCCTGACTGATCATTTTTAAAACTTACAATCTGACACCGATTAGCCAAGTAAGACCTAAATCCATAAACTTCAAGCTTGCTGAGCAGTATTTTATGATCCACACAGTCAAATGCCACAGATAGACCACAGAAAACCGCAGCAGTAGCCTCTCCGTCATTTAGACATTCGTATAAAGTTTCAAGAAAAGAGAGTATAGCGTCATTCAGTGCAAATGAAGCAAGAAAATATCGCAATAATTTTTTTTCCAGAATTTTTTTATATGTAGAGGGGGTAGAATATTTCTTTACGACTTACCTAAATTTTGTATACTAAATCGATTCTCCTATCCTTCATAGCAGCAAATTTATTTATAATATCCTTATAAAATGGATGCGTTGCCCAAATCTCCTCCAGAAATTCCTTTTGAATTGAAATATTTTGAAGAGAAGTAAGTCTTTCTTGAGATATTGTATTGAAGCAAGAAAAACTTCTTTCCACTGAAGCACTTGTCAGTCGACGGTATTGTCAAAATAAGGGAAAACAATTTATATGCTTCGGTAAAAAAATATTTATTTTTATTAATTTTTTTCGCTTGCTCTTGCAGCGATATATTCCAATTACTCTGATTGGCAAAAATAAGACCAAGCTCATTTTAAGTCGTTGATTTTTTGAAAATATTTCCCCATATAACTGTAACAAATTTTCAAACGGGCCAGTCGTAAAATTTAAACTATATTCGGAAAATTTAGCAGAACCGGCCAACATGAAAATGTAAGTTTTTCACAATCTTGAAATCTTAGTGTCATTTCCATTAAAATATAGTCCAATATTTCATAAAAAAGGGTTCTACACTTAGCCCTAATATCTTCAGGTGAAAGCTTAGCAAGCTCACGTTTGTAATGATTTATTTCTCTAATAGAATTTGCTTTATCAAACATGGTATTAAAAAAATGTTCATTTCTTTTTTTACAGAGCGCCTCACGACAGCGTTTTATATTGGATATGCAAAAATGAATGACAAGCGATTTTTTTTGAAGAACGTCAAATAGTATGTCTGTGATTGAGAAAATGTCATTAAACACTAATGCCAGAAACGCGAATTCTAAATCGTTCATCTCACCTAAAAATCCTTTAACAAGGCGGATTGATTTTTCATCAGATTTGTCACAGTTTGTAATAAATTCAAAGACGTCTTTTAATTTATTCATGTCTTGAACAATCACATTTACTAACTTCCAATTTGAAGTTGTAACAACACCATAAATAAATATAACACAAAACAGTCAATTAACTGCAAAGTAACTCACCGGTTGCTGCGAAATCCGAGAAAATAAAAGTAAACAACCACCGCAAACTGAATGGGTATAGTGTACTGCGCCTGCAATTCACCGAGAGCGTTGCATGGCGCTGGGTACGTTATCGGATACGCGTTGTCATGGCAACATAGTAGGAAAATCGTAAACTAAACATAGCACCTCCAGCAAAGTCAAAGCGGTTTGCGCCACTGTTATAGTTGTTATAATAAAGTTCGATTGAAAGTTTTAAAAAGACATGCCGCCAAAGGTCAAGTAAAATATTTATTCGAGATGTACAGTTGATTTTTTACCAATTAGGTGAATAAATGAATGTAAATACTAAAATTTTAAGAGATATATAATAAATATAGTTAGATGTTTGCTTGTTTATTTTTCCTGGTCAAGTAGCACTTCACCTACTTCACCTGAATAGCCGCCAATGGCGTCATTTGTGCACAACGATGGTTGAAATCCAAATTGTTGTATGTTAAGAATACTGTGTTTTCTGAGAAATAGTAGCATCCTCTTTTTCATAAGTTTGTCTTTACCTTAAGATAAGGTGGGAAGCAGGGAAATTGGCCCAAACATTGGTTTTACCACTCTTAAAAATTGGAGTCACAGCAGCAAATTTCAGATCAGATCTAAATGACCAATTAATAGCTTCAACTATCGCCATCAAAGTGTGAAAAGGAAGCCTTAGTAGCACCCTAACAGAAATATTATCCCAACCTGAGGCTTTGAGATTTTTAATATCTTCAATCAGTTCTTCTGGATTAGTTGGTAGGATATAGAAGGTGTCATTTATTACAGTACTTTTAAGATATTCATATGGGTCACATTTTTTAGAGATACTTTTCGGCTAATTTTTCAGCTATAGTGCAATAAAAGGAGGTGAGTCGGTCTGCATTAATATTGTAATCCAAAGTAGTATTAGTTCTACGAGTTAAGTCGTTAACAATTTGCCAACATTCCTTTTGTTTATTGTGAGATTTTACAATTTTTTGTGAAAAATGTATCTTTTTGCCAAATTAATTGTTGATCTGTATATACAACGGTATTTCCGGTAATAATTCATGAATACATTACTATCAAATGAAAATCTTCTTAAACTATGTAAAGATCGCATATTTTGGGCAGACACCTTTAGGCCTTTGGTAATCTAAAAAATAACTTGGCAAAATATGTATTTTCCCATAAATCCTGACCTGGCCCTCCTCAGATCAGACTAAAAAAAAGTCATAGAATGAAGTGGACGATTTTCGGCGGGCCTCGTTTTTACAGGCAGACAGAAAATATAGATTGCACGCTTTACCTCCGTTCATATTATTGTCAGTTACATTGATCGCCGCCAAATCTAAATATAAATCGATTTTAATTCTATATCTTTTTCGATTTATGTTGTGTGCGTTGTTTTTGAACACGCTTGATGTTTAATAAATTGGCGAATTTCCAAAACCGTTATAAAATCCCGACAAATAATAATAACAATTAAGGTGTGCTCGACTGAACCTTTCAAATTGAATAACCGCGTCGTTGAAAAAAAAATAAGCCGTTTAAAATCGTGACTTTAGGTGTAGAACGAAAATGTATTGTCACGTTAACAATTGGCTTTTTTATGTCACATGATTAACTAATCCAGCACCTGTTATGTTTGTTGAGAATGTTTTATCAAATTTTTTTATGATTAAGCAATAAATTATTACACACTCAATAAAAGAAATGTGGTCTCAGTACTATCATGCCATGTTTTAAGGCTTATTTAGCTTAGATATCAGTCTAAATAGAGGATTTCTTTGTGCTTTAGGCAATGCCGGACTTACCATTGGCCTAAACGAACCCAAATTTAATTTTTCTGCAAAATTTAAAGCCTATTAAATAAGAATTTTGGTTTAGCTTGCTTTTTTATTAGGTCGCCATTTTGTATCGCCATCTTGAATTCGTAACACAACTTTACCAGTTTATTTCTATACCACACTTAATACTTTCTATTATCAGTTCATTCTCATGTGACATTTGACTTTTGTGCGAAATTTGACATATATTGGATAATTAATTTTTTTCACGAATACAAACATTTTATTTGGCCGTTATCTTGAATTCGTATCACAATTTTAACTGCTAAGCTGCCATTTCCTATTAGGTTCTTTCTTATTAGATCTTAGATTCATCTAAAAATGTTGATTAGATTGATTGCCATATAATACTTGATTTTTGCGAAAAAGTTTAGGTAAATTCGGCAAGTAGTTTTGTAGTAATAATTTTTTTAACATTTCACTAGGCCGCCATTTTATTTCGTTGCATTGGATTTTTACCAAAATATTACCACGTCATCTCCACATGATCTTTAATTTTTGACCAAAATTTGAAGTCAATCGGGTAAGTAATTTTTTAACTATGCCGCGAACAGACACACCGACAGATAGACAGACAGACCGACGGAACAATCCAACTACAACATCATTTAAAAGAGGCAGAAAAACAACTGAAGTAAAAAGACTTGCAAATAGAAATACAACGACTGTGGAATATGAAAACCAAAATCATACTTATAGTAATTGAAGCAACACCACTTATATCCAATGTACCTGGAAGCCACCAATCTTCTTAGCTTGCTTAGTTTGTCTTTCTACATAAGATTAACATTTCAAGCGTAAAAAAAGGTTAATACTTTGCTCGGGGGGTCCTTACTTTATACTATTTTCATCATTTAAATGCCTTGAATAAAAGTAGCTCTGGGGAGGGGTTAACCCCTAAACCGCCCCCTTAAATACTCCACTGGGCAGTAGTGTTGAGTACTGCGCATATAGTGCATAAACTATAGAAGAAAAATGACATTTGGAGAGAAAACGACCAAGGTGCATATGGTCTACCCACTAATAATAGTAATAATAATAACTGAGAACTCCTCTAAATATCGTCCAATCACATGCCTTCCTACAATTTACAAATTCCTTACCTCCGACAAGATATATGGGCATCTTGAAACAAACATGTTGCTGGATGAGGAGCAGGGATGTAGCAAGGGGCTAGAGGCTTTAAAGATCAAATCGTTATTGACGCTACAATAATGTCAAATGCCAAAGAAACAAAGAACTCTCTACATATAGCATATGTTGATTCGCAGAAAGCATTTGACAATGTACCTCACGTAGAACGTAGAAAATGAATTTTTTTGTTTCAAGAGGGGCACGTGTTTTACATGCATGTTTTACAAGCCGTATAATTGCCATTTGGCTATTTTTACTCCGTTATGGCCAAATTATTATTCCTCACTTTAGCCATATTTCTTTCTTTATACTGTAATAGAATTATATGTGCTACTTGGGATGGTAAATGCTATAAACGTACGCTACGCCGGCCATCTGTTACAGCTTCGGGATAGTCAGATGGACTACTACTGAACCGGAGGACTATCATAAAAAATCAAGAAGGAATTCCTAAAGCCTCACGCCCACCACCCCAACTCATGCATCGAAAGGTTCCACCTACCCCTTAAATTGGAAGCTAGAAGAATTCGAGACTTGAAACTAAGGCACCACAAGCAATTTGACAACCTCAGAGAAGACTTTTACAAAAAAACCGAAGGTAGTAATTTACATTTGTGGGTAATGCCTGTTTAGAAAAAGGCCACACCTTTAAGACTCGCTGAAAAATATTTTAATCCCATCAATGGAATGGAACATACTTGACTAGGATCGAATCCGATTGTATCGATAACATGGCATCAACGGCCTTTCTCTATCACAGAAACATTTTATCGATACAGAAGGCTTCACTGCAGCCATTCAAGACCAAGTAACCGGAGATAAACCCAAAACCGGATCCGGAAAAAAACGAAAATCATTGCTGTGATGCTACAAAGAAACTATAGACTACATCATAGCTGCACACCATTAGTACAAAAAGTCTACATGGACATGCACGATAGAGTCAGCAAGATCACACACCAAGAAATCCGAAGGAGATTTATGTGTCTCTCGGATAGTACTCCTCACTGCCTGTAGGAGTGACCGGCTACGTGCGAACACAAGGCGGTTCGACTTTACTGGAACCAAAAAATACAAATAGATAGATAAATAACATACCCGCCTTTAAAGATTAAAATGGAATATTCAAAGTAGACTTCGCCATACCACTCCCACAAAACATCAACTAAACCCACACGGAAAAAATCAATAAATACCGACACCTCGTTGTTGAGATTCTCCAGATGTGGTAGCTGGAGAAGATGACCATTGTTCCAATGACAATCGGAGCCACTGGTGAAATACCTAAAAACGTAAAAAAACAATTGGGCCTAAAATGGAAATTACACTGCTGGAACTTGGAAGTGAACCAAGGAATTTTTTACTGGAAATCAAAAATGAAATATTTTCAATATGGATGACGAATTAGCGATACGCTTTTCAGCCTTTATTCCTAGGGTATGCAGCTCGATAAGGACAGCTTCAGGACTCCATTGCAACCGCTTATAAGATGACGATACAGCCAAAATATTCTAGAGCTAGACAATTTCAAGCGGTTTTGAAATTTTTTCTTCCTTTCCGATATACACGGTTTTTTAGAAAAATTTATTATTTTAAGAATGGTGGTCTGCCGAACAAAGTGTAAGTAAGTCTGTATTAACAAAAATAACATGTGAATCTGTATTTTAAATTATATCAACGATAAAAGACGGTTTTTCATTTTTTTATTAAAAAAATTGTTTTGAATTAAACACAATATCTGAAAGAACTAGAGCAAATTTCAAATGTAAAAAAACTGTTTCGATAAAAATGTCCATAATTACTAAAACTGGCATTAGAAGCAACATCGAATTCATGATTGATAGAAAAAACCAAACCCTACAAATCTCTATTTAACGTCCACCTCTTAGTTTTTGGTGAACCCTGTACACAATATTCATATTGGAAAATCTAAGGGTGCCAACCTTGTTCATAATCTGATAGATATACCTTTCATTACTACAAGTGAGCTTTGTTCAGCAGATTATTTTAAATCAATTTTTTGAAAAAACCACGTATGTCGGAAACGAAGAAAAAATTTCAAAATCGCTGGAAAATGTTTTTTCATACCTAACTCTAGAATATTTGAATTGCACAAAGAAAAACAGAAATCTTCTATAGTAAGAATTCTAGTCGAAGAAAATTTGAAAAAAACAGGGTCTATATAACCCCCTGTATAAGACGGTTGCTATGGTGTCTTGAGATTGCCCTTATCGGGTTGAATACTATGAATATTGATCAAGCAAAAGCTGGAAACAGCAACTCAAAATCTTCTGCTTCTGAGCTTTATTTCATTAGGTAATGTTTTATTTTCATAATTATTATTGCAATCTTTTTTAAAACTTAAACTTTTATTATATAGATATCCTAAAATGAGGCAGCCAAATAAATTAATATTCTATAGGCTGAAATCGAATTCAATACATTTTGGCTCTTTTAAAAAGCCCAGATCAAAGAAATATAACAAAGAGAATAGTGAGGCTGATGAAATTAACGTCTTAGAAAGTGTAAATGTAACGCCTGTGACGTCCTGTAGAAAAATAGAGAATGAAGTGGGTGTAATCAAGTCTCAGGTTCAAACGATTTTAAAGAAACATAAGTATAAACTTTATAAAGTCAGAGTTGTTCAAAATCTACATCCTGGAGATGCAGAACGGCGTATTGATTTTTGCCAGTGGTATTTAAAAAATTAATACTAACCAAAATTTTGGAAGGGCGGTTATATGGTCCGACGAATCGTATATAAGTAATACTGGAATATTTAATAGGCACAATACGAGATACTGGTCACCTGAAAATCAACATTTGATATTTCCACGCGAGCAACAAGGAAGATTTGGCTTTAATGTCGCTTGTTTCGTACTAGGAACCAAAATAAAATTTCATATTTTTGAGGGAGGTCTCACTACTAATCGCTGCCTTGAAATATTGCAAAATATATTGCCAGAAATCATAGAAGATGTCCCTTTAGTACATGTGAATCAAATATATTTCCAACAAGACGGAGCTCCAGCACATAACTCCCAAATTGTGAGGCGGTATTTAGAAGAGAACTTCCCGGAACGCTGGATTGGAACGCACGGACCTGTCCGATGGCCTCCTAGGTCGCCTGACCTGTCCATATTGGACTTCTTTTTTTGGGGTCACCTAAAAAATTTAATTTTAAAATTGCAAGAGTGTGTGAGATGTCTAAGAGAACATAACACAGTTCAAGACGAAAAATGATATACTTAATATACTTAAAAACTTAAACTGTAGCAGGCTATATATTTGCAAATACAAGCACGCTAAAAATGTAGTCATTTAAAAAATACACTGGGTAAAATTGCACAGAGTGTGTATAAGATGTCTAGAGACAAATGAAGAGAAATTTGCTTGCGTTGGAAAGTTATTGTTGAAACTGTTCACTCTGAAAATCGCTATGGATTGAGCAGGTAGTTTATTAAATTTTCTTGTTGAACATGGCTAATTACAGATTAGTTGTTAACAAAAATAGATATACTTAATATATTCTAGGAGAAAATAAAAACTTAAACTGTAGCCTTATTTTTAAAATAAGTATCGATAACTATATATTTTTAACAAAAAGCTCATAATAAGACGAATAGGACTACGTAAAGATATACAGGGTGTCCCATTTAAAAAAAACGTAACTTTAGGTCATGTATCAAAAACGACGGCCCCGAGTAAAAATCTGTCCACGCCACTGGATTCTACGTAAAAAACTCTATAAGAGCCAGTTTTTACCTTTTCGATACGTTAAAAGATAACCGAGATACGAGGGGTGTCCCAAAATGCAATTTTTTCAATTTGGCCCTGTATCTCCGAAACGAGGCGGTCTATGGAAAATCTGATTACGGCAGCTTGAGTTTGACAAAAAAGTTGTACGGTGTCGCGAAAACCTCAACCCTAAATATTTGCAAATAACGGAAATACCTTGCATTTACAACCAAAATTGGACACCCTGTACATTTCCAAAGAGCAATCCTGCTGGATACGTGCAGCATAGTGCGAAGGTCCACCGGCAACCTTTAAGAGTATTTTTAATACATACTCTAAGCAGATCATCTTGTCCATGAATCGATGAATCCTACCTTCACCATCACAATTAGTGATACACCAAGAATATTATAATAATATTAATAAACATAATAAAAACTTAAATAAATTTGAATTAATTACTGTTTATGTAATTTGTACAATGATATTACCAATGCGTATATAGATTGTTTATTGTAAATAGTGGAATTTTGTACGAGGGAAGTTACTATCACTTTCAAAATGTTACGTAAATAAGTATTTCAGGTTGCTTTGCCAATGATTCCAATTTGGACTGTACCCTCTTCCTTCGCGAAAAGAACAAAATACGCATTGCGCAAAAACATCCACACTTTATTATATGCATCATTGTTATCCAAAAATCTACTATCGCATCCGACACAATGGGAATATTTTTTTTAAATTATTTTCATTCTTAATATCAGCCCATTCAATGGTAATTTTGCAGAGGAGAATTACCATTTAATACGTGCGAAGAGATGTCGGTCGTAAACTTCAGCGACAAGCTCTAAAACAATATAATTTATAAGAAAAGATTTATGAGAAAATCTGATAGGATGAGTGGTCAAAACAACAACTCGTCAAAGGCGTACATATTTTGTTAATTCGATAAGTAATTAGAAATGTACGATAGGTTCCTTAGTGAACTTTATTAAGCAATAAACAAAATATTAAGTACAGTTTTTTAACTCTAATAAAAAAGCAGCTACCAGCCGACCTGCTACTATTACTATGTTTAATTTAACAATTAGTAATTTCATGCTTGGCAAAATAGATAAATATTAAGACAAAAATATTTTTTTTTAACGCTTTAACAGGAGAATGACAAATTTTTGTAGGTAGCATTTGACACGATCTATTATCATATAAAAAAGCAACCATATGATTAAAAGAAATCGTCCGTTTTACTTCAAGGGTTTTTATTAATAACCAATTTAAAAAAAAAACATAAAAATAATAATCTATTGACAGAACCTATAAATTATTTAATTAGAATAGAAACATGAATTCAGTTTGCAATCGAACAAGTAAATTCTTGACTTTCCTTAATGTTTCTGGAAAACGAGCTACAGTAACCAAAAATGAGAAACCCTTTATAACTGGGCTGTCACATCTTGTAATAATCTAGACTAGCAGGTATGGGCAAGATTTTCTTAGCTGAGGGCGAAATTTCGAGACTTATTAGGTCGCAGGCCTTAGGTAAGAAATTAGTAGGTAGTTGTGGATAGAAAAGCCATAAAGATTCACACATTTTTATATTTATTAATTATAATAGCATTATCAAAGATATAAAAAACAAATTAACAAAAGCAGATAGATAAATCAAATGAAAATGAATGAGAGACCTGAGTTTGAAGCTGAGAAACAAACAAGATGATGAATATTGGGATCAATATCACTAGTCAGGGCCGTTCCTAGCCCCTCGGCCGCCTTTGTGCAGAAATAAAACGGCCGCCCTTTTATAACAAAAAAAAAACAATATTTATTGAACAAAAAAATATATTTAAGTTCCTACGTATACATTAACAAGTAACATTGCATCATAACATAAGGTAATAATCTATTAAACGAAACAATAAACAACATAAAACAAAATACAAATGTTTAAACTATTAATTATTTAAATATCAAATAATATAAAAGCCAAACAAACAAAAATTGGTATCTTTTATATTGTATCTAAGTATAAAACTAAGCAAATGCCAATAAAAAAACAACCTCTTCATTTCAAAAATATTTTTCTGGCTTTTGTACTTGCGAACTCGTCTATTATTTTATTATGGTCTAAATTTTCACAAATTTCATTTTCAATGGCAATTATACCTAAATTTGTAAGCCTTTCCTGTGACATAGAAGATCTTAAATAGTTTTTTATTATTTTTAATTTTGAGAATGACCGTTCACCAGATGCAACCGTTACTGGTATTGTTAAAAAAATTCTCAAGCTTATACATAAATTAGGAAAAGATGAGACCAAATTATTACTATAAATAAATTTTAGAATCTCAATAGGTTTGATTTGATCTGTTAGAGATTTAAATGTAACAATTTCTTCAAATAGTTCTACGCCACTTATATCCCTCGATTCGTCTTCGGTTAATGCGATTTCAAGTTCAACGCATTTTTATTTTAAATCATCCGATGTCATCATGAAACCGTGTTAAAAAGTTAAAAATATTACTGCAATACGAAAGAGAATTAAACCTTTCTTCTACTGATATTCTAGCTCGGTCAATAACAGTATAATAAAAATTTATTTTAAATTTCTCTCGTTCGTTATTTAATACATTGTCTGTACTTTCATAACTAAATTGGGATTTTTTCCGCCTTATACGACCTTCTGGAAAATCTGGTTCCACATCAATTTCATTTGCTAAATTGGATGAAATTTCTATGTAAGTGTTAAAACTTTCGTCAGATCGCATTTCGTTAATAAAGTTAAGTACATGTTTTAATTATGTGACACACTGAGTCAGATCAATATTAATTATTTGCAATAATTTACTGACTACGTCAATTTTAACTAATAACTCGTACCATATGACTAAGCTACAGATAAAAGTAAATGATTTTATTTTTTCTAATAATGAATTGGCACTTAGTTTTGTTTTTGAGTCTGTTGTAACATCTTCTGAAAGCTCAACCAAAGCTTTACAAATATTTCCTAGTTGATTCCGAAGTGGTCTAAGCGCTTTAACTCTGCTTTCCCATCGGGTGTCACTTACCGATGTAAGATTTAAATTACTAACATTTTTTTTTTAAACATCCCAACGAAAAGGAGAAGAAGAAAAGAATACATACAGTTCCTGCACGATGTTAAAAAAATTTATTGTTTCGTGGGAGATTTTAGCGGAATCGTTTATTACTAGATTTAGTGTGTGAGCAGTGCAAGGAACAAATATAGCCCTGGAATTAACATTTTTTACCCTTTGTTGAAGTCCGATATGTTTTCCGGACATATTGGCCACATTATCATAGCCCTGACCTCTTATATCCCTAATATCTAATTCAAACTTAGGCAAAATATCATTAACCAATAGGTTAAAAATCCCTTCCCCAGTTGTATATAAAATAGGAAAAAAACCCAAAAAACACTCTTTTATGACAACATTTTCTTCGTTACAGTCTACATATCTGACTACAAATGTAATTTGCTCTGTATGACTTGCATCTGGAGTAGAATCTAAAATTATGGAAAAATATTTGGATTTTTTTAAGAGTGTCGTAAAATGATGGCAAATATTTTTTGCTAGCAAAGTAATTATTTCGTTTTGAAAATGAATTCCCAAATAGTGAGTTATTTTACTTTTTGATTCTTGAGTCTTTGTAATTTTTTTTAGATGATCGGATAACACTGGGTCAAATTTTGCCACCATTTCAACAGCTTTTAAAAAATTGCCATTATTTTGTTCGTATAAGACGGAACTTTTTCCACGAAATGCCAATGATTGTCCAGCTAAAAATTGAATAATTGCAATAACTCTTTTTAAGATAGAGCGCCAGCGTTCCCTTTCAAGTTAAAAATAATTTTGCCGTTCTTTGTCAATAGTTAATTTTTTATTTAATGACATTTTTAACTCAACCCATTTTTGATTAGCTTGCAAGTGATGTACAGAAGATTCATGCTTGGATAAAATATGTGAAAGATGTCGCCAATCAGAATACCCCATTTTGCTATTTAACTTAAACACTTCCTTACAAAATATTTTACAACAAAGACAAAAAATGCTATTTGCTCTACAAGAGTATACCAACCAAGCTCTTTTAATTTTTTCACCATTTGGCAAAATTCGAAAATATTGAGTTGAAGAAAATTTCCTTCCCGATTCATCAGAAGGAAATTTTTTTTCTATATGCTGAAAATCGTTTTGTACTATTTGCTCAATAACTTGATTTTGTAAAATATCCGGCCAGGTGAATGGGTCGCTGACATCAAAATCATCATTAGTTTCAGGGATAACTTCGTTTAAGTTAGGATTATCATCGGTTAAGAGCATCTTTTCTTCATTATCTATTTCTGTATTTGATTCAGGGTGTTTTTTTTCTTCAGGGTCGCTTACTTTATGTGCATCCTTTACATTTTCATCCTCAATTGTATCTGTACCCTGTGACGATGTTGATGGAACTAAATATTTTTGCAAAGATCCACTTAATTTTTTTTTGTTTTCTTCCTTTTCTAATTTTCTTTTTTTATATTGAGCTCCAGATAAACGTTTTGTTTTTCTATCGGACATCTGGAAATAAAATTGAAAGGTAATTAAAGTTAGAAAATTTAGTTTATGTAATAGTTCTGAATCTGCGAAGATATAATTTTATAGTATCCCCAATTAAGTTCGCACCAAATGGAATTTTTTATAAATAATAAGTAAAATTGTAATCTAGCATCAGATTTTGTTTTTAAAATGACCAAAAAAATAAATATAATTATTATATTTTTATTAGATAAGTAAATTAGTAAAACTACTTTATACATTTTTTAAAACTTGAAATATAGAAAATTAATCTAGACATAAAATTAACAATAAACCACTTTTTGATCTCAAGCTAAAAAAAATTTTTTTTCACATGTTTAATATTAAATCCAAAACGTAAGATGCGGATTTGGATGGTAATATTAAGTAAAGTAATATCTATCCGAAGAACTTACCTTTTTAAATTACGAAAATTTGTTTCTTTTGAAATTTCACTTTTGCAAAATGTAGAAAAAATAACTAAACAACAAACACTTTATATCACTGTTAAACTCTCGCTAGTTAATCGAATACTAAAAAGAAAAACAAAACATTTAAAAACTGCCCCATTCTACAGTATATAGAGCTATATAAAACTATATACTGTACAGGGTGGGCCAAATTGGACACTTTTAAAGGGAAACTCCCTTTTCTAGAGGAGATAGGCAAAAAGTAATGTCGGTGTCTGGGGCTCAATTTTGACAAAAAACATAGTGGTGGAAACCGCACATCGATATCTCTTACCGTTTCAGAGTTACAGGGTGTTTTTCGAAAATGTGCATTTTTAACAAGTAGCTGTAATTTTTTTCCTATTGATTTTTTTTTGTTTCTGTAAAAACATTTTCAAAGCAACTTTTTACGTAGAATTTAATGGTTTTAGAATAATTTAAAAAAAAATAATAGTTTAATAGGTATAAGCAAAAAAAAAATTTTTTTATATGGTACACCCTGTATATTATTGAATAATTGAAAAGAGCTTAAAATTACCTTTCCGAAAACATAGCACACTTGATATTTTGCTCAAGTTCTCTTTGAAATAGAGAGTTTTTTATAGTTTACTCATTTTAAACCAAGTAGGCTTTGGACGCACGCGGCCTTAAATAAGAAACAATTGCGTAAGTAGTTGTCAAATTGTTATTTTAGCCATTTTGGCTGTATCGACGATCGACGCTTTGTTTTAGTTTAGGCCGGTTTAGGCTTTTAATTAAATTTAAAATGGAATTTGACAATTATGAAAAATGGGATATGATAGTGTGTTTTATAGAAGCCGGACAGAATGCACAGGTAGCAAGTAATTTGTACCACGAACGATATCCAGAGAGAAGGCAACCTTTTAAAGACATCTTCGGAAGATTGCGTTACAATTTAATTAATAGTGGCCAGTTTAAGAAAAATAGACCAAAACAGTATGCAGCAAACAGAGATAAAGAGTTAGAAGAAATAGTAATTTTAGGAGCCGTTCAAAATAATCCCAAAACATCCACACGAAAACTGACTACAGTAACAGGACTGGGACGAAGTAACATTCGACGAAGTTTAAAGAAACATAATTTTAAACCATATAGAACCAGAAAAGTGCATCACCTTAGACCCGGAGATTTTGGACGCCGCATAGTTTTTTGCCACTGGTTTTTAGAAAAATGTAATGAAGTACGCGATTTTCCGTTAAATTGTATTTGGATAGATGAAGCATATATAAGCAGTGCCGGTATTTTCAATCGGTATAACTCCTATACTTGGGCACAGGAAAATCCTCATTCAATAGTAGAGGTAAGAAATCAGGGAAGATTTGGATTTAATGTATGGGCAGGTATATTTAGGGGTAGGATTATTGGGCCAATAATTTATGATGGAACTCTCACCTCTCAACGGTATCTACAAATATTACAACAACAAATAGAACCTCTCATTGATGATTTACCCTTAATGGCACACCGTAACATTTTCTTCCAACAAGACGGGGCACCGCCACACAATGCTGAAATCATCAGCAATTTTCTAGCCGTTAACTTTCAAAATAATTGGATAGGTAACCAAGGTCCTAATCGTTGGCCAGCGAGGTCGCCGGACCTAACCCCTATGGATTTTTATCTTTGGGGAAGACTAAAGAACGTTATTTTTCAATTGCCCATAAATACAAGAGAAGATTTAGAAGTCGCAGTTATGCGAGGGTTCATCTCTCACCCCTCTTGAATTAATGAATTCTGCAAAGAGTGTGATGAAACGATGCCGTCTGTGCATAAGAGAAAACGGTCGACATTTTGAAAACCTCCTGTAGGAAAAATCTTTTATTACTATTTCGTATTATTATTTTAATTTTTTAATTTAATTTTTTTTAATTTTAATTAACCTTTTTCTAAATTTGTTATTTGTTTTTAAATTATAAATAATAAATGATTTCGTTGTAAATAATACACTTTTTTGCTAAGTAACTACTAGTAGCAGTACGCAATTGTTTCTTATTTAAGGCCGCGTGCGTCCAAAGCCTACTTGGTTTAAAATGAGTAAACTATAAAAAACTCTCTATTTCAAAGAGAACTTGAGCAAAATATCAAGTGTGCTATGTTTTCGGAAAGGTAATTTTAAGCTCTTTTCAATTATTCAATAATATACAGGGTGTACCATATAAAAAAATTTTTTTTTTGCTTATACCTATTAAACTATTAATTTTTTTATTCTAAAACCATTAAATTCTACGTAAAAAGTTGCTTTGAAAATGTTTTTACAGAAACAAAAAAAAATCAATAGGAAAAAAATTACAGCTACTTGTTAAAAATGCACATTTTCGAAAAACACCCTGTAACTCTGAAACGGTAAGAGATATCGATGTGCGGTTTCCACCACTATGTTTTTTGTCAAAATTGAGCCCCAGACACCGACATTACTTTTTGCCTATCTCCTCTAGAAAAGGGAGTTTCCCTTTAAAAGTGTCCAATTTGGCCCACCCTGTACACATACCAATTATGAAGTATAAACAAACATTTTTGCATTGAAAGGCGGCCGCCCTTATCTATCATTTTTATTGCTTTTTCAAGGAACGCTGCTATAAATAGTTCTATTGTAATTTCGGCAACTCATGCACAGCAAAAAAAGAAATGACCGGTAATAAATTTCTTATGAATGTTTTATCTTAAAAGCCTAACAAAATGTAATTTAATTTTTCTTTATTTTGAAAACAAAAATATAGGTATATTTTTGTAATCAAATGGCTAATTTTGTGTTTTTGGCGGGCGGCCTGCGGCCGCCCCAATAATTTGGCCGCCTTTGTGCCGGCACACCGTGCACACCCCTAAAAACGGCCCTGTCACTAGTACATAGACGCAAAGTGTTTTCTAAATTATTATTATTTATTTATACGTGCTACCGAACGTACAATTTATTTTTCGTGCGAAAACTCTCAGCTGTGAATACTTTTCTTCGGAAAGGTATGTTTCGTGAAATTCGCTTAGTTCCACATAATCAAATTTAGCCTTAAAATATGAGAAAAAAGCGGAGAATCTTCCACATTACACTACATTACAAAAATATTGAAAGTGTTATCCATATTTTTAAAATCGGAAAACCGATCAGTGAATTGCTCTGACAGCACTTTTAGTTCTTCAACATAGCGACCGATTTTGGAATTAACAATAAAACTAGCTTTAACAACACTGTCTAGATTTGATCCTTGTGAATGGAACATTTGTTACTGTTTCCCTAAATCGGTAATGAGTTTTTTAATTTCATCCTTTCTTAACTGGCCCGCAAGTAAATTATATTGAGCGACATGCTTGCTGGAGTAATGCCGCTTCATATTGTACTCTTTTAAAACAGAAATTGTTTCATTGTTGATAGATTTTTTTCTTCTGAGCTGAATTTGCTTGAATATTTCCCGCGTCGTCTCTCATCAGTTGTTAAGAAATAATGAGTTAACACGCGCGCTGAGCTGTTTATATATTACTACTTACTAGAATACTCTCTAATCGTACGCGAATATGCGATGAGAGCGCTCAGAGCCGACTGTTATTCATAATGCATCGCTCGGAGCACTTCAAGGTCATCGGGCGGCTTCGCGAATGTTTATCTGTTTGTCTTTGGCTATTTCTGACTCGTTCCATTGCGTACGCTTAATAAAATTATTTATCGATTTTAGTCTTTATGATTTGAAGAATACAGTTTTAGGGTGGTTGACAGTAATTACAAATAAACTATGTGTGTTATATCTTTAATTTTTTTGCGCGTTATTTGAAATTTCTGAATCTCTCGAGGGCCGGATTGGAGCTGGTGAAGGGCCGAATCTGACCCGGGGGCCAGAGGTTACCATATATGATCTAGAGAATATTAAAGCATACATTTTGACTATTAAAAAAGATTTACTGTAAAATGTTCGTTCCAAACAGTTAATAGTAATACTATATAAAAAGTTACTAAATAATTATTACACAAATCATATCTTACAGTTAGGGTACAGGGGATATCTTTATATTTTGCGCCCTCACTATAGCTTTTAATAGCTGGAGCGTTTTTGTCTATTATCGTTAGTTCGATTTTAAATTGCTAAAAAGCAGTCTAGTTCAAGCTTGTAATATAAAATTTTATCCGACATTAAAAAAAAAGATCAAGCTAGATAAATTCACAAATCCATGCATGAATAGAAGTACTAATAGTAATTAAATAATATAAATGTCTACTGAAAGAACATCGAAAGGACGTGTATCATATAATTTTTTTTTCATACTACTTATACTACTTATATTATATAATACTTTTTAAAATGAATACAAAATTTATATTTATTAGAATTTAAAAAATTTTAGTTGGCAATTAACAATCATATCACTTTAACGGTGTTGTAGTCATAGCTAACCATGACTGTTTTTTGCTTGTGACAGTCAAATAAATAAAACCAAAAATTTTATTTCTTATATTTTTAAGTGAGAAAATGTCAAACCTGATAAATAATTGCTACTAACAATAACATGGTAGTGTTGTTACTCAACATATTACGATATCAGATACCGTAATATCACATTACGGTATCAGATACTGTAATGTTTGATTTACCCACCGCAAATAAATACATGGTAAGTAGATTTACTAGACAGTATGAAATAAAAAAAATAAGCATCCACTTTGATATTTTAAATACAACATCCTGTAAAATATTACTTAGTTCAATAAATAATAAACTCGATGTTTATTTCTACTTTCCTCGTAAAAAGTAGGTTTTTAAAGATATTAACGTTCAAGGATCCTAGATGCCAAAAAAAAAATCCATCGATCTATCTATCGGTCTGGTTGGTTGTCGATCTGTTCGCAGCATAGCTGAAAAACTATATCTTAAATCCGTTATGCTGAAACAAATTGGAGGACTAGTGCCATTTAAAAAAAGATTACTAAAAAACTGCTTATCCAATTTTTGTGAAATCTTACACAAAAATCAAATATTATGTAGGAATTAACGGGTAATTCCTGCAAGAATTAGGTGTAATATAGAGATGAACTTATAAAATTGTGGTACGATTCCAAGATGACGGAATAAAATGTTTGTAATCGTGACAAAAATCACGCAAGTTTTGACATATCTTCACGTTTTAGCGTTTATAGATGCCAAAAAAAACATATTTTCTCAATTCTGTCGGTCTGTCTATCGATCTGTCTGTTTGCCAGTTAAAACGTTTAGAAAATAACGTAAAAAAAATTCGGTGTGATATAGAGATTGACTGGTAAAATAAATATTTTTCAATTGATTTTAAATTTTGCAGAAAAATTAAAAGTGATATAGGGATACACAGGTACGAATTCTGCATGACGTAACAAAATGGCGCTGGGTTTCAATGGAAGAGCTGCTTAGTATTTTATTAATAAATCAGTGTAAAAAACATTAATTTATTTTAAATGATGCCCAAAAATCAAAGGAGGCGTAGGCAGAAACTGGTAAAATATTGGTAGGAATCCAATATGATGGCACAAAATGGCGTCCAATAAAAATGTTTGGAAAGACAGCATATATGTGTTACTAAATGACTATGTATAGAACTAAATTGGGTTACATTTTATTATAACTAATAAGAGGAAATATTCATACCGAGGGAAGTTAAAGTAAAAGGTAAAGGAAATTTACCGTTTTTTTAAAATTATTTTTTGATTGTTAGCAATTTCTAGCCGTTTTAAATTATAACAGGGTTTTCCATGTTCCATCCAGTATATAAACACAAACTCTGTACACAAAAATTACGTAGGTCAATAATAGTCATCTCTAAAATGTATTTACAGCTTTACACACGTCATAAAATTTGAACAAAACCGTATTAGTCACCAAGCACATTGAACAGCACCTTAAAAACAATTGTTCTATTAAAGTTTTGAATAACAAAAGTACAAAAAATAATTGCCACTTTTGTTTTCCTCCACGAACCTGCGACGCTGCCTTGCAAAGCAGGATTTCATAGATTTCCTGCGACAGCAGCTATTCTGTTATTAGTTAATATTTAGTTAAACAACATGTATCTTTCATACAATTGCAAATTTTTCTCTATCATTATTGGCAACAGAACCATTACACACGGAAATGAACTTTTAGTTTCTCCGCGTCTTCTCAGGTGTCGATCAATCGGAAACGTAACATTTTGAAATCTGATGCGGTGCATAGTTTTTTAGTGGCCGTTTTAATTCCAGTTTTAGTTTAATTGCGCTTTTATTACTAAATAAGTTATTAGACAATTTAAAGGTAATCTCAGCTACTTGCTGTCTTATGATATTATTCTTTTGTTGGATTAGTGTTAATAATTTGAATAATTATTTATTCACTGCAATTTTATGTTTAATAGAATGTGATGTACTGATCTGCTTAAATAATAGGTGTTTTAAATAGGGATCTAACCAGGTTATTGATGAGAAATTACAAATGTTTTGGTTTTTTAAATAAAAATTAATAACTCTTTAATATTATCTTAAATAATAATACGAATTATTATAATAAACATAGTGTGGCACATATCATTTTTGTAATGCTATTTTTTCAAAAAATAAAAAAATGGGAAAAGTTGTAATCCTAAAAAAAGAATTTGAACTCTGAAGTTCCATTGACATTTTCGTGACATCATCCAAATAAGATTGCTAATAGATTGGGTTACCTTAGATTAAAAATTAGTTGATCTTTTCGATCGTATATTCCATCTGTTTGGTACACGATTCACTTTTATATGCAAAGAGTTTTGTAAGGTATTTTCATGTTCTTTGGGAACAATGTTTTCATGCTTCATTCTGGTCTCCTCAATGCTTTCCTTAGGTTCTTTTTAACTTCCATTCTGTGAATATATGCGGATTGTGTTATTTACTTCGAACTTTTTGATACTTCCACATTATTTCAGATTCAATCAGATTCTGTAGTGTTTTGAGTCCAGCTTGAATATATCGTAAAACATTTTTATTGTTCTCTAAATATCTTCATACTTATAGCATATGAATCTGTTTGAAAGACGGATGTAATTTTGAGCTCCTTACACGTGCATTAGTTAACTCCAGCTCCTCCTGTCAACAGTTGCATCTTTCTGTGGATGTCTTTTTACTTCATGTTACATTAACGTCACTACAAGGATTTTAGATAATGCCCTGCGATGCTGTAGTTGCAGTGATTTATTTATTTGGTTTTCATCAAGCAGCCATAGACATTTTTTCTGCATTTTTCTCTTGCATAGGTTTATTCTGGTTCCCCTGCTTTTTAAATAGGTTACTTTATGCGAAATCACGATTCTTGAGATTAGATTGCACAAGGCATCTTCAGGGATCTTTACTCCACAAGATCTGAACACTTAATGAGCTCGGAGAGATTCAGGCGGACTTTCACACCCGACTTGTGCTCGCGAAACCGTGACCCTGTATTAAAATCGGTTTCCAAGTGTGATGTAGACCGTAGACAATATATTATCTAATTTTTCGTTTATAAAATCCAGGAACGTATGCTAGAATCATGTTTCCTTTACATTTAAAATATGGCCAGTAGAATGATGGTGTTCAGCTACAGCAGAGTGAAAATTTGTTTCTTTTTAATGCATCGTTCATGTTCCTTAAGTCTAGTTCATATTGAGCGTCTTTTTCTCCTATATACATTTCTCCACAGGAGCAGGGAATTTTATATACCCCTTCTGTTTGAAGAGGTACAATATTTTTTGGGTATCGCACGCATTGTCCAATCTTGTTATGTGTATTGAAGGTTGTACGTATGTTGGACCACCGAAGTAATCGTTTTAATTTGTCTGAACTACCATGTATGTAGGGAAGAACAACACTACCTAATGGTGGCTTCTTATCATTCTCTTTTCACGGAGTTGGATTACTATGTCTAAGTTCAATTGAACGCGTAATATCTTCAATGCAATAGCTATTCCTTCTCAGAGCTTCGGTCAGCTTCGATATTTCCGATATTATAGAATCTTGATCAGAAATAGCCTTTGAATACTTATAAGTTAATAACCGATTTCTGTTGTGCTGGATGGTGATGAGAATTTGCATTTAAGTAACTATTTGTATGCGTCGGTTTTCTATTGAGAGAATGTCCTAATGTACCATTTTTTCCCTTTGAACAAATACATCTAGAAAGGGAATCGTTTCATTAGATTTAATTACCATAGTGAACTTAATTTTATGATGTTGTTGATTAAGGTGGTTCAGAAATATGAGAAGATTGTCCTGTCCATGAGGCCAAACAGCAAAAATATCATCTACATATCTGAATCAGTGTTTTGGTTTTAATGGAGCGGATGTTAAAGTAAGTAATCTCCTCAAAGGCTTCCATAAAGATATTCGCTACCACAAGTGACAGAGGAGATGTAAATATGTAGTTTTTTGATACTGAATTTTTAAACATTTCATCAGGCAGGCATTGGCTTCACTTTAAAATATTACACTCGGTTTTTGTTCAAAATTTGAGTTCCATTCGGTAAGTTATTTCTTAACACGATTTTTTTAACATTATGTGAACGTATTATTTTGTTCCTCCATATTGGGTTTTCACCAACGTATACCCATGCCATCTCCATGATCACCATGACCCTTAATTTTTAATCGAAACTTGAAGTCAATCGGATTATTATTTTTTTAGGTATGCCACATACGGACAGACCGACTTAAATCTTAAAACGCAAACATGGGCAAAAATCTCGGTGACTTTTTTTCCCCCTACGAGCTAAAACTTTTATATTGTGTTTCACAAATATCTTACTTTAATATTAGCATAGTTTTTATAAAGATATTATTTCAATAGAAGTCAGAACGTATCTTGTACAACAATGAGACTTTAATCCTGTTTTATATATACATTTTACAGTTTTTTTCATAATCTTATTTCATAGTCTCTCTCCATTTTTACTAGACTCGAACATTTGGTCCATAAAGACAAAACTATCTGTGAAAGTCTTTTATAATATTTTCTTCCGTATCATCAGTGGCGTATATAAAGGGAGGTTTGGGGGTTAACCCCTCCCCTAAAGCCACTTTTATTAAAGCTAAAATAAAGGAAAAATTATAAAGTAAGACGTTTTTTTTCGGAATTGAAAGGTAAACCCCCCCAATGCCAGTTTTACTTACAACAAAAATATAATAACAACCTACCTTTTTGTTTTTTTTTTTGAACCCACCCCCTCCACTAGGAGCGATTTTTATATACGCCACTGCGTATTATTCTTGGTTTTTAAGGGTTTTATTTAAAATTATCCCAGCATGGTTTTAATTGATTTAACCAAGTAATTAAAATAAGATTTATAAATTAAATACTTTCCTTTTTTATTATATTTTCTTGGTTACTTCACTGTTCTTTCCAAGATGGTCTGTTGGATGCACTGCTAGTATAAAGCACCAAAATTTTTGCTTTCACAGCAAAAAAACTGATTTAACCTTGGATACTTTTTCCATATCTACTGGGCAATTTCTTTTGCAGCTTTATATTATTCTCAGTTCTATGTAAACTGGAAACCTTGCCATTTGCTTATATTCCAAAGGGTTTTAATACAGGGTTGAGTAGAAATCATAGAACGATCACTAAATCAACTCCACTAATCCACAAAATATTCATTAAAATATACAACTGCATTCTTAACATCTCAAATTTCTTTTACCCTTCATGGTACCGTTTTCTTCCAGACCCTACTCAGAAAATATCCTGTGCAAAATAATATATTTACGCCCCCTCATCATACTGAAAGTATACAGAAACCAATAGCATCCCACTTTGTTTTTTCCTCCATTCCTAGAGTGCCATGATATCCTTGAGTATGTTTAAGAACAAGTTTTTTTATGTTAATTTTAAGTTAGATAATTAAGAAACATCTTTTGTAAAGCTAATTAAGTAAGTTATTAATTTACCAAAATAAAACCAATTTTTTAACGTTTCTATATTACAAAATTACAAAACCATCAATCTACTAAATCATAAAAGGCAGTAACATAGAAACTACAGCCAAAATTCCCTTCTTTCCCTTCAATAGCTTTTAAATTAATTATAGGACATAAGTGGTAGCGAATTAACCATTTTAATATAACTTATTTTGAGTAAACCAGACCAGCTGTTCATGGATGTTGAAAATAGATTTTTTGTTTCGTTGGAGTACTAAACATTAATAGCATTAGATAGGTCTGCAGTGGAAAAGAACGATGAGCTTTGTGCTGTTTCGTTGGCACGTAAGGTAATTTTGAGCTTTGAAGCGTTTAAAACACCAATTATTTTAGCAGATCGAGTCAGCCAAAAACAATTGTCAATTGCCATATTAATCTATTTGAAAAAGATAAATATTTGCACAAACGGTAAAGCTAAATATTTTTATTATTTTTTCGAAAATATGTAATAATATATCCATGTAATTCTGAGTGGGGATAACAATAATTAGGACCGTGAATTAGAAAAGTGAGGCTTCTTTAAAATATGCTCAGACGCTTGCTGTGTTCTCAAAAGTTAATTTTTCTCGACAAGTATAGGCCACTGTTACAAAATAAGGTTTGAAGAGAAATAAAATTCATATCTAGAATATTGAGATTTATCATTTATATACGTTAGGTGTCAATATTTATATATATTTATAATTATTTGTGTTTCCATTTTTAAACGATTTAAGGGAGGCTAAGGGCAGTGGTGTGTTGTGAATATACTTAAAAAAATATCTTGCAGTAAATAATTCGGATAATGATATAAACATCCCCGCGCCAAAATATATTTTCTAATTTTCTGTATAATCTGTAATGCCAGTAAGGGGAAACAAAAAATTATATTTTCAAAAAATGTATAACAAAGTCTTAAATAACAATGTTATTTCCACCATACTTACTGTTTTTAGTCCATAAATTAAACACAGATTAGAATATACCTAAATAAATGGATATTTGGTTCCTGTAATTTAGACGAGTTGTCCTTATTCTTGAATTCTTCTTTGGTGGAACATACGTATTGTAAGAAAAAATAAAATGATGATTTGTAAATATCTCCCATTTTCTATTTCGAGTTTTCGCTTCCGGATTTGTGCGTAAAATTGATCCCATGATCTTTTGATAGCCCAATTTCACTTTACACTTCTACAATATTTTAGACTCAAAACCACAAAATAAAGGGTTTTGTCCTTTAAATTATTTCTTCTAACATTGTTAATTTAAAATCATTTATTAATTACGAATTAATTATTTCTGTTCTTGCACATGCGCTGCTGGAAAGATTCTACTATTTTTTTCTAAAGGTAGCCATTCACTTGCAGTTTTTTGGGAGGCAATAGCTTGCAGGTTATAATCGAAAATCAACCCACACTAGCTGACGATAACTGAATGCTATAGCTTTTCAGTTAATGTCCTGCAGATCATCCACCAGTTCGTCACACATGAAAACTGTATTTGTCTGGTGTCATGGGTCACTCTTTCGAAAAAAAATGTTCATTGCTGATATTTAGCGAAATAAAAAATTACAAATAGAACCAACTGGGTTAAAAGGTGGTTGCAAGAAGAAATGCCTTGTCACATATGACACTTATAAATGAAGCAATGAAGATTTAAATAAATATTTAAGCATGAGCCGAACTATGTTTTGAAAGATTGCCACATTTATTAAAACCGTATATTATAAAACAGTTATATAAAAATAAGGAATGCTATTAGTGCTGAATAAAGATTAACTGCTACTCTCGGATTTTTAACCACAGGACTCCTGCTTAAGGTCTTTGTTCGAATAGCATTTATTTTCAATTTTCCTTTGAGATGTATGTAATTGGTGTAATTCTATACATTGTCTTAATGAATTAAAATTATTACTGCCTTTTACGCATCTTGGACGTGCCAAAATCTATCCAGATAAAAGTTAGTTATTTGACAAAACATATTACAAACTTGCCGTTTTGGGTTTTGATCTGATATCTGCCTCCCAAAATTTGACAGCATATAATACTCAGCCATTTACATAGTACTAGAGGATAACAGAGTTGACTATAGATATATTATTCTTAAATAGGAACTATATGAAGAGGCAGTAGCAACCTATAGAATTAGCGAAAAAAAAAAAACAAAATTCCAATTAACAGGAGAATAAAAAAAGGTAGCATGCTTTTCTACAAATCGTTCATAATTGCCCTTCAGAATATTCTAAAGAGAATATGCGGATGATAATAATAATAATAATAACAGCGAAGGATACAAAAAGTTGGAAGGAGCAATTAACGAAGTCAACAAAAATTCCCAAAAAGTCGTTCTAACTTACTATTAACTTAATGGAAACAAAAACGAAGATAATGCAAGTGAACGAGGAACCCATATAAACCTAGATGGAAGACAAGTAGAAAAAGATAGAATACATATTCTGAAGGCAAAGAGTAGCACTGGGTAGAAACACCAAGAGATGAAATAAAGCGAAGAATTCGAACAGGATGGTCGGCGTTTGGAAAACTATCATTTATCCTAAGAAACAAAAAGATTGCTCAATACTTCGAATCAAAAACGTTTGAACAGCAAGTCCTAACAGCTATGACATATGGAAGAGAAAACTGGACAAGAACTAAGGAAATTATAGAATCAATGGCAATAGCCCAATGTACAAGGGAAAAGGCAATGCTGGGCATCAGAAAAAGGGACTGAATTATAAACTTGACACATTACTAAATTAACAGACGTAGACTTTAAAAATGCATAACTTAAATGGAGTTACGTGGGCCACGTAGCTATTAATGGAATCACAAAATAATAGACTAGCGACCATATCAACATAAAAGAGTCAGATGAAGACCACCCATGCGATTGGATGATGGTTTTAGGAGGGCAGCTGGAATTCAATGTATTTAAACAGCACAATAGCGTGATAGGTGGAAACAGGAAGCGAAGACGTATATCCAGAAATGGATTTAAAGGGGCTGATGATGATAATGATGATCTGCATATATAAACTCGTCTTAAAACTGCGTGAGTTGTAGTAAATTTAGCATTCAGGCATCCACGGAATCAGATAATTTATTTCTGAAAAACTACCTGTCAATTATTACTTCAAAGCAACATACACATGTAGTTCTTGACTCATCTGCAAACACCTTGGGAAACAATTAGAAGCATTCACTCTGAGAGGTGTCAGATGACTGCTACTCAAATGGTGGTCCGCAGACCGGTGCTAGTCCACAAAAGGACTGAAGCCAATCCGCAATCTAGATTAGAACCAGAGTCCAATACCAATTTTAGTAACATACATAAAATATTTCTATACAAATCAGCAAAGAATTTCTTTTCGATAACGAAAGCTTAAAGAATGTTAATATGCGTTTCATTTGACATGGTCAGATTTTTACATCTGTTAATGTTCGCTTTCCTAGAGCACACACAGTGAATTACAAATATGATTCAGAAAGAGAATTTCATTTTCTTTGAACATGTTAACAAATCGATCCCAATTATAGATTTCTGAGACCAAACGCCTTAAACCCAGAAATACTTGCAGCGGTATTATTTCCCAAAAGCGGAAAGTGATTACAAATGGTTGCTATTATATGTTGATATAGAATCTAATTTAAAAAATACTATACTATAACTAACCATATTTCTTCAGTAAAAAAGACAGAACAGAACTAATTAAAATTTATTCTAATATATCTGAATGAACTAGAGTGAATATTTAACAGATTTTAAAGATCCTCGAAAGTGCATTTGCACTACTAGATATGCCTCAAGAAAATATTTCATACAGGGTGTGAAATAAAACCCCTACATTTTTTCAAAAGTTTGTTAACGCCTTTTTCAAAACATTTTTTTTTTGCTTCTTCTTCATACAAGTGGAGAGTTAACTTAACTACCTATATAAAAAATAAATTTTTATCATTTTATTCACGATCAGCTGTTATACTGTTATCATTAGTATTAAGAAATTTGGATACAGGGTGTGACAAAAGTAGAATGTAGCTACTATAATTCGCTTTTGGAGTTATGTCAGATAATTACGATATACCAGCTGTGATAAAACTTTTGTGAACTATAGACTTTTTTGTCAGAACGGCTTGTTTTATTTTTATTACTCTAGCCGTTTTATTAGTCTTTAAGTGTTATTTAATCAATGGTTAAAAATGCAGGACGTAATTTTTTAGACCACTAGTTCATTAAAACAAGAATTCGTTTGCATACAGGCTGTTGAAATTTTATTTTTTTTTACTTTTATCGTTAACCTCGTACATTTCTAGAGATAAAGTATCCAAATTTAATACACTGTATGCTATGAGCAGTACCTTCAAAATGGCTATAAAACATTTTTGCAAAATCTACAGTGTTATTTTTTCCCAGGTTGCGACCCCTTTTACATTACCAATTTTTTTTCTGTGACGCCACTGGTCATTTTTACAACAAACTTCAGTTCCTTATTCTGTTCTGTAACTTTTTGATCTCTTAGATTATTTCGATATTTTGTACCTTAAAATCCAAAAAGTTACAGAACCGAAGAAGAAATTTAATTTTGCTGGCCAGTGGAGAGGCAATACAAATTTAAGGGGGTAAAAGGGGTCGGGGCCTGGAAAAAGTAACACCTTGTAGATACAGTGTATCAAATTTGAATGATTTATCTAGGAATGTATGAGGGCCGTGAAAAAAACTAAAAAAAAATTAAAAACTTTAACATTTTGTATCTCAAAAACCAATTCTTTCCAAATACATGCTTATATGAACTTTTTAGGCCTAAAATAAGCTAAAAAATGTCGCCCTATATTTTCAGACTTCAATAGCACCCTGTATAACTCTCCCTTTTACACTAAAATCTATAGAATACATTAAGTTACTGTTTGGTGAACTCACCGTATAACTACTACTGATCATAAATTAGGTCATAAAGATTTGGTCTGTATACAGGTTGTTAAGTTAACGCTCCACTTGTATGAATATGTCAACATCTTAGAAACGCTTTCTGTATATTTCAAACAAACCGAAATATCAAAAACCGCTAAAAATTGTTTATTGTTATGTTTGTTTTGAGAATTTTAGGCGTTAACAAACTTTTGCAAAAATACATTGATTTTATTTCACACCCTGTATGAATTGAATTATTTTTTTGCGGCATATGCAGTAGGGCAAAATCGCGTTTCGCAATTGAAGTATCCGTGTTTAAACTTTTTGATGCACTATTTATGGTCATCAGATTAGTTGACTTACGAAACATGCAATTCTCTTTTTCCAAACTGCCTTTGCAAAAGTTTCTATTCAATGCAGAAAATCATATTAGTTTAAATAGCCATCATTCTTATAAGGCACACAAGTCCTAGGTTTCCTAAATGTTGTTAGAAAACAAGAACTTGCAAGTCTGCCTAGTGCTCAGTCACACGAATTTTGTGATTTTTGTGCATATTACTAATTACTAGCTGGCCTGGCAGACTTGTTCTTTCTTCTCCGCTAAATGACGCGATGAGTTTTCAGTTGAATTATAAGAATATGGGGCGCATTCACCACATCATCCAAAAATATTGATTTTTTAAAAAATACGCAATAAAATAAAAAATAATGTTGAAAGGTCTCGATAACCATACGATCATTTCAGAAAAAAAATCAAGTAAATCTGGCTTAGTGTTTTAAATATATAGCTGACATCTGGTTAAATATTAATGAAATTCAACAATCTGCCGGTCTACAAATGCCGTAAGAAGATATTTACCGGTCCTTATAATAAAAAGTTTTAAATAGATAGATCTGCATTAGGTAATGGCCTTTTCGATAACTGCATGTAAGTGGCTACTTTTAAAAATTGCTTCACGATTTTATTCTCTTAAATATATGGTTATAACCACCACACACGTGCCACTTGCCGTATGCTGTATTATGCTTATCTAAAACCTCCTATTTAGCTAAATTAAATTGTAGCCACTCAATGAAATTAATTATATGCACTGTATTAGATTTAAAAAAAAACTAATTAACTTGACGTTTTACCTGCTATATTTCAATTTCCAAAAGATGGAAATTCCCACGAATCGCCGTGATTATCGTGTTTAAACAATGAGTTGTAAAACAGAGCGGTCGTGTATATGACTTTAGTTGGTAAACAACAAATAACGGAGTTAATCGCGAGTGTGTTCGTAAGAAAACCTAAGTTAGAACCGGACGTCCCCACAAATTGCTCGTAGTAACTGTCACGTGTTTTAATTTGACAGACCAGTGTCGTAAAGTGACAGTTTAAGGTTACGTTAAGCAAAATTCCAGTGCCAGGATGGCGAAAAGTAACATGAATAAGAGATTTTCCCTTCAAATTCCCGAACCTCTGCATTTACACCAGAGGCAGCGGAGAATGTCCGTGAGAAGTTTTTATTGGGTGCTTGTGAATCCCATGGTAAATATATTTGTAGTTTCTTGAATTTATTGGAATAATCAGAAAGAAATATATACAGAGTATGCCTATTTTAACATTAACATTTCATATAACCATATATGCGCAATCGCCTATTTTTAATTTGTTTTTAGTTTTTTTAATGTCGCATCGACGCATAAACTTTTAAATTGCTCGAGAACGGTTACCTCTAGCGTTGTTGAGTAAGTATAGCTTTTTTGCTTATAATAGGTACAAGAATAATATATATAAAATGAGGATGTGAACAACAGAAATTAGGTATACTAAGAAAAGAAACATTTCTATATTGTGAAAAAAGTTAAGTAAAACTTACGAATTCGAGAAATGTTTATTATCTTGTTCAACCGATGAGATTTTTTTATGAATCGTTTGAAGCGCCTGTATATATATATATATATATATATATATATATATATATATATATATATATATATATATATATATATATATATATATATTTATATATAAATATATATATATATATATATATATATATATATATATATATATATATATATATATATATATTTATATATAAATATATATATATATATATATATATATATATATATATATATATATATATATATATATATATATATATATATATATATATATATATATATATATATATTATATATATATATATATATATATATATATATATATATATATATATATATGTCATTACCAAAATGGGGAATGTTTTAGAGACTGAAACTCCAAGAAGTTATATGCGCAGGCGTTGGTCGTTATTTATGTTTTCGGGATGGTGCTGTTGTTGTTGCGCTAATTGCGCATTTCGGAAGAAATGCAGCACCATCTGTTAGGGTAATTGAAAATTTTATGAAGAAATTTGAACAGACTGGGTCCGTAACAGCTAATAGACAACAAAATAATATAATAATATTATAACATTTAAAGTGTTTTGTGTATTTTATTTAAATTAAATCGGAATGTCAAAATTGGACACCCATTATATAAAATTAGGATGTGAACAACAGAAATTAGGTATACTAAGAAAAGAAACATTTCTATATTGTGAAAAAAGTTAAGTAAAACTTACGAATTCGAGAAATGTTTATTATCTTGTTCAACCTATAGTTGTTTGTGGCTTGTGATTTTTTTATGGATCACTAGTTTGAAGCGCCCTACTCGTTGCTTTCCCGGTTATATATATATATATATATATATATATATATATATATATATATATATATATATATATATATATATATATATATATATATATATATATATATATATATATATATATATATATATATATATATATATATATATATATATATATATATATATATATATATATATATATATATATATATATATATATATATATATATATATATATATATATATATATATATATATATATATATATATATATATATATATATATATATATATATATATATATATATATATATATATATATATATATATATATATATATCCTATCTGGGCAATAATTTTTTACAGCATATCCAATTTTGAGACACTGTTCACGAATAAGCAGTGGAATTTATTTAGCCACATTTCATTTTCGTGTTATTTATAATTAAATTATCTAATATATTTCCATTATTTCTCCCTTTCTCCTAACCAACATAACCGAGTTCTGCCTGCTTATTTTTAAAGTTCATTAATTATGGACCACCTTATATTTTGCCGGCAAAACTTAACTAACAGATATCGAGTTTTGGCACACGTCGCAGAAGTTAGTAGAACTATTTGAAATAGTCTAAGATGTGCGTCATAAAGTAACCCGAAATCCGCAGTCTGCTTCAAATCTGACGTTTTAAACATACGTTTTGTCACGTTTTACAGATCGAAATTAGGCTGAGACATTTCAAATCCTATTATTAGTTTTAGTAGACCGAAAAAATTTCTTATATTCGTCAAAACAATGGCAACGCAGTAAATGTTCGCCGTAAAAATTAGTACTTACATGACTCTTTTTCATTTCTAGTGTATTTATAACATTTCTTCGGTGTTGTGTTTTGAACTATTTGTGATTCTGTGTGACGAATTAATTTTTATTTTTTTGAAGATGAATCAGGAGAAACCGGATGAACCGAGAAAGAAGTTCTCTATTGAGATTCCGGAAATTTTACGACCCATTGAAAGAAACTACTCCGTTCGGAGTTTCTTGTACTGGAATATCGTTGACGATGCGGTAAATACTGGGTTTTTTCCGTCTTGATTTTTGCTTTTTTTTTAATTGCTGTGGCGATTGTTTTTTTTATCATTTGTTTTGCGCTTAGAACGTCACGTGATTGATGCTTTGCGGTGTTGCTAAATTGAATATTTTGGCTGTTATACAAATTTAATCACGGAACATACGCTATTTTTTTATATTGGTCCTTTCAGAACTTTATTGATTTATAACAAATGTTTTTACTAAAAATAATTCTATATTATGGAATAACAAAAAATGTACATATATTCAACGAATAAATAAAATATCACGTGACGTATATAATTCATAAACTAACTCAATTTTTTTGCATCTTGGAATGATTGTTTTCAATATTTTCTTAAGAGGATATTGGAGTGGAATTAAATTCTTTATTCATTGGTAAAAAAGACGTTGTTTTTTGAAAAAAGTTAATTTAAAATTCATCTAAATTTTATGACATATCGGAAAATTTAGAGTTTTTCTTTAAACCAAAAGATAAAAATTTTTGAAATAGAAAAAAATAATATATAGAAAAGCATACCTAAAAAGAACATGCTTTCACTTAGGGCATTGTTTCTTTTGTCGATAAATACGACGTTTGAAGCCAACACATTTTAGTGAATCCCTCGGTTACTCCAATATCCTCTTAAAAATACTATTCTAATATTTTACAAAATAATTACTTGCAATTTTATAATTGTATAGATATACTACAACTGATGGAAAGGTATTTTTATCATATTTTGAACTAAGAACACCAAAAATCCCTGATGTCTTTAGAAACTATAGCACAGGAAGTAAAAAAAAATCTGTTAAGAAATTATGGTTCTTGGGAGTAGACCAGTCAAATTGGAATTACTATGCGACGGTTCGCCTTCGATTATACCAGGCATCTTCAGGGATATTTACTCCACGATATCTGTAAGTGAGCTCGAAGAGATTCAGGCGAGCTTCTATACCCGACTTGTGCCGTAACCCGTATCTCTATTGAAAATTTTTTTATGCTTAAATATTTCAATAGATTCTCTAATTTTTCGTTTATAAAATCCTGGAACCGATGCTAGAACCTTGGTTTCCTTTACATTTGGTATACTGGTGTCCAGTAACAGAAGATTGAACAATTTGTTTGTTTTTAATGCATCGTTCATGTTTCTTAAGTTTAGTTGATATCTTGAAAGTATGTATTTATATTTTTTCGGAATCTTTATTTTATAGATGTCGTACCTTGTAATTTTCGTAATCTAGCCCTGGCTTTTTTTCCTCGCCTCACCCCCACCCTTCACCCCTGCAGCTTTCAAATTAAACGTTTGTCTTCTTTTTAAAAATGTATTTTTCTGGTTAAAAAAACTGAATAATTTCTTATTAATATTTCTCCTCCGGTCCATTTAAAATTTGCTCAAAAACATTCAATATTTCAGCCGGCCAACTCTCTCACGCATGTTCTGAAAACTTCCAAACTTGTACATCTACAAAATCAATTTCGGTATACCGCAGTGGTCGGTAACTACTAATTTTCTTAATCAAGTCCCATCTTTATTCCTCCCCTCACCACCTCCACCACTAGAGTTTTCAGATTAAACATTTGTCTTATCTAATCACTATTAGAAATTAATTTTTCTGGCTAGAAATGTCTTAATTCGACAATAAGTTACGGTATTTCTGGTCTTCCTTCAGTTGGAATCGTGTCCATTTCTCCCCGGTCCTTCTAAAATCTGCTCACAAATCTTCAATACAATATAACAGCTATGCTATGTTCTGCCGAACTCTGGCGTCTACAAGATCAATTTAAGTACACCAGTGTGATCAGTATTGGCTCCTGTTTTCAAGCACGTAGCCAGGGAGGGGGTCCTCCGAAACTTTGAAAATATGTTGGTGTAGGCATGCTTCTTACTAATTTTTATAAAGTTTGACGTTTTTGGGCCATCTCCCCCCCCCCTCTCGAAATGAATCTCTAGTTTGGACACCACTGAACTGAATTTCTGGCTATGTCTGCCTGTCTACTCCTTTCATAAATGCGCTTGTACCTTCTTCGAAGATAGATTAATGATTGAAGGAGGCATACCCATTTCAGGGTCACTAATAAACAGTCATCTTCATTCTGTCACAAATTATCCACCAACACCTGACTATACAAACAAGTACTCAATGGGAAATGGATTTCTGTTTATATTTTGAATGGAATGTACTTTATTTTGACAGATAATGAAGAATGTCCAATACGTAAGGTTTTATCTGAACCGCTAGGATGTGCTAAATAATAAACAAATGTCCATTGAAAAGTAAAAAAATGTGCATTGGTTTTATAATTTTAAACAGAAGATCCTGGGTAATAAAACTTCGCTAAAGAGATATAAGAGAAATCGCTGGAATTTTTTTAAGTTCAAAAAATGGCCGCTTGAGGTCGTAACAGCAACTCAAAAATGGAAATGTCGATTTTCTCTTGAATTTTCCTAATTAAGATTTCTCGGAAATATAAACATTGTATTCTTTAGGTAATTATGCAACTTTTTGCCATTTATCACTTTTTTCTGTTTAAACTTTTTTCTTTCAAACGTTTTTATCTCTCTTTTGGTTGGATGGACGGATTACATTGAACTTGGTGTCAGAAAAAAACGCTTTTTTTGCTTTTCACTTAGAGTTACTGTGTTGTCTACTGATTCTATTAGGAGTCACTAGGCGTTTTTTCGAACTTATTCAAATAATACGGATCTTATGAGAAAAATCATATGGGATGATGACTTTTTTGTCATAATTTAGGGTTTGAAAGAAATCAACTAATGAATTAAAAAATCCAGGTCCGTATTTAAATTAAAAAGTTGATGATTGCACGAATCTGAAACGTCGGATTGAAAAACTAACCTCATTAATTTGTAGAGGAGAAAAAGTGACAGTCATGAAGTGCAAATCATTTTTATCTGTAATTTCATCTAAGCCTACCATTTTAAAACTAAAACAAAAAATAACTTTTATAGTTTTTCTGTCATTTTAGGCTTAGTTTAAATGACAGATGAAAATAATTTTCACTTCATCATTGTCACATTTTCTCCTCTACAAATTGCTGAGGTTAGTTTTTCAATCCGATGTTTCGGATTTTAATTTAAATACGGACCTGGATTTTTTATTTTACTGTTCGATACCTTTTATAATCTTAAATTAAATTGTGTCATATCATACGATATGATTTTTTTGAGAAAAAAAAGAAAAAAAATTGAAGAATTTCGAAAAAAACGCCATCTAGTGACCACTAATAGAATAATTACGGTACAGTTAATAGCTCTACGTGAAGAGCAAAAAAAGCGCTTTTTCTGACACGAAGTTCAATATAATCGGTTCATCCAAAATAGAGATTTGAACGAAAAAAAGGTTGACGTTCCCCACTACTTTATTATTGAATATAAAAAAAAATTATACATAGCAAAAAGTTGCATAATTGCATAAAAAATCATTTCCATTTTTGAGTTGCTGTTACGCCCTCTAGTGGCAATTTTCCGAACTTCCCAGCGATTTTTCTTGGTCGATTTATCCATATTTTTCTACATAATTGAGTGGTCAACGGTTATCCAGTTATAGCCGGAGATCATTCTTAATTAGACACCCGGTACAGGATTATTCATTATATTTTGACACCCACCTACAGCCTTTATTTTTCGGAATAGAAAAATACTTTGAATACAAAACTTGCAGAATTTTTACTCTATTATCTTCTAGTAGTGTCAAAAATTTTAAAAATCTTTAAAAAGTTGAAAAGCACACACAATCTTAATTTTTTTAAATGACCTGTATATTTTTATTTCACTAAATGGGTCTCCTTTTAACGAACATAAATATACCTTGTTTGATATCTTTATCTTTAGAGACAACCGAGAAAATTGATAAAACTGTGTCATAAGAGGAGACAATGTATTCTTATGGATTCTACATTAAATTTAAAAGAGAATATTCCCTCTCTCTCTCTCTCTCTCTCTCTCTCTCTCTCTCTCTCTAAAACATTGCGTCTTATGGCAGGGTTTTTGTTAATTTTCTCGATTATCTTTAAAGATAAAAACCTGACATATTTATAGTCGGTAAGACGAAACCCATTGAATGAAATAATAATTAAAGGGAGTCCCATTAAAAAAAATAGCGTATGTGTATTTTCAACTTTTTAATAATTTAAAAAATGTTTGATATTCTTAAAAGATAATAGAGTAAAAATCCTGTAACTTTTGCATTGAAAGTTTTTTCTATTTTTAAAAATAAAGGCTGTAATTGGGTATCAAAATACAATAAATAACCCTGTACAGGGTGGTCGAAATTGGTCTGTTTTAACAGAGAAAACCTATTTCCTGACTAGATAGAGCAAAACTGACTTAGGTGTCATGGGCTCGATTTCTGAGAAATGTTTAATGGCAAAAACCGCCTGCCGATATTTTCACTGCCAACTGAGATATAGGGCGTTTTTCAATTTTCGGCCATTTTGAAAATTGTCCATAACTTTTTTATTTTGCGGAATATTAACATTCTGCAAAGACATTCTAAAGGCACTTTTTTATGTGCAATCCAGTGGCATACTCAGATTTTTTCTATAGTTGTCCGTTTTATCATAAATAGGCAAAACTTTTTTTTTTCAAATGGAAATCATAGTTGGCTATAAATTATAAAAAATGCTCGCGTTTAGCCCTTTTCAGTGATATAAAGTTGTAGGTACTTATTTTCAAAAATAACGAAAATATTAGGTGTTTTTGGTTTACATCGAAGTAGGCTTTGATTTGTGATGACAATATCTCAATTATGTATTGTTAAGATTTATAGTTTGTTAGCAACTTAAACACAACTTTAAATAACACTAGCTAACGTTATTTTAATTATTTATTATTAATTTTTTTTATTTTTTTTTGTTTACATAGCAAAGTTGAACAAAATTAACAAACTAAACTACTATTTACAGCTACAAGTGAAAATAAAAAATAATTATGAAAATCTAGGTATTTAGTTAGATAGGTTTCTGATAAATATATTTAGAGAAGTTGTTCAAATTGAGCCCCTCCCTGTTGAATACAAACTAAGCATCTTTTGCGTACCGAGTTGCAACTATTTATTAGTTCAACTGGGCTAATAGATGCAAAAGCTTGCCTAGTGGCCTCTTGCAATTCTTCTTTTGTGTGAAAGGTTCTTCCTTTAAATATCAAGTCCTTCAATCTTCCCCACAAAAAAAAATCTAAGGGAGTTAAGTCACAGGACCTAGCAGGCCAAGGTATGGGGCCCCACGTACCAATCCAATTTTCTCGAAATTCGAAGTTTAAAAGATCAGTTGTGATCCTTGCATTGTGCGGGGGACAACCATCTTGTTGATAGTAGATATTTCTGGCATCAGCTAAAGACATACCGTCTTCCAACAAAGGGACAATATATGTGCGCAAAATATTTACATAATAATCTGCAGTTAAATTTCCATCGTAAAAATAAGGTCTCACAAATCTTCCTCGGAATATCCCCACCCATATATTGAATCCACACCGACCTTGCCGGTCTTGTTGCACAACTACGTGTGGATTTTCAGTGGACCAGTGATATGAATTATATCTATTAAATATACCAGAAGTATCTACTCTGGATTCATCACTCCAAATAATATTTAATGGAAAATTCTCATTCTCCATGAATTTTTGCTCATACCACTGACAAAATCTCAATCTTCTAGCGGCGTCCCCTTCACGGAGTTGATGAACTCTTCTCGTTCTGTACGGTTTGAATTTATGTTTTTTGAGTATTTTTAAAACGGTGGTCTTTGGAACATTCGTTATATTAGCCAATGTTCGAGAGGAGGTGCCAGGATGATCTAATACCTCACCAATTATATTTAGCTGCTGGATTTCCTTTTCTTCCTTTAGTTCATAATGTCTTGTTCTTAACTTTTTAAAACTTCCGTAATTTACTAAATTACTTTTTAATGTTTGATAAATTCGGTTATCCGGTTGACGTCGCTCGGGAAATGTATTAAAATATAATTCACTAGCTGCTTCAGGAACTTCGTTAGATAATATGTAACATTTTAACATATCATACTTTTCATAATTCTCAAACATATTTTGTCAGCAACTTAACACAACTTTATAAAGATAACACCAAAACGCAATAATTACACCAGACTACAGAAATCTGACAGCAATATATTCAAAATATTGAACGCGCGTCATTATTCCAAGGCCTACTTCGATGTAAACCAAAAACACCCTAATATTTTCGTTATTTTTGAAAATAAGTACCTACAACTTTATATCACTGAAAAGGGCTAAACGCGAGCATTTTTTATAATTTATAGCCAACTATGATTTCCATTTGAAAAAAAAAAGTTTTGCCTATTTATGATAAAACGGACAACTATAGAAAAAATCTGAGTACGCCACTGGATTGCACATAAAAAAGTGCCTTTAAAATGTCTTTGAATGTTAATATTCCGCAAAATAAAAAAGTTATGGACAATTTTCAAAATGGCCGAAAATTGAAAAACGCCCTATATCTCAGTTGGCAGTGAAAATATCGGCAGGCGGTTTTTGCCATTAAACATTTCTCAGAAATCAAGCCCATGACACCTAAGTCAGTTTTGCTCTATCTAGTCAGGAAATAGGTTTTCTCTGTTAAAACAGACCAATTTCGACCACCCGGTACATATTTGGAACAAATCCTAGGGGCTCAGATAAAATCCTTAAACTTTTATGTACAACTTTTTTAAAAATAAACAGAAACCCTGTGCATGTGTGGAAAAATTCGGTACAAGGGATATTTCAGGTCTTTTACTTTTGTTTCAAAATCCCGGCAGGTTCATCTCTACGATATGGCTCCTCAAGATAGATACTAATCACGTTAAGAGGAGGTTGAAGTTATTCCAAAATGCGTTTTTTTAGGATTCTATTTTCCGATAAGGAAAAAAATGTCCCCAATAAATGTATGTTGTGTTATAATGAGGTCAGTTTTTTCCTTTTTAAACAATCTTTTTGTTTGTTGACTCATGACTTTTCTTTATTTTTCTATAAAATTTAAATAAGCAGATATCATGTGGTTTATGTGCAGCAACATGATCTACACTCCGATATCCTCTTAACAAAATCATAAATTATATACATTTTGAGTTATAAAGTTTCAATTTTAAGGCAAAATTTCCACTATCATTTCTACCTGTAGTTTATAATTTCCAAATATTTATACAGATGTATATTCCTCTGTGAATAATGAATAACCAAATATAGTAACCTTCATGGTTTCCTGTTTAAGTATTAATTATTATTTTCCATGAGGATACTTATTTTCGCGTATGAAATGGTACTAATTATGTCATTAAGGTAAATGCATATTCTTTTAAGTATTCCTTTTCGTATAGCATGAAGATTTGCTAATGAGATACTAACCTAAGCATGCGGTCTGACTTCAAACGTAAAAGTGTTACGTCATATTTAACCAGGCTAAAACATGAACATTTCAATTACTATTATTATCAGATAGGTTAGCTAGAAGAAAATGTATTGATAATGCATGACTTTTTTAGCACTAAAGGGAACATGTAATTGTGTTTTTGATATTTTTCAAGTGGATTTTTAATATGTGTACACTGTCGTGCACAGTGATCTAGTAAGTGTAGATGTATAGGATATTTAAACGTAGTCTTAAATTTTAATTACATCCTTAGAAATCGGTGGTTTCCCACTGTCTGCACATCACAGGAAAGCCTTTTTAGTCGCCGTTTAGTTGTTTCCAAGTCTGGCTTAAACAATAAATTGAATCTAATAATTCCATCAATAAGTGCGACTTTATAGTGAAAACTGATGTCAAAGATCCATTATAGCTACCGCAATAGATAGATAAATACAATTAAATAATTCAAGGCAGGGATGCCTTAAATCGGTCCGGAGACATCAATGCTCGCCGAAACTATATTATTTCGTGCGGTAACCCTCGACTCGGAAACGGGAACGAAACGCAGTGTTGCCAATCACTAAATATTGGAAGAGATCTTTTAGTTAAAAAAAATATTGAATTTGGCTGATAATCTTTGTAGTTGAAATTTGATACAGGTTAGCTTGAAATAAAGTTTCTAGGAGTAAGCATAGGTTTTAATAGAAAACATAAAACATATAAAAACCTGAATAACTAAATCAAAGAAACAACGCTAAATATCAAAAAACAGTTTTAAACTTATTAACTTATACAGGAAGAGAAACATTTTTTGCTTTTTGAGATATTTGTATGTACGGGGTGAGTTATTATATTATGACACCAACCTACAGGGTTAGTTATTGACAAAGAGAGAGAAAAAGTGTAAATACAAATAGTCTAGGGTAAGAAATACGTTTTTTTTTTAATGGAATACCATATATATCGTTTATTTTTATAAAAGGCCATTCTCTACTGGCATGCTATAGTCGTGTGTTTTTTTCCTAACGGATTCTGGCGGTCTAAAAGAAACCCTAAAGTTTTTATATTCACACTTTTTTTCTATCTTCGTTAGTAAACCCTGTAGGTAGGTGTCAGAATATAATGACCCACTCTGTACATTTTTCGAAACGAGTCAAAAAGTAATTTTCACTTTTTTGAATTAGTTAATCAAAAAGAAGCTAAATAATCTCTCCTTACTAAACATACTGTGAATAAGTCAAGCGGGTTTTTCATAATCAACAAAATTTGTGGGAAAAGTCTGCGGTCGCTACTCTCGTCTGCCGGCTTCGTCCACATACCTGGCAACATTGCGCGTTAATATCTCGGATGGATGCAGAACGTTGCCGTGTCTTGTTCGATCTACTGCGTAGCTATATTGATCTATTCTGATATAAAAGACTTAGTAAATGGTTAATTAAGTTGGTTCACCATTCCTGTTATTTTTTATAATAATGTTAGTAGTAGTAAAATATATTAATAACTTCAAACTATAAGGTTAAATATTTTCGCGTTTTTTTTTTGGTTCCCTTGATGATTGTATCTCTTCTTCATTGCGGAATTCTACCTTTGCATATTTTTACAATAAAATAAAATATAAATGCTCTACGTTTTTCTCAATAACAATGATATTCAGTAATAATATAACAAGTGCAAACAAAATTTCCGGAAAAAATCGAAAAATGTTGAGCACTTATTTTCTTAATAAAACCAAAAGTTCACCGGTCAATAAGACTCATTGACCATGGGTACGAATGCTTTTATTTAAAGAAAATACGTGCGAAACAATTTTTGGTGTTTTTCCAAAAAACGGTTTTTTTGTGCGCGTTAAATTTCTCGAGTAATTGTTGTAAACATAACTGGAAACTAAATTTTATTTTAATTAATGTATTCACAATAAAATTAATTAACCTAACTTCCACTATTTGCTATTGTTTGTATTTAAGCAGTGCGTGGGTGTGTCATGGTAATGCTTGCATTTTACTTCGCTATTTTTCATACTACCAATTAATAATATTAATAAATCGAACTATAAATAATGGGTAGTATGAGAAATTCTATAAGTGTTATGCGTAATAAATTCAAAGTTAAGCTGATTTACCACGTACCAAACCTATTGATCCGAAAACTTGATAGACAAAACTTTACACTCAAATCCTGCCAAAAAGAACAAATGAACATCATAAGAACAAAAAATTAAGCAAAACATGTACAACATCTTTATTCACATGAATCGTGTCTCTTATGCCTTTGAAAATCAATCAATCAAAAATCAATCAAATCTGGTATTTACTTAAAGGGTACATAGGTAAAATATACACTCTTTAACACACCATATTTGAAATACTCTGGTTTAGTTTACATTGATTAAATTCCAGGATTAAGCATAGAAAAACATAAGAAAGAATAGTGACATTTACTAACTTCTTTTTATTAATTTAAAACGAATTGTTAACACTTTTTTACAAAGTTAAACATGTGTGTAAATGTAAATACAAACATAATTTTGTCTCCCAAACTCGGAGGTCTTTTGTTATATAAAAAGCCTGCGGAAGAAAAACATCTTTCAGGTTGCACGCTTGTGGACCGAATAGTTAGGCTTTTTAAAGATTACGGCTGCGATTATCACTCACCATTTGCGAATAGATCAATTTCTTGCCAAATTTTTGTTTGTGATGTCAGCCAACAACGATGTCCGAACTTTTTTGTAATGCCTTTTAAAATTTAACACTTAAATTTTCATTAGCCGCTTTCAGAATTTTTGCAAAAGGAATATCATCTTCATCGCTGATCTCTGTTTAATATTGATTAGTTAATTCATTTTGATGTGTCTAGCCTGACTAAAATTTTTTCAAATACAGATTTAATAAGACAAATACTTCATATTTTAAGGCCATCATCTTGTTCAGAGTTTATAAGATCCGAATTTCTGAGAGAGCAGAGAATTTCAGAATAAATGGTTCTGCGTTGCTTGATTCTTGTTCTTAATGTCTCTCATAGTCCAGTGCTAAGTGGATTTAAGTTGAAGTAGTGAAGGAGTTATTCAAAATGATTTTTCTTATTTTCGAGGCAGATTTTTCCTTCGAGATCCCGGGACTTCGGGATTCCGGGATTGACATCCCTAATGAAAATAAAGCTAGTAGAAAATTTGATTTAATAATTTAGCGCTTAAATTTTAGTATAAACTAATTTGATTTATTTTTATTAATAGTCCCAGATAAATCACTTAACTTCGCTCGTTCACTGGAACGTTATAAAGAATTTTTTGGTCCTTTCTTTTTGTCATAATTTGTGGCCAACAGAAATAAATATTTTAATGGTAGCATTCTAATGTGATAATTTTAATAAGTACAAGAGGACACGTCTAATTAATTCGTCTTTTGTCTCACAGCCTACGAATCAATTAGAATTCTTTAAATGCAGCAACGGCTTGTCCAAGGATGCAGTGCAAAAAACGAATACATTTATATGGTCGTTACACCAGTGTCTATTTCAACATCGGGTTTAAAGTTCCCAATTTATTGTTCCTTTTTTTTACAAGTCACATTTGTGCAGTCGTACGAAAAAATTTAGATTTTTTACAAAATGTATGCAAATAAGACAATTTGTAAGCAACATTTTTCTATTCTATTAAAATTCTATAGCTTCTCCCCCAAAAAAAGTTTTGTTCAAGCCACCATACTGGAAAATACTAGTTTAAATTCCATATTTAGTTTGCTACGGAAAGGCCATAACTTCTGCTATTCCAAACTATTTTTGACGTATTAATGTATAGAATATATTTTTCGTTTGTTTTTATTTGGTCTATTGTCTTCAGGTGTAAATTCTGCTACAAAAAAAATGCAATTTTCACTGAATTTTAGCGAATATTTTAAACGTTAATAAAAAAGACCATTGTTGAAATTTTTTTATGTAAAAAACAAAGAATGGAATTTGGCCTTACTAAGTTTGGATGGAATGGAATACTAAGAATGGATGTCATTATTTGATCCAATAATGACATCAATTATCGATACACTTTTGTAGACAATAGCAGACTTGTTATTTGCGTGACTCGGTTGGTAATTTGTTGTAGTATTGCAGATATCATCTTTTCGGGCGCGTATACAAGGGGTGGTAATGGGGGTAATTATCCCCCTCCCATAAGACAAAATTATTTAAAATTTGCGTCCGCGGATTTTCAATATTGAAGTTACATAATATTAGATTGTACGAAGAAGTGTAGTATAAGCCTGTGTACTATTTATTTTTTTTTAGGTTTTTTGTCGTCAGTTTTGTGAAAACTTATAAATTACCCCTTCTATAAATAACTGCAAGCTGTATACGCGTCTGCATCTTTTCTTATTCGCACATATCATCTATCATCATTTTCCACACTTTTGCGGGGTATCTTGCTTATTTTTAAAGATAGAGAGTTGTGGTTTTCGCGACAAAACGCTTTCAAAATAACTATAAAGGAATATATATTTTTGATAGCCAACATAGTTTCTAATAAACGTACAAAATTAATATATAGAGTATTCTATTTTAAAAAACACATATTTGCTTTATAACTGAAAACCAGATGGTGCAAGAAAAAAAAACTACGCCACTGGATTCTACGGAAAAGATTCTATAAGAATGCTTTTGAACCTCTTTTATAATTTAAAAGACAACTGAGATACGAGGGTTGGCTCGAAAGTGATATTTTTTAATTTCACCCTGTATCTCAAAAACCAAGAGGCCTATGAAAATTCTATTAGCGGGATGTGAACCCCTGTACATACAAAAACCTTGGGTTTAAAGCATGATAAAAAAACCAAGCCCGGTAGCAGAATGTTGGTTAAACGTAAAAGTGGACACGATACGTTTTCTACTACTATATGATAGATTCGTTTTTTTTATATGGATCTCAACAATGAACGCACGATACTCCAGCCCAGTGACATGAGGACAACTGAAAATTGAAAAGTATAAATAAGCTATTAAAATTCCGGACTTGCCACCCTTTTGACTTCCGAGCGGTGTCACAGTGGGAGTTTTTTCTGCCGTACCCTGTAACTGACTAATAAATACGATTCGAGCATTCAAAATTCTCTGAATATTTAATATTCAAAGCTTGTTTCCTTTGGGAAACCGAACTCATTCATTTTCATTGTTTTTGGACTAAAACGTGCCGTCCACTTCGTCCGACACCAATAAAAATGAACTAATGACGGTCTCTAGAGCAATATACAAAATTATGTATTAGCAAACATATAGAAAGTACGCAGCTGAACTTTCCGCAGAAGCTTTAAAACCAATCTAAAGTGCTAGGTTTGTATTCATTTTTAGTTACAGTCCAACATTCAGGACTCAAATTTCAGGCCTAATCAAATATGACTTAACTTACGCAAAATAATAATATAAATAAACATAATAATAAAGCAAATAAGGCACTATAAGCAAAAAAATTGAGGTAGCTGTAACATCGAAATAGGTAGGTTTATTTTTCAATAGACAATTATCCTTAAACTCTAAAAGCAAGAAATGATATATTTAATCCTTGAAAATTATATTATAAGCAAACCGTTCCATATTTGGACCAAATTATTACACCTTGAGTTTTCAGTGTTTGTGTTTAAAGCTTATATTGCGACTAACGGTGAGTTTTCGTGGGAAACATTCCAAGTACTAATAAAATAAGTAATTTTGTAAATATTTTACTTTATTTAATTTTATTCAAATATTTTAACTGTTGGTAGTAATAACTTAAATGTCTTGTACGTAAAAACAAAGTTAGAATTATGACGAGTCGCAAAAGTTGCACAAATGACAGAAAAACTTAATTAAGTTCTGAATTTAAACAAAAATATTTTAAACTTAAAATATGTTTCGGGTGAGTCATGTAATTTTTAGACTAAATTTTTTTACTGGTATTTAACATGAAAGGTTTTAGACAATCGGAAAAAAACTTTTCATTTAAAGGGATAACCATCAATTTTAATAACTGCCATTCTAGCAGTTTATAAACTAAGAAATGCTTACTATCTTAGCAATGATAACAGTGAAGTTTTTATAAGTAATACAGAAAAATAAGGAAAATTTAAGAACATGGTCCTTGAAAGGGGGGATTGGGAGTGTTTCCCCCGAGTTTTTTAAGGGCTCAGATATTTTTCAAAAATTATATATGTGTGTAATAAACTTTATCTATAGTTTCAGGTAATAAAGGGCACTAGACCTTTTTTTTGTCCAGTTTACAAAAAGTTCCTGGGGACCCCACACGTCAATCCCTTGAACCCAAATTTTCTCTTGGCCTCCCTGTTAAAGAATAACTAATTATGTTCTTATGCTACATACAAAATGATCCAACTGAACACAAGAAATATTTTAAGCAATCCCAATCTCCCTCAGCACTTATTATTTACATATCAATTAGTTGTATTGTTCTAGTGGTTTAATCCGTATTTGTGGTGTGTATTACATTACAGCTATATCGCTCTCAAATTTCACGTCTGAATACACTCGACCGGACTGGGCAAAATCGGATGCGTTTTGTAAACAAGGTCATCTGGTTAATGATAATGACAAACTCTTTTTATTTAAGCTATTTTGATAAAATATTGTTACCGTATATGATCGTTTTCACTTACTGGATTGATTACAATCATAATTAAAATTGTTTTTTTATTTTTGGTAACTTTCTTACAAGTTTTAAATTTGTTATACTTACATGCATCACCTTTCATATTGTAATTGGTTTATTACTGCAATTAGTTACGAGAAGATATGGGATTTTTGCCTAACTACATTCTGCTCCAAACCCTTTAGTAACAAGTTTTAATATCTAATTAATTAATTGCAAATCATATGCATAATTTTAAACTGAATATTCCAAGAAATTCTTTATAAACATAGAAGGAAAGCTTTTAAATCCTGCGTCAAAGTTTTCCTAGTATACCTACCCTTCAGCAGCTTCATATGCTAGATATTCCCTTCCACGACACATTATTGTTCAAAAATCTACTTCATTATCACCTAAAATTATTAAATAAATAAATAAATAACGTCTTTATTTCTAACACTCATAGGATACAAAAAAAATACAATTTTGTGAAGAAAACGTCGATGGGCAGCTGGGAATGTGTATTCGAGATTACACCTGCCCTCTGTTCTTTACCATAAGCATTGGAAAATGAAAGCGTGAAACAGTTAGAAATAAATAATTAGTAAAAACTTGGAGTAATAGAGTTATGATCCCTGGGGTACACTGACGAAAAACCCAATTCAAAGAATAAAAAAAATCAAGAATAAAAATAAAAATTTGGTGCCTCTTATTGCTGATAAAGTAAGAATCTTTTATAGGCTAATTTAAAAGGAATAACATTTTTACATCTTATAGAATCCGGGATAGCATTGTAAATCTTTGAAATTTAATAAGATAATGCTACTATGCTCTCGTCTACCCCCATCTTTCTTATAATATCTTGTTGTGGGGAAGAGCAGTGAACATTAATAGAGTATTTATCTCACAGTAGAGAGTAGTGAGGCTTATTTATGGACTCCATCCACAGGAATCATGCAGGCATACTTTTAGGGTACAAAAAATATTAACGTTGACATTAATATATATACTAAAGTGTGCTGTGCATGTTTATGAGAACAAGAGAAAATTTACACAAAACGGTGATTTTCATTCATATTCCACAAGAACCAGAGAAGGATTGGCTGTGCCAAATCATCGTACGGCCCATTTTGAAAGATCTCCACACTATGCCTGTATCCAGATATACAACCGACTACCCCACAAACTGATAGAAGCACCAACTGCCGGCAGATTTAAAACACTTTTAAAACAATTTTTATATGAATCTTGCTTCTACAACTTTAACGAGTTCCTCAATTTTCAAACAAGTCCACGACTGTGAAGTTCTGACGTTTTTTCATGTAGAATGCTCTAGTAATAAGTTTATGTAAATTTTAACTATTACTTGTAATATGTAATCTTTGTTATAGCTTGTATCTTTGCTTGTTTTGACCTGTCTATGTCATGTAATGTGATTTATAAAGATTAATAAAATGAATTGAATTGAGAAATAGTTCAGTTTTATGTATTGGAGGAGTAAGACGTCCCTTAAACCTAATATTTAAATTATGTACATACGACCTAAACACGATTTTTTTATACAATTATGGGGAAGTTTTATTTAAAAGAATCCTTTGGAAACAAAACAAAACAAAAAAAAAATACAAACAGTATAAAGTAAACGTCGATTACTCATACCAAGCCAACCAAGTTCATCAAGCTTATGAGAAATGTGATTTTTTCTACGAATTCTGAATATCAATCATAGACAACAATTTCTGCAGCTTTCAGTTATAGCCAGATTCCTATTATTTATTTTGATTTGAATTAAAAGTAAACAATTTTGACGGACTCTGGAAGCTTCAAAATCCATAACTGAACGTTTTTTAATTAATTGATAGAGAGTGATCATTTGCTGCTAAAAGTAAAGTTATAAGGTCGTCATTTATGTCCTGAACACCCTGAATAATATTATCCGGTTTAACCGTGTGATAGACTTGCGTATCGTCGGCGTATAGATGAATTTTATAATGCCTGACCTGATTTATAAACTGCGAAATATATATTGCGAATAATCAAGGGCCCAAAATAGATACCTGTGGGACTCCGCACGTTACAGATAGAAAGTCTGACTGGACATCGGCAGTGCAAACAGACTGAGGTCTACCATCCAAAAAGCTATTTAACACTCTCATGCTGTATACGTCCACTCCAATAAATAACTTATGATGTCAAACGCTTTAGAAAAGTCGATTAGAGCCAAAACTACCACACCCCCCCCATTTCCACCCCTTATTATGTCATCCGTAATCTTTAATAGAGCAGTCTCACAGCTATATTTTGGTCTGAATCCAGACTGTATCTCAGGTAGGATTGAATTTCCGAGATAACTGCGCAATTGCGTATCCATAACCTTCACCAGTACTTTGGAGAGTGCCAGCAGTATGCGCACTGGCCTTAAATCTTTATATTCGAGCGGATTGGAAATTTTCGGTAAAGGAGTGACAATAGCATGCTTCCAACTATTGGGAAATAATTTCTCCAGAGATAAAAGGACTTGCTAACAACAAAAATTTACCATTAATTCCGTCACTACCTGTAGCTGTGGATTTCACAGAATATAAATTTTTATCAATTTCATCTTGAACTTTGCCACACCAGGCTTCTTGTTGTTTCGGTACCAATCAATCTGAGCCAGACTTGGATTAAGTTTCGGAATACCGTTAATGTAATAGTTATTCAATTGATTAGGGTCCGAAAGCAAGGAAGGAATATCCATATTCTTCTTACCAACAGTATGTGCCCTCTGTTGAAAATATGCCTTCTTAATAATCCTCCTAATGAAAACGTTGCTTTAAAAGAATTTATAAAAGTTCTGTCCATGCAGGACACTTCTCAAGATACGAAAGAAAGCTCTGTAGTGTTTTAATACATACTTAGACTACGCTGATAAGTACATTTTTTTACACAATAGCTCATATTTATTGTAGGAAATTTCGTACTTGTTTTTTTATCCAGAGACAGATCGGTCGATCTAATTTTAATTTTTTGGAGAAAAGAAATAAATAAACTTAGATATATTTTTTTCAATACTCAGCATCCAGAGAGCGAAAGTTTTTAGTAAACCCCAAAAAAATGTTGAATTGTAAGAAACATATTTTCTCATAAGAATAATATCTTGAATCTTTTGAGCCTAGTATTTGGAGTAATCTGTAGCTCTCAACTTATTGACTATTAGCTTTTGTCACGAACTTTTTTTTTGTTTCAGTCATTAACGGTATTTGTAGGTGACCCCAATCGTATAGCTGATGATTTTGTTACTAATTTGAAAAGTTGTTAATAGTCTTAAATTTTTCTTGTTACCAAATTTTTTCCCGATTTTAATTTTGTTTTCAGAGACAAGAGCTAAACAGCAGTAAAACTTATTTTAGTGTTTGGGATGAACGCCAATTTCTATAACAAAAAAATTGAATGGTTTTTCTAAAGGTCGTTTATAAATAAACTAAGAAATTTGGAAACCTGCGTTCTTATAATAACAGTATTAATACAAAATATATCAAATTATTTTATGTTCATTATTTTTACCAGTATTTAAAGCTAGGTAGGTATTTCAAAAATGACTAAGACAAGTCGTCATACTCATTTTTGGAAGCAGAAAGAAAATATCGTTGAATCTCACGACAAAATATTGCACTTGTGATATTTCTATGACTGTGAACTTCATAACTGACATAACGTATATTCACGTCACATTGCTGACCCTTTATTTGAGGAAACCATGGCTATATCATCGGCGAATTAAATACTTTAAAATTTAAACTTTCTTTCTATCTAAATCTATATGCCACAAATAAAACTGAATTTAAATTCCAAGTGGATAAGAGATGTAGCATATTTACCACTGAAGCTATCGCTATTTATGAAGCTCTTAAAGTGACATTAAAATATGATGAGACGAGCCTTATCATTCTGTCCGACTCAATGTCTGTCCTTAGATCACTAGCTAACGTTAAGCCATGGACTTATAAAATTAATCCAATATTATGGAATATTAAAAAAACTATTACGACAGAATACACTACGAAATAGACAAATTTACTTTATGTGGGTTAAGGCACATACAGGTTTAAGTGGAAATGAGTATGTGGATTTTCTGGCTAAAGGCAGCATAATTAATGGTATTCTAATTGGTAATGAAATAACTCTAAATGATGCACATAATTTACTCCAATCTTTAAGTTTAAACCAGTGGAATATAAGATCGCAAACCCTTTGTAAAAGTTCTCCAACACGTTACTCACTTGTTTACAAAAACATTCCAAAAAATTACTGGCATAAAGACTTAACAGTATCCAGACGTTATATAACAACAATAATACGATTGAAATTTGGTCATGCCAGTTATCCAGCACATTTAAAAAAAAACATATTCTATCCTCAGATAAATGTGAGACTTGTAATGTTAAGTGCGACCTTGATCATATCTTTTTTGAATGCAGTAAATATATTGATAACACAAAGGAACTTTTTAGAGTTCTAATTAATGAATGTAAAATTAGCTGTCCTTTTAATCTCCTTAATCTATTATACCTCCAAAAATTAAAAGTATATACTGCAATTATTACGTTTTTGCACAACAATAATTTAAAGGTTTAATTGTAGATAAACGTTTATAGATATATCAGGATAGGTTAAGTTTTTCCTTTGTTCTTTCCCTATATGTTTTCCTTTCTTTTGTAGTCCTCGTGTTTGTCTATGAAAAAGTCGCCATGATAGACCCCTTGGCGTGAAGCGTGTATCCCTTTGTATATATGTTTAGGGTTTAGGATAAATTTACATTTTTTCCTGTTATATATTCATTCTTAAAAAAAAAAAAATTGAGACTGGCTGCATAGCTGATCAGCTTAAAGCCAAAAAAAAAACAAACTTTCTTTTTAAAAAAAATTTTTTTTTTGCAAGTATATGTGTTAACAGTAAAAAATACAATATTGATGAAAACGAATAAAGCTTCTGGGCCTGGGAATTTGCATCAGCAAAACGTCTTCGCTCCTTGAAATTGTCTGTTGGGAATTCGTTATGTCAGCGGTTTCCCTGGGAACGGTCCATGTAACTGGCGCAATGTTTTAGATAAAGCAGGTCTGGGCGCTTTATGTATGACTTTTTTTAGCTCTATGACTGTGAGCTTCATAGCCGACATAACGTATTCACATCACATTATTGACACTTTGATCGATGAAACGAAGGCAGTTGAAGCGGTGCAATATTTCAAATAAACCACTCTAGGCGTCAAAAAGATAAGGAGTTCCATTAAAAAAAAGAGACTGCGTAAACTACGCATTACGGTTTCGATGCTCTTTTGTTGTTTTTTTTTGTATTTACACTTTTTTATCTTTTTATGTGGCTTTTCCATCTTGGATCCGTACCAAAATGTTACAGTTCATATCTATGTAACACTTTTTTTTGTATTTTCTTCAAAATTTAACATTTCACGTAGTCACCATTTTGTTTCGTCGTATTTCACGATCACGAATATTTTATTTGGCCGCTATTTTGTTCCCCCATCTTGAATTAGTACCACAGTTTTACTAGTCCATATATAACCACAATTAGTTATGACACACAAATTAATCAGGCTCTTAAGCAGTTTTTGAATATTTTATTAAGCCGCCATTTTGTTCCGCCATCATGAATTCGTACCAAAATTTTACCAGTTGATTCCTACATAATACTTGACTTTTGTGCTTAATTTTACATAAATAGGTTAAGTAGTTTTTTCGTAATAAGTTCTTTAACAACTCACTAGGCCGCCATTTTGTTTTGCCATATTAGATTTTTAGCTATGCCGCGAACACCGCCATGAGAAAACAAGCTTTTTTGGTATTAAGGGACCCTAAAATATGAAGATCTGGTTAAACCTAGGAGGGTGATTTTTTTTCACCATTATGAACATTTTATTTGGATGCCATTTTAAACTCATAGTCTCATACCACAATTTTACAAGTTCATCTCTATATCACTCTTAAATCTTGCACATTCCTACGTAATACTTGATTTTGGTTTAATTTGTTCCACCATATCCAATCCATATTGGATTTATCCCATAATGCTATATGCCCCATATGACCTTTAATTTTTGACCAAAATTGGAAGACAACAGTGAGTAGTTTTTTAGCTATGCCGCGAACGTGTAGACCGACGACATTGACAAAACATGTTTTTGGCATGGACTCTAAAACATGAAGACTGTACAAATCTGAGAGAGTGATTTGTTCACGATTACAATACTTCTCTTTTACGATAGAAATATTAATGGCCCTGTACGTTGACATTTAATAATAAAGTGCATAACACTGAGTAGCATTATGAATGAAATTAATAATGTAAGAAAAACTGTGATTGACTTACTTGCAAAGAAATAAGAGCGAAGAATTAACTTTCTATATCTTGCTATTATAGATAACTATAAATTATAAAAATGGCTTTAATATTTTTGATCTAATAGGCAATCAGGTATTTTTGCACACGTTTTATGAATAGCTAGTGTTTTAAATGAATTTAAAATTCTGAGTAATAGCAAACCTAACGTGTGAAGGAAATCTACAGTGCAGGTCACCAATACTTGCATAGAAACGCACTATATCGTACAACGAATACTAACAAATAGTCGGAGAGCCAGTGAACATTTTTCTTACATACTGACTTACATTTATAAATGGATGAAACTAGTAGTACCATAAAAGTGGACAACTTTGCCAACTTTTTCTTACTATCTATTGATTAAATTTTGAAATGTACACAATATCACATTTTTATTTTGGGGTAGGATTTATACCCACTAATTATTTAATTAATTTTCCCATAATACCTTACATAGCTTAAAAATAATTAAATTTATGGGTGGGCAAAGTTGTTCAGGGTCCCTTCAATTTTGCCCAATATCTCTACAAGATTTTAAGGCAGTTCTCCTCCAATGCAATTTTACCCACCCCTAAAGCTTTTATAATGTCTGGCAATTACGCAACTACGAAAAAAATTACAAAATGACGTAATAAATTAATGTAATCAAATTAACTTTCATTCTCAAAAAACCACTAGTGGCCTCTTTGCTACTGCAGATCAAGTAAGTTTACAACCTAAATAAACTTAACAAACCACATAACTGTTGTAGTTATTTGCAAAACATCTACGAACTTAAATTCAAATAATTCAAATAAATTGGTTATAACTCCACAAATAAGGTATTTTACAAACTGTTCTAACTTACCCCTAAACAAAAAAAACTTCCCTCCTACCAATTTTAGGAGCTTTTATAGCAAGAAAGTTAGCTACAGATGTCATCGTTATTCGGGAAGATGTACATAAAAATATCCATTTCTTCGAACCAGAATTGTCACTCGAGTTAGTTTCCTCGTAGTTTAGAGTAAAAGCAGGATCAACGTTCTCTAGAGGTGGTTTCGAATTCTAGAAGTAAATGTCTTCTTCAGATATTTCCGCTCTGTTTCATTTTAAGTTCTGACAATGCCTTTTGGTTAGCATATGCTTGCACCGTTCAATAAACTGTTCTGTTCATGCAATGGGTGAGAGATACACCATACTCTACATAAGCAGTTAGCACGTCAACTATATGTATCTCTTGTAACTCGCTTATGTCAATAGGATATCCAGCTTTGGCCATGTGTTTGTTGTTTAATTCGTTAAGAAGGGTCTTCCTGGGAATCTTAAATGTTTTTTTTGCTATTCTGGAATTCATCCCATTTCGTATCGCATTTATAGCAGCATTCATCATCTTTTCTACGAACTTCGAGAAATGATTCGTCTTATAAAAATAAAAAATGTACATTAATAGGAATCCGCAAATAAAAAAAGTGATAAAGTGCTAACCCAAAATGTTCAAGTAAAGTTTTATTTTATGACTTCTATCTACGCCACTGGATAAAAATATTCAATTTCTAGTTTCTAAGAACTGTAAAAATAATTAATACTTTTGCAAAAAAAATTGGACAGCCTCTATTCTGAAAACCAAGGGTCTGCACACTCCTTTTAATATATCTTCTATGTTTATTTTGAAAAAGGAAAAATCTCTCCAAATTTTTAGTATAGTGACGTTAACACCCGGTAAATTATATTTCAACAAATATCGCAATTTTACATAAAACTATAATGAAAAATATCTCTTCAAAACAGTATATTAAATGATGTATTCAAAATCTGGCAAAATATCAACTAATGCCAATATTGCCTTTCTGTAGACAACCTTACCTACTTGATTTTTCGGGACTATTATAGGAGTTTTTATGTTATAGTCTAAATTTTACTCACAACCCTTGTAAAGAATGTTCAAACTATATACAATTCAAATAATGTGAAAATATATGGAATCAGTAAGTGCCTTAACTTTTACCCCTAAAAACCGCAAAAAATGAAAAAAAATTACTTACCGTTTTCATCAATTCTTCAATTACTTGTACGGAATTGTTATTCTTCGAACAACATGTTCGAAGAATAGCCTTAAAACGACAAACTAAACTGACAATATTCCCAGACTCAAAAATGTATTAATTATTTTTAATTTAAGGTGATATAAGCAAGGTTGGATACAATGGACAAATTTGTCTACTTTTCTGATATGGTTTTGACTTAGTGACAGCAATAAAATTACCTGAATCCATTCCATTTATAGACAACAGCTTGGAAATAAATAGGGTCTAAAATTTCTTCTGTTTTACGTTACAAAAAGACAATTTTAAATGTTTTCAATGTTTAACTATATATAATAATTATATTTAGACTTCGTCTACTGTCTTTATTATAAGAGGTAGAAAAAAATGTTAAATACAGAAGTAGTAGGGATTGTCCTTAATCGCCAGGAAGTAATTTTATTAAAACAAATGAACATCTCAAAGCTACTAAAAAACATAAACTGTATTTTTTTAATGGGACACCCTATATATTACATTATATTTCGATAAAGATATTTTTCTCATTTCAAAAAACTATATGTCTATGTTTGGTTCAGTATTTTTTGAAATATTTACGTTTAAAAATCCCGATAATATCAGATTTGGGTTTACGAAATCACAGTTGCCATGGACAAAAAACAAAACAAACCAGACTATTCAAATGTCTTTTGTCCATGGCAACTGTGATTTCGTAAACCCAAATCTGATATTATCGGGATTTTTAAACGTAAATATTTCAAAAACCACTGTTCCAAACATAGACATGTTATACATTTTCCAAATCAGAAAAATATTCTCTAGCCAAATATAATGTAATATAAAGAATATGCCATTTAAAAAATACCAAGTTTATGTGTTTCAGTAGCTTTGCGATGTTCATTTTTGTTTCAATAAAAATTATTTTCCACGAGAGAAGAGATTTTGTTCTTTCAATCTTCCGCGTACGGCATCAGGTGAAACTAAGGTACCGCGAACATCTGCAAATATTCTGGCCAAAACGGAAGCAGAAGCCGTTCGCTCTCGTAGAACTTGAAGTCGAAGAAATCGATCTTCAACTGCATTTTTGGCTCTCGGTCTTCGCTGTCCAGATCTTCTTGAGTAAGAACCAGTTTCCCTAAACCTTTGTATCCCATCGGATATTGTGCTGCGAGGACGGGCCAGCCTTTCAGTGACATACCGAATTGACCTATCATCACTTGTAAAGCAACGGCTTGCGCTACTTCTTCTGGGATTTATTGTTTACAGAACAGTTTTAAAACACACAATACAGAAACATAATCAACTTAACAAACACTATAAGTATAGCAAATAAATGTGTTATTTGTTGACAAGAATTTGTTTGGCAAGCCAACTGTCATAACAGAAAGAACAACCCTACTTTACAATATATATCGTACAAAAAACGTCATTCACGTTATAAATTTTTCTACAGGGTATTCAAAAATTTAGGTCAAAATGCAATTTTTGGTTCTACCCTGTATATCCCTATATCCTTTGAAACTCTTCCTAAAATTGATTAAGGAAAATGATATACATGGAAACACCTGCAACTTGACAAAAAATTAATTTGAACACAATTTTGTTTGTCCGGTTTTTTCGTTTGTTTATTGCTCTTGTCTACACAATGGGGCCGACACAGGTTGTTTTATTATACATAGTTTCCATTGGTACAAGTTTCATCTATTTTCATTTCTTGCTCCTGGACTAAAACTTCTACCTGTGCTATTAGTGAGCACCGAACATGATATTCAGTCAATGTTTAGACATGGAACAACTAGCTCACATACATAATTATCATGGGTACGCCAACCGCACGCCTTTTGTATTACAATGTACTAATCACTTCTAAAACGTAATGTAAATGTACCAAAAACTTAATAATTAATTGCCAAGTGAAAACCGAATGGTATAACGGGCAAGTTCATTCTCACCTTTTGTTGGTTGTTTAGCAGTTTCACTTTTTGCGAATATCTTTATTAATCATTGTTATTTGAGCTAGTAAATAGTTATTTACTCAATTATTATGTTTACTTTTTTTACTCCTGTTAGGTGAAATTTATAAGGAAAAGGTAGTAAATTAGATGAGGCATTTACAGGGTGTCCCACGTAAAATGACATACTACTCTATATGAAAAGTTGTGTGACGTAAAAAAAAGTTGAATACAATTCGCTCTGTATCATGTTTTTTAAATGGAATTCCCTATTTTTTATTGCAAATTTGGATACCTTGGTCCTATAATGGACCGTTTTCCTGACATTTAACTTTTTCTAAAAAAATTGATCTTTCAAAAAAATGGATTAACTCGAATATCCTTTTGGCATTTGGAGCCTAACTTTAAATATGCCGTTGAGTGTAGAATTTTGTAGGCTTTCCAGTGATGTAAGGTTGTAGGTACCTATCTCTTACGGTTTTGCTCCAAATCCAATGTTTTGAAATTATTCCCTTTATTTTTTGAAATTAAGTTTTATTATCAACTCAAAACCCGGAGGCACCTCATAAGGATACGTATGCTACACAAATTTAGATCTAATGGGTAATTAACAATAACAATCTATAATAAATAAAGAGTTTTGTTTTTACTGTACAAGAATTTAGAACTAATTATTACTAGTTGACAATAACAATCTAAAATAAATAAATAAAAAACTATAGCAAATGTTCAAAGTGACCACCCGCCTGTTGCAAACAATTCAATTCGTCTACAGAAGGATCGCGGCACATTGTTCAACATTTCCGGCGTAATTGTTCTTCAGCATTTCTAATTCTCATATTTTGAACTGCTATTGGTTCTTCAGTATAAACCCTGTCTTTGACATACCCCCACAAAAAAAATTTAGGGGGTCATGTCGGGGGATCGCGGAGGCCAACGTATTGGTCCTGCCCTCCCTATCAACTTTTCATGAAATTGGATATTCATTCAAGTAGTCACAGCACGTGCAAGATGGGGTGGTGCTCCATCTTGTTGAAAATATATATCTCTTATTCTAATGAGAGGAATATGTTCCAAGAATTCAAATAAGTTCTGTTGCAAAAATTCTAGGTACCTGACACTATTTAAGGTATCATTAAGAGAAAAAAGGACCAATGATAATATTTCCAAAAATTCCCTCCCAAACATTGCCCATCACTGTGGGCTGTGTACTCGAAAACGTGGCGGATTGGTATCTGAGTATTCTGCAATCCCGTGGCCAGCCAGGTTTCCTGACCTAACTCCGTTGGACTTTTTGTTTTTGGGACTGTTAAAAGAAAAGCTTTATCTATACATGCCGTTTCAAAACGTCGATCACTTGGAGACAGTCATCAGGCAGTGTGTACAAGAAATTACACCAGCTTTGGTAAGAGCGGCAATAGGAGAGTTCTGTAGAAGAACCATAATTTGTATAATATGAGATGGAGCTCACGTAGAAGCATAATTTCCTTATTCATTCTTAATTGATTTTTATACGATATTGTTAACTAGAACTTTTTGTATACCCCGTATATTGCATTCAGATTTGAATTTCTTTAGTAAATTCAGTATTTTACCACACCGATATTTCCGATATTTATGGGTTGTTTTCTCTCCAGGCAGTTTTAGATTTTGTAAGTCTTTGGCAACCCTGTGTTCTAAGTTTCATAATTCCAATAATATTTTCGGAGGAAGCAGAACTTTTTATGAAGAGGAACATTTTTCATAAAATGAAAAATAAAAAAGTTTTCCATTTGTTAAGAACTTTTCAGGACACGCCGTATATACATATAAATATATATATATATATATATATATATATATATATATATACAGTGTGTATCAGCCAAATGGAATAAATTCGATAATAAATAAATGGGGGCGTGTTCGGAAAAACGCTTGGACCCGTCGATTGGTATTTTTAGTTGCTCATTTTCTCCAATAAAAACTTTTTATACAGGGTGTGTCTTGTAACAGTGGTCAATGCCAACTTTCTTATTTCAAATGCAACATCCCGGATATTATTTAATTTTTGGATTCTTTAGGAGATTCTAAACATATTTTATGTTCAATGTCCTATACCTATCTTCAACTATTTCGGCAATATTAAGTGTTTTCAAATTTACTGCAAAAATTAAGATTAAAAAAATAAAATTATTTATTTCTTCATAATGTATAAATAAAAGTAAAAAGTTAAATTAACAACTGTTGAATATGCTCGCCGCGAACGTCTTGGCAAATTCCTAATCTTAAATAGAAATTTCTTCTAACGTTATTTAGCATCTCAGGCGTGACCGATCTAATCGCAAGCGTTATTCGTCTTCTTAAGTCAGCTAAGTCAAGGGGTTTAGTTTTGTATACAACATTTTTAATATGTCCCCATAAGAAAAAGTCTAATGGCGTCAGATCAGGGGATCGCGCTGGCCATTCTATCGATCCTCGTCTCCCTATCCACCGATTTGGAAATATTCCGTTGAGGTACTGCCGGACGTTAATTTGGTAATGGAGCGGTGCTCCATCTTGCTGAAACCATATCATATTCGCTGGAACTTGTGGGTTTGCTGGATCCGGATACAAATTTGTCAAAGTTGGCACGACATTATTTTGGAGCAGTGCTAAATAATTATCGCCATTCAAATTGCCGTCAATGAAAAAGGGGCCTATGATATGATCCCTAACAATTCCTGCCCAAACATTAACCTTTTTAGGATATTGAGTATGTTCTTCGCTGATCCAGTGAGGATTTTCCATAGACCAATAGTGGCAATTTTGACGATTTACATGACCGTGAAGTGTAAAGGTGCACTCATCCGAAAACAAAACATGTTCTAATTGAATAACATTGTTATCTAACATAGCCATCATTTGTTCACAAAAATAAGTTCTCCTATCATAATCGTCTTCCATGAGCTCCTGAGTTGGTATCACTTTATAGGGATGCATTTTATTTTCTTTTAATGTTCGAATAATCGACGAATGGGTAATATCGAACATTGCGGCGGCTTGTCGACTAGAAATATGTGGGTTTTCCTCAAACTCAAGCATAATATCCAATTTAGTATCATCATTTATTGAATTGGCAGCTGCTTTTTTTATCTGCCTCACATGTCCAAGCTCGCGAAACTGCTTTTCTATTTTACTAATTGTCCCTTGGGATATATGCGGCAAATTTGGAAATTTTTCATGAAATAAGCGAGCAACTTCCACTTGTGTTCGTGTGTTATCTCCATAACCAATCATTTGTAGAATTGTTATTTTATGCATTTCTGTTAAATGAACCATTTTTCTGATATTAGGTATTATGCAGTTAACGAAATTCAAAAGACTATGACACTTAAACGTAAACAAAACTGGCTCTTTTTGTTCCATATCAATAAAAAGGAACGCTAAAATGGTTTTTGCTTACATTCTTAATATGAAGACCTAAATGGTAAATAAGTATTGAGTGTGTTGTAGCGAATTTTTGTAATCACATAAATAGTTCAGTAACCAGAGCCACTTTCATGAATAATAATAAAATCGAAATAAATAAAATAAAAATAAATTTGAAAACACTTAATGTTGCCGAAATAGTTGAAGATAGGTATAGGACATTGAACATAAAATATGTTTAGAATCTCCTAAAGAATCCAAAAATTAAATAATATCCGGGGTGTTGCATTTGAAATAAGAAAGTTGGCATTGACCACTGTTACAGGACACACCCTGTATAAAAAGTTTTTATTGGAGAAAATGAGCAACTAAAAATACCAATCGACGGATCCAAGCGTTTTTCCGAACACGCCCCCATTTATTTATTATCGAATTTATTCCATTTGGCTGATACACACTATATATATATATATATATATATATATATATATATATATATATATATATATATATATATATATGCAGAAGCGATTTGTTAAACCTGACGTTTTCAATAAAACTCGTATAAATTAAACTAAAAAGGATAAAATCTAAAAATCAAAAAAGTCACTAAAATGTGATTTTTATCTTGAAAATTGTACTGTGTGTAGTCGGTGCCAAACAAATAAAGACACTATACATAAATACATATTTGTGATTATGTAATTGAGAAAAAGTTTGGTGCCGAATTTACAGAATAAAATTTTCAAGTCTTAATTATATCACTGTAAATATAGGTGAAATCCTAAAGATACATAACGAAACAAAAAGGTCTGCCTTTATAACGTGTATTTTATCTAAATCCAAAATTCTAAAATCAATGCACTTAAAAAAGCTTTTTTCATATAACAAAGACAAAACATACGTTGACGAACACCAAGTTACATTTGAATTAATTTTTGTTGCTTAAAAAACAGCCGTATTATGCGTAGGTACGATGAAACAGAGAAAAAAAATTACCACATTTCTCTTCATGTCCAAATTAAGGAGAATACCAAAATTAAATTTGCCCCATTTTTAAAAGTCTCTTAACAATGGCGACGAAATTGATGAGCATAGTTGGCCGAGAAGCTAATTAAAAAATTTTTCCCCGAAATTAGATAAATTAATTATAATAAATTCAATAATACTTCATAAAATCCATGAAGATGATTCGTGCAATCAAAGACAAGAATCATGATTTTCTAATTGGCCAAAACCGTGTCCGCATTTTACGCATACAAACCATAAATGAAAAAAACATTTAAATAAAAACAAAAATCCGATTATTTTCCTGCCTCTACATTTAAGCACAATTGTTCTATAATGCATACGTCAATTATCCTGCTATAATGAGCCTTTCCTTATTTCTTTTACGTAGTTACCTTAACATCTTTCTTTCTTATGCTAATATTTACTCAGTATTATCATTTGTTCAATCTCATTTGTAATTAGTTAAAGCTTCAGTTAAATTTGGCACCGATGCGTTTGGCAGCGTTGCCGACCTTGGTACTCGTTGGTACGGAAATACATAATGGTATATTTCCGACACTTCGAGTAATGATAATAGGTTATAATATTCAAACTAATATGGGAACCCAGTATTTTTGAATTCATTGCCTTCTTTTGTTGGCAAACTACGAAATTAGCCCGATTGTATTGGACTATCTTTTTACGGAATTTATATTTAGTACACTAAATGTTTATTGAAAAATGAAGACCGTTAGAATGAGGATTTTTAATAAAAGAATATTAGTCCGCAATATTTTGGTTGCAGCATCATTAATCCAATTTAAAGTGATATAGGAGTAAATTTAAATTCTCTATTGCTGCACATACATCACGTGATATCTTCAGTATGACAAGTCGATCTGGGCAACCGACATAAACCTCATTAGTCTAGGGAAAGAGCCGGATCTTCAGCCAAATACAAAACGAATTCTGTATTGAACACAGAGTAATAAAATTTTAGCCCTACAGTGACGTTGAAATTGAATGAATTATTCGTGCCACAGTTAGGAAACTAGTGCTGCTGGACTTTTCCAACGCTTTCGATTCTATTAATCGCGAACTTATTGTTCCTAAATTATAGTTTTACGAATTAAATTTTTGCCATTTCATCTCCATATCACATCAGATTTCTGTATGAAATTTGAAGAAAATCGGATAACTACTTTTCTCGCAATAATGTTTTTAGCTTTGTATTAGGCTTCCTTTTTGTTCCGCCATATTGGATTTTTACCAGAATGTTACCATATCATCCCTCATATCACCACCAGTGAAGGTGGCCCAACCCCCCAAAACAGGATATTTGTGAATTTATTTTAGGGTAAAACAAAATTTTATTTGAAATATAATATTTTTGGTTTCTTTAAATGTTTATGGAAAGATTTCAAGATCGACATGGCTATTTTTAAAAAGTTTTATTTCGAATTTGTCTTTTTTGTAAAATAATTTGTGTTTGGGAAAATACATGATGGACACAACCTAAGTATCTCTAGTGAAATTTTTTGTATGTTTAAAAATTTCAATAGATTCCCTAATTTTTCGTTTATAAAATCCTGGAACTGATGTTAGAACCTTGCTTTCCTTTATATTTATAATATGGCCAGTGGTATGTGGTGTTCAGCTACAGCAGATTGAACAATTTGTTTCTTTTTAATACATCGTTCATGTTCCTTAAGTCTAATTGATATTGAGCGTCCTGTTTCTCCCACAAACACTTCTCCACAGGAGCAAGGAATTTTATATACTCCTTTTGTTTGAAAAGGTACAATATCTTTCGGGAATCGCAAGCATTGTCGAATCTTCTATGTGTATTGAAGATTGTACGTATGTTGTACCGCCGAAGTAATCGTCCTATTTTGTCTGTAGTGCCATGTATGTAAGGAAGAACAACACCACCTAACGGTGGCTCCTTATCATCCTCCTTTCGCGGAGTTGGATTACTATATTTTTTAATTGAACGCGTAATATCTGCAGTGCAATAGCCATTCCCTCTCAGAGCTTCGGTCAGTTTCGATGTTTCCAATGTTAGAGAAATTTGATCTGAAATCGAAATGGGGATTGTTCCATTAGATTCAATTTCCATTGTGAACTTGATATTATGATGTTGTCGATTGAGGTGATCCATCTACATATCTGAACCATCAGTGTTTTGGTTTTAGTGGAGGATATTAGAGCAATATCTTCAAAGGCTTCCATAAAGATATTCGCTACTACAGGTGATAGAGGAGATCCCATAGCTGCCCCTAAAATTTGCTCATAAAACGTTCCTTGAAAAATGAAATAAGTAGATGTGAGACAAGCTTCCACTAGGTCTATTAACTTCTTATCAAGATTATTATGATTCAATATGTCTGATATAATGGAAATTGAGTCATTGCCAGGAACATTTGTGTATAGTGATTCGACATCGAAACTGACTAAAATATCTTCGGGATCCAACCGGATTTTCTTAAGCTTTCCCACGAAATGTGCAGAGTTTTTTACAAAATAATGGGACAATTCCCTTTCTAGGTGTATATGTATAAAGGAAGGAAAATGGTACATTAGGACATTCTTTTCCAGGAAATTCCCACCACCATCCAGCACAAAAGAAATCGATTATTAACTCAGTAGTATTTAGAGCCATTTCGATTTCTGATCAAGATTCTCTAACATCGGAAACATCGAAACTGACCGAAGCTCTGAGAGGGAATGGCTATTGCAATGAAGATATTACGCGTTCAATTAAAAAATATAGTAATCCATCTGGGCGAAAGGAGGATGATAAGGAGCCACCGTCAGATGGTGTTGTTCTTCCTTACATACAGGGCACTACAGATAAAATAGGACGATTACTTCGGCGGTCCAACGTACGTACAATCTTCAATACACATAAGAAGATTGGACAATGCTTCCGATCCCCGAAAGATATTGTACCTTTTCAAACAAAAGGAGTATATAAAATTCCTTGCTCCTATGGAGAAGTGTATGTGGGAGAAACAGGACGCTCAATATCAATTAGACGATGTATTAAAAAGAAACAAATTGTTCAATCTGCTGTAGCTGAACACCAGCATACCACTGGCCATATTATAGATATAAAGGAAAGCAAGGTTCTAGCATCGGTTCCAGGATTTTATAAATGAAAAATTAGGAAATCTATTGAAATTTTTAAACATACAAAATATTTCTACATCACACGTGGAAACCGATCTTAACACAGGGTCACGGTTCGGCGAGCACAAGTCGGATAAAAAAACCCGCCTGAATCTCTCCGAGCTCATTCAGTATTCAGATCTCATCTCGTGCAGTAAGTATCCCTGAAGATGCCTCGGGCAATCGAAGGCGAAACGTCGGATAGTAATTCCAATTTCACACGGTCTAATCCCAAAAACTATGATTTCTTAATTGACCAAAGCCGTAACAGTAATTGTTTTTAAATATTTGATACGTAATCTTTTCGTGAAAATGTAAATTATATTAACTCGGATAAGATTTTAAACGATCATAGATAAAATTTTGTAGGATACACGTGTGATACATGGTTATTAACATGCGTATGTATAACGCTTTTATCCCACTTGTATAGTAAATATTTATTATTTTTGCTAATAAATATTTTCATTGAAGCTCGCAATGCATATTGATACAATTATATAATTTATAAGAAAAGAGTCAGTCCCGCTTTCTCCAATCTACCAGCGGACGAATAATATCCGTGGGTTAATCGATCTTCCAAAAATAGCCTTCGTTGATGGCAAAAAGAAGACGACACTAAAAATAAAGAAGAAATTGCGTCACCGCAGTTTTAGTGCATGCGAGCAAATGCGGGACGAGCTTTAATCTTTAAAACGGAAAATGCTCTTGACGATTATGAAGGTGTAAAACCGATTAACAGTACCCTTGGCCGTTTTTTGCTGTTATCTTTATATATGTATATTTTTAGACGTACATAATGGTGTAGAATATAAATGTTGGAAAGCGGGCCAGTCTGAAGAAGCGTAACTCTAAAAACAAACGGAATAACTAATTACCAAGTTTTTTTGTAAAGAAAAATATAAAAAGTATAATTTGTTAAACGTATAAATATAAGTTGTATTTTTTTTAAATGGGACATAGTAAATTTTACTGTCTATCTTTTTGCTGATTCTAAATATACCAGGGACATTTGTTTTTATATTTTTTAAATGTGATATAAACCTTGGTAAGTACCCATACAATTTCTTTTTGGATCGTTTTGATATCTTTAAAAAGAAGAAAGTTAAAGCACGCTAAAATGGGGAATAGTTAAAATGAACACGCTGTACATCAGTATATATGTATCGGGTATGCAATTAAGAATGATGTCCGGCCATAACTCGGCAACCGTTGATAGCAAAATTATGGGGAAAAATATTAAGGGGTAAATCGGCCAAGAAAAATCGCTGGAAATTATTTTCAAGTTCGGAAAATATCCGCTAGGGGACCTAACAGCAACTCAAAAATGGAAATGCTGATTTTCTCTGGAATTTTCATAATTAAGGTTGGTCGAAATAAAAACATTATATTCTTCAAGCAATTGTGCAACTTTTTGCTATTTATGTTTTTTTCTCTGGTTTCAAATAAAGTGATAGGGAAAGGTCAAACTTTTTTTTCTTTCAAACGTTTATATCTCTATTTTGGATGATCCTATTACATTGAACTTAATGTCAGAAAAAAACCTTGTTTTTTGCCCGTTACGCAGAGATATTAACTATACCGTTATGATTCTATTAGTGATTACCAGATGGCGTTTTTTCGTAATTCTTGAAAACATACGGATTTTCTCAAAGCAATGAAATGGTATGATAAAACTTTTTTGTCATAATTTAATTGAGGGTTTTGAAAGGTATCGCGTAATAAAGTAAAAATCCAGGTCCGTATTTAAATTAAAAAAGTTGATGTTGGTCGCCCGAAAAAATGACAATGATGAAGTGAAAATTATTTTCATCTGGCATTTCAACTAAGTCTACAATTTTAGAAAAAATAAAAAAAAACAAAAGATAACAGTAACTGTTTCAGTAAATTTTTGTAAAACGTATTATAGCCATTTGGTAGATAATGCTTAAAGTTCAGTGTGTGTCAAATTTGAATAATTTATCTCTAAAAATGTACGAGGTCCACGAAAAAAACTTAAAGAAAAATTGAAAATTTTCTGAAACTTCTGCAACTCAAAAACGCAAGCATTGTGGACACATTAGTCCTAATATAAGGCAAAAATTTCTAATTATTATTTTTAATTAAAAAACACTCTGTATACGGGAAAAATTTGGCCCGTATAGTTCTCTGGATTTTCAAATTTTAAGAAGCTTGCAATTTTAAATGGGAATTTTGCAATTTAATTCTTTCGAATTACTTACATTTTACGTTTTCCAGCTATATATTAAACAAAACAATGTTAAGTTCTCTGTTTTTAGATCTAGCAGAAACATATTTTCTGAAAAATACTTTACACAGAAATTCCTTTTGAAGTCCCATGAGTAATAATAATAATCTTTCTCTTCTTCTTTGTTTTGGAGTCAGGAATATTACCACAACTATATCTAACAAGTTATCTACCATCATCTTCACAATCTCATCGCAACAATACACTCCACATATACCGAAAAGTAACACCATTTGAATAAAATATGTTTTATACAAGATTTAAAGTTCATAAAAAAATTGTTGTAATTTTAAAACTTTGTTTTACATAAAACCCCAGTCCTAAAAAGTATATAATTTTAGTTTTTTTCTTACCATCATGTGTAAGTAATGTCCATCAGGAGCCTGCCTAATAAAATTGTTGATGTCTTCTTTTGTAAATACTCTGGATTTCGTTAACTTAAACCCGGAGGCTTGTCTTTTCAAAAAGTCGTTCACTAATGTCGACGTTTTCTTTTACGTTCTACTATATCTAAAGCTTGATGTCTTTAAAGTTTCAGCTTTTTTTGAGAAATATACCAGAGCAGCATCTTGAGTAATTTTCTTGCCTCAATGTTTAAAAAAATCGTACTCTTTCTCGTATCTTTTTATGAGATTTAAGTGGCAAAAGATTTAAGGATACCAACTAATAATTTGACACTCTAGAGAACAAAATGTAAAGTTATTTCCGGTCGAGATATGCCAATTAAATTTAGTGGCTTTTAAGAGGTAGTTATTGCGCATTTTTTGACATGCAATTAAGAATTTTATATTCGCCATTGGCGGGCATACGGGTAATGATCTCAATTTTTTTAAAGAATGGGGCGCGGTTTTTGCAAAGAAATTGTATTTTTCATTTCTTTAATGCATTATCAAAACAAAATGGTACGCCACTTTCAGATTAAAAATAATTTTTGAATTCCTCGTTTCATTTGTGACATGAAATCTCTATTGCATTTTTTCGTATGGGGCGCGGTTTTAATGCAAAGAAATAAAACATCTTAACCCGTATTTTTCATTTCTTTAATGCATTATCAAGAACTATCTAATACAATAATATTAAACCAGAACAATACAACTGTAATAAAATTTTGAATAGGCGTCAAGCTACAGCAAATGTTACAAATGACTCAGACGTAACACAAGATTCAACTCTTCGCCTCATTGATTGTCGTAAATAAAAATGTGTTTACTTATTAACAATAATCTTATTGCAAACTAAAAAGCTTAAAGTCTGGGTTATAGATTGAAAACGTTTGAGTCTTGCGACGCCGTTTCTGCTGTCCTTGAAGTCTAATTAACGTAAAGGAATGAGTACAGTTATATTTTTGCCGCCATCCGTTTGAGTTTCCGCTAACCGTCGAAAAGACGGCGATCTTTAACTTTGACGGAAGCGGCTAGCGTGAATCGACGTTTGCTTTAAGCTGCAACCAATAAAAGTGCGGGATTTTGGAGGGCCTTTCAAAACGTTCTTCCTTCGTAATAAGTTTAACATTAACATATACACATAACATCCTCATCCATCTAAAAAAATTGCTTGGGTAATTGTCTTTAATTTTAAAAAAATACTAGTAGGAATTTTTAAGTATTTCTACCCCAATTAATAGGCCGAATCCGCCGCTTTCTCTTCAACAACTTTACCTCACACATTAATATTTTCAATCTATAAGATGGGCTGAGGACCAGCGTAAACGCTTAGCTCAAAAGGACGACGCAAGACGCAAACTTTTTCAATCCATAACCCAGATTTCAGAATGAAGAAACGGTAATTTGACATTTCGTTAAGATATTCGTATTTAACAGACAAATGTTGACAGTAGCCTACTAGATAATGTATTAAAGAAATGAAAAATACGCGATAAGGTGTTTTATTTTTTTGCATAAAAACCGCGCCCCATACAAAAAAAAAGGCAAGAATGATTTTTTTTTCACGTATTGAACGAGGAATTCAAAAAGATTTTTGATTTGAAATGTCTCAGAGGCGTACCATTTTTTTATTTTTCTTTAGAAAAATTCAGATCATTACCCATGTGCCCGCCAATGATTAAAAATGGGCAATAACTAACTCTTAAAACCCACCAAATTTCTTTGGCATATCTTGACCGGTTTTAGTGCAATAATTAAATCGTTAGATTTTAACAAAAACTTTAACACCCCGTATCTCGGAAAACGAATCAGTTGCGGACACACGTTTATATAGCAAACTGTCATTATTTTTTCATGCAGAATCACCCCTGAAGTTTGTCCCACTTATTTACTAACACCCTGTATATGGTTGTCAGTTGCCCGGTCACCGTTAACCGTATTACACCTTTCAATTTTAATGTGTCAAAAATATTTGAGGTATTTTTATGCAGTTAAAAGTTATTGTTAAAAATTGACAATAAATTTGTTTCTTGAACGTATGAAATTGACTTTTTACGCTCATGTGGCTTAAAGAGGCACTAAAGTGTACAACAATATAGTATTTGTGTTTGTTTTAAATTGTATATTGAGCTAGTAAATGTAACAGTTAATCCAATTACTAATTAATGTTCAGAATTTACTATTAGTAAAACAGAAAGGAAATAGAAGAGGGCAAGGTTTCGAACCTAAATTATCAATGTAAAATTAGACAAACCTCCAATTAAAATCAATTAAATAATTATAACATTTATTTATAGAATGACATTATTTTTTCAAACGAGCTGAGAAAACAACTGAAAATCGGTTTAATATACAAATATACCATCACTTCTTAAAATAAATACGCTACCAACTTGATTTTCATGTATATTGTTTTTTAATTTTTATGTATGCTTTTAATACTAAAATATATTCATATGGAAAATTTTTTAAAACATGCTGGCTAGTACATACTCATAAAACTAACCAATATTACTTTATTATGCAGATCAAAATGAGCATTATAGATATTTGTAATGATATTACTAAAAATTTAAAAAATATTGCTTTATCGTTAACGTCCTTTCTGATTTTATACCTCTTTGGATCTTGTACCTCTTTATACACTTTCTTTCAAGTATTCATCATCATTTAAGTTCATCTCGGTCAGTTATTTTTGGATGTAGGGTTGTTGCCCCATACTCAGCCAGTTGACCTTGACGCACCTGTAAATATACAGCGCGCTCACAAAAATATTTTTAAACGCCCACATTTGTATAAAATTAGGTATGAATCAATAAAAAAACTTAACCATTCTAGTAAAATATAAAACTGATTTCTTGTTTTGTTACATTATCTTCCTCTGCTACAGCAGCAATTTGCCATACAATACATAACTTAGGCCCAGTTGCACCAAAAGTTTCTAAACTCAGGTTTAGTTAAGAGAAACTTAAATCTTAAGACATCATTAAAATATTTTCTCTTACTCGGACCACATTTCAAACAGCAACACTGCCTACTCCTTATTTTTTTATCACAACTCGCCTCTATCAATGTTACTTGTTATATAAGAGATACGTTGGTTGATATATGTACAGAGTTTTTTTTATAATTTGCCACCCCCATTTTTCCTAAATGTTTAAATGGCGGTATATTTAAAAACAAGTGACGATTGGAAAATCAAGAAATCACTACCAACTTTGTTATTTTAAACGGAACACCTTTTATTTTTTGACATTTTTGAATTCTCCTCATTCTCCTCTGTTCAAAAATATATAATTTGTCTATACTTGGAACAATAATTTTTGATTTATTCAGCTTAAAAATCGCCACATATGACAAATTCATTGTGTTGCAATTGGGCGATACTAAAATCGCTTTACCCATGAAACAACAAAACAGTTATTTGCAAAGAAAATATTTTATTGACTTTACTTCAATACTGACTTTACGTCAAGTAGTTGTTAATAAAATGCTTTTTACCTCTAAACTGTTTGATTTTTTTGTAAATTATTAGTTTGTTTTCATAAAATAATTATATTAAAATAATGTCACTAGTTTTATTTGTTTTTCGTAGGTAAAACGATTTTAGTATCCTCGAATTGCAGCACGGTTAATTTATCATTGTGGCAACTTTAAAACCGAATAAATCAAAAACTACTGTTCCGAGTATAGACATTATATATTTTTAAAAAGAAGAGAATAAGGAGAATCCAAAAAAGTCAAAAAATACAGGGTGTTCCATTTAAAATAACAATATTGGTAGGTTTCTTGATTTTTCGATCGTCATTTTTTTAATTTACCGCTATTTAAATTATTATTAAAAAACCCTGTTTGTAGTAGAAAAAGTTAAGTATCTAGTATAAACTTCAATTTATTTTTGTTTTCTTTTGTAAAATGAACATTCAAATTTCCATAAGCTAATTGTCTATTGTTGTGCCTTTCAAGTTTTCCTGAACCGTCATATCTTAGAACATAAAATTACGAAAGTAAAAAAGGAGGTGAAACAAAAAAAAACGAAAGTAAGTTATTATACTACGATAAAAGATAGAAAAAATGCATGGGAAAAGATAGCGAATTAATTTATATTTATTTTTTATTGGTTCTTGTGAGTATTATATTCCGGATTTCACGCTATTTTTATAAGGTGGATAGAACTGGTTCAACAAAATAAAACGAAAACGTAGAAGATATTTATGATTTCAGTAACTTTTACAGAAAAAATCATATTTTTAACAACGAAGATTAGTGAAAATTGCATATATCATTTATATAGGCACACAAACGTAAAATTTCCTCAAGCGTTGAAAAGACTTAAACTTTAAAAAAAGTCGTTACCTGGAACTTCCCTAGTTATAAATATTTCCTTTTATTCGGAATAGTGAAGTGTGGTCTATTTTAGTTGAGTACATAGTCATTTAGAAAAACACATATATGCTATTTTTAAATATTTATGTTGGGCTTTGTGACGCCATTTTATTTCGCCATCTTGGATTCATACCAAAGTTAAGCCGCCATTTTATTTCGCCATCCTGGATTCATACCAAAGTTTTACCACTTGATTTTCTCATATTACTTGATTTTTGTATAGAATTTTAAGTAAATTAGATAGGTAGTTTTTTAATATTGTTTTTTTAACATTTCACTGGGCCGCCATTTTGTTTCGCCATATTGGATTTTTTATATTGTAGGCAATCAAATTAACAGACAGAACCGACGGAATTGAGAAAACATGTTTTTCGGCACCTAGAAACCCTGAAACCTAAAGATTAAAAAAAATTAAGGAGGGTGATTTTTTGACGATTACATGTACTTACCTTTAGGAGGGAAACAAATAAGGCTTCATCAAAAGTAGGTTGCGATTAAAAATGTTCAGTTTAGAGTAATCGCAGTAATCCAAAAGAATGTCATAACGGTATTAACCATATTATTAAAGCAATAAAAAAGAATTTACCACCACACACCACTTTAGTAAGCAGGTTTTTGTATAAAGAAAAAAGTTGCAAATTAATTTAGTCCTCGAAAATATCGACAACCTTAAAACTAACTTACGCGCTGGTGTAATAGAAAACCGCATCTGAGGCTTGACTTTAGAGATAAATCTGAGTTAAGCCAGTCTTAAATTGTTGGTGCAAGTGAACCTTAAAATCTTAAATTGAGTATCAGGCTTCCTCTTCCATCAGATCTAATACCGCGCTTAAACACTTTCTGATAAATTCTGTCGAAAATTCTTCACTTGTCAACACAAAACTGTCATTCCTCGTTCAATTTATGACAAAAAATCTCTCTTGCCTTTTTTTCGTACCCGGCGCGGTTTTTATCTAAAAACATAAAACATCTTAACTCGGATTTTTCAATGTCATTAGCGTTTCTTCATTCTTAAGCTTTTTAGTTTGCAATATAATTATTGTTAATAAGTAGTAAATGTTTCTTTTATCGAAAAGAATTGTCAGATATGCTTTTGGTTTCTGATTGAAGTAATGGAAATGGTCGGCAAGGTCGACTATTGTATGCCGAGTTGTATCCAGGACGGAGGGTACCCCATCACACAATATTTGCTCGTCTTCATCAACGTATGCGCGAAAATGGTACATTTAAAGAACAAACGGCTGACTGCGGGTGCCCTCGAGAAGTACGAACTGAACAAGTACTCGAAAAATTGCATATTGAATGTAAGCAACTTCACTGAATTTCAAATTCTTAAAGAACAGCAATTGCATCCGTTTCATATTCAACGTGGGCAAGCTCTACTACCAAGAGACTTTTTTCCGCGCCTATTTTTTTGCCAATGGATTTTTCATCAAATCGCTCAAATTCCAAATTTTTTAAATGGCGTTTTCTTTACTGACGAAGCTACTTGTGGACGACAGTGTATACGAAATTTTCGTAACAATCACTTATGGACTGCAGAAAATCCACATGGAATCTTTGAAGCTCATTTTCAGCATCAGTTTTCAATAAATGTATGGCTTGGGGTAATTGATTTACAGGAAGAATTAAATGTTCTTCTTGAAGAAATTCCTCTAGAGCTGAGACAACCCTTATGGTTTATGCATGATGGTGCACCAGTCCATTTTAGCATTAATGTGCGTGATCACTGAGATACAGTATATCCACATCGTTGGATAGAAAGGGGAGGTACGAAAGATTAGCCTGCTCGATCGCCGGTTTTAAATCCTCTAGATTTTTGCATTTGGGGTTTTCTTAAGTAATTAGTTTATTCCACTCCCGTCGAAAATATTGATGACCCGAATAATCGAATTATAGCCGGCTGTGAGACAATAAGAAACACACCAGGAATATTTACGCGAATACTACAATCAATGAGGAGAAGAGTTGAATCTTGAGTCACGTCTCAGGGAGGCATTTTCATTTTATTACTGGTATTTTCTGTTATTGTTCTGGTATAATATCATTGTATTAGATAGGTCTTGATAAGGTATTAAAGAAATCAAAAATACGCGTTCAGATGTTTTATTTTTTACATAAAAATCGTACCCCATACCATCTCGGAAACCGAAATCATTTGCGGACATACGTTTATATGGCAAACTGTCATTATTTTTCCATGCAGAATCACCCCTTGTCGTACTTATTTACTAACACCTATATATATATATATATATATATATATATATATATATATATATATATATATATTTCTTGGGTCTAGGTTTATGCATTGAAACAATAGTGGTTATAATAAAGACGTTTCGCTTTTGACTAAAAGCATTTTCAAGAGCATTTATTTTAACTAAAACGAGAAAGAAAAAAAAAACAATATCAGTTCGATACAAACTGGTTTGTTAAAATTGCCGTTTTGTCAATTATAAAAACACTGATAAAGTAAAATTTCTTCAATTAATCCTAAAACATTTAGCAGTCGAACACTTTTCTAAAATGACTTTCACAATTTTACACATTAAAAAATATTAAAAAACTTGTTTACATTATTGACAAAAAAAAAACACAAAAACATTTGTACAATTTGGTTTAAAGCCGTTAATTAAAAATAGGTAACCTACCTTGGAAAACAGAGCTTCATTTTTAAATCTATTATATTTAAGGCACCTATAGTATCAGTATCATAATGTCTAGGTTGGTTTTGGGTGACATTACTTGATCTTAATAATTGTAAAATGATTGATATACAAGAAACGGTACAAAGTGATGGCGATAAGACAAGAAATTTTTATTATTTTGTTAGTTTTTTTTATAAGGATTGGAAGCTAATGTTATTACTCATACCATTAAAAAAAGTTGAAGAAACGTTGAAAAACAACAACTTCCCCCTTAGTCTGATAAAACGCACTTTCAAAAACCCAACCTATAAATTTTACAATACAAATAAAAATAAAACAATTTCTACTGAAAATTACAGACACGTAGCCATACCATACACTAAAGACCTGTCAGAAAAAATTAAACATATATTGCTTAAACATAACATAATCGTAAGCCACAAGGCACAAAATTTATTAACACCCCTATACACCTCATTAAAAAGCGAAATACCCAAGAAAAAGAAATCTAATGTTGTTTATTCTGTGCCGTGTATAAACTGTCCAAAAAAATACATTGGTATGACAACGCAATATTTAGAAAACCGTCTCAATGGCCACAAATACACAAAAAATGCTTCGACTGCTCTGCACAAGCACGAAAAAAATGAAAAACATGAGTTTGGATTTATAGAGACTGAAATTCTATGCCAGGAGTCAAACTATCATAAATTAGCTATAAAAGAGATGTTCCACCTAAAAAAAGAACCAAACGCTGTCAACGATAAGCAAGACATAAATAATTTAAGTCAAATCTATTATAATTTAATTTAATAACGTAACTATAGTACTCAAAATCACCCGTATATTCTAACCATAAGTAGAAAATAGTAACCCTGGTATAAATAATAACATTAGCTTCCAATCCTTATAAAAAAAACTAACAAAATAATAAAAATTTCTTGCCTTATCGTCATCACTTTGTACCGTTTCTTGTATATCAGTATCATTTTACAATTATTAAGATCAAGTAATGTCACCCAAAACCAACCTAGACATTATGATACTGATACTATAGGTGCCTTAAATATAATAGATTTAAAAATGAAGCCCTGTTTTCCAAGGTAGGTTACCTATTTTTAATTAACGGCTTTAAACCAAATTGTACAAATGTTTTTGTGTTTTTTTTCGTCAATAATGTAAACAAGTTTTTTAATATTTTTTAATGTGTAAAATTGTGAAAGTCACTTTAGAAATGTGTTCGACTGCTAAATGTTTTAGGATTAATTGAAGAAATTTTACTTTATCAGTGTTTTTATAATTGACAAAACGGCAATTTTAACAAAAGTTTGTATCGAACTGATACTTCTCGTTTTAGTTAAAATAAATGCTCTTGAAAATGCTTTTAATCAAAAAGCGAAACGTCGAGCGAAATATAACCACTATTGTTTCAATGCATAAACCTAGACCCAAGAAATATTTTCGAAGTAATTATAAATAAAAGGTTTAAGAAACAATTATATATATATATATATATATATATATATATATATATATGTTAGTGGACGTGGAATAAGGTTATATTATCATATATATATATATATATATATATATATATATATATATATATATGCAGAATAGCAGAAATACATAATTTCTGCAGATGCAAAACGGCCTACAAGGAGAATTGATTTCGATTATGTCACAGGGTACCCTCTTGCGGTCATGATTTCTGGGTCTACCCTCATCAGGCAGACTTGTACCCAGGAAAAACTGAAATAACGGATTGCTCGATATGACAAAATCGAAAACCGTTTCTGCGCTAACACTGAGCGCCACCTATTGGTTATACTTAGCATGTAGTACTGTTCCAGTATGATAGACGTTTCGTTTTCAATTTTGTCATATCGAGCAATCTGTTATTTCAGATCTATGGGTACAAGCCTGCCTGATGAGGGTAAAGGCCCAGAAATCATGATCGCCGGAGGGTACCCTGTGACATAATCGAAAGCAATTCTTCTTGTAGCCCGTTTTGCACCTGCAGAAATTATGTATTTCTGCTATTCTACATATATCTTTTCCGGCCAAGAACTTTTGATAAATGTGTTTGAAAGCCGATTTTGGTGTATTACCATGTTACTGGTTCTTATTTCTAATTCATTATGTATATTCCTTAATTGTATACTGTTTGTCCTAAATGTAATAACCATCAAATATTAGACTTGTGTAAAGCCTTCAACATTGCAATTTTGTGCCAACAGTACAGAGTGTGTATTTTAGCATTTCAAATAACATAATACAAATTCTGCTAAATTTGCCTCTACGGAAAATTCACAAAAAGTGTGCGAGGTCCTACGCAAGTGATCACGTTGATGTTAGGAATAGTTTCGTTATTTACATTTTTTAATATATATGATCTCTAAACCTTTAAATTTTAATAAAAACTGTTATCCAAACATCGCCTAGATAATGCAAAACAATCAACCTTGTGACTCTGAATGTCAACCCTGACCCTGACATGCCAGTCACTCTTATCTTAGAAAAGTGTAACAATTTACAAGACGCATGCAAATTGTTTACACTTTAATTTTAATCCAACAATAATTTGTTTGATGTAGTCGAGCACGTGAGTGTTGTATGTTATCAGTGTAAAATCCGACAGTGTTTTGGTTAGTGGTTTGTAGAGTTCAATAATTTATTGGTAGTTAAGTAACCTCTTTTTCGTTTAATAATTTTTACGGTTGAAATAATAGTGATACATTCGGCTATTTTTTTTAAGATTTTTGTTTTTATTCCGTTTTGTAGCTAGTATTCTAAAAACTCGGTAAATCTTCTTTACCCGGAACTTCCCTCGTTATGTTTTCTTCCATGTGTTAAGAATAGTGAAGTGTGACCCAGTTTAATTCAGTACGTAGTCACAGTATATATGTGTTATTTTCACGTTTCATTTTTCTGCAAAGTTTAAAGTCAATTGAACAAGATTTTTTACGTTGATTTTTTAAAAATTTTCTTTGGTCGCCATTTTATTTCGCCATCTTAAATTCGTACTACAGCTTTACCAATTTATCTCTATATCGCACTTATTTCTTGTACAAATATTGAAATTACGTTAGGACATCCTCATATAACCCTTAATTAAGTGGTTCTTAAGCTATGCCTCGAATTGACAGACCCACAAACAGATATGTCAGAAATTGACTTGGCAGGGAATGAGTAATTTACACAAAAGTCAGTAAAACGAAGTTTTATTTAAATATCAAAATAATAGAGGTACAATCTTAACCGAGAAAAAGCTTAATAACGACTAAATACTAAAATCCCTTACACATAGACTTCGACTGTCTGTGTCTCTTTCAGCAAGCAATAATCATTAAGATTATAAGTTATTTGGCGGCTGAAATATGAGAACGCGCCACACACTGTTTATTTATTACCTACTTCAGGGAAGTATATGTCTAGCATAAGCAATCTTATTATTGAATAAACAACATTCTCCCTCAATATTAAAATTGCTTGCCAAAAAAAACAATCAAAAAAAAAATTAACATGCTTTAAACAGAAACAAAATATCTTAAACTTAATACCTTTAGAAATATAGCCACAGACAAACTATTTTAAGTTTAGCTTATCACATATGAATTTATGTTTTTTGCAACCCAGTGATTTTGTCAACATATCTGCGACCATTTCTTCTGTCGGCATGTATGAAAGCTTAATATCATTTTCTTTTATTTTTTCGCGAATAAAATGATATTTGACATGAATATGTTTAGTGCGCTTATGAAAAATTTGATTTTCTGACAACTTAATCGCACTTTGTTTATCATTGAAGATGGTTATCGGTATATCAATTTTTAGAAAATTACAAGAATTATTTCCGCTAAATATTTCTTCACATAGCGATTTTAAATACAAAGATTCTTTTGTAGCTTCACAAATACCGATATATTCAGCTTCAGTGGAACTTAAAGCTATGGTTTTTTGCTTTTGACATTCCCATGATATTGATATATATATATATATATATATATATACAAAACCAGTTATAGGCTTACATGATTTTTTAAAAGTAATTCCTACATCTTTTGTTCCCTTTAAATACTTAAGTACTCTTTTAGCACTAACCCAGTGATCTTTAGTATGAACATTATTAAACTGGCTTAAAAAAGAAACAGAAAAAGATATATCTGGTCTTGTGCAAACCGCAAGATACATAATAGATCCTATTAATTGCTGATACGGTACGTCAACAAATTCTCCCGCAACTGAAACTTTTTGATTTTGCTCTAATGGAGTGCCTACGGCATTGCAGTTTGACATTTCAAACCTATCAAGAATTTTTTCAATGTATTGTTCCTGACTAATTTTTAATTCGCCATTTGAACGATTTCTTTCAACTTTTATGCCAAGAATGTTTGATATTGGCCCAAGGTCTTTAATATAAAAATGTTTATTTAACTCAATTTTTAAACTTTTTGCCTCATGGTGGTTATTATAGAAAACAAAAAAATCATCAACGTAAAGCGCTATAATTATAATGGAACTCGCTAAAGTTTTAAAGAAAATACATGGTTCTATTTGTGATTGAACAAAACCTAAATCTGATAAAACTTTATAGGCTTTTTGATACCACAATTTAGCTGATTGTTTGAGACCATAAATAGCCTTTTTTAATCGACATACTTTGTTTTCTGACCCCAATTCTATAAACCCCTCTGGTTGGCTCATATAGAAAGGTGTCAAGGTCACCATTTAAAAATGCTGTTTCAACATCTAAATGATCATCTAAATTTAATTATATATATTATATATATACCTTAAATTACTAAATCTATAACAGGCGAAAAATATAATCAACCCCATATTTCTAGTATATCCCTTTGCTATATATATATATATATATATATATATATTTTTAATATATTTCTATTGCTAGGTTTATCGACCAATTCCCAAGCATTGTTTATATATATATATATATATATATATATATAATGGTTCTAAATTTTCTGATACAGTTAACATAGCAAAGTCTATATATAAAATATATATATATATCACATTCACTTTCACTCAATGCCTCATTTTATATATGACATACTATATATATATATAAGCCTTGATCATCGTCTTCACTTTCTTCTATATTTTTACAGGAAGAATATATATATATATGTATATTTTCGATGAGTCGTCGGAAAGTTTGTCTTCTAGAAATACAACATCCCTGGCTATTTTTAGACTATAGTTACTTGGGTCTAAAAGCCTGTATCCAACACTTGTTTCTGAGTATCCGACAAAAATATATTCTTTGCTTTTGTCGTCGAGCTTTTTACGCTTACCATCTGGTATGTGAACATAAGCACGGCATCCAAAGATCCTTAGGTGTTTAAGGTCTACCTTTTTACCAGTCCATTTTTCTTCTGGTGTTTCACCACGTATTTTCTTCGTTGGTGAACGGTTCAGAAGATAAACCGCTGTATTAGCCGCTTCTGCCCACATCTGCTTCTCACTATTTGAGTCAATAAGCATTGAACGTGTCTTTTCCAGTATGGTTCGATTATAACGTTCAGCTACACCATTCTGTTGTGGAGTATATGGTATTGTCAGCTCGTGCTTTATTCCACGATCTTTGAGAAATTTCCCTAAACGCTCATTACAGTATTCTCCTCCATTATCAGTCCTTAGAACTTTTATTTTCCGTTCTGTTTGAGTTTCTACCATGGAGCAGAATACTTTAAAAATTTCTGAAACCTCACTTTTATGTTCTAGAAAATAACAAAACACTTTTCTAGTACAGTCATCAATCAGGGTAAACATATATTTTTTGCCACCCCATGATTCCACCTCCATAGGTCCTACAAGGTCAGAGTGGATCAAGTCGAGTTTATTTTGTGCGACTTGTTTGTCCTTTTTATAGGGAAATGGTTTTCTGGCTTGTTTGCCTTTTATACAACTCTCACAATAGTCTGGATTTTTATTTTCGCTATAGGACATACCAGTAGCCAATCCATTTTTCAGCAGCGCCATACTATAATGATTAAGGTGACCTAGGCGTTTATGCCATAGCATTTGAGAATCCAAAGGTTTTACTACATTCGCACATTCTGTCATGACATCTAGTTTATACAAGCCATTTACATTCGCCGCAGTAGCTACAGGTTCTCCCTTAATACTACAGTTACCTTCATCGATTATACTGCATCCTGCTGAGTCAAAATGTACACAGTGTCCTTTTGAAACAATTTCATTCACTGACAACAAGTTCACTGACAAATTTGGAACATATTTAATTTTCGAAATGTTCTTTTCAGTCCTGTTGTGTTTCAGTTTTACAACACTGTTTCCAGTTCCACTAACCGAGAGTTTTGAATTATTTGCCACAAGCACTTCCTGCCCCGAGTCTTCATCCGTAAGGTCAAATAAAAGCTCTCTGTTTCCAGTCATATGGGAGGAGACACCGCTATCAACGTACCAAGCTGTTTCGCGTACATTGTTTACACTTAAAGCTGCCCCAAACAGAGCTTTTCTTCCACCTTGGTTATTTTTATTTTTATTAACCGTTTCGGAGTCGTTTGAAGTATTCTTTTTTTGAGGGCATTGATTTTTGTAATGGCCTTTCTGCTTACAGCCCCAGCACCATGGAGATTTATTAAATTTCTTTGTGGCCAATGCACAGTCACTAGTATGTTTGTTATTCTGCCATTTTTTGTCCTGCAGTAATTTAGTTTTTACGAAGTCTGACGTTATGTCCACACCTGAGCTTTCAAGTGCCATAACCATAGGCTCATAGTCTTCTGTGAGTCCCTGCAGCATAATGACACCTAAAAACTCATCATCTACTGGTTTTCCCATAGACGACAGCTTTTGAGACAGAGCCATGACTTCATTAACATACCCCTCCATTGTGCTAAAATTTTCCAATTTTATGGAGCACAGATTTCTTAGCAGACCTAGTCGCCGATGAAGTCCTTTATCTTCATATGCGTTTTCTAAAGCCGTCCACGCATCGCTGGCTGTTTTCGCTTGCATCACATGAGGATACGTCGACTTGTCTAGAGAAAGAATTATTTTTGAAAGTGCTTTCTCTTCACGACGAGCTCTTGCGTTGGCGTCCAGCGAAGTATCCATCTCTCCACTTATACAGCTCCAAAGTCCGTCTAACTTTAACAACGCACTTATCTGGAACTTCCAGTCACTATAGTTTTCACGACCCTTAAGTTTTTCTACACTCATTCCGATATTACTCTCGTTTACCGCCATTTTATTTTTTTTAAACGACGACGAAACAAATAAAAAATCGCGTATACTACCGGACTATCGCGTTATCAAATTACTCTTACGAGATCTGGGCCCATAACCTGTCAGAAATTGACTTGGCAGGGAATGAGTAATTTACACAAAAGTCAGTAAAACGAAGTTTTATTTAAATATCAAAATAATAGAGGTACAATCTTAACCGAGAAAAAGCTTAATAACTACTAAATACTAAAATCCCTTACACATAGACTTCGACTGTCTGTGTCTCTTTCAGCAAGCAATAATCATTAAGATTATAAGTTATTTGGCGGCTGAAATATGAGAACGCGCCACACACTGTTTATTTATTACCTACTTCAGGGAAGTATATGTCTAGCATAAGCAATCTTATTATTGAATAAACAACAAGATAGACTAACGGAAGAGATAAAACATATATTTTTTGACATCTAGGGACGCTAAAACTTGAAAATGTATAAAACCTGGCTATTTTTTAAGACTAAAATCTCTTTATTTGGCCGCCATTTTGTTCTTTCTTCTTGAATTCGTACCACAATTTCAGCAAATCATCAGACAGACAGACAGACTGACCGACGGAATTGATAAAACATATTTTTTTGTCATCTAAGGACGCTAAAACATAAAGATATGTAAAACCTGAGAGGGTGATTTTTTTCACGATTGCAACGCCATTTTGTTCTGCCATTTTGAATTAGTTTTACCAGTTGATCCCGATACCACAGTTAGTTATGGCACACAATTTGGAATCAATCCCTTTAGTAGTTTTTCAGACTGAATTTTTAAATATTGTATTGAACCGCCATTTTGTTCCGCTATCTTGGATTCGTACCAAAATCTTACCACTTGATACTTGATGTTTGTGCAAAATTTGAGATAAATTGAATAAGTAGTTTTTTATTAATAATTTCACTAGGGCGCCATTTTGTTTCGCCATCTTGGATTATTGCCAAAATATTAGGAGATCCTCTCTATATGACCCATAATTTTTACGAAAATTTGAAGTCAATCGGGTAAGTAGTTTTTAACCTACGTCGCGAACTGACCGACAACTGATTTTTTTAGTATCTAGGGTCCCTGAAAGTGAAGATGGGTGATTTTTTCACGATTATCTTGAATTAGTACCTCAATTTTACTAGGTGATCCTATACCATATTTAATTAGGCCACACAATTTTCCATTGAGCAGTTTTCTCAGGCTGAACTTTTAAATATTTTATTAAGTCGTCATTTTGTTCCTCCATCTTGAGGTCGTACCAAAATGTTGCCAGTTGATTCCAACATAATAATTGATGTTTGTGCAAAATTTGAGATTAATTAGCTAGTTTTTTAATAATAATTTTTTTAACATTTCACTAGGCCTCAATTTTGTTTCGCCATATTGGATTTTTACCAAAATATTACCAGGCCATCACCATATGACCTTTCATTTTTGTCGATTACTTCCTTTTTACGAGATGTTTATCTATACAATTTCATGCTGCATCAAAATTTAGATCACATTTTTATTTTTTGATATACTGCTTAATTTTTTTTATGTCACGTATATCCCCGGAAAACCAAGGAGAGATAAAACACAGCAGTTTTTTTCTAAAATTTCCAGTTTATAAAGACATATGCAATCTATATATTTTAAACACTAAGCCAGAATTTTCAGCAAGTTCGATTTTTTTTTTCGAAAAGATTGTCCAAAACCTTTCAACACTATTTTTTGTATTATTTTATTGCGTATTTTTTCTATAAAACCAATATGTTTTTCTTCAATAACATTTCTGGACGATGTGGTGAATGCGCTCTATATTCTTATAATTCCACTGGCAACTCTAACTGGTGCCATCTAACGGGAAAGGCACGACAAGGTCTGCCGAGTCAGCTAGTCTTTATTTAAGGCCCGAACGACCTGTAAGTAGAAAAATACGATATTTAATCCACGAGCACACAGCACTTTTGAATTTATGTAAGCTTCAAGAATAAAATTATTTAGTTTTGTCTGGATTTAAGAAATTCACTTGTTATCAAACATATACTTACTAAAAACTTAACCGAACATTAACAAGACAAGAAAAGGCACAGTGCGTCGGAACTTTTATGTTGTGCTTACAATAACGCGCCGACGAATCCGAGAAATTCATACATCTGTAAGAATAAACGTTCAATAAATGGGGTGATTTTTAAAAACGAGTTTAAAAATATCTATCCATAATTGTTATTGTGACCTATTTTGCTTTATATGTATTAAAAGAAAAAAGGGGAAAACGTCGAGTTTATTTAGTTGATAGATCTTGATATAATTATAAATAGTACTGTTTGTAAAAATTAAGTAAAAAAGGAAATTAATTGTTGAAAATTTTAATCCAAGATGGCTGAACAAAACGGCGGCTTACTAAAGTATTTACAAATTCAGCCTAAAAAACTAATTGTGGTATAGAGATAAACTAGTAAATCTGTGGTACTAATTCAAGATGGCGGAACAAAACGGCGGCCAAATAAAATATTTCTAATTGTGAAGAAATTCACCTTCTCAGATTTTACATATTTTCAGGTTTTAGCGTCCCTAGATGCCAAAAAATATGTTTCATCAATTCCGTCGGACCGTCTGTCAATTTGTCTGTCGGTCTGTCAGTTCGCGACAAGCTACTCACCCGATTAACTTTCATTTTAGGCAAAAATTAAGAGTCATATGGGGATGACCTGGTAATATTTTGGTAAAAATCCAATACGCCGGAACAAGATGGCGGACTAGTGAAAAGTTAAAAAAACTATGTTAGGAATAAACTGGTAACATTTTGGTATGAATAAAAGATAGCAAAACAAAATGGTGGCCTAATAAAATATTTCAAACATCGGCCTGAAAAAACTACTTATTAGATTAATTTCAAATTTTGGGCAAGCAATAAATATGATATGAATACAGATAAACTGGTAAAGTTGAGGCACGACTTCAAGATGATGGAACAAAATGGCGGGCAATAATTTTTTTTAAATTCAATTGACATTAAATTTTATAGAAAAATTGAATGTGATATAAGGATAAACCTCGGTATCAACCGGCAGAATTCAACATGACGTAACAAAATGCCGGTGTTTGTCAATGTAAAAAGCACTTACTGAATTTATTTTTAATTATGCTCAAAAATCAAGTGTGGCATTGGTAGAAACTAAAGTAACATATTGGTAGGAATCCAATATAACTGAAGAAAATGGAACCCAATAAAAATGTTTAAAAGATAATAATGACTATTATACTGAACTAAATTGGGCTACTCTTTACTATTCCTAATAAAAGAAAAGATTCATAACGAGGGAAGTTCCGGCTAAAAAATTTATATAGTCATGCATGCAAACACTTTTAAGGACCTAATTTTTGTCGTTATTGGTTCATAGTTATTTTTATATTCTTCGATCATCATCGATCATATCAGGAGTTACATTAACGAAAACTTAATTATAATATATTAATTAATAATTAGAGGTTAAACGACTTACCTGTAAGGAAGTTCAACCCTCAATTATACTAGTAGTTGCATCCCAATTAGATCACTTTGTAGTATATGTCCAAGCTCCAGCGCGCGCCGCTATGTTTAAAGTTGAGATGAAAATCTCCCAGGCAATCAGCTGTTACCTATTCAATATGTTTGAGCGCCCCTACAAACAGATCGCTGAGGCTCGAACCCAAAAAGGGGTTAAGATGATTATATATTTTAGAATCGTGGCGGGAGGGAGATGATCTAATTGGGATGCAACTACTAGTATAATTGAGGGTTGAACTTCCTTACAGGTAAGTCGTTTAACCTCTAATTATACTTCATAGTTGCATCCCAATTAGATCACTTTGTAGTTGTTTAAAGCCAAAGCGAGGCGATCTGTTAGTTTGGACGCTGTCAAATTTGTATTCCTTCTGTAAGTTAAAAGTAAACAATTATTTGGTTATAATATTATTAATATTTATTACGGTGAGACATTTCCTAGCTTATTAACATATGCAAGTTTGTCCAATTTTAAAAAGTAACGTTTTATAACAGTTTTACTAACTTAAGTTACTTCCAACAAAGTTAAAATAAACACTTAAAGCTAAAGTAAATCTAAAATTAAACAAAAAAAAAAAAAAAATTTCAAGTAACTACCAATAATGTTAATTCATGACTTAGGTGAGTATATTTATATAAAGTGTATATAGTTATAAACCTAATATAAAATTTATGTTTTGTAAATCTATGGTTTTTGTATCAAACACTGTGCTATGCATTGTTTGGTTTCCAGAGGCCGATTATAGAACCTACTAAAGACTTGAGATTTTTGGGACCACCCCGCATTTTTTAGAATTATGTCAGTACTAAGTCCTGCTCGATAAGCCGCTGAAGTGGAAGCATGCCTCGTGCTGTGAGGTTTAAACTTTGAGATGTCTAGTCCAGAGTTTTTTAAACCATCTTTTATCCAGCGACTTATCGTTTGGGATGAAGTCGCTCGATGAGGCTTTTTGAATGTTATAAAGAGATACGGGGTTCCCTGCCTCAGCTGGGTGGTAAACTGTATATAGAACAAAATTGTTGATGCCACGCAGAGCTCTGGCTTTTCTTTAAAAAACGGGAGAACTAAGATAGGTTGTGGTTTATTAGGATTTGAAGTTTTAATGATATTAGTTATAGATATTTCCATTTTCTCTGCTGTAACATTTATGTCTGCGATTTTAATTTTACTGAGTGTTTGTGCCCTTTGCGCTGTGGCTAAGGCTAGTAAGGTTACAAGTTTTAATGTTAATGTTTTTAAATCTAAATTTTCAAGGGGATAAAAAATTGAAAAATATTGAATAACCGGTTCCGGGTCCCAGGTCTCGTTGTATCTGGGAAATGTTGGTCTTTTCCTAAAAAACCCTTTTAGTAGTCTTGTAATAACCGATTCATCTTCCGTTTGAAAACTTAATATTAAATTTAAAGCAGATTTGTGTGCATTTAATGTATTATATTTTGCGCCTCTGTTATATTCATTTACTAAAAAATTAGAAAATGTTTTGATATTTGATGAAAACACTTTTGTTTTATCTCCGGTACAAAAATTCCACCATTTTTTAAAAGTGGTATTATATTGCTTCAAGGTGTTCTCACTGATGGATTCTTGAACAAACTGTAGAGCAGCTTCTCCTATATTTTTCCTTGAATATGCTTCCCTGATAATTTGCACACACCCAGGGTAAGAGTCTGCCACAAAGGATGAGGATCGCTAAAAGGGGATAATAAAAGATTTTTTCTCGGCTTTAACACGTAAATATCTGAAATTCGAAGATGATTCAACTTTGGAAACCATGGTTGAGTTTTCCAAATGGGAAAAACCATTATTCCTTCTGCTGTATCATTTTCAATTTTGTTTAGAACTTTTGATATCAAGGAAAAGGGAGGAAAGGCATAGAAATAAATATTTTCCCATGACCTAGTAAAAGCATCAATAAAAACCGCATCTGGGTCCGGTTTCCAGGAAGCAAATATTTTGCACTTTGTGTTTTGTCTAGAAGCAAAAAGATCTATACTTGGCTGTCCAAAAATTTTGACGATAGTCTGAAAAGTTATTTCATTTAAACTATATTCAGTCTCAAAATTTTTTAGTCTTGACCCTCTATCAGCTAAATAGTTATCAGCAGATTTTATATAAGATGCGAAAATCGTTATTTGTCTCCTTTCGCACCATTGCCAAATAAGTCTAGCAGTTTTGTTGAGTTTACAATAACGCGAACTTCCCATTTTGTTTATTAAGGCTACCGCAGTTACGTTGTCGATTCGTAAAAGTATTCTACTGTTAGTAATTGATTTTGCAAAAATTTTGAGACCATACCAAGCAGCCAATAATTCCAACTGATTTATGTGCAAAGAAAGTTGCTTCCTGTCCCAGAACCCGTTTGCGGTGTCGGTATTACATGCAACGCCCCATCCGCTTAAAGAAGCGTCTGTAAAAATTTCTATGGCATATTTTTCAGAAATTAAAGGGTACTCTTTCTTTCCTAGATTATTTAACCACCACTGAAAATCACTTGTTAGACTAGAAGGAATTTTCATATTGGAGTTAAAATTGCCATTTGATTGTTTTAAAACCCTAGTTTTGTGTCTTTCCATTTCTTTTGTGTATAACCAGCCATAAGGCACTGCTGGGCATGCGGCTATTAAAGAGCCAATAAGACTGGCAAATTTTCTAATTTTAATATGTCTACGTTGTTTTATTATTCTTATGTTTCTCTTTAAGGAAATTATTTTTGAATAAGGTAGAGACATTGTCATGTTTTTGCTGTCAAAATTAAACCCTAGAAACTTGATTTTTTGGGAGGGTATTATGTTGCTTTTCTTTTTGTTAATGATAAATCCTAATTGCTCAAGAAAATTAGTAGTGTATCTAATATTTTTCATACACTCGGTTTCGTCTTTTCCCAATAACAGGATGTCATCTAAGTAGACAACGGACATAAAACCTCTTGATCTTAAGTGATTTATTATGGGTTTAAATATCTTGGTAAAATTAAAAGGGGCTGAACATAGACCAAAAGGAAGGCATGTGAATTCATATAAAATATTTTGAAAGGAAAATCTTAGATATTTTCTGTGTTTGTAGTGAATTGGCACTAAAAGGTAGGCATCTTTAAGGTCTAACGAGGCCATAAAATAATTTTTGGTAATAAGATTTTTGACTGTTTTATAGTCTTCTAATTTAAAATGCGGGGTGTCTATATAGATATTTAAATCTTTTAGATTTAGGATAAATCTAAAGTCTCCATTTTGCTTTTTTCTTAAGAAAAAAGGAGATAAAAATTGATTTTTATCTGAAGTACATTTTTGTACAGCCCCCTTATCAACAAGGTAATTTATGCAAGTGGCATAACTGACCATGTTTTGGGAGTTTGCTTTTATTTTTTTAATTTTTTGTTGACAGGGAAGAGAGATAAATTTAATTTTATACCCTTTAACCCAGCTAAGCACTGTTTTGTCATTCGTAATCGCTGACCAGTTTTTATAAAATTGTTTTATTCTACCCGCATATTTACTTACTTCTATTGGAGTTTTTTGTAGGCCGCATTCTGGTACGATTTGGCTGCATTCTGGTGTGGTTTCCGGTACTTGATTGGGGTTGATGACGGAGTCCATCTTACTTTGCTTCTCCCCCCTTCTTTTGTTATCGTCCCTTTCAGGCGGGATTTGAATTGAGGTCGCTTGTAGTTTAAAGAAACGTTTCGACGTTGAGATGATTGTTTCGATTTCAGCTCACTGGCTGTGGTCTCAGTCGATTTGGCTGCTTTGCATTGTTCCGCAAAATCACTGCCAAAGAGCAAACTTTCGATTTTACTCTTATTAGCTACCTTTTGTACCTGTTCATTTAAAAAACCATTAAGGCGATACTTTCTATGGCTGGATAAAGTGTAATGTAGGTCACAAAGAATTTTGGACACATCTATTAAGTCCTCTAAATCCTTATGATTGTCTTGATTAACCTGAATTTGTTTGGAAATAATCTGACCCAGACAAGATAGACTTTTGCCTAAGCAAGATTGTAGGGCTATTAGGAAACCATCTTTTCTAATTTCCGCTGAACTCAGGATGATCGAAACCTCACTATTTAAAACAGGAGCTTCTAAGCTTTGACAATTTTGAGGAATTTGCCATTTTTCCATTAATTTGTTTTTTATTTCTTTATCTAAACCTTCCCTCAGGTAGCTAGTCCACCTAGTGGAGAGTTCTGGGAGAAGATCTGGACCAAAATTATTGGTGGTTGTAGGATCTGACCCCAGTAGTAAATCCAAACTTTTGACAGCCTGGGCCTGGACTGAGGTCTCAACAGGAGCTGCGTGTCCATGTCCGCTACGCTCATCCTGTATTGAAGTATGGCTAGATGAGCTGGAGTCAGAACCTGTAAATGTGATTGTCTTGCGTATTTGTAAAATAAAAACGAAAGACTTCAGAAAAAGAAATAAAAGCAATTGGCCTTTTGTGTTTTTCTTTTATCCATATTATAAAAATAAATTCATAAAGTTATTTACATCTAAATGAGATTGCCTTTCATAATTACAAATGAATTGAAATTATGTCAAGCTAGGTTGACAAAATTGTTTTCCTTTCTTTTAAGAAAGACATAAATAGTAATAAATGTCTCCCAATATCTCGGGTAACATAAACATGCACTGTAGCGTTTCTGGAACCACTAATGTGGACTTACGAAACGGTGTCAATAACACAAGCAAAAAGAGCTGTGATGGGTTATCGATATCGTTATCGACGTTCAGATTCCTATATAATGGAAAGTGAAACTTGAATGAAATATCTACAAGTGGTAGATTAAACCCTTTGACCAGTGCAGTATATTGTTTGACTACAACTTGTACAGTATATTGTTTGACTACAGTTTGAAAAAAAAAAAAAAAAAATTTTCTAAATGCGACAAATTTGCTAAAGCAATATCTTACTTACTGCTGTCATCTTGTTCTTCCTTTCTTGCTGTTAACATTTCCTCTAGTTTCCTGACCTTTTGTTCTAGAGAGGCTATTTTTGCTCTTGATCTTTTCCCCATTTTGTAAACAGAGAAAACACTTAAATCTTTTTCGTAGAATATCGATTCTCACTCCCGACTAATTTGAATTTAACAACCAGAACGACCCGCACTGGAAAGGCGCTAAAAACATATTGAATAGGTAACAGCTGATTGCCTGGGAGATTTTCATCTCAACTTTAAACATAGCGGCGCGCGCTGGAGCTTGGACATATACTACAAAGTGATCTAATTGGGATGCAACTATGAAGTATAATAATTAATATCTAGAATATCTTGGATACATTTTGTACCTTCAACCTCATTAAGATATTTTTGAGTAAATATTTTCTTGAATGCCTTACAAAATTGTATTGGGGTTGGATTTCGTGAATTTTCGCCACAATTTCTTATCAGAACAAAAAAAAATCGAGGCAATTCTGATTAAGGTTTCTTGTTAAAAGAAATGAATAATTTTTGCTTTTTAAAGTTTCCCATAAAGATAGAACCGAGTTAATCGTAATTTTCCAGCGATTTATCAAGCACAAAACACTACGTAAATTGGTAAATGCTTATTTTAATTTTAAAAAAATAAAAAGTTAGTTTCACGGCGAGCGCCGGCAAATATAAAGATAATTGGTATATATTAATGTTTGGTGGTATATTTCAATACTTTATTATACATCGAACAACCAGTTTATACATCTCGCCCGGCAGCGACTTAGAGGGATCGAAAAAGCATAGCATCTGATATTCGAGTGAGATAGGCATATCAAGGGGAGGAGCTTCGATTCTTGTTAATGTTCTTCAAATTAAAAGGGTACAATTGTATTAAACTATGTGTCACTTAACTTTCTTGCCATTTCTATTTCAAAACGGTTCTCTATAGCTAATTTGAATAATTGTTGTCATTCTTGATTTAATTATAGACCTTTGATATTGACAACTGCTCATAATAACATTAAAATGCCTAGATTTTCATCGGTTTATCCATCCTTGTATACCTTTTCACCTTATACGGTGAATAGGAGGGGGGATGGGATACTATCTTGCCTCTCGGTTTTGCGAGTTTCTGTATATTCCCTGTTTTCACTTTCGACTATAGTTTGTGCATTTTGGCATCGAAAGAAGGTTAGTATATCTATGAACTTTTTTTATTTGACATAGAAACAATTAAAATTAGAAGTGAAACACTTGCATTAAAGTAGTCTTGTAAGCTTCATATAACATATTATATTTACTTAAACTTTTAGTTTTAAACCTAGTACAAAAAAAATTATATTAATTTCGTAAATACTGAAAATTCGTTTGTAATGTAAAGAAGCCCTTAGCGAAACTTTCAGGAATTTTTTTTCAGAAAAATACGGAAAGAAACAGAAAAATCCTGAAACATTGACCTTTTCTTATAAATCAAAATACAAGAGTTCTAACCACACTACACCACAACTTGTTACCCTTGGCCCTCTGTCTCTATTTAGTGCTTTCTTACCATATTTAACTATTTCTTTACTCTCAAATGCATCCAATAATCTATTATTAGATATATTTTTAATCAACTTAAGATTATTTATTCCTATTTGGTGATTGTTTTCTAAAGCATGTTGGGCAACGCTTGACTTTTCTGTTCTTCAATAAACGAATGTTTATGGAGCGTTTAGTTTGCCCAACATATTTTAGATCGCAGTCATTACAGTTAATTTCATAGATGCCACTCCTCTCCTTCAAGTCGACTTTGTCTTTAGGGTTTCTAAGGAGATTTTTCAAACTGTTCTCCGTTTTGTAGGCTACTCTAAAACCTACGTTTTTAAATACTTTTTCTAGACTTCTCGTATATCTGGGATCATATGGGATTACTATGAACTTATTGGGAGCCTCAGGTGCTTGGAGTAGTGGCATCTTTTAACATTTTTTTATGTTTGTGTCTATTTACTAATTTATGTACAAAATTACCATTATATCCATTACTTTTAGATTTTTAATCCGATTCATTTCATTGTTAAAACGTTCTTTACTTAATGGAAAATTGACTAATCTGTGAGTTAAGAAATGAAATGCTGCCATTTTGCTATTTTTCCTATAAATATCAAATTCTAATGTATCGTTATTTCTAATAACTGACGTGTCGAGAAAAGGTAATTGCCCATTGTTCTCCTTTTCGTACGTAAAATTAATAGAAAGGTATTTATTGTTTAACGTTTCTAAGAAAGTGTCCAAATTTTCTGTTTTAGTATCAAAAATAGCAAATATATCGTCTACGTATCTATACCACACACTTGGGAAATACTTGAGTTCTTTTTTGAACTAAGTTTCTAATCTACCCATAAAAAAATTTGCAAGAAACGGAGAAAAGCAATTGCCCATCGCAGTTCCCTCAAGTTGTTTATAATATTTATTGCTGAACTGAAAAAAAATTTTTTTTTGTATATATGTTGGGCAAACTAAACGCTCCATAAACATTCGTTTTATAGAACACATGGCACATTTAAGATACGGAAGAACAGAAAAGTCAAGCGTTGCCCAACATGCTTTAGAAAACAATCACCAAATAGGAATAAATAATCTTAAGTTGATTAAAAATGTATCTAATAATAGATTATTGGATGCATTTGAGAGTATAGAAATAGTTAAATGTGGTAAGAAAGCACTAAATAGAGACAAAGGGGCTATTCCCTATAGTCCCCTCTATTGTTTACTTGCCAACGGTGTAGTCGGGCGCAACCAAGTGTGACCACATTTACCTATAAATAGTCTCGGTTAGGATAAGTTACTTTAGTTTATATCATCTGCTGATGATGCTAACTTGGTTAGCAAAAAGTGCATCCAGAACGTAACAAGTTGAGGTGTAGTGTGGTTAGAACTCTTGTATTTTGATCTATCGTCCACCACAAGTTCCAGTGTTAGGCCTTTTCTTATAAACTAGAAAAAACCAGTTTGCCGATATTTAGCCATTTTCAGCAGACTGTACAAATTATTTTTATAAAAACCGAGCAACAGACCATGACACTGACTACCGCGCCAGGCCCACCGATACTATACTCAGTGTTTTCGTGAAATAACGTTTCACTTCCTTCGTAGGGAAGTATTGTAATCGTGAAAAAAATCACCCTCCAAGATTTTTGCAGATCTTTACGTTTCAGGGTCTGTCTGCCTATCTATCTGTCTGTGCGCGGCATAGCTCAGAAACTACGTATCCGACTGACATCAAATTTTGGTGAAAAATCAAGGGTCATAAGAGGATAATATGGTAACATTTTGGCAAAAATCCAATATGGCGGCGTCGCTAAATGTGAAACTAATCATTATTAAGAAACTACTTACAGCATGGATTTCAAAATTTGCGCTAAAATAAACTAGTAATATTTGTATGTAAATCCATCATGGCAAAACAAAATGGCGGCCTAATAAAATATTTAAATATTCGTAAGAATTTCATTTATTAGAATAAAACCAATTTTTATTGAGGAAAATAATAAAAGACATAATTTATTTTTTGTAGACTACATAGATAATGTTATGGAAAATAAAGTGTAAGAATAATAATAATAATATTAAAAAATAAATTAAAAATAAAAAAAAAATTAAATCCGCAAATTGGCTTGACCCAGAACTTCCATCGTTATGGATCTCTCCTTTTACCAGGGAAAGTCAAGCTTATAGGCAGTTAATAATACGGATAGTATATATACAAATTGTTATCTTTCATTGCCTTATTACATGCAGGGATTCATTAAGAGAGGAATTTCGGGTAATTGGGCTTAACCCACCCTGTTAAGGCCCCCTTCATAAAAAGAAGGATTCATAACGAGGGAAATTCTGGGTAAAACCAATTTACCGATTTTTTTTTACATGATTTGTTTTAATTTGTGTTAGAGGAAAGTATTGTAATCGCGAAAAAATCACCTTCCGATATTATGACAGATATTTGCGTTTTAGGATCCCTGGACCCCAAAAAACCAGTTACCCCATTTCCGTTAGTGTAGTAAGTCTAAATAAATCCTCAAATGCCTTGTTTTTGTTATGTGGTATGTGGTAATTTTTTTTTTTTTTAATTTTAACACCCTGTAACTCAAAAGCAGGGCATTTGCGGACATATATTTATTAATACTTTTTTTCTTAAAATTATCCAAGGAATCACTATTGTACAGTTTTGAGCAATTCTGACTCTAACTAAAACTGGATCAGAGGTGCCAGAGGCGTGCATCCAAATAGAATTTGTTGTTTTCTCGAAAACGACTTGTCGTATCAGAAAATACTAAGAAGCAATTTTTGTATATTTTTAGTTGCCCTACATAAGGAAGTTAGTAATTTTGTAGAAAATCACTGGTATACTATTTGTTTTTATTAAAAAAAAAAATTTTGGCTTGTGCCTAATTACAAAAATCAACACGTTTCTGAAAATCTGCCAGAGACAGTTTTTGATGTAACTGAATATGATATGCATGAAACTTATTGCCCTTTAAAATTCGCTGAGCAGTTCTTTCGCTTACACCTACGACATCGCCGACTACTTTTTGACTAACAGACGGATTCTCCGTTACAGTTAATAACACAGATAGTTCATTTTCTTTCGTTCGAGCAGGCCTATCTCTAACTAATTTTGCAGTTTACATTTTCCGTTTGTACAAACCTCTCTAATAAGCTTGCCATGTTCGTTCTGTCTGGATGTCTTCGTTCTGCATAACGTCGCGCGTAAATCCTTGCCAAAAAGGCGTCTCTATCCGATTCTCCTAACACGAAAATCATATCAATTAGTTCTTGTTTGGTGTACTCCATGACGACAGAACGCTCAAATAAAACTTGTAAACAGTGACACAAACGAACTTTAAATAAAATACGAATAAGTAAAAACTACTACAGGTATGAAAAATCCGATGTTACAATTTGTAAAACATAAAAAATTAATAAATAAATGCTGACATGACCTGGGTTTAGATGTTTGACAGTTTTTAGACAACTAGTTTTTCATGACCGACTTAAATTCTATTTAATAATTTGAGCAACACTTCTTAATTACTATAAAATGTAATTATTACAGTTCTATTCAGAGAAGAATAATTTAAAAATTGGGAAGCAATCGTAATTACCAAAAACTTTTGTCAGTTGTTTAAATTTTAAGAAGCAAACGTAATTACGAAGTGTATTAGGGTTCTAGATTTTCTCCCAAGGCTATAACTACGTTGACCTCTTTATTAGTAACAAACGCGTAGATTATTATTCATAAATATATTTATAGTGAAAATCGAAACCTCAAAAAAAGCGAAAAGCATTTTCAAAACAGTGAAGTTATCAATTATCACACTCAAAAACAGGGTATAACATTCGTTTTTTAAAAATATTTCAAAAACCTTTAGCAATTCTGAGGTAAGTGTAATTACAAAAAATGTCCATCTATTAATTCCGCACCCAATAGACAAAAAAAATATAGGATTTTCCATTTGAAAAAATGGAGAAAAATAATTTTTAATTTTGCAATGTTTAACATGAAATTTTACACACCCTGTATAAACTAAAGATATAATACGCATAAGACAATAACTATAAAACTTTTAGAGTAAGCTAGTGGTACCTTAGTTTCTGAGATGTTTAGTCTATTTTTTATAAATATTTTAATAGTGGGCCATAAAAAATGTTTGTTTCCATTTAAAAAAATGCAACTTTTATGCGCCACTATTTTTGGAACACCTTGTATAATCCCAGATATTTTTAAAATGTGCTCTCTAATCAACAGTATACATAAAATAAGTGGTTTAGGTATAATAGAAGACGGGAGCTGAGTTGCAAGACCATGTATAAACTGTTTATTGGAAGTAGTGGAATCTGTACGAGGAAAGTCGTGGGTAAAGGTTATTTTACTATTTTTTTATGTATCTGTAAGTTCATGTAACGAGAGTAAATTATGTTAATTACTCAGATGTAGCTAATCCTATGGTCTGAAGGCTTATTTATCTATAAGATCAGCAAAATAAAAATAGGTATTTTCATGTTAAAACGGTTCTTTCTTCAGTTTGAAATAATTGACTTGTACAGGAAAAAAATGAAGTTGATGTAGAAATCTATACTCTTTCATTCAACAACATAAGATCAATTTTCTCATTAATTGAATAACTGATTTGTCATACGTACTTCTTAGAAACTGAGACGCCGTTAAACGATTATGTAAATTTCATATTTATATTTCTAAATGTTGATTGTAAAGTCGTCCATGTCAAATATATCATTTGCCAGACGTTTACAGTTGTTTTAAATTCTTTTAGAGTTCTACGTTCGCAGTTAAAGGTGTGCTATTTGATACAGCTGCAGAATTTTAAATTCCAAATTAATACTTACAACACACACATTAATATATATGGTTACGTTTCTTTTGTGTATAATTCTGAGGTGATCTCGATGATTTTCTCTGGGCGATGTAGTATGGTAAACGTAGCTGAATATTATACGTAAGGGTGGAAAAATGTAGTAACCAGCTGATCTCAGCGGGAATGTTTAGATAATGATCTCCTATTTAACCCCTCAAAAGTCCCATTCGGAAAACCCAGTGTGGTAAATTTAAAAATTAAATAAATTTGCCTTTTTTGCATAATTTTCTCTAAAGTAAATACTAACAGAGATACAGCTAGTTTTTACTGTATATTTTATAGATTTTCCACTTTTAATATTCCTTTTAATCCAAATATCAATTATAATATGTACTTTGACTGTGTGTTTTATATACATACTATTAAAAAATTCTTCTATGACGTCATCACGAGCCTTATTCTCCTCCTTCGTCAAAAAACGTGCAACTCATTCTATAACATTACCCACATTTGGAAGAACATTTGAGAACCAGTTTACTTTCTACAGGAACAGCTTTTAGAGTACTTAACTTGGAACAAAATGAATTGCACCTTCTTATTTTATTTTTTATTTATCTATCAAATTTTGATACAGCCGCTCAAACCAAAAATTAATGTGGGAAAATAGATAGGTAATTAAAAACTAAAATAAGAAAGTGAAATCAGTTTTAATTCAAATTAAGACGATTGATAGTTACAGAACTTCAAGATCAAAAATGTCAACGGTTATTTCCTGAAAAACAGTTGATTTTAGTATAAAGTCGAAAGCAGTGTTATCGTGCGGGTCATACGATTTATCAACGACAAACTTTTTAAGTTTATTTTTCTTTTATTACGTGTATATCATATCCTTGCATAAAATCCGTAATATGGCTTGGAAACCTATGGTATTTTTATATGGAAAAAGAAGATATACATATAAATACCAGCAGTTACAAAAATCTTTGAGCGATGTCACTTCAAAATCAGATTGAGAAGTCAGTGACAAAATGAGTAATAGAAAACAATTTTCGGGTTTTTTGCATCCACAAGCGAAAAAAATGGTATTAAATCTAGTAAGATATTACGAAAATGAATATTCACCGGCCAATATCCAGGAGACAGTAGCAAAAGCTCTAGGAATCGGTATAAGGGCTGTGCAGAAAATTGTGCACGAAAAAACCCAAAGACAGAAGATTTAAGTGACAGTGTAAAAATGGATTTTTATAATGCAATTTACGATTTATACACATCAAAAACTAATATAACCCTTCAAGTTTTAAAAGAAGCTTTAAAAAATCGAGGCATGTTGGAAATTGGACTAAAATCGTGGTCAAAATTAATAAAAATGTTGGGTTTTCTATATAAAAAGGACTGTAATCGAAGATTTTTATGCGAGTTGCCAGTTGCCACATATAACAAGTCAGCGTATACAGTTTTTAAAGAAATACACGGAAAATGTTAATTCAAAATTTAGAAAAGTCGTATTTTTAGACGAAACTTGGATATTTTCTAACGGAAGTGGTTCGAAATCTTGGCAGGACGAGCCTGTAAAAAGTGTCAAGAGAAAAAAAATGTGGGACGAGAAAACGGTTCATCATTTTGCGTGCAAGTTCTTCAACAGGATTTCTCCCAGGTGCAAGTTTACTGTTTTCTTCAACATCCAAAAGTGTGGACTACCATGATAATATGAACTGTGAACTGTTTAAAAAGTGGTTAAAAGAACAACTGATTCCAAATTTAGTTGCTCCATCTTTAATCATTCTGGACAATGCATCTTATCATTCAAGAATCTTAAATAAACAACCTACTTCATCCTAGAAGAAAAGTGAGATTTATGTCCGGCTAATAAAAGAAAAACAAAATCCTTTACCCAATATGCTAAAACTGATATTCTGGTTTTAGCAAAATCTATTAAAAATAACAATATATCCGTAGATGAAATATTACGGGAAAATGGACCTGAGATTTTAACTGCCGCCAAAAGTTTAACGCAATAGAATTAATTGGGCTGAGGCAAAATCAAAATGGGACAAAAACACGTTTGAACGATGGTCCATATCAGATGCAAATTGTTTGGCAAGATTCATTAAATTATATTACGCCGGAGTACTGGAAGAAATCTGTGGAACAAACGGAGAAATTAATACGGGATTGGTGGAACGAGAACGAGTTCTAGATGTCGAAATATCACCAATGATCATTGCGCCATTTTAGGAACACTTTTTAAGTGATGATGATATTTTTTAGTCTATAATATTAAAAAGTTTCTGAAGGATTATATTAGTCTTTGATGTGTATAAATCATAAATTGCATTATGAATATCTATTTTTGCGTTGTAACTTAAGTCTTTTGCCTTTGCTTACTTTTTTAGTACATTTGCAATTTAAGAAGCAATAAACAAATAACTATAGAATACTTGTAAAAATTTTAAAGCGTGTTTAAAATGAGTAAATTTTTTTATTAATTATAAGACAAAATTTGATATATAAAAAGGTAAATCGATAAAAAAAAATACATATATATATATATATATATATATATATATATATATAATGTGTTTTCTTTCCGGGTGTACATCCGTTCACTACTGTCGTTTTGAAAAGAACAGTTTTGCTGACGTTTCGCCAAAATCACATTTGGCATTTTCGAAGCTTTCTTACTCTTGCTGATATTCGCCTGTTAGTTTGCCCTACGTACAACTTTTCACACTCCTGGCACGGAATACTGTACACTCCGTGGTTTTCCAGTTTAATTTTATCTTTTGGGTTTCCGAGTAGTTTACCTAGAGTTGTTTGTGGCTTGTGTATTGTTTGTATGTTGTGTTTCCTCATAATTCTTCCGATTCTGTCTGTTGTGCCTTTTACATATGGTAAGACTACTCGTTGCTTTCCCGGTTCATATTTTTGGTTGTTCGTTGTTCGGGAAACCTGTGCATTAAAGCTTTATGGTGCGATTTGTTAGCCATTTTTCTTTAAAAAATAGATATTACCTTAAGTTGTTTTGTTCGTCTGTGTTTCAGTTAATCGCAAGTTATCTAGATATTAGAGTATTTGCCACAGGTTGAATTTGTGCTGGGTGATGATGTGATTTTGCATTTAAATATCTGTCTGTATGTGTTGGTTTTCAATAAGATGCAATGTGTGTTAGAAAAAGAGAGAATATTATATTCCATTTAAGCATGGTTTTGCCAAAAATAAAAATAGTTTGTTGTCTTTCAGAAAATATAAAGATATCAAACCTAGCGAAAACACAGTATTTTTCCATCCCAGAGGCCTAAAAATGAACATATATATAAATATATATATATATATAATATATATACATATATATATATATATATATATATATATATATATATATATATATATATATATATATATATATATATATATATATATATATATATATATATATATATATATATATATATATATATATATATATATATATATATATATATATATATATATATATATATCCGAAATATATATATAGGTATATATATATATATATATATATATATATATATATATATATATGTAAATATATTTTCGCATGCATAAAAAAACTTTTCTCTGCACAGGGGTGGCCCGCATTTAAATAAATGACACTGTATAATTTTAGATTTTTATTTATCTATCGGGGCTCATAATTTTTGGTGATTGATAATTGATAATAATGATCTTAATAATATTGCGTAATATAATAAAAAAAAATTTTCTCTCTGTATAAATAAATAGGTAGATATAATAACTAAAATAAAAAGAAATCAGTTGTTTTAATTCAAATTGGTTTGATGTGTTTTCAGAACTTGATTCAAATAATGTCAACTGTTATTTTCTGAAAAACAGTTGAATTTAATATAGGAAATATCGCACAAAATGTGTTCAGAATGTTCAAGACAATACAAAAATGCAAAAAAAATAACATTAGTTTCCTAAATAACACTTCATTTAGAAAACTGACGTTGCTATCATTTTAAGGCAGAAGTGGCAATAGCGCACTGTTCAAAATATTAGAAAGAAACTTTATGTATGTATCGTAAAACAGCAATTTTGGCAGTTCACATAAAAGCTTAACATGTTTTCTATCTCTCAAAATAAGGCCTGTAGATCCCGTTCAAAATTAAAAAGAGAACCCCTATCTGACCTTACCTCTATGATGCTGATATAGGCGACGTGTTATTTGTGGATATGTTTATGTTAAAACTCCAATCTACAAACATTCGGATCTCGCCGTAAAAATCTGAAAAAATCACCCTCCGAGATGATGACAAAAAACACGTTTTCTCATTTCCGTCGGTCTGTCTGTCGGTCTATCTGTTCGCGGCATAGCTAAAAACTATTTACCCGATTGACTTCAAATTTTGGTCAAAAATTAAGAGTCATGTGAGGGTGACCTGGTAACATTTTGGTAAAAATCCAATATGACAAAACAAAATGTCGACCTCACAATGTTAAAAAGGTATTACTAAAATACTACCTACTCAATTTATATAATTATATTATATATATATATATATATATATATATATATATATATATATATATACATATATATATATATATATATATATATATATATATATATATATATATATATATATATATATATATATATTATATATATATATATATATATATATATATATATATATATATATATATATATATATATATATATATATATATATATATATATATATATATATATATATATACCTAGTATAGTAACCAAACTATTTTTCCGAAACTCGAAAATTGTTGAAACGACATAAATTACTACAAGTAACTTTTTAAAATTTTGAAATAAGCGTTATTAATTTTATTCAGAAATAAAGGATGCCATGAAATATTCGTTTTGTAACTATGGAAATAAAGCTATATTGAATTGTCAAACTTGGCATTCTTTTAGTATAAAAATAACTATAAATAAATTATATTTTCTTACAGTACAAAAATAAATATTTTCTAACAATTATTTTCCGTTGCTTGACAATAACTAATTGCAAGGAAATATTGGCTTTTTCCTTCAAAAATATTTTTGAAAGAAACGCATCTAGCTGAACTAGTTCGTCCAAAAAAGTAGTACAGACACCATAGAATATTACCATATTTCCTCTAATTACAAAATCATCTTTGTCAGCATTATTTCGGGATGTGTTGCATTTTCATTATTTATCCGAAAAATTCAAAATCATGATATATTTTAATCATTAATCGTATCCTGTTCTGAAAATGTAAATCATTTTTAAATCTTTCAATCACGCTTACCGGGTAATTGACGCTTCGTGATTCATTTGTTTCTTTTCACTGATTCCTAGATATATTTATTGTGAGCTTAACATTTATTTACCCAAATCCAGCATCTGTTATTCACTATATAACGGTAATCGTTATATAAATTTTAAAAAACAAATAATAAGCCACTTTTCGACGATTAGAATATTTAATTAGGAATAAAGAAAATTTGATAAGAATGGTAAACAAGTTACGCATAACAATGAATAGAGGGATTTCTATTAAAAATGTAAATTTAATGGGAAGCTTAAGATCAGTTTGTGACGGTCGGGCTTTTAAGTAGGAACGGAGGGATCTATAGACGGTGATTAGTGAAAGACTGATAGTTTTTAACTTTAGTTACGCCTTTGTCATAGTAGCGTTAATTTTAATTTGTTATTTGGGCATAGAGCCGTTAGTTCGTTTAGTGCTAGGACTGTTCAAATTTTAAAACGAAAATAACTGCTCGTTAGATGAGATTCTGGTCTTACAAAGGCTTTCATTTTACTTCGGCTTTTTTGAGCCCCCGTTTCAGTGAATTTGCAGGTAATTGATCATATAAGAAATGTTTTGCTATTTTTATGAGTTTTTAAAATTAGATATACATTTAAATAAATAATATTAAGAAGTACAGTTTGAGTATTAAACCATTAGTTTTAGCCTAGTCATATATTATATAACTATAGCTATAGTTAGCTTAAACTTTATTTTATTGGGGTCTAGAATTTTAAATATTTGCCAGGTTTTGATCTTACGGTTGAAAAAATAGATCACGAGGATTGTCACACTAGTGTCTAAATAAATATACTTAAAATAAGGAAAACTTCAAAATCAAATACGTTTCTTAAATTATATAACTACTTATTGTTCTTTTTTTATAAATTCTCTATATTTTATATCTATACAAAAAAAAATAGGTTGTCTTTTGTTTCATCAGATTATCACAAAGGTTTCGCTTTACTTTACGTTGATTATTTTCGGACAAGTTATACAGATATATGTTAGTTGCATAATATTAAATAATTGAATTTTATTAGAAAGCTTTAACTGTCCGTAATTCAATACTTACATTGGAACTTATCTAGACTCGCCTATGAATTGTAACATTCGACCTGAAATATTTTATTTAAACTTATGGAAATTTGTCATTTAACTAAATTTGTAGGGACATTTTCTTTCCCAAGTATCCCTACATATCTTCAACTATATCCTAACTAATTTTATCATGGTTAAAAAAAAGTATGTCCTTAAACTGTATTTATTTGCACTTTTACCTTGTAATTAACTTCAGATGGTTTTCTGAAGTTTTTATTCTTAGCGAACTTGATCATAATTTTTTCAAAGAGATTCAACTCTAAGCATATTAAATCTTTATTAAATAAAAATACTATCGTCTTGGCAATATCGTTTTAGTTCGTTCTTTTGAAAGCACATTTACTTAATTTTGCCATGTGTTGTGCGATTTAAAATACATAATTTTGGGCGTTTTATAACATAACGTATGTTTGCCTTAAATTCACTATAATCAGTATTTTCTGTAGCTGTCGAATTACTAGCTCATTTTTATAGCCTGTATTTTTATATTCTATTAATAATAATTGACCGGTAAAAAAGTTTAAAAGCCGATTCATATCGAATTTTTAATGGTTTGCAATTCATCTCCACTACTTTTGAGACTTAATTTTTCCTACTAACAGAAAGCTCACTAAAATTGCTGTAAATGCTATTGCCTTAAATAAACTTTTTTATAATTATGGTATCTTGAAATATTTGGTTTTCGTAAGATCATTACGATAATCTTGGAACAGTAAACTTTTTTTATTTAACTCTTGCTAGAGTACCAAATAGTTACGTAACTTTTTTTCTTAAATAGATAGTTATTCATAATATTATAATGTACGATGTACCTTTTTAATTTTTCGTTCTTTGTTGTTTTAGTTTAGTTCTCAAAGATTCACTGGGAATTATATTGAAAGTGTTTTTTAAAAGTAAAATTTTTTAGATTTCTAAGAGATTGATTTTTAATTTGCTCAAAGTGAAGAAAGCGGAGCGCATTTAGAATCTAGTGTTGAGTGTAGGGACACAGTTAGTCTAAATAATTATTAGAAAACATGTTAAAACTGTCTATAAGTTTAGATTACTAAAATACAAATATTTTTTGTTGTTTTTCTTGTAGCAGGGTTATCGAGCGGTTATTCGTTATATTTAAAATTATTTATTTATTTTATTTATTTATTTGAGGCTTAGCGGGCAACCCTATCACAATACTGAAATTAACTAAGATATGATAAGTAAAATCAAAGGTACTCGGTAGGCTTCTTGGTGAATTATAATTTACAATGTTACCAAATATAATTGTTAGTACAAATTGAATTAAACATCTTATCTCACCAATTCCGCGGCCATATAACCTCGACCAACAGCAAACTGCAACAACAATGGTATCTTCTTCTTGAATATTTATTTATTTTAACTAGTAGGTAGTTTATTTAAATAAAAGATTTGGTTTTTAAAAACAGCTTAAAAATCTATTAACAAAAATAAAGGAAGTGAAATACTGTTTAAAAATAATATTTGAACCTAATAACAGAAAAAAGTATTTAAATCTAGAAAATAAGGGAACTATCTTAAAATCCCCAACCTTGATTAATAGAAAAAAAAAACAAAAATCTTTAAATAAACCGTAAATTTAACTCTTGAAAACAAGTTACTCTCCAAATAAATCATAGAATAAAAATAAAATATCTTTGAAAATCCCTCAACTTTAATATCCCACTGTATACGTAAAGCCCCATAAACCACCACAAAAGAAGAATTTAAGGTCAACTATAAGAAACAAAACTCTGACACAGACTGACTTTTAGTTTTCCCGTAAAATACAAAGTTAACTCAACTATTACTAGAGCCACCTCTTAGACCAATCCCCTCTTTGATTTTATTAGTCAGGACGAAAGGAATAAAGTTGTGAGTAGTGAATACTCTATACTTTATGTTCAGAACTTCGTCTTAGAGACACAAGGTGACAAAGGACGCCCATGATGACAAAAAGTGAATAAATCGATTAACATAATATTCCCTTCAATTCTTAGTCCTAATTATATATATATATATATATATATATATATATATATATATATATATATATTTAATATATATGCCTATACTAACTTATCCACATTATGGGTCCGAAAAGTCATGGCGAAAAAAAGGCACGAAAAACCCTTTCAGTTAATGCGTTCTGTAGGGAAAATTATGCCCCAAAAACATGGCTGTTCGGTAATGTTCCTATTATAAAGTACTCTATTGTATTTTTAACATACTAAATTGGCCATTTATGATCATCAAGTTAAATTAAACGGGCCAAAGAAAGATTCCCATGACAGGGGTCATATGGGCCCATGAACTCTCGAAAAGGAAGGTATGAATTGTAACCTCTTAAGAAAGTTTATACATAAATCTGTCTATACAGTCTAAAATATAGCGTTTGAGATATATGAAATTTATTACTTTGTTTAGGTTTTAAAATTCTCGAAACTAATATTAAACAAATCCACTTATAATTCCTTTGAAAATAATCAAGCCTGTTTAAGCGTGAGAACCAACGTTTTAGTAAAATATTGTTTGAAATATATTTAGAATATATAAAAATATATACTCTATACCGTTGTTATAGCCTATTCTGTTACGTTCTGTATTTACCTTTCTGTTTTTTTTTTGTAATATTGTTATTAACAAAATTGCATGTTTTCTTTACAGATCGAGGAGGGTGAGAACCGCGGCCCGGACATGACCGCGGGGCTCGACGCGAACAACGCCACCACGAACGGCGCGCCGGGAAAAAAGAACGATGGGGTCTTCACGGTGTCCGTTACGGGTGCATATGAAAATGAAGGATTCAAGGTAAGGCATTTGCATAAATCAATGTTTATAGATAGATACCTAACATATCGAGTATTTCCCGACAATTTATCATAATCGACAAAAAGTAAATTTTACAGGAGAAGTTTTTTTTCAGTTAATTTCTTTTTGAAACTAGATACGACTTAAATTTACATTTTTAAAAATTTAACGTGACCCATCGGGTTTAATTACATTTTATATACTTTCAATCGATAAACATATCGTAAGCAGTAAATATAAAAACTTGTTTATTTTTTAGTTTTACAAATTTACAGGGTCCTCATTTATATTTCGCCATCCATTTTTAGGGTTTATTTTTGTAGATAGAAAAAAATAATAAATACGAAAGTTGTATGGATTTCAGGGAACTTCCTAGAAAAAATAACTTTTAATATTCAGGGTGAATCAGAAACTAGTAGTGTACCAAAGTTTGTTTTTTTTTAAATTTTGCATATTTTTGATTTTTCTAGATTCTCCTTATTATTCCTTTTTCAAAAATATGTGATATGTCTATACTTGGATCGGTAATTTTTGAGATATTCGACTTTAAAATTCCCCCTTATCTTAGTTGCTGGTACTGACTGAAACTGTCACTATCATATAACTTGTCTTTGTTAGTTTTGCCCAACAAAATGAGCTATTCCATTGAAGACAAATTAAATATAATACGCTTATATTATGTCTAATAAACAAATTTGAAGATACCAACAGTTTAAATAGAAGAAGAAGAACTGCAAATCCAAACGACAACATTGACTTAAGCGTGTTGCTATTTTTTACAGGTAAATTATTGTTGTTAGTTTTCTGTTAATTTTTAGTCAAAAAATTTTAAGAGGATGTTTGTTAAATCCGCTCTTTTTACACAATAGCTACATTTACTACTAATGGTATGTTTAATCGTCGCAACAAACATTTCTAGGCGACAAACAATCCTCATAAAATTCAAGTAGTCAAAAATGAAGGACGACAAAGTTTAAATGTTTGATGTGGCATTCTAAAAAATAAGTTTATCGAACCTTAGTCTTACTGGTGTCAGATATCTCCAATATCTGGAAAATGATATAGAACAGCAGTTAGGTAACATTCTTTTAAATCAGAGATTTACATTCATTTGGCAACATGATGGCGCTCCAGCGCACAATGTTTTAAATGCTACTCAATTTTTGAATCGGAACGATTATTGGACGAAACGGATATATAAGATAACCACCAAACAGTCCAGACCTCACGCCGCTTGACGTATTTCTGTGAGTTATCTAAAAAACAGAATTCACTACAATAAACCCAAAAATATTGGTGTATTGAAACAAAGAATTAGGGAAGAAATTGCAAGATTAAATGAAAATCATTCTGATTTGATTTTTAACTGTATTCATTTTTCATTTTATAAATTTTCGTTTAGTATTTATTGTTCATAGTAAAATATTTCTTTGTTTTAAAATCATATTAATCATCTTTTTCAATATCATCAAGACACCTTAGACACGATTTCACCTAAATTAACTAGGATAGTATATGTTGAATTTCAGTTAAGGGGAAATTTTGAAGTCGAATAACTCAAAAACTACCGATCAAAGTATAGACATATCACACATTTTTGGAATGGAAATAATTAGGTTGCGAGGATATCTTCTTGGTCGCCAACAAAAAGTTATATTCCATTTCATTCACATACTACTATAGCTGAATCTGATTTAAGGTCAGTTGTCTCTGGTATTCTGCAGGGCTCAGTCCTGGGTCCTTTACTTTTTTCTCTTTGCATTGCTGACATACAGTCTGTTCCTAAATCCTGCTACATCCATCTTTATGCTGATGATATTCAGCTCTCATTTGATTTTTCACCTAATGCAAAGGATCAGGCAAGAAATATAATTAATGAAGATCTTCACAATGTTAAACAATGAATAAGGGATAACGGGCTTGTGTTGAATGCATCGAAGAGTCAACACATGTTAATAGGTTTAAACTATCACCTCGAAAAGGTCGGTGATCTTGAGCTTCTAATGGATAGACAGGTGATCGAGTTCAGCGAGTCTATTAGGAATCTAGGGCTGACGATGGATTCAAGATTGAAATTTGAGAGTCATGTTTCGAATATCTGTCGCAAGGTCTATCTAAGCTTGAAGAGGCTTTATCATTTAAAGAACTTGCTGGATAGAGACACTAAAAAAATTATTATTAGCTCCCTCGTTTTTTCTCATTTTCATTATGCTGATGTAGTTTATGGCCCATATTTAACAAATGAAAATTGCTCTAGACTGCAAAAGATGCAGAATCATCAATATTTCTCCATATATTCGTGGTCTGAACTTGTATAAACTGAATGAGATCAGATTTGTTCACTTAGCCTGTTTTGTACGTCAAATACTCAATACTCAAATACCCAACTATCTTTTTGCTAAACTTACACTTCGCTCTGATATCCATCAAAGATTATCAAGCGAAGGGTGCGCGATACTCTAGATATTCCAAATACTCTGTCTCATAAAACCATGGCTTTTCAGTTCAGTTTTTCATTGCTGGCTCCGTTTATCACTAACGCATTGAAAAATATACCTAATGTGACAAAGGTCACTTTAAAAGCAAGATTGAAGCAGGAAATTCTGTTGCCTGTGATAATGAGTCGTGATTTTGATTTTAATTTATTTTAATGACTGTTTTTTACATATATATCTAGTTTATAATTGGTGACTTTAAAAGCAGGGCTAGGTTATAGAGGTCACTGGAGACAGTGTACCTTGTACTTTTGTATATATTTGTGCTTTCTTATTGTATGTTTCTTATGTTGAATTTTACACAATAAATACTTTTTTTAATTTCAAATAAGGGGAATCTAAAAAATATACAGGGCATTTCATTTAAAAAACCAAAATTTGGTATGGTACTAGTTTCTGACTCACCCTGTACATTCAAAATGGTTTTTTCTAGCAAGTTCCCTGAAATCCATACAACTTCGGTATTTATTTTTTTTCTATCTACAAGAATAAACCCTAAAAATGGGTGACGAAATATAAATGGTGACCCTGTATGGCCCTCAATTTTGGAGCAGAAATTGCATAATTTTAAATTTTGTTTATGCTACTAAAGCGGTACTTGGTCATTTTTATTTCTTTTTTTGGTATTAGTTTATTAAGTAATCTATACCTAAAATGTTTAAAATTACGCGAACTTTGCATCAAGCTTTGCATATTTTTGAAGGTGGTAGACAATATAGAATGTTCATCAATCTCGTTCTGTCGTACTTGCATTGTCTTTATTATTTCGGTTTCACAACGTTTCGAATGGTAACTATCCCCAACCATTTTTAAGTGTGAACTGACAAACAGTATAAAATATTATACAAAACAAGTCTTTTTAATGAAACTATTAAATGTTTTTCTAAATTATCTTCTAAAAAAGATTGTCTCTTATCGCTTAATACCGTTTTATAAATAGAAAAACTACGTTCTACATCGACTGATGTTATACGAGCGTACTTCAGGCCAGACATTATAACAGAAAATATCTCGAAATTATCCCCAAAAATGCCAGACAATACATTCGATACTTTAAATAGTGTATTGTACCCTTCGTTTTTTTAAAAACATGTCATTCAGTTTTTCTGCAACAAGGCTTCCAATGCTATCTAAGGCTGAACCTATTTTTCTTTTTAAATCTTCAATCAAAGCTACTAATTTTGAAAATTCGACCTTAAACAATTGTCCACATACTTTGCGAAAAATATCACCTTTTACTGTTAGTTCCAAATGCGGTTTTATCCACAATACTACATTTTTAAATGTACAACTCGATAATACACCTCTTAGGGTAAATAGTTTACATCTATGTGCACGGCTAAACGTGTCTGATATAAAGGCACTATATTTTATGTAGTGAATGACGTTATTACGAGAAGGAAAATCTCAGGCTCAGAATTCTGTCTACCTAATGCAATAAAATGTTTGCCATGGGTTTTATCGAGGGTTGTACTGAACTGCGGTGTATTTTTTCAGTAACGAATCGTTATAATTCTTTGTTAAAATCGTACAGAACAACTAACTCAGTTTTACGGACATAAGTTTGAAGAGCCAAATTTGACTGAATAACCTTTACCAAGGCTATAGTAACTATTTCCTTTGACACACTTGACCTAAGCCACAGTGAATTAAAAATTTTACAATTAAGTTTTAACAATATAATGGTTATGTTTGTAAAAATATGTTTTGTTTATCACTAAAGCAACATATCAGTCTACTTAAGGCTTTCTACCAGATCTAACTCCGCTCGTCTTTTTGGTGATCAAAATACAATGGTGTGTAAAAAAGTCTAATATTTAATACCCATACGTTATATATTGAATTAGTTTCACCTGAAATATTCCATGAAAATTTAGAAGCCTAATTTTCTATAAATATATTGCCACCTTTTGCTCTTAATCAAGAAAGGTCACGAGTTCGATATAGAAACTCGAGTATCTTCTCCCAAACAGCTTTTCACTGCTTTGGCTATATAATATACTCTGTAATTTAGACATAGATAGTAGAAAGTAGGAAGAGGACCAGCATAGACAACTTACAATCGAGTAATTTTAAGGTTAAAATAAGGGTTCTGTATATTTTTGCATGCCATTGGTTTTGTACTTCAAATTAAGAAGTATGTATTTTTCTTTCTCTTATTTCACGGAATTTTCTCTTTTCAGTGACAAGTGACAAGTTAACTCAAAATGGCGAAGCTATTGAAGAAATTTGCATTAGCTTGACTGCCGCTATATTACTTACAAGACATTGGTCTAACTGAGAAAAATACTTAGCCGAAATAAAAAATGTAAATCACAGCAGTAATGTTTCTTTTCATCGTTGAATTACCATAATCCTGTGTTTTTTAATTTATATTTACTTATACGTTATTTTTTCCAACAAGTTATTACTTCTAATAAAATTACGACAATAGTTGGTATCCTACTGCATGAATTTCTATCAAAATTAAAGATTTAAAATAAACGCATCGAAAAAAAAAGAAAAATTAACATAAAATTAGATCGTAAAAGAAAATTATAGGGTTTTATTGTGGCAGTAATTCAACGTTTAAAACGAAAGTTGTCTTTTTATTTCTTCTTATTTAGCTTTTGCTGTAATCAAATATTCTTATGTGTACCCCAGGGCGCTGGGTCATTAAGGCAACCACGGTTTAAAGTAACGGTACATTATAGTTAAGCTTTTGTGCCCTGTCCAAACAAATGTCAGATTATTTTCCTTCGTAAGTATTATGACGGCTGTTATGCTAACAGAATTATGAAGAACCGTCCTTTTCAACTAAAATGTCACTTGCGGAACATTATTAAAAAATAAAATTTACGTAAAATTGGAATATGCGAAGAAATATGTGCAGGGATATCCAAATAAACCTGAATAGTCATTATAGCTTATTTCTTTATAAAGATGGAAATAAATGTTATAGTGTATCTAAAGTCAATTGAGACAGGGGAAAATTTGGGTTACGCTCAATTTACTACACCACTTATATCGAATAAATTTATCTTTATTCCGTTGACAGGTCCCCGTACAAACAGCGGACTTTCGCGACACAGTCAACGTGGACTCATTATAAAATTTGTGGGCGGAGTATTAGAGTTAAACACTTTGATTGGTTATATCCGTAATTTAATTGGTTACATTTTTGTAGACCTTGATTTAACAAAAAATTAACAAAAAATATATATTTTAAAATATTTGCCTCGCCTGGACTTGTTCAGAGATCTCGGGTCAATGTCAATGCCGTAGAACAAAAGTTTCTTTTATTCTATTCAATGTTTTTACTTACCTTGTAAAAGGGGTATAGTAATCGTAAAAAAAATACCCTTCGAGATTCTTTCTGATGTTTACGTTTCAGGGTCACTACATAAACATTTTTACTCAATTGCGTCAGTCTGTCTGTCGAACTGTCTGTTCGCGGTATAGCTAAAAAACTACTTAACCGATTGACTTCAAATTTTAGTTAAAAATTAAGAATTATAACGGGAAAACAAAATGGCGGCGTAGTGAAATGTTAAAAAAAATTATTACTAAAAAAATACTTACCCCATTTGCCTAAAATTTTGCACAAAAACCAAGTATTATATAGAAAACGACTCGACAAATTTTGGTATAAATCCTAGATAGCGGAACAAAATGGCGGCTTAATCAAATATTTAAAAATTCAGCATGAAAAAAATACTTAATTTAATTTCATCAACTAATTGTGGTATAGAGAAGAACTACTAAAATTGTGGTACTAATTCAAAATGGCGGAACAAAATGGTAGCCAAATAAAATATTTGTAATCCTGAAAAAAATCAATTTCTCAGGTTTTAGATATTTTCAGGTTTTAGCGCCTTTAGATGCCCAAAAATATGTTTTATCAATTCCGTCGGTCCATCTGTTGGTTTGTCTGTCTGTCTGACAGTTTGCGATATTGCTTAGAAAGTACTCATCAGATTGACTTGAGATTTTAGTCAAAAACTAATATTTTGGCAAAAATTCAATATGTCAAAACAAAATGGCGGCCTGGTGAATTATTACTAAAAAGCCACTTATCCAGCTTGTCTCAAATTTTGTACGAGAGTCAAGTAGTATTATGTAGAAATCAACTGGTAAAGTTTTGGTACGAATCCAAGATGGCGGAACGAATTGGCGGGTTAATATTTATAAATTCAGCCTGAAAAACAACTTAACGGACTGATTTCAAATTGTGTGCCATAACTAATTGTGGTATAAAGATATAGACATATTTTTAGGTTTTAGCGCTCCTAGATGTCAAAAAAATACGTTTTAGTAATTCCGTCGGTTTGTCTGTCTGTATGTCAGTTCGCGGCATAGCTTAAAAACTACTCATCAGATCAAATTCAAATTTTAGTCAAAAATTAAGAGTCATATGGGGATGATCTGGTAATATTTTAGTAAATATCCAATACGGCCAAACAAAATGGCGCCCTAATAAAATTTTTAAAAAATTATTAAAAAACAAGTGATCCAACTTATCTCAAATTTTATACAAAAACCAAGTATTATGTAGAAATCAACCGGTAAATTTCTAGTACGAATACAAGATGGCGGAACAAAATAACGGCTTAATAAAATATTTAAAAATCCACCCTGAAAAAACTACTTAATGGACTGATTACAAATTGTATGCTACTAAAACTGTGGTTCTAATTCAAGATGGCGGAACAAAATAGCGGCCAAATAAAATATTTGAAACCGTGCAAAAATCAGTCTCTCAGGTTTTACATATTTTAAGATTTTAGCTTCCCTAGATGCCAAAAAGTATGTTTTATCAATTTTGTCGATCCGTCTGTTTGTCTGTCAATTCGCGGCATAGCTTAAAAACTAGTCATCAGAGTGATTTGAAATTTGAAATATGCAATATGCAAACTCAAAATCCTCTCTGAAGGATTCAATTGTTTACGAAGTATTTGACTAGCCACTATTTACCTCAACTCCTCAAAGTCAAATAAGTTTTAAATTTGAAATATATACCCGATACCCTCCATATTACCTGCTCGATCTTGAAAGAAACCTTCAATTTTTATCCCCTTCCTTTTCCCCTCTGCAAAGTAAATATGTTACGTAGGTTACCATTGGAATAATCTCTATACCCATAAACCCATAAAAATACGTTTTATGCGATTTATTTACGGAAAATACATTTTTTTCCATTTAGCCTAGCTATTTCGCCCCCATCCCCTGACTATATCAAATAAAAAAACTAATTGAAAATAAAATGTTAAATGCGAATAAATAATAAAAAGAAAGTACTAATAATTAATCTGTTTTACAAAAATAAGTTCAAATTTCTATCACGCCGCTCATGCTTCACAATGAAATCGCCGACTGTTGACGGATATTTAGTTTTTAGGTTGTCTCAATTGACTTTAGATACACTATAAATATAAATGTTTTGTAGATTTTTATGGATCGTTCATAAATATTATCAGCAAAACAACTGAGCGTCGAATAAAAAAGATGTATAAAACATCGATTTTTTAGCTTATTTTAAAATGAATGGTAATAGTGTGGTTTTTATCACATTTTTGGAAATGCGATAAGTTAAAGAATCATTTTATTAAACATACGCTATGCGGATTTGCAGTCGTTTTTTTAATATTTGAATTTAAAATTAATTTCACCTAGATATGTGTGTTCAGTTTGAAAACAAGATACGCCTTTTGTAATTTTAGGTATTTAAGTCAAAGTTTATCAAGATAATAATATAGTCACCGTAAATGTATAATTTTATTTTTATGAATTATAAATTCATAATTTATATGGGTCACCAAGCAAATATTTTTCAACATAAGGGAAAAACTGAAAGCATGAAAAAAAAAATACAAAAGATATATTTAATGACTGGGTCTCGTCTTTTTGCAATGGAAAGAAGGTCCAGATGTAACCTCAGAAGAAGGCTATTAAATTTCAGAGATACTAAAACTGATCCAAGAAGAATAGATGAAATTATTGGTCGATCTATTCAATGAAATCTACACATTTGGAATTATACCACGCTAGTGGTTAATATCCTTATCCGCCACCTTTCCGAAAAAGACACATGCATATAGTTTCGTTTAATATTTTGATACAAAGATGTTTGGACGTAAACCAAGACGTATATGGTATATTTGTTAATTATAGCAAGGCCTTTGAGAGTTAGGCATGAGTAATTTATTGAAATACTAAGAACAGAATAGTTAAATGTGGGTAATATAATAATAATATCTTTTCTATAATTAGAGAGCTGCGACATTGGTTAAAACCACCACCACCAAAGAGATTCAGGTTAAAAGAGGAGTAATACAGGGATGTGTGCTGTCTCCAATGTTGTTTAATGTTTATTCAGAAAAAATATAGAGAAAGCCCTGTAATAAGAAGATTTCAGGATAAAAAGCTGGTTAACAGTATTAGGTATGCTGACGACACAGTTCTAATAGCGGAAACTTTGTGTAAGACTTGCAAAGTGATTTATAGGTAGTTTCAGCCAAAGGAAAAAAGGGTTTGACTCTTAGTGTAAATATGACTCTTAATGTAAATATAATTAAAGAAACACATAGAGAATCGAGATATTTATGTTTACTACACCCGCATCGAAAAAATTAATAAATACAATTATTTAGGTACAACTGTCAAAAACAATGTCATTCATGAAGAAATTAAAAGACGAATTGAAAAAGCACGAGCTATATTTGTTTCGAAGCCACGATGTAACTCAAAATGTGACTTGCCAGATGCTACGTTTTTCTGTATTATACTACGGGATGGGGGCGTGACCCTTAAGTAAAGGCAACACTAAGAAACTTTAGAGATGTGGGTGATTGAATGTATTGAAGGATGCTTAGAATACCATGGGTAGATAAGCTGTGAAATGGAGTGAGTCATTAGAAGATTCGTTTTTATCCCCCTAGCTGGGTTTGCTTAAAAATTCAAAGTGATGGAAATGAGTGAAGCATCAGAAAATCCTTTATCTCGCGAGTGTTCTTAGCTGGGTTTGCCGAGTCAACTTTTGTTTAGCCGAAACCTGTTTTATATAAAAAGCAATTTTTATGCCTTCATTTTGCTGTGCAAATACGTCATTTCCGTTTTCCAGACGTTAGAATAGCTAAAACCAGTTACATGGAAACTTTGTTTTGATTTGCACGCTAACGATTTTTTTGAATATAAGAATACAAAAATGTTCCTGCCGCAGTACATCATTTCCATTTTCCGAGAGAATTTTATTTCCTTTTTTCAGACTTTGTAATAGCTGAAACCAGTTACATGGAAACTTTGTTTTGCTTTGCATTCTAGACATTTTTCTGGACCCTGTATCATCCAGACGCTTGATTTTAGACCAAATAATTAAATAAACTGAGGAAATTTGTTCCCTGTAGGGACAATATTCAGCCTCATCGATATCAAGGGTGATTAATGAGAAATGGTTTAAATGTAGTGTACATGATTTTTTTTGCTTGGTTTTTAGCTGTCATACCGGCGTATCCATACCTCCTAGGCTAAATTTAGTTAAGAAGGTCAAAAGCTTAATTTTTTGTTGCAAAAGGTAGATTTTATCTGGAAAAATATTTTTAACAAGCCGGACTTTTTAACCTGAGATGGGTCCAGAAATTTTAATATATTTAATTGAATTGTATCTATATAGTGGTAATATCAAATATAGATCAAAAATTAGAATACATTTCACCGATTCTTTTCATATTTGGACATATTTATAATATACAGTGTCCCAAAAGGTTCTACCAATAATTTAGGAATATATAGATTTGATTAAAATATGGTCATTTAGCCATACTTGCCTTAATACAAAAGTTAATATTAAGAAAGATACAGGGTATTAGGTTAATACCCTGTGTATTAGGTTAAAATTTTATTTTCGGTTTTTTAAAATAATATCCCTGGTTTTTGAGATATTAGAGTGAAAATTCGTGATAATGGATTTTTTATATCCAGTAATAATAATACGCCTTCAGTTTTTATATAACTTGTAGAGGGCGCTACGAGCACTACTTTTCGCTCTTAAAAATAGTGTAACTTTTTTATATATAAAATTATAAAACTTTTTATAGAAAAAACAGGTTCTACTATCTTTTTTCCAAAAAAAAGTTATACTTTATAAATCTATCTAAAGTTCACCATTTACGGGATATTTGCTGTTTTAGTACTTAACGATGCAGCCGTATTCATCATTTAGCATATTAGGGGTTGTATCATTTATGTTGTATAAATTTTAATAAATCGTTAAGAAATAAAGCTAATACGTTTCTTTGCCATAGATGCGTTAATTCCAATTGATTCTTGTTTGATAAAAGCTTACTTTATAAAAACGATAAAACTCGAATATCCTAAATGCTAAGTACACGGGGCTGTTTCAAGTAATAAAACAGCAGATATCCCGAAAACGGTAAAATCTAGGTAGATTTATAAAGTATAGATTTTTTTGTGAAGAAATGATAATAGAAAACATTTTTTCTATACAAAACTTCCTAATTTTGTATTGAAAAAAGTTAGAACATTTTTAAACAAAAAAAGTAGCGCTCCTGGCTCCCTCTACAAGTTACATCAAAATTGAATTCACATTATTATTACTGGCTATGGAAAATCTGATATCGCCAACTTTCACTTTAATATCTCAAAAACCAGGGATTATTTTAAAAAATGGAAAATAAAATTCGCTTATAAATAATCTTAATATTAACTTTGGACTATGGCAACTATGGCTAAATCGCAATATTTTAATCAAATCTATGTATGGATTATTTTACTCACTTATAAGTTTAGCAATTTAGAATTTGAACAATGTTTAGTTTTCCAAAGAAAAATGTTCGTAGTTATCGATGCCAAATTTTTGAAGAAAAAGTGTTCACTTTCTTTTCAAATTTCTTCGGAAGTCGAGAACATTGTAGAAAATCTTTCTTCTCAGTCTTTTGATAATAGAGAAATCGCCCTTTTGAATAAAGGTTTGAATTTTGCAGAGCCTTCAGTAAAAAATAGTTTACCAACTATTATAGCGAATATCGAAAGTTCTATTCAATACGTGCCAGAATCAGCTAAGGGATTCATTACAGAGGCTTGCAGAAATCAGATCTCAAAAAACGTTATTAACAAGTCAAAATATGTTTCCAGTAAAAATACTGAAGTTATCCAGAGACTGAAGAAAAAAGAATGTTTTTATTTAAAAGCTGACAAAGGAAATAAGGTTGTTATACTAGACAAAACAGATTATCTTGAGAGAGTAGACCTTTTGATTCAAAATGGTCCCTACGATTTAATTGAGAAGAACCCATTATCAAAAATGATAACAGTGAAAAATACTTTAAAACAGTGTAAAAACCTTGTGTCCGATAAACTAAAAATCAAACTAACACATAGTAACCCACAGTTATCTAAACTGTATTGCCTTCCCAAAATCCATAAACCTGGGAAGTCCATGAGACCTATTGTTTCAGCTGTTGGATCACCAACGTACAATATTTCAAAATGGGTAGTAGAAGAATTCAGCAAATTAAATGTCTCGTACGATAACTTTGAGGTTACTAACTCGTTAGAATTCTTAGATAAAATTAAGAATGTTCACTTAAAAGAAGGTGAAATTTTAATATCTTTTGATGTAAGCTCATTGTTTCCTAGTGTACTCATACCACTAGCTTTAGAGTACCTAAAGGAACTACTTGAATTCAATAATTTGAAGAAAGAAATTATAAATGAATATTTGCTTCTCACAAAATTATGCATGAACCAAAATTTTTTCAATCAGTTCAACAATAAATATTATAAACAACTTCAGGGAATTGCGATGGGCAATTGCTTATCTCCGGTCCTTGCAAATTTGTTTATGGGTAGATCAGAAACGCAACTCAAAAAAGAACTCAAGTATTTCCCAAGGGTGTGGTATAGATACGTAGACGATATATTTGCTGTTTTTGATACTAAAATAGAAAATTTGGACACTTTCTTAGACACCTTAAACAATAAATATCCTTCCATTAATTTTACGTACGAAAAGGAGAACAATGAGCAATTACTTTTTCTCGACACGTTAGTTATTAGAAATAACAATAACTTAGAATTTGATATTTATAGGAAATTTCCGACTTATTTCATTGCCGTCAACACAAAATGGCTGCATTTCATTTCATAACTCACATATTAGTCAATTTTCCATTAAGTAAAGAACGTTTTAACAATGAAATGAATCGGATTAAAAATATAGCTAAAAGTAATGGATATAATGATAATTTTGTATATAAATTAGTAAATAGACATAAGCATAAGAAAATGTTAAAAGATGCCACTACTCTTCAAGCACCTGAGGCTCCCAATAAGTTCATAGTAATCCCATATGATCCCGGATATGTAAGAGGTCTAGAAAAAGTATTTAAAAACGTAGGGTTTAGAGTAGCCTACAAAACGGAGAACAGTTTGTTAAAAATCTCCTTGGAAACCCCAAAGACAAAGTCGACTTGAGGGAGAGGAGTGGCATCTATGAAATTAGCTGTAATGACTGCGATCTAAAATATGTTGGGCAAACTAAACGCACATTTAAGATACGAAAGGAGAGAAAAGTCAAGCGTTGCCCGACATACTTTGGAAAACAATCGCCAAATAGAAATAAATAATCTTAAGTTAATTAATAAATGTATATAATATTAGATTATTGGATACATTTGAGAGTATAGAAATAGTTAAATGTGATAAGAAAGCACTAAATAAAGACAGAGGGCCTATTCCCTACAGTCCCCTCTATTGCTTACTTGACAACGGTGCAGTCGGGTGAAACCAAGTGTGACCACATTTACCTATAAATAGTCTCGGTTAGGATAAGTTACGTTAGTTTATATCATCTGCTGATAATACTAACTTGGTTAGCGCAGAACTACACAAGTTGTGGTGTAGTGTGGTTAGAACTCTTGTATTTTAATAAATCTATGTATTCCTAAATTATTGGTAGGACCTTTTGGGACACCCTGTATATAATAAATAGGAAAGTCGCTAGTCATGTCGTTGACATCGCGTTAGATACTGTATACGATGGATTCAGATGTAGTTTTATTTTTATTTTTTACTTTAGGCGGGATACCAGGCACCTGTATATAATATTTTAGTTTTAGGCTGTCAGGTTTTCTAGTTGTTTCAATAATTTATACTTGTTCAATATATTATATTATTGTCCTATATTATTTTAATATTAAATTTATATTTTCTTTTTTCAGGGTGATGGAGGTGATCACAAACCACCCAGGGAGCTTACCGATGAGGAAGCGTCCCAACAGGGTAAATTTAAAATGTCAACAAAAGAAAAATGGCGAATCCTCAAAAACGTCACAGCCATCAGTTGCGCGTTCATGATACAATTTACGGCCTTCCAGGTAAGATATCATTCATAAAGTATAACATATGTATAACTCTAAGTTGTATTTGACACATAGGTGGTGATTGTATAATACTAAAAATAAGTTTTATTGTTGGCTTGCTTGCCACTCTTATCATTTTTATTATCGTTATTATAATTTCTTCCGTCCGGTTTCTTTAACGTTCGTGATTTGTCAGTGACTAATTAGGATTAGGCTCGAATCGAAATAACCTGCTGGCCATAAATAGTGTATCAAGACTTTTTTATCAAAGTTTAGGGATGGATATTGGGGATTGCGTATACCCTTCTACGTGTACCACAGCATATGCGCATAAAAAATTACATTCAGGGCGTGAAATAAAACCCCTGCATATTGCAAAAAAAATCCTGTTGTCTATTTATTCAAAGGTTCAACCCAATGCAAGCTTTTCTTTCTTGCGATGAATCGCTTCTGTCAATTAGGATTAATTAAACTGGCTATATCTAATTTGACGAAGCCCTTTTGGAAATATAAAAATAGTCCACCTTTGGTTGATGCATTTACTGTAACAGCAGGTTTTGATGAAATTATACCGAAACATAACTCTTATTTTTATTTGAAATTCCATTCTACACAAGTTATCAAGATAATAAAGTGATCTTTGACAAAATACAAAGAAAAATAATTTCTAGTGTTTTTCATATTTTTGTTTGGTTGCAATATACAATGTTTCTACAAAAAAAAATGACATTCATACAAGTAGGGCGTTAACTTAACTACCTGTGTATAAAACAAACCTTTATCATCTGATTTATCATTAGTATTAACAAGTTTGAATACAAGTTGTGTATCATCCAGACCGAAAAGATGTCTGGTTTCAACAGAACGGTGGGACATTTTGGTTTAGAACAGCATCAAATTCTGAACCAAGTATTTCCAAATCGGTAGATAGAAAAGAGAGGTGAAATTGAATGACCTTTCGGGTCCCCAGACCTTACGCCCTTAGACTTTTATTTGGGGGAAACTTAAAAAATAAGGTTTATAAACGGAAACGGAATAATATGGATTTAAAGACTCGAATTACAAATGAAATACGTGAGATTCCTTGGGATAGTTTTGACAATAGTCAGACTTGCCTATTGCCTAGCTAATAATAGTAGACAGTTTGAGCATCTCATAAAGTAGTTTAATCTAAGTTTTATTTGTTCCTTATTTTCTTTTTGTCCTTGTTCATTTATTTAAAATTTGTATTCATTAAAATTCAAATTCATATTCAAAAGGCTTTTATTGGGGATAAATACAACGTTAAATATGTATTTAGAAGGGTGGCGTTCACATAACCACTTTAACCACCATAAAAAATAAGGTAACAACATTTTTACTAACATAGTCTTAAATAAATAACTAATACTTGCGTGTAGATAACACGAAACCAATAACGATAGAAAAATATACAACTGATAAGGTAAGCAGTAATGCATAGAAGACATTATAACCAAACAGTAATTGAAACGATTAAGAGCAAACAGCATTTTTTCCAAAATAAGAAAAAAACACATTTTAATCTGTGGCCCTAAGTAAATAATGACGGTATTGTTTTTTCATAACAAGAACCGATGAGCAAGCCTTAACATGTTCATGCATCCTATTATAGAGTCTAGCAGCACAATAGGAGAAGGATCGCTGAAACGTCGCGCGTCGCTGTGTTATGTCTGGGAACAGTATACAAATTACGCATGCAGTTTAAAACGACTTTCCATGTTTAAAATCATTTTGATTGGTTATAAAATTGTGAGACATGGTCGAACTTTCTCAATCCATAGCAAAACCTTATACAGGGTGTCCGGATTTGGTTGCAAAAGCAGGGTATCTCGCTTATTTTTAAAGATAGAACCTTGCGGTTTTCGCGAACCCGAGCTAATTTTTTGTGAAACTCATGAAGCCGTAAACAAAATTTTCATAGCCTTCTTCGTTTATGAGATACAGGGCGAAATAGAAAATTTTACAAATATAGTATTCGGTTATCCTTTAACTATAACGCAACAAATGAAAAATGCTGCTTATGCAGTTTTTTATGCTGGATCCAGTGGCGTAGTCATATTTTTCATTTGGGTTGTTATTTTTTATATATGAACCAAAATTTTGTTTTTTTAAATGGGACACCCTGTATATTTGTCCAGAAATTGATTTGTCCTTTTAAAAGCTTCTCAAAAATATATAATGGTATGAGTCTATTTTAATAAACAACAAAAATCCTGTATATATTTATAATTATCATCCCAAATTTTGCAGTAAAAATGCAAAACGATGCCGTTTTCTTTTGTTTTCTTGGAAGCAAATGACATTTCCCAATTTTGCACGCGTATATAAAATATAGCGCTAGTTTTTTGTATTTATTTATTGTGTAAAAATATATTTCTATTATTATGGAAGAAAACCAAACTTTCGGACATTATGAAAAGTACGATATGTTAGCTTGTTTTAAATTAAGTAATGAAAATGTTGAAGCGGCTTCTGAGATGTATTTTAACAGGTAAATAGTTAATTTTTAGGTATGTTGAAATACTATTGCTTCATTTTTATTTAGATATCCAGAAAGGAGGCAACCTAATATATCCACTTTTTATCGGATAAAAAAGAATTTACTTAATCATCTGTTGATCATTTATCAAACCTCGTGTCGAAAACATATAATAAAGAAAATCGGGAGGCTGAGGAAATTACGGTTTTCTAATGTGACATTTTGATAAACAAACTCTTGTAGGGCCAGTGAAAAGAGCATAGGGATTCCAAAAACTAGAGTTCAAGAAATTCTAAAAAAACACAAATACCACCCATACATTTTTATCGTGATAATTTTCACAGGGGATGCAGAGCTTTTGGAAAAATGCGATTATCAAATGTTGGTTTCGAGAAAGATGCGATATGGTTAGAGATTTTGAAATAGGTTATATGGTCAGACGAAGCACATTTCAGTATGATATCTGGTATTCATTAGGCACAATAGTAGATTCTGGTCCCAAGAAAATCAACATAAATATTTCCAGAAGACAGCAGGGCAGGTTTGGATAAATGTGTCCTGCTTCATATTCAGAACACAAAAAATTTTATATAACTGGAAATCTACTGTAATATCTATATAGAAATTTTAGACAGCTATACCTGAATTACTTGATGCATTTTCTAATGCAAATTAACGAAATTTATTTTCAACAGGTGGTGCTCCTGCACACAATTTGGAATGACGAGATTTTTTGGACAATAATTTTACCAATCAATGGACGGAACAAATTTACCTTAAAATAAAAATTATTCGATTTTAGATTTCTTTCATGGGGATATCTGGAAAAAGAATTTACAAAGATCTATGATAGTGTCCAAGATTTCAGAAATGCAATAAGAGAAAATTTTCGCTATTTACAAAATCATCCCGTTATTTTGCTTAATTCCCTAAAACAAATAAAAATTGTGTGGCATGTGTGGAAAGCGTTTTGAAAATCAGTTTGAACAGTTCTTTTAATTAATAAATATTAATTAATTTAGAAATAGGTACAGTTGATTTTTGCTGAAAGGCTTGTTACATAATAATTTATTACTGTTTTGCTCTTGTGTTACATAAATCTAGGTAGGTCGTACTTTTTTTATTTTGATAAATAGATTTGATTACATATTTATTTTGATTTATTGTTAGGATGTAGATATTGTTAACGACTTTAAATAAAAGGTAGCATTGTTTTGCATGGCCTACTGCAAAATTTGGGATGATAAGTATAAAAATTAGGATTTTTGTTGTTGTTTATTAAAATAGACCCATAGTATTATATATTTTTGAGAAACTTTTAAAAGGACAAATCAACTTCTGGACAAATATACAGGGTGTCTCATTTCATATCTAAAAAATAACAACTCAAATGAAAAATATGACTACGCCACTGGATCCAGCGTAAAAAACTGTATAAGCAGCAATTTTTCCCTTTGCGTTAAGTTAAAGGATAACCGAGATACCAGTGGGTTCTTCAAAATGCAAAATTTTCTATATCGCCCTGTATCTCATAAACGAAGAAGGCTATGAAAATTTTGTTTACGGCTTCATGAGTTTCACAAAAAATTAGCTCAGGTTCGTGAAAACCGCAAGGTTCTATCTTTAAAATTAAGCGAGATACCCTGCTTTTGCAACCAAATCCGGACACACTGTACAGGAATTCTGGAGTATTTGAACACTATTTTCACTTTTTTGGCTGGCCAGTAAAGAATGTCAGCATACCCAAGACACGATAGGACCAAACTAGCAATAGCTGCAAACTGACGTCGGCTCTAAAAAAAAATCTAAATAAATATAGTGTTTTTAGTTTATAGTATGAAATCTGCAACAAATGAGACACATGAGCGTCAAAGCGGTTATCATCATTCATATGTACTGCGAGGTTCTTGCAGCCTCGGGAGTAATTTAAAGTATTATTATCTAACTCCAAAACATACTGTGCATCATTACAGATTGATTTTCTGTTCTTGCCAAAAATAAGAACCATTGTTGTCTTATTATTAAGCGATAGTTTATAAGCCTCCAACACTCTTTCTAACCTTGCAAGATCCCTGTTAATAAAAGTGGCAGCCTCTAGGCGACTGTTATATGAAAATGAATGGTAAAGCTGCACGTCATCAGCATATTGATGAGATTGACCATACGAGAGAAAGTTACAAAAATATGCTGTATATATAGAGAATATTATAGGCCCCAGAACACTTCCCAGTGGTACCCCTTCTTTGACTGATAAAAAGGGCGACACGTCCTTGCCCAATGTAACTATTTGCTGTCTGTCGCTCAAATAACTGCGCATTAATTCAACGGCCGTGCCACCTAGACCAAAGAACCTTACCTTTTTGATAAGAGTAGCATGACATAAGGTATCATATGCCTTGCTGAAGTCTAATAGGATTAAGCAGGAGTTTTTCCCACAATATAAGTTTTGTCATAGCCATCTACACCCTTAGCACGGAATCCAATGAGAGTTACGAGTTTGACATTTTGATAAATAAACCGGTTAAACCCTACATTACTGAATTTGTCTTTTATAAACTATAGAATCTATAAAAAAACACAGGATGTTCCATTATTTTTATCTGATAATTTTCACAGGTGATTACTTACCTTTTGGAAAAATGACGATTATCAAATGTTTGTAACGTGGAAACGATTGAATTTAAGTATACATAATTATACATGAAATATGTGTAGATTTTTACGTACAATCCGAAATAGTAATGATATATAGAGTGTTCCATTAAAAAAAAAGCAAAATTGCTTAGCTGTAACTTTTTGGTTGAAGCTGTATATTTTACTTTTCCTTATTATACTATATGTTTAAAAACCCTAAAAATATATATATATATATATATATATATATATATATATATATATATATATATATATATATATATATATATATATATATATATACGGATAAATGGTAATGTGTGTAAATAAATCCATTATGGCCTAACAAAATTGCGGCCTAATAAAATATTTAAATATTCTGTATAATTCCATTTTCTGGGATAGAACCCTCTTTTTATGGAAAAAAATATTAAATTTCAAAATTTATATTTGTAGTACGGGAACAGTTGAATTTGGATATAGCATATATACGTAAAACATCTCTAGAATTTTACGTTCTTTTTGGTTGACGTTGCACATTTAACTTTTCCTTATTCCAATAGATCTTTAAAAATCCTAAAATCTTTGTCTTAAAAACTTTTCAAGTATATTTCGAAAATTATCTTAGTTTTCGAAATATTCTCAATATTCCAAACTTTTTTGATACCCTAGTTTTTTTTTTTCACTGGGAAAAAGCCAAAAATTTTCTCTAAAATAGGTAATTGTGTCTAACCTACTAAAAATGTTTCTTAGTCATGTATTTTTAGCTACTAAGCTCTATGTAAAAAATGAGAGGTTAATTTTAAATTTTCTGTGGTTGCTTGACTTGTTTGGCAAATTGTTGTGAAATAATTCTCAAAACTCGACCAACGAGAGTTGATTAAAATTATATTAAGGTCTAAATAACTAGTTGGGTAGATATGCCGTTTTGATTAATGACGACTGTAATTGGTTTTGCTTCGCTGTATTTGATACCACATATTCCGTGAAGTTTTTTGCTTTTTCGTTTCTAACTAGACTATGATGGGTTGGCTGTTTCTGTCTGATGTTGCGGCGCCAAAACCTGTTTTTTAATTTTAAAATAATAACCTTAATTACACATCTATAGCTTAGGAGTCTCTTTTGATAGACTGGTCGAGAAATTAAAAAATCGTTTTCTAAAGTTATGTTAAGCGCATTTTAAGACTTTTTGTTTCCCGGTGTTTTTAAACTGTTTGTCCTACTTATCCTGAATATGCCAATAACAAGAAATCAAGACGTATAGTATGGTTTTGACTATTTTTATCCTAAATTTAAAAAAAAATTAAAATGTTGAGTTCCCTATTTTTTAATGTTACAGGATAACATAATGTTATTTTTTTAATCACCTAACTGGAATTAATTTTTCCAAGATTGCTAGTACGCTGACCTGTTTATTTATTTTATTTATTTATTTATTTTTGGACATAAGGGACACAAACAAATACATACTGTATCTACTGAAGTATCCACATATTACAATAAAAAAAATATCATTAAAAGTTTAGAATTCTTATACTAACTATACCTATTTACCATGAAAAAATTACAATTAGAAAACAACATGAAAGTTAAGAATTATACACCAGCTACAATTTACATGAAGAAACCAAAAGTTATAGTACGCTAATAATATTACAAAAGTTAGATGTGCCGATCCTACATTGTCTTTAAAATATTTTTCACTTTTCTAAGAGTCATAAAGAAAAAGTCACTGTTAACACAATGCACATTACTACGTCTTACGATTCGACAGAGGGACGAGTTCTGAGCTGAGTATGTGTGCCTAAAAAGCAAGTGAAATAGTTCTCTCGTCCTTAGAGACCTTTGGAGGACATTAATTTAATTTGTACCTAAATATTGGAACAATCTATAAAATTGTTTAAAATTTTAAATAAAAAAGTACATCAAAATTCCTCCGCCTCCTCTCTAGTGACATCAAGTGAAAGTGATTACGTGCCAGAGAAATATCGTTATTGGGTATAACAAATTTTTTATATAGTTTATAAGACAAATATTTTATAAATCTATTTTGAATATTCTCCAACCTGTTACTGAAGGTAATTTGCTGTGGACTCCAAATAATGCTAGCAATGTACAATTTGCTCAACACAAAGGAGTTAAACAAACACATGACGGATTTAACGTTATTGAAGGGTCTACATTTTCTTATGACGTAGCCTAACATTTTTGCAGCAGAATTAGCGATCGATTCGAAATGCAAGTCGAAAACTAGTTTAGAGTCAAATATGACACCTAAATAAATCTTTGGTACTATTGACTTTGTATAATAGGGTATTTTTTAAATGGTAGGGCTGAGCTATGTGGTTTAGATTTCGTGAGCACGTAATTGTTGTACATTTTGATATACTCAGAAAAAGACTATTATCATCGTAATATTTCCCTAACCGATCCAGATCACTCTGGAGCTTATCACAATATTGAAGAGAGGTAATAGGAAAATAAACTTTAAGGTCATCTGCATAAAGTAGAAAATTGCAATACTTGAAACAGCAATTAATTTTGTTTATATAAATAATAAAGAGTAAAGGACCTAAATGTGACCCTTGAGAAACACCGGATGTGGCTAAAAATGGTTGTGACAGAAAACAAACTGCGTTCAATTCTTTATATACGATTCGACCCATTTGAGAAGGCTTCAACCCACACCGACTTCAGCCAAACGACCCAACAAAATATTGTGACTTATCTTGTCAAATGCCTTGCTAAAGTCAGTGTACACGGCATCCACCTGAATTCGTACGTCCATTTTACCATGTAAGTATTCACAAAATATAAACAAATTTGTCTCCAGAGAACGCTCACGAATAAAGCCATGTTGTTCCGAAATTATCACGTTTTTTACCAGGATAAAAATATATTCATAAATAATTTTCTCCAAGAGTTTTGGTATGACTGAGATCTTGCTTATAGGCCGATAGTTTGTTAAGTCACACTTTTGACCACTTTTTAAAATCGACACTACCATGGCAGCCTTCCACCTATCCGGGAATTCATACACTCTAAGAGAGTAGATGAAAAGCATTGTTAAAGGTATACATAAAGAATTAGCACATGTTTTAATAAAAATTGCAGGCAATTTATCTGGACCAGCGCCTTTTTTAGAGTCAAGTGCGTGCAAAACTTTATTTTCTGTTAAGACAACAGTTTACAAATTTAAATTATTTAAATTATTAGGGATTTGATTAAATTGATACCTCTCAGGCACGAAAACACTCTCAAAGTATGTCCCGAATAAATCGGCTATATCGGAGGCACCTCTAACATACTTGTCACCCCAATGCATCTCGCTGGGTATCTTACTAACAAACTGTTTTTTAGAAGAAGCATTGTTCCAAAATCTTTTTGGATTATTAATTAAATCATCTTTTAGTGACCTGGTATATTTATTAAAGTCGATTTTAAGTAAGGTTTTGCACCTTGCCCTTAAGGTTTTAAATAAATTATAACCATTAACATTTTTGAATTTACGCCACTTTTTATGAATTTTATTTTTTTCCTTCACAGCTCTTGTTGTAGCCTGGGAATAAAAAATTGGAAAATATTTGTTTTTTGAATACGTTGGTATATATTTTCTTAAAAGAGATTCCATTTCATTGTAAAAAATATCCAAGCAACCATTAAGAAATTTGTCATTAAAAGCCAAGATCCAGTCAAAATTCATGATCTCCTGATTTATTAATTGGTAATTAGCTCGTTTAAAATTAAAATATTTCTAACAATTAAATTCCAAAGGTTTATGCAATTCTACATCGAAAAGAAATTCTATACATGGGTGATGTACATCCTCCTCCACAAGAAGACATGAACGGTGAGTGATCCTAGAATTCTATGCTTATTAAACAAAATTAAATCGATCAATTTATTATTGTTATTAAAAACACTATTAAATTGAAGCATACTATGGAAAGAGAGAGTGTCAAATAACGAGGATTCAATATTAAAAGGTTCAAAATACTGATTATTATCAACTTGTACCCATTGCGCAGATGGGACGTTAACCCCAAATCAGTATTATGTGATTTTCGTACATTGGTAAACTACTCAATTTGGTTAAAAAACTTACATAAGCAGCAGCATTAAGTGGAGGTAGGTAAACACAGCAGAAAAATAAAATATTATTACCACCCAGATTTATATTAATCCATAAGTCCTCAGCATCGCTTTGATATTCTGGAACTAGGACCGCACTATAACCACTTTTCACTGCGACAAAAACTCCGCCACCCTCTGATTTAGCACCAATGATAGATTCACGATCTCGTCGAAAAACACTGAACATACTTAAATCAGCCAAGGCATGATCAAAAATTGAGCTTTTCAGCCAGGATTCTATAACACACACTATATAAGGGTTATTTGCATAGATATTTTGTTTAAAATCATTTAATTTTGTTAAGAACAAAGAAAATATGAATCTTTATATATTAAAGGAATGAAAATACCTATAATGCATTAAGTTCCTCAACTTTATAAATACATATTATTTTTGTATTTTCGGCCTTTCTAACAAGCACACTGCCATTCTGAATCACTGTGTGAGCACTCCGGTAAGTGAACGTTTTAATCGTTTTAAGCGAGGGCTCCTGCACAGCTGTATGAATTTCTCGAATTTGTCGGTACGTTATTGTAAGCACAACATAAAAGTTCTGACGGACTGTGCTCCTTGTCTTGTTAATGTTCGGTGCTATTATCTAAGATATTTGGTTTTTTAATTTATAAACCTATTACAATGTGCAACCTGAAAAACTTTTGTTATGTATTGTGTACTATATTTAAGTATATTTGTTTTTAGTTTATGTTTGTGATTTATGTATATACAATTTCATTACCCTGTTTCTTACTGTTGTTATTTAATGCTCGAAACCGTATAAAAAAATTGAATTTTGAAACAACAACGGTGTTCGTTAGGTAAATTCATTTTTTTTGTTTTCAGGGAACGGCCAATCTTCAGTCCAGTATTAATGCCAAAGACGGTTTAGGAACCCTCTCCCTTAGCTCCATATTCGCAGCGTTAGTAGTGAGTTGCATTTTCGTCCCATCTTTCCTAATCAAAAGGCTGACTGTAAAATGGACATTATGCCTGTCCATGTTGTGTTACGCTCCATATATTGCGTCCCAGTTTTATCCCAGGTAAGATATGCATAAGGTTTTATTGTTTATTTACCACGATTTTGCAAATGCTTTTTAAATAACAATATATGTACATCATTTTATTTTGGACCTCCTCACTTTCCAGATTTATGTCATGTATTGTTATTAAAAAAAAGTCAGAAACGTTTTTTTAACGATCACTATACAGTTAAAATTTTGTAGCTGTTACTTCATGAAACATTGATGTATATAAATACTTAATAGTGGTATAAAAATATAATACAACAAATATAACATTCTCTTATATTTTCAGGTTTTACACCCTAATTCCATGTGGTATCATTGTGGGTTTGGGTGCGGCTCCTATGTGGGCCTCAAAAGCAACATATTTGACACAAGTTGCCGGTGTCTACGCAAAACTGACAGATCAAGCGGTGGACGCAATTATTGTCCGATTTTTCGGATTCTTCTTCCTTGCTTGGCAAACGGCCGAGCTCTGGGGAAACCTGATCTCTTCTCTTGGTAAGTTCAGTTTGCCCATACTCTTAATTTAATAGCCGTCCACATTATTATCTGTTTTGTAAACATGTAGTGGGACGAATACAATAATAAGAGCTCTCTAAGATATTGAGTGATATATCATTTTGATGAAGTAAGTTACTTGCTTGAAAGGCTTCAGATATTATCATAGACGAGGAAAATAGTACAACATTCAATTATGACACTCTAAAAGGAAAATGGAGCAAATTATTTAAATGCATCTATTTTCCAAAAAAACGTCAACAATAATTAGGAAAAATATATAACAAGTGCTAAAAATTTATTTTTTCCGTCTATATTTCAAAACTATTTTTTTAGATATGTTCGGTAAAAAAAAACGTTGATTAGTTTCCGAGAAAATCGTGAAAATCCCTTTAACTTTTTTGCATCCAGTTATAACTATTTGTTTAATCAGGAAGATATTGTTTAAACAATAATTCCGCTGCAAACGACAGCAAATAGAGATCTCTACGAGTGAGCAAAATATAAGATCAAAATTGAAATAAATTAAACATATTAATTTGTGTATATTTTTAACAATTAATAACTTTTAAATATAACTGTCTATAACAATTGAATATATCTAGGTACTTCTGATTTTTTTTCGGGCCGAATTGCTTAAACCCCCAGGTATTAATACAGCACAAGAATCTATTTTGTGTAGTTAAATCAGCGACGATACTTAATACTAATACTTAATATTCAAATTTCGTTCACTTGGTATATTCATTTTGAAATGAAATACCTTTTAAAAATTTACAAAATTTGAACAGAATCTGCGAAATTTATTCTAATTTTCGATACATATCCATTATTGACGCCCCTCAAAGCATTCGAGAAGATATTTACAACTTTCTGGGCCTATGTTGGGTTAAAAAGTATGTCTTCTAAAAGTACTGATATTAGATAAGGCCATAATATAACGAATCGAATGTAAAATATCACCCTTGGCTTTGCGACGCCGCGCCACATAGCTAGAGTGACACCGGCAGTCATTTATTTTACCTGTGGTCATATGATTTCAACTGATATTTTTCAAGTATTACGGGATTTCTGTATTTATTTAATTACATATCGTGCTGTGTTCGGGTGTGATGTAAATTATTAGGCAAAGAATTTTGATAAGGATATAAGGTTTTTTACTTCCTAAAAACAAAACAATTCTATGTGAGTGAACACGCTGGTGTAAACGTAAGGATAAATTTAATGAAACCGCTCTCAGAAATTCGAATAAAACCGAATCAGCCCTGACAACAAATCCTACTCCCACATCCACGAAGACATGAGTCGCGTGAACCCTGGATACATTACTTATAAGGGATGTGCGTTGTGGAACGGACGGGAGAGGGTGAAGGGCGAGTTTCCGGCGCCAGTGAATTAACTGGAACATATTGGCTATGGGAATAAACCCAGACATAGAATTATGGTCCTCCATAGAGTTGAGCGGGACCCTAACAATCTACCCTCGTGAAACACCTGCTGTTTTGAAAACAACTGCGAAAATACCTCGGAACTGGACTGATCTTAATGGAAAACAACACACGCAATGGACACCGTTTATGAATGTCGGAACATGGAACGTCCTGGAGCTGCAATACACGCTGTACAACAATTGGAAAACCTGCAAAGGCATATCACGGCCATGCTAGAACTAGGATGGCTAGACAACGGCAATACCAAAATTGAAAAATCTGTAGTGTTTTATAGTGGAAACCAAACTGGCACACATGATGGTTTCTGGTCGAGGAACAGCTGTTAAATAATTTCTCTAGATTGGATTCCATTAGTGAAAGATTTTGCTGCTTGAGGATCAAAGGACTATGGTACAATATATCAATTATATCAGCACATGCACCAACAGAAGAGAAGAACGATGCAACCAAAGATGTGTTCTGGGACCAGCTGGAGAAAATAGTGGCAAACCTACGTAAACAAGACCTGAAAATCCTGTGCAAAAACAGGAAAAGAACTAAATTATAGACCAACGATAGGACGACACAGCCTCCATGATACAACAAGAAATTCAACACAAAAACATGGACAAGCAAACTTGGATTTCTAATGACAACACCACCCGAAACCAAATCGATCATGTGGTAGTTGATTTCAGACATTGAAGTAGTATGCAGGATATCAGGAGTCTTAGGGGAATAGATGGAGATTCGCACCACTATTTAGTAAGAGCCAAAATCAAGATAAGACTCTCAACGCAGAGGAACAACTCAACCAAGATGTCTCCATGGAACCTAAGAAAACTACAAAATGAGAAGAAACAACAAAATTACAAACAAGTTCTAGAACAGAAACTAAACAGTAGGGATGAGAGCACTGATGTTGACCAGCTCTGGGAAACACTAAAGGAAATAATTACAGTCACAGCAGTGGGGATATACACCGAAAAAGAAGACAAACATATAATTTGATGAAGAGTGCATGGAACAATTAGAAAAAAGGGAAACAGTAAGAAGAAATATGATACAACACGACACAAATGAAACTAGCGAAATATACGCCTCGGCTCGTAGACACGCAAGAAACTTCATTAGAAAAAAGAGAGAGAGAATATATGCCGAAAATATGAATTATTAGAAAGAAATAGCCAATTAAAAACTCACGTGAATTCTTCGGGATAATTGCTAAGGAGAAGAAAGGATTCCGACATAACTCTTCTATAAAAGAGAATATCGAGTTAATAGTTGATAAATCAAAATTAATGCAAGCCTGGAAGGAATATTTTAAGACCATACTAAACTTAGGGCCGGACGAACCTCACGAAGATGAGATTCCTAACCGCAGTTGTAGAACCATCCTTAGAGGAAACTATAAACGCAATAAACAAATTGATAAACTCGAAGGTTCCTGACCCTGATAATATACCAACAGAACTTCTCAAATATGGGAAACTTCGTTGCACAGAGATTTTCACAAATAAAAATGAAATGCAGATGATATTAACCTAATCGGAGACATCGTTACAACAACTTAAGGTCAATGAGGAGAAAACAAAATTCTCTCTCTGATCACAGGCTTGTTAAATTAAAATGGCAAGAGGTACCGGCTGGAAGAAGAACCTTGGAGCGCCCACGTCTTCGATGGAGAGACAATATAAGATCAGACCTCTCAACTATGAACATAACATTCGATCTAACTCTAATGGATGATGGGTTGTAGCGCTATGAATACATAAGATACGATTCGAATATGTACATAATCTAAATGGCGGATATTCGCCTAGAAACGGTAACATTTGAGCGTTGTAAAAAAGAAGCTGTCCCTTCTAAACGTACAGATTAAACCAAGACGTGCTAGAAAAATTTTTTGTGCTATGCGAGCAAAAGGGGGACTCTACGACCATCCAAATGCCTTAGAGTTAAAATATGGGTTTAAATCTTACATTCTAAGTCGCTTTCAAGTTTTAGAAATGTTGAGGATGAGACACCAAAAATATTAATTAAAGAAGGTAATTATGTGGAAATGTTTTTTCTTCAATTATTGTGGATGAAGAATATGAAGTTCCTTTGAATATAACGTAGTTACGTCATGTTGAATATGATAGTTTAGAACAAAAATTGGACAAAATAAAGCCTGAAGAGTACCAACACAAGATTATTTATGGACTTCTCATCTGAGTGAAGTTTATCTAGTCAAAATTAGATTTTGATTTGCTCATGTACAATCTAACATAGCTGCAAGCTGCCGCTAAAAAACGTAAACCAAAATCTTTAGTTTTAAGGGTGTTAACATTCACACCAAAATCTAGCGAGTCCAGGAAAAAAATACTGTTTAGAAAATTTTTTTTCCACATTTTGACTGGACTAGATGGAAAACACTAATTTTCGGCACTTTAGGGAATTGCTTATATATTTATCTTAATTATTTTTGGGTAGTTTTTTGAAAAATAACATTATTGAAATGCTCTTAAACATTTCACGAAATCAATTTCCTTATAGACATTTAGGAAAAAAAGTATTATTTTTCTGGCCTATTATCCTTTCATTTAATATTTTAAGTGTGTTCTATAATATCAGGTAGGGGCATTGCTACTGGGGGCCGACCCTAAATTTCTTGAGTAGGTGAATAAATTATGGTTGAGTTGATTATTACTTGGCAAATTACGAGACATACATGTATTTTTTTTGTCGTTGGTATTAATTGGTTATTGTTACCAATACAAAAACTCGGATCTTTTTTCTCTCTTGTCAGTTGGTCTTTCTTTTCGTGCATCCCTCTCCCCTATCTATGAATGCCACTGATAATAGACACAATAATTATTAATCGATATTTTTCATAGGCAGACACTTTCTAGCAAAGCAAGGTGCTTTAAAAGCCGATGTGATAAAAGAAATATTACCATTAAATCCACATTCCAAATACATTTTAACTATTTCCGCTCCTAATGAAACATTAATAAAAAATTAGCTTCAGTGTGTTACGGCAAATATCAATTTATCATTTTAATATCGAATTAAACAATTTACAACGGTTTTTGCATTACATCATTTTCAGGTTTAAATCAGATGCTTATTAGTGGGAAGCGATTAATGGTTACTGCTTACTAGACGAACCATGTTCTATACATTTCTTTATCCGATTTTTCCTTTTTTTTTTCTTTTAACTTTTGTTATCAATGACGCAAGTATCAATGATGCTGATGCTTGAAATTACGAATCAAAACTTGTGTTCTTGTTGTCAACATAATTTTAAATTTTACCACTTTCTTCTTGTTAAGGTTAGTGGGTTCGACTCTCACTGAAGCATTTTCTGTCAGTCAAAAGTTATTATTTTGTTCCAATGGGTTCCATCATGAATGTAGATGTAATTTTATTTTTAATTTTAAATTGATATACCATATTTTTACATACACCACAAAAATTATCTCCTCACTGAAACCTTATCTTTTTAATTTCAAATACAGAATGTTATGTTATGTTAATGTTATAAATTCAAAAATCAGTATGTATGTATATATAAATGTGAAAATTAAAAACATAAAAAATAATGCAAATATATAAATGTGAAAATTAAAAACTTAAAAAATAATGCGTCTCTGGACGTACTCCTGTGATATCTCTTTCCAAATTTCGAAAAACATGTTTTGAAGCGGGGTCTAAAGGCCATCTAGCATTACTCAATCTGTCAGTCATCCCATATCGTCCTAAAAATGTTCAATTGGATACAGTTCGAAACTCAAGAACATAACTTAGAGCGTTATATATAATATTTGAGTCCCCAACAAAACTCTCCCTTTACCAAAAATTACTTAGCTTATGACGATATTTAGGATTTCTATGTACAGGGTGTCCAAATTTCGATGCTTTTACGGGGTATCTCGGCTATTTGAAAAGATAGAGACTTGTGGTCTTCGCAACACTGTGCTCGATTTTTGTGGAACTAAAGATGCCAGCCCGCTTCGTTTCTGAGATACGGGGTGATTTTGAAAATACTGCATTTTGGGATCCCCGTAGCTCGCTTACCGTTTGAGATATCAAAAAGGTAAAAACTGCTTATTACGAAGGTTTTTCCGTAGAATCTAGTGGCATAGTGAGATTTTTTTTATCACGTTTTTGGAGTTATTTACCATATATATAATTTGTGTATTTTTTTAAAAAACAACCTCACTTTTTACATTTTAAGGAAATTTAAACAAAAATGGTCCATGGATAAACACCATGTTTATTGGTTGACAGTTCTGATAATCATTAAGAAAACAATGAGCATCTAAAAGGTGAAAATACTTGATATGATATTTTAGTTTGTATCAGTCAAATGAGAGACGCCCTTTATTATAACAACCTTTTACCTAGTAGTTAGTAAAATCTATTTTCAAGTTTTTCTGATAATTAAAAAAAATTTGTGAAAATAATGATTGAGAGAGCGTGCCACAATATTTTCAAGCCACGACCAAAATCATATAATAAAGAAAATCGCGGAAATGATGAAACCAACGTCGTGGTCTATGTCGAGGCGAACCCTTAGTTTCATGTAGAGCTATTGAAGCTGGAGTCGGTGTTATTAAGTCTAGAGCACAGACCATATTAAAGAAATACAAATTTTTTCCGTACAAAGTAAACATAGTGCAGCACTTGCACCCTGGCGATGCCGAATATCGATTAAATTTTTGCAATTGGTTTTAACTAAAAGTTAGAGAAAATGTAAATTTTGCAAGATTATAGGGTCTGATGAAGCACACTTCTCAAGTGCTGGTATTTTTAATCGACAAAATACCAGATACTGGCCTCAGGAAAATGAACATTTAGTATTTGAGCGGGAGCAACAATGTCGATTTGGCTTTAGTGTTGCATGCTACTTTTTGAGCACACAACTCGTTTATCGAATATATGAAGGAGGTCTCTCAGGGGTTCGTTACCTAGAAATATTGCAGGAGGTAATACCGGAATTGTTGGATAACGTTCTTCTGGTGCATTTAGATAATATCTTCTTTCAGCAAGATGGCACACCTACACATAATTCTAATTTAGTACGCGCGTTTTTGGAAAATCAATTTCCTCAAAAGTGGATAGCCACTAATGGACCAATAAGGTGGCCAGCGCGGTCTCCTGATCTTTCGGTGCTGGATTTTTTCGTATGGGGCTTTATACAAGATAAGGTCTATAAAACCCGCCACCGAACAATGGAAGAACTGTGCAAAGCTACCGAAATTTTCCAGAACCATTTCGAGATTTACAAGGGCGATCAATCATATTATTGAATGCTCTTAATCGAATTTCAAAACTGACTGAATTATGTGTTAGAGAAAACGGAAATCATTTTCTTCAGCAGTTCTTGTAAATAATAAATAAGAACTCTACTAAACCATTAAGTATTTGTTTTGCTAAAGCTATTAAAGCTATATTTTAAAAAGTTTATGTTGAATTGTTAAATTGTTGATAAAATTTTAAAAAGTGTTGAAATGTTGAATTGTTAAATTTAAATGGTTGAAATGTTGAATTGAATTGTTATACATATTCTTGTTACATGTTTTTGATGTTTTCTTAAAATTGTTATTGATATTTGGTGATATATTTATATTACTTAAAAATTTAGTATAAAATCTTAATTGATACATAAATTTAATGTATCTATCTAAATAGTTCTAGGTAGTCGAATAGATACAGCAAATGTTTTTCATGGCTATCTGGGATATTTTAGAAAAAAATATTTAAAAATGTAAATTTTAGGTCAACGGATACAGATAAATATCACAAATTACATATTTGAAAAGCTAAAAAAAACCTGTCGAACTGTCCCATTAAAAAAAAAACAAAATATTAGTAAATAACTCAAAAATGGTAAGTGATAAAAAAATCTGACTACGCCACTGGATTATACGTAAAAAACTGCGTAATAAGCAGTTTTTACCTTTTTGATATCTCAAACGGTAAGCGAGCTATCAGAATCATATAAACAGAACCTAGACTTACGTTTTGAATAGAACATTTGACCATTCGTTCGGCCTCAGTCAGTATGATCTCTAGGAAGTTAAATTTGGCAACATTTGCAGGTACCATTGGATGTTTGTGTTTCCTCACGTAAATTTCTAACCGTTTGAGAAGAAATATAAGCATTTCTGGCCTCCACAATGTAATTTTGCTTTCTTCTATCAGAGAAGCCACTCTAACAGACACCTTACTTACCTGCTCCTGGCATAACTCTGAAATTTCGCTACAGAGTCCAATCGAACGTAATGACACATTATGCATGCGAACTTTAATGCGGCCACTACAGCAGTCAAGAAAACCTATTATGTTTTTTAGATATTAGAAAAAATTTAAAAATGTTTACATGTTAATTTAGAGAGTCCAAAAACATAAAAAAAGAGTTTAACCAAAAAAAAATTAATTTATATAATATATATTACTATTATACAGGGTGTTTCAAAAGAACCGGAAGGGTCAAATATCTTAGACTTGCTACCCCTAGATGCACCATTTAGTACACCTTGGTTATTAACTAACCCATCTTATGATGATATCAATTGCATTGCTTTCGAGATGTCAAAACACATCATTTTTTGTAAAAAATTCCAGAACCGCCAAGTATTTCGGTAACTACTACACTTTAACAAATATAGTAGGGTTATGTTTGAAAACAAAGATTATTTATTTTCTGCAAATATGTAAAACTTGGCAACAATGCCAATATAAATATAATATCAACTATGATAAACAACCGATGTATACTTAAATTTGGAGCATCTAGGTGCCGCCGGTATGTATTAAGATTTTTAACTATTCCCGTAATTTTGAAATTCCCTGTATATAAAGTATTTGCGTCCCTAAAATCAACCAATTTTTTTTTATTTCAGTACTTAGCAATCCCCACGGGGCCGGTTCTGATCACGATGGAGGAAACTACGACTCCTGTGGTGCCAACTTCTGCGCATCGATTAGTAATAGCGAAGGGGATACTTCAGTGGCCAGTTCCGAGCTCTACGAAATCATGAGCATATACCTTGCCTGTATTATTTTAGCCGTTTTGTTAATTGTCATGCTCGTCGATCCACTTTCCAGGTAAGATATATAACAAACTATTAATTTACAAAAAAGTGTTCAAAATATCAAGACCGAAAATGCGTTAACTGAATATATTTAAACAGGTAAAAGTACAGGCAATTTAGAACGAAAATATCTTATAAAACAGGCCTAGGCGGTCAAATCTCAGGGGCTTTGAACTTTGAGCTATTTTGCAATTTACGATTTTTTTAACAAGCCGGCAACATTGCAATTTTTCTTTCTGAGCTCTGCACGAATTGTCATTTTGAACTCTAAATATGTTAGATAATTGTGTTCAATTTGAAAATTAGGTTTTACGTTTTTGTCGTATAATAATTATTTTAAAAAACCCATGGAAATTTTTATATGGTTTTATTCGGTTAAAATCTAGTATTTTTTAATAGCTTTTATTTAATTTCACTTGTATGTTAGTATGTTTGAATCGGAATTGACTGAGAGTTTGTAGACATACAAAAAATTGATGATAAAACGGTATTATGGAGTCCAATCGTGAATGTCTTATACAGGGTGGGTAAAAATAATGCTAAAAGGTATAAAATAAAATAAATGTGAAAAAATATTTTTTTTAAAAAAGCTGTCATTTATAAACTATTTAACTGAAAAGTAAAAAATAATTAAACTTTTAAAATTTTGACTATTTTTTTAATAATAATGATAATATTCAGTGTTGCCGCATTGTTTGTTCTGAAATGACGGTTATTCAATTAAATTTTTTAATGTCTGCGTTTTTTAAACAAAAACTTTAGTTATTGGATTAATAATTTTGTATCTTAGTCTTGGTTACTAAAATAATAAAAATTTCAGCAAAAAAAATACTAAAAATTTGCTTGTTGTTATATACATTTTCTGTACATTATGAGAACTATTTAAGTACCCCACCTGGCTCAAATATCTCGAAATTATATCACATTCGTCATATATAAAATTTATGCTTGTCTTTGTTTTTAAATTACTCGAATTATCAGCATATCGACATGCTTATATGGCAAAACACAAAGACCATCGGAACTTATTACAAACCGTTAAACAATAAACCAACAATAGCGATATGATTAATTTATTTATTTGTCGTCGTGTACCATCACATTCGATTGCAAATTCAGGTCACCGATGTAGTTTTTCCTGCTGAAATGATTGTATAAACAACCACAAATATTCTGTATTTTAAAAGTATCCGATATATGGCTGTTTTCCGTCGGGATAACAGACTAAGTGGCGCCGTTTTATTACAGGCATACAAAACAAAATGATTGTTATAAAAAAACAAGTGATTGTTATAAAAAAAACAAGTGTTTACGCAGTTCACTTCAAATTTGGATAAAAAATTAAGGGTCATATGGGGAGGACTTGGTAGTATCTTGGTGAAAATCCAATGTGGCGAAACAAAATGGCGGTCTAGTGAAATGTTTTAAAAAATACAGTAGAATCCGGTTGTTATAACAACTTCAAATGTAGCGATAATATTATTAATACTTGTTTAAAATCCCATTTAAGAGAATACAAATAAATTCCTATATAACGATTTCTCTTGTAACGACGGATAGCGACCAAAGAATTCCTATTTATTGATTTCTGTCTCCGGTTATAGCGACGTTAACGTTCGACCGGACCTAAGAACGGGGGGGAGTCACAGAGAGTTTTGGGAGAAAACTTCCAGCACTCCCTTTACAAATACTTTATTGCCGCGCGCGCCGCTTGAATTTAGTTTATGTCTGACTAAGATTGGCAGCCACGTCTAAAACAAAGTCGATGTTCATTGGGGTTCAAATGGGTGTTATAGTAGCAAGATTAGAAAACGGCGAATGTAACAGTAAATTAGTCTTAGTATTTGGAGTTTCACATTCAACCATATCAACGAAAAATAATACTGGCATTTAACAGCAATACATTAAAAATAACAAAACTAAGAAGCTCCTGCCATGAAGATTTATATAGGTGTCTATTAGACAGGTTTGGAATTCAAAGAAATCAAAATATTAACTGCAACAACTATGCTCAAATGCTAACAAAGCAAGAATTTCAATGAATCTGGATAAATCGATTCCGATCCCATCATAACCTCAACTTTGGAGAAATATCAGGAGAGGCAGGCAGCAAGTGCACCTCTCAATGTACTTCAGACATGATTGCGCGCTGTTTTTCAAAAAATTACGAAGACGTACACAGATAATGAAATTTTAAATAATATTAATACAATACAAAATCAAGTATCATGTAGAAATCAACTGTTGGTACGAATCCCAGATGGCGAAGTATTTAAAAAAATCAGCCTGAGAAACTACTTCCTAGATTTTAAAATTTGTGATTCGAATTCAAGATGTTGGAACGAAATAGCGATCAATTAGTTTTTAATCGTAAAAAAATCATTCTCCCAGTTTTACATATCTTCACCTTCTAGCTCCACTAGGACCAACGAACATGTTTTCTTAATTCCGTCGATCTGCCTGTCGGTCAGAACTAAAGAAAACTACTTACCAAATTTAGTTCAAAAGGATGGTAAAAAATTAAAGGTCATATGGGGATGACCTAGTAACGTTTAGGTAAAAATCCAATATGGCGGAACAAAATGAAATGTTAAGAAAACTTAAAAGTTACATTGATAACATTTTGTTGAATTCAAGATGGTGGCCTAATAAAATATTTAAAAAATTTGCCTGAAAAAAACTACTTATTAGATTAATTTCAAATTTTCTGCGAGCATTAAGTGTGATATAGATATAAACTAATATAAAATAATGTGTTACGAATTTAAGATGGCGGTCTTAAAAAAGTCAAGCTACTCATTCAATTTATTTTAAATTATGAGAAAAAATCAAGTTTGGCATAGGTAGAAACTGGTAAACTATTGGTATAAATACAATATGGTAGAGCAAAATGGCACACTTAATAAAAATATTTGAAAAAACAGTTCCGGGCAAAGGAAATTTACCGATTTGTTTTCAACTTTTAATACTTTAAATAGATAGATACACAAGATCAACTTCAATTAATAATCCTATAGGGAGCCTAGCATAATTAAAACTAAAACTCCAAAACACTAATAAAATAAAAATTATAATCAACTCAATGAAACTCCTGATAATAACATCCAAATATGATAATTTTACATAGCATCAGATAATACTCCATATAGACGATCCATTCAATGATATATAAAACACCCTGTAAATGGATCCCAACTTTGTATTGTATTGTAAAAAAAAATCCCTTTTTAAAAAGGTTAATAAAACACACTCCCCAATATTACCTCTAAAAATCACAAAAAAAAATATTAAGTTTCAATTATCTTTCCTAAAAAGATGACATTAGAATATCATTAAAAACCAAGTGTTCAATATTTTGATAAATCCGATAATCCTATCGCTTATTTCGTTCATGTATTCATGGTGCGCTACTGGTACGACGTATTTTTCCTTTCTAAAAGTGGAATCTTGTCGTCATAAGGAAACGCTTCTTTGGTGATAGCTGTACCATTCGGCATATAATTTGTACTTTATGCATATCTGATGGTAGGTAAATGGTGGAATTGCACTAACGAGTCGCGTGAACTGAGGTGAGGAAAACATATATCATTTTCTGCCTTTCTTTTGTTGCCTGGTCTCGTTCTTTTCTACTATCGAAATTTGGAAATCCCTTAATTCGGTTCTCACTCTGAATATTTAAATACAGAAATTAGGACGGACCGAAGAGGTACCATATTTTGTATATATACGTATGTTACAATTATTACAGCTGGACTTTTTCTGCTACTGCTTTTGACACGTTGGTCACTCTCTATTGTTTGCGTCACCATGCTTTCCATGCTTTTTGATTAATTGAAAACGAAATGAAGGTAGCGGGTTAAGGTTGAACACTTAACCATCGCCTACTACTACGAATGTATCGAAGTTGGCTGTTCTTCAAAGAATGAACTTGACATCATGAAATGTTTAAAAATTTTAGAAATGTAAAAGAAGGAAAAAAATCAGGAAATTTCGTCTACCCGGAACTTTCATCGTTATATTTTTTTTTGGGCGCCATTTTGTTCCATCGTATTGGAATGTTAGGATATTTTACCATTTTCTACCTACGCCAAACTCATATCAAAATATAGCACTTTCAAATTTGATAATTAATTTTTATTTTAGTAAATTAGTAATTTTTTAACGTTTCGCTAGGCCCAAGGGTGCTTCCAAGCGGGGGGTAGAGGGGGTAATTGTCTCCCCTCCAGACGCCCAATACCTAATATTGCAAATATTGAAAATTATTTTGCTTCTAATATTTTTAACAATAAATAATTAAACGGAAATTTTTATAGATATTATTGTGATAATTTTTCGATATATGAATAATATTCTGATAGGGCAATAACGTTCTGCACGTTTAGCGGTCTTACCCCCCTCGCCACTGTCAGAATTTATACACGAAAAATCACGACGCGGGATGGAAAACGGAAACGATAAATGTTTTTATTCTGTCTACTGCAGTAAAAAGACTAAAATTTGTAATTGCAAGGTCTCCATTTAATATTTACGAGGTATGTACTATGTATTAGATATATTATCGTAATTTTGAAAATATTGATAGTTACTATTTTGTTTCCAAATATTCTATATTTACTTTAGTTTCTGATTTTTAAAAATAAGGTTAAGCACGGCCAAATAATAATTTTTTAATTTCTTAACCTTTGTTCAAAATTTGCCTAAACGGGTGTTCGCCCCAACTCCCCCCCCCTGCCAACCCCTACCCTCCCCAGACGAGAATTCTGGAAGCGCCACTGGCTAGACCGCTATCTTGTTCCGGCATATTGGATTTTTATCAAAATATTGCCCGATCATACCCGTATGAACCCAAAATTTTGACTAAAATCGGCATTCCCACTCATAAGTAGTATGCCGCGAACTGACAGACAGACAAACAAAGCGACAGTCCGACCGACGGAAATGATAAAATAATTGTTTGGCATAAAGGCAGTAAAGTTTAATGTTCAAAAATATAGCATTTATTTAATCCACATCCTTTGGAAACCTCGAAACCTTCTAATCATTAAATTTTGGTCTAATAAAGTTTGGAAAATCCCGCTGTAATTCGAGAGACTCAAAAGAAAGATTTTTTTTGCAAGAAGTATTGCGAACCTTTTCATTTTCAAGTCAATATCGTTAGTTAAAATTTTTGGAAGTGCTTGTTTCCCTCTTTGACTTTTTTTACATTCAATTCCTTTTTATTTCCCATTTCCCAATTTTTTCGCTCTAGCGATGTGGACTTTGTAACAAAAATGTACTAAATTCCCTTTCGAATCACAAATGTCTTTCTTATACCACTTAATTGAGAGAATATCCTTTGTTCCTGAGTAATATATTATAATATAATACTACAACAGCGAAATTTTTCCAAAATTTTGTTGATAGGCGATTTGGCAAATTTCATTTTTTACCAAAATCACGAGCCGTCAGGCGCGTGGTAGAGTAAAAAAAAATATTAAAATATCTATTCGACAATTTTCAAATAGCTATGGAAATAAATTTAAAAAATCGGTTTATTTTCTTTACCCGGAACTTCCCTCATTATCAATATTTCCTTTTATTAGGATTAGTGAAATTTGAACCAGTTTATCAGACTTAATGCTTGCACAAAATTTGAATTAGTTTTCCTTTCAAACTAATTTTTTTAAATATTTTATTAGGCGGCCATTTTATTTTGTTATCTTGTATTCATACCAAAATGTTACTAGTTCATTCTTATGTAACAGTTTTTTGCAGAATTTGAGGTAAATTGGATAAATAGTTTGTTTAGTAATAATATTTTTTAACGTTTCGCTAGGCCGCCATGTTGTTCCGGCATATTGGATTTTTACAAAAATATTACCAGGTGATTCCCATATTAGCCTTAATTTTAACTAAAATTGAAGTCAATTGTTTGACATCTAGGGACGCTAAAACTCGAAGATATATTATGTAAAACCTGAGAGGGTGATTTTTTCAGATTCAATTTTTCCAGATTTCAAATTTTATTTGCCCGCCACTTTATTCCGCCATCTTTAATTAACACCACAATAATACTAGTTCATCTCTATACTACAATTAGTTATGACACACAATTTGAAATCAGTTCATTAAGTAGTTTTTTCAGGCTTAATGTTTAAATATTTTATTAATCCGCCATTTTGTTCCGCGATCTTAGATTCATACCAAGGTTTTAGCAGTTGATTCCTACAAAATTCTTGATTTTTGGACAAAATTTGAGATAAATTGTATAATTAGTTTTTTAGTAATAATTTCTTTAACGTTTCACCAGGACTCCATCTTGTTCCGGTATATTGGATTTTTACCAAAATTTTACCAGGTCATCCCCATATGAGCCTTAATTTTTGACTAAAATTTGAAGTCAATCTGATTAGTAGGTTTTAAGCTATGCCGCAAACTGACAGACAGAACTTGATAAAACATATTTTGTTTATGTCAACAATAATAAATCACTTACTTTCTAAGCATGCGTTAAAAATTTTTGAAGAAATTAATGATGTCAATATTTTGTCTTCAAAACTAAATCTTTTTTCCGTTCTCGTTGTATTAACGTATTAATTATCCTCACAAAAATCGTTATTCCAATCATCAATTTATTCGACGTTTAAATATTTAATGATGAATGATGATATAATAAATTATTTTTAGGTTCCAAAATCCAACGTCCTTGACTAATTAGGCAATTTAATTTTTTACCTTAGTACACAGGAATGGCAAAAAATCGATAAACAAAAACATAAACAAGGTCCACGAACAAGAGAGTCCAAAGCGGGAACGGCAAAGGATTTCAACTTTTTCATTATAGTTTTTAAACGTTCGTTCGTTCTTGCCGCATTCTTCAGTTCGCACACGTTGAACGGTGACGCCATTGGAATCGGACCACTCCTTGTCAGTTCATTTGCGAAAACCGAATCGTGCCTCTTGCTTGTGAACTGTTAAATGGTATATATTATGAGAGTTCATTATGTTTCTTGTATTGAAAACAAGTTATTAATGTGTTGAGATCATGATTTTTACGAATAGCCATTGTATTGATTTGTAACAAATGGGATGGACAAGAAATCTATGGTTCTTAGGTTTGGACCGTGTCAAATTAAAATTATGTTCGGATGTTTCGCCGGCGATTGCACGGGGCATCTTCAGAATTTTTCATAGCATGATATCAAAGATTTTATTTCCTAAATTGTGTTCATTCATAGTTCCTAACAAGTTGACACAATTTGCTGAAAGCATCTCTCATTAAATAATTCAATAAAACACTATAAATACACATACACCTTTTTATTGAAATAAGAAAATATGAAAAATTTAAGACAAGTAAATCTAACATTGTTTTTTTTTTAATAATAATGGATGTAATCTTAAGTAATTGTATCATTTTCATACTGGTTTTAACCATGTTTCTACATATAATTTCTAGACACTCGGAATAAAAGAAAAATAGGAGCTAAACAAGTTCGGTTGATTGTAATAAGTTCGGCATACTAATACTGCAAAAATAACAGTATACAGTGTGTCCCAGATTCGCTTCTCTATATAGGGATCTCGGCTACTATTATACCTACAGCAAAGGTGGGGAAAGTTTTAGAGGAAACTTATTGCATTCGATATCTGGCTTTAGATGTACGATCGATCAATAAGTTTGGGAAATATCGGCGAAAAATTGAAAATGGCGGATTTCGTTTTTCGCCAGTATATCCAGAACGGTGACCGCCATATTGGATTTTTCGATTTTTGGAAAGAGCCTTAAATTTCCAGTCTAGTGATATATCACAAGTGCATTAAAGATTTTAGTGTCATCAAAATATCACACTTCGTAAATTAGGTTTCAATGTTTTTAAAGGAGGCCATGATTTATTTGTCACAAGATTACATTAATAAGTACGTAATGTATTGAACGCATTGAATTCTCAATACAACATGAACGTAAATAACGACTTAAAAAATCTAAATGAGCTTTAACTACTTTGTAAGTGGGTAACATTAATTTACAAATCTGCAAAATGACGTCCATCGAGACATTTTTGACTGTTTTTCGTACAACCCTGGTAAGTGTATTTCGGTTAATATTTCTAAATGTGTCCAGAACTCTTTGTCTCAGGATTTCTATTGTCACGGAGAGATCAAATTCATAGATTTAATTCTTCGTGTGACCCCAGAGGTAGAAATCCAAGAGCGACAGGTCAGGGAATCTAGGAGGCCAAGATATTGGACTATTTAAAGAAATTATTCTTTCGTCAAACTGCTCTCATAAGAAGTTCCTGACTTGAGTGGTATTGTGAGCCGGACATCCGTCTTGTTGAAACCAAGTTCTTCTTAATTCATCTTCCGTTAGAATAGCTCGTAAGGCTGGTACAACCTGGTTTCATCCCGTAATGAATGAGCTTGTATACAGTTGAAACCTATTTAGCTTTATTATGAAAAAGAAAAACATATTTGGTTAGCGGGAAGTAATAAATTATTTTGTTGGTATTGCATATTAATTTCGGAAATACTAAATAAATTTATTTCAGTGATATAATAATCCTAAAGAAGTACACCTTGCCTTAATAAAACATAAAACATCAAAAGAACAAACCCCTTGCGCTTTAAAATTTAAATTATTCGGAAATACAACTGAACGTCTTTCTATAAATCATAATGAAAATCGAAAAATAATTCGACATTTGATTAATATGGTATTTTTTTCATAAAGCAAGAACTAGGCTTCCCGGGTAATAATAAATCATTAAATTCAGACAATCAAAATAATTTTAGAGAATTAGCTAAATCTGCAGAAAATTTAGATAAAGTGTTAATAAATTTATAGAACCCAATTCTATTTTTATAGGTTCTTCGAAACTACAATACAAAATGATTGAATAAAAATGTAATACAATATCAAAAAGTAAGTTGACTGACTAGAGTAGAACGTTTTACTTTTTTTTATAAGATTATACTCTTTTAGTATCATTAAAGGACTAAACGAAAAAAAAAAGATTATTATTTGACCATCATTTGGAGCCTATTTAAAAAAGATTGGTTAGATTAACTTAACAATGATGCCACACCAAACGTTACTTCCAAATCTGATCTGTAGGCATCTCTCTGCCACTTCGTGAGGATTTTCCACAGCCCAATGATGACGGTTGTGCCTATTAAAGACTCCACAATTTGTGAACCTGCTCTCATCGGACCACAAGACATAATTTACAAAATCAGGATTTTCATTACATCTCCTAGTATACCACTCACAGAACTGTAGTCGTCTTGGAAAATCAGTTTCCTTAAGTCCTTGTACTATTATGGGTTTGTATGGATGGTACTTATTCTTTTTTTAAACTCTCTGTACTGTTGATTTTGGCATATAAGTTTCCTGTTCTACAGTTCTTACCGATGCACTAGGGTTTTCGTTGATAGCTTGTAAAATGCCTCTGTCTCGATTTTCATTGTTATTATTGTATCCGCTTCTAGGTTGTTCGAAAACACAATGGTTAATTAAATTAACTGCGATTTTCCTGAATTGGGTTTTATTAGGCTGCCGTCGTTCGGGGTACATCTCCAAATACCTTGCTGAGGTAACGTCAGCGTTTCTATATGATTGAAAGTACAGAGTACAGTTACTTTAAATCATGGCCTCCTTAGAAAAAACTGAAACCTAACTTTACGAAGTGTAATATATCGATGATATTAAAATCGTTAATGCACTTGTGAGATATCACTAGACTGGAAATGTTAGGCTCTTTCCAAAAATCGAAAAATACAATATGGCGCCCTTAAGAAAAATGAAAGTTAAGGCGGGAACAAGGAAGACGTGTCGAATACGCCACTAGACTGGAAATTTTAGGTTCTTTCCAAAAATCGAAAAATCAAATATGGCGGCCTTAAGAAAAATGAAAGTTGAGGCGGGTTGCGGGTTAACAAAAAACAATGAAGACGTGTCGGAACGCCACTAGACTGGAAATTTTAGGCTCTTTCCAAAAATCGAAAAATCCAATATGGCGTCCTTAAGAAAAATGAAAGTTGAGGCGGGTTGCGGGTTAACAAAAAACGATGAAGACGTGTCGTATGCGCCATCTTATTTGTCTTAAAAATGTGTCCGAATAATGTCACATTTTGACAGCTGTCAAATTTACCGTTCTGGATATACTGACCAAAAACGAGATCCCTGTATAGAGAAGCGAATCTGGGACACACTGTATACATTAACAAGTATAGCAGTAATATCGCAGACAATTTATGCTTCTAACCTTAGCAAAGAAAATAAAAAAAGAAAAATAACCTAATAACTTTTTTAAAATGGATCTTGTTGCCCCCCTCGATGTCGCTCCAGTCCTTCTGTAACTGCTTCAAGACCCAAATAGACAGTATTGATAAATTTGGTTGAGCAGTACAGAACCAATTGGCTTGCAGTAAGAATTACTCTCAACTACTGCGGTCGAATAGTTAACATACTTTTTTTTTCCAACGAACAAAATTAACCTTAGTGACTCTCATGATACAAAAATAATTCCATACAGTCTACTTTGTCAGAGCGCAAAAATGTTACTCTTATTTCAATCAAAGGTTACAATAATTACTGTTGTATTGTAACATCTTCCCAACGTAATGTATAATATCGCCAAACCGCACTCTTCTTTTATGAAATGTACCTATACAAAGGAAACCTTGAACGCGGCTTTACCATAGGCCACATCTGTTACAGAAGATCTTTATTTAGATTTATTACCTATCCTTTTTTTAGTACCCAGAAGTTACAAAATATATTTCCAATTGGCATGACGAAATAAAATTAAATAATTGTTTTTGTCCATATAAAATTATACCCTTCTAATAAGATCATTTTATAATAATCATAAAAATAAAAACAATAATTTCGCTGTAAATTTCTCTAGTCCCGTACTAAATATCCTAACAAAAATAGAAAGTTCGAGTCAAGATAACTATTTTAGTCCGGACCATGACATTTTGGGTCCTATGTGTTTTTGCTTTTAGCAGAGCGATCAAAAGGGGCAATTTAACTGCAAAATGACCAAATTTAATTTTGTATTATTTTTTAAATAAGAAATTCCATTTAGTGTTTTAATTTAAGAAAAATAAAAATTTGGACAAAACCTGGTTCTTGTAGGTTTGAAATAATTAGGTTTTAAATTAAACACCGCAAAAAAAAGATGATACCTATTCAAAACATAAGCCAAATAGTTACAAAAGCTAATTTTTAAACAATAAAAGAACTTTTAATTAACGCTATTTTATTTTTAATTGAAATATATTTTCTTTCATAACTTAGCAACTAATTTTTGATTATTGTAAATTATTAAAATAAGTTTTTGTAACTGTTTTATTTATTAGTATAATTGCCTTTTCCTTTATATATGGTTATAAAATTTAATAAACAAAACATAAAAACTAAGTTTTGTTAAAATTTTAATTTTTTTAAATTTTGAAATTACATAATACTATTTTGAAAAGAAAAAAAATTTTAAAAAATTAAATATTCATTTTAACCATTCTGTTATATAAAAAAGCCTAAAATTTGGTTGTGCTTATTACCTTATAGTAACCACTAGAAATTCAATAAAAAGAAGTAAATTTATGGAGAAAATTCGAAAAATCTTTATGTCAGTTGATCAAGACCAAAGAAGCCTTAATTTTAAAAATATGACAAAATGATATTGAGAAAAGGTATTTAGGGTTAATACCGGTGTTCAAATATGAAATTATATCTTATTTCTTCTCAACCTACTACCATCAAATCGTGTTAATAAGTCCATACAATACGTAACTAGAGCAATTTTGAACATTGAAATAAAAACATTTTGGAATGAGATTCAAATTTTACTGTGTGCATGTTAAATTAATTAGACCTTTAACTTACTACACAATTTTCATTCAAAATTCTGAAGATTAATTCAATGCCCTTGCAACAGATAAATGTATGTGTTATTATTAAAAATATTCAGTCTAAATAAGTTACATTAATTTAACCTAGTTTCTGAAAATGTAGGCACAGGTTACTTGATCTTGCTTAGATTTAATGCATGTTTTCGTTTATTGGGCAAAAGTAAAATAATACGGAGGATATTCAAAACTTATTTTTTTTTTAGTAGGAAACTATGATTTCAGACCTGAACCCAAGTTTTGATTCTAAACAAATTTTCTCAATAACATTTAGCCATATTTTTAAAATTAAGGGTAGTTTACACTGTATCAGTATTCACATTTTTTTGTCTACGCTGTATACCTTTTAATTTTTACTGAAACTAACTAGTGCTAAGACAGTATTTTTGATACACTAACTGTTATCAAGAACAAACTGTATGTTGTAGAGAAAGGTAAAACCAGATCAGTTTTTGCGAAAATCTTAAAATTAATACATTGGTTTTTTTTTGTTCCGACGGGGCTAATAGTAGCCGCTATATGTTTCTACAAAAATCAAAAAAACAATAACTTCCGGTCGTTGTTTTATGCCAAAGCTTAGAATTCCCTCCCTTTATGACCTCACCAATGTGTTTATACAAAAAATATTCTAGCCTCTTCAAGAAAAAATCATTTGCAAAACAACAATTTGCATGGTAGTTGAAGGATTCCCAAAAGCAATCAGAACAAGGCAATAGTGATGGTAAATCTACAATAATTATATAAGCTTCTGTTGCTTATCCCAATAATAACCCATGTTTCATCGTTTAGTAAAGTCATGGACAAGGCTATTTCTTGTTTTGATTAAAAAACGATTTGCTGTTAAGGTATCCCAAGAGAGATCAATTAACTTAAGGTCAAGAGCTTTATTATAAAATAATACTTATATAAAAATGCATTAAATATACACGTACCTATGTTTGCTTTTTATAAATTCGAATGCGGAAGACTATCAAAATAGAAATGAACAGCTTCGTCTTGGGTACAAAGGTAAACTATTCCATGTTGAAACACCAAAAAAATAATAATTTTTGGTGGAATTATAACAAATTTGGACCACGGTCACGTCCAAAATTTTTAGATTTTTAACTTGACATAAGATGTCAGTGGGAGAAAATTAATTATAATTAAAATCGATTTATCTTAGAAACCCTGGGCCACAAAATAGTTATTTTCTTAACAAGTGCTCAAAGTGTTACTTTCCCGCACGCGAAGCTGTTAGACTCAGTTCCGTGTACTGCTCGGGATTTTTGACTTGTAAATTCGCAACTATTTCTGAAGGCGTTTTTCCAAAAGAATTTATTACAACACAATGTGTACTGGACACTCCTTTTCTATACTGGACAAAAAAACTCCTGTGCTGAGTACTTTTTTTTCACTTACTTGCATATTGTCGATTCAGTTGTAAATAATATCCCTCATTTATTTTATCGGACACTACAAAAATTCTTGAAGTATTATTTTTACTGTCAGGAAATTTGATGATTATTAAATTTCTCTTATCCTCTATCTCATCAGCTTTTATCTTTGAAAGCTCTTCTCCCCGACAATCACCAGCCAATCCAAAAATAGTAGCTACTTTCATTAAAAGATAAATTGCACTAGGCGCTTCTTTAATGAATCTATACTTCAATTTTATTGAAAATGTTGGTTTTTTTTTTGGTTTGTATCCTACATTTTGTTTTTTTATAAATGATGTTAGCTCGAAATATAGGCTTAAATCCAAGTTTCTTTTTATTCTTAGATCGCTTTTTAACATGGAGTACTTACTCTATAAAGTATTTGGCTGGAATGTTTTTTGCAAGTCCGCAAAGTAGACCAGAAACACCTCTTGCTTAAGACTACTTGTCCCCTTTTGTCCCCAGTTTTTAAAATTCTTATATAGTTTCTCATATTTTTGTTAAAATTTCGCTGGCAATAAATTTAAACTTGGGGTCTTGTGTCGTTAACGAACCCATGCATTTCTCGTTTTTTTTTTTTAATTTTAAATGATAGCCTATGGTGTCTAGACTAGATTAAAAGTAAAAAAATTTCCCACTTTTTTCCTGAAAAATTCGCTACTTCACTACTTTTCCGTGCAAAAATTTTCTATTGATGATTTAGACAAAATCAAGAAACAAAGTTATGTGCAGTGTTGTCAAACTCACCTTATTTTCTAAAGATATATATACTGCAGGCTTTAATGATCGTTTTATTGACGAACCAGGGCTAACCTAACGCTAACGGGGCAGATTCACCTAACAATAAATGTTTGGGTAAAAAAAAAACTATTGACAAACCTAACCAATCCTAACCTAACAAAAATAAACAAACTGTTTGAAAATCTGCTTACAACATGGCAACACTGCCCATATCGCATTTGACATTTAAGAATTGACAATTCCCTTTTAATGGAAAATAAGTTGTCATTTTTAAATGTCATTTCAGAAATTTACAAAACAAAGTATATAAATTATTTATGTTTTATTAGCAATGAAAGCTGGTGAAAACTGTTTTTTAGTAATTTATAAAGGCACACAAGCATAAAACTTTAAATAAATAGGATCGGAAGAAGAAAAATACAACAATTCTTTTTGGCGATTATTGGTAAAAAAAGTGAGAAACGTTACGAATTTTCACTTTTAATCTGCTCTATACATCATAGGCTATCACTTAAATTTTAAAAAAACGAGAAATACGTGGCTTCGTTAACGGCACAAGAACCTTGCAGCCACTTGCACAAAAGTTAACTGCTGTTTAGAATATTTAACCGAGCTTTGGGATTTGACAAGCTGCTTATAGAAAATGTGTCAAATTTGACATTACGTTAAACATTCTAAACTTTAATTGAGCTTTCTGCAACCGGTCGTTAATCTTGTAATATTTGCAGCCTCCAGGAAAGAATCTGGTAGCTCATCATCAGAGCTGCTCATTTTAAAATTATATTTATAATTTTTTACAACCTGATGAAAAAACGTTACGCGACGCCGTTTTAGAGTGTTTATTGCTTCTTGTTGATACGAAAATGGAATAAAAATTTTGACATTACGTGTCAAATTCGACAATGCGTCTATGGTTGCTTGATATTCTAATCATTTACAATCCTAAAGGAAACCTTTTTGTTTAAGCTGAAGTATCGGTAATTTCGCATAAATTTAGGTGGAGTATAATAAACTAAGATTGCTACGGCTTGTATATAGCCTATTGTTACTAAAAGACTTATAAATTTGCTATACTTTTGAGCTTTTTGCGTAGTTTTACTTGTATTACTTTGAGCATGCAAAATTCAACATTGCGAAAGCTCGTAGACAATAGTTATTTATACTATAAGGGATGTAAGTAACATTTACCAGTCGAGGAGGAGCTGGCAAAAAAGTTCGAGACTGGTTAATGTACTTACATCCCATATAGTATATTACATTTTTCTCCCTCCCTGTATTGTATGTTTACAAGAAAATGCTGGATATATTTTTGGATTTTCATTATAATTACATTCGATAGCATTCTCATTAAATTATGAAGGCAGCCGTGATCCGTTGCCAGAGCAACATAAGCAGTTTTTATTTTATCAACAACGTCAAGTTGACAATTCATAGCGAAAAGTTTGAAGAAGTCGAATAGTTTGATTCTGTGTGGACAAAATGGATGTTTCAGATATAGAAGAATCAGCGAATATTGCTTGTTTATCTCTACTACCGAAAAAGGTATGAAGCAGCATATAAATCCTTTAAGAATTGGTGCCAAAGCAAGACGGCTACTGCAGTCTCAGAAACCTTGTTTTTGGCGTATTTCCACGAAAAAAGTGCTATATTGAAGTCCCCATCAAGCTTATGGTGTGAGTATTCGATGTTGAAGTCCACCCTTTTTATAGAGGAAAATATAGATATTTCTAAGTATCCAAAACTTCGAGCATTTTTGAAAAGAAAAAATGGTTATAGACCCAAAAAATCGAATGTGTTTAATAGGGAAGATGTGTATAAGTTCATGCTTGAAGCCCCCGATGATATATACTTATTGATGAAGGACGTAATGGTAATGGGAGTTGCTGGAGCGTGCCGGTCTAATGAACTCTGTGAACTGTGAAATAAAAATGGACAATGTTAAAATAAGTCAAGAAGTCATAATTGTGACCATTCCTGACTCCAAAAATGGAATGTTACATACATTTACAGTGACAAAAAGTGACGAAACTTAGGTTTGTCATTTCAAAATAATTCAAAAGTACATTGATACAAGATCCCACATGACAACTATTAATCCGCGCTTCTTACTTAAGTACTTAAACCAGCCTGTAGGGAAAAATACGTTCTCGTCAATTAAAAGTAAAATTGGGAATTTTCTTTGAGAACTTCAAAATGTATACTGGACACACTTTTAGAAGAACGTCGGCAACTTTATTAGCAAATACTGGAGTCGATGTATTATCTATCAAGGGAGATGGTGGAAGGAAATCCGCTACTATTGCGGAAAGTTACGTAGAGAGAGAGAGCCTGAGAGCCTCAATAATAAAAAGGAAGTAGCGAATGAAATTTCATACAATAAGACCCAGCTAGAAGTCTATTGCAGTGCTTCAACAGTGACAGAGACATTGGTTAGAAATGAAGGCTCTATGGAGTCAGAAAATGTAACACAGCGAGAAGAAACGAGAAAACGTGTTTCCAAATTTTGTTAATAATGTGAATAATTGTAATAATGTCGATGAAGGGATGTAAGTTGACTTACATCCTGTCGTTAAGGGCAACCAATACCTTGTTGAATAACTTTCACTTACGTCTGTCAAAGCAGTGTCAAAATAGGTTGCTTACAATACAGGGAGGAGGAAAAACATGTTTTAGCATTTCTGTCAATCTGTCGTTCTGCCTGTACGAGGCATGGCTCAAAAACTACATATGTGATTGACTTCAAATCTTGATCAAAAATCAAATGGATGAATTGTGTGAAAGTGTGATATAAACTGACACGGAAGAAAATGGCAGTCTAATGAAATGTTTTAAAATTCGGTACCAAAAAACTATTTACCAAATTGACTTGAAATTTTACACAAAAAATCAAGAATAGGAATAGAGTGGCAAATTTGTATGGCAAAACAAAATGGCGATCTAATAAAGTGTTTAAATATTCGATAAAATTCCGTTTCCTGGAATAAATCCTTTTTTTTATAGAGGAAAATAATAAATGACATAATTTATTTTTTGTAGACTGCGTAAATAATTTTACGAAAAATAAATAATAATAATAATAAATAAATTAAAAACTTGTATTGTATGTAAAATGTTTTGAAATAAATTATAGTTTGTAGGATTTGTAGTTATTACTAGATAATTATGTGCATATAGATTGTTGATTTTAAGTAGTTAATGGAAGTTGTAGGTAAACTTTTGGCTTTGGCTAGTTCAATGCTATAACGCTCAAAAAACGCTATAATTGAAAAAAGAAACTGGCCTCGTTTCTATTTTTTCTTGAGGTCCTACCATAAAATGGCTCAGTATTTAACTCAAAAATAATAATATTTTTTATAACATTTTGGTATTTGATATTATTTATTTTAGTGCATTGACTCTCCGCGGTAAAAGAATCTGAAAGAAATTGATTCAAAACATCAAATCAACATAAATATTAAAAAACAGTGAGTTCGTAATGTAAATTATTAATTATTTATGAAAACAACTGTTTACCACTATCTTTAAAATTAATAAGTTGTTAGTGGTGATGACGGGTTTAATAAAATATTAGCTTATACATTAATGACTCAATCGCGTCTAAAATAAACATAAACTAAAACAATGTAATTGATTATGGTGTCGCACCAAACAAAGGATATTTGTCGTCGTCAGAGTTTTACCTTCAGACGATTTTTTACTATACCGGATCTATCTAATTTTTTTGGGTAAATGTTCTGCTTTAATGGTTATCGAGAAAAGTTGAAGATGAACGATTTAAATCGTTTAAATTAGTATGAAATTTTAACACTTCACTTAATCCTAGAAATACCACATCATTATTTGTTTTGTGCAGTTTTCATTTGGGTTTTTTACTTTGTTTTTATTAAAAATTACTTTTTGCGAGAATTCACCTCATGTATGAAAACGTCAATGTGAAGCGTAATGCTATCGCCGAATAAATAATTGAAAATCGCCCAGTAGATGAAATATAAAATTAAAAATTAACCTGCGGTGACGGCTTTGTACTTTTTACAATAAATACATAAATGAAATAGTGTTCATAAGCAGTGGCGGCTCGTGGTGAATTATATTGGAAGGTCAATAACAAATTTAAAAATAGGCATACTTAAAATAAAAATCTTATCTTTAAATTCTCTTGAAGTTCAGATCTACTCTTCGTTCTTTAGAATAGCAAAAATGCTGAATGACACGTTCGTTGAAATTGCACCACACTATCTTGGCCCAAATCCTCAATAAAATTTATGAGCCCTTGAAAAAACCCAGAGTTTTCATACAAAGCCGTTTCATCACAGCTCGAATGCCCCACAAAATTTTACACAATCTATAATTTTGTTTAAAATATAACTATTTTTGGATACATTTTCATTCAAATCTTTAAGGGATTTTGTATAAGCTGTGTCTAGCTGAGTGTGAATATCAACATTTCCTTCATAGTTCAGCATAGCATAGTTCACCGAATATTTCATGTGATTTGCAGAAAACGCATGTTTTTTAAGTGTAACACCGGTTTTCCACCATAATGAGTCCGACGAGTCCTTAGAAAACAACAAACAGTAAAATGAGTTAGAGACTTCACATCCACATATCCAGTTAGCTAAATCGTACATACTTTTGCGAAAGTTTCGATGAACGCCTTTATTTTTGTCTTTACTAGTTTGTCGTATACTAAGTTCTGGCAAACTGCGACCACTTACCTTGAATTTGGTTATTTTCTCAAAATTAAGTTCGTCAGCATTCTTTAGTTTTGTTTTTTTTTGCACTACCGACATTTTATTTCATCTATATTCACAACTCAAATATAGATCACCTTGAAATTGGTTATTTTTGCAAAATTAAGTTCGTAAGCGCTTTTTATTTGTTTATTTTTTTGCACTAGTCACTACCAACATGTTATTTCCTGTACATTTCCAACTCACTCATGGCTCATAAAAATTAAAAAATATATATTACAAAAAACAGTATATAATTCAATTCGATTAAAAACGTCCGAAATAATATCGTGTTAGAATATCGATGGCGGGATCTCTGAACAATTGAACTTCCGCATGCCGACGTGATGCCACGACCGATCGATCGAATTATGAGAAGGCTGATGACCCAAATCGCGATTTCATATTCCATTTGCTATTACGTTCGGCTGCCGTTCCGTAGCTGTGAAATCTTCGGGTACTTTCGTCAAGCTTTAAGGTAATCAGGGCAATTCGGACTGCACAGCCTAGCTTAGTATAGCGTATAGCCTAAGAAACGCAACGAGATCATTCGAACCGCCGCGCGCGGCTAATAGTGTAGCGTATTTAACTTTTCCCAAGGTTCGCTTTTTATTAAAATTATTAGGGGGACGGTCAAATGAATAATTTATTTTCTGACATATTTTTGAGGGTTCATTGACCAAATAACCCTGTGGAAGAGCCGCCACTGTTCATTAGGAAACCCGGAAATTCTAAAAAATAGTGTAGCCGAAAAACCATATTCGTTTATTTTCTTCATTGTTTCAACTTTGAAACAATAATGAAAATAAACTCATGCAGTTTTCAGGTAACACGATTTTCTAACTGAAAGTACATGTAACAAAATATATAATACATTTTAAAAAAACTTTTATGCCCGATCTCTTCTACATTTCTAATAACTAATAAATCAATGTTACGTAAGTTATTTGCCAGATGAAAATGGATCCTATTCTACACGGCATTAAAATCCACATATCCAAGAGTATAACTCTCCTTTAACAATTTAAAATTAATTTCTATACCTACTATATATAAATCTTAGGTATCAGATCGGCACTACGGTCTTGCATAGGGACGAAGTTAAGGATCTTGCATGGAAGGATATGCAGACTTACATAGTAAGGACAAATCAATGTTGACATAACTTGGTTGGGAGGATGTAAATGAAAGGGCCTTATAGGCCTACAAGGCATTAAAATACTGCTACCAGGTATCAGAAAACTGAATAACATTGCTAGATGTTAACAATTTAGCGAAATTCATTTATATATCACCTATATATAAGCTGCTTTGACAAAAAATAAAAAGGACAGTTACGTTTATACAACTCGAATTTTTAATTTTTAAACAATTTGCAACAAACAGGGCATTAAAAATTTCCTACTGAAAAAAAAACGACATTCGATTCTATTATTGATTGTATGTTATCAATTTAGACATTAATTATTATCCTTAATAGCAGGAGGTAGAAATTTACATTAAAAATCGGTAAATACCTTTACCCGGATCTTCCCTCATTATGAATCTTTTCTATTAATAGAATTATATACTGTCTTTCCAAAACTTTTATTGGCCGCCATTTTGTTCCCCCATATTGGCTATGTATCAATATTTTACCAGTTTCTACCTATGCCGCACTTGATTATTGAATATAATGTAAAATAAATGAAATAAAATTATATTTTACTCTGAATTTTAAATATTTCATTAGACCGCCATTTTGTTCCTTCATGTTGAATTTATACTAAAATTGTATCTATTTTTATGTGAACATTAAAGTCCATTGAATAAGAGGTTTTTTTTTACCGTTTATTTCTATATCACACTTAATTCTTGTAACTTTTTCAGGCTGATTTTTTAAATCTTATTAGTTCATTCTAATACTTGATATTTATGCAACATTTGAGGTAAATTAGACAATTGAACATTAGACATAAAATCTGATTTTTGTGCAAAATTTCATGTAAATTGTACAAGTAAATTTTATGTAATAATTTTTTTAACAATTCACTAGCACGCCGTTTTGTTTCGTCGTCTTGAATTAGTATCAAAATTTTTTCGTTTAATTCCTACGAAATACGTGATTTTTGTCCGAAATTTCAGGTAGATTACATAATTACATTTTTTAGTAATATTTTTAAGAGGCCGTCATTTGTAACCCTTTAACAATATGTATTTAAAAAAGACATGCGCCAACTTATTAAGAAAGTCAGGGCTGGTTATCCATACCTACGCCCAGGACTGAAGTTAAAACTGCTGAATATAGCCTTTATGAGGCTGTACCAAACCGTAACCCAATAACTCTTACTATTTCGGAATTACTAAAGAAATGATAATTTTTTGTAAACCTTTAACACCCTGCATCTCGAAAAACAAACATCTGCATACCCATATTTATATGAATCTTTAGACTTCTGAATCTCGCTTTAAACATTGGCGCATGTTTTTTGAAGTACCCTGTATATTACAAATAAAGCGACCGATGAAATTTAAAAAATATATGTGTAGACTAACTTATTGTTAAAAATATTATTGACATATGATATTTAAATCATCTGTAAATAATATTTTTTTAAATATATCCGGCACACGGGTGCCGATAGCCGTTAAGGGGGCTGTCAGTAAGCTATTAAAACCCTAGATTAAAAATACAAAATTTCAGAAATAATGCTCTAAATTTCTCTAAACGGAAGTTTTGCAAAAGTATTGCAAACATCCTTGGAGTTTGAAAAAGATCACACAGTAAATTTTTTCCTAAAAAATCGGCTTGCTTTCCTTCACTAATGTTGAAAATTTTGTTTTCAACTCCGTTGTTGGAAAACTAAGTTAATTGCTTTAAAAATGTGTTAAAATAATTTGTAAGTTTCTTTTGACTTAAAATACTCTCGTGTTGAAAAATGTGTGTCATATCTATCCAAATTATAAAACAGTGCATTTGTCCATTTTCCTACTATAAATCGTTTCAATACGCAAAGTATTGTTGTAATAGCTTCCTTTTTGACACTACTTTTTTTCTCTACAAAGTTATTTATTGCCTGGAACATAATTCAAATCCCGTAAACCTTTAACATAAATGCTAGCCTACAAAAACCAAACACTTAAAAAGGAAGTTCACATTGTGGTACAAAAAGGGAACTAAATATAACCGTTTATAAGCTATAATTCAACAAATGTCAAGTAACAAAACTCATGAAGAAAAATAACGTTTGACGTAATTTGCATTGTGTTCCACCGATTTAACCTAATAGATTTGTAAAAGTCAAGGTTCCTATTGCTCAGGAATCACTACATTTTTTAATTCGATTTTTTATATCAAAACAAAAAAGATGTAGCATGTGCTAACCAAAATCGCGGTCTGATATTTAAGACAATACTAAATACAAATTATGGGTTTTCATTTTATTTAAAAAAGTGCCATCATACGGGAATTGTACCGTAGCTATCTAATGACTACATCACCACGACTTGTCTGAAAATAAACGAACTTTATATTTCGTTCTGCTAAATTAACACAGCTATATCTGACCAATAGCAGTATTGTCATTCACAAGTCTACTAGGCTTCGAAATGTCACAACCGGTCACGTGACGTAATTGAAAAACAAAAAAGCACAGATGTAATTGTCAATTTTGAAATGCATTGTTACCAAAATGAAAGTGTTTTTTTTCCAAAAATAAATCCCAAAATAGAAAATATAGAGTAAAATTCTCGTTTCATAAGGCATTTACCCCGTATTCACTAAAAAGGTTTAACAGTTAGACCAGGTCTAGTTGCCATGGTACTTAAAACTTTTAGTTCGCCAGTTATGTTTCGAATATGTCACAGTCATTTCGTAATTGTAACATTTAAAAAAATTATTTGTTCAATTATTAGAAACGTCTTAAAATCTTAAACCTATAACTGTCAAGATAGACTCCTAAACCTATAACTCTCAAGATAGACCTGGTCTAAATTTAAACCTCTTTAGTGAATACGGGTCTTAATCTCACTCGCCTTAAAGCTCGTGCTATTAAATCACGTCTTATGAAGTTCGTATTTTAATATTTTATATTGTCAAATTCATACTTTTTAAAAATTGTCTTGCTCTAAACTACTCTAAAGCTTTCTTTCCTCTAGAAACTTTTCTGCCATCGAAAAGTTCTACGGTTAAACTGAATAAAATTCCCGTAAGATTACAGGTATCTGTGTAAAACTATCTCCTATCATTACGAATTTTTTTTCTTTAAAATGCGTTTATCGTTTTCTATATCTATCATTCAACAGAAGTTATCATGCGTAAGTACTATAGTGTAACAAAATTTAGTAAATCTGTTTTCCTATGTATACATATATAACAATAACATCAGCATTTAGTTTACTTTATTTAAGCAATTTTATGCTAAAATTATTATAACTTATAAAGGGTCAAAAACCTCTAGAGAGCACTTCATAGATGTACCGGGCGGAACTTTTGATAATCATCTCAAGTAATTTATTTCACTTAATTAAGAAAAATAGGCACTTGCGACTCCAAACAATTTATCATGATCTCTTGATGGATCCGCTTCAAAAAATACAGGCATTGTTTGTTTTAATTATAACTGATATTCAACATAGAGATTTTGATGAAGGAAATATCTTCTCAGAAATAGTTTTTACGTGGCTTAAGATCTTATTAAAGAAATGACGTAAACATATACGAAGCCGAAATTAACGGCTAGTGATCTGTCTGGCGAATAAAAAAGATGTAGTGGTAAAAACTTTAACCGGAACGATTTGCCTATGTATAATTTTTTTTTTTGTTTGGACAAACCACATTTTTATAAAACGAATAACACCTTTCTTGCTTAGTCATGTTACAATTCACGTTTCGATCATCTCGTGATCTTCATCAGAATACATAAATTATTTTACAACAAAAATTTGATAATTAGATGGAACATGTAACACATTTAGAAAATTAAATAACACATTGTCACATTCACGACACAAGACTAATACTGAGACAAACAACAAACTAGCTTAGTTTCTTGTTTGTCTCCTTCTTAAAAAAAACTTTCATTTTTTTTTACTGAACACCCTGTATATTGTTCTATTTTTAGATTCCTCCCTTTTTGGCTATTCACTTAATATAGGATCTGTGGGATCTACACATCGTCATTCAAAGTTTATAGCCACTTTTAGAAATGTCTTCTTTCAAATGCGGTATTTTTTTTACTATTCTTTAATTAAAGGTATACAGGGCAAATAAAAATCCTGGATGCAAATTTTTTCGAAAAATTTAAATGGAAATCATCCAATATAGGGTTTGTGAGATCTATGCAGAGTCGTTTAAGATTTATGGTCGCTTTTCGAAAATATTAGAGGTGGACATCTTAATCTATTACGGCCAAATATTGCTCCTTTCAACATCTATTTTTTTTTAATTTATTCATACCAGTATAGATAAGTCGAAAAAATTTTGGGACTATTGTAACCATGGAAAATATCCACCGAAAAAAATTATACGGACATAAAAATACCAGCCCTTAGAGTAATTAGGATGTAAAAATAAAAAAATAACAACAATAAAAAAAATACTAAGTAACAAATCGTATAAATCAGCAAAAACTACTTAATTAGATGTTCGAAATGACCACTATTTTGTTCGGCACAAATATTTAAACGATTTTCAAAAGATACCCTAATATCTCTGAATTTATTAAAATTAATATTATTAAATACACTTCGGATTATTTCCCTCATATTTTCTTTTGCAGTCGGAGGTGTGTAGACTAAATTTTTAACAAAGCCCCAAAGCAAAAAGTCTATATTTGTTAAATCAGGGGATCTAAGGGGCCATGCAAGCGTTTCTTGAAATTGTTCGTTAAGAAAAGCACGTTAATAAGGATTTGGTATAATAGTGTTCTAAAATCTTCTCTCAAAAACTGAAGATATTGGTGTGCAGAAAGCTTTTCCTCAAAAAAATGCGGACCTATGACAAAATTTCCAACAGTTCGACCCAGACGTTAAGAGACCAGCTATTTTGACTAGATGTGCGAATATAGTGAGGATTTTCAGTAGCGTAGGAATGAAAATTATATCTATTGACATTTTCATTTTTGTGAAATGTTGCTTCGTCAGTAAATAACACAAAGTTCTTGACACTCTGTAAATTTGTCGTTGTGCCCAGTGACAAAAATCTAGTCGCTTGTGATAATCATCTTCATACAATTCTTGAAGAAGTTGAATGTAGTGTGGGTGAAACTTGTTATTTTTTTCAATTCGTAAAACTACTTACATCTATTTCCCTTTTAATTCTTCTTGGGCCAATATACGGGTCATCTATAACTTTTTGCATAAGATTTTCAAAAGCGCTTTTGTATGGTTGTTTTCTATCAGGATACTTTTCTTGATATATTCGTGTCTATTAAAATTCATCTTTGCATGTTACAACAGAAACTGTACTTAGTTTTTAATACAAAACTCAAGCACCAGCATTACTTGACAATTCAAATTTATATTTTTAACAGGTTAATTTCATTAGTAAAAATAAAGCCAGCTCTCAGCTGTCCCTACAATTTTCGTATATTTTTTTTTCTAATGCCCACAACGAACGCACTGTTGGACCACCCTATATATATATATATATATATATATATATATATATATATATATATATATATGATAGTATGTTTTCATTCCACTTACACCAACGTCATAACAAGAAAATGATCCTTGTTTGGAACATGTTCTGCATCACAGCAGACACAATGATCCATTTTAATCAAACGACGATCGCGATTTCGCTCTTATTAGAGCTCATCAGGCCGCCATAGACTAGCCAGCCCCGTGTAGGGCAAAGGCACAAAATTGAATCACAAAAACAACTACTCCGCTGGCTAATACCACGACCGGCATTGAATTACATTGTGACTCCTGGCTTTCATTGGGAGTATTAAATGATAGTATGTTTTCATTCCACTTACACCAACGTCATAACAAGAAAATGATCCTTGTTTGGAACATGTTCTGCATCACAGCAGACACAATGATCCATTTTAGTCAAACGACGATCGCGATTTCGCTCTTATTAGAGCTCATCAGGCCGCCATAGACTAGCCAGCCCCGTGTAGGGCAAAGGCACAAAATTGAATATATATATATATATATATATATATATATATATATATATATATATATATATATATATATATACATATATATATATAAATGTATATATATATTTAAATATATACATATGTATATATATATATATATATATATATAAATGTATATATATATTTAAATATATATATATATATATATATATATATATATATATATATATATATATATATATATATATATATATATATATATATATATATATATATATATATATATATATATATATATATATATATATATATATACAGGTTGATCAGCTAAGGATGGCCCTCGGCCATATCTCAAAAAGTATTAATTCTAGAATCATGGGGAAAAAAATGTATGGGTAAATCGGCCAAAAAAACACTGGAAATTATTTTTAACTTTCCACCGCTAGAGGGCGTAACACAGACCGCGAAGTTAATATTACGGTTTAAATAAAGAACAAATGGTTATTATTTGGTAAAAATAGTTTTATTGTAAATTACTGATAATAATTTTTTGTATTAACCGCTTTTTTCTAACTTGTCAAATAAGGAGTGATGGAAGGTACGAATGTTTGATTAGAATATAGGTCGTAACTTTTTCTTGGATCAACCGATTTCAAAAAACTTGATCTGATCTTAAAGGGCTTTTACTAAAATATTACAATTATCAGTTTAAGTCTATTGCTAGTTGGCAGATGGCGCTTTATGACCAAGTCCCCGATTCTAATGATTTTTTCGAAAATTTCAAATGCAATGGTATCTTTATTTTTAGCCAGGAAGAAATAGCGTAAAAAACGCATAAACGGGTGGAAACCGCTAGTCATTGCCCTTTTTCATATTTCAGTTATTTCCAAATAACCTTGTTTTTTAACGAAAAATAATTTTATTTCCAATTTATTAAATTTTTCCTAAATAGACTTTAGTCAAAGAACGCCTTGAAATGAACTAAATAAACTAAATAAACCTAATATTCTAACCTTACCTTACTTACCAAAGGGTTTTAACATGTTCAAAATGCCTACGACCATCCATTTCAATGCAAATATTAAATAAGTTTTGAAGTAGTGCGACTTCGTCTTGGTCGGCCATGACTACAAACAAACGTAATAAGTAAGAGCGGCCATCAATTATTGTTATTTTGACAAGTATTTACTTTGTTGAGGTTACAAAAAATAGGATTTAAATTTGTTTTTATTGATATTGTTCTTTTTGTTTCTAATTACTGTGTGTTATTTCATGCTTTACAAAGAAGGCAACGTCCAATAAGGAACGAAGAAAATATTATTAGTGTCTTAGCCTACATTAACGCTTATCCACAAGCGGGTATACGCGAAACTTCCTGAAATTTTCCAATACCTTATGGATCTGTACAAAAAATTTTGAGTGATTATTGCACCAGGCCTGGCTTGCAACTGATTTTGACAACAGACTCAACTATTACTATTGGCTTCGAAATATGATTGACGAGAACCCAACCCTTTTAGATCGGATCTTAGGGACTAATGAGGCTACATTTACTAACACCACAGCACCTGTGGAGCATTCATTTGTGGTGCAGATATTTTTGAAAATCATGTGAACAGTGAACATTATTTAGATTTTTTTTCAAACGCTTTGCCGGAGCTCTTTGAAGATGTGCCACTTGCTGTATTTAGAGACATGAGACTTGGTGTACAAAAGCCGTCCTACCACTAGGGAAGATATGATTGATCGAATTCAAAATGCCATTAACAGCATAAAAAGGACAACATTAGAAACAGTAGTATTATAGGTTAAACCAATGCATTGAAATGGATAGTCGGCATTTTGAAATCTAAAATAAAGTTAGAAAATAAGGTTTATTTAGTTCATTTCAAGGCGTTCTTTGACCAAAGTGTATTCAGGGAAATTTAAGGTTAAAATAAGGTTATTTGGAAATAACTCAAATGAGATATATTCGAGAGCCATCCTTACCTGATCACCCTGTATATAAGCAATTATTTTATAATTGAGCTCGTTTTGAATTTAAAGGTTTGTATTTATATTATTGTTAGTTGGTAATTTTAACTGGTATCTTTATTATATCTGAATAATTGCAGAACTAGTTATTAAATTTCCTTGTGTTTGTTAATAGTGTTAATAAGTTTCAAGTAAAAATAATTTTTACCTCGGTCCATAAAATAAATATCTGCAACATTTAAGCATAGAGCTGTCTTGGTCATAACGTTTCAAAAATACCATGTTATCCTTTAAAGGACCATCAACATTGAGATCGCAGAATTTTAATCGGTGAGATGAAGATTTTAATCGATCTGTCTCATTTAGAATTCAACGCAGATCGAAAGCAAGCGAGTGTATTAATTCAAGCAACATATTGTGTAAAACCTTATCTATATTTCTCAGAATATAAATTCTTGTCAAGTAAGATGGTAGTCTCTTCTTGAAACCACATAAAACCGGATGCCTCTGTCAATCACCAATGCTATTTTAAGATCCTAGCTGAAGAAGAAATAGCGTTTTATAGATGTGTACGGCTATATTTAACAACTCGTTTATTTTATGGAGAACGCCAATGGAACAACAAAACTAGTTTATTAGTTACATGTCAGTAGATACTACTGAATTGCATCGTTATGGCTTTAGAGAATGCATCTTTTTATGCGTAGGGTAAAATATTAATAGAATACAGGAAATGTCAAGTCCAGAGTACAGTTAGTTTGCAATTTATACTTTTATTTCATACAATTAATAAATACTGCAAAAACTAAGTAACTACCTATGGGACAATGTAGTTGGATGCATAATTGTTGCTCTGTATTGTGTTAAAATGCATATTACTTATTCATTCATTACAGCACACCCAAGTGTAGGCGTAGCTTAATAGCCTTTGACCTATTATTAGTTGGTAAACTAGTGGGGAAAAAAATCCCTACCCTAAATGAATGTTCCATATGCCAATTTTCACTTAAATTTTCCTAATTGGGGTTAAAAATATAAGCATTGTGTTATTCAACCAATTACGCACTTTTTTGCTTGAGAATACTTTTGACTATTTTCAAAAATGAAGTGGTGGGGGAAGGTCAGACGTTTTTACTTTCAAATGTTGATATCTCTATTTTGGATGAATCGATTTTATTCAACTTGGTGTCGAAAAAAAGTGCATTTTTTGCTCTACACGTGGAGCCATAAACTGTACCGTAATGACTATGTTAGTGGTCACTAGATGGCGTTGTTTCGGAATTCTTCAAACAATGCTGATTTTCTCAAAAAAATCAAATGGTACGCTGTGACTTTTATATCACAGTTTATTTGGTAGTTGTGAATTATATTGAATAGTGAAATAAAAAAAGTTTATGATGGTTTCTGGAATTTGAAACGTCGCACACTGGTCGAATTATGCAAAAACGTGCTATAAATTAATTAAGTTAGTCTTTTTATGTTAAAATAATATTTTATTGTGTAATTAACCTAAAGCAACTGTTTAAATGTTTTACACTTATTTTTAAATTTTATTTTTATACAGGGTGACACATAAAAAAACTTTATGTGACTTTTAAACGTTACCTTTAATTGTAAAACACTAAACATTAAATAAATGTATCTATGAACTATTGTTGGGACAATCTTAAATTAAACAATAAAAAAAGTTACTAAATTAACCAAAATCTTTTGCAACAATTATACATGGTGTCAATTTGAAACCTTTCAATCCGAATATTTCTGAAAGTACAAAACTTAGAAAAACACAATTACTAAATGCACCATTATTATGGTTCAATATTTTAAATACTATATTCAATACAGGGTCAAACATAAAGTATAATCATAATAAATAAAACTGTGTTTTATAAGGTCGCATATGGATCACATACTTCGCAAACAAAATATGGTAATTCTAGTTCCCCTACCTATAACATTTGTACCAAATTGTGTTTTCATATTTTATTTTTACTTTTAGAAATATTTACATTAAACGTTTTTAAAATGGCATCCTGTATCTAAAATTAAAAGCCTAACTAAAGTTCTTCATCCGAAGAGCTAACTTCATGTAAATTTAAAACATTTTCGTCAACTGTTGGCGAAATTAGTAAAGCTGCAGCTTCAGGCAGAAGACTTTTTTTTGATTTAGCAGGTGTTTTGCGTAAACTAGAAATGACAGGGTCGGAGGAGACAAAGAGACGACTAAATATATCTTGTAAATTATCTTTTCTAGAGGTTTTTCTAGAAAAACTTAAACGATAATTTTTAATATCTTTATTCCTCGCCTCCTGTGCCTCCTCCGACAATTGTCCTATAGGAATTTCAAATGCGTCTATTGTCTCTGCTCCGTGCATTAACACCCTGTGTACAGAAGTTGGTAAAGGGTACCAAGAGTACAACCTAGTAAAGAGTCTTGCAGTTTCAATTGCGAACATTTGAAATTTCGGTAAATCTATATAAAACCCAGATGATAGGGTTTGTAATATGATATGAAATCTGTGCACAAGGTTTTTATCGATTTTACAAATTTCAGCAACAACGCTCGCATTTTCAAAAAATTTGCGAGCGGTGTTGCCGTCATTTGAAGAACCAAAACCTGGCTTGGGCTTGTCCACTATTAGTCCTAATCGTGAATGAAATTCTTCTTGAATACGTTTTTTTGAGTTTTGGACTATTTGCTTATCAAGAGCACTTCGAGCTTGCCACTTTTGAATATCGATTTTGTAAGCCAAATGCAGCAATGACTCAAAAAAACGTATCCAAGCATGCAAGGTGGATAAATCGTATTTTAAATAGGCATTATTAATAACGAGTCTCTGGAGAATAGCATCAATATTATTGAATTGTTTGGAGGATGCCCCACATATAAAACATCTTTGGGTGGAATTATTTTCAGTTAAAGCATTTCCCACCTTACTATCAATCATTGTGAGGTACAAGTTGAATGATACACTAATGTGAATATTATTTTCGGGAAAAAAGAACTGAAAAGGAACTAGGTTATTTATTTGTTCATCCATATTTTTTTTTTTCGGTCAGTGTTAGTTCTTTGGTTTCCCGAGCGAATTGAATTTTCAGAGGTCGACAATATCTTGTTGACGAAGTCCTGCAATTTTGCCATATTATTACTTCAGATCTGGCACTAAGAGTGAGTTTTATTGGCACTAAAGATGTAAAAAAGATACTGCAGTCTGACAATGACATATCTTGAAACCGTTGCTTATATTCTGCTTGTCCAGATGACCCATCAAACCCCCACTTGCATGTTAAAGTCAAGTTTAGAATATTGTTTTTTATTAACCAAAGTTTTAAGTATATCCTCTTGTACATCTATAAGCCTCTTAGTTGTATGATTTAGTAATGATTGAAGTGGAACTTCTGCTACACTTTTGGATACACAAATATTTTTTCTTGGCTTCAAGTACCTTATCATAAGAGGGGTATATAAAACAATTATTATCCTCCGCCTGCTTTTTCAACAATTTGTATTGATATTTAGTAAATTTGCCCTCTATGATAAGTGATACTGCCTTATCTAGACTAAGCTTCATATAAGTATTTTTTTGGTTTAACAGGGAACTGGAATATTCTTTGGCCTTTGATGGCTGTGCATAAATGGATTTAATTACATTAGATGCCTCTAATTCATGTTCTTTTCGGTATCCCATTTGAGCTGCATAAACTAACTCTTGTGTAGAAAATTTTTCTCGCAATTTTGACGTTTTTAATCGTTTAATTTTCGACCTTTGCCAATAGCACTATTCTTTTTAAATTCAACTTTTGTTTTTATCCATTCTTTGTTGTTGTCCAAAAATCTTTGTTTTGTTCTATTTGCAGAAATCCACTTATTTTTAAATTTGTAATAAAATGTATTTAAAACAGTTTTTGCTTCAGGTAATAAGGTACTATAACCAGTGAGGGTCAATATTTTTGTTTGAAGTCGACAAAACTTGGTGTCTAGATTTTTTTCCGGAAAATTTATCATAAATTCAAATAACTCTTTGTAGCTTAGCAATAATACTGGACTACCTGGGCCATTGTCTAAAAGCAATACAAAAATCTAAAAACAGTGCCACGATATATTGGCAGTTATAGCTTCAGAATCTCAGAATCTTCAGAATCTCTAAGGTTCTGTAGATTCAAAACGGTTTTTCACAGCGGCAACTGAATTTCACTTTATATACTATCTTAGTTCTTTATGGGCTCTTTAATGGTACTTACTTTAAAATTATAAAACAATGTAAAATTCTATAAGTAACTTTTAAAAATTTTAAAATGAGAGTAAATTTATAAAAAGCGAAGATAGCAAAGGGAAATCCGTTTTGCACTGTAAAAACCCGTTTTGAACCTACAGAACCTTAGAGATTCAAAATAGCAAAATTCAGACTGCCATATTGGAAAAACAGTTGAAGATAGAGATAGGGTATCTTAAATTAAATAAAAACATATGCTTCCTATTTAAAATGTAAAAACTCGGTAGCTTAGGGAAAAAACCGTTAATGTGGCAACGTCGCCTATGTCACTATTGGATTCAGCTTAATTTAAAACCCCCGTATGCAAAATTTGATAAATTTAAGTCTAATAATTCCTGAGATATAATAGCCGTCTCGCAACTTTTGACTAACCCTGTATGTATGAACATAGCAAATTAAATAAAAACTCTTAAAAATACTTCTAGTGTTTAATTAATATCCGAATGGAAACAACTATATCTCAAAATTGGATTAAAAAATCAAAAAAAGAAAAGTTAGGGTCTTAAAAGTTAACCAATAAGGTGTAAAACATACTTTTTTAATTTTTAGATATTTTTTAATCGGGTATTTTGGGGTAACGTTTTATAAAACATATCATACAAGAAGACATTATAGAGTACCAAAAAAAATATCACTAGCTGGAAATACGTGGAAATTATTACCAAAATGCTTTTTGAATTTTAGCATTTAAGTCAAATTTAAAACGAACTGACATCAAATCTTTCATAATGTCGTATTTCTGTCAAATAAAAACTTTCCAAAACTTATGATAAGTATTTGATGAGAACATACCTGGGTGGCCTTCCTCCATATTATGTCTTATTACTTTTCCTCAAAATCCAGTAACTACGGACATCTAAACTTAAGGCATGAAACGGTTTTGTATAAAAACGCAATATAAACATAAAAAATGCCGCCACTTTGACGTTTAATAATTTAATGAAAACGCCATGATGCTTTGACAGAATCATGGCAATTTGATCAATAGTAAGTTAGAAAGCCTACTACGCGTTTTACGTTAAAAAAATAAAAAACGAAAATTTCAATAAATAGCGTGTTTTTGCAAAATTCGACTAGTGTGGCGTCGGATTGGACAATTAACCTTACTGTTTTGTATAGAAGAAAAAGTGGCATTGGCAAAGTGAAGATTATTTTCATTTCTCCTTTCAGTTAATCGTAAAATTTTAGAAAAACCGAAAAAAAACTGGAAAAAAAAACAAGGCTCCAATAGAAATTTTAGTAATCTTGCATGTATGTAAAGAACAATACTTAGCAAAGGAACAAAGCAAAAAATACTAAAACTCAGTTTCTTAATCACATAAGCTTCGCAATAAAATAGCTAAAGCTCAGGCGAGGCAGGGCAGGACTCGATTTGGGCAAAAAGATTAAACCGAATTCTACCTTGTTTTAGTGAAACAAAAAAAAATTACGAAATAAACTAACAACACATGCATACAAAGTTGCAATCTTTCCTCTATAGATTAGAATACACCCACCACTTCTCACCCCCCCCCCCCCCCTCCTCTATAGCAGAAGTAGAGTACTTGTTTTTTTCCAGTTATTTGGTTGGAAATGACATGAAAATTTTTCTCCTCTATCAAACGGTAAAGTTAATTTTCTAATCCGACGTTTTGGATTCGAGAGATCATCATAAATTTTCCTAATTTAAATGCGGACCGATAACTGCCAAATAAATTGTAATGTAAGTCACAGTGTACCATTTGATTTTTTGAAAAAATCTGCCTTATTTGGAGAATTCCGTAACAACGCCATCTAGCGACAACTAACAAAGTCATTAAGGTACAGTTTATGGCTCCACGAGTAGAGCAAAAAAAGCACTTTTTTCGACACCAAGTTGAACAAAATTAGTTAATCGGAAACAGAGATATCAACATTTCGAAGTTTAAATGTTTAACCATCCCCCACCATTTTATTTTTGATAATTGACAAAAATGGACTAAAGGAAAACATTGGTTGAAGAATACAATGCTTATACAGTGGAGTTCGGATATAGTAAACCCCTTTATTGTGAACACTCGGTTACAATGAACACTTTTTGAAATACACAAAAAAAAAACAACACAACACATGTAAATTTTTACCGTTTATAGTGAACCCGGATATAGTAAACTTTCGGATAAAGTGAACTAAATTTCGTCAAGGTTAAGATCCATTTTCCGTTTATAATGAACTTTTTCGGGGACTCCCCCGGTAATTCCCCGAGAGAGAGCACACATTTGTTTTGGTTTGATATTGATTTAGGTTATGATTTAAATTTCGTGGAGAAGATTGACGACAGACCTTCAAAATGGAGAAGCAAAAACGAAAAGCATTAACTTTGAAAGAAAAATACGATATTATACAAAAAATTGAAAGTGGTATGAAACAAAGTGATATTTGTCGTGAAATGAATTTGCCCAAAGCAACTGTGTCCATTACCTGGAAAAAAAAAGATACGATTCTCTCGTCCTATGGTCAAGTAAATATAAGTTGTAAAAGGCTAAGAAAATCAGCTCATGAAGGCGTCAATAAGGGGCTTTTACAGTGGTTTACCCAAAAAAGAAAGAAAATGTTCCCATAAGTGGTCCAGTTCTTCAGCATAAAGCAAATGAAATGGGAAGTAAAATAGAAGGAAGAGATTTTGTGTGTTCCAGAAGTTGGATTGAACGTTTTAAAAAGAGAAATTGTATCTCTGGAGGAAAAATTGTTGGTGAGTCTGCATCAGTTAATATAGATGTTGTTAATAACTGGCTCACAACGGTTTGGCCTGATCTTTGCAAAAATTATGACAGTGACAATATTTTTAATGCCGATGAGACCGGCCTTTTTTACAAACTAACCCCTGATAAGACATTGAAGTTCCAAGGAGAAAGGTGTGCAGGTGGAAAATTGTCCAAGGTTCGAATTACAGTTCTGGTTACTGCAAACATGTCTGGGACAGAAAAGAGAAAACTGTTTGTTATCGGCAAATCAGTGAACCCAAGATGTTTTAAAAACAAGACCCTACCAGTCAAGTACAGGTCAAACAGCAAAGCGTGGATGACATCTGACTTATTTACCGAAGAGCTACACCAATGGGATACTGAATTGAAGAAGAAAAACAGAAAAATTATTCTATTAGTAGATAATTGTCCAGCACATCCCAATGTTCCGTTGAATCAAATCAAACTGATTTTTATGCCACCCAATACCAGTTCAAAACTGCAGCCCATGGATCAAGGCATAATCCATTCGCTCAAGTGCCACTATAGAAAGATTTTGCTGATGAAGATGATAGAAGCAATTGATGATGGACAAGAATTTTCAGTGAGCTTATTGGATGCTGTAAATTTTATTCACCGTGCTTGGCAGGAAGTTAGCAAAAACACTATTGCAAACTGTTATAAACATGCAGGATTCTTAGAAGCAGAAAATGGCTTTGACTCTGATGATGAATTACCTCTAACAGGATGGCTAAAAAAACATTCAGGAGATCCCGAAAATACTGAGGAAAATACCGACACCCAGAAAGCCCTTGAAGCAGAAATTAGGAATAGGATTGAACATTTCGACTTCGAAAGTTACGTTTCAATAGACGATCAAGTTATTCCAACCGAATCTTTGACAGAAGAAGAAATTATCCAGTTAGCTTCAACAGGTACCTATAACATGGAATGTAACTTTAAAATAATGACTTATTTACGTTATTTTTTTCAGAAACAAATGCAGAATTGAGTGAAGATGAGCTGGACGAGGAGGCTATTGAGGAAATGCCCATGATCAATGTTCCTTCAGTGAAAGACATGATGGAAAAAATAAGAGAGATTCGCATATTTTTGGAGTCACGTGAAGTTCCTGAAAAAGTTTGGAATTCTTTTTGTAGCCTTGAAGGCTATATAAGTAAAATTAACTTTTCTAACAGACTCGTTCAAACCAAAATATCCGACTTGTTTATCCAACAATAGGTGGATACATTTTTTTAGTTATTTTTTTTAAATATTGTTTAAACTTGTTCTTGTTCACTTGTTACTTGTTTTGTATATTTATTTTTCACCAACATTACGTAATACATATACGTATTTTGAAAAATATCAGTATATCGTGGCATTTTTTTACAAAACCAACATACCTACATAATATTATATGTTTATTATGTAATAACAATAACCTCATTCATCGGGTAAACATCAGGTGTGTACAAAAGTTCATATATTGCTTATAGTAAACCTCGGATACAGTAAACCAATTTTGATGCAACTTGCGAGTTCACTATATCCGGACTTCACTGTATTTTCAACATACCTAGGGAAATTTAAGAGAAAATTGGCATTTATACTTTTGTACTGCCTTTACGCCTCCTAGCAGCCAACTTTCCAACTTGAGAATAATTTACAGCGATTTTTCTTGGCCAATTTACCTATAAATATTTTTTTCCTTAAGTTCTGTCTATAACGGTTCCCGAGCTACAGCTAACGATCTCTATTTTTAGATCCCTGTATAACAATATAGCTAGAATTATTATCGAATAAAAAAATTGACACCAAAATAAATGTGTTAATCAGAATATTTACTTCCTTTAATTTTAGCTTAATTATTTTTGATTCAATCTTTGTTAATAAAAAATACGGTGGATCTTCCTGAAATTTTAGTTTCCCGAAATAAGGAAATCGAAAGTATTCCATGCTTTTTATTTTTAAAAATGTTGTGTTACTATAGTCAAATAACGCCCCATTTTTTAATACAAACATAAAGTCGTTTGTTGGTTTATAGTGCAAATAAAAGGTTTTCCTTGGATTTTAGCAACATCAAATAATACGTATTTTATATTTAATAAATAATTGGGTACTATCTACTTATTTTTGTTGAATATTTATTATTTTGCACAAATATTTCGTGAGTGCTATATTACTTCGCTCGTAATCGTGAAATAATAACAATCTAGTAAGTAAAAGGAATCCAACACGGAGTATTAAAAAAAATAAGTACCTAGTATCACCCACAACAACAAATGTAAAAAAATGTCATTTGCCACTTCAGCGAACGCTTGTTAATATTTTGTTTTCTAAATTTGGATCCTTCGGCTTTGAAAAAAACAATTTTTATTAGCAATATATTGAAAAATGAAATAATTCGAACATAAAATAAGATTTTACCAACAGAAAAAAATATTGGGGGGAATGCTTTCACCCATCTATATGTAACACCTGAGAAGGTGATTTTCTCACGATTACAAACATTTTATTTGGCCGCCATTTTGTTCCGTCATCTTGAATTAGTACAATAATTTTACTAGTTCATCTCTATGCCACAACTAATTATGGCAGACAATTTCAAATCACTCCATTAAGTAGTTTTTTAGGCTGATATTTTAAATATTTTATTAAGCCGCCATTTTGTTCCACCATCTTAGATTCGTACCAAAGTTATACCAATTGATTCCTACATAGTTCTTGATTTTTGCAGAATTTGAAGTGTGGATAGGTAGTTTTATTGGTGATAATTTTTTAACACTTCATTAGACCACCATTTTGTTTTGCCATATTGGATTTTTACCAAAATGTTGCCAGGTCATCCCCATATGACTCGATTAATTTCAAATTTCGCGCGAGAATTAAGTGTTATATAGAGATTGAATTCGTACCAATACGGCCAAATAAAAGGTTTAAAGAATCAGAGTAAAAAAACTTCCTATTAAATAAACTGATATAATTTTGATTGGAATTTAACATGACGGAACAAAATTGCCTAAAAGTAAAATTAAAAGTAAAGAGCTGCTCTTTTAACTTTCTTAAATAAATTGTGCCGAAAATTTAAGTATGTCATATTTAGAAACTGGTAAAATATTGATACGAACCGAATATGGTGGAACAAGATTGGCAGTATATTAGAATGTTATAAAACTCGGTAAATTTCTTTTACCCGGAACTTCCTTGGATGTTAATTTTTCCTAAGGGGATAATTACAATGACTGAACATTACGGAAGTTTTGATTTTTGGAAAAACATAATTACATTTAATCTTGAAATTAAATCTAGAGAGATCTGTAATCTACTATCAACTGTTTTTGTTGCTGTTATTTTTTATAAATAGACTAAGTACTTATAAATTAACGATTAATTTAAGTGGTATTTATATAGTTATTTCTTAATGAAAATACTTTTATTATTAAAATCGATTTCCTTTTAATTTTATAGGTTTTTAAGTAGCCCCATTAACGTGTATGGCTTTATTGTTATGATGAAAAATAACAATCCTTAATAGAAGCGAAACTATAAGAAACGGATAATTACCTTTTACGTAACTAATAAATAGCAGTAATGATAATGATGGGTTGTTGTGAATCCTTAAATAATTGGGATTTTTTTCGCTGTCGGCGCTCTTAGGTGACCTTCGGACTCACCGTACCTCTTTCTTTAACTTCGGGTACCGTTTCTAATGGTTTTGTCATGGTTCGTTAGACAGGCTGGTGCAAGTCTTAGCTGTAAGCCTGATGAAAATTTTGTTTCGTGAACGAAAAGTATCAGTTTAGAATTCTGAAGCCGCACTTCTGATAGTTGAAGAGTGACGGTTGGATATAACCTTAGAGGAAGAATAAAAATAGAGTTCATTATTTACATATTTAGCCACTGCCAAGATTACCTCACAGTATATGGTATAAACACCAATGTTTATACCAATTTATATTACGGTGAATATGTTTAAACATAATGCAATAAAATTTTCATACAAAAAATAGTAATTAGTATGTATTATAAATTTTAACATTAAAGAAATTAATTTGCTAAAAAATATTTTTTTAGCGTCATTACTGCATGTGTTTTAATATATTATTGTGTATTTGTTGATATGGCTCAAATCTTCTAATTATATGTTGCCTTACTTCAAGAAGCAGCGTTCTAAAGGTGCGGTGACATTAGAAGAACATTAATTTTTTAAATATTTAATAAATAAGTTTTATTTACTTTATCTCGGACATTGCCAAACTAGGAGCTTTAGTTGACCTAACTATGGTGCGGCAATGTGAGTTTGTAAAAAAATAGCCGTTTAAGTTTGGAATTTTCTTTTAATCACTAAGTAAACAGCAAGATTTCCTTTTCCAGGAGCCATATCTAATGGAAGATACCTTATTCACTTATTTTGTGTCACATGACGTATTGACCAATCCGGTTCAGTATAATGGAACGTTTATTAGAATCTTCAGAAGCAAAATGATACAAAAAAGACTCTTGAGGTGATTTTTTTTGCCGATTACAATAGTTTTTCCTATCAGAGAATTAAAATAATTATAGAATATACCTATACTATATTAAAATAGTCGAAGGGCGTCTCACGCTCAAAAAAACATACTGCGATTTCGAAAATCACTAGATTTTGGGTGAAATCTGCGGAAATATTAAAGTTTCGGATGATTTCGTGCCTTTTTTTATTCACTTGAGTTGGGCAAATTTTTTATATAAGTGTTGTCAGGTAAAGGAATTTAAATGGTAATTCTTTGAGTATTAATATTAGAATACTTTCCTCGCAAGAGGAAAGTATTCTAGTTACAAAAAAACATGTTTTCTCAGTTCTGTCGGTTAGTCTGTATGTCTGTCCGCAACAAAGCTCAAGAACTGCTTTTCCTATTTACTTCAAGTTTTGGTTAAAAATGAAAGGTCTTATGATGATGACGTAGTATCATTTTGGTAAAAATCCAATATGGCTAAACAAAACTGCTTATCCATTTTATCCACATTTTGGAGAAAAGTTAGGTTTGACATGGCGGCCTAATAAAATATTGTGTGTCAATGCAGAAAACTACTACATCGATTATGTTCAAATTTTGATCAAAAATCAAATATTATATAGGGATAAACTGGTAAAAATGTTGAGACAAATTCAAAATGGGGGAACAAAACGGTGGCCTAATTAAATGTTTAAAAATATCTGAAAAAAATACTTATCGGATTGATTGATTGATGACATCATCATTTTAAATATTTATTACTAAAAATGTATGAATTGCTCACTTAATATCGATTTTTAATCAAATCTATATGAATATTCAAATTCGCTCGCATTCTAGGCTTTCCTACTCTCATTTTTTAAATATTTACTGAAAATGTATGACATGTATTTTCAAATACCCCCAGATTCCTACTTTCTTTCACCCAAATCTACACAACTGTTAAAATTCCGCCGCCATGTTGGCATTACAATCTTGAATTTTTAAAATGTTGACAAATATTCATGATGTGCAGTCTTAGATACCCCTAAATGCCGAATTTTAATCATATCTGCAAAAATTTTAAAATTAGTCTGCTATGGTAGTAAAATTTTTAATTCTCAAATGTTGACTAAAATTTCATAACTTTTATTCTTAAATACTTCTAGATACTGATATTTCAGCCGAATCTGTACAAATGACAAAATTCGTTCGATATATTGGCGCCACCATTTTGATTTTTGTTGTGCATTCTTAAATAATCCCCACAAATGTTAAAATCATCCATCCCACCTGTTGACATTGTCATTTTGACACCTCTATTTTGAACTTTTACACTTTGCTGACACTTTTAAATTTTCCTAGACACTGATTTTCAGTTTTGGCTACAGAAGTAACAAAATTCGTCAGCCGTATTGGCGCCGCCATTTTGGATTTCTAAACATTGACTAAAAAAATTCGGATTTTTTATATCCGAAAGTGTATGCATGCCAAATTTGAAAATAATCAGTAATGGAAGTGGTGAAAAATCTATTGCAAGATTTGAACCAGACATACAAACATACAATCAGATGAATAGGAAGCCAATAAAAGCGCGTCAAAAGCATTGATTTTAGTTTAAAATTCTAACACACGTATTCACTAAAGAGGTTTAACTTTAGACAAGGTCTAACTTGACAGTTACAGGTTTAGGATGACATTTTCAACAACTCGATAAATAATTTTTCTAAATGTCACAATTACGAAATGATAGTGACATAAGGCAAACATAACTAAAAACTAAAGTTTAATAGTAAAGAAATAACTAATTTCCTTTTAAACTTACCTCAACTAACTCAATGGTTTGATTTTACATAGTGAAGTAGAGAACGATTTTTCTTTGAAGTTTGTAAAAATACCTATTTGGCTCATTAAGGAATAGGTAAGAATCCTTTTTTTTTGTCAACGATAATGAAGCATGGCCCATTTCTTCATTTTCGTACATCAAATATTTTAACAGGTCGTCATTTTGTTTCGCCATATTGAATTGATACCAATATTTTACCAGTTTTTTTTTTATATTAGACTTAATTTTTGTGAGAAATTAAAGAAAATTAAAGTTAATCGAATAAGTGGATTTTTCAGCTATACCGGAACAGACCGACCGACCGACAGTAATGGAAAAACATTGGGATCTGTAAAAACCCGGAACGATAATTTTTTCACGATTAATGATATTTTTTTATGCGGGAACTGAAAACCCACGCCGTCACTGGCATTTGTAAACAAATGGCCACGACTTGGGCATGGGCCATCCCTACTTCTTGTTTTATCATAAACATTGGTCGATAGAATGTGAAAAATAGGGTAACCATGTTGGCGCATACCTCTAACGTGATTTATGAATGAGTTGTGATCTCTACTTTAATTCTTACTCTAAGGATATAACTATTAACTACAATAAAACTTATTATTGTAGCCGACGATTAAATACAATCGGGGCATGGTAATACAAGACATTACTGAAGGCCTCTTAAAACCTTTCCCGCAAAACTTCTTGGGCTAAGAATTTAACCCGATCTTTTTTTCGGGTCACGAATCGTTTGATCCCCCTAAAAAAATTCTCTAGCGATACTGGGCTAATTTAGTATCACTATCGGATTTCCTCATTATTGTTTTACTGTTATGAAGTAATTTAGAAATATGCGTTTAAAAACATGAATATTTTTAATTTCAAAAATCGCCACGACAAAATAGCTCCCAGGCAAAATATCTTAAGCTCAAAATTGTATTCGTAAAGTAGTTCTTAAAGTAATAAAACTGAATGGTCAATGAATATAGGTAGCAAAGCAAAAATATTTAATTTTTGCAGGAAAATAGCCTACGAAATGAAATTGCTTTCGATTATGTCGAAAAGTTCTACGTGCTAAATATAACACTTAGCGCCACCTATTGGAGCTCCGGAGAGTTTCAGCTGCAACCCATAAGGATTTAGGCGAAAGCGTGTAATATGCGTATGTAAAACTAAAAAAAAATAAAAATGTGCTTTCACACACTTTCGTTGTTAATTTTTGCTTTGCTATTTGCTTTCGATTATGTCACAGGATGCCCCTCTTGCGATCGAGTTCTGGGCATTCACCCTTATCAGGCAAACTTGTATCCAGGGATATCTCAAATAAGAGACCATCGATGTGACACAATCAAAAACGAAAACGTCTATGACAGTAAAAAAGTTCTACGAGCTAAGCATAACATTTATAGCCATCTATTGGGTTCCAGATATATATATATATATATATATATATATATATATATATATATATATATATATCTTGATTAACGGCCGTGTAACTTTACAACTTAAAAAAATCACGGGGAATTAGGTCAGGAAATGTCTTTTATTAACATTTAATTTTTGTTTCTTCGTCAAGGTTCCTTAAAATGTAAACAATTTAACTTAGTTAATAATATTAGTAATATATGTATCTAAACTTACATACAATAAAAACGAAAAAGACTTGGAAAATTTTGTTTGATCTAAAAATAAAATATAATAGTAAATTGAACTTAAATTTTCGATATCTGTTTTTGTTATTCATTGCCAAAATGGCATAAATAATCGTATTGGTGGTAATAATAACAATTATAATTAATTATATGAATGATTCTAAAGTTTTCTTTCCTATACCTACTCTTATTGTTTTTACCTAAAGTTTAAACAATATCCTTCTTATAACATAATTTTTCAAATATGACCATTCTCTTAACCTATAAATTTAAAACATTCAATGTTTTGTCATACTTCTGTAACAAAAAAATAAATTATTATATATACACATATATATATATATATATATATATATATATATATATATATATTTATATGTATATATAAATATACATATATTCTAATTTTCTTATTTCTTGGGTATTTGTGCTTCAAGAAAAAAGATGAAATTAAACAAATTTATTTCATTTTTCGTAATGTTGATGTTGCTCTTTTGTTATTTATTAAACGTTTCGACCATTCAGAGTTGGTGTTCATCAATATTTTTTCAGTATTCAATAGAAAAATGGAACTAAAAATCTTTTGTCTAGGGAGGTATTAACATTATTATTTTTAGGTGAGGAATCTTTGTCGGTGTACCGGTTTTGTTATCTATACTACAAGCTAAGAACCATTAAAAAAGTCCAGATTTTTAAACATCTTTTTCCATATTACTTCAAAACGGTTTGTCATATCAAAAAAGTCCAGGTGGTATAAATTTCGTAAAATAAAGCAGGAAATTCGATAGTGGGATCAAACTAGAAAAACCAGAACTTTTTTGGGGCGGTCAAAGAAGTCGTGACCCGAAAAAAAATACTTCCTCTATATATTTTTACAATGTATTATGGATATTTTATACACATTAATTTTGGTTTAACGTGTAAGAAATTTCAATCAAATATCTTTAGAAATATTCGAGTAGATAAAAAACTAAAAATTATTTATAATTTCAACGCCATGTATCCCGCAAACAAAACAATATAAGACGTATGTTTATGGAATGTTTTTCTCGAAATAACCCAAGGAATTGCCCCCTAACAGGATGCTATTTTTCAGAATTTTGCTGTAGCTTTTAAGAACGTAAGTTATAAGTATAAGAATTTAACAATAACAGACCATAGTTCACCGAAACTACCCGTTTGGTTTTTGGTATGTGGTATATAAACACCCTAATTAGATCTAAACATATTACAAAACATAAAATAGTTCGACCTTAGTAAAAGAAACAACGCAATTTTTACTCTCACCATACATAAAGAGCTATTTTTCAACTTTAGAATAAAAGCTTATTGCATACTCCAAGCTCAAAAACATTGATATAAATACACATGACATTGCTGAACTTTTTTAATCGAATTGGTTGTGTTTTAATTACTTTTATATTGGCGTTACACACTTCGTTAATTGAATAACATTTGCCTAAAAATATACGAAATTCCACAAAAGTACGCGACCTTGTTATGTGGAAATAACCTCGCATCAATGAATCCAAAATGGCGGCCTCGATCTATACTATACAGAGTAGGGCAGAGAAAGGTAGATTTACCGCAAACTGAAGACTATTGGCGCCAGCGAATTAGCAAAAACACATTGTGGTAGATACCGAGTGGTTTAAGTCAATTATCGAAATTTACTATTATTATTATATAACATAAAAGCGCAGTAAAACTGAGAAAAAAAACGCTATAAAACGAATTAAAAATTTACTTATTGATTAGTGTGTAATGTTGCAATATACCTGAGCAATAAAACGAGGAATGACCGTATTGTACCATAATATTATTTAATAGTCTTGTGTTTTTCTCAATACTTTTTGTTTTTGTTGTTGAGATATTCACAGTAAATATAATACGTATAGTTACTTAAGATACACTGAATGATAAACCTTAAGTTTAAAATAGTCTCAAACCTACTTAATAAAAAATGAGTCATTTGTCAATACAAAATGTGAAATTTTTTCTTCAAATATTACTTCAAAACAAAAGTCATAAGGAAATGGTTTTACGGTATTTATCATAACTTCTACTAAAATCATAATGTTATATGTTTTAAGTAGTTGAAACTCTTTAAATCGTCGTCTCTATTATCAGTCTCTGAGTTGCCTTTCATAAAATATTGTTGTTCTAAGAAAAGCGACTTAATTCAAAAGATCTTTTTTAATTCCCAATTTTTAATTATTTGTTATACCATTTTAACTCAATTATGATAACATAATTGAGTAGACTGGTATCTTAAACCGACCTTTTCAGAACGTTTTCTGAATTATTCATCTGAGCATCCTTTTAGGCAGAAAATTAATATCATTAAGAATCTTAAACACCGAGCACTAACACTATCCTCGCAAAAATACCATTCTAAAAACTTACAATATATCAAAGTTATGCTGCTTAAAAATAATTATTCTCTTTCATTAATCAAAAAGATTCTTTGGGGTAAAATATCGGAGTGGTTAAAACAATAACACTTTTATGCCAAACTTAAAGCAAAAACAAAAGAGGAACAAAAATTTAATGTTGTATATCACATTCCTTGTTTACAATGTCAGAAATAAATGTTATATGAGACAAAGGGGTAGATATCTCAAAGACAGAATTATAGAACATAAAAATTACCAAAAAAAGTTTCTTTTAAAAACTAATCCAACAGCTTTAGTAGAACATAACAGAGATACATGGCATGGTTTCGATTTTGAGAATACATCTGTACTGGATACCCAAACTAACTATAAAAAGAGATTAATCTCAGAAATGATACACATACAACAGACTAAAAACTCAGTGAATAAAAAAACGATTTAGAGAATCTTAGTACTGCATATTTCAATATAATACATAAAAAATGAAAAGAAATATTATTATTGTTGTTTCTCCAATAACACGGAAGAATATTTGGAATATTGCTATTCTCAAACAACTGTTGAACGAGCTGGGTTGAGCTGTAATTTTAATTAGTTGTGGCATTTCAGTTTATTGTTATAACCCATGTATGTGACTTTAACTGTGTGTTAATGTGTTGTTCGTGTATTTTTTTATATGACTATCAAAAGTACCAATCCATCTTTGAGGAAATTTATCGTCTAGAAATGCCCTTAAAAGCGCAGAGTTGTGGCTTGGAGCATCGACTTGTTGAAGATTATAGGCATTATAAACTGCCAATGGTACATTTTCCATTGTGGAATAACTTCCTCAAGGATTTCTAAGTACCGACGCGCTGTAAGACCTCCTTCAAAATTTTTATAGATTATGCGTCTTCCAAAAATAAAGCAGGAGACCTCAACCCCAAAGCGTGGTTGTTGTGCCCTCCCAAAAATTAAATGGTGATTTTCTGCGGATCAGTTTCTCGTAACATGGCGATTGAAAATTCCCGCGCTTGAAAATAAGATTTTTCGGATCAGATAACGAGTCTGCCAAAAAAATCATCAGTATGGATTTGTTGTAAATACCAATGGCAAAAATTCATTCGGGGCTCGGCATCGCCGTGGTGTAAATGTTGAACTTTGTAGAATTTATGTGGGTGATACTTATATCTTTGCAAAATTCTGTCAGGTCAGACTTGGATATACTAGTTGCTTCCTCGACACCTTCTATATAACTCAATACGTTTATTTATTTTCTCTCTCTATCTTGTTTGGTGTATGCTTTAGGACTGATCTGTAAAAATGATCCTTGCTCTACTAGATTTGTTTTAGGGTAGGCAAGTATGTCTCAGACAGGTTGCCTTTTCTCTGTATATCTAATATAAACAAAAAGGACTCCTAAGATATTACCCTAACAAACAAGCCAGCATATCATACTTTTCATAATTTCGCCAACATTCTAAAAAAAGTAAATTAAATATTGTATATAGTTAAAAAGAAAGGCCAAAGCAACAAAAATATTTCATTAATAATCAAAAACAAATTAGCCAAAGCCTACTACGGCTAATTGGACGCAAAAGAAAATTTTAGAAGTTCTAGGATACTGAACTTGTTTTTCAAAATAACTGCATACATGTATATATTTTTGGAAAGCTTACATTATTTCTATTAAATATAAAGATTATTATACGGTGTTAAAAAAAAAAGTAAGATCCTATACTTTTTGACCTGACCCCGTATACTTATTTTGAAAGCGGTATTGAATTCTACGTAAAATTCATATAAGGGACAGTGTTTGCCTTTTTGATAAGACAGCTGAGATAGAGAGAGTAGGATATGTTGCGAAAACCGCAACTCTCTATCTTTAAAATAAAGGGATGCACCCCGCAACGAAAATGCCGAAAATATTACATGTTCATGTTAGCTATTTCTTTAACACTTCATGTCAAAAACCCGTAAACTGAGGAGAAACTAGTTCAGTTCAAGGTCACCAAGATTTTCTTAATTTTACTATCCCACAAATAATTCTGCCACCATTAAAATTTGTAATCAAATACTTGGAACAAAAAACTTTTTTTAACCTAGTTAGCATCGTTTTCGAACAAGATCTCCCTTGACAAAATAACACCGAATGAATTTTCTCTACAAACCCAAGGTACTACGATATGATGATTGTTTGTGGGATTGCTTTCAAAATTGCTAACCAAAATGACAATTTACTTCATTTAATTGTTTTTCATACTGTGTGAAAACTGATCTACGTGGAATTTTGCGCCAAAATGTTTACCTTCTAAACGTTTTTAGAGTTTTATTACTTTTTGTGTTAATTTGATCTGAAAAACAATTACATTATTTTTAAAGGTTACTTAGCTCACTGACTGTTGACGTTCTCTATGAAAAATTTGTATATTAACTGAATTTCGAATTATTTCAGCTTCTGAAGAAAGCCCTTATGGTTTTTATTGTAAATATCCGTGTCAAAAAGGTAGTAAACAATCGTATTTAACTAATCCATTTCGTTCTTTTCTTCCTGCCAACTTATTGCTGTTACTCATAATAATGGTCATTTTACCAATTTTTGTGTTTGTTTGTTGTGGTAATTGTTTTTAATGGCAACACTCGGCTTGAAACAATATTTATTTGATGACCAACAAAGGACTGTTATCGGAGAAGCAATTAAATTTTTAAATGAACAAGTGCATGGAGATTATTGAAATGACATCATCAGCCGAAGAATTTTATCTTAATGCAGATATACATTTTTGTCTCAAGCGAGCGTAAACAAGTTTTCTCTTCCTTGTTGTAATGTTATCTGGTACATTCCGGACAACTTATCGGAATAATTTTTTATGCGTGTGTCTTTATCATCACAAAACTGGGAAGACTTTTGCAGATTTTCTTCAAATATCAAAAATTAGTAGAGATGGAATACGCTATGATTGTAAAAATTGATGTCAAAAATGTATAATAATATAACATTTTAATATTATAACATTTTGACATCGTTCTTAGATTTTAAATTTTCCGTTAGGCAAAGAAATAGCTGCGAGTATAGTGCCTTAGAGTCAGACAACGGTTACTTCTTTAAAATATCGGAATCAAAGTTTATTTATTTTGTGGTGTGAGATATCATAGCCCTAAGACAAGAGCATATGATATGTACTACAAAGTGCAAAAACTCTATCTTCAGAGGGCGACTTTTTTTTATCAAAACCTGGAATTTTGTATTTGTGTTAATAGAGTGAATTACTTTTTCACTTACCTTGACTCTTTTGCGTAAACAAATTTTTACTTTAAATACTTAGTATTTTAAAATGTTTAGTTGTACAGCTGCACAAGTTTATTAAACCTTAAATAAAAAATATATTTGTTAAAATTTTATAGTTTGTTAGTTGTTATATTTGTGGTTACCTTCAATATTTCTTGATGATGTTTTTTTTAGAAATTCGAGTTTTTTTTTGTTATAGTATTTAGCATATTTAGCATAATTTCATAATATATAGTTTACGTTCTTTTTTTACTGCAATTAAAAAACAGTAAAACACAACATATTTAGACTACATTGCACATTATACAGCTTGTAACAAAAGTAAGGAACGCCGAAATATCTCAGGTATCACTTACCTGAATTTAATTAAAATATGTACAGGGTCTTCCATTGAGGAGGAAAAACGGTATTTTTTTGACTTCCCCCGTATGTCTCAAGAAATTCAAAGTAGCCAATCGATGTATTTTAGCTCAGAGAATTCGAAAATCGTAACAAAAGGTATGACATTGTGCCGGATCCAGTGGCGAGTTCCGCATTGCTGCCAAGTTTACCGTTTTTCTGTTCTAAAAGGAGTTTATTTTCTTTTTAGTGGAACACCTTATATTATATTACTTTTTTGCTTATCTGCGTAAAATTCGCAATACTTTTTATTAAGAGCACTTTTTATGAAAGCCAACAGTTTTTGCAAAAATAAGGGTCTAATATCCATAATGTAATCCTTTTATTAAAATACCTCCCTCAAAACGTTACCTGATATTTTTACCAATGTCAGACTTGTTGATTTACAAAAATTGATCGTTTAGCTGAAACCCAAGGAATTGAAATTTTAATTACACTTTATTATGGGGATAGAATGTGAAACGTGCAAGATGTCTGTAACATTCTTAATAACAAATATCCTAACAGAAATCCAATAACTAAATAGCATAAGTAAAATTAACAAAGAAGTTCCTGAAACTAGAAAGGTGAAAGATGTTGTCAGTTCTGGCAGACCTAGACTCACAACAGATGGGATAAGGCTCTGAATGTTTTAATCAGAGAAAATGACATCTCACACATGTCCGTAGGCCCACTTCTAAAAACCGAAGAGTTTCATCCATATAAAATAACTTTGCCGCTTGGACTTTCGTGAAATCATCAATCTAAATTTTATCAATCAAATTATTTTTTCTGACGGAGAATCGGAAAGTTAACAGGCATAATTGTCGATATTGGGCGGGGGAAAATCCACATTGGATACCTGAAAATCATACCCAATTTTCCCAAAAGATAAATGTTTGTTTTGGTTTAAATGCAAAAATAATCGGTCCCAATACTGAAAATGCTTTTGCTGTTTTATAAGAAGTGCTGTTAATAAAAAATATTGAGAATTTTACACATATTTTAAAAAAGTAATGGTGTTTTATTAAAAACTATAAGTTTCCTTTTATAACACAAAAACAGTAAACTTGGCAGCAATGCAAAACGGGTCATTGGATCATGATTTTAAACCTAAAATTAAAATTAAAAAAATAATGTGTGAACATTATTCACCACTATAAGTAGAATATACGGAAAAGTGATAAAAGCAAGAATAGAGCAAAAATTTACGGACAACGAGGCGGAACAGCAAGCCGGGTTCAGAGCTGGAAGATCGACCGTAGGCCATCTCTTCTGTCTAACTCAGCTCATAGAAAAGATGACAGCGGTTAACAAAGAATTGCATATTCTCTATGTAGACTTGAAAAAAGCGTGCTATAGCGTCCCACTAACAAAGCTCTGGGAATCACTAAAAAAGACAAACATGAATTCAAATCTGATTAAAGCGGTACAAGCCCTATACCAAGATTGCCACGTTTCAATTACTATAAGCAATAAAATATCGAACGGTTTTCCCCTAAATAAAGGTTTAAAACAGGGACGTGCGGTGAAATTTTAAGAAAGGGAAGCAAAATTTTTTATACGTTTAAGTGTTGAAAAATTGCGTACTGATGAACTTGTGGCATGTATTGTCAATACTAATTCACACAATTTCGACACTTCGGTGTAGGCATCTTCCAGCGCCTTGTCTTTTAAAAATTGCATTAGTTCCTTAGCGTTATTTTTTGCGCTAATGTCATCAGTTTCGTAAATCACTTTTAGTTCAGATCGCAGTAACACTCGGTCGAAGAACTGGCCATAATGAAGAAGAAGAGATTTAAACACATCTTCTGGAAAAGTTTTTCCTTTAAATGCATGAAAATTGCAGAGCTCGAGGAATTTAAAATCATTTAAACCGTTATATCTATAGTTTATTTGTTGCTGAATTTGATCGATTATTTCATAAAAGAGGCGTCTGTATGATGTTTGAACATCTCCCACCATCTGCCCCCCCCCCTCTGTTCGAAGACGCTTGGCTTGTAGCTCTACATTTAACGTCATCGTTTTCTCCCAAAATAAGTCAAAGTCATCTCTTTTTTGGCTTAACATGGACTTAAAATCATCCACTTATTCAATTATTCAATTATCCCACGTTTCATTATTTTCTATTATATTCTCAAATAGTTCAATCAGTGATTCACGATTTTCAGATGCTGTTAACACAAATCTTCCATTATAGTTCCACCTAGTAGGAGCTACTTTGGGCAATCCTTTGTGGACAATGGAGTCCAAAGCTTGTGTACGTTTTGTTGACTTGGAAAAAAAAGCAGCCATGCCACTTAAAATAACGAAAAATACTTTACACTCTTTAATGTGATTGATGGAACTGGACAAACACAGCTTGGAAAAGTTTCTCGTATTACTATAGATAATTGAGCAAGTAGTTTTTTCTCTCCATTAATTTCTTTAAAATTAGTAATATCAGTTGTTTCGTCCAGAACAATACCAATGAACCGCGCCTCGCCAATCTCCTGCTTAATTCTTTTTAGAATAATGGTTGCAACAACGGAAATTAAATCTTTCTGGATTCGATTCGACGTTCCGCGAAAAACGCTAGACTGCTCTAAATGTTTTTTTAAGCAATCATCATATTTAGCCATTAAACTAAGTAAATCTTGAAAATTTCCTCTATTTGAAAAAACCCTTGTTTCGTCATGACCTCTAAATCCCAATTCGTGCTGTCCGAGAAAACAAACAACATTGATAAGTCTTCTTAATATTTGCCTATTTTTATCGACTAGTTCATTGTGTTGGCGGTGACTAATTTCCAACTGTTTATTAAGGTCGTGTTCAATTCTGGTTTTGCCGAAGACTTTTTCTTTTATAACGGCCTGCAAATGCGCTTTAGACATAATGTGTCTTTTTACAGCTTTATGGAAATTGTTTAAATCAGAAAAACCAGTTTTATTCCAGAGACCGTTTTCATTTTCAAAAAGTAAGCATGGCCAACAAAATAATTTGCTTATATTTGCACACCCTGTTAGCCATTTAAATTGTTCGTATTGTTTTTCCGGATAAAAATGTCTTATACAGTTTTTCATTTTTGTGGTTAAGTTTTTCATAGGCGGTTTTGCCCTTCCTTTGGAAATTATTTGAAGCTTATCAGCGAAGTTTAATGTCGTTATTACCGACAGCCGAAGTTGACGGTATTTGCTTAACCACGTCCGTATTATTGTCTTCCATATCGCACCGCGCACGACGCGACGTACGTATCACACAACACACGGATAGCCGTTCAAACAAAGAACCTACTCCAACTATAGCTTTCGCCACCACTTAAAGCACGCGACTGAAATGCAAAAATTGCAAACAGCCCGTGGAAAGTTCAATAATCTCTGGCTCGATTCACAGGAAATCAAGCATACAGGACTTGGCTGCATAGAAGCTAGCGGCCCGCATAGGTTTTATTCTATATTCTATTGCGGCTGGGTCGGAGTCCAGGCCGCATTTAATATGTTCTTGATAATTTAGATAATATTTTAGCATTTTTAATATAAACTAAATTAATGGTTTCCTATTTCAAAAATTACATTTTAGAAGATGTTTTGAAATTTTTTTTTGAAGAAGCACTGCTTCCCCTGCTTCCATGGACTGCACCCCTGGTTTAAAACAGGGCTGCTGCCTCTCACCAACGCTTTTTAAGATTTTCCTGGAAAAAGTATTTCTTAAATAGAAACAAAAATGTAAAAATATGTGTACACTCTTAGTTTTGCAGATGATCAAATAGTAGTGGCCCAAGAGCTGGAAGACCTAGAATATATGCCTAGGAAACTTATGGAAGAATAAGACAAATGGGGTCTAGAAGTCAAGATAGAATATATGTGCATAGGTGGAGCGCAGCAGACTCTAGCGACGGAAGACATACATAGCTTTAAATCATGCAGTACCTATAAATACTTGGCGTCTTAATATTACCAACAGCGGAACTCTCGATGACGCCATAAAAGAAAGAAATATTCTGGGCAGAAAAGCTATTAGATCACTAAACAGTGTTTTATGGGACCAGAAGATCAGCAAAGGGAATATACAACACAATATTAAAAAGTATTGTAACATATGGGTGAAGTATGGCAGCTAAAAGAAAAATCCATTAAATCCCTAGGGGCCACAGAAATGGATTGCTGTAGGCGAGCAGCCGGAAGATCGAGGATGGAAAGAATAAAAAACGAAGAATGAAATTATAGGGGTGAAGCAGACCATAGACTAAGAAATAAGAGTGAAACAATTAAGATGGTATAGACACGTCCAGAGAATGTCACCAGAGAGACTCCCAAAACCAATATTAGAATGGACACCAGCGGGAAGAAGAAAAAAAGGTTGACCAAAAAGAAAGTTGGCGAGAGGGCATTGATAGTGAAATATTGATAGAGAGGGCTGGAAGAAGGTGAATGGAATGACCTCACCGAGTGGAGACTGGGTATCGGAAGATTATATAGATAGATTGATTATTCCGCGATGGTTTGACCAATTTGGATGAAATTTTTAGCTAATATTCAGGATATATGGGTTTATTGGATGCAAATTAAAAAATGGCGGAACAGCGCCATTTTCAATTATTGAAGTTGAAGTCGGTTCAAATTTCTTTTATATATTTTTTTTTCATTCTTGACATTATCATTTTGGTCGTTTCTGTAACTGAACGCGCAACTAGTTCTTTTGTTAAAACAGTTTAGGTTTGATTGAAGTTAAAGTATTAAACGGCCATGGAACGGAATAGATATTTTTTCGACGAACCTGCGCAACTCGCACTCGACTGATGTCCCTTTAACTGCAGCCAGCGTGCGAAAAAACTTACTTTGGGCACTAAACAGGAAATATACTATTTTAATTAATTAAATTATCAAAATCAATTTCCTCTATAAAAATATTTCTCGGTCTAATTCAAATCTAATTTTAATTGCTGTTTAATAACTCGTGAATAACGCTTTAATTAAAATAAATATACAAACAAATCGGCAACATTGTTCCTGCCTAATAGTGAAAGAAACAAAGTAAATTACTAGATTATTGGAAAAATCATAACAAAGAGCGTAGTAAATTACATAGCTAGTAATATTAAATCTAATCCGGTGTACATTACAGATCAAATTCTTGCATAATAATTGTATTTCTTGTGAATAATATCAGCCCATGGCCTCACCCCATATTAGAAAAGCACGATTTCATGCAAGACAGCTGTTGAATTAATCGACATGGAAACAGTTCTGTGTGTAACCTGATTAATTGCGAAATATATTTTGCATCGGAATAGTATCCCAGAGATAAATTCAAGCTGAATATTTCCCTTGTTCATTTTACAACAGAAAATTTACATGGTTACTCTTTATTTTTTAGTGAGAAAAAAACAAAAGCCTAGCTAGAAGTGTTTTTTCCCGAAAAGTACACTTGTGCAATTTTCATTTCTGTCAATGTCATACAAACCGATAAAGTTCTATTCACATTCCCAAATACAATCAGCTTAACTTTGAATTTGACCCATGACACACAGAATTTTTCATATCGCTATTTATAAGCTCGATTCATTAATATTATTTATTGGGAGTATTAAAAATAGCGAATGAAAACGTAAATAAGTAAATCTAGCAGAGCTAACATTAAAAATGTAAATCTAGCTTTAGAATGGCCATTTTGAATAATACATGTCACTCCAAGCGTTGGCATGACACCCACGCGCCCTTTAAATATAAAAAACAGCGGAACATATAATACTTAATTTTATTGTGAATGCATTAGTAACAATTAGATTTAGTTTCCAGTTATGTTTACAATATTTACTCGGGAAATACTCTATCAAAATATAACGCGTGCAAGTAAAAATTCTTTTCGGAAAAACTTTATCTTAAAAACGAATATGCGATAGAATAATGAAAATTTAGGGGAGTATTACTACTATGAAAACCAACTATCTGCATATTTTATTCACTTTTTTAAAATGAGTGGGGGGGTTGAAATAGACTACCCCTATTATTCTTGTTAACTAAATTTAAAGAAAAGCTTATGCAACGACTTGGAAAAAAATACATATGGATAGCACGGTTTATTTAGAAACTTTTTTACCTCATGTATTTTTTCATAAACTTAGTGATTTAAAAAATAGTGAAATAAAATGTAAAGCATTACGTGGCAAGGAAATGTATTTTACAAAAATAAACTAACCCATCCTCTATGTATTAATGCGTGAACTATGAATAAAATCGTTCTTTAGAATAAAACTTATTAAAAAGGAATGATTGAAGTATTGCCACTCAAATAAAAACACAACGTTGTACGCAGAAGCGAGTACATTTTTGTATAGCAAGTTATGAAAATCCCTGCCTTGCGATATAATACATGCATTTATTCTACGCAACATTGAGCCTCTACTACGCTGAAATATGCCAGAATTATTTCTTATAACATCACATGATGCAATTATGCGATTTCTGAGGTCTTCGATATCCTGTGCAGGCATAGTGTAAACTAATTCTTTCAGATACCCCCAGATACAATAATCCAAAGGATTTAAATCTGGGGATCGAAGCGGCTAAAGATGAGACCCACGTCTTCCTATCTAGCAGTTTTCACAAGTAAAACTTAATCATGCTTGTAATACATGTCTCTTCTAGTTCTTAGAGGTTAACATTCTAGTAGAGGAGGTAATTCTTCTTGTAGAAATTGAAAATATGACTCACCAGTTAATCCTAGAGGTAGAAAATGGGGCCCCATTAAATGTTTATCGACAATTCGTATCCAAACGTTAACGGAAAACTAATATTGATGTCTAGATTATGTTATTGAATGTGGATTATATTCAGCCCATACATGCCTGTTATGAAAGTTTTGAATAGATAGCTTCGTCCGAAGAGAGAATTTTTGAACAAAAAAAGGAATTATCGGTATTCATTCGGTGAAACCATTGGGAGCAAATCATTTTCGGTTCGAAATCTCTTGCTAAGAGAGCTTGAACCCTCTGTATATGGTAAGAATATAACTGTTCTTTTAATATCCTCCATACAGTTGAAGCCTCAGAATTTAATTCCTCTGCAATTTTCCTGGTGATTGTCTCAAGTTGCGCTTCAAAAATATCCCGTACGGACGCCACTGGTAGAAATTTAAAAAAATGTTGTTCACCAGCCAGAAAATGTCTCTTGATGCGTAGAAAATGTGTTTTACGAAGATATCTAGAATGGTATCCCAAACATTATAAAAAAAAGTTTTTTTCTGAAATGTTTAACACCCTGTATCTCAAAAGTTATAAGGTTTAGGACATATGTTCATATGAATTTTTTTAAAATGAACTCAAGAAATGCCCCCTTAAGTTTTTCGCATTTGTTTTGAAACAACCTGTGTTTCAAACACGTTGGACGCAGAAACGAGTACATTTTTTTATAGCAAGTTATGAAAATGCCAAGACTTAATAAGGCAAAATATACTATGATGTCATCTTACTGAGAGACTTATTTCCTCATATAGTTTAAAAATATTTTAATTGCCAATAATAAAACAAACACTTCTCCCGGCAAACCAATATTTTATGTAATACGCCGTTAAAAACCCATTTCTAAAAACTATTAGAATTCATTGTAGAATGTTTAATAATTAATCTAATAAAAACAGTATGGACAGCAGTTGCCGTATCATTGCAAAACGAAATTACCGGAGGTTCTGCAATATTCGAAAAATAACTTTTATTAGTTCTTTTGTTTGGCATTAATTTATTATGGCTCTTATAAGCAGAAGGAATTTGATGTTTTATAAAAAATTTCTGTTGATTCGATTTGTCATAATAGTTCTGACGTCATTACAAAACTGTATTTTAAACAGTCTGTTAAATTTATGTTAGTGATCTTACGATTTACTACTCCAATTTTAAGAATACGCCTTCATTTTTAACTCCAAAAAAATCGGTAAATTCACTTTTACCCAGAATTCGACTAGTTACAATAAACAGTCTATAATATACAGGGCGTTTCTTAGTTGAATGCTGATAATTCTGGATGTGATTCTTTGGTCAATTTTAAGTATAAAATTGCATGTAAATATATATCCAGAAATGCCTATTTTTCAAAATACAGGGTGGCAAAGTTTTATTTTTCTTTTATTTTTTCAATTTACCTTTTCGATTTTTAAAGATTATTGAACGTAAATTGAAATACATACATATTACTTTTTGTAATATCTATAAGGCAGTGTCATGGGCATTTGGAACAATCTACAGGGTAATATTTTTTTGGGGGTCACGATCCCTTCTACTCCTGCCAAGTTTGTTTTTGCAACAACATTGACTTTTTTATAATAAAATCCAAATAGCTCCAGACAGTTTTAATATTTTTTAGCATATCTTGTATGGTATAGAAGTTATTTAGCAAAGTAATGGATTTTGCATATCGTTGGAGTCATGAAAATGGAGAGATGCAAAAAAGTTTTAGAACTGTTTAGAGCATCGGATTTTATTATTAAAAAAGTCATGTCGTTACAACAAACTTCCTTCTTCCTTTTTGAAATACAGAAAACAATGCATTCTAGATACCCTTGACATCTTAGTTATAATACAGGCTAATTAAAAAGTAAAAACGAATTATTATAGAGTTTTTTACGTAGAATGCACTGACGTAGTTAGTTTTTTTCTACGGGTCTCAAATTATGAGTTACAGACCAAAAAGAATAGTGAATATTGCCGTTTTCTTCATGACATATTCACAATTTTGTAATTCTTTTGAATGCATTTAGACGAATAACGACGTTGCATGAACTGAAAAGCCAAATGTGTAGCTTCACGAAATTCTTCTACAGAGCGATGGCGAGTCTTGTAAATTTTATTTTGCAAAAAAACATCATAAAAAGAAATCTAAGACAGAAAGATCTGGTGATCGTGCTGCCATCTTATCGGTCTATCGGTAATTATTATCCAAAACAGGATGAATAATATGAGAGTTGTAACTAGTTGCTCCATCTTCTTGAAAGTAGGTGTTGTTTAACTAATTTAAACGTAGGTTGTCTAATAATAATTTAGGTACAAGATCTTTAAGAATTCCTAAATAGCTATTCGTTGTCATACCTTCTTCACCAATGCCGAGTGTTATGGTGTTTAAAATGCCAAAGGGAATAGTGGTTTTCATCGGACTATATTATTGATCTTGCAAAGTTAATATTATTTTGAATTTGTTTAATATACCAATTGCAAAATTTCAAACGTCGGCCCGCATCGCCAGGATTCAAATGGTGTACGATTTTTATTTTATAAGGTCGATTTTTGTATTTCTTCGATATTCTCTTTACCCTAGTTTTTCAAACATCTACGACACGACATGAATTGGAAGGCCCTGCCTGTTCAGAAGCCAAAACCTCAACACGATCTGTTTCTTAATTTTCTTTGTTACATAAGTTTGGTCATTACAGTTAGCATAAAGATAATTCCATTTATTCTAAAAATGTAATTCAGGAAAACCCTACTTTCGATGAGAACTTTGAAATTTTATATGTAGAACGAAAAAGTATAGAACTTAATTTACTAGAAAGTATAGAAATAAACAAACATAAAAATAACACCACAATTATTGAACGATCAATTGGACCTAAATAAATCCCCATTGATAAATTTTTATTAGGTTATAACGGAAACTCCAGAACATTTTACCTGTATAATACCGGCAAAATTGGTTTACTTAGTGTAATTTGTTGGCAGTTTTTGACAATTTGTAAAGCCGCCATTTTATTCCGCCATATTAGTTTTTTACCAAAATATTATTATTTCATCCATATATGATCCTTAATTTTTTACCAAAATTTGAAGTCAATCGATTAAGAAGTTTTTGAACTATGTCGCGTACAGGCAGATCGATGAAAAAGAATATGCTTTTCGGGATCTGGGAACCTAAAACTGGACAATATGCAAAAATCTCGGAGAGTGATTTTTTACTATTATTACAATACAATATAAGTAAATAAACGGTAAATTGGTAAAGTACTAGAAGTGACATATATGGTTTTCTATCTTCAAGCATTAAAAATCTCTTTCAGAACGCAACATACAGAGAACTAAACAAATGTCAAATGGAATACAAAACTGGCGCCATATTTAATCATTTAATTTATGTTAATCCTTTGGAATTTCTACATATTGTGATTTGTTTCTTTTCTGAAACGAAGAAATTACAAAACTGACTAACCAAGATTATTCAATTTTATGATTTCTTTTGACGCAAGCCTGGTTACGTATTTTTTCCGCGTAATGTTTATAATTATTACATATACACATAAGTTTATGTTTATGTGTGAACTTAATTTTTATGTACTGTGGTAGAAAAACTAGAAAAACAAAAACTATAGCCATTCTTCCAACCTCTAGCAGACTAAGAATCGGATAACCAACTAACATACCAATCTACAATTTTTCTAAAAGCAGAAAAACAATCTACTACTCCGGTTAAAATTGATAAATGCATTACTTATAAAGCAAGTAATGTATTTAAATATCGTAATTTACGCCAATTAATTAAAATCTCAAATGATAACAGAGTATGTCTGAATGTTTGCTTTTCTCATACAGACAATAGCTTGATGCACATTGATTGCATAGTGTTAACGATTGTGTGGCTACTGCCTCTAATATATAAACAAATAACAAATAATAAAATAGAAAGATATTTTTATGACTTTAATAAGCTTTTCATATACCAATAAAACGTTTGAAAGGTCAATTATTTTCAATTAATTGAAACAGCAAGATAACATAAAAAAACTAACGTATACTCAGTAATAGATAACATTTTCGTAAACAACTTAAATGTCATGTTCTTGATACTGTAAACCCCTTTACTGAGTATTTATTTCACAAACACAATGACAAATGGGTACCCGAACATTGCTATATACTAATGCTGATTTTGACGGATTTGTTTTCAGATTGTCATACAACTTTCGTAAAATTGTAACTTCTATGCGAAAAATGTATTTTTCCTTCGATTACATAGGAAACTGATAAAAAAGCCACTGTAAACTTGGGTAGAAAGTGTGTTATATGGATTGTAAACATCATTATTTCAATATGACAGTATTTAAAAGATGAATCAAAAGAAAGTGGAAAAAGCAAAACCTCATCTTAACTTATTTTATTTACAGTTAATCTTAGTAGTTATTCAATAAAAACCTTTTGAAGATTCTTTGTTGTGGTAGGAAAAACAGTGCATATTCGTTTTGGTGGTAAAAAAATAGTGCATGTCCAAGTGTCCATGTCAACAGTTTTGAACGGCCAGAAGTTATTTATTTTTAAGGATATTAATACGACAATATATTTTTTTTAACAAAATCTTAATCTTTTAATAAAAAGGAATATTTATTCATAACTAATTTTATAACTCATACAACTGAGTACAATAACATAACATTCATTCTCCTTAAATTCTTTTGATTTAAAAATGTATGTAAATAAGCCCACTAGAATTACTGGTACATCGATAATACTATTAGACTATATGTGTTCAAACTTTGATGTAAAGAAATTTCCGCAGGTGTTTCAGATCACGAGGCAATTTATTGTTGATTTAAGACGAAGCGAGCTAAGTCCAAGAGACAATTAAAGAAGGGGCGATTGTATACAAGAAAGAATTATGCTAACTTTGCAAAATATTGTAATGAGTTCGGCTGGCAGAGTATTTTGAAATCAAGTAATCCATTGCAAGCTTTCCATGCAAAACTCTCGTCAATATTTAATAAGTCATTTCCCATAGTTCACGTTAGGGTTAAGAACAAAAAGCCATGGTTAACGAGGGGACTCAGGGTATCTGCCAGAAATATGAGATGTCTCCACTGGCTTAGAAAATATTTTATAACCAGCTCATACTTTTGTGTTATTTTTCTTAAATATAAATCCATTTATCGAAAAACAATAAATTTTGCTAACCAAAGTTACTTTGGGGAACGAATTTTAAAGTCTAAGAATAAACAAAAAGAATATTGGAAAATAGGGAACGAATTTTAAAGTCTAAGAATAAACAAAAAGGATCTTGGTAAATCGTAACCGAATTTCGACAAAAGAAAAAATTACATTTCACTGATTCTAATCTAACATGTAGTGAGCTGAATGACTTTTATTGCTCTATAGCTGCTAAGCTATCTTCTGATTTTGTACAGAGGGGTGACTACAGACACTATTTACAACATATTAATGTGATGGATTCATTTTTTCTTTTTCCTACTGACGCAATTGAACTTGGCCAGATTATTTGTGGTATGAGAAATAAGAATTCTGCGAGGTGGGATGATATGGCTATAAAAGGGTTTACTAGACTTCCTCATAATGTTTTGAGTGTCCTTAGTGAGATTATAAATCTATCTTTTGCATCTGGCGATTTTCCTAAATGTTTGAAGGTGGCAATTGTAATTCCATTGTTTAAGGGTGGTAAAAATTCCCCATCAGACTTTCGCCCGATTGATCTCCTACCTACATTGTCAAAAATTATTGAAAGAATAGTGAAGAAGCGTTTAGTTGCCTTAAACAAGAACACAGACGATGCAATTTTCTCATTCCTGGAATCGCTATACTTGAATCTGAATCAGAGAGACTTGGCTGCTGCAATGTTTTGCGACTTGACTAAAGCGTACGACTGTGTAAATCATCAAATATTGTTTCAAAAACTGGAAACTTATGAAATTAGAGGTCTGGCTCTAGAATGGTTTAGGTCTTATCTCTTTTTGGGGCCCATACTATTTTTACTATATACTAACGACCTGAGTTATCTAGATATCAAGGGCAAGTTCACAACAGTCTTATGGCATGACAAAAACCCCCTGACTCTAAATGAATCAGTTAATAGGGATCTCACCAAATTAAGAAATGGTGTGTTGCAAATGAACTAACTTTAAATATGAACAAAACTGGTATTATGAATTTTAAATGTACACTTAATATAAGTTTAGATAACACAATTGTGAAATCTCTAAATGAAAATAAATTCTTAGGACTGTTCATTGATGATAAGTTAAAGTTTGAGGTTCATATATTAAATTTAAGAAATAAACTTGCTTCTGGCTGCTAGGCTCTTCGAGTTTTGAGCCTGCAACTTGATAAGTCAATTGTTCGGAATTCCTGTTTTGGACTAATAGAAGCGCATCTACGATATGGCATTTGCTTCTGGGGAAATTGTACAAGACAACTTTTTAATGCTATATTCACCCTTCAAAAACGTGAGGTCAAGTATATGTGCAAAGCCAGTGTTCGCGACTCTTGTAGGCCGCTATTTATTGATAATAAACTGCTGACATTGACCTGTATTTATATCCTGGAGTCCGCATGTCTAATTCACAGAAAATTTCAGAATGAAATCCACTCTGCGTCTGTCAGGACTATCCGGTCTTCTAATACAATTGCTTTACCTATCCCATCCTCTACCCAAATAAATATATACCAGTAAAAACATTTTTAATCATCTGCCATTAAGATTAAGAGGCATTCGACAAGAACGTCACTTTAGAACAACCCTAAAATCACTTCTCTTAAACCACGCATTCTATACAGTGGAGGAGTTTTTTGAATCAAATGTTGTATAGTTAAAATTAAAAAAAAAATAGTTAATAAATTTTGCCTTGTATTTGTTTGAATCCATGTGTGTTTATTTAATTTATATTTGCATATATTGTTTTATAATTTTTGACATTAACATGAACTTACTTATTTAAGATTTACCTATTTATTGTAAATTGTATTGTAAGCATTCATTTTAGGCTTATTAAGATTTAATTTTCAGCTTTGTCAATAAGGTAATTTCTTTAGACAATAAAGCACGATTTTAATTTGAATTTGAATATACCTTTAGTTTAGCCGATTTTTGATTATTGACGAAAACAAATCATATTATTATCTTGAAAAGAGGGCGGAGTTCATTAAAATAGGTTTTCCATCGTTAATACGGACATTTCAATTGTTTTGTTTAACAGCGATATGTCAAGATTATAAATATCTGTAAATGTTTTTAAACATTTACGATGAAATGTCAACGATATATACTGAGTGATTTTAATTTATTGTTAAAAAGAAGGATATAATTTTTTGCCCCATTTTAGGACTAAAAGTTTCATAAACCTCGTTACACTTCTAGAGATAAATCTTCCAAATTTAACACGCAGTATTCTGTGAGCAATGTCTACGAAATTCATATATAAAATTTTAGAAAAATCGACAGGCTGTTGCTTTGTCCTAGGCCTCTTTTTACTTCCCAAAGTTTTTACTACTACGTCACTGGCCACTTTTGAAAGCTTTTATTTAATTTCACTTGTAAGTTAGTATGTTAAAATCTTCCAACTTTTAAAACTATTCTCGTTATAGTAATTGACGAGATGCATGAATATACATTTTATTAAATATCTAAATGGTGCAAAATATCGAAATAATCTAACACACAAGAAACATGCAGAACAGAAAGTGGAATTTGATTTTATTGTAAAGATGGCCAGTGGCGTCTCTGTAAAAATGTCGGACGGGTTAAAGGGGTCACAACCCGTAAAAAAGTACCACCCTGTAGATTTTTCTAAAATGTGTTATAGCCATTTCATAGTCATTTCCCACAGTCTACTAAAAATTTTATCACTCTGTATCTCAAAAAGGAAACCTTTGCAGACTGTATGTTTGTTTATTTGTCTGGTCCAAATCTTGTAATAAATTTTAAACCCACTTCCACATATTCGATTAACTTCAAATTTGTCAAGCGTTCAAATTCCGTCGACAATACAATTTGACACTTTGGTTAATAAAAGATTTAAGATGGCATTGAAAAATTATGAATTTTTAATTAACATTTAGAATATAAAAATGGTGGCACCAACATGGCGGATGAATTCTGAAATAGGTGCAAATTCGACTGAGAATCAATAGTATTCAGGAATGCAAATTAGGAATTTATAGTAAACATTTAAAGGTTTAAAATGGCGAGGTCAAAAAGACGGGCGAGTTTTGTCATTGGTGCTATGATTAGACTGAAAATTTAAATATGGTACTAAGAAGTATAAATAATATATTGTTAGAAAGTGAACTAAAAAGTAGACTCATTTGGGATTGGATTTTATATTTTAGCTTCTGGAAATTTTAGGCAAAAAAAATAAAACATTATGTACTTTCTGTAAACAGAAGCACAAAGTTATTTTAATTTAATTTGATTTTTAAGAATACTTTTAACATAACATTTTTTAACGACATACTCAGAATTATAAACTGTTCGAACAAAATGTAAATTTTAATTTGTAAAGAAACCAGGGGATAGAAATAATAAATTATATGTAAATTTGAAGAAATGTTTAGACAGCTGCTGTTGTTTTAAAGTTGTTGGAAATTTTTAATTTTATTCCACCATTAATAAACTCTAAAGCATAAATTTACAAAACGATGGGAGGTAATAAAGACTACAGACTTTAAATACTACAGGCGCCATGAAATAAAAAACCAAAATTATTAGTTTTACGTGGTAATAAATTTATGCATGTTTTAATTCTGACGTTCGAGTTAAAAAAGACCGAGTTCCGTGTTATGCATGTACAAAATTAATATCTTTTGCATCTGATAAGCCTTCTCTGAGACGGGTACCAATATGTTATTTAACTGTGTACGGCGCCATCTTTATCATTGTACTTGTAAACTGGTTTGTGGATCACAAATTGGTCAATTTTTCTTGCGGATTATCATAGTACTTCCTTTATTTTTTGTTTAATGTCAATCTGATAAAACGTATGCTTATTTATCTTCTGAAAATTTTAATTTTGTATTAAGGGGGCAGTTTCACCCCCTTAGTTTATACCTGTACAAAGAAAAAAATTAAAAAATTGCTTATCTACACAAAATGATCAACTATATTTGCCTTACCGTTTTTTAAAGGATCTGAGCGTTATGGAAATAAAAAAATATTGACATCTTTAAGGGGATCTTTTTTGTACTCCCTAGGACTGCCTGTATATAGTATATGGAAAAAAGTTTTGCTTACAAACATATATAAGAAATTTAACGTGTCTCTTCATTGTACGTGGTCTATCTTAAAGATAAAGAAGAAAAAAGTATCAAAAAATTATAATTTTGCAGGAATATTTACACTGCGAAATCAAACACTTATTCAAAATTCCTGACGAAGACTGAACGTCGGAGAATACGATCTAAGACATATTAATGAGTTTTAGTCTTTATAATTGAATGAAGCTAGGTTTCTAAACAATTTCAATCCTAAGTTGGTTCTTTTTTTTGTATATAAGGTTTACCACATTGCATTAAATCCTTTTTTGGTTACAGATATGGTGAAAAACAAAGAAGAAACAGCGGTGCTGCTGAACTCACCGGTATCCAGCTTCTTTCTGCTACCTTCATTCAGCTCAAGAAGCCTTACCAGCAGCTGCTCATCCCGATCACTATCTACATTGGTGTTGAACAGGCCTTCATCAGCGCTGATTTTACTCAGTCATACGTATCATGTGCCTTAGGTAAGTAATTGCCTAATCATTGTTGGCTTCCCTATTATAAATAGACAAATATATCCCACCACCTCACTACATATATTACGATCGGCTTTTTCTTGTAATAATTAAAAAAATCGTGCAAGGAAATTGTAAAATCATAAATTGTTAACGTTTCACCAGCTAACTACACTTTTATTGCAATTTCCTTATTAAGTACCATATTTAAAAAAAAACATCTTGTTTATACACTGCAAAACATATTTTCAATAAAAAAAAACCATGGCACATCGGACTTTCCAACGTTATTCATACTCATTACTGCTTTTAATATTTGTAAAGAACCAATATTTAAAATACACTTCAAGTTATAACAAAAAATACAACGTGTATTGTGTATAATACTATATACTTCTTGGAAGTTATAAATATAATACCGGTTCTTTATTGTCAAAAAAAACGCTTCTTGTTTAGAGAGAACTTAATGTTAAAGAATTGTATTGGCATAAAAAGTGCCTTTTATTTATATATTTCTAGAAGTAAACCGAAAACGGTTTAACCGGAAGTTGATGTCAGTTTATAAATATTTGTAACATGAGAGAGGAAAATGCAAACGATTTTGCTATAAATCAAACCATACTTAATACGAAATACCTAATCGAAATACTAGTAGCAAGTATAGAAAATAAATTTGAAAAATTCATATCAAGTGCTTTAAGTGTTGTTCATTTACTTCTTGACATTGAGCTAAATATTGCGGAAAGGCATTCAAAAGGAATTCTGTTAATTTGTTGGATATTTCTATATTCATTTTCGATTCGTCGTTTCAGATCCTCCAGATTGGACGATTTAGTAATGAAAACAACAACACAAAAAATAATCAAGAGGCATCAAGTCTGAGGATCGGGCTGGTCATTCAATACTGTCCCTTCTACCTAACCATCCTCGAAAAACACATTGTCAAAATAGATGTCATTATTTGGTACTGCATATTTTCTAAATAAAGAACATTTTGGGTGTAAATTCATCAAAGTATCTGTCATCATTCGGTTTTCCATCTAAGAAAAAGAGCCCAATTATCCACTGACCTATTATCCCAGCACAAACTTTTTGTCGAAATTAGGTGTTTTGTCCTCATATCCAGTTAGGGTTTATCGTAATCATCATCAGTTTTTGCACTAGTGATATTTTATAGGGTGGAATTTTTCATTATGTTCGATGCACAGATATGTGGGATACATCCTGATTTTTTTTTAAATCACAGTGGGAAAATAGATGAGAGTATGTTCGCTTTTAGCCTAGTTTTTGTAGAAATTTTTGCATCAATCCGACAATAAATGATTGTCTTTTCAAATAATGTCACTTTCTAGAAAATGTAACAGATATGTGGGATACATCCTGATTTTTTTTTTAAATCACAGTGGAAAAATAGATGAGAGTATGTTCGCTTTTAGCCTAGTTTTTGTGGAAATTTTTGCATCCATCCGACAATAAATGATTGTCTTCTCAAATAATGTCACTTTCTAGAAAATGTAAGTTTCAAACTACAGAGTACAGAGTAATCAGTTCTTGGAATTGCTTTCAACTATTTGGCTTTTTGAATTCGGTCTTTTGGGAAACTAAAAGCAGGGACGAGAACTCCTCTAGCTTTTGACACACATATTATAATTTGGTACTTACCTGGACACATCCAAGTATAATTATATTTTTTGTTAACTTATAATAATAATCCTATGAACTACTTTACCCGAGAGTTTGCCAACTTCTTATTAATTCATTACCCAGCACAAAATATAAAACCATGTAACACAATGAAATTAAACAGGATTGGAGGCCCAGAAAACGCTATCCGAAGTCGGAAGTATCGCAATTTATATTTAGTTTAAAAAAGAAATGTTGTACCAGTTTTTATACCAATAGTTGGCACAGTTTTTTTTGCACAAATGAAAATATATCTATAAGAAACTTAATTTGCTGGGGGTAAACTAACAATCGTGAAGCCGCCATTTTTATACTGGTTCCAGTCCGTCAAGTCTCGTTGCCGGATTTACTACTTTATGGCCTAATCTGGAGTCGGCCGTGACCCAGCACTGGTTGAAGACTTAAAAAAAGATTAAAAAAAGGACAGTCAAAGGCTTTATCAACTGTCATGCGCTTGCCAATTCATTTGATATTAATTTTTCATGAGTTAACAACTTTCGTTCTATTTAAATTCCTGTTTTTGTTAATGCGAATTAGTTAAGTTTGCTAAATTTCAATCACTTGAGAATATCACATAAAATATTCAGTATCATGGCCTTTTGGCCTTTATTGTGTTATATCATACACGTTATACAGGCAGACTTTCTTTTTTCATTATTTCCGCAATTGTACACGGCCCTTTAAGTTTTTAATATATAAGTAAAACTAACAAAAAAGATATTTCTAACGAATTTTTTGTGATTCTAGGTGTCCAAAATGTTGGATTCGTCATGATCTGCTTCGGTGTGGTTAACGCTATTTGCAGTTTGCTCTTTGGAAGTGTTATGAAATACGTTGGGCGGGTACCAATCATGATCCTCGGAGTATCAGTACACGCCGGAATTCAAATCTTTTTGTTACTTTGGAGACCACACCCAGACAATCCTCTTTTGTTCTTCATGGCCTCGGGACTGTGGGGAGTTGGTGACGCCGTATGGCAGACTCAAGTCAACGGTAAGTGTTACCATCAAAACATATATTTTATTAAGCCTGGGTTTAGACAAGTTTAATCAAATAAAGCACATATATCTGCAACATACAAGTTAATTACTTAGGTAAAAGTCCGGTATTTATTGTCAATATTCTTCTTTACTCAGAAAGTATACCTAAGAACAAATTATTAGTCGGAAACTATTTCTGTGTAGAATCTTTTCGCTTCAAAAAACCAAATTTTTTGAAACCCTAAACTCATTGTTTTGATTCTTTACAATACAATTCTTTTTAAGCTAGTTTTTACATCATGAATTGCTCATGTTAAAAAGCGGACAGATTAGTTAGCTGAAATATATAAGAATATAGTTTTTACCTATATTTTCTTTTTTGCTATCTTGATGAAAAACTATTTTTGAGGTGAAGTTTGTATAAAGAATAATTTTTTAGGCCGTTCTGTTTATTTTGTACTGATAAAAAATTATACATATATTTGATGAATTAATATAGCCTAACCAATAGCATAGTAGAAATAAACTACTAGGTCCACTCCTGAGCAAATCCTTTGATCTGCCACATTTTTTCGCGTCGCACGATCACTGGTGCCTACGGATATGGCCGAATTGTTGCGGAAGTTTCCGAACGCCACGGCAAGTCGGAAACTAGCCAAAGGTGCATTTAGGAAAATGTGGGCACACAATGAAAAAAAAATATCATTTGATCATCGGGTGAAAAATTACGTAAAAACGGAATATTATAAAAACCTTTGATGTAAGCAATAGTATTTCTGCATCTGCAAGATAAGAACAAAAGTTTCTCACAAGTGTAAAAACCTATGTTCATCAGAATATCTCGGTATGTCTATTGCCACACGAGTTAACCGAACTGATTTGGGGTATAATCAATTTAGATGAAGGATTTAAAAAAGGCACGAAATGACAAAAAATTTATTTTTAGGGTAAAATCATGTAGCCTTTTCATTTGACGGACTTTTGGGCATACACGCTTTTAATTTTAAAGTGTTTTTTTTAGGGAAACAGTTTGGCATGTTACGTTTTTAAATGTTGCGAACATACAATTATATTTTCAGATATTTTAGAGATTCAAATTCTGACTTAAATGAGCATATAAAATTAATTAAATTACGAATTTTGGGCACCCAAAAACAGATTTAAATTTTGACACCTTAAATTTTCCATTTGAATTAAAAATAGATTGTACAATTTATTTAACATTTCAATTCAGAAATTGGTAGGAGTTTAAAAAGGGGAGGAATAAAACTTTAGAATATACTAAAAAATCAAAAAAATTAGAATTGAAGCTAAAAGCTGGAGGTAACAAAAACTCAGGATTTCCTCAATAACTATTTATTATTTTTGGATGTACAGAGTAACTGTTCAAAATTGCCATCACCTTCATCAATACAAGCTCTTAAACGGATTTTATATGAATCAGCTACATTTCTTAACAGGGTTTTTCTTTATAATTTGCCACCCCTTTAAATATTTTATTTCAAAAGATACAAAAAAGTGGTTAATACGAAAGTTGTGGGATTTCATCTGAAGATTTACATAGTGCTAAAATCAAAGACAAATGACTATCGGACAATATAGAAATCACCATGAACTTTGTTATTTTAAATAGAACAACCTGTATATTTTTAAATTTTTAAATGCGCCTCATTGTCCTCTTTTCAAAAATATATAACATGTCTATATTTAGAACAACAGTTTTTGAGCTATTCACCTTCAAAGTAACACATTATGAGGTGCTTAACTTACTTTATTGGATCTAGAAAGCCGAGAGTGGCCGTGGGTGCAATTCGGCCATTATGATTCGTGAATCACTCTAGCAATGAAATGTCAAATGAAACCAAAATTACCTATTCTTTTTGAATAGAAATAATATATTTTATTTAGGTTTTACGTTAAATTTATGTATTTATAGCAAATTAAATATTAAAAGTTGTAAAAAAACAACTAGTTTATTCTTATATAATATAATGTATGTAATTACCAAACAATAAATACAAATGCTAGTGAATAAACAAAGATAACAAGAACATTTATAAAATCTGTATTATAAGTTATTTACATGACCACGGCCATTTTTTAAGCAATGTTGGAACACGTGTCCCATTCTATTAATAGCATTGCTAATAAAGAAGGGGATATTCGGTATTTAAAATTACTATTTCTTGCTCGATTTTTTGCCGTAATTATTGTAAATTGTCAGTCCTATTGAAGTAGATTTTATCTTTCAAGTATCCCCACAAAAAATTATCTAGGGGTATGAGGTCGGGGCTATTGGCCGGCCACCGGATTGGGCCTTGCCTTCCGATCCATAAATCATAGCGATTATTTAAAAAGGTGGCAATTGTGACGAGGTGCCAAATTAATCTAGTATACTGATGAATGGGAAGTGTCTTTAAAAGGTGCTCTATTTCGTTATTTAAAAAATCTAAGTAGCGTTCGCCTGTCAAAATACCCTCAAAAATAATTGGCCCAATAATTTGCTCTCCTAATATGCTGCATCACACATGCAACGACTTACGCCCTTGCTTCTTCCTTTCTTTAATTACATGTGGATTTCGGATTGCCCAAAAATGTATATTTTTCTGTTAAACATTCCGGCCGTAGTGAAAGTAGCTTCATTAGACCACAGAATTTTGTTAAAAAATTCGTCATTTTCTCGAAATCTCCTGAGCATTTCTTGACAGAATTGAAGTCGTTCATTTATATTGTTTTCTGTTAAATATTGGACTGGCCTAATTTTATAGGAATGATAACAATATTTTTTCAAAATCCTATGAATTGTTTTCCATGATTCCCCAGTAAGTCTTGAAACGTTGGGAATTGACCGGTGCGGATTTTCTAAAAAATAATTCTTTTAAACTTCATGTTTATTAAATAAATAGAAAATTACCTTCAAAATATAATAAAATATTAAACTCTTCCTCTAAATTTGCATTTGATCTTTGTTTATTCACTAACATTTATATTTGTTATTCGTTAATTACATATATTAATAACTTTTAATATTTAATTTGCTATAAATATATAATTTTAACGTAAAACGTAAATAAAATATACTATTTTTATTCAAAAAGATTAGATAATTTTGGTTTCATTTGACATTTCATGGCTAGAGTGATTCACGAATCATAATGGCCGAATTGAACCCACGGCCACTCTCGGCTATCAGATCCAATAAAGTATGTAAAGCACCTCATAATGTATTATTTTGAAGGTGAATAGCTCAAAAACTACTGTTCTAAATATAGACATATTATATATTTTTGAAAAGAGAACAATGAGGCGCATCTAAAAATTTAAAAATATACAGGGTGTCCCATTTAAAATAACAAAGTTCATGGTGATTTCTATATTTTCCGTAGTCATTTGTTTTTGATTTTAGGGCTGTGTAAATCTTCAGATGAAATCCTACAACTTTCGTATTAACCACTTTTTTATATCTTTTGAAATAAAAGATTTAAGGGGGTGGCAAAACAAACACCCATATGGTCAAAAGTACTCAGCTTCACTGTTTTACATTTACGTGACGTCAAAACAGGATACATATCTAAACTAAGTATAATTCATAAAAGAAAATATAAACAAATCTTCGACATGTTAAGACACCCAACAGCAGTACACAGTAACGTACTCATTTTCACCAATCCGCCTCTGTTCTGAAACGCAATACTCGAACCTCGCAACGCGAACGACGGATCTCAACTGAACGCTTTGCATGCTGCCAATAATTTGCCGAATTTTGTCGGCAAGCTGAAAATAATTGGGAGAGTGGCGCTACTAGTTTATTTCTACTATGTCAATAGTTCCTAAAAGATAATAGTTTCATATTATATTCAAGTTAAACCTTGTAATATTAAGCAAGTATTAGTATAAATTATTAAAATCAAAAAGCTCGTATACTTAGAACTGAACAACTGTTAACTAAGAACTGTGAAAGACATTTTCCTCCTAGGTGGTATCCCGTATATAGTGAAAAGTAAAAATAAATAACTTCAGATTCCTCCTTATTCCGAAGAAAACATCTACTCCGATGTCATGCTTGACACCACACATTTATTATTGAATATTATAATTACGTTCATGGATATTCAAAATTAGGCAAGGCATGCTTGCTAGATCTTCATAAAATTCGGACAGGGTCCATACAATTTACCCGACTTCTAAATTCATCATTTTTTACCGACCTCAAAGCATTTGAGGAGATATTTGTAAATGTGTGAACCCATGTTGGAGCAAAAAAATCCGTCTTGTGTTATCCTCACGTCAATTGAAATTTGAATATACGTCTTACGGCAAAAAAATTGAACTTTCGACCTGCTTTATCATTTTTATCCCAAGAAATAGCAATAGACCAGTACGAAGATTTAAAACCAGGGAAAAAAGCTTTCGTGCGCGTATTTCAAAAATTTCTCTAGAGAAAATGTAAGTGTTTCCTCGGCTTATTTGTAGACAAGCAAATGCTGCCAATGTGTGGGTAATTACCCGTTTTGCGGGTAATTAGGTCTTCTTTGCGGGTAAGAATTTCCGTGCGAGTAAAAGCGGGTAATTAAGGAATCCAAGCCACAAGCAAAAATTCCAGGTTTAATTTTGTGGATATTCTTCTCAGATACCCATGGCAACGTCGGAATGCACTGTTGTCGCCGGTTGTATTTATTGACGTAAATCTCTAGACTGCTACAAGAGGCCATTCTCTGCCTCTGTTGCGTGCGTTAGTGTCTAATGCCTCTTCCATTTCTATCTCTTTCTACACCTATATTTGGCATCATAGGTAAGACTCTAAACATTCTAGAGGTATGTCTATTGTTGTACTTCAAGTTGAAGTCTTCAACTTCTATCTCGTTATTTGCCGTTCTCGTTCATCCCCGCGATTTTTATTAAACTAAGTTAAAAATATTAATTTGATTTGAAGGCTGATGGTTTCTTCTCTTTATTAATACTTACTAATGTTTCGTGACATCGTGTCAATAAGTCCTGTTCATATTTGATTAATTTTATATAATGTATTTATCACGTTGTTTATATTGTAGTTTGTGGTAGTGTTAGTAATCATGGATAAATGGCTAAAAAAATACCTTGGTATTTAAGTAATTATATGATTTATTTAAATTTTTCATAAGCTTTTTGTATTTGCAATATGTACCTACTTTAGCTACGTAAACAATATATATTTTTTTATTAAAATAAAAGTTTCTTTTATTTGTACAATTATTTTTGAGATACACAAAATAGATTTATACTGTCATGTACATGTGCTTTATGGTATGGTATCCCAATGAAAATTTTACCTATCCGTAATTTGGCAACTTTGGTGTGGTCCGTACAAATTAGTTTTTTGTACATCCTCTCGGAATTCGAAACGACGTCGACTATAAAAGTCCGTTCGAAATTGGTGTTTACATTTTTATTATTATCAATGAATTAATAAAATTTTATAATTCCATCAATTTCATACTTAAAATTCAAATTTCATTCATGTGGGTAAAATTACGAGTAATTAGATATTAGGCTGCGGGTAAAAGTGAGTAATTTACAAACACACCGCGTACAATCCGAAATTTGAGGTTGGCAGCACTGGTCTTATTTCTAGTTTAGTCATTTGAAACTTGGTCTCTTAGAGAATATGGACGCTTTCTTACTGCATTACCACTGTAATACATTAGCAAGTATATTCGCTGTGACTGAAACGCTTGTCACAGGTATTTTATTCTATTCTAGAGGTGAGCTCTATCGAATAAAAAGTATCGAATTATTCGATAGTTGTTGCTTATTCGAATTATTCGATAGATGAAAATTGTTCATTCATTTAACACATATTACTAATATTAGTAACCAATCACCAAACGAATGAGTGAAAATAACTTTCATTCAAATAAATTTTAGTGACACATTCATCATGTTTATTCGAACGATTTTTTACCGACAATGTTGCAACATCTATTGGCGGATCTGAGTGAATAAATTTAGTAGTTACTAATTCGTCGTTGGTTTATTCGGTAAATGAAATGTTTGATACATATTTTATTTAGATTCTCGCTTTTTCGGTGAGGTTTAATGATACTTTTTTAGTGTCTTCTGATAATTTGTGGCCAAATATAAATATATATCTACCAGTTTTCCTCGGTTTTAAATATTTTGTATTGGGCTCATTATTTTTTAATTATTTGTGTTTTTATGTGGAAGAAGTATGATAGTGAACAATAATATATATGATAAATATTGAATTTTAAAAGGAACAATTCAATAAATGTGACACATCCGCAAATATTTTCTCGTTTTGGCAATTAAAAGAAATATTTAATATTTATAAAAACAAACTGTATTTCCTTTAAATTTAGGGTGTATTCTGGAAACTTCTTTATTACCTTTTTTTTTTTTTTAGAATAAGTAACAAAGGATAAGTTAAAACTTAGTTTCAAAAACAATAAGCGTTCACGTACAGATTTTAACTTTCTTTTAGTATTAATCATTAGACACTAAGAGTTTGTTTTTCTGCCAGGTAGGTACTGTAAAGTCTTTAAATTTATTGTTTTTTACTTTGAATTTTATATTTTCATTTTACAAATCAAGATGTTATGTCACTTTTAATCATTAGTCGTTAGGAACGTGAACACGGCCAGCCATTACGAAAAAAGTTATTACTAGAATTACAGATAAAACTAAAGAAAAGGAAAAACTTACCTGAACCCACCTTTACAGAGATAATTTTTAACTTTGTTTACGTAGCATGGCGGAGGCGACGGCTAAGAGCAACACGATGTCGCTTCAAACGCATGACTCAAGGAAAGGTTATCACGTGCACGGATTATTGACGCTGTTGTTAAATTTAATACAATGTCTTTAGAGAAACTGGGAAATCATAAACTAACCAGTATGTTTTGTATAATTCATTGTAACTTGTTTCTATATTTATAGTTACGTTTTGAACAAAATATCAATTGGTAAAATCAAAAATAAAAAAAACATAATCCATTTATTTAGAAGCTAAAAATAATAGCAAACCTCAAATAGTGTTATTTGTTAATTATATGTGAGTAGAGGAGCTATGTAGTTTGAATATTACTGTATATGGACTTGTGCTGTAATCTATAAATTAAATAAATAAATAAATATAAAATAAATAATAATAAATAAATAAAATCATTCGATAGTTGAATATGAATCATTACTAATTATTCGATAGTCCAAACATAATCCATTTATTTAGAAGCTAAAAATAATAGCAAACCTCAAATAGTGTTATTTGTTAATTATATGTGAGTAGAGGAGCTATGTAGTTTGAATATTACTGTATATGGACTTGTGTAATCTGTGCTGTAATCTATAAATTAAAACCAAGGAAACAAATTAATTTATTCGAATAAAATCATTCGATAGTTGAATATGAATCATTACTAATTATTCGATAGTCCATTTCATTCAATAGTTCCCCCATCGCTATTCTATTCTGCTCCTGCTCGGCTAAACCAGTATTCTATATGACCAGTATTTTTCCTACAAAAGGAACGATATCGTAATTAGAAATAAGAAATCTACGAATTTGATTATTCGCAACATTTTAGATTTGATTAGTTTTAATAGGTGAATCTTAAAATATTTAGCGCAAAAACGATTAAAAATGTTTTATGACAAAAATACCAAGGTCGTTTTAAATATAAAAGAAATTTATAATTTTATAATCTTATAAAAGATATCTGTAAAAATGAGAGCCGATCGTACATTTACTTTTTTTCGAATCACGGAATAGTAGGGTTGTCGACCTTACATCGATCTTTTTTTTTTAGATCAATTCTTTGGCTTAAAAAAATCGATTTTTTTGCGTAGATTTTTTGCTAAGCAATTTAATAACAGATGTGAAATAACAGATTACTCGAGCTCGATATGACAAAATCGAAAACGAAACGTCTATCATACTGAAACATTACTACATGCAAAGTGTAACACTTAGCGCCACCTATTGGGTCTCCAGTGATTTCCGGCTGCAGACCCATAAGTAATTTCGCAAAGTAGGCACTAGCACCATCAGGCGGAGAATAGGTACTAAAAATCGATAAAAATACGCTTTTACACATCTTTATCAAAAGTTCTTGGCCGGAAAAGATATTTGTAGACAAGCAAAAATATATAATTTCTGCAGGTGCAAAACGGCCTACAAAAAGAATTGCTTTCGATTATGTCACAGGGTACCCTCCTGCGATCATGATTTCTGGGCCTCTTATTTCAGATCTCTATAGGTACAAGCCTGCCTGATGAGGGTAGAGGCCCAGAAATCATGATCGCAGGAGGGTACCCTGTGACATATTTTAAAGCAATTCTTTTTGTAGGCCGTTTTGCACCTGCAGAAATTGTATATTTTTGCTTGTCTACAAATTACTTTTCCGGCCAAGAACTTTTGATAAAGTTGTGTGAAAGCGCTTTTTATCGATTTTTAGTATCCATTCGGCCTATTTAATTTTTTCTCCCAAGATCTTTGAATGATACAGGGCTGAAAACAAAACAATATTTGGGATAACATATGAAGATAGATTTAAAATCGTCTTAGTGAACCTGGTACCTATCACAATAAAATCTAAAATTATAAATATTTTTGTGTTGACGTACTATTTCCGATTTTTTTAGACAGACTCATCTAAGAACGCTCTCGGGATATAGACGAATTTTTTTATATCTTACTCATGACCAGGAAGGCCATCGGTCTATAATTTTGTTTCCGTTGTATTTTACTAAAAGGTTATACACAATAGCATAAATAGCTGGTGTAATTAGTAATTAATGTTCGCATCCCATTGACTTCCACAATATTAATTCACATTTATTTTGTAAACAAATTAAATATCAAACATTCACTTTGTTGGTGCGGACGAACTACGCCCATTGTTCTCGGCCAGCCTTGCCCCTGGCGACAAGATAACCGGTTACAGCTGGTTATTGTTATAGCCCCTGGGTTGTGTATTGTACAAAGTCCAAACCTAACAGAACTCGACGTGATATAGAGATGGGAAATCCAGATCATTTAGGTGATTCGGTTCACCAGTTATCACAACAGACTAAATTATTTCGAGGGGGAGATCCCCCCCCCCTCCGCTTATATTCGATTTTTGATACTGTTCGGTGGATTCGACGGCGGGTTAGTACCATGTTACTCAAAAAAACTATCATTAAAACTAAAATAAAAGTAAGGCAATGGCTGTTAAATATTAGAGCAAAAAGGTGAATAAAACATCAAGTCTTTTATTTACGCATTGAGAAGATTTAATTTTTGAAATAAAATCAAAAGATTCATTTTTTCAATATTTAGATATATTATACATAGCGTACAAAATTAGGGCACAACAATATTTAGAACATAAATAAACTTTTTTTTAAATCTCAACAGAGCTGCATCTTTTAATAGCGATAAGATGGGATTTTGTAACATGAGTTTTTGTAATATTATTTAGATTTTATTTCACCTTTTCATAGATTCACATCGTTGTGTTTTGTTGTTTGTTGGTATATTTTTTACTTTATAGCAAGACTGTATATTTCAATTATTTTTTTTGTTTTTTCGCGTCTAAAAAGATATAACTAAATAATGTTCTTGTTTTGCTTTATAAAAAAAAGCATTGTTTCCATTTTCATTAATACCTATACCATACTTGTTATTAAATGAACCCTAGCTATCGTTTTCTTAAAGAATAAATAATTTACTAGAATGTTAGGGAATAGGGATAGCGCCGAGTACATAGACATTCTTTCACCCTGATCATCGGTTCATATAAATAAATAATATCATCCACACTTTTCATCGAATTCCCATGGATTTAATATGTGTTTGAAAATACGCAAAAAAAAAACAAAAGATTTGTTTCGGACGATTGGTTGGCCGAGGTCAAAATCTACTTGATTCTCCGCTCACTCGTTGCGCGGTGATATCGTCTTTTAGGCGAATAATCAAATAAGCTTGGCAATTGCCTAGAAGCAACGACATCGAGCAGAACAAGACAAGCCAAGTAGGCTTTGACTTCGACGAACCATTCGTCCACATCTTAAAGCCTAAAACCCTTCATTCGCTATTCGGTTCGATTCGTCAATTCATATAAATGAATAAATCGGCAAATTAACGAATGGACGAATATTTCATCCACAGAATTGATCAATTTAATTCGTTGGCATGGATGGTCCAAACAATACACAAAAAAAAAGTGACTCGCCGGCTTTAGCCTTGGCTATGATCCGGATCACTGATTAATTTCATTCGTGGTTACCCATCTTTAATGTGATACATCTTCGGGTATATTGCTCTCTGTTGTTTCGAATCCGCGCACAGATATACATTTTTAGAAAGTCTTACCCACCGTAAAACTAAGAAGATAACGTAGCCTTCTCTCACGAAAGAATAAAGTGGACATTCGAAATGTCTTGTTCGAGTTTTTCATTCACGATCATAATAATAATTGCCTCTTATTGAACTAATTTATGAAGTTAAAAATGGGATTTTTGTATATTTAAATATTAGACTTAAATAAATTATAAAAAAAATGCCCCTGCGTATTATATAACAATATAATAAAGTCTATCTATACAATGGTAACATACACTTTTTCTTCCTGACAGAATGGTGAACGCATTATGAACTATACTGGTTCAATATAATATTCTTTTCGTCTTTTCTTAGGCTGAAAGGTTATTCATCAATACAAATACAATATATATATATATATATATATATATATATATATATATATATATATATATAATATATATAGAAAGCTTTAAACATTTTTTGTTTTTTGCTTTAATGTCGGAAAAATATGCCTTAATATTAAGTAAGTTTCCTTCCATATATAAAACATATATATCAGGAAAAACAAATAAATATGAACAAAAAGGAAACCATAAAAACATAAACACACAACAATAATAAAACGAAACTTAGTGTAGATAAGCATCATTATTTGTGATATTTAACTTACCTAATATCCTAATTAAAGGCTTACGTTAACATTAGAATTAAAGTAGTCAGTCTTGTCCATAGAGCACATATTAATATTACAACCAAAATATATCATATACAAAAATTATAATATATAACACATTTATCAGGTCCCGGAGCTTCAAATTGAACAAAAAAGAAACGGTATGCCTGCCGTTTATATGTTACAACCTCTCAAAATTCAAAATTGTCAATTTTTAAACGTGAATATGTCGAAAAGAATTGAACTTAGGTATAGGACATGCTACATATAATATGTTTAGAATTTTAAGGACTGTGTAAAATTCGTGAAATGATTAGGACACTTCTTTTAAAAAATAAATTAAAGCGATTTTTGTTACCCTGATTAATTACTAAGATTTTTTTTATAGGCCACTCACTACGAATGACTCTGTATAGACGGAATATGGCGTACAAGTTCTTGAGTATGAAAAACTATTACTCATTAACCTACAAATCGTGCAACTTTTATAAAATCTATCGCTATTATGGTTTATCAAATGGCTTATTTAAAACCGAAACAATACCAACGCCAAAACAGTAAATAAAATATTCTAAAAGGCTGTAAAAATATGGGTAGATAAACGAGTCTAGCGTGGACAATGCGGTAATAAATTTGCAATAAAGTTGTAAAAATAAATTAATTACTCACGCATTGGCAAAGCAAACTGTTCAGCATGCATGTCATGTTTTGCGGTTATTATCAGTCTTTGAGAGAAAAATGGGACTAAAATGTGTTCATGAATGTTAATATTTTGGGAAACAGTCGTTACTTACAGCGATGTTTACATTAAAATCAAATTAAAATTTTTTAATTGTCACAAAAAAATTCTAGAAGGACAACAGACAGGTCAATAAAGGTAGATACACAAAGTAAACAAGAGTGTTAGATAAAAATTTAAAAAAAAAACAAAAAAAAATTACCAAAACAATACTAGTTTTAAGCAATGACAGGGGAATTCAAAATTTAAATAAAACAAAGTAAAATAGAAATATAAGGAAGGAACAAACAGTTATAATAATGTCAATTTTAAAATATCTGAAACATAAGTAGAAACCCTTCATCAACATATGTTTTTTCAGCCTATTCTTAAAGCTGTTATATGTATCAGCTAATCTTATATATTCAGGAAGTTTATTGTAAATCCTAATAGTCTGATAGTTGGCAGATTTTTCGAAGTGTGACGTGTTGTGTACTACGTAGACTAAATCATTTGCATTACGAGTCCTATATTGATGGTAAGCCGAGTTTGAGCGGAAATGATGTAAATTTATTTTTATGTAGAGACAGCATTTAAAGATATATATAGATATAAAGGTTAGGATTTTATGTCTCTTGAAAGTATCCCTACATGACTCGCGACCCTTCATGTTATCGATAAATCGAATAATTCTTTTTTGTATTACTAAAATTCTATGTATGCCAACAGCAGCCCGCCACAATATCACATGATAAGCCAAGGCTGAATAAACAAGCGCATAGTAAACTTGCATCAGTGCTCCATGGGACAAGTCAGTACGAAGTGTCAGCAAGGCAAAGTATGCCATGTTAAGTTGTTTCGCCACTTCCTCTATATGACGATCCCAATTTGTGTTTAGATCCAATGTAAGGCCTAAGAATTTAATATTTTGTGAAAGCGATATATTGGGGACTGGTAAGAAATTTTTATTGAAATAAATGCATTTGGTCTTATTGACATTCAAAATAAGTTTATTTTTGATCACTAGAAGTCGCTTCTGATAAAGCAACTGACGTGTCATCGTCATAGTTTATTACCATACCGTTATTTATATGTGATGGGAGGTCATTGATAAAAAGAGTAAAGATTAGAAGACCCAATATCGATCCCTGTACTACACCCAAGTCAATTTTGTATTCATTCGACCTACATTCATTCAAGGACACATACAATCTCCTCTCACTCAAGAAACAGATAATCTATTCTAGAACATTCGCCCTTATGCCAATATTAAAAAGCTTATTTCTGACAAAGCCACCGTCGATACTGTCGAAAGCCTTCGACAGATTAAAAAAGACCGCAGCAACGTGGCGTCTCTTATCAATCTCTTTTTGGAGATATCCGACAAATTCAGCCGCTGCAGTTTCCGTCGACCTCTCCGAACGAAATCCATGCTGGTTGCCAGAGATGATTCTATATTTAGTTAAAAATGAATTGAGCCTGTCATGCATCACACGCTCAAAGATTTTAGAAAAAACTCTAAGCGTCGACGAGGGCGTCACTAAAGGGGACAGGGGTTAAAATGTGATTGAGTTGGCTCAAGCAAAGTATATTATAGTTTATGTTCGTTGGCTCAAGCCGGCATCAGTTAGCAAATTATGAAACACGTGCTTTAATACAAAAGGCGCAACTTTTATTAGTAAATGGGACCATAAAATATGAACAACAATTATGACGAATTCCGAAGAAAATAGCGTGGGAAAATTCGAGAGTAACATGAAATTTAGTAGACACCACATCTAGTCGCAGTGTTACTGATGTAGTAACAGTGGCGTAGCCAGAACGCGGCGAAGAGGGCGATCAACTATTGCTATTGTAGCGGGCAGGGTAGAACATTTAACTGTTGTTTTACCGTCAAATTGGACTCTGAATCTTTTGATAATACCGATTTGAATATGGCGTTATCTATGGGGAAATTATGATATCATTCACTTTTTTTTAATGCAATACCCCCTGTGTCTTGAGATCAATGAACATTCTAAATACATTTTTATAATGCACCTCGTATACCTAATCAACTATTTTTGTAAAAATAACGTACATGTCACTTCGTTTTAAATTTAAATGACACAATTCTCTGGAAAACATATGAATTTAGGTATAATATATGTTAGATCAAATATGTTTAGAATAAATCAGTTTGAAGGATAAAATAATTTTTATTAATTATGAATAGTTCCCAAGTTTTATTCCAGTTAAAAATTCCAGTATATATATATATATATATATATATATATATATATATATATATATATATATATATATACAAACATCATTCTGTAATAATTTTGGAAAACAAATATTTATAAACCTTCTTTTGTTGTCAAATTATGTCCAAATGTTTATTGATGTATGTCCATTTATGAAAGCACACCTGTAAAAAGATCATTCTTCTCATAATGAAAGAAGTGATCACTATATTGAAACCAACAGTATTATTTTTATTACTATGTGCATACCAAAAAATATAAGAAATTTTGTTTTATCTTATTTCCGGTAACCCTCAGGTTTTCTATATATTTTTTCCATTTTAAGTATTTTTATTGAAATGACAATGTACTTTATTCTCTATTAAAAATGCACAAACCAACAATTCTTGTTAACCAATACAGGAAATTATTATTGTCAAACAATACAGGAAATAAAATATTACTTATTTCGTGTTGTTACTCTCGGGGGGCAGAATAGTCTGGTGGTAGATAGAACCAATTTTTGGCATCCTGATGTAGCAAATTATCTGGATCCAGCATGAGGATTTTAATAAACTGATATCTCTTTATTGGTGCTCGAATTCTTCTTTGCACAACGATATCCGGTAGTGCGTCTTCTATCTTCTTCTAGTCGCTGATTCAAAACTTTTTTTCTAATTCAACGTTCCTCCTAAAACCATGGAATAAAATTACAACACTGAGACTGATATGTTGCTAATTCTGGGTGAATGCAAAAAGAATTACAGGGAAGCTGCCCAATTGTGGGCTATTAGGTTTCCTGGCATTCAAAAATCTCACATGGCATTCAAACTACTAGAAGATAAAAGATACAAAAACCAATAATGGTAATAACGGTAAATTCTCAAAAGAAAAGCAATTATGAAGTAATGACACTAACGAAAAAATAACCGAAAATGCTGCAGACATATGACAATTTAAGTAAACGCCTGGTTGAAGCAAAAAATAATTAAACATTTGCCCCCGTATTCACTAAAAAGGTTTAAGAGTTAAACCAGGTCTATTTGCCATGATACTTAAAACTCTTAGTTCGCCAGTTATGTTTTGCTTATGTCACTGTAATTTTGTAATTGTGACATTTCAAAAAATGATTTGTTCAGTTGTTATAAATGTCATCTTAAACCTATAGCTGCCAAATTAGACCTGGTCTAAATTTAAACCTCTTAAGTGAATACGGGTGTTGATTTTCGAAATCTTGACACTCATTCACAGTTGTTGTATTCACTACGCTAATATAAACACTTCCTTCTCCCAAAGATTTATATATAATCCATTATATTCAGGACAAAAAACATACCAACCTAACAATTGTAAAAAAAAGTATTTCAGAATAAATTTCTTTTCCCTTCATTTAACTTGTTGACAAAAAAAACAGTTTTTGCCAAACATCTTCCAAAATATTGCGGATAGAATAAAATTGTAGGACAAATCTTTACCTACAAAAAAAGTTATTATAATTTTGTTTGGAAATGTAATAGTTTTCGAGATAAATTAATCATCATTAATTTTACTCACCCCCCTTTTTGGACCAAGAGAAAAGTTCTTGAATTTATTAGCAAGAATACAGAATAATCTCGCAATAACTCGAGTAAACATTATTTTTTATTTATAATTCAAAATGCGTTTGGAAAATACATCCGTGGCTACACAACATAACAGAATCCCAAATTCTTTTTTTTTAACTCAATTCTCGCACAACCTATGAGGACTGCAAAAAAAACATAAACACTTGTTATATAATTATAATTAATCTGCCCTACATTTCTAAACTAAACAATTTTCTTCTATCTGCGATAATTTGGAAGATACTGTCTTTTTTGTGAACAGGGCGGCTTACGTGTGACCACTGTGACAGCCTCCAAAACTGTCTCTGGTGACTGAACTGCATTTATCCGTTTTTATTGATAGTTTATTGGGAAAGGTTCTGTCATTCTTCCATTACGGCAACCATCCACTCTTGTGCATTGTGGAGAGAATTCTTTCTGTGAATAATAGCTTCAAACAGGCATTTTCACACGTTTAGTTTATGTGTGGTGGGTTCGAAGACCTAAGAAACCTAATATTTACCAAAACAAATTATGAGCCTAAAACTTTTAAAACGACATATTTGAATTTTATCAGGACATGAAATTTACTAATCGATCATAAACGATAAATCTATAAACGCATTTTTTTTAATACTAATAAAATCATACATTTACTCAAAAAAGTTTTGCTTTTATTGCAGGTTTGTATGGTGCCCTCTTTAGAAGAAACAAAGAAGCCGCCTTCTCCAACTACCGTCTATGGGAATCTGTTGGTTTTGTAGTAGCGTACGCCTATTCTACTCAACTGTGTGCCCGCATGAAGTTATACGTACAACTTTCAATTTTGATAATCGGTAAGTGATAAGTCAGAAATAAAATTATTTACAATATTAAAACAAATTGAAAGTCTTTTGAAATGTTCCAAGCAAAATTTGATAGAATTTCGGAGGTATTTTTCTTGGCAACGAGTATGTTTTTATTTTTACGTTGCAAATTAATTCTTGGACTAAGAAGTTTACCTGACATCTGTCCTTTTAATATATAAAGGGTGCGGCAGTGAGATTGATAAATTTCAATATATTTTGGTAATATTTCTAAATAAAATAAAATTACGAAAGTTATACTAATTTATTAGAAAAATACTGCAGTTTTAAAGAATATTTCTATTTTTGTTAAATAATGTTAGTAAATGCCTGCATCGCCTATAGATACAGTCCCGCAAATGATTTTGAATATTTCGCATCATTGATCCTAAAATATGCCGATTAGTTGCCCTTACTTCTTGTTTAATTTCAATTTGCAGTTCTTCAAGAGTCTTAGGACGATTGGTAAACACTTAAGTAACGATTTTAAAAAATCCCATAAAAAGAAATTCGAGCTAGTAAGGTCTATCGACCTTGGGGCCAATTAATTAATGACACGTCTATGGAACATTTCTTTTAAAATGTTTATAACAGCAGTGGTCGTATGAGGCGTTGCCACATCCTATTGGAACCACAGAGCTGTAATCCTACGCATCCTTACTCTCTGAATTGACAGATACAGTTTGTCCATTTCCTCCAAAGAAGTATAGCAGCTACACCATACCAAACTGCAACCTCTTCTGATTACTGTTATTCTCAACAATTTGTTCTGTTTGCTGACTGCTCCCATAGGTAAAAATGTTCTTCAGACATAATGATGTTGTTTAGAATACTAGGATTTTCGTTTAACATATTCGAAAAGTGAGACCACAATTATTATAATCGTACTGGAAAAATCAGTTATTAAAAGTTGCTGTACGATTTGGATTTTATAGGGGATGTATGCCAAGGTCTACGTGAAGAATTCTTAAACTTCGGTTTGAAATTTGCAGCACCTGCGTTTTTTTAATTGCAGAGCGTGCTGGACTTCTTTTTAAGGATAAACGCACCCTTTCAATATTTTCAGGTATGCGTACAGTTTTCATTGAATCAGGATAATTTTTTTAATAATACTTCAGTAAATTGACAACTTAAGGAAAAGCCACCTTTAAACAGTAAACTTTAGGCTTAATGGCGTTATTGTCTAGGCATCTTAATACAATAAAAAACTGCATCATGTAGTTAACAATTGCCAATTTACTTAAAAACAAAACATACCCGGTATCTTTCAAAAAGGTACATATTACAACAAAGAACAAAGCAATTTGTAGCGGACACTTCAGCCTACAAAACCGGGTATATTCAATCTTCAGTTTCTTTGGAAAAGTGAAAAGTCCCTTGTAACTTGTCAAAAGAACAAAGAAAAAACATAACTTCATAGTATGCATATATTAACACACCATCGAACGTAAAACGTCAGGTAATGTTCTTAGTCCAAGAATAGATCCTGTTAAATACTTGTCAAATTATGAATTTTAGGTTAAGAGTTTAAGAGACAATGAGTTTGTGCAGTACTGAATTGAATAGCTGGCAAAAAGTAGGGGAGACCGGGTCTGGTTGTCATACTTTAGACATATGTCTATTTTTTAGGATCTTCTTATAATATAAACACTTATGTGTATATGTCTTTTGAAAGTACATTTATTAGGCTTCATTCACCACAGTCAAATTACTAACTACTACGCAATTTACCTCGCAAAAAATTATATAAATGTAATATAATTTTGTGACAACCAACACCTTCTTCGGACTGGTTGTCACAGCACATGGGGTAAGTTGTCACATACGTGTTTTAGACTAATTATAAACAAAAAAACATTATCGGTATTCAAAAATATATATTTAAGAAAAGTAACATATATATTATCGCAAATCAGGGAATATTAATGTGAATTTTCAAGTAATATAAAATATTCTTTTACAAAGTTAAAACAAAATAAAATAATCCTATAAACAAAGTAATACTGCCTTCTTATTACAAATAGCTAAATAAAAAACAAGTTCTTGACATTCTAAAAATGAGGAATTGAGTCATCCGAATCACAATTGTGACACAAATATGTCGGAAATCCTGGTGTACAAGCTTCGTGTGCTCATAGCTTGCACTGATGTCATTGAATCCAAACCTCTTTTGGTCTACTTTCAGAATAGGGGTTTAAACATACAATGCAATAGTTTTCTTCTCTTTTTTCCTCTTCATCATCCACACTAACTTTTCTTTTTTTCTTATTTTTTTTGTATCGTCAGCTAAAATTGATTTTTTAACAGTATTTGCCTTTTGCTTTCTTTTCTTTAATTCCTGTGCCAGTCTCTTTTGTTCTATAAGTAGTTTTTCTGGCGTATCTGTTAGAATTGCGGACTTGCATCTTCTTTTTTCCGTAGTTGCCTTTTTTCTAGGTGGAGCTTTTGGCAATGGACGAACAGCATATGGAGATGTTTGCTGTTGGCTGCTTCCTGGTTGAGGTTGGGGACTACAAGAATCGTCCATATATACTACTTCGTTTTTATCACTTTGTTTGCTATTTTTGTCGTCATTATTTATTTAGTTGGAAACCTACAGAATCATTTTCTTCTAAAGGGAAATATGCTTGTATCTCTGTTTCTGCGGGCGCTGGTCTATCAGTGACATACGAGGCAAGGAATTCGTGATCACCAAAAATATGCCTATTAAACGGGCATAAAGCTCTGAATCCGGCCTGAATATTTACAGGAGTGAACGCAAGTGGAAATGATTTTGCAATGATACCAGGTATATTGTAAATCGTAAGAGGAGAACCTGGGTTGTTGATTATCCACTGGTCTATCTCAACGTTAACATATTTCTTTAACGGACCAAAAACTGCTCGGTCCAACGGCTGCAGCCTGTGTGTGCAGTGTGGAGAGAATGATAACACGTGTATCTAATTGGCTTTGGCATAGTTTAATCCGTCAATAGACAGGTGCGATCCATGGTTATCCAACAACAATAAACACGGTTTTTTTAGTAGATTTTACATGTGAGTGGAAATGCTTTAAAAATATATATGGCTTGCTCCTTGACATCCAGCATCTCGTATAAAATGCTCTTTAAAATGTAGAATTTCCTATTCCAGATATTGAAGCTGCGACTGTCACTAAAGACCCACGTTCTGCCGAAGTTTTTACTTGTTTGAACCCTCTCCTAGCTATAACCCTGTTCGGCCTTTGAACAGTTGTTACGCCCGTTTCATCCATATTCCAAATATCATTTGACTGTAGATTATACCGTGTAATAACAGTTTGTAAGTTATCGAAAAATAAATTAACATGCTTGTTGCTTCTGGCGTTCTAATTGATAACTTATTATGTCGTTTCATAAACGATGTAAACCATTCGGCACCGGCTTGCCCATTTTCTTCCCATGTTTTTGGCACATCAAGGTTATTATTTTTAGCGAGATTATATGACTTAATCCATAATAAGTGCTGGAGGCCTCCAAAAGATAGTTTTCCAATTCATGTTCAAGTTCGTCTGAAAATATTTGCCGGCGATGGGTATACTTGGCATAGTAACAACTGTATACATCATTATCCAATAATAACGTTCTATAATTGATATATATTAACAGATTTTTTTTCTAATTTCACCATTCTAACGGCGCTTAACATTAGCGGGATTTGTTTCACCACGATTGGTCTTTTTTGTGAATTTACGTGGCATTGTTTTGAATATCTGTAAAAAAACAAAAGAAGTTACATCGGTGGGTATGGTTGTCACATGTGACAAGCAGCCCCAGATGCAATGTGACAAACAACCCCAAACTGAGCACGCACATGTTCTTACGATTTTAATCTAAAAAATCAAAGTTTAATTTCCAACAGGCGAGGCAATTTAAGATATCAGGCCTATTTGTCCATAACAAAGCAAAAGGTAACAAAAAAAAAACGCTTAAAAGACTTACTAGATAAAAATTATGGTTCGATTTTTTTACTATTGCGAGCGGAAAATTTTGATCGTACAATCACCCGCTACCGTTAACTGCAGTAAACTGAATTCCAGTATGAATAATGGCGCGTAATAATCGCACCACTGCGGTGTTGCCATGATTTCCGGCTTTTCATAGTTTGTGATTAATTTGATTTGTGACAACCAACCCTTGTGACAAAACTTCCCTATGTTTGGCAGCAAGTTGTTCTATTTCTTATTTAGTTTTTATTTTCTGTATAAACCACCTCTGAATCCTCAATTTAATTTAATTTTTATTTTATTTTACCTGCTGTATAAACCCACCCACCTTTAGTATCACTCATGAAAAGTAACCCAATCACACATTTTTATGCTTTTCGACCAACAAAATTTTTAAAATTAAAATTGAAATAAAACTCATGATTACCAATATTTTTGCCATAAAATTAAGAAAAATATATTTAACCTAACAATAAATTTTCATAAAAAATTAGACCTAGTTCTTTTTAATTTCCAACTAATAACCATAAACGAAACCTTAAATAAATAACTTAATATTTTGTCATGGAAACTTATATGTCTCTCATATATTCAGGGGTTATTTCGTTTCAAGCTCGAACGAATGATTATAATTATCGAAGGTCATCTTGATTACGAGTCCGAAATCCTTCCTTATAAATTTGTTTGGTCATTTGCCCCCAGACCTTTTCAATTGGATTCAAACTTCAGTTCAAACTTTTAGACGTCCCGCCTTTGGTGTCTGAATGATACCACTATATTCTGCAATTTTTTGCTTGGCTAACAAAACGGTGTTTTTGCTTATATGCAGTTCTGCTGCAATTTCTCTAATTTTTTTCCATCCCGATGTCGATTAAAAATTATTGACTTTTGTTCTTCCGTTAACTTCGACATGATGTAAAAAATGTGGACAAATTAGGTATTTGCTTTCAAACAAAGATACATATTGCTTTCAAATCAAAAGCAAAAGACAGTGTCAAAATAAAAAAAAATAACTCTGGCATTCCAATCCTAGGTTAACTTTCGCATTGCCATTCTAGGTTAACTTGCTATTCCAGCTTAACTTGGAATAATAGTTCAGGAGAGTAAAATGGGTAATTTTTGTCCCAGTTACTTTTGGTGACGATGGTACAACATAAAAGTAAAAACATTTAAACATGTTGATTTGTTAACAAAAAAATCATCTCAGAAATTATATAAAATTGCGTGTCTAAAGTGTTAAAACCCCATCGTTTATTCATGAGGTATTAATTCATATGTTTCTTGATTCTAGGATTCCTTTTATACTGTATCGTCGAAATCCATCACATGCGCAAAGTCAGAAGACAGAAAGAAAAAGAAAAGAAGGCAGCTGAACTGGCCGCTAAAAGGCAGGCAGCAATCGAACAAGAACCAGAAACGACAGATGATGAAAAAGATGACATTGACGATGAAATCATTGTCACGCATTTGTAGACTTCACATTTATTAGGTAAGAGCAAATAAAATCTAATAGCATAGGTACTATCGAGTGCAAAAAAAACTAGAACAGGTTTGTAGCTCCCGAACTATAATGAATTAGGTTTATCTGACATATTTGTCAATTTTCTTATTGTGTTTTCGGGTTTCTTCATACTTATAGTCAGGCGATTGGAGAAAACGCTAATTTCATAAGTTTATTTATTTTCTGGCGTGTCATAATGTAATCATTGTGATCGTTATTTTTAGTATCAAAATGATACATTTTTTTAGATTGAGTCCTCTAATGGATTCATTATAGTCCTAGGACCGTAATGGATTCATTATACTCCTGAAATAATGAACTTAGCATAAAAAAAACGTCTGCCTTTCGGGAATATTTTTTATCAAAATTTGCATAATTTTTTACTCAATTGACATCTAAAGATAAAGTTTTGTATTTTATTCGGATCGAAAACAATCATATAAACAACTATTTTAGGTGCAATATATCCCACTTGCATGAGCATAATAGGTATCATGTAGCACTTCAACTTGAAAATTACATTTAAAAACAGGTTGACTATTGAAACTTGTGTTATTAAATAGCAGGGGCGTGCAGTCCATGGAAGCAAGGGAAGCAGTGCTGCCCCAGAAAAAATTACAAAACATCTTCTAAAATGTAATTTTTGAAATAGGAAACCATTAATTTAGTTTATATTAAAAATGCTAAAATATTATCTTAATTATCAAGCCAATAATAAATGCGGCCTTGACTCCGACCGAGCCACAATAGAAATCGAATAGAACCTATGCGGACCGCTAGCTTCGCTGCAGCCAAGTCCTGTATGCTTGATTTCCTGTGAATCGAGCCAGAGGTTATTGAACTTTCCACCGGCTCTTTGCAATTTTTGCATTTCAGTCGCGGGCTTTAAGTGGGGGCCATGTTTACTTTTTGAAAATGAAAATGGTCTCTGGAATAAAACTGGTTTTTCCGATTTAAACAATTTTCATAAAGCTGTAAAAAGACACAATATGTCCAAAACGCATTTGCAGGCCGTCATAAAAGAAAAAGTCTTCAGCAAAACCAAAATTGAACACACACTTAATAAACAGTTGGAAATTAGTCACCGCCAACACGATGAACTAGTCGATAAAAATAGGCAAATATTAAGAAGACTTATCGATGCTGTTTGTTTTCTCGGACAGCACGAATTGGGATTTAGAGTTCATGGCGAAACAAGGGTTTCTTCAAATAAAGGAAATTTTCAAGATTTACTTAATTTAATGGCTAAATATGATGATTGCTTAAAAAATCATTTAGAGCAATCTATGATTTAATTTCCAGAATGGCAGTGATGGCAGGACGGTTCATAATTATTGTTCTGGACGAAACAACTGATATCACTAAAATTAAAGTTCGAGAAACTTTCCCAAGTGCATTATATGTGTTTGTCCATTGTTTTGCTCATAAATTAAATTTAGTTTTATCTGTGTTTGTCCAGTCCATCAATCACATTAAAGAGTGTAAAGTATTTTTCGTTACTTTAAGTGGCATGGCTGCTTTTTTTCCAAGTCAACAAAACGTACACAAGCTTTGGCCTCCATTGTCCACAAACGATTGCCCGAAGTAGCTCCTACTAGGTGGAACTATAATGGAAGACTTGTGTTAACAGTATCTGAAAATCATGAATCATTGATTGAACTATTTGAGGATATAATAGAGAAGAATAAATAATTCGAGGGGGTTTTTGGAGTGTTTGAAACGAGATTTTAATTTTAATTATTTGTTGAACATATTTTCAGAAATATTTCCATTCTCGAACAATGTTTTTAATATATTACAAACTAAAACAAATGATATTGCTTTTTGCCTAAAAAAAGTGGATGATTTT